>JAMQGS010000003.1:0-1395833 GCA_028455905.1 Neoseiulus californicus
GCAAGAACCATGCTGTCATAGCTCCGGACCTTAACTCACAATCAGACGAGTTCATCCATCAACACTGCGTATCAATGTTCACGTTTATAAATGAATAAAAAAGTAACAATTCAACCCGGAGATTCAGAGTTTTGATTCGAAAAAGAGTCGCTTGGAGGCCAACAGGCTTCCAGCGCCCAGTAGTCCGTAGGTAGTGGTGGACAATCCGGCGGCGCCCGCCGATTGGAACGCCGCCAAAGCCCCTGTAGCGACTCCTGTAGACATCCAGCTGGCTGCATACGAGCCAGGGAGGATTCCGGGGCAGGAGAAGCCCAACCCCCATAGTCCCGTCATGGGAGCGGCGACCACAGCGCCCGTAAGGATAACCGTTTTGCCGACTGGAGAAGTAACTGCATTCACAGTCATTTCAGCCGTGGTTTTCAGATAATCCATTTCCTGCAAGAACGAACGGCAATTGGTGAGACGAGAACTCTGGACCGCGGAATCTGTTTTTATCGGATTCCATCGATCTGGGGCGACCCTGATAGCCTCGTAAACGATTGCGAATGGAGCTGCCTCATACATACATACATACATACAAGGTTTATTGCAAAGTCTTGGCATCTGAGTGCCATGTGACCGATTATAGAGTAAAACATTTAGAATTATTTAGTTTTGATTATTTGGGACCACTAATAGCTTTTCTTGCGTTATTGCTATCTAACTGACTGAGTTTGTCTTTGAGTTTACGCTTGAGCTGTTGGTAAGAAGATGACATGCGCAGATCCAGAGGCAGATCATTCCATGCCTCGGAAGACACCCAGCGACCTCGAACGTGAATTCCTAGCCTCGCTGCGAACGTGTGGATTGGAGATATCCAATCAGGACAACAAAAAAGGGGACACTCCTCAGGCTTCTCATGTGTACTGACAACTTACAACTGATATCCTGTGTATCACTTTCAACTGATCTAGCTTCTCAACGACCGAGCAGGTCGTCACCACTATTGATATGTACACGCAGAACAGATGTTTTCACCTTGAAAAACATGGCCGGTCCGCCCGCCGATGTTGGCGGCGAAACCGTGTAGCGAACTAGCGAATGAGAGAGGGGAGCACACGCGCGGTTACCGTCGCGAGATATGGTTAACATGGCATACCAAGTAAGGATGGCGATTGATTGTGGTGCCGCACCAACAGGCGAATTCGCATGGAACTCGTTGGTCAACGTGCCCTGATAAACAGGGGGGGGGGGGGCATTCGATTCGTAGTGGAACAGCTGAAAACAACTGTGGACGTTCACTTCCTTCAACGCGCGATTGGGATGTGTGATAGCTATTTTAAAAGGTATTGACGTCACTCACGAAAATCTGGAATATCAGCGGCATTCGTCAAGGGTGGAAAACGTTAGAGCCGTTTGATTCAACCGCTTCCTCTGTGGCTGAGGTGGAGTCGATACACTTCCGTCGCTGTCTCTCAACTGCCTGCTCGCCTCCGCAGACGGTTTCCCTAGCGTTTGGTGTGATGGATCGAAGCAGCCCGTTTACACGAGCAAATGGCTCTAACTTCTTTCATCTCGACGACAACCGCGTGTATTCTGGACTGTTCTTGGTCACGTTGGAACATTTCAGAAAATGTATCGCACAAGCCGATCGCGGATTGAAGAAAGTCAACGTTCGCGGGAAAGAATCTTCTCACCATCATCTTTCGACGTTTCGTAGCCAGGCTCATAGAGATCAGGGGAAAGTTCAGAAAAATCTCAATTGACGGAAGAATTCGATCTGCTGATCATCTGGAACGAGCTCCGAGTGGGGGGGATACCATTCGGATTGCAATTCGCGGAGGAAATGAGAAGAGCTCAGACATCTCCTGGCTGCCATTGGAAATCGAAATTCTAGTCATGCTCACACTTTCCCTCACCACTTCATGCCGACAGGCCAATGCTAGTTTTTTCAAGGACGGGAATGATGAACCAATAGGAAGAGAGTTTCGAGCTGTAATCTCGTCCAATTTTCAGTACTTTCAATTCTCTACAGTGATCAGTTTTTTGATAAGGTATTGAGGGGCGGAACATCGCTCTGGAGAGCTCTACGACAACGGCCTCACTTGATTCTTAAGCGTCAGATTTCTCCCAAAAGGATCTGACTCACGCTGAGTCGCTTTCTGACTCGAACTGACTCAAGGTGTGGCTTAATGCTTTACGAGGCGAAATGGAACATAGCTAGGGCTCGATCTTTGTCGCAGTCGTCGCGGCCGCGATAAAAGCCGCGAATTTCCCATTTTCGACCGGCACACCGCGAATTTTGGGATTCTGGTTCCCAAAACTTGAATTCTCCAAATTCGCTCCCAAATGCCATTCCCTCGTCGAGCTCAGCGAATCTAGATGAGCTGAGACTCTACTCGAGCAAGCATGATGGCTCTTACGATCAGGACAATGATAACGTGATCTCCGTGTTCCGATGTGACAGCAACAAACTCGGAAATGTTCAGGTTCATTTGTAGGAGTTGTCGCTGAGAGAAGGGGAGGGACCTTCTTATCTTTTCGAAGTCGTTCTACATTTGTGGCAAAATGAGGTCCCAACAGGGACTGGCCGCGCTCGGTTTTAGCCGCGGAAATAGGAACTCGAAAGGCATAACATCTCAATTGACGGAAGGATTCGATCTGCTGATCATCTGGAACGAGCTCCGAGTAGGGGGGATACCATTCGGGCTGTGCAATTCGCGGAGGAAATGAGAAGAGCTCAGACATCTCCTGGCTGCCATTGGAAATCGAAATTCTAGTCATGCTCACACTTTCCCTCACCACTCCATGCCGACAAGCCAATGCTAGTTTTTCCAAGGACGGGAATGATGAACCAATAGGAAGAGAGTTTCGAGCTGTAATCTCGTCCAATTTTCAGTACTTTCAATTCTTTCCAGTGATCAGTTAATGAATAAGGAGTTGAGGGGTGGAACATCGCTCCGGAGAGCTCTACGACAACGGCCTCACTTGATTCTTAAGCGTCAGATTTCTCCCAAAATGATCTGACTCACGCTGAGTCGCTTTCTGACTCGAACTGGCTCAAGGTGTAGCTTAATGCTTTACGAGGCGGAATGGAACATAGCACATCGTCGCTCCTCGCGAAATCGTCGCACTCTGCTAATCGCGGGGGAAATCTCCCAGGAAATCAAGAGGCACGCGCGTTAGTGAAACGTCAGTCATCAGCCATCCAACCCTAAGTGGATCACTTGTGGAATCACAAGTCAACGTGAGGGTCCACACCCGGAACCGTACATTTAACTTGTCAAATGAGTCTTCACTCCGTCTTCTAGGTAATGAAAAAAATGCTCGTTGAGTGGAACTCCCCAATTTTTCACGGTTTCAGTGAGGTATGTTATGGCATGTGCCGCCGGTCGCTACACCGTGTAGCTGTCTATTCGATTTCGACAAACGAAAATGCGATCAGCCACGGAGCCGAAGCTTCTTTGCTCTGCGAGACATACTTTTCCCACCCTATCATTTCTCAACTCGCTCCCGACTCTTCGGAGCCACGGTCCGCTCCACTTTAAAAGGTTTGAGGGAGCTGGCCAAGATGTGACGTCTTTCAAAACATATTCGACGCTCGCAGTTTTCCCACCCGAGGCGATCCGGAGCGCCGGACGTAGGGGCTCGTGGAACAACGTCGCTTCGATTGCTCACTCAATTAGACGGGGAAACTGGCGCTCATCCCTGCCATGAATTCTCCAGCGCCCGCACCTCGTTGGACATTGATGTGAACCCCACAACTGTTTCGGAGGATTTTTTTTTTGATTAGTTGAAGCCTGTGAAACCGCGCTGAGAAGCAACGGATCGGAATAACGAATGCCAAGTTGAAGAATTTTGCTACTCACGGATGATCACGTTAGCATCGTGAGGGATGCCTGTAAGTTGGACCGCTCATTTTCCAGGCGTCGAACAGAGGACCTCCGTGGAAATCCTGCCCACGAGAATCCGAGTTTGTACTGCCTCGTCGTCGCAACCGAAAAACCGGTTTCCGAAATTTTTTGACTTCGGATGCATTCGAAAATAATTTGATCGAGAAACCAGAGCGCCGGAGCAGAGAGTTAGAGCTCCGGAACTTCAAGCATCTTGCTCGACCGTAGCGCGCTGCTGAGATGACTATTTCTCCGATAAAAAATGGAAAGGTTCCAAAGAGAGTCGTAGCAGTTTTGGTTCTATCGTTGGTCACCGACAAACCTCCCACAACTTTCATAATGCACGGGCGGAAAACGCGCCGTGTCGGTGACAAATACTTGAGAAGCCGTGGCAAATGATTCTTCCGTCACAGGGTTTTCTTAGCGCGTGATTTTCCTAAAGCGCTACTAGAGCAAACTTTTACTGCGATTGGCATTCCATCCCGACAGCGAAACTTTCAACGTTGCTACCTATGAAACGCTCATTTTTTAGCATCAACAGCAACGGAAGTTTTGGAAAACTCCCGCTCGATGTCGATGATTCCCAGATCGCAAATTCATCCAGTCAGTCAGTTGCCGCACCATGTTCAGAAAAGGAGTGCCTTGTGGTTTCTCCCACAAACTTCCCTTGGCTCGATCAATCAATTAGTCTGAGATGTTAGCTATGGTCCTACGAGGGGCTGGTAGACTGAGAGTCCCGCATTCCGATGTGATGGATAACTAATTGTGTACATTTGGTGCCGGTCACTTTCCACCAGAGCTGTTGGCACTCTTGCTGCGATATATCACCTACGTGACCATCCATTTCCGTGTAGAATCAGCGGTCTTCATCCGAAAGCAAACCCGCAAATACGTTCGTTGGATTGAAAGATTTTCAGTAAGTCGGCCCCTCGGTCTCTGGTGTGCTTCGCCTCGAGCTCGACCTACACGCGACACTGCAGCATGGTTACCGGACTATTGCGTGCTGTGATTCGCTAGTGGGATCACGTTCGTTCATTGCCTGGTAAAGCCATGAGCACCCACGAGCGTCGGCTTTAGTTCTTGGTGAGCAGTGCGGAATCTGATCTCGATATCGCGGTCCAGTACAGTGACCTTCCTCTACGGGGTCAAGAATATGCAGTCAAAAACATCAACAATTCGCAATCTCCATAACATGCTGGAAGCGCTCTTATCAGCGACGTGGACGCGCTTCATCTGCGAGTAGCCGACTTCGACGAGTTTTTCGTTACTGCTGCTCTTCCGTGCTGGGAACGGAAAACGCAGAACTTCTCAGATCCACGCCAAAAAGAAACGAATGAATCGCGGATCCCGGCTCCATCAGGGTAAAGCAAAGGCTACGAGTCTTACGTTGTTCACTCGTTCTTGACTGATTAGCCTCAAATCGATCGAATCATCGATGGTTTTCAAGCGCCCTACCCTACGACATCCTTCAGCGCATTTTCCCATGGTGGGGACCGCGAGAGGAGAGGTCGGGAACCGCTAGATTGAAGAGCAGCAGTTCCAGATGACTTCAATTTTCAGATATGAAGTCACCCGGACAAATCGTCTGCTTCGCAAATGTACCTCGTTGAGATCCTGGCGAATTCTTGGGGATGCTCGAGCGACCCGATCAGGAAGAGGATCCTGCCCCATTGCCCACAGTTCCCATGATTAAGTTAACGTTTTCGAGAACTTCTCACATCGGTTAGTTCAGCGGTGTGACAGTACTCTGTGACGGAAGGGATAATCGCCCATATGAGATAGCGATTTTAGATAGTTGCTAGCCTGGCTTCCGGGAATCGGATGAGCTACGTAAAACTCTGGTATTGCTCTGCAAGCTGCAACGACAGCTTAGCAGGACCGATTCACGAGACCATCGCGTCATGGCACCAACTCAAGAAGAGGAGATGATATGCGGGGGGAGTAACTCCGATTCTACTCGATTCAGTTTCTGGATATTTTTAGAAGAGCTCAAAAATGTCATCTCCCACTTGTTTAGAGTTTCTGCATGCTGTGGAATTCCACGTTCTCCACAAAGACTCGGGGAAGCTCGAAGAGGTAAATTGAATTTATGCGGTTGTTCACCTCAGCAAGTGTGCCTTATGGTGCCACCAGGCGCGTATGCAGGGTGGGGGGCCGACCCCCAGACCTGGTGAATTCATACTGACTGATTTTCTGATTTCACAAGGATACCCCCTTGATGAAAAAAAAAGCCCCCTCCCAGGTAAAATCCCGCATACGCGCCTGTGTGCCACGGAACCGCAGCAGTGATACATCGGGCACATAGCTAAGCTTCATTCTCTGACGAACCCCGAAAACACTAGTTTCCGTCTGGAAATTCCATTGATCGGGGTGCCGGCGAGCGATTGCTGTCGTCATGAATCATACGCTCATTTCTCTATTCCGTTTATTCGTTCACGATCATATATTTATGATTTTCCCTTCTCAAGCAGTCGTTCAATCGAGGTCCGATTGAAATCGACGGTTCCGCATCAGAAATCAAACCGAAATCCCGGTTTCTGACCTGATCAGCTGTTCACGGGTCAGTACATGAAATTCCGCCCCTGCCGCTATCGGTGTTCGCATCTGACGCCGGCCTGTCTAGATGACCGGACGGACGTCGACGGGCGAATCAGCCCGTAATCGGACTGACTGGCTTGCTGACTGATTGATGGACGCACGGACCGATCGACTGACCGTTGGAGGAAAAGGCACATTAACGAGCAGATTTACCAACCACAGAACCGCTCCTTGAGAACCCTAAGCGGTTTGAAAACCGATATTGTATATTTATTCTCAGCGAAGGATGCACCTTGCCCAAATCATGTTTCTCGGCTTTGCACGCTGAGAAAGTTCGAAAGAGCAGCAAAGGGAGTGCTCGAACGGCCTTGAAAAGCGTTATGTGCGGATCGAGTTCAGTGTTGCATAGAATGATCACGGGGAACATTGGCTGAAACTGGCAGTTGAATCGCCAGTAGTAGGGTAAGCGGGCGGGTGGTCGGGATGGCAAGTGGACAAGATGCCACCGCGAGCGGGAGGGGGACGAGGGGAGGAGGCAAGCGCGAACGCCGGATTTTGGGGTGAATCGGCGAAAATCAAGCATTCAAAATGGCGCGACGTCATCTTCGATAACGCATTGCGTTTTGAAAAGCCGGCGGAGCAGGTGCTCGAGTCGTGTTGTCCGGTTTCTGTCGTTCTGTGTCGTCCTGGATGTGTCCTGGTCCGAAACATGAAACTGTTCTCTCTGTTGGTGATCCTGTGCGTGGCAGTGCAGTTGTCGAGTCAGCGTGGGATGTTAAAGCTGTACTTTCTGTCGAAGCTTCTGCTGAAGAAAGGCCCACGGATTATACCGATCCCGATACCAATCAAGATTCCGCAAGGAACCAAAATTGTGAAAGTTCCCGTCATGCAGCACTCCCAACACGTCCACATTCACTATCACGGAGTTCCTCCAAAAGGGCCTCATCAACATCATATTCAAGAAGCGATATCAGTTCTCAATCGGATACCGCATCACGTTCAAGGATCGCTATCAGTTGTCAATCACATACCGCATCATCAATATCATCATCACCATCGGAAACAACAGCACAGCATTCCCCTAAGCTATCCGGATCACACTGTGAAGTTGTTCTCGCTAGCTGACCATCATCACCATCAAAAACAACAGCACAGCATTCCCCTAAGCTATACCGATCACACAGTGAAGTTGTTCCCGCTAGCTGATCATCAAATCGACAGTGGGCTGTGGTCGACCCCAGTTCGGCTGTGAGAAATCCAACCAGAAATTGCCAAATTCCTGTCTCATAAGGCTCCATGGGCAGAGCTCTGGAGTCAAAATTTCCTCGATTACGAAGAAGTTTCGTCCATGGTTCGACGTCAAGGACCGTAGGATGTTTGGAGACGATCTTCTCTGATCTGAGAAGCCGATGCTGAAACGGACATTATCCTATATTTTCCTCCATTTCGCTGCGTTCGGTGGTTCAACTAGAAGCACTGATTGCCGTACCGCGGGACGGAGATCAAAGTCTAATCTTCCATCGCTGGACGTTGGGAGTACCTATATCTGGCTGGACCACGACTTCAACTGTAATTGATGAATAGAAAGGAGCTTATGTAACTCAAGTCTGCTATTACGCTCTGTTCATGTGACAATAAATCAATGTTGTCTCCGTTTACCGGAAATCGAGAAAACGAAGATTTGGAGTTTTTTCCGCGCAGCCATTCCAACAACGTGCTCTTTGCAATCCCGAATGCGTCATGCGGCTCTTTCCGCTTCCGATATCACCTTCGTCGTGAGTATAGCTCGATCATGCACATCGAGATATAAATCAATTTATTATTAATCGAATTTCGAGAGCTGATAACAAGATAGCCTACTTGCTCTTCGAGTTTCCGAATACTGTGGAACAGAAGGATTGATGACGATCCGGGTGAAAGGCTGTATTCACACGTGTTTCCACTTTATTTCCAGTTCTCTCTTGCATGAAGTCGTGATATCGACAGTAAAATTATGATGAAAGTCCTTCATTTTCTACATGAGTAAATAAATAGGTATAAGAAACCTCGCACCAAATACCAATACATGTACACCTCCCGATATTCATCTTGCATCATGGCTTTTTTCTCAGCGTGGGACTGAAATATTTAAGTACACGACCTGTCCTTATGGACAATTATGTTGCGCTGCACACTGCATGGTGTCGCTCAGTACGCTCTATTATTCAGCAGGAATCGTACTCGAGCTCAGTTATTCTCTTCAGCTTTGTAGAAAACACAAACCCTCGTGATAATATCATGAATGGTCCTCCGGAAACTAAAAAATTGCACAAACGACTAGATATTGTTGCGGTAAATGATGACTACGGGGTTCTCGGGGATGCATGATCCCTCTCCTGACTCCTGGAGTTTTGACACCACACAGAATTCCTGGAATTGCTGTCCTCCAAGATTTGGGTAGAAAAGATGGCCGTGGAAGGTTTGTTCCACGAACTCGCAGGAGATTATCTCAGGTTTCAGCTGCGGAGACGAACTGCGAGATCGCCAAGGGCGTGAAACCTTGAGTGATTGCGGGAACTCGCGATCCGCAGTCGCGTCCGTGAACACAGATGTTTCTTAAGTTGATCCGGCCGAGAACTCCAATCAATCGGACCAACCCTATCTCCGACTCATACCGTGTACCGCCTTCTGGTGCTGGTTCAGATTACTCTTGTTGGCCGTTCTGAAGTGGCATCCCATTATTATACACTGGAACGGCTTATCCCCCGTGTGCTTGCGGATGTGTTTTTCCAGGTTCGAGCGGAAAACCGATGAATATCCGCAGTACGTGCACGGATACCGCTTGACTTTCGGTGGCTGGGTCATATGTAGGGTCATGAAGTCGTGCGAAGTATAGTACTCGAACTCTGAAATCGAAAATCCTGAGTTCAGCGATTGCCTCGAAACAATATTTGCAGATTCATGGAGTTTCGAGGCGCAGACATGCTTTCCGAGATCAAGGAGGCATTCGCAGCCTAAAGGAGAGCGACTGAATTGATCGTACACTTAGAAACCGTTTGCACTCATCACAGGCAACTGCCGTTCCGGAAACTTTATTGATTGCTCTAACAATGAATCATCTATTCGTTCACTACCGCTTTCACGAAAGCGCATGGCAGCATTCCTGTTCGGTGAGAAATATGTGTTCCTCTTTTCGGTGAAAAGAGGCTACCGCTGAAACGATCACCTGAAATGAGAGACAAGGTTAACGCAATGCAGGTGCGTTTCATTCGCGATCCACGAATAAATGCTTCCCCGAAATCTGAACACGGCGAGGATAATTGAGAGGTCAGTTCTTAATTCACTTTTCCGATTCTTTGCGTTCACGTTTCGATATGTGAACGAAATGTATGCGACCGATGTGAGCAGTTTAGCTCCATTTTCGTCGTTCAGATCTTGGAACGTGGAAGTGAAAAAGCTGCGAACGTGCGAGGCTCCCGTGCAGTCGCACATTCGTTCGATCACGAGAAGAATAGGACCTGAGTCTGGCCTCGGAAGCCACTAGAAACATGCAGAGAATTCACGGTATGACATGAGTTTAAGCGGTCCCGGAAAAACCGAAAGCAGCTGCGGGGGAGTTCGATAAACGTGCGGTGTGCACAGGTCGCATGGTGCACTCTGTGCTTCCGTCAGAAATCATCTGGAACGCGACTGTCAGTGAACCAGCTGATGACCTCTCGTCCCAACACCGGGAATCATGTAGCAATCTTAAGTTTCACTCGGTTCAGATGTTTCGATTGACAGGTCAGAGCACGGTCTTCACAAAACACAACACACACGAGAAACTTCATATGCATCCTGTGTCAAGTCGAAATAAGAGGAGAAGCAGAGTTTGCCAAACAATGGTAGATGTCAACCCGAGTCCACCCTCGCACTCCTCTCGCAGTTCAAACTCTTCTCGGGATGCGTGCCAGCAATCTCAGCCGGGAGGTAGAACACAACCCCGCGCTGTCCGCGAGCTCTCATTAGGTGCAAAATTCGAGACTGGACTTCTGAGTGAGTCACTCGTCTTCAACCTCGAGTGCCCCAGGCGGCGGACAAGGTCTGTTCGACACACTCCGCCGCCTCATCCAACTCAGAGCGTACACATTGATCATCAATATTATTGGAGAAGGTTTCCGGACTGATTTTATAACCAGCCGCAGCGATTGAAAGGATATTTCGAGCTGAATATCTCTTCTCACAGCTTCGTTGTCAGCCCTCATCATTGCGTATTGTGCTGTGAACGGTTAGGGACGTATCAAGGAGCTCCATTCTTGGGACATTGGGGTTCCCGATGAGTTCCACCCATGTTCAACGATTGACTCCGATGTTTCATGGCCGAACCTGTGAGAATATACTCCTCTTGCCGGTCTCCTTCTCTCGACCGAGTATCCCGAAGGAAGATCTGCGAGCTTCTTGCAATTTCCCGGACAGAATATTGGAGGGGTCGTTTTCTTGAATTTCCATCAGTGAATTTCCGACCACAAAAATTACGAAGTTGACAACCCCCTCTTGAACGCGAATTCCTTAGTTTCTACTTCAAACGAAAAACCCAAATGACCGTCTCGGAATCCCTCATTCGAGACTCATGTCTCATCATTAGAGCTTGGAAGTTTAGGCAAAACAGGCATTCTCAGGCAAAATAGGCATTCTTAGGCAAAATAGGCATTCTTAGGCAAAATAGGCATTCTTGGGCAAAATACGCATTTTCAGGGAAAAAAATAGGCATTCTTAGGCGAAATATGCAAATTTCGGGAGAATCCTGGAAAAACTCTCAAGGAAGCGGAGACTCGAAAATCGTGTTTCTTAGAGTCGTATGAGAATGAGATAAATTCGACAAGGGTCCACGCGCAGAATCGAATTCAATTCGTGTCATTCGCGCTAATTGAGCATCGTATGTTTCGAAACACTCCAAATGTACTCCGGGACAGCTCCTTGAGATGGATGATTTCTGAGCACTTTCGCTTACATGTGATTTTGGAGTCACTGTGAAGTGATGGTAGTCACAAGAAAGTGATCCGAGTCATGACCCGGGAACCCCCGAGGCCCGGGGGTGAAGAACACTTGAAAATCGCTTCTCCGAGCAGAGGTGTGATCAGTGCCATAAATCCGCACCGTGTCATCTCGTCGTGTTCGAGACCGATTCATTCACCATCGCATGCTTCTTCTTACAGGCCCCCTATTGGGGCACCCCCCCAAACCCCCCGGAGTTTGTTATGTCTCCAACCGGCTCCAAACTTGTCGCCTCGATTCCTTATTCAAGTGGCTCTCGATGCGCCCTTCGACCCTGCCGGAATAGGACTCCAGAGAGTCCCGAAAACACAAAAAAAACAAAAAAAACCCCAAAAAAAAAAAAAAAAAAAAACCAAAAAAAAACCCCAAAAAAAACCACCCCCCCCAAAACCCCCCCCAAAAAATTATTGTTTGTGCCACACTTGTCCCTCTTCTCACATTTCGCTGCCGACTAAACCATTTTGGAACATCTAGTCTCTTGAAAACCAGAATCGTACGATCGTATACTGGTGTCGGAGGTGGTGCTTACTTGGGAATTCTTGCTCGCATCGGCGCTTACTCGAATGCCGACCAGCTGGGAACGGTCATCGAAGCTTCTCAGAGATACGGATCGGCGTGCTACCCCGGATTCATGCGGATGCGAGGATGACTAGCCTTCGCTCGCTGCTGTCTGCGCGAGCACAGACTTTCGGCTGTCCTACCGCCTATGCTTGTGTTTTATCTTAACTATTTTGCCTATTTCCAACACCTATTGCGTCGATTTTCCCAATTTTACTCGCCGACTATGCTCATTTCTATGGAGGATTTAGTTTTTTGTTTTTGCCCATTTTGCCTTTCTGTCTACCTATTTTGCCTTTTTGTCTGCCTATTTTGTTTGCCTATTTTGCATTTTTTGATTGCCTTATTTGCCTTTTTCGTTTGCCTAAACTTCCAAGCTTTACTCATCATGATACGATAGATACAATGCATTTGACGGAACGATGCTAAGAATGCCAGGAGCCATGGAGTCCGCGTTTCATACGTGTTCATACACAACTTGCCTTTGAGAAGTGTCGCAAACTTCCTCATGAGGCGCGTGAATTCTTGACCCCGTCCAGATACCGGATTCTCCCCAGGCTCGCGTCTCATCGATTTCGATCGGGGAGCCTGTAGTGACTTGTCAATCAATCCACGGAATAAAACTAACCCGAACGAGTTTTCATTCTCATTGTTAGTTGGGAACTTCCGAAGCGTGCGGGACTTATTGTTAGAGGCATAGTTTTCCGCGCTGCTCCATTATTTTCGCAAGGCGGAATATCTCATATGCAGTTTGTCGAATGAACCGCATTAGCTTCTTTTTCTCACTTTCATTCCGAGTTTAATTAGATTCGAAGGGATGAAATACCGAATGTTGATTAGTGAGCGCTTGTGTTGATCGTGTGAGCTTCCAACAATCCAGCTCTCGGCAAGGCGGGATGCCATCTTTGCCTTGAGTCTCATCCGCAAGTCAGACAAACACTGTTTGGAAGAGGAGTTCTTCCCTGGGATGTTGGGATGGAATTCGCCAGCGTTTCGCTACTCACGGTCCGCGTTGTGTGTAAGTAAAGTCGTGAGATTCGAAGCAAATCTATAGGAGCGGTAGCGATTTTTGACGATCGCACGGTTCCACAATGCCCGCCAGTCGATGGTCCACGAAACCAAGCTTTATTGTTGCGCTGTAAACAGCGTCCCCATCAAAATGATTCACAAAGCGAGCAATTTGTGAACCATTGAGTTCGCATCTTCCTATCGTCAGATTCATAAGATCTGCGGATCACATCAATAGCGATTCGTCAACGGGAAAGGCGACTTGTTCCCTCCATGAAGACAAGCCTCTCTGAATGAATCGGCCGGAACATGCCATCGGCGCTGATCTGAAGTTATGAGGCTAGGATGAACTTTCTCTCTGGTGGATGGATTGGAGGATCGAGGTAGAGATCATATTCCGAGGCATCACGCTTCAATTGAGCAAAACCTGACGTCATCCCGTTGATTCCCGACAGTTCCAACAGCCATTTCCGAAACAAGGGCTCAGGCGATCCGTTCTTTTCTGTCGCGCGAAACAACGTTCTCAGGAAGATTAACACCGAAAAATTAATCACCGTTTCATTGCATTGGGGTATTACTACGGATTGAATAATTTTCCCTAGAGTTCCACTGTCTTCGTTGACTTAGTGCCATTCTTCCAGAAAGCGCTGAGATGGAATGGAACTGAGCTTCTATTCTCCATTTCCTCGCCGCCGAAGGTTGCGAATACTTTCTATACCCAACCATTTGCGACAGTGGTTCCGATCTTAGGGATCCAATACCAAATCTCCGGAAGTTTCGAGGGGAAATATAACTGTCATCCTTCGATCACTTGAAAGGGAGGATCGCAGTCAGAGGGGTGCGACACTGCTTGTGTTTGACGGGCAATTTTATAATCAGTTATCAAAGTTTCCTAATCAGAGCATTCAACGCTAATAAGACTAAGATTGTCCTGTTTCATAACCCTCAAAGCAAAGTTGACCCAGACCGGTTCCGTTTTCGAGTTGATGGAACCACTCTTGGCCTGTCGGAGCGGCAATGCCTGGGAGTCATACTCGACCAGCATATGAAGTGGCTTCCCCCCGTTAAGCACCCCAAAGGCGGGGGTTGGGCGCCCCCCCCCATCTATCGCTCGGCTTCGTCGCCCACGGGACTGGGCGTGCGTCTCTTAGTAGCCGTTTATCGAGCTCTCTTTGAACCAATCATCTCCTATTGTCTTGCGATCTGGGGCTCCTCGTACTCTAACGTCAGGAGCGCAGTACAGATCCTCCAAAACGGGGCTGTCAGAGCGATTACCGGGCGCCCCCGGGGGCCGCCCCCGACCATCTGTCTCTAGTTGTTATGCCGACTTGGGAATCCTTGATGTCGAACGCCTTGTTGAAACTAGTCTCGGTGTCCTGGCCTACAAAGCCCGCCCCCCCCCGGGCATAATTCCCCCAGACGGTCCCTTTCATTTATCCAACGCCTCGTCCAGACCGACCCGCTCCCGTCGTAGCCTCGTATCCCTCGAGTAAAGTGCGTTCTCGGTACTCACGGCCTCCGCCACCGCCTGCCCGCCGTATGGAATAACCTCTCTCCCACAGTGAAATCAGCACGCACTGTTGCCGCTTTCCGAGACAAGTATCGTGCTAACCTGGTGTCTTCAAACATTGTGTCTAACAGAAAACCTTGATGATGTTGTGATTTTTAGCTCTTAGCTCCAATAATGTTACCCTTGGGGAGACCCCCCGGTGATGAAATAAACCATTATTCAATTTCAAATTCAATATCATATCGTGTCGCAAAGATTTTCGAACGAATATCGGGACTCTTTGAGACCGACACGACGGATATCTCGCCATTTTCGGTGCCCAGGATCGAAGTTCAAGATGTCCAATACTGCAATAGTCCCCGGGCATCGGTGAGCGCGTGCCGCTCGCTACGCTCGCGGGTCGTTCTGATTCCATCTGTGAGGCTGCATCTATCGCGCAGGCATATACCAAACCGCCTTCGTCCTCGGTCCGCTCGCAAAACGCGTGTTGACAATCGATGATTGGCCCATTAGCATTATCGGGAGATACTTTCAACCAACCCGCTCCTCGGTACCCTTGGGGTCCTTCTCATTTCTTTTAGGTAGAGGGTGATCCCATGTCATGGACTGAGGAGATTAGGAAAGCGAAGCTGGCAATTCGAGTTGACGGTCCTTCGATTCCCAGGCCACGCGCATTGGTAGTTCGCGGAGACCTTGACGACGCACAATGGTTCAGAAAGGGCGAAAAACGGAAAAAACTCAAAATTGTGGTGAAAATCGTTGAATCATGCTGGATCTCTCTCGTTTTGTTCATTTTGGTAACCTACAGTCGATAAAATCATAGAAAATTATAGTTGTCAGAAACTCGCGAGTACGCCTGCTAGTCAAGCGAAGTCTATCTAACCAAATTCCGCTTATAAAACGCAAACGGGCAAAAATGGGCAGCCAATTCTTGTTTTGAGGTGCTCCGGAGTGTGTCCGGAACCGGACGCCACAAACCCGGCCTTGGCGCTGCGTGGCGCTGACAACTTATTGGCAATTTACCATGGCAAACTTATACAATTCTGAAAAAAGGTCCGGAACCTCAGAAAAAAACGTTTTCCCGGGTCCCTATGTGCCCGAAGTTCTCGATACTTATGTATAGCATGGAATTCCATCCATGGTTATGGTTATGGTTTCATTCACGTCTCATCCGTAGATGACCCTTCCACTTCAGGGGCGAGCAAGCTCTGCGGACGCCGGTCACAGTTTTTAGGAGAGTGGACACCGTTGAACCCACTCTGACAGACACGTCAAGTGCCGGTCAATGCATGCCTACACGCAGCGTTGAGTTTGGCGGAGCGACCATGTCAATCCTGTGTTTACTACAACGCGCATGCTGTGCTTCACGTACGCAGTGTAGATTCGAGGATCAGTGTCTGCAGCCGATCATATGTTTACACCACGCACCGCACATGTTGGTGGCGTTCGCTAATTTTCCCGCAAACTTCACCTAGGTATGCATCCCTTTCCTCCTTTGGTTGACACACGAATCATCGCTTAGTCAACGCGGAGTCGGCCCCTGTTCTCTTTCGTACTCGCCGCCAAATACTTCTGGCACGCTTTAGGATTCGAACCTGGAACCTCCCGAAAACAACGCAGCCGGTCGCTTATGGCATCCACCATAGCAGCTTGTACCAAGCACGCTAACCATCATGCCACGCAGTCGGTTTCAGCCTCCGCTGCAGGGAAAACCGAGCTCTACATCGATATTGCTCGAAGGACAGTTTTGGCGACTCCATGGAATTCGAGGTTCTTGCTATCCGCATGAACAGACGAGACGAGGGAAATGGGATTCAAATGAATTTTAGACATCTTCAATCATCTAGGAACCATCCCCAGTACTCAGAATACCGAGTTTCTTCCATTCAAAAAAATGACTTTTTTCCGCCTCTGAACCACTGTGCGACGTGACGCACGAAGGACGGACGGCCCACGGAGCTCGTTGGGTAATTTTGCCAAGAGAATCCTGTGACATCGAAAGTCTGTTCGGAGGCGCTAGGCGTCCAGCCCGCAGTTTCTTTGGGCTGGCGAGAGACTTCCCAACTGTCCAGCTGAGTTGAGCAAGGTCCTGAAACGAAATTTTTCTGTTCCTCAAGCCGCTCTGTCAGAATCCCGAGTAAGTTTCACAATTTGTCACGAGTCCATGACTCGAAACTAGCTTTGAGGTTCTCTGCCCGGATCAACAATTCTTCGGTCAGGATCGAAAACAAGGTTACAGGGCGGATGATTGTACTTGGAACTGCTCTTCTTAGTCTTCTTCAAGTCCGATTTTTTCAACGATTCTTTGACCTTCTCTTTGTTCCGTTCTGAATCCTGCGCTCCGAAGAATTTCCGAAAGTGCGCGTCAACGCACTGTGAACTCGTTTAGGACGGTCACGGTGTGTCTTGAGAATCAGGATTCTGTTTCAGTTTCAAAGCCTCGGGACACCTCGGAAAGTTGGGCACTTTTTTCGCCAGCCGAGTGAATTCGGAGAGAGGGAGAACTCATCAACATCATCAGGTGCGGAAACGACTCCATCCTAAATGGACACTATGTTGAAAATCGATGATTCAGCAAATCGCCTGCTGCATATTCCACGAAGGAATCCATCCTAAGAATCATTCATCCAATGAGGCTCTCCCTGAAGCGTATTCCACGGTCAGAATGAAGTTACCTCTCGATGCAGGGACGAGGTAAAGAAAAGCTCGATAGAGGTATAGGCTTGATACATTGCGGGGATTCGAAATGTAGTGACTTCTCGTTTGTGTCCGTGAGAAACACGACTCAAGCGAATCACCAGCCATCGGGGTCTTCTGAGTATGCAACCTTTTTCCTACACATCTTCTGGTTCAATCACATGCTGAACATGCCCAGCAGTTCTCGAAACGTTGGAGCAGTTCGGAACGGAGGAAGCAACGGAGCTATTTTCCATCTCCCAAGGCTCCGTTCAATTCGCTCAACGATCGCCCTAATTCAGTCCCCATCCAGGCTTGGACTTTCACAGCCTCCTGGATCGCTGCCTCCTCCTTCGCATTTCATTATTAAGCCGCTTCTGTCTACAATCTGCGCTCTGCACCGGGCTACCTCAAATCTCTGTTCGCAATTTCCCGACGATCCCCAGTGGCTCGCAGTCACGGCGGCAGCTCGAATCATTTCAGAACAGATTTGTCCCAATTCGTGCTCTGCTCAATCTGTTCAAGAAACGCGAGCAGAGCGCGATATCATTCTGCGGGCCGGTGGCCAGGCGACGTAATGGCCCGAAATCGAGCATCCGAGCAGTATTAGGTCACGAATGGCCTACTTGATCCATTACCGGACAAAGGTATTTGCCGAAGTTTCTGTCACACCTGACTTGTTGAACACATGTATGAAGCTGATGAAATTGGCGCGCATACTGTGGCTGGACAGTCCCACCGCAGCTCATACAGTGCCCAGTACAGACCCCTCGATCGTTAGGGGGACCGAGGTTCTCTCGAATTCTCACACGCCTTGCGTAGACGGGTAACCCTGGTTTAGCCATGGTTACACATTGGAATGGGAATCTTCGAGTGTTATGATGACAGCGGTCTCGATGACCACTCCCGAACCGCTATTCTCTCCCAAATAGCAGCTGCACAAAGGTCGTCGGTGGGGAAGGATTCTGACTGCGAAGACTGTTTCGATAATTTCCTGGGAGGATCACACAGTCCGCCAGTCAGTTGAACATATGGTGATGTCGGAGTGGGCGGAATATTGTATAGTGGTCTATGCAATCGTGATCATCGGATTTGCTGGAAGAACGGTTTGTGCTCATGAAAACGTATCGATTGGAAGAGCGCTCTTCATTGCTACACTGAAGTCACAGATCCAGGCCCGGGGCCCGTGGCGTCGAATAACACTACTCGGTGGTCACTCACTTTGAATTCATCCTCATTGAATTCCTCCTATTTTTCGATCCCTTGACTAGTGGATTAGTTGGTGAATGCCCGTCCATATTTCCGACTCTCCTCAAATGGAGACTCGGTCCACTAGGGTGTGCTTCCGCGGACGCAGAAGTCTGGCAGTGAACGCTACATACATATGGAGAGGGCTGGGGATCCTAGTCTCGCGTAATCTTGGAGAAAAGATCCTTGGCGATTAAATGCAGTCTTCCGAGGAATGTCAACGAGAGAATTCTGCGATTTTGAATGAAATGTCTCATCAATCATGTTGTCTCGCTCATGAAACGGAATGATGAAGACTCAGCAACTGGCCTGTCCATTAGATTGGAATATTCCCGACATCTTATGCGCCCTCGCGGCGGTATCACGACGCTTCACCGGGTACCTGCTCTTTGGGGAGGACCCGTTCATTGGAAGACACCTGTCAAGTGGAGATCGCCCGCCCATTCGAGAGTCTCCGTCAGTTAGAATGAATACGGTATCCAGCGGAGAGAGCCGAAGTCATATTCCACAACAGGGCAGGCCTCCTCTCACTAGTCGATACAAAGGTTAAGGCGACCGTGGCGGTCAATGCTTCCCGCGCGGCCAATGTTTTGAAAAGCGATTGTGTGACCTGCTGTTGACCCTTCAGGAATCACTCGATGAGCAAGTGAGCAACTCTAGTTTCGAGAGCCGAGACAGTCTCGCATTTCATGGCAAACAGATGATGTCGTCAGGAAATGTGGAAGTTGCACAAAGAACCAAGGACCGGAAACATGTGGCTTTCTCCGAAGGTGAGTTGGAGTGGCGTTAGGTTGTGAATGTAATAAGACAACCTGTAACTCTAGAAGAGCTGAGAAGATCGTTTTTGATGGGCTCAGACGGAAGAGAAATCCAAGGTCCGAGCAACCGTGCGCCGAATTTTTTCGGGGGTCGCGAACTTTCTCGGTCGCGGCACTCGGTACGACAGGAAGGTGATTGCCTCTACGGGGAAAGACCGGCTTCGGAATCGCGCCCATAGACCAAAAAAGTATGGTTGGACCGACTTCGGAGTCGCCCCAGTAGACTCCAAAAAAGTGTAGTCAGACCGACTTCAGGATTAGCACCATAGTCCTCCGAAAACATGGTCTGACCCACTCTGTAATCGCCCCAACATACTCCGAAGATATGGTCCGACCGACCGAGACCTGGATCGCCCCCGCGGACTCCAAGATGTGCAGCCAGACCGACTTCGGCAACGCCCCCATAGACTCCCTTATCGTTTCAACCCTAGTCAATCGGAGAGCCCCGGCATTATCGCGCCATGCCGAAGGAGCCCCCACGGCATTCCGCGGCACCACGCGGCAGTTGGGTGTCGGCTCCAAGCTGCAAGCGGCACCAAGATCGAGAACCCCTGACTTTTTCGGCAAGTTATGAGTGCATGCAGAAACTGGATCCTGCAGCTCGAGCGCATCCTTGATTGATCTTCCCCATCTATGCGTTACACCGCAAATGTAGGATGGTGATCAATGAACCATGCAAGCGATCCGATTGTGTCAAGTGCCATCATGCTGTCCGGCTCTATGCAATCGTTTCTATCTGATAGCTGTGCCTGCAGCACCGGAGACGCCTGGGAGAGGCTATGTCTTGGTGTAGGGGAGGAGGAGATGTTCAAAAACATCGAAAACACCTGGATGACGAGAGCCGATCAAGGACCCGCTACTGTCCTGATCTCAATCAGAGTCCGATCCATTACAGACCGAGAATCGAAATGGAATGGGCCGTTCACTTTCATACAGGCGGCCGATACACAGATGGGGATGCACGATAGTTACATAAGGAAGGTGAGTCGAAGTTCGGCGCTTTGAACCCTCGGCCACGACTCCATGGACTTGTTGACTATGAGAATCGGAAATGGATGTGTACTCCACGACCCTGGCTCCGAATTAGGTGGACGAAGCTGACGTCACATGGACATACGAGGCGGAGCGGATGAGAATGGCGATCCTCGCCGCGAACCGCATGCAGCCCAGGCCACGCTTCTTCATCGTTTGTGGGGACCTCGTCGACGCCCTCCCTGGTAACCTAGTGCTGGCTTTTGCCACGAGATCGAACTGTGAAAATGTGTCGATTCCATCGCAAGAAATTTCGCCAAGAAGTTTACATTAGCGGGGCACGGTAGCAGTGAGATAATTGGCATCTCACGTGAGGTCGACTTCAGGTACCATGCACAGGAAGGCCCAGGAGAAAGATTGGAATGAGATCGTCAAGTCTCTCGACAACGAGATCCCGCTTGTTTGCGTCTGTGGTAATCACGATCTAGGCAATACGCCAACCGCAGCAACCATACAGGTAACTGTTTCCTTTGTCCGGCTGGTATTCAATGGAGGTCACATAGAAACAGTGTGTCAGAGGTGATTGATTCGTTTTCAGAATTACGTAGAGGCTTTCGGTACCGACGACTACTTCACATTCTGGTGTGGTGGGGTATTCAACATCGTTCTCAACTCGCAATTCTTCGAGGATCCATCTCAGGTAGGAGCATGCGACACGTGGCGCAAAGTGCTAGGAAAACGGGGCATCGCTGATGGTTGGAGGCGGAAACTTTTAGGTTGGGACACGCCCCGGAAAACTCGCGACGAAGTCACGGCGTCACCTTCCGAAATTCACAGATGCCGTGAATTGTTGGATGTGGAGGAAAAGCTAGGATTCTACAAGGTGGAGACAAAATCCACAAGATCAATATCTCTTTTTCAATTCATTTCAAGCAGGTGGCTTGGGATGATCGGAGTGGACTATAGGTGAAATTGACATGGCACGCGTCTCTGATTTGTTCACACTTATACGTTCGAGAGAGCAGTGAATTACCCCGAAAGGAAAACATACACTTGAGCGAATTTTCAGCCCCAAATTTCGTCGCGAAAAATGCCTGAAATCCACGGCATTCACCCGAGAAAGGCACGAGTTTGCGGGTTTGGTCGCAGCCGTCATCGCCGTGAAAAGCTCATCTAATGCTCATCATTCCCTACCATCACCATTCTTCTTAACAAGCGGGACCTCAATCGACACTATGCAGATTCGTGGATTCTTACGCCGTTAGGGAGAGAGGACCAATCGTGTTTTGAATCACCCCTTGTAGAAAGAGTGCCACAGCCTAATTTTTTTCCAGGTTCAAGATCTCGCAGAGACTCATCTCAGATGGATCGACGAGCAGCTCGCCTATGCCAAGACCAAAGCCGCGACTCACATCTTCATCTTCCAGCACATTCCGTTTTTCCTCCAGACAGCCGATGAAGCGAAGCAGTATTTCAATCTCGATAATCCATTCAGACTCAAGATGCTCGACAAGTTCGAATCTGCAGGTAAAGACTAAATCCATCATCTTCAATGCATTCCGTATGTTAACCCATATGATGCGGCAAACAGAGATAGGTCATTTTACGAACTCCATGAAGTCCGTCGGAGACTCCCCGGGAATCCAGAGGAATATCAGCGTTCCTTCCAATGATCTCGTCTTCCATATAATGAGCATTTTATCGTCTTTCTGGGTGAATCTGCGCAGGCGTCAAAGGAATCTTCTGCGGCCACTATCACCGCAATGGAGGAGGCAAATACAAGCAGATGGAAGAAGTTGTCACGAGCGCGATCGGGCCGTCTCTTGGAATCAATGAACCGTCGGGACTTCGTGTCGTTAATGTCTACGAGAATGGATTTGAGCACAAGTATTATCCTCTCACGGATGTTCCACTCGACTCTGGTCTGAGGAGAAATTGAAGCGAAGATCGGGATAATCTTGTGCCGTATTAGGACCCAAAGATGAAACCGAATAAAGTTCAATGGACAATTCAATCCAATACTTGCCGAATTTCTCAATGCGGTTTGTCAGCTCAAGCCAGTCTCCCGTTGGTCAACCGGATATTATTTTCGTCGTTGATGACAGGAGAGTATTCAAGTTATTATATTACCAGCCACCTCCGCGGCCTTCGGCCGCTCCGGAGGCTGGTACTGCTGTCGAGGCGCTGCTAAGAGGGAAGTCAACGGAAATCATGAGCAGGCTTGACGGTGTGTGGAATTCAATCAATATCGGGAATATGGTGCGGTGTTTTGACTCCAAGAGGAAGCTCCTCAGACGTGGTCCCCACAGATTGAAAAGTACCGTGCGTCGCTCCAGCGGTAACGTGTGCGGCTCCAGAGGTGGAATATCACGCGCTCCAATGACGGAACACCTTCGGACAAATGCCGT
Organism: Neoseiulus californicus; assembly: GCA_028455905.1. NCBI lineage: Eukaryota > Metazoa > Arthropoda > Arachnida > Mesostigmata > Phytoseiidae > Neoseiulus > Neoseiulus californicus. The sequence continues at coordinate 22,622 of JAMQGS010000003.1, forward strand.
GGATCACGGCCGATGGCCTGTTAACGCGGTTGACTCCCTCTGAATGTGCGTTGCAGCTCACGACTGATTCTGAACGCATCAAAAATCGGATTGGAACCGAACGGAAAGTATCGAAATTGAGAGCGAGTTTTGCAGATGTTGCAGCACCCTCTGCAGCGGATTTTAGAGATCTGCACGTAACTGGCAAGGACTCGTTTGCGGTGAAGGTGTTTGCCTTAGTCAATAACTTCAAGCTTCTCATACTATCTTTCGTGAGTTCGAATTATTGATGAATCGGCACATCGTTCTCTTTTTCCAAACGATCGGTATACCGCACCCGCTGTGGAACCCACGTGGCTGGAACTGAATGCGTTGTTTGGACATGGTGCAGCAGACGGCAATTTCATGCCACGTGCCGTGCTCCAAAGAGGCGACTGATTGGGACGTTCAATTTAACAGCAGTGATCCCACCGTGTATCATGCATCGGAATCGATATTGCCGCATTCTGGTGCGGTGGCATCCCATTCCGGCTGACCCGCAGCATCGACTTGTCATGGGCAGTCATGCCGCACCCTCTAAGGACGCGCTCAGAATGTTGAACAGACAGCGCCATCCATCGGGAGCTCTTTCAGGAGATCCTAACTCAGGATGCCGACTGAAGTTTGCACCAAGGAGGACGACGGATGGTCCTGGGTGGTCGCTCTTGCGATCACCTCAATTTGAACGATATGCGAGCACATTTTTGGCGACAGACATGCGCCCTTTATTTAGTGTATGGATTATATGAATGATGTACTCCGGAATATTATAGGCTCAACAACATTCCACGACCGCTTCAACAACACGAATCTGGCGCCACGGATCTGCGCTTGTTTAAGGCATCGTCCGGTAGTTCAAACCCGACGGTGTCAGATTGTGACGGAACTTCCCGCAACGATACAGTATCAAACTCGTGAACATGCTCGAGGGGTCGAGCATGTTTCTCGAAGTCGATGCTCGATCCAGGGATAATAGGGGTGTCCCATATTAGGGCACTCTCCCCTATGAAGCGGCGAATTCTCTTTCCAAAAGCATTACCGTTTTGGAGGGACGGCTCGACGGAGCTCACTTTGTCGCGCTAGACTCCAAGAGCGCGGATGGCCTCCGGAACTTACTTGAGAGGCCACCGAGACTGGCAGTCGTTCGGAGAACTTGCAATTTCGATTCTGGCGACGATCGGTGAGCTCTTGACACAAGACTGTGTCATTGCGTTCACTACAGGGGCCTCCTCGCGAAAAATGAAACAAATCCGGCTCTCCTCAGAAAGCCTCTGAAACTACCCTCACGACCTGAGAACGCGATGTACATGTCGGCATGCATTCGTCGCGGTGGATCACGAGTCAACGCATATCCCCCCTCCCCCCCCACTAATTAACCCGTATTGGTTAAACCAGGAATGCAACATCGGATGCCGAAGAAATAGTCAGCAGAAAAGACGAAAACCTCGAATGCGGCTATCGTACGTTCGGAGAAGCGAGTCTCAAGCTCTCACCAAATTCAAATGTTCAAATGTTTAGCCCTAACCGCTCTTTGAGAGACCTGGTATCGCATCAATGAATAGGACTACAATCGGAAACAACGGTATTTTGTTGTCGTTTTCTCACAAGGAAAGTATGACTGACTGATTGTGAGAAGCGCAGGTGTTTCCGATCTCGTCCATCGAAGTATCGTCGAGACCTGGGAGACGACGAAACGGTCCGACGCCTCTCGGCACAGTCCACGGTCCATTTATAATTCACAGTCAAGATTGCGAAAGTCCCACCAAGCTCGTCATTCAGGGTGCGGTATTCGTTGGAGAGCAGGAGGGCCCGTTTCCTAAACTTCCGGAGACTCAAAGTTATGGAGGAGATGGCCGCTCAAGACTCGGAGTCGTGATTCTTCAGGTCAGCTTCTTGATAGGATCGAAAAGTTTCTGGAAACGATTGATCTGCACTGGTACAGAGCAGAGAGCATAATGCTTCAGGCTCAAATCAAACAATCAGAAGCGCTGAAGCGATCAGCGAGGTCATTTACTGTATGAACGGAACTGGTGCTCCTCTCATCAACCGTCATCCTACGGAAGCGTGTGATCCTGCGAGAGTGTGCCTGTTTCGGCTGTTTCAATTTCTTATTCGCATGCATCACTTCGGGTTTACCAGCTACGAGCTGTGGTCATCAGACAAATCACCCTTCAGCTGCCTCTTCCTTAAACACAGCGATCTTGACTTCGTGAAGCCGGGAGTTATAACGTGCAGGGAGCTATGGCAGTGAAGCGCATGACCCGAGGGGAGTACTTTCCGGCTTTCCTGCTCCGTGAACAAGTTAAACTCGAGAAAACAAGTTAAAAAATGTGGAACACAAATGCTGAATTGATAGTGCGCAAGATCGCGTTCTTCATAATCTTGAGAGTCCTTCGTAGAGCTTCGGTGAATGAGAGCGATGAGCGGGATCCCGAATCTCACGTTAACGACTCCATATCAACGGTTCTAGAGACAATTTAAAAATCTCGACCGATATCTTCCGAATCTGTGCATCCGGGCATTGGAACCTTCCTTGAGAGCAAGCGAGGGTCAAAGAGATATGGCTGAAACAAAGTCTCGAGAAAGATCGCTCGTGTGAGCCTGGTTCGCAAGGCCTGTTTGGATTTGAAATTTTGTGAAACTCATCCGGAGTCCTGCTATTTTCGGCGATTTCGGATATTCGTGTTATCGCCTCTCGCGAAACCCCTTGCATACATCCTGATTCGCGATCCATCGTGAACATTTGGCATTACACTCTGTGAACAGGGCCGCGATTCCCTGGTGTTTGATGCGTAAACTCCTACTATGCCAAGGCAATGATACTTCGGAATGTTGGGCGAGTTTTTCGCGTGCTTCGAGGCTTCGGAGAATAGAGCATTCCGCAAGTGATACTATGGTACGTAACCCAGAACCCTCATGGCCTGTCAGCAAGCAATGTTTGGGTCAAAACTTGTTGGTCCGCCGAATCCTACAACGGTTCGCCAAGCCTATCAGCCCATTTGATTTCTGACTATTCGATCCATCGCTCCGAGCATCTCCCCACCGACGTTCTCAAACTAGGAAATCACACTCCGAGTGCAATGAGAGGGAACTTATCCTGTGCTCTTTGAGGCTTTACACTCGTTTTTCGATGTTCAGCTCATCAAAGAGTAGCTCTTGATGCTATCATCAATGCGATCATCGATGAGGTCGTTCAATGGATCTTTCGCGAAAGCTTCGTTCACGAATCGGGTTATGAATCAGATCGTTCCTCTTCTTGAAGGACGGAACTTCTCATTGATGGAAATACTTCATCAGCAGTCAATATCCGAGTGCTCAGCTCCTGAGAGCAGCCATTGTCCCTTCTAGGAATATCCAGAGTCCAGAAACCACACGTCGTCATCGTTCTCGGAATCCCTTTCGGGAAATGCATACGCTCTGTTGACAGCTCCGGATGGAGTGAGTTCTTCTTCGGGTTCCGCCTGCGTCCTTGCAGGGATATTGTGATGAAAAGTATCGTCGTCTCCCATGACGGCGAAGCGAGAATCGATTCCACGCTCTGCCGAGCAGCACAGAATTTGTGATGCTGGAAATTCGTCTCACTGGTTGCTCAATCCTCAGGGCATCCACGAATCCGAACGTAACTATCATGGCTGATTGGTTAGAGCAGACCGTTTGCGGTTAGAGCTTTCAAAAGAGCTGAGATTGGATTGGAAGGAATCGATAGAGACTCTTGAGGTATTCTTCCGCCGATAGAAATTCGCCGCGTATTTTGCGTGAACGGAGAGGGCAAGCCCGCAAACAGACAGACGAACAACTTCTATAAAGCAAGGAGAGGGTATTCACATACGTATCATACGCAGAAACGAAATGCTCTCGGTTTCATTCGAGTGTCGTCGTTGACGGCTCGCCGCTTGGCATCAACGGCGCCGTGTGAATACAGAAACTCTTTTTGTCCTTATTTCCGAATCATTGCGCGCATCGGTGTTCGTGGGTTTCGAGAAGGCGAGCTGACAGAGAAAGCACTTGGACCGGCTGACGGGCAGGCAGTTCGGTCTGTCAGTCACTCGGTATCCGAGGCAGTTAGCCGTCTAAGTAAACACACAGACGGAAAGTTGACGACAAGAATTATTCGTTAGCACCGAATTGTAATGATTCGATCACTGAAGACCTTGACGCCATGCTTCCTTCTCCTTCAACTTTCAGTCTTCTGTTGTTGTGATGAGTTAGAAAATCCCCGGGTAAGTTCCATGAATTCTCTCTGATGTGAAAATTTTCCGATATTTTCCGATCTTCAACTCTTCACCCTGATGCGACCTCATTCTCGTTCAGGAGCCGTCGCACCAGATGGTCACAATTTGATATTCTATCGATATTCAGTCACCGACTGCCGGACCAAGAAGCAGGAAATTGAGTGTTTCACGAGTGGTTCATGAGAAAAAAATCACATCAGTGACAGTCATCGATATTTTCGGAAGAATGTGACACCGAACTCACATTCCCACGATCGCGTCTGCTCGAAACGAAGGCCGCGGGTGCATTCTGTGGCTTCGGGGGCCAAGTGCTTGAGGTGCCTCATCTCCAGAATTTCCGGCTGTGTTACAGGGACATGATTAGCGGAAATCTAATCCCGATATTATGTAGCCGCTGCTCGGACTGCCAACCCGCCGAGCTTGATTACATTCATAAATCTCCCTCTGATTTGAGTGGTTTTCCGAAGAACTCTTGTCTCTTCAGTCGGAATCAGTCTCATCAATACGGATAAGTTCGAAGCGAGTGAATAACGTATCCGTCAATCGGGTGACGGAACTCTGAATAGGAAAACTCCGAGTCGGGTCTGACAATTCTCAACAAGGATTTCAATCATTCCGATGTGTCGTGACGTCCAACGATTCCAGAAAGATGTCGCTCCCAGCAGAGATTTATTCGTTCCCTACTTTCCATGCCTCTTATGCGCGTTGATTCAGCAATGAATTTCGAGTGGAGTAATGATGACCAGAAGAAATCGATGGGTTGATCAATGGATTGTGATGTTTTTCCCTTTGTCGCCGAGAAGGCGGATGTGTGTGACCGAGATTGAATAATTTCAGTTCCAACAACTCAGTGAAGGCATTGGCAGGCTGAGCATAAACATTCTCAAGAAGTTCGCGAACGATAAGGAGAATGCAATTCTCTCAGCGTACGGAATCTCATCAGCGCTCGCGTTGTGCATGCTTGGAGCTGAAGGTGAGCTTCTCGCGGGTCACCCATGGTGAAGATGCGCGGGGTTTCCGTTTCTCGTTTGGGTTTTCGTTCATGATCGCTCGCCGACGATCAATCTTTTCCATCGCTCTGGTTCGTTCACTAAGGTAGCGTCATCCTGTTCCTAGTGAGACCATAGGTGACGTATTTAGTGCATTTGCGCCATTCCAGGACAAACATATACAGCCCTCAAAGATGCGCTCGGGCTGGGCCCGATTCCCGAGGCTGATGTGGCGAAGGTGTTCGGCGATGCTCATCGAGTGGTGCGTCGCATGATCTCCTCGATCTCTTCGCGCATTCAATTGATGTCGGGGGAGCAGGACAGTATGTTCTACGTATTCTGTCTCCGCAGGTCGGGAGCGAGGGCGACGAAAAGAAGAATAACCTGACCCTATCTTCGGCCAATGCACTGTTCGTCAACAAATCTCTTGAACTTGCCCCCGAGTTCGCTGCGAACCTTCGACGCGTCTATCACGACGCAATCAGCGAATCTGTAGATTTCGCAAGTGAGCAATGTCGACTTCGTTTCACGCATCGGAAGCCTACAATGTTCTCATTGTCCAAAGACTGACTCTCTCAGAATCGAGCAAGCTATAAGACAAAACTTCTTTCATTCAAGACGACGCCGAGGGGACCCAACGGAGGATCAATTCGTTCATCAATGGAGCGACCCACGGGAAAATTCCGGATTTACTCAGTCAGCCTCTGGATACACAAACTCTTCTTGCAATCACCAACGCTGTCTATTTCAAGGGCTCCTGGAAAACAGCGTTCGAGATAAAGCAGTCGGACGAAGCTTTCAACAATTTCACTTGGTAAAATACACAACTTTGGAGCACTGTTACCGTAGCCATCCGCGAAACTCGGACTTCTTGTTGAACGTTTCAATGGACATGAGGCCTGCATCATGCCCTCATGTTTCCTAGTGGAGAGATGCGTCAAGGTTGTTCACACCAGCTAAAATTCTTACTCAATGTTTGGACTGATCGTTTCAGCCCTGGATCTTCGAGCAAACCACTCATGAGTCCGCAGTGGATGAAGCTGAACACCAAGCTACGTTACGGAAGGTCGTCTGACCTCAAAGCACATTTCGTAGAGCTGCCCTACCAATCTGTCGACAGATCCGCCGTGTCGATGGTGCTAGTCCTACCGTTCGATAACTTGAAATGCAATTTCTCCGAATGGGTCAAATCGGGCTTGGAATGGAGCAAGCTCAACGAAATCATGATGGAATCATCAGAAACGCGAGTTCACTTGACGTTGCCGAAGTTCAAACTGAAAAGCACATTCGACCTGAAAGAAACTCTGTCATCCCTTGGATTCGAGATAGCGTTCTCGCCTCGAGCCAACTTCCGTCGAATGCACAACGGAAACGCACCAACATCGATCAGCAACTTCTTGCATAAAGCAAAGGTATCCCGGATTGAGCTTCGACTCCGAGGTCCCGACCGCTGATATCATTAGCTGGACTGGGAACCGGGAATCCTCATCTATTATGCTCTTGTTGACCTTTAGCTATTCGATTCCTTTTCAGATGTCGGTGGACGAGCTCGGTACGGAGGCAGCTGCCGCAAGTGGCGCATTCTTGAGAAGAAGATCCCGACCTTTGCCTTCCGCGCCGCCCCTTGAGATTATTTTCAATCGATCGTTCATGGCGATGATCATCATCAACCTGAATGGATCTCGTTTGCCTCTCTTCACTGCAACCGTCAATGTAGTCTGATTTGTCCCCGGTTGTCGAGTCGCCAACTCCTTGGGGATATGGGTCCACACAAATCCGATGTGCCAAACGTGTGATGTTAAGATCGCAGGTAACCTCGACGGATCTGACTGATGGAGCGATTATTCATCTCAATCCGTTGTGAGATTACGGAGCTACACAGAAGATGAATGGTTGCTCAATGAAAACCTGCGCCGTCCCAGTTTGTGATAATAATAAAACGGTATCCGTCTGAGCGAACGGGATTCCTAAACGCTGGGAGCATGTGAGCTGCACAGTCGCAAGCTGTAGTGGGCGTTGTGCCTGTCGTAGTAGACCGACTCCCGGTCAAGTCGAAGCTGTGCAATTTTGAAAGTTTTTGTTTTGGATGCATGGGGTGCATCCGCAGTATGATACTTTCCTTAGCAAGTTGGGATCTATGTTGCAGAGCTTCCTCCGCAATGGTTAGGTCTGGTACAGATCTTCATGTCATTTCCTAATGGAATGAACGCTGACGGGGCCGGCGTGAGACCGATGGTCTGCCCCCTTGTTCCATCACAAAACTCCGCCGTAGCGCCCTCATCCCCGAAACCCCTCTGGAACGCTTCGAACTCGGTGGATTCTCTGGAGCCGTCCGTAGCAAGCTGGACCAGAAACTCGTTCAGAATTGAGCGAGCTGACAGGAGCTGTAAGTCCTCCCGTTCCATTCGTAACCTCGAGAAGATGACGTTGAGAGGGACATGGAGATCGGAAAAGCTGTTGTGCGTGCTATCCTTGGATATCAAAACGTGTCAAAATCTCGATTCGGAACAGGTCGAAAGCCTTCGTGGAAGAAGGCTTGTGGAAACCTAACATGTCGACTCATGTACTCCGACCGGCCAGCGACACTCATTTCAGACAACAAGCAGATCGATGGAGAAGTGCCTTAGGTGCTTCTCACTCGGGCCAAGCTTTCCAGAAGTGATACTCCGGTACTCGATCTGGAATCTCTGCCAGCTGTGCGTGTAGCATGCCAGGCTCAACTCATGAGCAAGAGCGCAAGCTTGAGCAGAAACAGCACTCTCAGAAACGGTTCTGGATGTGGACCAAGAACTCCCTCGAAGTTCACTGCTCATGCACGTTTCCTTGCATTGATCAACCACTTATGTAGAACCTCTTCCTACTGAAACCGTCAGTTGTTCGAGAACTCATGTCATGACCGAGTCAGCTGACTCAAATGCTCTTTGTCAACCAGCAGATTCCATTCTCTACCAATCGCACCGATCGTCAAGATTATTCCAAGCAATCTCTCCTCGTGGATGTCAACGCTAATCTGGAAGGAACTTTCGGAAACCCATGAAAAGGATATCGTAGGTATCATGGACACTTGATGTGACTGCCATGGACCCCGTCACTTGACGGCCAAGCGCAACGGCTCTGGGGTACGTCCGCGAGATGCCCTCTAATGAGAGCATGACCATCGAGATGAGCGTGCTAGGCAATAGAAGGAAATGAGGGGCATCACCATTCGGATCGTTGACCAGGAGGGAGCGAAAGCGACAGAAAATGTCGAAATTCTCTCATCTCGGATGTTTGAATCTTTTCGGAATTCCGGAACCTTGATTCTAAAACAATCGCGCTTTGTTGGGATCGAAAGACGCAAGCTCGCTCCATCAGATTTTGAGATTCCTACCTAAGTACCTGACGGAACAATCGCGAGTTGACTCATGAGAGAGCAGATGGTCCCTGACAAAAGGAATTTTCGACCCACACCACGCGGAAGGAGCTCGCGGCTCCAGACCGAGACTCGTGCCTTTCTTCCGACAGGTTGACTACCTCTAATCGGATGACTACGATGAACGGCATAAAGTTTGCGATCTTCTTCAGCTGCACTCTCAGCCTCACGACTTCGTGCAGACGGATTGAGGTGAGTGAATACTGCTCACATGAAAGGGAGCGATAGAGCTTCATGCTTCCTCGGTGATAATGTGCAAGAGTTTATTGGAGAAAGGTGCAACTATAGTATCCGATGCTTTTGACTTCGCGTCGTAACCAAGATACGACGCTCCGGTGAGGAACGTCGCATCGGCAGAGTCCTCTCCGCAACCTGAGCATTGTTCAACTGCTCGAGGAGCTGCTGGGGTCGAGCATTTGGTTCACTTGTTGGACGACCTGGGAAAGTTGTTGGACCATTTGGTCGACGAAGGTTTGAACCATTGGGGGAGTTCCGGGAGGAAGCTTGACGGGCTGCGGAGCAGGGATCTGGAAAGCGGGGGCTGCAACGCAGCTTCCGACGAGGACTGGAAAGAATTTTGAGTTAAATTTAGAAGAGGAAAGTTGAGAGATTCTAAATCGACTACTTCACTGGTGCAGTTTTGGTGTATGCGCATTGCCGGGGGCTCACGAGGGACCTGGACACTCACGGACTATCAAGAAGAGGCAGATAACCTTCATTTCAGCTGAGTGTCTTGTTTTCGGTGGGCTTGACTACGGAGATTGTTCGCCGTAGCTCGCTTTTTAAACGTTTATCGACGGTCATAAAATCTCGTCTCTGATAGAATTAGTCGGATTCGAAACCATTCTGCATGCGCTGATCCAATCCACGGGGTGGTAAAAGCACAAAGGACAGTGAGCAGGAAGTTCTCATCGTTGTAAACTAAAAACCTCTTGCGTCCGCCGAACTCACGTAGCTAAATCGGTACCCATGCGAGATAGTTTTGAATGATATTGGAAGTCGCCGGGACGGTTTCGTTCATTAAAGAATTTCGACAGTGAAGTCAGACTTCCATTCCTCACCCGCTCGGTAACGCCTCCACTCGAAATCATCTTTTGACGGGTTCGCAGGTCGAGGATTCCATCGGACCTCTGACTGTCGATCTACTATCAAAAACGGTCCAGAATGAACGGAACACGATCCTGTCGGCGTACAGTATCTCCACCGCCCTCGGGATGTGTCTTCTGGGAGCAGCAGGTCATTATCAGGATCCTCGTGTGGCAAAGAACGACATCCGATGATTTTGGAATGTAGTGGTTCCCACTGGAAAAGTATCACTCGCATCATGAGGGGATGTTTCAAGTGGTAACGAGTGTTAATTCACAGGAGAAACAGCTTCTGGAATGAGGGACACCCTCCATTTGGACCTCCTCGCTCGCTGTGAGATATTCTCTGGGTATAGAGCTTCTCTGGCCCGCTTCAACCGTGTAAGTTCTGTTCGATTGAGGCCCGAAGAGAACCAGGCTCAGGACATAGGGAGGCCGTATCCCAATCCCTCCCGACAGTGCGATCAGACAGAGCTCCTGAATCCTAGTATGAAAACGAATGTAAAATTTCCGCTTCCGTGAGCGTTCCTGGTGAATACTAGTCAAATTGAATGATTCTCGAAGGTGGGCAATACAACAGGGAAAAACATCAGCATCAGGGTCGTTAATCGACTCTATGTTCAAGAAACGTCGCCCTTGAAGCCCACCTACCACAAGGAGGTTCAGAGTGTGTTCCAAGCCGATGCTCTCAATGTCGATTTCAGGAGTAAGTAAGGTGTCCCCAAACTGTGAATGACCGCTTGACGAAGCCTCCATATACATACGTCTTTCGTATCACGTATCACATCAGTAGAAGATGAACAGCGAATCTGCCATTGGGAGAGAACCGTTGAAGAATCTTGTGCGATTTTCCAGAAAGTGCAGCAAATGTGACGAACCAAATCAATCTCTTCGTGAAAGAAAAGACATCCGGCCTCATTCCTCAGCTCTTGAGCCAGCCCCTGGACCCGGCGACGGTCATGACCCTCATAAACTGCCTTTACTTCCGTGGGTCCTGGCAGTTCAAGTTCATGAACTACCCCAGTTGTGAGCTCTTCAACCCAACCGGGCGGTAATATTGATTTCACAGTCGTTCTCGACACCAACCTCTTCGCTCTCCCGAAGTATTCTATGATTCTCGCTCCCCTCCCTCATCCTGATCGACTCGCCGATTCAGCGGTGTACAATGCAAAGGAATAATGGGAGTCGCTGACGATGATTGCGGACTTTCTCAGGTCGCCCTCGAGGCCTAGTTGGATGAATTACAAAGGCAGTCTCTACTACTACAAATCCTGCGCTCTGCAAGCGACTTTGGTCGAACTTCCTTACGTTGGCAACCCAAACTCTCCCGCGCAGACTTCAATGGTTATCGTAGTGCCCGACGCGAATTTCGCCGCAAATATCACCGGTTGGATGAGAAGTCACCTCAGTTGGGATCTGCTGCTGAACGAGATCGACATGCTGAAGGTGGTTCCATTGAATCTGACGATGCCAAAGTTCCGTGTTCAACAATCTTTCGAGTTAGGGAAAACCCTGTCAGAGCTTGGAATGGGAGCAGCGTTCTCCAACAACGCTGATTTCAGAGGATTATTATCAGATCCCTCCCTGAGAGTGAAGATCAGCAGAGTCATACACCAAGCCAAGGTGAATATCCTCCTCTTAGCGCCGCAATGATTTGTGATGATGTCAGAACGAGAACCTGGTCCTCAACAACTCGCTTCTAACTTCTCAGGTCGAGGTTGATGAGAAAGGAACCGAGGCGGCTGCGGCCACCGGAGTCGTGGTCGTACCAACTGCAATCGCACCGTTCCCCACGCAAATCAATCTCCTCATCAACCGACCCTTCTTGGCTTTCATCATGCTCTACGATCGATGCAGTGATGACCCTCTGCCACTGTTTTCCACCGTTGTCAATCAAGTTTGAACACAGTTCTGACCAGGAGACGGTGCCCGTAAGCTCCCACGGACCTCTCCAAAGTTCGGAGGGCTGACAGATTCTGAGGCATAAAGTAACAACCTCGCGGCTCCTAATGTGCAAGTTTGTGGGAGGATCATGGCTCGGCTAGGTTTGGGTGTGAATTTGAGGAGCCAGTCAAGAATCGAATGCTGGAATGGGTTCCCATCATTGCCAAAAAGGCAGGAATTTCGGGACCACAACAGGTCGATCCCAAGAAATGTTGATGCTTGTCCTCGCTCATCTCGCCCGTCCACCATGCTTTGCGCGAACAATGTAAGAGTTCGCATATTTTTGCCCCGAGATTGCAAAAATAGTGTTTTCGAACTACGACTATATAAATCGAAAACCGCGAGGTTCCATTCATCTGCCCAGAAATTGATCGACTGATCGAGTCTCACCCAAATCGGTTGAACGACGCCATTGTCGGTGGACAGGGGTACCCACTCCCAGAATGTTTGAATAAAGCGTAGGGTGCAGAGCATTCGTTGAACACGGTGAGCAATAAGTAGAGCTTGGAAGTTTAGGCAAACAAAATAGGCAAAATAGGCAAACAAAAAAGGCAAAATAGGCAATCAAAAAAGGCAAAATAGGCAGACAAAAAGGCAAAATAGGCAGACAAAAAGGCAAAATAGGCAGACAAAAAGGCAAAATAGGCAGACAAAAAAGGCAAAATAGGCAGACAAAAAAGGCAAAATAGGCAGACAAAAAGGCAAAATAGGCAGACTAAAAGGCGAGATAGGCAAGAACAAAAAACAGCAAACTCGATCGAAATGAGCATAGTCGGCGAGTACAATCGGGGAAATCGACGCAGGAGGTGTTGGAAATAGGCAAAATAGGCACGATCAAACACAAGCATAAGCGGTAGGACAGCCGAAAGTCTGTGTTCGCGCGCAGACAGCAGCGAGCGAAGGCTTGTCATCCGTCGCGGAGTCATCCTCGCATGAATCCGGGATAGCATGCCGATCCGTATCTCTGATTGTGAGAAGCTTCGATGACCGTTTATAGCTGGTCGGCATGCGAAGAAGCGCCGATGCGAGTAAGTATCTCCAAGTTGACACCACCTCCGACACCAGTACACGATTGAGACAATTCATGGTTCTCGGAAAAGAAAAGATGTGTCCAAGCTATAACGGAACGGAGCTCGGCGGCGAACGCACCGAGAACTGTTGAGAATGGAGGCGACAAGTTCGGTTGGAGACATACCAAACTCAAGAAGAAGCATGCGATGGTGAATGAATCGGTCTCGAACACGACGAGATGATACGGTGCGGGGGCGGATTCATGGCACTCATCACAGCTCTGCTCGGTGATGCTGTTTTCAAGTGTTTTTCACTTCTTTTCACACAAACTTTTACAAGTGCATCTCATGGAGCTTCCCGAGTACATGACTCGGAATCATTCACCTTCTGCCTGTGACCTCCATCACTTGGTAACAGTGACTCCAGAATCACGATGCCTTCTGAAGCGAGAACCCAAGCCGAGAATCCAGCTCAGAAATCATCCGAGATTTCAAGGAGCATGTCACTTAGTTCGGGAGTGCATGCGTCCTTCATTCTGTGGATCTCTGCGACTTTAAGGAACACGATTGTTCTATTCTCCTGGCTTCCTAGCAGTCTCCCTTCTGAGAGTTTTTCCAAGATTTCCCCGAAATTCGCAAATTTCGCCTGAGGATGCCTATTTTTTGCCTGAAAACGTCCATTTTGCCTAAAATTGCCTATTTTGCCTAAGAATGCCTATTTTGCCTAAGAATGCCTATTTTGCCTAAAAATGCCTATTTTGCCTGAGAATGCCTATTTTGCCTAAGAATGCCTATTTTGCCTAAACTTCCAAGCTCTAGTAATAAGACAATACGCTCCGAATACACTTATTGGATTCACTTGACTCCGGCTGTGGAGCGCAGGAGGGAATGGGGGATCGGATTAGGGCTGGAACATGAAGAAGGATCCAGATGCTGCATGGTGACGATGAAAGATGATTGTGTGAAGATTTCGCATCATCGTAGTTGAAAACATCTTTGAGACTGACCACGCAAACCGCCAAGCCCGGTGGGACTCCCCTACTGCACGATGCTGTGACGAGCTGAGGGTGAGTATTCATCCCTCCGTTTCCAATAGGGACTCCGTGGCGGTGGAGTCGAATGATGTTTGGTTCGAATGTTGGCCAGAATTCGTCGCGCCCTCGACGAGCGGAGGCTTTGGCTCGAACTGTCACAACAGGTTGCTCTCAATTGGATGAATGAGCTAGCGGCTTTGTTTCAGAACGATGATTACGGTCACGGAAACTGATTCCGCACCTCCTGATCGTTGGGGGCCGCCGAAAACTGGGAGGGAAAGATAATGAGCGAAGTGCGTGATTTCATACAGCGGATACCGATGACAGTTCAGGCCAGGTTCGCGCGGTCAACTCTAACTCCGCTGTCCTGGACTCTCCTGTGTCTTCAGCGATCTTCCGTCCAGAGAAGCTCCGCTCAGTTTGTGGACTTCATGAAGATAGGGGACCTCGAGCAGAATTTCTCAAAATTAGACGACCGCCGACCAGTCAGCGGGTCAACAGAAGATCGGGGACCGACGATGGAGACTTCACGGCTGTTCATTGAATGATCCTCGTTCTCGGTGTATTGATTGTAAGACCGTAACGGATCAGAATAGAAAGACGAGAGAAGCAAAACATTGAGAATCGGGTCAGAGGTCCGAGAATGTCTGATCTGAATGTCTCGTGTCAAGCTGAGAACTTTCCTTCTGTTAACGACTGCCAAGTTCCCACGGACAATATTTAGACGCGACCGACGGACGCCGTGGTGCTTTCGACTGAAAAACTGGAAACGTTGACCTGTTCGACACTTTGTGATCTACCGCCGCGCGGTTGTTTCTTCGGTCGATGTTTCCGAAGACGAGCTGCAAATGAGTTGTACAGCTGTCTGATTCGCGTTCCAAGCTCATGCTGCGAGAAAGATCTTCATCTGGGAGTTTATTCCGCCTCCTCCCAGTTAGGGATAAGCTTCGAAGGAAGTGATCAAGACGCTCGGAATACTCCCTGCCGTTCCCGCAGTTTCTTTTCCTCTCATGGACTATGCTTCCCATCTGCTGCGAAGCCATTCAGTCCGGGTCCAGGTCAGAACTTTTGTCTAAAGATGTCTGGAGAGACTCGCCTGGAAATAGAAGCATGGAATTCCAGAGACAGATCTCCATCCACGCATTGAGGAATTCTCCCCTCTTAGAGTCAAGATGGGAATGATTCTCTCTCGCTTTTCAGGAGCTAGGGGTTGCGTGAGGCGCCATCTGAACGGAGTGGTCGAAATGGTCGCTGACTGTCGGGGTTTTCGTGTCGAAATTTCACTTCGTTGTTCCGGAAACTGACAATGAGCAACAATAGAACACCAGAACATATTCTTGGCCTAATCTCAGGATTGAAATTTTCCGACGGGTAATGATGGACTGCGGGAGATATGGGTCGATGGCAATCCTTGTCCAACTTGCAAGGCATCGGGTTGAGATTAGCATGTTGCGAGATCAAGTCTAATATTGACTCGGCTCGGTTTTGGCTGACCTCGGAATGAGCGGACTCGAGAAGTCTTTGAAGTCTGAACTTTTAGCTGACGCTATCACTTCAAATGTACGATCGCTGTAGCTAGAGAACGAATGAAATATCGGTGCTCCGGAGCTCAGCAGTTATCAGCAAACTTAAGCGGGAAACCTGGTTGGAGAGCCTGGGAATGGATACTAGATCGAGAACCAGAGTGTGGGAATGAGAGCAAGACAGCTTGTGAGTCTCATCTTGAGTGAACTTCGACGCCCTGATTACCTCGGAAAGGAAATTAGAAGGAAACTACATGGCTCAAAGAAATTACCGAGATCAGTGAATTCCACTTTAATCAAGTCGAGCCTTAACTATCAGGCTCAAGTTTGTGCTGATGATTGAATTACACGCGACATGACGTGAACTGATACTTCGAGGGGGTTGTAAATCAAGCACTATCTCAAAGTCGTAACCCTTTCACTGGGCAACAACATGTTCCATTCAAACGGATTCTTGAGTCAGACAGCGCTCGAGTGCCTTCCACATTCCCTGAATCTACGAAGCCTCATCCCACGGAGCTGTAATGCGACATCCGATCCTCAACTGTACCGGCCGACTCGCAAAGCGAGCTCGCGCGAGTTCGACTTATCTTACACGCGTCGCAACGTCGGCAGGACAGAATTGTCAGGTAGCTTACTAATACAGAAAAATCTTGAATCCTGAGCCTTGGGTGCATGAATTCTTCGAGTGTTGCGGGAGAAGCCGTTGTCATGCATTTTTGAGCTCTCGAATCGGGGAGAGCCAGCATCCAGGTGACCCTTCCTGCGTTTCGCTTTATCAACCAAGTCTCCTAGCGGTTTGGTGACCTTCTATGGAACTTTTGGGAAATCCAGCTCGATTTCCGGATCACTTCGGAGTCGAGAAGATACCGGCGAGCGCTCACTCCTGGAGACGGACCTCACTCCCCGAAAGTAAGAATGGAACGTTTCCGTGAAATTCCGTGAGCTCATGCCATCGCGTCCCGCGGCTTTCTTGCCCAACGAGTTGCGAATCAGCTGATCAAACGGAGAGCTTACTCTGTTATTTTGCCATTTTCGGCACCATCACCGTCATCTGCATGATCCTCACCATCGTTACGGTCTTCGTTGTCTTCCTTCTCTTTCCTCCCTACCCACTCCCTCAAGCGATGGTCCGCTGCTTGGTTGGTCGGTTCTCCGGTGGTATCGCGAAACTTGGATTTCCCTCTCCGTCTGACGCCAAACGCTGAATTTCGGATCGGCTCCTGCTGGCGGGCCGGCATCGCTCGCGCGCGCCCGCGAATCAAGTGAGACGCCCTTCGTTCGGTCCCTTGGTTCTGGCGAGCGAACGTCCGTACATGGTGGTTAGTGATCGTGTGCTGTGCCGATGGATGGGTGTATTCTGTTCGCAATGATCGTTTAGGAGCGGTCGGATATTTGCAGTTTTGAGTTTTCTTCAAGCCTTCCGGCCGTGTTTCTGCGTCATCTTGGAGAGGATTGAGACGCCGTTTGACAACATAGACAAACATGCGGAATCCTGGGGCATTGTCGGAGCTCCACAGGTGAGGGTTGATGTCGTGAAGGAGCGTTCCGCTCGAGCTGGAGATTCGTGCTTCGACAGCGCACGAGCGCTTTCGGAAGCCATCATCTTGGATACATTGGGCAACTTTTGAGATTTTGATACGATTTTCAATCTCGGCTTTCACCGCATCACTCTCATGTGGCCTCAGACGGTTCATAAACAGAGAATTCACTTGGAAAATATGATCAACCAGCTGGGAAATCTACTTCACTCAGCTGAAACCTTCAGTGTTCTAGCTCAATACGCGAAGTCGGTGCACCAACCCACATCTGAACCATGGAAGCCTACGAGACGCCCACAATTGGCATTGATTTTGTCTTCGTTCTGCACTGAAGAGAATACTGCAGTGTCGGCCCGCTCGGTTTAGTCTATTGATCGAAGTCATGTTTCCGAGCTGTTACCTGATGAGCTCCATGGGTCAGGTTACCGCATCCACGATGCTAGAGCAGCGTCGGACAGGGTATAGCTTACGTATCACTGCAATCACATTCTCACGCCATCGGCTATAAGTATCGGATGTACCCGAAGCGTGAAAACGAGCTTCTCACGTCCATGAGTCTGTTTTCATCGCGATCGAACTAAGAATGAGACTTGGGGCCGTTTTTCTATCCAAATGTTGACACTTCCGACGCTGCTTCAAACCCGGGGCCTTCGTTCAGCCCGAGGAGGGCGGTGCAGAAGCATTCTCAAAAGACACAGCTGAACGAAAAAATTTAACGCTGTGCTTGTTGGTCGGACGAGATGGCTCAGACAGCAACCTTCGACAACGCGCGACACAACCCCTGCTCTTCCGCTTTGATGAGTGCCCTAGCGGTTCCACTTAGGAAATGAGACGTTGGAAATGTTTTTTTTTTGGCCTTCTTTTTCTTTTGAATTCCCTTCGTTGCGATGGAATGTCGCATGGCATCTGACGGAGAAGGTCAGAGGGCGGTCACGTCGAGTTCAATCGAACAAAACGCTATAAAACACTCGATGGGACATTTCCATGTGACATCCCCCCCGCATTGAAGAAGAAAAGCTGCTAAGCTTTGTCATCGGCTTTGCCGTGAAATCTCCTGGGGAGAACCCCTGTTTGACCCTTTTTGGATGGCAACTGGGCAGTTGTGCGAGCACAGCGCATAGCTCAGTTTCCCACAATCTTCTGAAATCCTACAGACTTCGCATTCTATGTCTGCGGAAATGCCGACTCGCCGATAGTTGGATTCAAACATCGTTCATCAAGCGCTCCAATACATATGATGGCACGACTTGATGCTATGAATGAAACAAGGGTCGCTATGGCCTACCCCAGAAATCGCCGCACCCCTCCTCTGGTGACCACCCCCATTTGGGGAGCATCCGTCGTCGCGGAACGCATCATTCTTGAGCTCTACCGAGGTGTTACTCTGCGAAGTTCTAAGAACAGTGCCGCGTTCGCTACGGCGCCGTTTGATAGGCTGAGACGCAAAGACAAAAGAGAAAACAGACAAAAGACTTTCATAAGCAGAAAGATAAAAATCCGTGACTTAACGGTCGAAAAAAAGGACGGGAAAACACTTCGAACGAGAATCAAAGCGGGAAACTTTGAAGGGTGGAATCGACAGAAAACATTTCGGCTCGCTTGAAGGGTGAGTGTCGGTCAGCCCCTGTCAGAATCCACAAGGCTTACGGGTCGCCTCCTTGCGTTTCACTCCTGGAGACGGAAGAACAAGCCATTGATGTGCGAGAAAAAGCGTTTTTCGAGCCAGCTGACGAGCACCTGTCTGGAACATGAAGATATTCTTGATCTCATATTTGAAGATGCAGCTCCGATGGAAGCATGCGATCAAGTCTGTCAGAATGGCGTCAAAATTCTCAGGCCGTATTTGCATGATTTTGTAAAATCCAAGTTTCTCTGGGTTCGCTCTCCCCAAGCTGACTACACATGAATAAAATTGACGCTTTCGCGACGGAAATTTTCATCGCTGAGCGCCCCGGTTACGGAGTTCTCACACGTGATGGGACTCTCTGGAGCTGCTTACGCTGATTTCCTTGGAAAACATGGAGACTTGGAGTTCAAATGTCTCAGTCAGTTTTCGCAGCCTTACGCGCTTCACGATCCGTCGAACCCTAACCTGAATCCAGTCCGCCGATTCGAAAATTCGAATGCAGAATAGTTACGTGGAGGCGAGCCCGGAAGAATGAAAAAGCTTCAGTCAACTACCGTCGTTTTCTCCACGTTCGGGATTGATTGACCGACTGGCTGGCAGAAAGACGAGAGGCATTGTCGGGTAAAGCCACTCCTCCTGATCGTGCGGGAACGGACCCGACCAGAATTGCGAAAGGGACTGCGCGCAGTTTGAGCTTCGTCGGGATTGCGTGTTTTGAGTGAAGAGAGCAGAACCCGAAACCTGTTGGGATGTCTTCGGTTTACGTGGTCCCAATGGCTTTCGTCGAGAACTTCAGTGAGGCCATCCGAGCCGCCCGCTTCGGTCTTTCGTTCAGCAAAACTCAGGATTGGAGACGTAAGGTCTCTTCTTCACGTCCGCTTATACATATGTGAGCGATATAAATATGTGAGCATTTGTGAGACGAGGAGGGGAACTAGTCTTTTTGATACAACGAAAATATCTGAATCACTTTTTGATCTTTGTTGGCTCCAAGTTACGACAAACCCATTGTTCACCGCACATCGACTTCTTTACTTGTTGGATATCAGTTTTCCGAACGGTTTTACACTTTCACTTGTTAAGTGGTCCTAGTCATTGATGCACAGTTCACGCAACACAATGACTAAGACGGCGGAGGAGGAGGAGGCAAATGCGTTTCTGACTTCAATCAGAGTACTGGAATCAGGCGAGATTTCAGAGAACTGAGAGAACAGAGTCGGAATGCGAGTGCGCGACTGGCCACAATCGCTCCCAAACTTTGCTTAGAATCCGTTTCCTCCTTTCCCCCCCTATTTCCCTCCCCCCCCCAAACCCCCCGAAACTTCGCAGTTGAAAGCATGACTGATTGTGAGTTTTCTACACAACGTTCATGGAAGGTTTGCTCCGAAAACCGTGAAACTACCCTAAAGTCCCGCGTATAACGGACCCTGTTTCTGACCATAAAAGGGTTCAGAACTCTTCCTGACTGATGGAAAATTTGTGCTCCGAAAATCCTACATCGTTAATCCGCTGGAGATCTACCCTGACCTGACGAAGTCCCAGAACATTTATTTTTCGTCGTCGAGCAGAGTTCTGAACCCTTTTATGGTCAGAAAAAGGGTCCGTTATAAGCGGGACTTTAGGGTACTCGGGTCTCGAGAACAAGTGGGATCCAATTGGGATTACTTTCTCCACCCTCGAAAACGGCGCCCAGCGTGAGAAGCTTAGTCTTCCTGTTTGCCAGTTCATTTTGCCCATCAGATTTTCAGAGAAGCCTTCCACAAAATTAAATTTGTTCATTTTTATCCGAGAATATTCTGGGAAGCGTAGCGCAAACGTTCGGTCACACGGTGTTTCATCCATTTTTTCCTCGACTTATTTTCGCGTTTCATTCAGATTTCATCGGTCCATGCAGGTCCGCTGTGAGAACTCGCATCCAATACTCGCGAAGATGATGATGTTTTCTCAAAAAGAGAAGCGAGAAAAAGGGAACGTTTCGCATCCGTTCTAGGGGATGGCTTTCTTCGAGCGACTCGTGCCATTATTCTTCTTTTCGCATCAATTTTCGGAGTGTGACATCATTCTCTCAAATCGTTGGATCCTCCCGGGAATCCGACTGCTGCTTTTCACGATACCCCTCCTCCACGAAACTTCACCATGCCGAAAGACTCAAGATGCGTTTCCTTCAGTCAATAGACTGTTGACGTTCTCTGGCTGAGGCGTTGATGGCTCGATCGGCGGTTTTCACTGAGGCACGAGTGTCAAAGCTGGTTGTGGACATCCGTTCCTTCACTTTCAGTCGTCGTTGAACTCAATCGTAACAATAGAGAATTTCCAGAACAGGGGAACGCGGCTCCGGTCGATCGAATGCTGAAATGGCGGTTCCCCCGTGGCGTCTTTTGATGAAATTTCGATCCCGCCGGAATCGTTCTGTCATATTCGGTGCAACTCCCGCCCGTATATTCAGAATTTGAACGACGTTTGATGATGCGGTCGAGTTGGTCGTTGCCCGCGCAATTGGTTGGTCAGAGTTGGTTCTCTGTCCCGTTCAATGTTTGTTCGTTGCCGGCCCCGGAATTTCCTCGCTTTTCTGTTGATTCTCAAAGAGTTTTCTCCTTTTTCCGACGTTCTCATACCTGCGCCATTCTCCCCTCGTAGAACCGGCGATCGCTCGCTTGCTTGGAAATTTGGCGGTGGGCTAGAATTGTGGCCCTCCCATGAAAAACTGCTTGGGAAACCAACTCGTCTCGGAGCTGTCGCTTCTAGCAACGTCTGAGGCTCAGAAGTTGCCGAAGACCACGGTTGTCTCATTCACCGGAGGCAAACAATTCGATAACGATGTGTTCTCACTCCGGCAACAGACCTGGCAGTTTTCGTCTTCGATGACATGGTATTTGATGCAGACAGACTGGCATCAGCTTCTGCTCCGCGGCTAGAATCCGGAAAGCTCTCACCGGAGACGCGAGCAGCCGAAAGCTCCTACGCACCTTCGTCGCTATTGTTATTTCTCTTGGACTTTGCGACGGTTTTCGTTTCCGTCTTTGTTTATTCTTTCCGCATTAACTCACAACTATTACAATCAAGACAGAGGCGAAGTATACCACTTTTTTTGCGCCAAGAACTGTCGCCTCGAACTCGGACCCAGAAGAATTAGGGTTCAGATTCCGAATTAATGCAACAGGGGCTCCCACATCAGCGACGCGTGCATTTCCTCCCTCTCTGCGCGACGTTGTCTTAGATGAACGTGATCGCTCTTCTATCAGTAAGTCTGGATAATAGGGACAGGGAAAGACCCTTTGTTTTGGGTGGCTGCTGCTGCCGCCGCCGCCGCTGTAACCCACATCCCTTTGTGACAAGTTCCCCAGTGGGCGATTAGCTTTGCATCATAATGTCGAATCACCACTGGACCAGGCACCAACAACAAAGACCCGCATCACAACCTAGTCTTCGCCGAGCAAACGCAATGAAGTTAAATTCGCGGCTCCGTCCCTAGCATGGTTTGACTCCGAGTTCCGCGGAAGGGTTTTCTGCTCGCGATTGCGGGAATGAAGTCGGAATCAACTTTCATCACGGTAGATCTCGTGCCCGGACAACATCCTAGCTCACAACTGGCCATGGTTGACGCTGAGCAGCGATTTCAGCTCGTTTATGCTACTTCAGCTAAATTCATCGCGTGGCGTACCTCGGCTTCCTGCGTCGAGTTGCTCCAGGCGGAGTTGCGGGTTTCCCTACCGAGCGGTCTTGAGACAGAAATCAAATGTCAAGCCGAAGACGATGCGCGTTGACGTGGGAATCACTCCAGACGTTTCGTCTTTTTTCTGTTTGGGACCTTCCCCGACCGATTCACAGTTCAACGGAACTGAGGCAACACTACATTCACTCGGCCTAGTGGTCGATGCAATCACTGTCGCGCACAGACTGCATTCGATTGCGAACTACATCAGTGACCAGAGGATCCACCAGGTGGTCCTGAATCGACAGAAAATTCGTTCGGGGGGTCTCGATTTCCGAATCCGAGCGTAAGCCAGAATCGGTCATTCGGCAGCAAGACGGGGGAATGATGTCCACCGGCCCAGGGCAGCGTTCGAAATCCCACGATTTGCGAACCACGCATCCAAAGAAGGGAGATTGGGTGTTGATGAATCTCCCCGTATCAACCAGCGTCTATGACCGAATGATTCATCATTTAGTTCGACCGGGAATCAAATACCTGTTTCAGAATGTTTCCCTCTTTCCCTCATCATCAGAGGAGTGACTTGACATCACGATCGATCGGATGGGATCGCAGTGATTGGGTCGAGCTAGTTTGTTCCATCGAATTCGTTTGGTTCGCTCGACTCGTTCTCACCGGACCGGCGTTATTCCTTGTTTCCCTTGCGATTCTCCTGAAAATTTGTAGCTTTTGTCTATTTTCTGCGTATTGTTTCCTCGGTATATCGATTGAGTCCATCGCATATCAGCTTTCGAATCTTTGCCTATTCGCTGTGGTACATTGATCGATCTACGGCTCCGATAGCGAGAGAAGTCGCCGCGGGCTCCCCTGCGATCTCCCTCAAGACATTTGATTAGTACACCTAATCTGAGTTTGGACACATGCTTTGCCATCTATTCCATCGCGGAGCTCTGCCGTACTTGAGGTACATCTGTGGATGGTTTCCGTTCCAATGGGTTCACGTTCAAATATTGAGCTCGAATTGAACAGGTCAATGAAGTTTGACAGACCGCAAACAGGTATTGGACGGGGTCGCGCAGGTCGGCGAAGGCTACTTCTGAGCCAGCTTCGGAGCGGTCTTTTTCTGGGGGACGTCAGTGACTGTCAGACGACCGGATGCAATGCCGCTATCGGGTCGGTTCAGGGCACTGGCTGACACGTGCCTTCTTTCTGCCGGCAAATGGCTGGCGGATGGAAAAACAAGGCGAAAAACTCGCGGCAACTCTTCTCCATCCCGAGGATCTGCTGCCAGTCATGATCATGTGTCCACATAGATCGGCTCTGTTCACCGATGAAGATACTTGAGGACGAACAAGGACTTGAACTAGTGAGGGTCTGATTTAGCGGTTCAGTTTCTGAAAGCAGATTTCCGAGCCAAATGCAGCTGAACGGCCTGACCGATGAACGAATCAGTGGAGGGATCAGGGTTCAGGAGGGTTGGCGCCCGAAATCGGGAGAAGTCGGCGCGCGGCAAAATCACGACGAATCGTTCACACGGAACGCGAATTCGGGTAGTCTTTATTTCCTCATTGAGTTGCTCTTCCGTGCTCCACACAAATCACCATTGAATGGACCTAAAGCTTACAAAGCTCCCAACATCTGTGTCACCACAAATTGCAGCCCACGCCGCCCTTTCGGACGTTCACTCGGCGCTGATTTGGAGAATTCGTTCGAATTTTCAGCTCGATTCTCTATGTTTTGAACGTCACTGTTTCACTATGAGTCAACGGGTTCCTGCTCTTTTCGGCGCGAATTCCCGGCGGGCTCCTATTGGAAGCGGGACAAAGAGCGAATCTCACGGAACCGAATGCGCGCAGAGTCAGTGAATTATTTTATTGAAAGACAGTGGTGTTTTCCCCGTTCGTTGCTGGCTTCCCCGCGTCAACGACTACTCGTCAAACTGGAGCACAAACCCACCGTGATGTCATGGGCTTTGAGGTCATTCTTTTTCTGACGGTTTCCAGCGCTACATTTCACGCCAGAAGTGCCGGTATGACCGTTCATCATTGAAAACGATTCCAACATTTAGGGATTCATCCCGACTCATGATTGTAGCTCACATCTCACAAGCGTCTTAGTGGTACGTGACTTCGCGCGTAGATCTCTCGTCTTGTTCCATGGTTCTGTGTTCCGGAAGTCAAGACTTCATCTCCAGGGATGCGCCTCTTAATGACAACTAGAAGCCTCGGGAATCATCGTTCACGATAATGTCCCTTCACACCCAGAGCGAAGAATGAGGTCCATCTCACAGCCGGACGGAACCGAGCGATGGGATGGAACGATGTCGAGAACTTATCTCGCTCATCGTCGTGAACAAGCGACAGAACGCACTTGTATGACTTTAAATGGATGCGTTATCTGGTCGCCACCACCCAAAGCTTAATTAGAAGCATTCGCTAGCAGCACCGCACTCCGGAATTCTGCACTTGTCGGTAAACGTCGATGCAAGTCCGCTTCACAACGTGCTACGAAACTATGCGCGACTTCGTACCATACCTAACTGCGAACAATTGCGGATGAGATAACATTGACATTCGCGACAGCAAAGTCACCACAACAATGCCTGACTGCGAATGAACGACACACCAGCTTCACAATGAACACGGAACGCGAAAAAAAATCGTTATACAATAACTTCAGAGTTTCCACAGATTCGCTGTTTGGCAGTTTGATAGCTAGCGAACGTGAGAGAGGAAGAAAAAGAGTGACCAAGCCTTTCAGGATGGCTTGTGCAAACGTCCTTTCAAAACGAGCTTGGTTTTTCTGATGCTCCATTAACGAACGAGCTGTACACGCGTTTATTCACCTCGGTTCCTTTCCGAATTCCGTCCGCTTCCTGAGTGGGGGCTAACGAAACTCGTGCGCTCTTGACTTCGTTGGTCTCGGAAATCAGCGATGTTGGTAACTCCGGCATCGGTTTGTCCGACTATGCCCGTAGGGAGAATGTCGCCAAGCTCTGCGACGGTCATCGCTATCGTGACCCGCATGCTGAGGTATAATTAGATCAATTTATCCGAGAATGTCGCGCACAGATTGAGCCAGCTATCGGACCAGGAATGCTTACGCGACGGGAGTGACTGACAAAAGAACTTCCCAAACATGCTTTGTGACTTGAAGTGTAGCGCTGCAGTTAGATTCGAGGTGGGAAAGTTGTGATTCTTCGAGAATCTATTGAAATCCCGGAAGAATTCGCAGTGTCCACCCTGATATCCGAACGCCCATTGAGTTGAGCGAGAACGGGAGAAAATTCAACTCAAAAATGAAATGCGGCGGTCGTGTCTGTCTGGAATGCCATCTGCTTCACTTCCGTCAAGAATTTTGTGTGAAGAATCATTGGAATCGAGCTCGCAAACGCAAACTGATGAAAATAATCACATATTTACCTTGTGCGCTTCGTCTGCGATTTTTTTTCTGAACACGAGTCGAGATGTGAACTGAAAAATCAACGTGGTTGACAGTAGCCAACCAGGGAAAGTCACAAATTCTGAAACGGCGTGATGGATGGACCAAGGAAATCGGCGGAGCCCTTCTTCTCGTCTGTTGGCTCTCCACGTGTTTCTGGATTTTCCGATGTCCTGATCGAATGATATGTGGGACAGTGCGGAGCGAATGATGCTTGCTGATATCGATAATTTGTTCGGAGCCGAACAGGATTACGGCAGCGCCGCTGGCGTAGAAACCGGGGTTTCGTTAGTCTTGCGATGGGCATTATAAATGATGTAGGTAGCGCTCTGAAATTCGAATTCGGAAGCAAATGAGGCGAATCCGTTTTGTGAAACTCGCGCGGGAACTCGTATCCTCGATTTGACGCACTTTCAGGCGCTGCTGAGCTTTGAGGTGCACAATTGATCCACTAACAGTCTTCGATTTGTTCCACCCCGGCTTCCGAAGTCCGGCAGTCGGCCGCTCCCTGACGCGACGGGAGACTCTAATCGATTCATCGAAACTTCTGTCCGCAACACCCGTTCCACCGAGAATTGCCAAACATACACATGAGGTTTTTACCGACTGAACGTGCCTTCCGGATTCTTCGATGATCACCGTGAAACATCATCGTTCCACATTATGTGATTCTTTTGAAGGCTAACATATCAGGCGTGTACCGAGTCGAATCGTGTGATCGGACTGGCGGAGGATACGGAACACAGAAAACAATTTCATTCGTCGGCAGACGCTTCGACTGATTTTGAAGACGAATAATTCCGAGGCAGTCGCGCAAGGTTCGCATTGTAGTCTGCGGCGAGCTTCGTCCTCCATCGTTCGGGACGAGATTACAATCTTATCCGCGATAGCGGTTCCGACCGCCTACGGCTTTGGGTGCGTTCGTCATAGACAGTACCTTGTTGCAGCGCTGTCACTGACTCGTACCTCTCAATCAAGATTATCATCTTGCGTTTTCTAATATTCGATTCGTCGATTACTTCTGAGCTGCTTGACCTATAAAAGGTTGCGTGGGTTTCGGTAAAATTCTGAAGTTCGAGCAATGGAAACTCGACCGAAATCCATCAAAATACTTCAGCGGCGCAGTCATGAACCGTATAATCCATCTTCTTGCGTTGTCCAGAATAATCCCTAATCGATCAGGTTCTGGGGGAGTCTTATTCACGTCCCGGTTTTGTCTTTCCAGAGTCATAATGGGCTAGATCCCCAGCGTGAGGAAACCACCTGACCTTCCAACGAGGAGGCTTCGGTGCTGTGCGATGTTCTCCCTGAAAGGATCCTGGTTCAGAAGAGCTCGCAGGCTCCCGGCCCTGATAGCGGTATCGCTGGTTATGTCGTGCCTCCTGTTGTTCGGACCTTCATCGTCACCGGCGCCGGACTCCCCAGGTGAACTTCAGTGGCTGCGAAATGACGATCATCAGAAAGAGTACATCGACAAAAAAGGAATCCATGTGATTGTCGGGCACTACATGGGCAAAGATCTGCCCTGGGATCCGAAAGAAAACATCACAGAAGGTGAGTTGCGAGCCATCGCTTGGAGAGCAATCAGATGTGCAATCAGTCATATGTGCCTCTCTGAGAATAGTCCACCGATCATGGGAATGGACCCCGCGGATGAATAGACGACGAGCCCGTCCGCAAAAGTGTGTCTGGGCCTGGGGGCCTCGGCCGGAGTTTCTCCGAAAATGTCGTCCCCTGATAACGCTATGATGCCTAATATGTAACTGATGATGATTTCGCTCCGGCAGCTGTATTGAACTTGAACAGCTACAATCCTCTGGAGAAAGCTGGTGACATGGGGCAGCCCGTTTATCCTCTGCCATCTGAAGTGATGCGATCCAAAATGCTCTACACCATCAACAGGTGATGACAGTTCGATTGTAACCCTTCTCGGCACATCTTTCGGCGCTGTCGGAAGAAATCCGTACAGCCAACCAGAATTGTGGTTCCGCCTCTTTGTTGTTCCCCTGGGCAACGCTGTATTTTCTCATTCACGATTCTCCTGCTTCCAGATTCAACCTGTTAGTCTCAGACAAGATCTCAGTTGACAGAAAGCTGGCCGACGTCAGAAAATCAGTGTAAGTTGCTGAAAATCAGCCGAAAATGTTCAAACTATTCTAATTGTAAGGAGCCCCGATCTGTTCTCCGAGTGATGTGTGATCGTATAACTGGGGATTGATATCAACGAGTCTACTTTTCCAAAGGTGTCGCAATATAAGCTATGCCTATGATCTGCCGGACACTTCAGTGATCATAGTATTTCACAATGAAGCTTGGTCAACGCTACTCCGAACAGTTCATTCCGTGATAAACAGATCACCCCGCGATCTGATCAAAGAAATCATCCTCGTCGACGATGCCAGTGATAGAGGTTAGTTGATTGTCCTTGCAGTCAACCGGTCTACACGAGTACCTACTTCATTTCGAAAAGACGACTGAGATACGTTTTTCTCCAATTTCATAGAGTTCCTCAAGCGCAGCTTGGATGCCTATGTGCGCTCGTTGAACTTTCCGATCAAAGTCATTCGATCACCGAAACGCAGCGGTCTGATCAGAGCTCGTCTGATGGGGGCTCGAGCAGCTGAGGGTAAAGTCTTGACGTTCCTAGATGCGCACTGCGAATGCACGATTGGTTGGTTGGAGCCACTTCTGCAAAGAATCAAAGAAGACAGGTAAGACTGACCGAGTCGAACGGGATACATTTTTTTCTACCTCGAAATCTGAATCTTCCATCCTATGATACAATCCCAAACTTCAATCAGGATGATCATTCTGGCGTTTTCAGGACTCGTGTAGTGTGCCCGATCATCGACATCATCCACGACGACACATTCGCCTACGTGAAGAGCTTCGAGCTGCACTGGGGAGCAATCAACTGGGAGATGCACTTCAGGTACCTCGAGAGTCTAGAGATGATGAAACTTTCCCCGGATCCACTCTCTCTCTCTTCACGAATATTTATGGCGAAAATTCTAAACCGTCTCCGCTCACCTTTCGCAGATGGTATCCCGTGGGGCCACACGTTTTGAAGCAGAGACACGGAGACCCGTCGGAGCCGTTCAAGACCCCAGTGATGGCTGGTGGTTTATTCTCGATCGACAAGGAGTACTTCTATGAAATGGGCGCCTACGATGAGCAGATGGATATCTGGGGTGGAGAAAACGTCGAAATGTCCTTCCGGGTGAGTCTCAAAACTCTGTCTCCGCTGGCCGTTGCAGGCGACCCATTCTAAACTCGCGCAATTTACGCATCACCATTCGGTCAATCCCAGCGTGGATGGTTAGAAACTACAGGGTTTTATCTACTCGTTGTTTTCTCTCATCATCGATTGTCGTTACAGATATGGCAGTGCGGGGGCTCGCTTGAGATCGTACCCTGTTCGCACGTCGGTCACGTATTCCGACGTTCTTCTCCATATTCCTTTCCTCACCCGAAAGGCGTCGGAGGCATCTTGTTCTCAAACCTGGCGCGAGTAGCCGAAGTTTGGATGGATGACTGGGCTGAGTTCTACTTCAACATGAATGCCGAGGCGAAAAAGTTGAGACCCACAATGGATGTGGCGAAACGGAAAGCTTTAAGGGAGAGGCTGCACTGCAAACCGTTCTCGTGGTACCTGAATACAGTTTGGCCAGAAAACTTCTTTCCCAGCGAAAACCGATACTTTGGAAAGGTTCGTAATCGATCGCTATCGCATCGAATTGTTCGATGCCGGTTTCATGTGGCGGCCAACGACCATTCCAGCCATTCCATAGTTCCGATGGATTGGTAATGATGTCGTATCTTCTCTACAGATCCGTAACCGAGCCACGGAAAAGTGCTTCGGTCGCCCCGTCTCGAAGAGTTACCATCAACCAATTGGGAAAGTGAAGCTCGAGGATTGCGCGGTGACGCACTACGCGAGACAGTATTTCGTTATGACCGGGGAGGGATACTTAATGACCGACGAATCAGTCTGTCTCGATTCGCCCGAGGGATACGAAGATACCAACGTCGTGATGATTGCCTGTCAGGGGATCCAAAGGCAGAAATGGAGATTCGAGCCCAAGGTATGATGTTCAGCTAAACTCGAATGTTCTTCTTCTCAACATAAACATAGCACTCGGGTCGAATTGGTACGGATTTCCGTTGCTCGACACGGGCGACAAGTTCCTCCACCTCTGACTAAAACCAGGAATTACTTTGCAGAGTGGGGCGCTGGTGCACCTGTCGAGCCGCCTCTGCTTAGACCTGCCTTCAAAATTGAGTCCCGACGGTCTGACACTCCAGAAATGCTCACCAAAAAAGACTCAGCGTTGGATGATGGAGAAAGCAGTCTGGAATCGAGCCGCTTGATCGGTGGAGCGGTTTTGAACTCACTCAGCGAATAGCAATGAAACTCCCCAGCAATGATAAAGATATATTGTCGGAATTCGATAATGGTGAATATCGATGATACTCAATGTGGTGCCTGTTGTTAGGAGAGGATCGCAGACACCAGGAGCTGTAGTCATTTGTACATAGCTTGGATGCCCAATCAGTTCTCGCGGGAACCACTGTAAAAATTGAACGCTACGCAAACTCATTAGTCAGTTATTTATTTTTGACTAGAACATGAAAAACAAAATAAATTGAGGAAACCACCTCTCATAATGACGTGAACCACCCAGGAATTCTCATTCAGGATCGCGAATCATGAACAAATAATTAATCAGTGACTCAGGCAGGACATCAAGCAAACTGTCGGAGAGGTCCGGTTTGCTGTAGCTGTAGTTTTCAGGAGGGAATCGCTATGGAATCGGAACTCCCGCCCAGCTTCTGCCGCAGAGCTCATTTTGATTGCCTCGGCTTTCGATACAGACGTGGGTGAATGATTTACGAGGAGGCGTCGATGATTCCGAACATCGAATATTCTGGATCGTTGTCAAAATTGGGCAATATTCTTCCACTCACGCGAGATCTCAGCAGTTCAAGATCATTGGAGCGCCACCGTTTAGAAATCTAGCCAACATGTGCCGTGCGCACATTATGGCTTTCAGGATCCTACTTCTCATTGGTGCAACCTTCGCGGACGAATTCAAGTCCCGACCCCCCGAGCATTTTCAAGCGATCATACCGAAGAAACTGAGCAGCCTCCCAGAGGCCTTCGAGAAACAACACGGCGCTGTCCTCATGTGTTCAACGAGTATTGGCGTCATCGTGTATGGCGTCCCGACGGCCTTCCAGCTGGATGGAGTTGTTGAGTGCAAACCTGATACTGATTCCAGATTCACCGAATGTGAGATACCGACGAAAATCGGGTGGCTCCGTGCGCGAAAGGTTCATAACACTTCAGGTGAGACTGGGAGCGCCTCGTCAGTGCAGAATATCGCGAGTCCGACAATATTTTCATGATTTCAAAACTCCCCTGCGGTCCCTAATAGATTTTGCTGACGCTTATCAGTGCAGCGAAATTCAGAGTTTCGAGTTTTTGAGAAACTATATAAGCGATATCGATATTCCAGAAGAAATATTTTTCAAGACGGTCCACGGGTCGATGACGTATCGCGAGGACATCGGCATCAAGGAGAACCGTTTTGAAGATCTTATTGAAATGCTGTTCAAACCTGGAGTTCCTCGAGATGAGGAACAACCTGTGGTTGATCTCAGAACTGTTAGAGAATGCATTCGCAAAGCTTTGGGCCGCTTGGGCAGAACGTTCAGTAATCTCTTGAGTAACTGACAGGCCTGGAGTGCTCTCGTTGGTGATGTTCACGATTCGTACAGCCGACCTGATCATCCCAGATAGAGTGAAAGATTTTCCTCGAACGCACCAATTCGCGCGATCGAATGCGTCGATGGGATGCTGTCAGGTCGAACCTTTGTATCCATACCGGAAGTACAACTCATTGTCAGTAAAATGCCCAAAGTCTAGGGTAACGCCTGAAACTCGATGACTCGTTTTTCCTGATTAAGTTGCGCAGCACTCGGCTTGAGGAACCCCATCCACGCCCTCCTTCCATAAAAGTGAAGCTGCCCGGCGGTATCTTCTGTCAAGTCTGGCACAATAGGTTGAACTCATGGCGATTTCCGCGAACTTCCAGCTAGGATAACAATCACAACTTCCGAAGCGTCAATAAGGCACACTCTCCTCAGCGATTGAGGTCAATCCAGCCGCGGATCACCGGCCGCCCAACGCTTGGCAACTCATTTCAACCCCCAAGAAGCATGGAACTAGTTTTCAAGACTTCGCAGATGGACATTTCGCTGCTACTGGCTCGAAGTCGCGATGGGCCGTTCGTCGATACTTGAGATCCCCATTCAAAGGCTTATGACTTGTACACGTCACGATTTGGGATTCGCGATGGATGGAAAACGTCGCTGTAGGCTTTACGAGCGTGATAACGGCTTTCGGAAGCGTCATCGATGAATTTAACTCTGTCTAAAACAATCTCAGCTCGAACGAAACGGTCTTTCCTGTGGCGACGTCTCATGTGAATTTCGCAAAGTGCTCCCAGGAGGGGCTGAAGCATGTCGCGCTGCCACACCAAGCTTCTCAACCTGCTGTTCCTCAGCTCTGCAGTTTTCCACGGTGCGTTCGCCGAAATGGGAGAGTTTTTCGAGCGAACGATACCCATGAAGTTCCGAAATCTTTCGCACGAGTTTGAGGCTAAGCATAAGTCTGCTGTATATCAGTGCACGAAGGAAGTGAACGCGGTTGTCTACGGGGTATCGACGGCTTTCCGTGAAAACGGCAATGTCCAGTGTGACTCCAACATCTCAATCGCAAACCTCAAGGTGATCAGATGTCATATACCGATCAAAATACAATGGTTGCGAGCGAAAGTCCTCGACGGAAGTGGAGGTGAGTTTCGTTTGACGGAAGAGAACGGTCGAAGTGTAATCGATCGATCCGATCAATCGACGTCTGAAAGCGAAAGAGGAAGACGTGTTGTCATCATGCTCCATTTCGCCTCGATCGAGTTCTATATCTGGCCGAACTGCAAACCTTTGATTGTCTTTTCAGATGAATTTTTCTTCCGTTCCCTAACTGGCAGCATCGATCATCAAATAGGCGTTGGTATCGAAGGGAGAGGCCTTATGGAACTCCTCCAACAGCTGTCCATCGACGAAGAAGCGTCGAACTTCAGAGACGAGGTCGATTCGAACAAACGTGAATCCCTTATCAACTGCGCTTCTAGCGGCTTGCAAGAATTGGCGGCGATTTTAGCGTCTATACTGACATGAAGCAGTCCCAAGCGACCATTCTCACTCACAATCCCCACGATCTCATACGTCGACCTTCTGGGCCGCAGGATTTGGGATGTCGCCCAAATGTCAAGCCGCACAAATGATCCGTCACCCAAGTGACCTATCGTCCAAGTACCCCGTCGCCCGAGAGATGTACATCCTCTATCGACGATGTAAAATGGAACTGCTTCACCGATTTCGAGCTGTACATAATGAATGAGAGGGGACCTCTCCTCCATCAACTGCCAACTGGGGACGAATCAGTGTTGCACCTGTACATCAAACCTCAATAGCATATCGACCGGGAGCGATTTTTTCAATTCCTGTCCGATGTGGCGCTCGGGATCTCATAAACTGCTGACTCTTTGGCCGCAATTCAAGTTACTGAGGGTCGGAAAGGGTAGGGGGCAGACATCAATTTCTCGATTGGTGAGCGAAATCTCAGACGAGGTGTTACCTGGGACTAGTCGTTGTAACTCTGGATGAAATGGAGATATTCTTGAAATCTTGATCTCTTATATAATGATAGATGCTCATACTGCGTGAGGCAAATACACATGCCTCAGGAATTGAGTCTCTGAATGACCAAAAAAGAATATTCATGGTTCCGGGTAGACTCAAGGCCTGCTGCGTCTGAAGATGACGGATGGAGCGAGAACTCTGCCGGGCTTTTTTTTTTGCGGCTCGTTCTGAATTCGTTGCAACGATACTATAGGTACAAGAGAAGCGAGATGGCAGTAGGTACACCACCCTCTAAACCGTTAGTTTGCTGGGGAGACGATATGTTGGATTAGGCCGCTCCAATGGACAGACAATCGAGATTCAGAAGAGGAACCAACCTGAAAACTTTGAAGACTTCGGGAATAGTCAGAACGCTATTTTACGCGGAAGTCGAAGCGTTCAATTTAGGGTGAAATGTCAGCCAGTCCTTGTCGGAGGCCGCGGCGATCGGAGTGTTAGTGTGACCGTACCCCGGATCCGATCCAAATGCCGATGTGGGGTCGGGGACCCACGGATTTCTGAGCAGTGTGGGATTCAGACTCACAATCAGATTGGGAATCTTGGATGGAAGCAAGACGGAGCAATTTGGGTGATACTACGAGAACATCGTTTCTCGTTCAAGATTCAATAGCAGACTCGCTTTCACATTCCCCATCTCCACTCAACGACCGCAAGCTCCCGGCGACTTACTCCCGTGGCTTGCCTGCGCTTCGTGTAATGAGTAGGCTTTGCAACGGTTATTTACCCGCGGTTAATGACCGCAAGAAATTCGCGGTTATTAACCGCAATAACCGCGACCAAATTGCGGTTTTGACCGTTCTTAACCGCGAGAGAATTTCGCAGTGCAGTTCAGCGATCCCCAGGAGATCTGAGTTCCGAAGCTTCCGGGAACAACTGAGGCGCCTGGAAATCATATGGTTGTGTCTCCCTTCAGGGGGAAGTCTCCTCACCTCCAGTTTTCACTGGAGTCTTGGTCGCGGTCTCAAAGGGTTGTAGGATCTATCCTCTGTCGTCGGAGATGGCTCGCTCAAGTTGTCTGGGCATAAGGACGAGGGTCCAATCACAAGTTCTGCTCAAAATTACGTCTTGCAGCATTATGCCGTATAACCGCGGTTATTGGCCCAATTTTTGCGGTTAACTTCAATTGCGGTTATGGGTTTGCGGTTTTCGGTTAACCGTAACCGCGGTTATTCTGAAATGCGGTTATTTGCAAAGCCTAGTAATGAGCTTTTTCAGTATGCAACACTTCGAGAGAGGGGAGTCGGAGACCATAAACCACAGGCTCTTTCCTAGATCGCTCCCGCTTATCGCCAAGCTGATTCACGCACACAGCGAAATTAGATTCTGACAAATGGGAGTCCGGTCCATGCACATTTTGGGAAGCCCGCTACTCCCTCGGGATTCTTCCGTAACTCATCAGTAGAGCCCGTAAGTTTATGCATTAATCATTTTCGACCCTTCATCTATCCATAAAAATTGATGGATATATTGATCACTCGTGCACAATTGATCCAGCCAACGTCGTTTTTGGGCGACTATCATCGACATAGTCGCCTTCCAACCATCCTTTCCATGAATTGATGGTGAGTGATTGATAAATAATGCATAAACGTACGGGCTCTACTCATCAGAGCTCCGCGGCGATCAAAGCTGAGCAGGAAGCTATTCCCGGGGAAACGATTTTTTCCCCCGATTTCTGAACATGATCCTCTCAGTATCTGACGGGTTGATTTATGATTCGGATTCGTGTTCCTGCAAAGACGCTCTTCAAGTTGCACAAAAAGGACCAAACCGGGTGAAGAAGGCGCGATGTGTTGTGGCTCTTGTCAGAAACAGTCTCTTACCCGGGAAGATTCTTGGTTTTTCTCGGATATCAGCGCGGGCACAATCGACATCGACGCACGGATTCCTAACAGTGGACGGGAACAGGATAGAATCTCGAGGATCAGCTCTATTGACTTTTGATCTGATAGAGTTTCCAGAGCCATCGCGTGATTACTCGAGCACGCCCGGAAACGCGCGAGATTTTCGCCGGAATCGATTCTAGTGTTTCCGGACCGGACGTTCAGAAGTCTAACGTTCATCAAACGATTTCCCAGAAACCATTTCTGCGGATATCTGTATCCGAAGCGAAGCATCTGGCGAAATTGTTCAGGAAAACTGAATCTAACACAGGGTGACTCTGAAAAGTAGATGTTCATCGTTGACGGTGGCAACTCTGAACTGCGAGGCCTGAATGAAACCATGTGCAATCCAATTTGAAGGAACACAGCTCACAGATCCAGCCCCGCCAGAGTCGCTGCTTCGAACACCTGCGCTTGGTAGCGGTGAATGAATGGAAGCATGAATGGACTGAATCGGAATCCGGCAAGGTTTTGTGTCGAAATTATATTGTCGACTCTGCGTTGATCCACGGAGAAAGTAAACTTCTCGTGGCTTTTGATATCAGATGTACTCTTCATTCCGCAGGTTTTATTCATGCTGTATGTACAGAGAAATCTCACGTGAAACACTGGTTTCAATTTGTACACGCCCTTCCGGACTCGCCTTCTTGTTCCCGGATTCCTGCCTTGTGCTGGACCAGACCTTTGAGTTCTTACTTTCTTACGCTTGAACACACTCACCGAAAATGTTCCCGAACCAGTTATTTGGAGTTTCAATCCGGCCGGGAGCGATGAGAGTTGGATGGCTCCTCTACATCGTAACGATCGGCTCCCGCGAGAAAGAACGAGTCAAAGTTTTGCGCAGCTCGTCATTCTTTGATCCATGCTCCTGACACACTGACTTGCCGAAGTCAACTGTTGAAACTCCCGAGCCTGCAAAACATCCCAGCATGGAGCTGCGGAATGTGGAAGCAGTGCAGGGTCTGCTGGCACTGATGGGAATACTGAGGTTGCCGTCGAGATCCTTTCAGGATTCTTTGGATGCCGTGGTGGTTCTTCATGTGACGACTCAAAGCGTCACTCCTGGTGTATCTTCCAGGACAATCCGGCACAGGACATCGGTGCATTCGTTTGCTTTCGTCCCCGATGTGAGTCTTGAGGTGTTTGTCGCGGTGGTCTTTCCGTCCGAATCTTCGACCGCACTTCTCGCACGCGAACGGTTTCAGTCCGCTGTGGATCCGTAGGTGTCGGGTGAGCTCCTCGTTTCGGGAGAAAGCCCGGCCACAGAAGCAGTGAAACGATCGATGTTGGTGCGAATGGCTGCAGGGAACATCGAAGGGTCTCCAGATGACAACCCGGGGCTTCTCAGTCGTAACTTGGCTTTGGACGTCCGTCATCGTTTGGATCGCACCGCAGCCCAGTTGTCTCTGCAATCGAGATCTACGGCCCGGTGGAATAGTCGACGTTGTTAGCGAAGGGATTACGGGCTTAGCACCTCCAGCGTTGATCCTGGCTGACAGCCTGTTTGCCCGCAAGTGTGGTGAAACGGAACACTTTGCCGTTAGCGCAAAGGACGACGTCGCCGTTGCCGCGGTGGTCGTAGTAGTAGTAGTAGGTGGTCCACTGTCAAAGGCGGGCGGCCGCTCTCCGGGTAGCGAATAAGTCCGCGCGTCGAATTGTCTGTAGCGTTGCTCTCGGGTAATTTGCCAACAGATGGCGTGACATTTTTGTCGAAAAGCCCGTAAGGACACCGGTGGCCGCGACGATGATGACAACGGCTACCTCCCAGAACGGCGGCGGGCGGTCATCCAATTTCATTCGATCGGATCGGCATCAGGCCGGTTTGAAGGCGTTCCTCAAAGAGAACAGTCAACTGTGCGCCAAGCTCGGTCTAGCTCGAAGGACCGGGATCATACAGGTCGGAAACGTATTCATTTCCTCGCTGTCCGGACACAAGTGTTGCTTGTGGATTCGGAAGCCATGGCCATGATAGTAGTCGCCAGCAGCGTAGAGAGACGAATTAGACGTTTGTCAAGGGCTCGAACGAAAGTCTGACCTGAGAGCCCTCTGTGGCTCCGGTCAGAGCCGGGAGCGATCGCTGTGCGAGCGGATGAATGGAAGCGTTCACGATGAAACACACGGCGCGCTTCTTACGTCACTATCCCGTTCAGAAAGGTCTCGAGCTGATGGGTGAATCACCGGAAGAGTTTGCTGATTCACCGTCTGCGCTAGAGAAACAGTGTCTGAAGCGAGTGCAGTCACGAACAAAGTGGACGCTCACCGTTTCATCAATCGCACCTGAAGCGACCTGGCTCAGCCATAAGAATATCTCAAAGAAATTCCCGACTCTTTTTCCCACCAGCAACGTGATGAAGAACTCCCGCTCAAGGAAGACCAATGTACTCATTGGATCTAGATCGTAAACGTTCGGTTACTCGAAAAGTTCATCAAGCAAGATGGTGCGATAAACTATGGGAATGGAGCGGTTTTCTCTATCCGCACAATGAAGCCGCGTATTCAATTTTCGAATCTGATCACTGCGGTCTCTACTCCATCGTCGGAGTACCTCTTCTGCAAGCTTCTCGCGTCGGGAGTGATAACGATTCGTGGTGTATTGCGTCGGTGTTTTAGGTCCTTCAAACTCAAGAGGGGTGTTTCCCAGCCTGGGCTGCGTGAGACTCCATCCGGGAGTGCGGGGAAACTTTTTCGACCTAATGCTATCAACTGTCGCGCAATGCGCTCATTCAATCCTATGGTATTTGACCTGTGGAGCCCATGCAACGAAACTCTCAGTGTGACACCACTCGGAGGCCTCAACATGTTCTAGGAATTCTGTGATACCGTAGGGAACTCAGCTCAACTCGGCTCTTTTTGACATATGGAATCGTTTATCCGTTTATCACGATGGCGCAATTGGATTTGGAGATCGTTTGTCGCGGGAACGAATCTCCCCGACCACACTATCCGCGCACAAGTGTGCTGCTATCCAGCTCGGCGGATCGGTTCGCGTCGTCGCGTCGGCCACACAACCTTGTTTTCCCTCGGAAATTTCAAGACATCGGCGCGATATCCTTCATCAAATATAGACTTACGTAGCTGCGAGACTCCGGTGCAGTTCGGTCTGTTCAACTTCACCACGACAAGAGAGGACGGTCTTACGAGGGAAAAGGACGTTACGCAATGTCAGCATATCAGCAATCACTCCCGTCGAACTTTGACTGAACATGACTCCTCCACGAATCACTACGACGGATCACTCGGGAAGGATCCCTTGTGCCGATGCCGTTCCAAGGACTCAGCAAAGTGCAGAATCATGGTCAAATGGCGATTCAGAACTAAGCCGGAGCAAACCCAGTATCCAAGAGTTATGGATATTAACCACGCAGGCTTAGAACATGCAGTGCGCGATTTTCCGTTGGGAATCCAAAGTCCCGACCCTACACTCTGCCACCTGTGCAAGAACGCGCCCAGCCGGCCGTTTCAGACTTTTCTTATAACGCGTACGTGTGTCAAACTCGGACCACCTATGGGACAGATGAGGCGTAGGTGTACGATGACTGACGATTGTTCCATCAGTGGCACTTCTTCTCTAACGTGAACGAGCGATCACGAGAGATGACGTAAGAGCGTGCTGATTTGAAAACACCGCTCTCGGAGGAGTCATAGCGTGAAAGTGCAGGGTTACCTACAAGCTAGCCATCGCGAAAAGTTACTCTCGTGAACCTTTAAAGCGCAGCATCCTACACTATTCTACTAGCATGGCCTCTACAGCCGGTGCAGATTCAAAGCCTCGTTCCTTATCCTTATCAAAAGGAACCGATTCTCAACTTCTCGCAGGTATCGGATAGCACCTTGTTGCCAGGGCCGGATTTAAGAAATCGCCGCCCATAGGCTGAGGAAAGTTTGCCGCCCCATGTCTGAGAAAAAACTGCCGCCCCACGGGACGTGCCCCGAATCAATAATCTGATCGCGTTATGAAATTTGGACATTCAAATTCCTATAAGGCTCCATTGGGCGCTGCTCAATTTACATTTTGCGTCTGAATTTCATATGACAAAATCCTCTCTTCGTCTGGAGTCAGATTTGCTACCCCTGTGAATGTGCCGCCCTAGGCTCTAGCCTAAACTGCCTAATGTAAAATCCGGCCCTGCTTGTTGCCTATAGCACTTGTCTTCATCGGAGCCCGCTGTACTACCGGTGTTCTACAGGAGCTCCCATTCTAGTCGGTCGCTCTCTCCGAGTGTTGGCGATCCCGAGGACTGGAGGTGTAAATGTTGTCTCCCTCCTTCGAACATGTTCCTAACATATGATGACATTCTCAGATCGACACTGTCCCTCTCACAATCAGAGGTGTGGATTTCTTAAACGGAAATCACTCCCTCTTCCCTGACCTCCAATTCGGAAATGGGAGAGGCGAACACATTCACAACAGGAGCTGAGCGGATATATTGGGAGCAGCTGTCACAGTATTCTTACCCGCTGGATCACGGAGATTTTACACATATCATCATTCATACGAGGAAGCCTGCAGGCTCGGGGAGCGAGGCAGCCACTCAGTGTGACCAAATGAGCCCCGAGCTTGACCTTGGAATCTGTTAGGAGCAGGACGGATGATGAATCCGCCTGGGCTGGAGTGACAAGCGCAGAAATGTAAAGAAAAGTCTCACAGACGACAGGATGCCGCCGCTTGCGCCCGCTCAACTTGAACCTCATCCTCCTTCTCCTTGGTACGCTACTGCTTCGGATATCTCGGTATACCCGCGCTTCAGATCCTTTCGGGTTGAATATCCATCCACCATTGGAGGTTGAAGGGTTGTTCCAAAGTTATGATACCACTGTCAATCCATGCCCTATGCTGAGTATTGGGCGCAACTTCAACGGTCGAATCGACTCCAGGTAATTCTGTAAGCATGAGTCAAGGACCTTGACTCAGCTTACACCTTGACTCAAGGTGTCAGCTGAGACTTTCTCATTTCTGCGTTATCGACAGTTGAGATCACGGAAATCGCAAAGAAAAACACGAAATGGGCCCATAAGCGTTCGACAGTTTGTTTCGTTTCGGCCTCAAACGACGATCTCAATGGTTGCTGACGACATGAGATCATACGCCGTATTCTTCACCAGGAGCTAGTGGACCGTACAATCCGTCTCGTTCCTCAACCTTACTGGGAGTCGCATCCTCGGAGAGACTTGAAAGGAGATTTGACAGCAGGATTCTCATGCTCCACCATGGATTGCCTGCTGCGACCCTCATTCCCGTCCATCGAAGGCGATAACCGCTGCTTGGTTCGCTCCGTTCTAGTCCTGAATGGTCCTGTCCACAGCGGTCAACCCTTCCCAGGGAGGTTCAAGGGCGCCATCCCCCATTCTCAAACTTTGTCTCCGTTGAATTTAAATTCCGAATTTCTGCAGAGACGAGCGCAGACCATTCGCTTCAATCAACTGAAATCAATTTTTGTGTCTTGCACGAAGAGGAGGCGCGAATGGATGCCGAACATGGATTCCAGCTGAGACACCCGGGCCTGAACGTCCGGGATGAAACTATTTTACGGACGGTTTGAAACGGTGCGATAAATCATGACCTCGGAGGGTCACCCATGACTGTCTCAAGCCCTCACTCTCAAGCTATCACTCAGAGTAGCTCTCGCTCAAAGACTGAGCTGTGAGCAATTACGGAGTCCGTGGATTGAGCATAAACTCGGATCACTCATCGTCCTCAGTCGTCAGTGAATTAAGTGTGCGAACTCGAGCTGGTGAGAGCCGTCTCTCGGCCTACCTGAGCTCGTAGAGTTATTGGGAACGGAAGTAGTGTTCTGGAGCTGACCGAACCAACGAAGTTCCTCGAGAAGAAAAGAGGCCAGGGAGACGACAAACTCCCGAATAAATCACTTGGCGCGGTGAGTCCATCCAGAAATTTTCAAGGAGGCATCTTGCCTTGAGGAGCCGACGCCCCGCGAGATATCGAGATGAAGATGCGCGAATGCAGAAGAATATTGAGTTCCCCCATTCAGCCCCACCACACTGACCAAAGAGCTGAATCCCAAACCCATGTTCAAGAGGCTCTTTCGATGGGAATGACCTGGCGGCATTGTGAAATCGCCCAATCGAATTCAGCTCAGGTCGATTCGTCTCGCCAGAATCAGAATCCGTGTAGACATGCGGCGATTCTCCTCTCAAGAGTAGAAGTTCATGTCCTACGATGTAATTGATTCAAATGGGAGGCAAATAGATCCCCATGATGCTGTGGAGCTGGATTCGAAGTTTGGGAATTCCTGCGTCGCACCTAGGATCAATCCAGGCTTGAGCTTCAAGCCAGGGAACACATGATTTCATGGACCCGATTCCTCCGCGCCATAAAGGTCCGTTTGAGAGCTAGGATCAATGGAAGAGGAGAATAAGAAGCAAGTTTGGATGGAATGTTGATCAGAAAGTTGGAGGTAGGTATTCGAGCCGTCCGCTCCCCTTCCGCTCTTCAAAAATTTCTGGAAACTGTTCATAGGTCGATCCGGTGAGATGTGGGAATCATCGGGCTTCGTGCCCTTTGGAGGATTCTTGCTCTCGTTGTTTATTCTCATCTGGCCGACGGTCATCATGACGTGCTATTTGCGCCGCGAGCATGTTGATTGAGACCGAATCGCCTGCGAATGGTGATCCAATATCCTGGCCAAATTCGAAACCAGGTTTGATGAGAGCATCCGGAGGGGGATGAAAGCAATGGACTGCCAAGGGAAGAGTTGTAAGGCATCGTCCAGGACTATATCTGCTGTATTTCCACCTATTGAATATGAGAATGCGCATCGATTTCCCTTTCGTCTCTGAATCGTGAGGCATTACGGAGCTTGTGAGGATGAGGAGAGAGACGGAGAATTCACGGGTCACTTCGCCAGCGGACGACAGAGTTGTGGCGCAAGAAGCGGGCGTCCATATTGTCTTCTACTGGTAATACCTGCCCAGATCGCCCTGGTGATCTTACTGTTGTTGAGCTTAAAAAACAAGTGACTTCCATTGCAGAACTCTGTCGTTCGGAGAGGAGTGGTGGCCTGAAAGTGAAAACATTGGCAACAATTTGAAGAATAAGTGCGCTTATCATGGACTTTGAGGGAGTCCTTTCGGTCGTAGGAGAGCTCGGCCCGTACCAGAAATGGCTGTTCCTCCTTGTGTGTGTTCCCGCCAGCCTTCCCGCTGCTGTCACAATTTTCAGCCACATCTTCGTATCAGATCTCCCAAATCACCACTGCCATCCTATCGTTGCAACACAGAAGGCTTCTCTTCTCAACCGAAGTTTGGCAACATCAGAGGTATGTCCTGATACATCTTGGACACTAATCTCCAAGGCTATCGACCGCGAGCTCTGGTGATAAATGAGGATGCTTGGCCGTCCTCAGCGACATGACAACTCGATGCAGGAGAATTCGATGTCGACGATTCGATGTCAGTGTTAGGCGGTTGAGATTCTCAAAATCCAACCCAAGATCCTCTGGGTATCGAGATGTCGGCCTCTAATTGCCTGGTATCGAGTTGTCTTGCTCCGCTATGATAACTCGGTTGGCACCATCATCATCTGTGTTATCGACAATCGAACGATTGGTCTCATTCAAGTAGGATAGAGGTCTCGAGTCGATCAATATCGTTCCTTATGCTAGTGAAGTCCAAATATGAAACTTCTGCTCAGATACTCTGAAATAACCTAATGTGGCAATCCACCGGCAGTTTCTGATACATTCACTCTTCTACGCGGCCAGAGTCGGGAATGACTATGCTTTTCATGTCATTGCGCGGCGATCATGGCTACAAAGGTCCGCGGCGGCTCGCAATCTGCAGAGGCCGCGGGATTTCAGCTGTGCATCGGGCTCCGTGCAGCTCGCGTAGAACATGGCGGTTACTACCGAGCCGCCCCAAGTTAATCACTCCTGATTGACATGATAGCTAGCGTATTGTCTACATCACTGAAAACGGCAGTGTCAGATCGCAGAGTGAGTTCCTCACATCGGACAGAAAGCTGAACAGAATCCCCGTTACCAAGAGTTGCCCTCGTAACCGAAAGGCGATCTATGAGTATGGGTCGTCGGAAGGTTGTTGAGGGTGTCGATGACTCTTGGGAATTCAGGAGCCTGAGTTTCTGAGATTCCTGGATATCAAATGATTCCCGGACCCTCAGAATATTGGTTCTGATAAACAGGGTTCTGATATAATATGCCCGTATGCGGGGAGCCGAACATCGCTTTGAGCCGGCTTGCTACGCTCGAGGGGACGGTGTGACAATTCTCTCAAGGCAGTACGATGTCTGAGAACTGGCAGCGAGTGAGACAATGGATGATGGAAAGGACCCTTGTTCTCAAGGTAATCATGTCTCTTTTTCAGTGCTACCAAAAAGCGTTGGAAACCCTCTTTCTTCCTCGCGATGCCGACGGAAACTTCGCTAAGTGTCAGCAGTATGATATAGATATGAATTCCGTCATAGATCAGGTGGTTTCGCAATACAAATACATCAACTCCTCGATCCTCGAAGACTTCGTCTCGCAGAAACGTTGGCCACTAGTCCAGTGCCTCAACGGCTGGGACTATGATACGAGTGAATATACGGAGACCCTGGCAACAAAGGTATGCGACATATTTGAATTAACTTGTAGCCCTCAGCCGGACAGCTAGAGCGTGACTGGCTTTCGCCCAAAAATGCTGGAATCCCCGGATCTGAGCTCCATTTCCAACCGATGTTTCAGTTCAACGTGGTTTGCGATCGCGAATGGTTGATCTCAACGGCCCAAAGTGCTTTCTTCGTCGGTGGAGTGATTGGTAGCGTCGGCTTCGGATGGATCTCCGACACGTGGGGCCGGAGACCCGCGCTATTACAAGCGATTGCTTTGATGGTGATCGGGAATCTTGCCGAGATCTACCCACCAAATTATATAGCTTACATCTTCATGAGGTTCGTCGCCGGGCTAAGCTATCTCGCTGTATATAATCTGGCCTTCCTCATTGGTACGTATATCCTTCTTCGCGTGGCTTGAGCGAGCTGGAAATTGTTGGCTTTATCTTAGGTATACCGGGATGGTTCGGAAGTTGATAATTCGAGTTAATTTTCACACGCTCGAAGCTGTTACACGGCCGGTTGAAATTGCTCAGCTCGAAGAGAAATCACATTTTAGTTGCTGAAATGATGGGCGTTACGAAACGCATGTTGGCCTCTATGGTTTGCCACATTC
Organism: Neoseiulus californicus; assembly: GCA_028455905.1. NCBI lineage: Eukaryota > Metazoa > Arthropoda > Arachnida > Mesostigmata > Phytoseiidae > Neoseiulus > Neoseiulus californicus. The sequence continues at coordinate 66,962 of JAMQGS010000003.1, forward strand.
CGTTCTCTTTGGCGATGATGACGTTTGCCTATGTAGCGCACTACATCCACCACTGGCAAACTCTGCAAGCCGTAATCTCGTTGCCGATGCTGCTTCTTATCGGATATTATTGGTACGGTGATACACTAGAACCGATGGTATTGACCCCCTTTATCTTCTACTAAAGCGTTCTTATTATTATCATAACTTCGATCCCCCTTCGATGAGCCTCTGAGAACATTTGTATTTTGAAGCTCCTTCAAAACTAATAATCATCCGAACACCCACAGGGCGGTGCCGGAGTCTGCTCGGTGGCTCATCTCTCAGGGCAAGATAGACGAGGCTGAAGTTATAGTTCAAAAGATGGCCCGCGACAACGGCGTTCCAATTTCTCAGAACTTCCTGAAGAACAATCTGGTGAATTCTCGAAACATGCGCTCTCGACGACTCCCGAAAGGGTATTTCTATTTACTATTGGTACCAATACTTCGGTTCGAACATAAGGAGCTTTTATGGGTCCCCAGGCGGAATACTGCACTCAAAACCCCGTGTGCAGACAAGAGTCGAAAGTGGGAGCTGCGCATCTTCTGAGATATCCCAAAGTAGCGATGAAAATATTCATCACATCAGTCATATGGACTATGACAGGAATGGTATGCATATTTTCCCCATGCCTTCACCAATACCGTGACGTTTTTCCGGATATAATACACATTGAGCTTAATCTGAAGATCTTCGTAGGTGTATCAAGGAATGAGCTTTGCGGTTCCCTATCTGCCTTCGGAAACATATTTCGCATTTTTCCTGTCCGGATTCTGTGAAATCCCGGGAGTAATGTTTGCTTGGGCAACAATGGAGCGCTACGGTCGGAAAAGCACCATGTTCTCGAGTCTGCTTCTCAGCGCAATCTTTTCGTCGGCGACAGCTCTCGTTCCTGATGGTAAGCCTGCATTCTTTGGAAGCTGATCTTCACCGAGGGAGAATTTCTGCCATGTGGCAAGGCCATGTGTGAAGAGGAATCATCAATGAATGAATCAATCCCATCCCCCCACAGATATCCAATGGCTCGCCGTTCTTTGTCCATCTCTTGCGAAACTGTGCTCGTCGACAACGTTCACCGTGATGTACATTTTCGCTGGAGAGCTCTTCCCAACAGTTATCAGAGGCTTTGCAATAGGAGTGGCCTCAACTTCGTCACAATTTGGGTTGGCCCTGACCCCATACATATTGTACTTGGTGAGCGTTCTTCCAACTTTGAATTGTCCCGTTTCATCCTTATGTGAACGAGGAGAATATATCCGCGTAGCTCCCGAGCGTGCGGTACGTCTGTTGATCGGAGCTGGTAATTTTCAGGGGAAGCTCTACGGAGGATCAATCCCGTTCCTGATTCTTGGAATCCTCGCCGGGCTTGCCGCGTTCTTGATCTTGACGCTGCCGGAAACTCTCAACGCTCCTCTGCCGACAACAATGGCCGAGTCTGAGAACTATGCCGAATATTTGAAAAAGAACAAAGACTGCCGAGAATTCCAGCCGGTGGCCTGAGCCACAGCCAAGTACTCTGACCGCAAATAGAGCGAGCTTCACATCAACACATATTTTGTTTGCATTTCGTTTGTGTGTGTTCCATAATATGAGTGAACTGATATGAGTCGTGTTCAGATTTTGGACGTCGGGATTTGCTTGGGGAAAAGAATAGTCCTGCTTGATCACATAGCACGGTGCTCCTTGTGACAAAATCTTGAAAGGAACCTGAACGCAACGAGTATCGCAGCAAAACGCTGAGCACTGGCTGGAATATAAACGATCTCTGGTGGAAATATTTCCACATTTCGAGATTGGAGATCTGCTGAGGTTAGATAGAAGCGTGATTATGAGGAATTCATAAAAATGCTGGTAGCCTGACTCCGATGGAATGCAGATGAGCCTGCAGAAGAATCAACCGGAGAGGCCGATGGGATTCAGGGCGTGTGACCCTGGAGGTAGGCGATCTCAGGAGGACTGTATACGTTTTGAGCTGGCCGTATCTGGTGGGAACCAATTCAATTCAATTCAATTCAATTCAATATCTCCTTTATTCAAAGGGCTTCATAAAAGTAAACTGCTATATACAGCGAAATACAAGGGGGGGGGAAGGGAGGTGGCCCTGTAGAGGGGGGCACCTAAGAGGGGCGGAAGAGCACACTCGGTATGCGATTCTCGGCCACCGCAGTGCTGACGCGCCAAGACCAGGTGTATTTCACGGAGTCTCTGCGAGGGAGAGCCTTGGGCCGGACCGTATGGCCGCTACGGCGGTTGTTTGCGGTCACGACGAAAAATTTATCACAAAGTCCGAGCGCAAGGATACGACAGAGAATTCCCCTGTCTTGTCTCTCGAGAAGAGGTATGATGGGTGGTAACATTGCAATCACAGAGTCCCTATGAAGAGAGCATCGCCGTCTCAAACGTCGAAGGAAGAGCTTTTCGACAGATTCTATGGACTTACGCAGATAGGACTGGTGAGGAAACCATACAGGTGCACAATATAATAGCTTGGGAATAATGAGCGATCTATAAAGCCGCAAGTAAGGCTCAGGTGACTTGATCATAAAACATCGGAAAATACAATGGACTAGAGTTTTCGATGATCTTACAACATTCGAGACATGCTCGCTGAAATCGAGATCGACGGATACAATGACACCCAGATCTCTGACTGATCGAACGACAGGTAGTGGGTTATCAGCGATTTTGAAGATTTCAGCCGCGGGGGCGGCAGGAGGTTTTGACAGTACAACACATTTAGAGGTGGAGAGCTGCATTTGGTTATCGGCACACCACCGAACCACGCCGTCAATGCCGGATTGAAGAGATTGACGATCTTCGGGGCTGACGGCCGGACCGAAAAGTTTCAAGTCATCGGCATACAAAAGATATCGGACGTTGTCGGGTATGTAGGTACCGATGTCGAGAGCGAATATTACATAGAGGAGCGGCGAAAGAGTTCCCCCCCTGGGGGACCCCGGAGGTCGCTTGCTTCGGTGCTGAAACGATGTCTCCAATCTTGACACGGAATGTGCGTTCACTGAGATAGCTGCGAACCCAGTCTACCGTTTTGGTGTGCAGTCCGATTTTCAACATCTTCCGAGTGAGCAAGGCATGCGGCACCTTATCAAAAGCAGACTTGAGGTCGAAGTAAATTGAGCTGTAGGACACACCGTCGTTGATAAATTCGGCAAAGTCCTGAGTCATGCAAAGTAGCTGAGTGCATGTGGACTTTCGGGGCACGAACCCATGTTGGTTGGTGTCCATCAGATCATTCAGTCTCAGATGTCCATGGATGTGAGCTGCGAGGATCTTTTCGAAGACAAGGCACGGGATTACACATTGAGACACAGGACGGTAGTTAGATGCAGAATCCCGGGGGCCCTTCTTGTGCACCGGCGTCACGATGCTTTGACGGAAGAGTTCGGGCACCTCACCATCTTGGTAGGACCGTTCAAATATGAGGGACAACGGCTCACACAAGAAAAGGCTGAAAATTTTGAAGAATACAGGCGGCAGGTTGTCCGGGGTGCGAGAGGTCTTTGAGGACAGTGATGCAAGGTGAGTGTGCACTGTTGCCTCTGAGAAATCGACTGTCCGGTCTGGGTGTCGAAGGCTTGTGGTCGATACAGCATGTCCCGGCTGGGTTTCCACGGGGCCACTGCTATTATAGACCGACGCGAAGTGGGAGGCCAGGTGATTGGCTTTATCCCGAGGTTCGGAGTGAGAGATAGGGCCGGAGCGTAGAGTGGGAATTTGCTCGTGTCCCTTCAGACGGGAGTTGGAGTATCGGAAAAATGCTCTGGAGTCATGGAAATCGAGCCTATGTTCATCCAGGGAGCGCTGGCGCATTACGGCTTTTTTCAGACGTTTTGACAGAAGGTTCACCGTGTTGGCATCGAGACTCGTCAGAGACAGAGAGCGTTCGGTCTTGGCGATGAATCTGCCAATCCGAGAACCGCGGGTGGACGCGGAGCGAGTCGGCGTGAAACTCTCGATCAGGTATCTGCAACAGGCGACGAATTCAGTATACATTTCGTTGACATCACTGTGGTTTGAAAAGAACTCCCGCCAGTTGATGAGGTCAAGATGCTCTGCTATTGTGATTCGGTCCATGTTGCGGAAATCCAGATTGGCCTGCGGGGGTGGCGAGACTCCAGGGGAAACTAGTATTTCGAACCTGATACCGTAATGGTCAGACTGGATGGGAGCTGGAGATTGAGAGACATCGCGGATCAGTTCGGGATTTGTGGTAAGAAGCAGATCGAGGACATTTCCAGATGAGTGTGTTGGGAAGTCCACGAGTTGAGTCAGGCTGTTTGAAGCGCAACAGTCCCGAAACATAGCCTCCCTGGAGCCCCTTGGAGAGCAGGTGTGGGAGGACCACGAAATACGGGGAAAATTAAAATCTCCGATCACAAGAACTGGAGAGTCCGTATCGCAAATCTCGTTGATGGCTTCGACACAATGGGAAGTGCGTGACAGTCGGGCGGAGGCATCACCCGAATTTGTGAGGTAGAAGCAAGCGATTCGTATATGGAACTCCGAGCCAGAGAGATCGATCACAACGTGTTCACCGACGTTTCTCGTTGAGACCTCACGGACATCGAGAGTGCTCCTGCAGAGTATACATACTCCGCCGCCGCGAGAGGGGCGGTCGAGACGGAACACCCTGAATTTTCCGCCCAATGAGAGTTCGGCGTCTCTGACGGATTCTGAAAACCAAGTTTCCGTCAGGAAAACGAATTGGATGTTGTGTTGCTCGATGTATATACGTAGGGAGTCAATGGCGCCGGTTTTGGCGGCTGACCGAGAATTCATGTATATACAGTTGAGGTACGATGGAGATGAGGGTAAACGGTCCAAACCAGGCAGCGAATTTTGAGACGGGAAACGAGAACGTTGGCGTCATTTGGTTCCGGGAGCAGAGTCGAGGATTTGATCATCCCGAGGCGCGTTCCTCATCTCACCGACGATCGAGCCAGGGTGCCAGAGGTTGTCGTCGTTGGATATCGCTTCGAACTCGAGGTCACTACAGTAGATTGCGAAGCAACGGTAGCTGTCCGTCTTGGATCTTGCTCTGATTCTGAGTACCTTGGATATGTCATACCCGAAGCTCTTGAGATGTTGTAGAACGTCCGATGCGGACGCCGCAGAGTTCCATTTGCACGAAATCTCTTCGCAAAACCTCCAAGAGCTTGATGCACACTCTGGTTGCTGCGAAATCCTAAAACGCCTCCTGATGAATTCGCCCCTGTCCCCTGCATTCTAATTTCCCCTTCTGGAAATTGCGGTTGAATTCGCACACCAAACGATTGTCTCTTGTAACATTACGTCGTTGAGAACCGTCGACGGACAGTTATGGGTTATCAGTGGTCTGATACTCAATTCAGTGATCCTACGCTGAGATGGACAGACGGCGGTCTCTCGCAGCTTTTTCTAGCCGTAGCTAATTAGCTCTTCAAGAGCGGCGAATCCATGATTACTACTGCGAAGTAGAGGCCAGCGCTGAAAGGAGATCCGGTGTTGTTGGAATCTCAATCACAGTCGGCCGATGTCAAATGAGGGCTTGATATGCCTAATCGGAAGTGTGCCCCTGACCATAAGGATTATGTTGATCCGACGAGATCGATGAGCGAAGCCTGGGACTGAATCAGATTGAGTGATCGGCCGATTTCATCTGTTGATACGCTGGATAGCAACAGCGTCGACTCCCTAAACCCACACAGGCATGAGCCGATGGTACGACAGTTCACGAGAAACAAACCAGATCGTGCTCATCCAGCCGGGGATCAAGCCGACAAGATCAGGGCACTTTCCTTTAACAGGGACGCTCATTCTTTTCCCGCGGCAAGATCCGGATTAGATCACCGTCGTAGCTGACTATCGTCTACGAGCGCATGCAAAATGCTGCCTGCGGGGAAGAACGCTGGGCCTGCAATGGATGGGATCGTCCTTATGCTGCCACTTCAAGACCTGAGATCCTGATGGCTGTCGCGAATGAAACTCCTGGGAGCGGTCGAGCCGTTGCCAGCGAAAGCTTCGTCAGCCAAATGGCAGCGGCAGCCCAATTTACCGCACATTCGTCTGACGGAAAGATGACTGAAGTGTTCGCTTCCGCTGTGATTTCAAATCTGCCTTGTCGAAAACAAGTCTGTTTCTAAAATCGCCCTGATCAATCCAATGCCAGGAGTTCTGTTCCACGGACAAGGTTAGCGGACAAGGTGGCCTAACAGAGGTTTTACTGGGATCGGATCCGTCTTCGGATTGTCAGTTGGCTCCTACGTTTCGTGATCTGTAACTATGATGATGCTCATGACACGTATCAAACTCGGCTCTCGGAGACAGCCTCGACTTGAAGTAAACAGAGCCGAGGGAGGAATCCGGAAAAAGGGTCCCTCCGATCAGCGACGCCACCCGAGATCGTAGTGGAGAGAACACGCCGTTCAAATTCCAACACGTCGGAGTTCTTGAGCGGCAACGTCCAAATTTGGGTCCCAAACCGGAACAGGAATAGTAAGATTGCTTGCTCTCTGGAATTGGCCCATAATCGTTATTCTTATCGAAACCCCAATTTCTTGCCAGAACCGCGCAGGTCAGCCTCCATCTCTCCTCCATCTCCACATTATGACGGTCGCAGCAGGACTGTGTCCCTGCTCGGCCTGGAAGCATTCCGCAGCTTGAGTTTCTAATGCGAGATGGTCATATCCTGATTCCGACAGAGCAAAACGGATCACAGACAGCGTCCGCTTCATCGAAAAAACGTCAAAGTTCTGAATTGTCAGTCCTGGTGAGAGTCGTATACGATGGTCGAGGTCGTGAACATACGTCGAGTTATGACCTCGCTGGCGGTACCCCACAATGCATCCTCCCATAAAGGAGCGCTGCGAGAATCAAGTTTTAGCATCGTTGTGTCGGGGTGCTAGAGGCGATTTGCGCGTATTCCAGCGTGGAACACGGGAGAGACCGTTCAGGGCAAACCCGATAGAGTTCCCCCGAGCTTCCAGGTGTTTTCTGCTTGATTTTTCGGGGGCACGCATGACGAGGGTCTGTTCCAGGTGCACACCGTTGTCCTTATACGTTGAATCCTTCCGAGGCATTCATTCTGGCATTCAAGTCATTCAAAGGGTACGCGATTTTGAATGAATGAGACAACTTAATCTTCTCGCCCGGCAGGAAGTGGACCATCTGGTCGATGAAAGCGCGTGCATAAGGTAGAGGAATTCATTCTGAATATAAGCCTGCCCAGCAGGATTCGAATCTGATCAGTCGGAGCGCATCCTGCTTCGGTCAAGTTCGAATTTTCGCGCACCGATAGCTGGTGGGTGCCTCGTGCTGACCATGGACTTTGATGAGGTCCTCTCTCTCGTTGGAGAACTCGGCCGTTATCAAACCTGGCTCTTCCTGCTCGTTTGTGTTCCTGCGAGTCTCCCAGCGGCTGTGTCGATCTTCAACCATTTATTCGTGTCAGACGTCCCGGACCACCATTGCCATGCCCCCGTCAGCCCAGGAAAAGCTTCGCTGCTCAAGGGAAATTTGGCACCTTTTGAGGTGAGTCTGAATGGCTCCAACGCGACCTGATTCTTTGTGAAAGCACTCTCAGGGTGCGAAGTAGTTGCAAAGGGAAATTGAAGTTGATCCGATCGAATCGGTGACCGACCAAACGCGAGATTCCACCATACGGAACCGGGGAGAATTATTCCTCCCCTCTGAGGGGGAGCCCGTTCTCTTCGCGAAACACATCCAACCAACCATTTTCCGGTGCTGGCGCTGGGAAGTCTCTAACTTTTATTTCCAATTCCAGGATTACCAGCGGGCGATAAACTCTCTTTTCATCCCACGCGACGAAAAAGGAGACTTCCTAAGCTGCCAACAGTATGACATCGACATCAATTCTGTCATCCGCCAGCTGGTTTCCCAAAACCAATACATCAACTCTTCTACAATCAACCAGTTCAACTCGGAAAAACGCTGGCCAACGGTTGACTGTCTCAATGGCTGGGATTATGACACAACGGAGTACTCTGAAACGCTCGCAACAAAGGTAAAGATGGCTTTGGTTCGGGACACTGAGCCTGGGTCGGGAAATCATTCCTTGCGTCTCTGATCGCTCTGGTTTCCTTTTGCGCAGTCATGATTTGCGAGAGCAGAGCATGATCCATGTTAAATAAGGAGAAATCAGGAATGACATAGGATCGAATCAGGAGGAGAGAGCGGGGATTGGATGAATTCTGTCGTGTTGGCATGCAGCCTCAAGCAGGCCACTAACTCGACAGTTGGATGAGGAAATTGCAACGACGAGGGCGTCGCCCTCTGGCAATTCTGAGATGCCCGATAATAACATCGAAATTGGGCTGATCTCCAATTCTGGAGGGCTCGGACAGACGTTGGCTCTGACATGAGAATCAGCATGTTTTCCGTGAGTCAGGTGCAGAACAGTGCCGACAATAGGTGAGAGGGTCTGGCGGAGACAATGGGTCGGGAAACCCTTGACGTCAGCACCATTAAGCTTACCCTACACAGGAACTTGTCGAAGTCGTAACGGGAGGCAAGTATGTTGCCAGCAACTCAGCAGTAACTTAAGGCGCAAAGATTCCACCGCTCATGACCGTCCGAGAATGGAGCTTGCGCTGTATAGGACCAACAGGGGAAAGGGGGGGAGATGATTATCGCGCAGAAGCATCTGAAGACCCACGGGACTCTGACAGAGAATTCATCGTTCAGGAATGCGACGCATTCGATGACCGAACATAGGGATTCATTTACCTGGGAAGCGGGCATCAATCTTTGGAAATGTTCTCGAAGCTAAGTCTCTGTTTCTCGTGTCTTCTCAGTTCGATGTGGTCTGCAACCAGGCATGGATGGGTTCAACCAGTCAGAGCGCATTTTTCGTCGGCGGAGTCATAGGAAGCCTCTTATTTGGGTGGATATCTGACAAATGGGGTCGGAGGCCAGCGTTGCTCCTTTCGATCGCTGTGATGATAGTTGGGAATCTCGCGGGCATCTTCCCTCCGAGCTACTGGGCCTACATCGCCTCAAGGTTCGTTGTCGGCCTAAGTTATCCCAGCGTCTACAACTTGGCTTTTCTCATCGGTGAGTGTTCCAAGTCATTATTACATTGTCGACTTCCATCAGAATTGGAACTTATACAACCTAACGGCTGACTGAATATGAGTGCATGTCTGAGCTGGTGCCGAATCGAGAGCATGAGAGGATTTGCGACAGAGGGGGATGGATAGAGAGTAGGTAATGCTTCAAACACGCAGGTTTCGAAATAATTCACGTCTCTCGAATGAGTTCGAGACTAATCCCAAGTTTGTGCGTTCCCAGTAACCGAAATGATCGGGGTCACGAAACGGATGTTACCTTCGATGGTTTGTCACATCGCGTTCTCCGTGGGTATGATGGCACTCGCATACGTTGCGCATTTCATCGGAGACTGGCAAACACTACAAGCTGTCACCTCAGTGCCGATGTTGCTCCTCCTCAGCTACTACTGGTTTGTTTCTTTTGTTTCAATGATATATCCCGGATTCATCTGATGGTCAGCGCTCTCCAAGAGCCGGCGTGGCCTAATGTTTGTTGGGGCGGATGTCGGAAAAATGTTACCATGGGAAATCAACTCGACGTTTTACCGGTAGGATTGTGCCGGAATCTCCTCGATGGCTCGTGTCTCAGGGCAGGGTGGACGAAGCCGAAGTCGTCGTTCAGAGAATGGCAGAAGTCAACGGGGTGCCACTTTCGCCAAACTTTTTGAAGAGCAATCTGGTGAGTGAGCCCGACAACGAACCCAGTGTTCACTCGCAACGTCTATCCTCTAGGCCATGTCTAGGGCCTGTGCGCCTCTAATTCAGTCCTAACGTTATCCGGATTACAGGTTGAGTACTTCCCCTCTGAGAATTCCAACAAAGAGGACCCGGTCAAGATAAGGGTATCGACCCTCTTCGAGTATCCAAAGGTTACCCTGAAGATAATCACCATTTCCGTCGTCTGGACGATTACTTCAATGGTAAGACCCAGAGATCTGTCCCGCTTCTCTTCCGATGTTCCGCTCGCAAAATATCCGAAAACCAGGACCAGTGCTCATCCGGTTCGAATGGATTTACGAACTCCTTCCTGCTCCAGATATACCAAGGAATGAGCTTGGCAGTGCCTGACTTGCCTTCCGAAACATATTTCGCATTTTTCCTGTCTGGTTTATTCGAAATCCCCGGGGTGCTGCTCGCCTGGATCACGATGCAGCGTTACGGACGCAAAAGCTCGATGCTTGGGAGCCTGCTCTTCAGCGGAGTTTGCTCAACGGCGGCGGCTCTGGTTCCCCATGGTGAGTGGGTCTTCGTCTTCAAAGTTCATCAAGTTCATAATTAATATCCAGGATCCGACCTTGTCGGTAACCCAAGCCAAGACCCCCAGATTTGCCTCCGAAGACCCTCATTGATCTCATCCACAGGAACACCGTGGCTTGCAGTACTCTTTCCGTCCTTAGCGAAGCTCTTCTCGTCTGCAACATTCACTGTGATGTATATTTTCGCTGGAGAACTCTTTCCGACGGTGATAAGGGGGTTCGCCCTTGGAATAGCTTCGACAATGTCGCAATTCGGTTTGGTAGGGACTCCCTACATCTTATACTTGGTAAGAGCGCCTTTCGTAAGACGAGTGTAATATGCTCCCGAAGCCCGTTGGGAACGATCTGTCAACCAATTCATATCCTTTCAGGGAAGTCTCTACGGTAGGGCGGTCCCTTTCATCATCCTTGGAATAATTGGTGGGTTGGCCGCCTTTCTGATGCTTAATTTACCGGAGACGTTGAATCAACCACTCCCGACGACGATGTACGAGTCAGAACGTTACAATGATTACGTGAAGAAGAGAAAGGAGTCGGTGAAACGCAAGCCTGTTGTTGCGTAGCCGGCGAGCCCATGTAGCACGCGAAGATTCATTCTCTGAGTTATGATGACAGTGCGTAATCTGTGGTTGTATATATTTTTGTTGTGAATGATTCTCATTGGGCGATTGTCTGAAGTCTGCTTCGGATATGCTGACTCGAAAGCTCCCTGATACACGCTTCACTGATGCTTTGGAGTAGACACCATACTTCACAGAGATATCGGTCGATTATGGTGTGTGGCATCTCATTACTCCAATAGTTTTATAGTCTCGTATATTGTCAAAATAGATGCTGTATAAATGATCATGGGCGACTGAAGCCGGAAGTTTCTTGTGTAAGGTCATCATTTGCGTTCAGGAAGAAGGCCTGGATAGGTGTATCTGGGTGACTGCCCTGAGTTCGAGTTTGTGGACGAAGGCGGGGAAATTTCAAAGATGTATAACGTTGTCAATAATAAATTTCTCTTGGAGGATGAAGGAAGTGTTCCGTTTTGGCAATTTCCGTGTTGCCGGAAAATTTCATCGACATCGGGTCGTATTCGCTAGGATGCCCGGAAGGTCTCGAATCATGTAAGCGCTACATCTGAAATACGAATTACCTAAGGATATCGAAGGAACGATTCGATCCTACCGATTCCCTTCGTTGGACCGTGCCCCCTGCTGCAGCTGGATGGAAAACCGAGAAGTGGCTCAAGAGGCTCTAGACCCAGTCGCCACGGTCAGGCTGAGGCCCCTTCCGTCGTTGGGATTCGGAACAGCCTTGAACGCAGAAATTGGATGAATGAGTCGTCTCTTTAATTGGCTTGGCGTAAGATATCCTATCTTCTGTGGAAGCAGCCTCGTACGCATTCATCTCAAGCTTTTTGAAGGATTTAGCAGCCAGATTTGATTGTCCAGTCTCTACTGACAACAAACAGCTGCCATGCTCCGTGCTTTGCCTTGGTTTCAGTGGCGTATCTAGCCAAACTGCCGCCCGGGGCGGATCTAGAAAAATTCGAAAAATGCCGCCCCCCTGGAAGCGCCTCCGACGTGGAGCGACAACCAAAAAAAAAAAGACCCGCTGTAGGGCATAAATCAGCAAAATGCCGCCCCCTCGAGAGTGCCGCCCGGGGCGGACCGCCCCCCCCCCCCCCCCCTAGCTACGCCACTGCTTGGTTTCAAGGCAACGTTAGCGCACAGTTGGTTCCGGTTGAACCTTCGAATTCGATTGGAAGTCTGGTGAGTGGCGGGAACATTCTCTATCCAGAGAGACTCATATCATGGGTTCACAAGGACCCGGCATCTCGAGTTGGCGCCGAGCTCAAACGGGGAAAATCAGTTCAGCAATGGGCGGGCAGATCTCAATCGGCTGACAGAAAATAATCCTGTTCGACTCGGGCAAGGAGCTTGACTCCCAGTCCAATGAGTTCCAGTGCAGATGAACCGTGAAGCTTCCCTAGGAGAAGATAAGATTCTATTCAAGGTCGGCGGCAGTCGGCGAGATTTTCTGTGCTTCTTTCAGAACCCTTGCCGAGTAGACTCTTGTGCACTCCTTCTCGCTGATGGAATTGATAAACGCATTCACGCTCTTCTGGATGGCACCGCATCCCAAGGAGCCTCTGATTTCCGACGCCATGGACGCATGTTCCAAGACCGTGATCCGACCCAAGAGGAATCCAATCTCAGTTGATTTCACTGAGACGAGTTTGAACTACGTTTCTTACGCAAGTCACAAACCCATTCGGACTGATATGGTTCGGCAGGGGCCATGGGCACTTGCGTCACATGGCATTCGAGCGAACGCTTCTATTCATCTTTTCCGCAATATGTATCTAGCGTGACAGTTCCAACTCAGTGTGTGCCGGCAAGACTCAAGATCGAGTGCCTTTTGGCCGAGAAGACTCAAGGAGAGCAATCACAATAACGCATCTCCTCAAGTCCGGCCCATGGGCTGCTTTATAATCTGAATGATTCAACCAGCTGATTTCTCTCAAGATCCCCTCTTGGCAGAGTTCAATCTATTGACGACGTTGCGTGTAGAGCCTACGGAGCTGATCAGTCCTCCAAGTAAGTTCTTGAACACCTTGTTCCCCTCTATGAAATATAATGTCTCCCACTTCTATCTCGCGATCATTACAGTCGGGCTCCGACTCACGCCGGTGATGGAGGTAGCGACCAGAGATGGGCATAATCATAATCATGATTATGATTATGATTTTAATCATAATCATAATCACAGGATCGGCAAAATCATAATCATCTCTGTGATTATAATCATAATCATAATCATAATCACAGGATTTCTATGATTATGATTATAATCACAGAGATGAGTATGATTTCATACGATCAGTCAGCAGAACGGAGGTGATGGAGTTTTTTGGAAGATTCCTTCAGAGCTCCTTTCGCTTCCATAGACTTCTGCCTCACCCAATCGTATGATTACGCGTATGATTACGCCTGTGATTATGATTATGACTATGATTATAATCATAATCATAATCACAGAATTTTCTGCGTATGATTATAATCATAATCATGATTATGATTTCGCCCATCTCTGGTAGCGACTATCTCTTCTCTAGTAATGCCGGAACAAGGCCGACCTCGGTCGCCTGTGTCTATTGCCTCGGCTGCGACCATTGCCTCGGTACAATACAAATCAACCTCCGATAGTGATCTTTTCAGTTCAGCATGTCGATCTGATTCCCGGAATCGTAGCCTGTCAGACCGAAAACCCTGCTTGGGAGTCTTCTGACGTACCTAAAGGCCAATTACAGTTTCAAGGATCGTTGTGAGGGACCCGCGTGGCGGTGTGCACGATGTTGTCTCATGTTTGTTCTGCGGGGAGCTCTCTTGGCGCTCGTATGGCTCAGTTTTAGCTCAATCTGGGCGTGGTAGCTGAAGAAATGCTTGCTGCATCTTCCGATCAATGAAGCCTCCTCGGGCTAGATGCAAGATGAAGGAATCCCGAAGCAGGCCGCAACCATATTAACCGAAACCGAGCTTCAAGGCACGAATTGCAGACCACGGGAGAGGTTGGTGGCATCGCCTGGTTCTCGATTGGTCGGGTCGCGTTTGTCGCGCCGCCTATTGTCTCTGACAGAATCTGAGTTCGCAGCTGAATAGGTCTCGGGAAATCTCGCGATTGGTCTCTTGGTTTCGTCGCGCCCGAAACGTGAGGGTCGGGCTCATTGATTGAGGTGAGAGTGGAATAAGTGTTCCAATCAACTATGTTGCTTCACTCCTCGGCTAGTTGTCAAAGGTCCCCTTGAGGTCACATGACTGTTCTATCCTAGTGGCGGCGCTAGGAAAATTCTTGAGGCTAGCCTCAAGAAATTTCGTGATCAATAAACTGGGTCACGAGAGGAAGCAAGGCAATTTCAGTCCTTCGGAGTAGGAATTCGTTGAAGAATATCTGAGCCGGCTCAAGCCGGTGCTCAGAGGACATTGGGAACATGAATAGCCAAGTCTTGCTGAACAGCTTTCCAAAAATCAACCAGAGAGGGAACTTGTGAATTTTTCGGGAAAGGGAGAGGTAAAAAGAGAGGGAAAGTTGGTCCCTGTATTCTCGGAGCCATTACAGGATAGAGAAATGTCTTGAATGTTCCACGAGAACGAGGCCGCAAACGTTGGATGATAGAAAAACCGGGGCGGTCCGCATCCGGACTCGCTCCGAGTCGGCTCCGAGGGATGGCATTTCCGGATTTTCTGGTCAGCCGAGACCTTACGAACGATCTCAAAGGATAACAAGGTCGACACACCTTTATTTTCAGCGCGTTGGTGCGCAGGGTATAAACAGGAACAAAGTACACATCAATTCAACTGGAGACAGCTATTTGCCGTCCCATCTGTTTGTTATAACTTCGCATATTTTCATCATTTTCAAGCTCTGCGGATCCTTCATATCCAGTTCTGGAGGTCGAAGGACATAGCAAAGAAGAAGACTCTTCGAGACACTCCCGGCGATTCGAGTCAAGCTATCGATGTCTCGCTCTGTCAATGCTGCAATGGAAGGGAACCCAGTCAGGAGAGGATACCAGCGGAACTTGGGCAAATTGATACGCCGCACCGCTTGGCTTGCGGGATTCCATCTATTTTTTCCCGCGAAGAGGACTTACCGGGCACTGAGGGCTCAGGATCATCTTCGTCGGTCTGAACAGAGACGATGAACGAAGCATGAGTGAACGGCGGACCATCTTTATAGAGCAGGTAATCGGCCCCCATTGTCATACCCGATCTCACGACCCAACCTTTCTGCCTGAAGTGATGGTAAGCTGCGTACCGGATGGGGAACAAGGCATCGCTCGATTCAAATCTCGCGTAAAGTTCGTCCAAACAGAGATTCTGACCGGACTCCGTACTCACGCTCAGAATTCCTGAAACATGGAGCTGTCAACGATCCCTCGTTCTGTCAACAAAGCTCAAAGTCATCGAGATCTATCAGAAAACACATAGGTGCTCCTCACCCAGACCGAAGGCCAGGAAATACGCTTCCTCTGGAGACAGAATGAGCTGCTCGGCCTCTTCTCCTAAATCGGATTCTGAATCCGTTTCGGTTTTGACAGACACTCCAGCACTGTTCCCCGGGCCCCGGGGCTGTATGCAACTTGTAGGCTGTTCCGGATGCTCCGAGTTAAACCTAAGAAATGAATGGATCATCAAATCAGGCAATCAAGGGACTTCTCTAGGTGGCTGCCATCATATGTCAGGGTTCATATTATCGCCAAGAGCTGTAATTTTTCATGAAGGGACCAACTTCGGCTCCCCGCCAGAGCGGTCTCCTCTTCCAAAGAACCCGCCGGCGTAGATATCCTTCATATGATCGGGATCGGTGACAATGACCCGACTCTCGCGGAGAAGGCCCTTGAAGATACAGAATTGCGAAGATACACTGGTTCCCGAAGCACCTTCATCCGATGCAAGTTGAGAAATGAGTGGGAAGATGGAGCCTTTAGTTGACGAGTTGTTTTTCCGTCTTATAGAGTACAAGTCCATCTGGAATGTTCGGGTTCATTCGGTCTTACGTCGTAAGGGATTCTCGCGCAGCTCAAGTTCGACCTCTAGAATTCCCGAATATGTCAAAGGAGTTTGTTTACCTTCTGTTGGGAACACGTCGGGCGAGGATGAGGATTCGGACGAATGAGCGGTGGACTTCACGAATGACTCCGCACGGTGGCAGCATCCATTTCCCTCCGAGAATCAGTCTCACTCGGAACGGCAAGTCATTGAGAAAGTTGAATGGAAAATCTACTAAAACATCTGAGAACTAAGAACGCCGCCGCTCGGAGACCGGCGACTGGAGAGGGAGAGAACATTGTTGACTGTCCGATGACGAGAGAAACTTCTCTCCCATCCACCACAACAGGACCGCCTGCCTTGTGGCCACATCCAAACGCATACACACGGCACATAAATATGTGAAGACTTGGTCCGTCCGGCCTATCGTCTGCTAGCAGGTCCCGTAAACATGGCTAGCCCACAGAGAGAAACAGCTGAGGAACGTCGGAAAAAGGTCAGTTTGCCTGGAATCCCCTCCGAAAACGGACTTCTCCGTCCGGAAACACTGACTCGCACACCCGGCCACTCGGTGGAGCGGAAAGTCACTTGTATCCCTTGCCTCGTCTGAGGTCCAATCGATCAACCGTGACGAGTTGTCATATGGATATAAGCCAATGAATGGTCCCCCCAGCCTCGAACTTGTTGCTCTCTCGAGGTTCATAGTTAGCTTTCCACAAGCGGGTCGCATTCGCGAGTTTTCAGATATTTGTATGACATACACGGAAGGATTTTCCGCGCGAGAGATGACAGGAGCTGTCACAAACGAGATGCGCTTCTGCTTCGTAGCAATATTGTCGTGATTGAATTCGTGCGATCTTCTAAAAGAAGCTGCGCCGGCTGGAAGTCACGCAAGCTCGTGGTGGATGTTACCAAGGGAATCATCAAGAGTTGTCCTTGGAATCTATGAGTCAGACCGCCGTGCAAGTGACGAATCCCTTCGACTTGGAACGAGTCGACAACTGTCCCGAGCCAACTTAGATATTCCCGTCCTATTTTGGAGCGAATTCGCCACCACTCAAGATGCGGATTGCAGAATTTTCGTCGGCGGGCAGCGGTGAACCGCTTCTGAAGTCGGGAGACCACGCTGCACACTGGGATCATTGGCGTTGGGAACGTTCGAGCTAAAATGGTAGCGCAAGCGTCAAAACGAAGTCCCCGACACCAACTTTGTATCGACTGAATGGAGCTAGATAATAATGTCCATGAACGGAAGCTGAAGGAAGACGTGATTTGATTCCTTGAAGCCAGCTGGCTTCGAATGAGCTTCGCCAGTTTCCGCGAAAGCAGTGCACGACTTCGACTGGTGAGTGGGTTCTCATCTGAGAGCCACTCACTCTTTCCCGCGCGAGCCTTGGCCATTGCAAGCATCGTCGCTTTCCAGAGATGCAGACTGCGCAGTTCTGAATGCTGAGATTTAGTGCTTTGAGGAGGGCTGCCATGTTTCCATTAGAGACTCGTTTGTATCCATAACATTCTGTAGACGGTTGTTCGTGTCAACCCAGACTTCTCGACGACTGAGTCCGGGGACGATGGGTTTTGTCTATTTACCGTACTTCTGCGGGGGTCCCGACCAGAAGAATCGCTCACGAAGATTCGAGTGCTTCGAAGTCAAGAAGAAAACCTGGCCTAGCTACTTCGAGCCGACTCGAGTCAGTAAGCCAGAAGAAGTGCACTCTGTAACGTCGATGCCCTCAAAAGCTTGCTTAAAGAATAATTGTTCCAGGTTCTTGTCGGCGAACTCCCGGAAGACTTTCTCCGGCTCAATGTCTCGCCGCCGGCAGCGGATCCGACGGAGACGTCTTCGGATCTCTCCCCTGAATCCCAGAGAGCGCGTCAAATAGCTTCGGATGAGCAAGCTGCGTTGGCCATGCAGCGTCAAATGGAGATGCTCACAACTTCCCAAAACCTTGGCAGGCTAACCCTGACCGTGGTAGAGGTAATGAAACAGGCTTTTCTGAATAGACCCGCCGAATATTGCAAATTCATCTGATTCTTGTGATTCGCCACTTTATATGCCACTCCCGTTGAATATTGAATCAACAATGATCGAATAAAATTTACCCTCCGCATTTTGTTTCTTTTGTTGGGCCTAATCACGCATGCCCAGCTCTGAGTTAAGCTGGAATTTCAGTGACTGCTCAAAAGTGTGAACTAATCGGTACTTCTGGCTCATGCAGGCTCGTTTGGTGAAAAACTACGGAATGACCAGGATGGATCCCTATGTTCGATTACGTATCGGACATAATATCTACGAAACAAACACCCACTATAATGGAGCAAAGAATCCTCGTTGGGACAAAGTGTTCCACTGCTTCATACCTCCGGGCGTCAATTCGTTCCTAATTGAAATTTTCGACGAGGTTTGTGCACTACGACCCCGATCCTGCGAAGCTGGCGTTCCAAACCTACCTGACAAACTTCTTGACGCGATCAAGATATAAACCACGACTTCCTAATCTTCCAGTGCGCGTTCACGGCGAGCGAAAAGATCGCTTGGGCTCACGTGCAGATTCCAGAATCCGTTATTAAGGGAGGCGAAACCAACGAGGAATGGATTCCCTTGAATGGAAAACAGGGTGATGGAAAAGAAGGCGCTGTCAATCTTGTGATGAGTTACACGGTCATCCCGAGGGGCTCCATGATTTCACCCCAGGTTATGTATCTCAACGGCAGCCCAGTTCCCACCGCGTACGGCTATGGAACATCGGTGAGAGTCAAGTTTGAAAGGCCGCTTGGATACTAGTGGGTCTAAAGAGCGTGGCTGACTGATTCCTTCCGATTTGAAGGTCCGCCCGGTCACCAACGTCGTTCCCATGCACCCGCAAGGGATGCAACCAGTCCCAGTTGTTCAAGGACCGCCCGTGCAGCAGCCGACACAACAGCCCAGACCGGAACCACCTGCTCCGACTCCCGTTACGGAGGAGGACTTCAAACAGGTGAACCTTGCGATCAATGCCTACGCGCTATGGAATCGAGAAGATCTCAAACATCTTTCCCACGTTGACTTTATTTCACAGCTCCAAGAGATGTTCCCATCAGTCGAGCGGACTGTCATCGAAAGCGTATTGGAGTCCCATAACGGGAACAAGAACAGCGCCATATCTGACTTATTACAGCTGACGAATTGAACTGTTTCATTCGACGGGCTCGCCCTGAAACGGATTCATCAACTTCAAGCCTGTGTATAAGTTGGAAGAGCTCACGGTGGATATGTCTCCTCAATACTTGAAAAGATTTTCCCGAAAAGTGTGCGACATATGATATCTGATCAAGAATCGCGATGAACCAACTGAGTCGAACGGGATTCCACTGTAATTCTAACTCACATTCCAATCTTCCATTATGTCGAGGGTGTAGTCATGTTGCGCATCGTCTTTGAATTGCGAGAACGGCTTCTGTTTGAATACACTGCGAACTTGCTGACGATGCAACACTAGTCAAAATGGGATCCCGATATAAACGTGTTTGAAGGATTTCTATACTTTTCCGCTGTGCCTTGCTCGAAGAAATTGCCAAAATATCTAATCGATCATGACGATCCAGGGCCGACCCTGATGTAGAGCAAGCAACTTGGTTACCACGAATAAATATCAGCTTTATCCCCCAACAGACTTTTAAATAATTGTTTCACTGCTACGTTCGAAGGTTGGGAGAGGGCCGTTCTCATTCTAGCAAGTAACTTTGGGTGTCAGAAATCGTCTTTGAGCATGCACCTTTCCGAGGACCTCATTCGCGTCAACTGAAGAGGTCAACACCTCAACTTCTTTATTTCACAACAATGTTAACGATCGGTTTGTACAAAGTTAACAACGACTTGATTATCTTAGTTGATTGTATCAGAAACAATGCTCCTTGGCTGGAGGCACCAACGGGACTGCAGCGATTGTGAAAGCTCGTTCTTGATAGGCTGCAAGATCCTCGGGGCTCATGTCCATCAGGCAGGAATAGACATCGTCTCCACCCTGGGATGCCTCAAATGGAGGACGAGGAGTATTTTGTGCAGGAGGGGCTCCCACTGGGAAACCTGAGTTGAAAATAAAATTAGTTCCAGAAAGAAATTTATCTTCCCGATATCCAAGTTCAGACGATCTTGCGATTGATTTTTCGACGCCGTGATGAAAGTACGAACCCTGCTGAACCGGCATCGTCTGTGCGATTGGTGCCGCCGGGGCCATGGATGCAAATCCTGTTGGGGTGATTTGCGGAGCTTGTTGGAAAGTGGGTGGCGACAAACGGTTTCTGTCGAACAGACTTCCGCTGCTTTGAACTGCTTTGCCGAAAAGCATCTGGGGTTGCGCTTGATCTTGGATGACACCCGTTGCAGTCATCGGAGCAGGGGGCTGCTGCATTTGTGTCATTGGCGGAATCGTTCCGAAGGGTGACGGCGGCTGAGCACTGAAGTTCGTTGGGAGCGACGGTGGAGATGCACCGAGGATTGCACCACTTGGTGGCCCATTAGAGGAGCTCATCGCGAAGCTGGCCTCGGTCTGCGACGTTGGCAGAATCACTGAACTACCAAACGGCGGCTGCGTGTCGTTCAACCTCGAAGGGTTTCTTGAGAGTTGGCGCAATATTCCTTCGACGTATATTCTATGCGAAGACATCTCCGACAGCTGCGAAGTAATACCCATAATCAATCATGGTTCACGCACTCAACGATGAGTCGCTCTCACGAGACCCGAACCCTCTTCAACCATTCAATTGGTTCAGACTACTCACAAAACGTTCGATATTGTTGGTCGCCTGGCATTCGAGAAACTTCACCCGGATTTCTTCCGGGCTGAGATCGGAGAGGCCCTTGACGTTGAGATGTGGCGGCAGGCCTGAAACGAAATACGAATTAATATCAAAAGACCCCACTCAGTTGTTCGGTTACCGAGGTTCAGGGGCCGAGTTGGGCTGAATCGCTCGATCGTGAATCGCAACAGAACAAGTGATCCTCAAATCGAATCTGTACCTGGCACGCAGCTGAAGAGATAGTGCTGCCCTTGAAGCATCAGATCGATATGAGTAATGATTTGATCAACCCTGAAAACGAAATTGAGAGGGAATACATATCATCGCAGTCTCACTGATACCGGAACTCTGCGTCACTCTCAAGCAAATTGATCCCCTGGATGTGCTTGCAAATCGAATTGAAGATGGAATGAGACGGAGATTTCGAGACGATGCTGATTTGGATATCTTACAGGGATTGTTGCTGTTGTTGCTCCGCGTCCCTCCAGTCACCCCCCGGACTCCCACCATGACCTCTTTGGCCATACCCCGTCGAATAACCGGCGTTGTGGCTGCAGGAAAGGCAAAGCTGAGTTAGAGCAGTGAAATAGCGAGGACGCCGGGTACCGCGTAAAGATCGAGTTCCCATATTGATTCGCTCTATGAATGCCATCGCGACGAATCGTCCATAGATCGAACATTTTGTCGGTTAACTCACGTAGGTGTATTCAGCAAAGGAGATCGCTGATTGTAGTAGGAGTGCTCAAATCTGCACGCATCTCCGTTCCGACAGTAGCCGTTCCGGAAATATCGGCAAACCGTCATCTTTCACAAGTCGTTGGCTTGTACACAGGCAGCAGCAGTCTGACGGTTCGGAATATAGAGCAATCACCTGCACTGGAATCGCAAACTCACGAGTGTTTTTCGTAAATCAAGACTCTTATGTAGTCGATCGAAATGAGAGATTTGCGCCCTTCTCTCTATTGACGTCGTCAGCAGACCGCATCCGATTCGCGACCCTCTCCTCCTCATGCTCCCTCCTCAACAACAACATCCTCACATATTCTCTCCCACAAAATGCATCCATGCTATAAACATTGGGCGCCTATGACCATAAGACCCCTCAGCTCGAACTATATTGCGATTTGCGGGCGCAAATCCGAGGATCATTCGCTGGCGCTTGATTGTCTATTCAATGGGATCAGTTCTGCTGCGGTCGGATCCCGATGGCTAATAGCTTAATCGACAAATCCACAGTACGCACTGCGGGGCGAATATGCAGTCAACACTCTCACTTTCGGAAGTTCCCAGTTTCAAGAAATTCACATAAATTCCTTCATATGATTTTATTTACAATGAATGATTGTGGATAAAACAGTGATATCGAGCTGTGTTCGGTCGTGAACCTTCGCGTTAGACCTTGAACAGGAAATAGTTATTCGGAGATCGGGAAGAAAACATGAACTTGGACCCAACATATCACATGACTCAACTCAACGTGTTGACGCTGAAGTTTACGTCGGGGGGTTCTTCCTCCATGAGGACATCGTTCGTCTCAACGTCAGCTTCAACCTCATCCTCTTCCTCGTTACTTTCATCCTCTTCCTCTTCGCCTTCTTCATCCTCTTCTTCATCGTCGTCCTCCTCGTAGTCACCCTCACACG
This sequence comes from Neoseiulus californicus, assembly GCA_028455905.1. NCBI lineage: Eukaryota > Metazoa > Arthropoda > Arachnida > Mesostigmata > Phytoseiidae > Neoseiulus > Neoseiulus californicus. Next base: position 89,269 of record JAMQGS010000003.1, read on the forward strand.
ATTTACCGATCGGTACGAACTCTTGATTTGAGTGCATGATCTTCTCGAGGAATGTCTGGTAGCGACGCTCCTCACTCGCGAGTTCGGTTTCGTCCAGAGTGGTTTCCTCGGGCGCAAGCCACTGCATGTCAACAACAGCTGAAATCAGACGAAGCGATTAGGGATGATATTGAATCGTGGAAACGGTCCGCGAGCGCTGGGCGAAGTACGGTCACTCGATTCGAACGGCACAAAGGAAACCGGTACTGGTTCTCTGAACAAGTGTTCCGAATCCTGCGAAAAGTCTCTCAGTGGGAGCGAGTCCCGAATCCACTCACGCGGAAGTTGTCTCGGGAGCCATGGAACCTGCCAGGCCATTGTTCTTCAGGGAGACTTCCGGTCAGTTCCCGCAGGAAGGACTCTCAGGTTGTCTGTGCGATTCCGTCAGTCACTGACACTGCAGGGAATCAGTAACGTTCGATTCTGAAACTTCGTATGTTGTTGTCGTTCTGCTCACTCAGGAGGCAGCGCATCGTCTAGTATATTGGTCCGAAAACGAGCTTCCCTGCATCTTTCTCTCTGACCGAAAGGTTTAAGGTTTGCGAATCTTCCTCCCATCAGAAGCAGGGACACAGGAAACATGACCGGTGCCGATTCCGGTCTGAATGATCGCAAACTGGTGGATCTAGTTGACGGCGCGTCTCGTTGCATCACGGCGCCGAGAGCGCAACGGCTTCCCCATCAACGCAAACACGAGTCGCGGAGTGGACACGGTATGAGGATGGCATACGGCTCATGGCCGAGCAAGGACGGACGTCATCAGCTGATTTGATGAAAGACTGATGGAGTTTTTTGAAACCTCGCGGACCCTCCGAAACCGGAGCTTCGATTTCGAAATGATTCCTGGAGAATGGAGGGGCTCACTCGATAACGCAAAATCGCTCCGGTTACGCCGCGGAGCACGGAATCGGCATCAGAATCGATAGCGTTGCACAGGGTTTTCTTGCGCCGAACTTTTATTGGTGGAGACCATACATCAGCAATACATGAATCCCAGCGAATCTTCTTGCTCATGCTCCCTCGAAAACTTCCAGAGATCTCATGGAGCACTCTAAAACCATGATAGCTGTGAACGTTGAGTATCACAACAGTTTAGTGATCCCATTCCCCGGTCTCGCAGTATTCTCTCGCAGTTCCCGAAGGACTGCATTCTCCTGTTCCGATATCTGGGCTCTTATATCAGTTAAGTGTGTGGGGCTCATGTCGGTGAGTTCAAGCAAGGATCATCGTCTTCTACGTTGCCTTCGAAGCTGTCTGCACACAATCACTGAACCTTGTTTATCTGTGTCAAATCATCCTCTGCTTTCCGTCCAAGCGTTGTTCATCTGCAAAGTGAAGTCGAGGAAACTTCTCTAGGGAACAGTGCGTCCGTCCGTTGTTCCGTTCCTGGGGATTTTGGTGTCTTCCACTAGAGACCTTGTTTTCGTGCGCTTCCGTGGTGGTGGTGGTGGAGGCGGCTCTCTCAGTGATGCATCCATTCTAGACAAGTGACGTCACCGCCCTGTTGGCATCTCTTTGTGGTGGAAGTCTTGTTCTGTGCAAAAGTGCGCATTTCCACGAGAATTCAAGGTGAGTTTCCTCAGTTTACCACGTCGAGTCGAAGCGTTCATGGACAGCTATCAGAGGCTAGCGAAATCGAACATCTTCACATTGCCGATATTGAGATATGTTTGGATGTCTGTTCGGTCTTCCTAATCCTGAGAACGGATGACGGCGAGTTCTAATGGACTTTCGTTCAACGAGTGTGGCGGCCAAGGAAGTCAGATAGCGCTATCAGCGACGGTCATGTTCGGGACAGCGCGTATGAGTACCCTGGACAGTGACATGATGCCGGCTTAATAATGTAACTTCATGCTTCTTCGAATGAGGGAAATGGGTCGAGAAGCCGGTGGTTCAGGCGCGGCGCGGGTACAGCAGCATTCTATAGAGAGCTCGCTATTTTTAGTATTTTCCCAGCACACCTTGCCAATTCAATCACCCTATTCGCCAAACGTTTTCGTGATTGTCCAGGCGGATGGGGGAAAAGCATCGAATAGAGAGCATGACGCAATTCCGATCCGAATTGAATCATGTTATTGGGGCCTCTCTGACTCGATGGGGAAACACATGGAGTCCGACTCTGTCTGCGTGCGGTGAACTGATAGATCTCTCAGGGTCGCCGCGTATCGTACGCGTTTGTGCACAGAGTTTCAAGCCGAAGAAGTTCGAAGAATCTGCGATGGTTGTAAAAGTTGCGAACGCAATACGGCGCAATAGACTGCTCATTGTCAGCAGCGAAGAATGACAGTCGCGGTGGCTTTCTTTTCCGGTTTTCGGTCGGTTTTTCCCGAGATCGTCACAGAAATCGAAGCTCCTCGTGTGTTGGTTTTGATCTAGTCCACGATTCTGGCTCCATCGCTCCACGTCCAGTGGAGAGTACTCATCTGTGGCCGAATTGAGGTTGCGAGTCCGTGCGAACTTTGCGATTCACAATAATGGGACCTCCGAAAATCGGCAGCCCTCGAAGCAAAGCCCTGTATCGATCGGCTGGACCTCGTTTGTGTTCTCATTCAGGTCCGGCTGTCATGGTGGAGCCGGCCGGAACTTTTTTCTGGGGAATGCCCCAGTGTGTTTTCTCGGCAGCAGAGAGTCACGTGAATTGGTGGCCTTGGTTCTGTGGCCTACTTGGCCCGCTTGGAGGCGTGAACAGTCCTGTTCGATTGTTTTACAATCATATTCGAAGGCAAGGTTCATGGCTCCTCTATGGTATCATACGGAACCGTCGCAACCTGACGGATCCGGAAGCTTTCAGTTCCCCCAATTTCAAACTCGTGCCCCATTATTAAATCCACATGGACTTCCAGATATGACAGGAAGTTTACAGAAGCTCCGTCACTTCGAGGCGGATGACTGGACCTTCCCTCGACCGATGAATGGCTCACGACTCATTCCTCTGCTTCATGCCTCGCGAGCCTTTTTGTGCAGGAGATCCTCGAGGAAGTGAGGACCAACTCAGAACTCACTTTTCCCGTCATTGATGTCTGACAATTCTGGCGGGGCGCTTCCGATCGCACCTGGTACATGCGTTTCTACGGAGCCATTATTTCGGGTGCGTTGCCCTGGCTCAGCGCAACGGAGCGAGTTGTTTACAACGAAGTCATGGAGTCAGTGTTCGATCCGAATGAAGGTTTTGAACCCATCTTGTTGATGCCTGGGGTCCTCGCTCGGCAGGCAAAGAAGTGAATCCTCTCCAGTTCCGATTATTGCGCATTTCGGATTCGTCAACATCCAACAACAACGTTTTATGATTCGTACTCGTACTACGTAGTTGAACGACGAAAGCACCAAGGCAACTCCCAAAGCCGACTGTTTTGCCGTCGAAAGACGCATCCAAAGTCTGAGTGGAGGAGAGCTTCTAGAAAATGCGCACGTTAGATGAAACAGGTGGCACTGGACGGAACCCAGTGGCAGACATTCCGTCAATATTTTGACAACCCTATCAGAGTCTCGGTCGTTGGATTGTAGGTGCAATTCAAGGAAAAAGGCCCGCCGCCACAGACGGCTTGTATTCTTGCCTAAGCTATCGAAACCATTTCGGCGGTAACCTTGACCGAAGCCCTCCAGACGGCGCGTAGAACTGCATTTTCCAAGAGCGCTCCGCATTTTGGGTTCACCGTACAGTCTAGGTTGAGGATCGGGAATCGTGTCGAGTGTAGGCAGACAGTCGCTTCAATCAGGCTCTTCTGAGCATTCGACACTGATATGACTCCGACAGAATTGAAACGTGGAATTTCGTATTGGGTGTCGGGTGGCATCGAACGCGAAAGGGTTCGGCCTCTGGGCATAGTCTACAGCTTGCGAGCGGTTCCCAGTATGCCCGCGAGTCGGAGCCCGAACATCATGGGGCATTTCGGTTCATCGACTTCAGAAAGGGAAGATCGCGACCATCATTGGGTTGTTGCCTCTACGTGTTGTCAAACGCCAGAAGTGCCACGCAGCGAGTTGGAACGTTTGTCTCGCCTTCAACCGCACCGCTTCCGTGACTACTGCGTTCTCGCCGCTGATAGCTACTCATGAGCTTCCAATTCTTCCCCTTTGCACTAAGCTGAATCTGGGAATGATCTGATGTTCGGACTTTGCAACGATTAAACAAATCAGAGCGCAGCCCAGGATCACCTTCCAGTCTATCGTAGTTTTCCCGGCTGAAGAGTTCCGTTCGATTTTCCAACTTACGCAGTCTTCAACTGTAGATGCGGCTTTCCCCAAACAGAACCGGAGTGCAACTCTCAATCACCCCGGAATTCTCAAAATTCGGGATTGCGAATGGCTGTTCCGTACGCACGTATTTTTTGTGAATCCCGCAGCGGCGCTCCGTTCGCAGACAGCGCCGACTGTGGTAACCTGTTACAGAGCTTGCACGCCAGAGCGGCGGTCAAAGCACAGTCAAGAAGCCGGGTCTTGGCTCCGACGACCACGTGCTAGAACTCATTCTGCAGCCGTGGCCCCCTACCCCCGGAGTTAAACAAACAGTGATAGTGCGGCTGGAGAAATATCTGCTTTCTGCACACTCTCAGCGTGATCATCGTGGCCGCTGTCAGTACTGGACCCGGTAGCACGGCTAACATATGTGACACGGAGGTGGGTCATCTGTCGTTTTCTGAGCAGCCTGTCCGAGATCGGAGGGGTGCTTTTCCCATCGAGAATTCATCTGGGTCCGAGGAGTGTTGGGGGGAATTCGCGACTTCTTAGTGTTGCCGTTGTTAGCTTCGTTCAGTAAATTGATATCCTCAGATGTCAAACGTGAGACCTCGACAGCAATCTCTCAGAGTGCGGCTCAGAACCGTGAGGGACCAACTCCCCCGCCCCCGAATTTCCAGTCATGGGCTCGAGTGAGCTCCAGGACAACTTTGACAAAAGTTCCTTGGGGGCTGGTGTGCTGGTGAACTGTGCCGTCTCCTCGTTGAAGTCCCAGCAGCAAACCACGAAGCATTCCAACGCTATAAAAATTCAGCGTCGTCGTAAAAAACTCGCTTCAAGTTCCGGGCCTGAGAAGTCTGAAAGAGGCAGTATTCGATTCGGTCCGTGAGCTGAACCATTCCAAAAGGTTGCGATGGAACTGTCGTCGAAGCCTGATTCATGATCAAGCGTTCGCACCAAGCGCGCTTCGCTGCAAGATCAGTCTCTGTTCTTCCTGGATGAACTCCGGAGCGCAGCGCGTACTCCCGCATCTCGGAGAAAAAATGCATCTATTGGAAATCGGTGGCGTCGTACAGATAATACGATTTCTGACGGAGCACGTGGTCGTGGGTTCCATATGGCCAAGGACACTTGAGACCTGACCGGGCTGACGGCGACGCGACGGTGGCAAGAGCAGCTGTGCAAACTCCACGAAACGCTCGAATCCATATCTGGGTTACCCATTTTGACATTCTCTGGCGAGGTTCATTGTCAGCGTGTTGACGCCAAAAGAACGGAGAACATCTGTGCTCCGCTCGAGTGCGCATTTCTCCCGCTGTTTGTATTTTCCGGATTGTGACGGGACAGAAATGTGAACAACATTCGTTCGACCCCGTAGCCGAAAGAGCGATCAATTGATCAATCATTCGACTTGGTCATAATCGAATTCTCGGCTTAGGCGGCTTGCGCGAGTTTTCTAAGACGTTCATTGTTCTCAATTCATGCGTTGGGCAGGGACAAGAGTCTTACTGGATGATTTATCTCGGCTTGACTTGACGGATTTCAGCTTAATCTTGGCGTGATGCGCGAGCAAACACACCGAGCACGTTTTCGAGAGTAAAGAACTCGCTTGCTGCATCCAGACAGGGGTGGTGTCTAGTTCCAAAGGACTTGTAATACACTAGTGGTTCCTCTGACAGAGCCAGCAGAAGTGTGTCCCTTCGTTCTGATGGTCCACCGGGCCGTGAACCTCGAGAGTTCACCATCTAGTTATGATGAGGTCCGTGCTTCCACGCTCTTGCGCGGGCCACCGCCTATAACGGAATCGTTCGGCTGCACCCACGTGGTCCTGGCGATAAACTGTCAATCTGCAAGGTGTGACCAGCAGAAAACTTCCCCTTTCGTCGGAGTTTCATGTGAAACCGTACTGCTTTCGTCCCAGCCCACGGAATCTCATTCGTTTCTAGGAATACATGTGAAAAAGTGATGTAGCCCGTGGTATACTATAGGTGGAATGCGGTTCAGCCGTGTTGGAACACCGGTTGCGATCGAGCCAGCCTGTCAGCGAGCCACACAGAAGAACGAGCGAGGCTCGGCGAGGAATCCTTTCAAAGTTCCCGACGACCCAGTTGCGCTGATGCATTGTTATTCAAATCCAAGGGGTCGGTGTAATACGCCGCACTAGCCAGGTCTTCGGAACTGAGAATCGGAATCTTCAGTCCGAGGCGATTATATCTTGGGACCACCGCTTGATTGCGGTTGCGTAGCTCTCCGACAATTATCGCCGAGGCCGTATGCAGTTCTGTCTCTGATTGAGAGCTTCAAGTTTTCCCGAGAAGAATCTATTTCAGTGCGCTGGCTGTTGGCTGAATTTCACGACAGTATCAATACGGGAGAGTGATGGAGCCTTGCTCTTGAACTCGGTGGTCGTGTTTGATTGGGGCACCGTATCATACTGTCGATTCTCTTTCTGGCATGGTGATTGCTTGTATCTGCCGTCTAGCGGCACCGGTGGCATCTCCTTGATCGTCATTGGAACCCGCTCTCGGATACGAAACGAGACGCTCCTGGCAGCGCTCCCTGTTTTTGACCTTGATAGCCTTGTTGATGATACATTATATATTGGCGACTTTGTTTAGACTAAGCGGATCGAAAGATGTCAGCGAAATCGGATATTCATAGTTATTATCTCATCATTCTCGATTTCCCGGAGTTGAGATACGCGTGTTGAGTGTGCTGAAAAGGATGGGCAGAGCGCATCGTCCCTCTTTACCGCAGTAGCGGTTGAACAGAGCTCAGACACGGACGTTAGCCTCGCCGACGTTTCAAGCGGATTGGAGTCAACGGGTAGATTCTTGTTGTGTGCGTCGCACGATTCTTCTGCAGCTGAACTTCGAATCAGGTCCGTGGTTGACGCACCGGGTCATAGGTCTCGGATACGTGATAAGGAGACGTTTCGGCGGTTGCCGACGGCTCGTTGGAATTGAATTTCGACGAGAAGGAGAAGAAACGAACGAGTTCCGGTTGGGTCCGTTCGTTTTGCTAGCCGGCGTGGAAACGCACGCTCACTGGAAAGCCCGAGAATAGAGCGTGTTTGTATGACGCCGATTGAATCACATCGCGGACTCATAGTAGATTGCCCTGATAAGAGCTGATGTAAAGTAACGTTCGCCGAGGAGGCCCTGGACGTCTTCTAGAAGCGTCGACTTAACAAGCTGCTCGAAGCTGGTCATGACATTTTCCTTTGACTACATTTCAGTGAGAAGCCGCTCCGCTGGCTGTGAATATCCAAACCATGGATACCTTGAATTTCTTCGACTTGCTCGATAGAGACCCTATCGATTCGATACTGGACAAGGAGCCGGCTCTCCTTTCTGATCTTCCACAAGAGCTCGAGAGCGATTACATACCAAATGAAGACTCATCAGTCGAATTCTGGACAAAATACCTCACCAACGGTAAGCATTACCTCCGGCGTCCACATCATGACCTTCTACGTTCGTCACGGCTCATTGTCCTGAATGTGTTTCGAGTTGAAAGCTCCGAGGAATCCCGGAGACGTTCGGTCTTCCCAAGGCTGCTTGCGACGAAATGTGATAATGTCAACGGATAATATTTCAGGAGACATCGAAGCGGCTGCTCCGCCCTCACCGGACATTGAAGAGATCGATCTGAAGCAAGAAGCCATGGACCCGCAGTCCATGTACGAGCACTCTTATTGCTCGCAGAGCAACCCTTCTTCGACGACTTCAAAATCACAAGTCAAACATGAAATTAAACAAGAGCGGTCTGGCTCGCCTCACATGTCAACTTCATCCGGAGTATCTTCTTGTGGCGGCAAGGAAGACACCGGTGATGAAGACACCGGAGATGAAGACATCGAGTTAGATGTGACTTCTTCGCCTCTCTATGAAGAGGAACTTTGTGTTGAAGACATGGACGACAATGAGGACGTTCTCCAGGGAGATATCGCCGCCGATATAATTATCACATCGAGCGAGACACCGGTTATGAACACGGTAACCGGACACAGCCGATCACACAAAATCATCACGACAACGTCCATCAAACCGAGAACCTTGAAATCTGGACGAAATCAGAGCGGCGGCCACACCATCAGTGGACCTGCAGGCACTCTAGTTTTGACAGAGGAAGAAATCCGTCTCATGAGGAAAGAGGGTGTACCCATACCCGCTCAGTTACCGCTGACGAAACACGAAGAACGAGAGCTGAAGAAAATCCGACGAAAAATCAGAAATAAACAGAGCGCACAAGACAGTCGCAAGCGAAAGAAGGAGTACGTCGACGGTCTAGAAAGCAAGGTCAAGCAGTGCAGTCAGCAGAATGTCGCGCTCCAGAAAAAAGTCGAAACTCTAGAACGCCAGAACAGCTCGCTGCTGGTTCAGCTCCGCCGTTTGCAGAGTCAGCTCAGTGGTCAACCGAACGGGCTCAACAACGGGGCGCAGACATCAACTTGCGTCATGGTTCTTCTGTTGTCGTTTTCATTATTGTTGCTCCCCAATTTGAAGAACTCGCTCTATCAGCACAGCAAGAGCGCAAACTCTCAAGCCCAGCTTGAGAAGTTGACCGGCGAGCTGCTCTCGCGCCTCGGAGAGCAAACATCCAATTCCGTTGACGACACCGAGATACCCGCAACTGTTAAGAGCCGTTCGCTCCTGTTCTCCAAGGAAGAATCATTCCAGGACATCACGATGAGATGCCCAACGCAAATGGGTTACCGGGAGGACCCTATCAGTGACGACGAGGACTCAGCTGCCGGGAGCGTGTCCGGCGCTTGGAAGGTAAGCACGTAAATTCGTAATCTGGGCTCACGTCAGACTCGTTTCGAACATTCGTTGCCTTCATTATCCGCCCCACTTTTGTTGAGCGATACAACACTGATAGCCAAAATCTCCCTATAAGGTAGAGCTCATGTGATCGGACTTTCTTTTCAGAGAAACAACGTGTCAACAGAAGAACTCCGATTAAGTCTTAAACGTTTACCGTCGCCACCGTTAACCCCGCCCACGGGAAACAGTGACGATGAGTCCATCGACGGGTTCAACAGCAGCAACAACAACACGAAAAGACTTCGACTTGTTCGAATGTGAAGAATCGCGAAACAGAAGAGGCTCAATTCATTTCGCAGAGCTTGTTCAGAATCGTCCAGAATTGGCTTCAGAACTCAACGGAGAGGGATCTAATCTATAGGACTGGGTTGCCTACGGGCCGGGGAGCGGGGAAGAGATCCTAGTAGGCACCCACCATACGTTATAGTTGCAATGTTTCCTGACCTCGGCTGCCCTTCGATATTCTGCCTCGGAGAACCTTGCTTCCAAACCCCGCCTTCCCAGCTCAGATCCGAGCCCTATCATTGTGTCGGAGAGCATTTCACGTCGTTGCGAAAACAAGGCTGGAGCTGCAAAACAGTCGAGTCGGGAAAAGTCGAGATTGGGGAGAAATTCAGATATATTGATATATAAATATATATATAAATATATATTCATACGTACAGGAAAAAACTTGGACAGACCAGCAGACACAAACCCACACACAAGCAGACAAACAGGAACACACAAGATTATTGTGTGAATTGGTTCTGATCTCACACGCGTGAAGGTGAAGGCTTTCGATTCTTGAATTTCACGAGTTTCCTTCTCATTTTCGACTGTCTGACAGTGTTGTTCGAAACTCGCGAAGCGAAATCCTAACTGAATCTATTTTGCGACGGGCATGATCGATGGGTCTGCATCGTATGTATCGATCGATCGGAAACCACTTCGGGTTGTCATGGACCCTAACCTGGTTTGAAGGTTTCATACTTTTTACAAATTCTTTTTGCTGTCGACTTAGTTATGGCGCCGAACTTTCGGAAGATGGACCGAGAAGTTGAGGCCGCCCGCTAGGTATAGAAAGTAGATGGAGATGATGCTTTCTTCTTGAGTTCTGTTCGATGTGATAGATCACGACGCAAAATATATCGATGACCTTACTACCTCTGAGATAATGTGTCTTTCTTTGCTGAAAACTGAGTCCCCAAGCACTTCCGTCCAGATGCACTGCTATCGGGCCATCTTGGCGGTTTTCGGGTTGAAGGAAGTCTTCCGAGTCTTGCATCATGATGAAGAAGAAACTCAACGGAGCTCAAAGATAACAAACGGAACAGAAATACGGTTTTGGAGATGGTCGGAACTCATCCGTCGCTCCCGATCGAATCATTCGTAACGATGGATTTGACAGGATTCGCTTCGAGCATTTGAACATATATTACTTACGAACATAATCGAGATTGATTCGATCAGTCGGCGTACGACTGATTCGAAGCGAGCTTCAGTTGGGATGATACTCCTTCAAGATCAAGAAATTCTTGCATCACGGTACAAGCTTGAGTTTTTATTTATATAAATATATTCATCCTGCAGAAGCGATAACTTAACCAACATAGTTTCAGCCTTTACAGGAGGCTCTCTGTACAAGGTTGCTGATCTCGACGTTTGGGTTAAAGGGGCATCCCTAGAAAATAAGTTGCCCAATGGCATAATAACCCGAAAAAGCGACAAGGCTACATATGATTTGTATGTTCAGAAGGATCCGGACCAGTTCCCCTTCATTCGTTGGCCCTGGAATTCGCAGCGCAAGACTTAGTCACCGTGCAATGATTTTCTCTCGAGTCTCCGACAGATTTCGAATGAATCACGTTTCTCCAATCTTCGGAATCAGTTTCGAAGCAACGGATACCTTTGTAAACGAGTAGCAGATTTATGATGGTTAAATTGTTGATTTCGACCGTGTGCGGCTCCTGATGTTTCTCGACTTTCACGAGCCGGAATAACGTCAAAAACTGAAGGATTCTCTCTCCAGTGGGCGACAGGGTGTCCGTTCGGAAGGTTGTCGTTGATGGAAGCAGGAGTCCAGTTTCACTGGAAAAATTCTCAGCTTATGAAGGCTCAACCATTCTCGAGAAAATATTCTCTCTTTTGTTCTGGTGGTGAGCAGCTTCTAAAGCTCACCGATTGTAGAAGGGCAGACGGTGTCTCGGACAGGGAATGAATTTGAACAATTGAGGAACCGAGTAGACGAAATTGATCACCTGCGAATAAGTTCGGAATCAGTCCCGTCCGAGGAGAAGAAATGAAATTTCGAATGAGAGTGGGACAGGTGTCACATATGGTACACAAGCGCATACCTGAGGAATGAAAAATAACAGCATGGCTTTGGAGAAGTGACCCAAAATGGCAGAGCACGCAAACGTCATCCCGGCGAAATAGCAGAAGGTGTCACCGACGAACACCTGAGAAAAACAGCGGGTGCTTTAGAAATCTCTGGGCGCGCCACCACTACGCGGACAGTATACGATACGTCGTGAGCTCCACATCTTCAAATTACCTTCGAGGGGTACTTGTTGAATTTGTACAGGGCCAAAGTAGTGCCAAAAAACGCCGGCATCAGACACAAACTCAGGATGTGTCCCTGTTCTCCGCGGAGAAAGTATTCCACAAAACTGAATACCGTGATCGATGCCGATATGACAAGTGACTGACCAGCCTGCGAAGAGGGACGAACGTCAACATTCACTCCCTACCCTGTTTACTCTCATAGAAATCTGAATCAGCTCCGTTGGATCTCATAACCGTGATCCTAAATTTACCTCAAGCCCGTTGATGCCAGCGAGTATGTTGATGGCGTTCGTACAGAACACCGCTAGCATACCCATATAAATGTAATACAGCGGGCCCAAGTAGAGGCTCCCTGAAAACGAGCATGGAAATTCAAAAACACTTACCCCCAAAATAAAACATGGGTATCTGTTCGGAAGAAGATGTGCCGATATTCTATCGTAACGGTGAATATTGGGAGACATTGCGAATGGTTTGCGACGAAGGTCAAAAAGTGACAAGAATCAGATCAGAGACGAAAACACGCCTTACCTCCCAACAGAAAACGAAGGGGTTTCGGGACGAGTACTGTAGTACCATTGAAGTTTACGTAGTAGACGACGAGGAGTGGAAGACTTCCTATTGTCGGAAGAGACAGCTTGTCCCTGCAAATCAGAGGCAATCCTCGAAACGAGGCATGGCATAGGCATGCAACTTCAACTCGAAGGGTAAATGAAGTTATGATTTTTGAGATGTCGGAACTTCGAAAGACCCACCTCCATTTGAGATCGAGTACGTCATCCGCGAATCCAAGAAGTATCATGCAACAAATCGACAGCAGAGCTGCCAGGATTTCGACGAGGAGATCGTGTCGAAAAACGCCATGCGCTGACGTGAAGAAAAACAACACTGGTATGAAGATGAAAACCTGGAACGTCACACGAGGAGCGTATTCAGCAGAGCCGTGGGACGATATCCTGAACTAACGCTGTTATGTCCTCGGGCAGAAAACCTGTGTCTCGCTACGCGACCAACCTGAACGAGAAAGCATGTGGCTGTTATCACTCCCAAAGACTCTGGAATTCTCTCGCCTGAAGTCTTGCACTGATCGACTCCGAACAATCCCCGCTGGAGCAGCATGGGTGCGAATTTCTTTATGGCCCGTAACGTGTAGTGGTACGTGATGGCTGACATCACGCCGTTCACGGCAAGCGGCACGACGTTCTCCATGGCGAAACGGGACAGAGCACTCCTACACCAGTTCACTGAAAGTCGTGCGGGCTCTGCGGGTTCGCCACCGTGTGACGTGGCTTTGGTGTCTCACCGCTCTCCGTCAGAGCTCCGCAAGCCGCGACAACCACAATGGGACGACTGTCAACGATGTTGCGACAGGGCGATGGAACCTGAGTTTCAACCTGCATTCCACTCCGGCTCTTCAACAAATATTACGATCGCGCCGAGCTTCAAAAACACGGGAAGCTTCCAAAACCTCGGAACATCGAAACTTTGGAAACTCTCGGGACGTTTGCCCGTCAACAGCCGCACCTCTTGAGTTTCCTTCGCGAAGTCACCCTTTTCTCACCGAAGCTACAAGCGCCGCGGTTCGATTTACACTGTGATTGGCAGGATCAGCTGTCTGTGAGAATTACACGACTGGTTGAGATTTTTTCTCGCTATCGAGGGTTTTGTGGCTCTCTCTTTCTCAAATTCCCTTTCCTCCGCCGCAGCGCACCAGACAGAAGAGTAAATAGAACAGGGCTGGCAAGCAGTGGTTTCTGAGACCGGTTGCGAGACAGGAGCTACTTCGGAAGTCAGAGTGAGCTTGTTTATGAAGTGAAACACCCCGTGTGCATTCGAGATCGATAGAAGATGGCTCAAAAGGATCCCGTTGCGACAGCGTCGAAGGCCGGCTTGGAATTCGCGAAAATATTCTACAAGACATTGGACAGCAAGCGACACATGCTCGGAAATATCTTCCAAGATGATGGGGTAAGTTCATTCCATTCTGAATGCTCTTTTGGAGTGGAATAAGTCCGATGGTATCCGGAAGAAGTCGATTCGGAATGAACTTTCGAAGCACGCCTCATCGACCCCTGATTGCGCTTCGCCAACCGACGTTCGATTCCCAACATTTGTCTCTTTCAGCAATTACTGTGGAACGGGAACCAGTACAGTGGGAAGGAGGCGATTCACAAGTTCTACACATCCCTGCCTCATTCCGAAACGACGCTGGTCAGCGTTGATGCTCAGCCTTTGATGGCTCAATTTCAAGAAGGAAAACCCACTGTTTTGATAACATGCACAGGGAACCTCAGGTAGGGACGATTCGGACATTAGGGCCGACTGTTCGCACATGACGTAGCTTCCCGCGGCATGGTCTTTTCAGAAGAAGCTCCTGCCGGATTTCTTACTTGGTCTGGACGCAATGATCTACGAGAGACTGATATTGTTGACTGGACCTAATATTGTTTTCCGTTTCTAGATTAAAGGGCCTTCAAAATGCCGGTTTCACCGAGAATTTCGTGGCTCTCTCCGAAGGAACTTCATGGAAGGTTTTGAGGGGAAATTTCCGGTTTCACGAGCCTGCGCCATGAGATGGTGTCGAGCATAGATGATTTGCTTCAAACGACCTATGTACAAAGAGTCCGCATCTCCTGACTGTTATATCGACTAAGAGATTCATCATTGGCGGAGTCCGACAATCGATTTCGACGGAAACTCTTTGTCGATTAAAGGCGATTTTATTAAAAAGCCGTGTTTGGCCTCCTCCAAGTGCGGGGGCTCAGAGATGATGTAAACTGAGAGTGTTTCTTTCGCCACGTGCGTTGCGTATGGCATTCTTCATCGCATTCCTCGTCGACGGATATTTGATATTTACATTGAAACCTATTCCTACCGGAGATTTATTGATACCGGTTTACGCAATCTATGTTGGGCAGACAATATGTGAGCACAAGTTCGGATTCAAATGGCTATCAATGGTTTGGGGAGCTCCCAATAGTGTGTGGTGCGCTCATGGGAGAGGCTCGATACCGTCCCATTCTTGTTGGGGTTCAGGCGAAGCTTCTTCAATAGCTTGGCACTTGGCGAGTATTTCGCAGCTCTCGAAATATCTGGGAAGAACAAACTCTGATCAGACTCATCGATTCGTAACCTAAATAGATGATTTTCGAGCGAGCACGATTTTCTTCATGCCACCAACCTCGCTTCATTGAGCGCCGAGGCCTCTCGCCATTGTTGACGCACAATTTTCCACCGTAATAGATGCTCTTGCAGAAGATAGCCGGCGTCAGGCAGATCATCTCCATCCTAAACAAAGCCAGGAGAATGAATTTCCCGATTGTTTCGACTCTTATTTTGGATTTTCTGTTTGAGCTCCGAGGAACTCACCGTAGCTATTGGAATAACATCGCATCCGTGGGGCGGGAGACCGCTCGGGATTCTCGGTACATCATCACCGCGAGGATGCGGTGGAGGCATCATGGTCACGATACGCTGGTCGTCCTGTTCCTCTTCGTCTGAACTCGAAGAGTCGTCCTTAGAGAGAACGATTGTTAGCTACCTCCACTCCAGCCGTTCCGTGATATCCTGATACTCAATTGATTAGATACTCACACATTCGCGGCCATTGTCGTTCCGACACCAAGCGCGAACCATCGGGTAGAGCACACTAGAATCAGTAAAGAGGGCCATGTCCAACGAGCAATCCTGGATCTGGAATACAAAAGTCGTCGTATATTCATGCGGCGAAAGAATCCTCTTCCGGAATGTGGGAGAAATATCGATCGAGTCCTGAACATCACTCACTTTCGTGATAACAGTCCCAGAGGTGGTTTCTAACTTCTTCTTCGCAGGTTTCTGGATCGTTCCCGGATGTTGTTTCAGATCCGCCGGTTTCCTGAAAATGTAAGAGGATCCTGAGAAGAAAGCGCCTTCATCCATGTCGAATCCATTCGAAATTCGCCATTTTCAACAGAATTATCGTTCAACTCACACGTCTTCCGGAGCTGCCTCGTCCCCGCTCACTCTGAGAATACAGACGGACACTTGTATTAGAAAGTCGTTTAATGAAGCCAGTGATAATGAAAATTCATCGGCCCTGTCGCAACCAGGACGATAAGCAGTTTATAACTTACTCATCCATGCGTTCGGCAATCTGCTGCAAAAGTCCATCGAATTTGCATCTGGCAGCAGTCAGTTGCGGGATTCTCACAAGTTCTGGGGAGGATTGCACAGGTTAGGAGATCTACATCGGACGTTGTCATTGTTTTCAACCCCGAGGAACCACTTTCGATCATCCCACGGGCAATCGACCAAAGGTCACGGATCCCGATCGCGGCGCGAAACTATCGATAGAAACGAGTGCAGAGCTTCCCGGAGCAAGAGAAGACAGTATGGAATTCACGGAACAGGGAGGCGGAACCGAATTGTCGCGCAAAGGGAAACTGCTCATTCAAAGTGAATGAGACCCCCTTGTCGTCACTTCGAACCATAAGATTCCCACGACTGGCGAGTGCTTCCACACATTCTGGGATCGAATCCGGTTCATCGCTGGTAACGCTCGGATTTCGACCGGGCGAGAAAGGCGGACTTTCAGAATCTTTCTCCCGGTGACGGTCAGAATCGCTGCTCTCCAAGTCGCAAGAGCATCGAGGGACTCACTAGGATCCATCTATGGGCCGAAGGCTGGGAGCCGACTCCAAGTTCAAAAGTTGAAATACTGAGTTATCGCGGAGGAACGGCCACTGGGCGCTCGAAATCTCGAACCGAATGTCGGATTCGAAAACGGCGGCTAAGGGAAGGCAATATAGTACCCCACAACAAACAACAGAGTGTTCACTCGGATGGATGCATTGCTTCCATGCCTGTCATGATGGGGCGTTGACTATGAGGCCTGTTGTTTATGCCTGGGTGAATCGGGATTACCTCGAGAAACCCGTGGAATCGTGATTTCTTCGAGACTTCAATCTCGGGCTGGATTCAGTGAAGCTCTGGGTTCACGATCCTGCGAGCTCGTGATACGATCCGCCAGAGTTTGTTGGGTTTGCAGCTGTAGCGTAGAAAGGGGACGGTCCCGATGGACGGTTCCACGAGTTTCTTGGGACTCTGTCCCGTTTCTTCAGCTGTCGCTCCAGCCAAACAACTATCGACGGGGCCGGCATTTTCTGATTCCTCATAGAGATTCGGAGTCTTCTGCATCTGCATTTTGGGTCCCGTTGAAAGGCTCCAGGCATAGATCATAGTTACAATTTCTCTCGCGAAGCTTTTCGACGGAGTTGACCACCGCAGGCTTTATGCCAAGGTTTTCCCACCGTCCTATCCAAGACCCCATTCCCGACGAGTCGGCATCTTCACGGGAACGCGCGGCGCGCTCAGAAAGAACGCCTTCGTTGCGTTCAGAAGAACCAGTTTCTGCGTGGTACGCTTTCGACTGCACCACAGGGACAGTCCCACCTTCGGATTCGACTAGATTCCGGAACTGATCATGACCCTCACCAGGTTGAAAATTCCTTCGAGTTCCGATTCAGTCACAAACGTGAATCACGAGATTCGAATACGGGTTCCACGCGTCGGACCGGCTTCGGCTAATCCCGCGTGAAGCCATCCTCTCCACATCGAACATGGGTTGTCCAGAAAACTCTCCCTCATGTGGGACCACTTAGAACCACAGAGTCGCACGTGTTGTGTGCAGCTGACTCCGCAAGCTTACGTAGGAGAACAACGTCGCGGCACATCAGGATCGTGTTTTCTTGTTTTACATTAAACCTCAGTTCAAGATGGACGAGGCGCAATTCCATGATCTAGTTGCCAAACACGTTGAAAGAGTTCTCGATCAAAAGACGGCGGCACTCTACAGAAAGAGAGCCGCCAGCGCGTGCGATACCGCGCTTTTCGAGAAACTTGTTGGTAAACGGAAAGGAGAACCGCTCAACAACGCTGCGAAAAAACCCAGATTAGCTCCTCCCAGCGAATCTGACAGTGATTCCGAGGAAGAAACTCCGAAAAAATTGGTGAGTGATCTCACGCCATGTGCGCGGCACCTAAAGCACGCTTTCACCACGCCGAATGACAAACGCATCCAGACCTGTATAGGACTCTTCCTGAGCCGCAACACATCAGTGTAACGTTCTTCGGCATCTAGTCCCTTGATGACGCGACTTGCTCATCTTGAAATTCCGGGTGTCGTGTTCTGATTCGTCAAGTTCAAGCTTTCGGGGGTTGAACTTAGACTACATTGATAACTTACATCGACATTTTCCAAATTTTCAGCCAGCGCAACCGGCCAAGAAACCTGTTAGTTCGAAGAACGCATCATCCAGCTCAGATGACACCTCTTCAGACGAGGATGAGCCCCCAAAAAAGATCCCGGCGAAAGCGGCGTCCGTGAAGATTCCAGCCAAGAAGAAAGATTCCACTTCAGAGGATTCATCATCAGACGAAGAGGTGGAACCCAAGAAAGCACCTGTTAAACCTGTTGCCAAGGCACCAGCAAAGGACGCGTCCGATTCGGACGACTCTTCGTCCGATGATGACGCCGCCCCGGTAGCGAAGGCGACGCCGGCAAAACAGAGTCTCAAGAAACCTGCGGCAGCCGAGAGCAGTTCGGACGACTCGTCCTCGGAGGAGGAGGCGACCCCAGCTAAGAAAGCGCCAGTGAAACCAGTAGCCAAGCCGAAAGACGACAGCAGCGACTCATCCTCCGATGAGGCTACAACTGTTGCCAAGAAAGTTCCGGTGCAAAAAGTTACTCCGAAACCGGTTGCGAAGAAGGCTGAAAGCAGTAGTTCCGATTCCGATTCGTCAGATGACGATGAGCCCAAAGCAAAGAAGGTTCCTGCCAAGCCGGCTGCCATTAAGACACCAGCGAAGAAGAGCAGCTCAGAGGATTCCTCTAGCGAAGACGAGGCCCCTCCGAAGAAAGCACCGGTTAAGGCTACACCGGCGAAAGCTCCTGCAAAGGCCGCCAGTAGCTCTTCTGAGGAGTCTTCAGACGAGGAAGCAAGCAAAGTTCCCAAGAAAGCTCCTGCGAAAACAACTCCACTGAAACCGAGCGCGAAGAAGGATAGTAGCAGCTCAGAAGAGTCATCCGAAGAGGACGAGCCGCCGGCGAAGAAGATCGCGCAGAAAGTCACTCCCGCTAAAGCCCCACCGAAGAAAGACACGAGCTCGGACAGTTCATCAGATGAGGATGAAGCTCCGAAAAAACTGGCTGTTCCCGTGAAGAAAACGCCGGTTAAGGCTCTTGCCAAGCCAGATAGCAGCTCCGAGGACTCGTCCGAGGAAGAGGAAGAATCGAAGCCAGCTCAGCGGAAATCGGTTCCTTTGAAATCGACACCAGCGAAGAAGCCCGTGGAGAAAGAGAGCAGCTCTGAAAATTCATCCTCCGAAGACGAGAAACCCGTGAAGAAGGCTCCTGTTAAGGCGACTCCTGTCAAGACCCCAGCCAAGAAAGAGGAGTCAAGCTCGGAAGATTCCTCCGATGAGGAAGAGACACCGAAGAAAACACCAGCCAAGCCAGGTCCTGTGAAAGTACCGGCCAAGAAAAAGGAATCCAGCTCCGACGATTCGTCCTCAGAGGAAGAGCAGGAGGCTCCGAAGAAGACTCCTGTGAAACCCACGCCCGTGAAAACGCCGGCGAAGAAACAGGAGTCCAGTTCCGACGATTCCTCGTCCGAAGAGGAGGAAGCTCCTAAGAAAACACCGGCGAAGACCACCCCCGCGAAAACGCCCGCAAAACCCACTCCTACTAAGATACCAACAAAGAAACAGGAGTCAAGTTCAGATGATTCTTCGTCCGAGGAGGAAGCTCCGAAGAAAATTCCTGCAAAGCCGACTCCTGCGAAAGGTTCCGCAAAACCGACCCCCCTAAAAACGCCAGCCAAGAAACAGGAGTCAAGTTTCGACGACTCCTCGTCAGATGATCAGGCGGAGCCTCCGAAGAAAACACCCGTCAAGCCGGTTCTCGTGAAAACGCCCGCCAAGGGAAAGGAGAGCAGCTCTGAGGATTCGTCTTCGGAGGAAGAGGAGAAATCCGCTCCGGCGAAGAAAACTCCTGCAAAGGCAACGCCAGTACGACCCGTCGCGAAGAAGGCCTCGTCATCGGAAGAATCCTCCTCTGAAGAAGAGGCACCGCCGGTGAAAACTCCCGCCAAGGCAACTCCTGCAAAACCTGTTGCGGCCAGCAAGGACAGTAGCTCAGAGGATTCTTCCGAGGAGGAGAAAGCACCCACCAGATCGCCCGCAGTTAAGACCGCGGTTTCAAAGGTGGCCGTCAAACCTGCGGCTGCAAAAGATGACAGTGACTCTGATGATTCCTCTTCGGATGAGGCCGAAACTCCGAAAAAAATCTCTGTTACGCCAGTCGTGAAAACGCCTGCGAAGAAAGATTCGAGCTCTTCATCGGATTCGGATGAGGAACCTCCGAAGAAAGTCTTGAAGACTCCGGTCAAAACCCCCGCGAAGAAGGACAGTAGTAGTAGCTCTGATGATTCGGAGGAGGAAACCCCCAAAGTGGCGGTGAAAACACCTGTGAAAACTCCAGCGAAGAAGCCAGCGTCTGAATCGGAAGATTCCTCAGATGAGGACGAAGCTCCTGCGGTAAGTTTGAGGGATTTGTTCTCCGCATGTATTCTCACTCCGCTCCGCCCTCACGAGTTGTATCTCGTTATTGGGACTTGAGTAGCTCGAAAATTTCTGCCTCTTGAGTCATATGATTGATATTGCTTGCAGAAAACTCCAATGAAAACACCCGCGAAAACCGCCATTAAAACACCGGCGAAAACTCCAACCAAGACACCTGCGAAAACTCCCGCGAAGCAAGATTCATCATCTGAAGACGACTCTTCAGAGGAGGAGAAGGTGGTGAAGATGCCTGTAAAAATGAGCAACGGCAAATCTCCAACTCCCAAAAAAACAGAATCGAGTAGCGAGGATTCCGACAGTGATGATGGAGCTCCACCCGCAAAGGTAAGACATGGAGTTCATGTGATTCCGCTATCTTGATCTCAATCTATGTTTGAAGCCATTCTGTAACACCATCAAAGTCGCTCGCTCAGAATAACGCCATCTCACATCTCACATTGTATCCGTGATCTTACAGAAAGCAGCGCCGGCGATACTCAATGGCAGCAGTGCCAAGAAACCCGAGAGTAGTGACAGCGACGAAGAAAGTGAAGAAGAAAAACCCGCTCCGAAAACCCCGAACGGGGGCCTCAAGAGGAAAGCGGTAAGTGTAAAGTAAGTTTCCAAACCGATGCCCGGTCTCGTAGAAATAGATAGAGAAGGATATTCTCGACGTTCTCGCCCTGTCAGGCAACCCGGCTGTGAACTGGATCGGAAAGTCGTCAATCAAACTCTATTTCCTTTTTCAGAGCGAAGCCGACTCCAACTCGGATGAGCATGCGGCTGAGGACCAACCGTTAAAGAAGAAAGCCACCGTTCGACCTCCCAATATTTTCAACACCAGCGACACCGGTGAGGATCTTTCAATTTCTCAGAATGGCGCCAGTCATCCTGTTGTTCGCTCCTGATTCCCTGCTCCGGCGTCGTTCTCAATTTTCGTCTGATTCTTTTTGTAGCCGGTCGGCCGAGAAACTCTCCGTATCGTCGAGTTCGTGCGGAAGAAGTTGCGGTCGACCCCCGACTAGCTGATAACTCTTACGACGCGAAAAGGAACGCCCAGGGCTCTAATTTCGGCGCAAAAGCTAATCAGGTCCTGAGGCAGGTCAAGGGAAGGGACTTCCGGTGAGCATTCAATAGGAATTCCTCCAAAATGCCGCAATATCCCTCTATTGGTCGATTTCATTCGATGCCATCATACTCTAACTTGTCGGAAATTCCAGACACGAGAAGACCAAGAAGAAGAGGGGAACCTACAGCGGAGGTTTGATTGATATGGGAGTCAACTCGATACGCTTCGATTCGGAATGAGGCGAGTCGTCCCCCGCCCTTCATGCAAACTGAAATCGTTGTGTATATTATCATCGCCGTCGCTGAGACGGGAAGTATATTGCGTCTGAATATAATAGCTGAAGTTTTGATGAATTGTCGTCTCCACGGAGCAAGTCTCCGCGGGAAAATTCCAACATCTACATTGTTGTATCGTACGGAGTTATGGATTTCGGCTGTTAGAAGTTGGAGTTTTTGAATCGAAATATCTCCCAATTGGTGTTTTTTCCCATTTGCGCTTTTGAGCATTCGAATCGCGAATAAAGCATATATTTCGACCGATACATATGGCATTTTCTGGCATTCTCATCCAACAATAGTCAAATGAAAGGGAAAGGGGACTCCATGTTCTATATCGACATGTCTCACGGACTTTTTAGAGGCCGTATACTTCGGCCGCCGGGCAGTCTTGAAAAGCTCGGGCTCCTGAAACGGTGCTCGAGCCATCGAGGATCCCCCGATCGAAAAGGTTGATAGGCAAGAAGTACTTCGTCATCTGATCATAAGGTCGAAGCAACCGATTCATCCCATCTTCGGAATATATATTCCGATATATATATTATATAGATATATATGCTCCTAACTGGCAAACGCACTCGGGTTCAAAAGCAGGATTTTTTTATTGCAGCCTTATTCAAATAGAATAAGGATTATCCATAATGCGAGGCACACCCTCATGAAGTTACGGTACAAAAGTACTCCAGAAGCAAGCTGCAAAAGCAGTCTTCACCGTAGGAGAGTTCTTCAGTTGTTCATTAAATACGAACACGTGAGATATCTTGGTATTTGTATATAGTAAACGCACGCACGGTCTGCTTTGATCGTTCCTCGCAACAATAAATATTGCCTCCTAACTCAACTCTTAAATACTTCAATCGACAAATGCTCCCTTGCATTCACTCCGGATGCCATTCGCCCATTCCACTCACCCTGTCCTCGCTCTCTAATTTTTCACTTGTCGTCAATACTTACACTACCATAGTTATTCAACATGAACAAGAGGTCAGATCCTTGCCGGATTATGTTGGCGGGACTTTGATTGTGATGATCATGCATACGAATGTTTTTCTTCGTTTCGAAAAATGAACACTGGCTCTTCGTAAGAATTCCGTCGATGTAAAGGTCGGGTGCAGTTCAAATTCACTGTTCGTAAGCCTTCATGGCCGATAGCACGATGTAAACAAACCACAGGAAGATCAGGAAACCTGCCGATGCCAATGCCATTGGCCTCGGTCCACCGAGTTCGGCCTTTCCGAGCGGTTGTAGGAAACGCCTAGCGAAGAGTAGGGTGATGCAGCAAACGCCTACGGCACAATAAATGCCTACGCTGAACCCCAGAGTGCCAGCTTTGACCTGAGAAAAGCAAATGGTTAAAACTGAGTTCAATCTGGCGAACAACCGCCAATCGACGGTTGATGGGCGTATGATTCCCGGACCCAACTTACATTGAAAACTGCGTCCTTCGACCACCAGTATACAGCGGCGATGAACCAGGGCACTCCGAGACCCAGGAAAACGTTCACCGAGTTCGAGCCGGTGACGTTTCCGATGGCATTGTCAGCATACTTCTCCTGCATCGCTGCGGTTCTCGATGCAAACAAATCGGGCAGAGAAGTTCCAAGGGCGACGAAGGTAATAGCGGTCACCGTGTCCCTCAGTCCTACGAGACAACCGAAAATGCCCGCCAAATCCCCTGCGAAGAACCAATGGTTTCAGTGCACGTATAACAAGGAAAATTTCGCCTCCTGATGTTGGCGTAGAGGAGACCATTTCACAGAGCAGCCTTGAAGACTCACCAACTATCGCTGTGAGCACTCCGATGAGGGTCAAAGAAACAACGAATGTGACCCAACCGCCGGCGTACGCTGGTGGAGGCACAAACGAGAACAAAACTTTCCAGAAGAACGTGATGCCGTGCATCATGTAGTCGGACCCGGTGGCGTTCTCGAGGTCGCCGCCGTTCACATTCATGTTCTCTTTGAACTGCTCACACCAAGTCTCATTGTGAAGTCGTAGCTTGTCAACATTGACGTTGGCCATCATCATGATTCGGTTCATGATCGAATTGAAATCGTCGTCGTTGGCAATGGTCACAGTGCATTTCGTGTGGGAGCCCAGGCTCGATCCGGCAGAGGGTTCGAAGAGCTCGACTTCAAAGTGTTCGTCCTTTTCCGCTTCGAAGTCGTCGACGATTTTGATTTCTATTGTTTTCTCGCATTCGCCGTCCTCGAAAACGAGTTTGCCTTCGCCTGTAATCCAGAAGCATGGGTCAAATGATTGTCCCGCAGTCCTATATGCTCAAAGCTAGCGGAGACTTTTCCGAGGCTTTCGTTTCCGGGTTTTCCGATTCCCATTCGGAAGAATCACGGAAGCGAATACTGACGCGCAATCCTCAACATCAGGCAAACTTGAATCGCGTCAGTGGTGAGAGCGGCAAGGCGTGCGTCAGTTCTTGATGAGAAAAATGCGTTCCAGGTGGTCATGACAAGGAGTCCGGTAAGATTTGTAAAGCAAGCTGAATGGTTTCGAAGTACTTACACCTCGGTTTGGTCGATTCGCTCGCAGCTTTAGAAATTAGTCAGAAAGGAAGACGAATAGAAATTTTAGCCCAGAAATAGTGAAGTTGTTCGAGTTGACATTTATAGAAAGAAATTGCCACGAGGGCAAGCCACGTTCCACGTTCCCCGTCCCCGCTCGCTCATTAAACCCATGAACTCAGGCGCATGAATTCACTGACCTCCGATGAAATCTTTTCCGTGTACGGCTGTTTGATTCTTAGTTCTCCAGTGTACGTGGGCCACACCGTCGCAACCTCGTTGTCGAATGACGGTCAGTGATGCCAGCCCAACGCTTTCCTTGACTAAAACTCCTCGACGCAAAAACTGGAACTGTCCCGGCTCTGGAATTCAGAATGCACATGAATGAAGAAAAACGATCACAGAGAGTTCTGCAGAACTTGCGACTTTTACATGTACTGCATACACCGCAGCCTTTCCACAGATACGACCAAGGACTCACCATCATCGTTGATGATCACGATCTCCATAACTGTCTTTCGCCCGAGGCGTACCGATCTTTGCGACAGAGGGACAGACATTCGCAGGAAGAAGCTCTCGTCGGGTTCCCATTGCTGATCGTCAACAATTTCAACAGTCACGGCTTTGACCACCTCGCCCGGCGCAAACTTGACGAGTTGTCGTAGCGGCTTAAAATCTTCGTGAGCCGTAGCGGTTCCTGTTGAATAAGCACTAGAACTTTGAGAGATTCTGTTTGAAAATCGGATCAGACCGATGGTCCGCCGCGAGCCTCATACATTGGTTGGCCAGCAGTTTGGTAAAGTCAACATAGTGCTGATTGAGATGTTCTACCCCGTCATCGCTTTCCTCGCGTGGCTTTCCCTTTCATTTCCTTGTCGGTCCCACCCAGTCAACCTCCGAGCCCATCAATAACCGCTCGTTGATTCCTTTTCAAGGCTGACCACCCCGACTCGCATCATCCCAACCCTTTGTAGTCATCCTTCTTGCACGAACATAGTCCTCGCCGGAAACGCGTGTGGGCATCCGCTTGCATCGAGTAGTTGAAATCGGAATCGTTGTCGCGAGGTCATCGGAGTAGAAGACAGCGCTTTGCTCGACATGACGATCGTTTCCCCCAAAAGAGCGAGAAATGCTCGTTCGAACGTCCTTGAACGTTCCCGAAAATGAAACGTCGAAAGAGACAAAGTCGCGGTTGGAATATCGGAATAGACGGAAATCCCTCCGAGAGACCAAAACATCAACCAG
This sequence comes from Neoseiulus californicus, assembly GCA_028455905.1. Taxonomy (NCBI): domain Eukaryota; kingdom Metazoa; phylum Arthropoda; class Arachnida; order Mesostigmata; family Phytoseiidae; genus Neoseiulus; species Neoseiulus californicus. Next base: position 114,569 of record JAMQGS010000003.1, read on the forward strand.
GAGTATTTCCGTGAGAACGACGTCAACAACTATTCGATTCCATCGACCGCGAATTTAATCGAGAAATGGCGCTGATTCACACAACCTAGAGTAGTTCGCAACGACCCGATTGCTACAACTGTCCGATGACGATTCTTCATCCCTAACGACCTTCCGGTCTGAACCCTTGACATCGAAAGGGGTCAGTCTCCGATTTCCGTTAGCAACGGAAACACAGACATGCGAGTGACCATACCCGGTCACTCACTCACTCGCTCGCTCGCTCGTCGTCGCTCACAACAGAATGCTCTTTTCAATCTAGACAGCGGCTTGTCGACGCGATCGGAGAGCAAAGGCCATGGATCCAGATGTATGCCGTGCGTTGATGGTGTTCATTGTTCCGTTTTCGGCTTTTTCCCAAGCTCTTGTTGTATCCCTCAATACTTGTTCCTCGCGTGGACGCATCGCTGTCACTCACCGTCAATGGTCTCGACTCGTACACTGATCTCGGACTCAGTATTGCCTTTCCTGCGGAGGAGAACGGTGGCCTTCTTCGATTTCTCCAATACGGCGACTTGGCTGGCGTTGAACTCGACGTAGGATATCTCTTTGTCGATGAAGAACGGGAGTGGGGTAAGCAGAGTGCCTTTCTGCTTGTCAAGTTCTTGCACTTCAGGTGTGCTCACCCGATTCCGATCGGCTTCCGGCTTCTCATCCCGTCTGTCCAGAACGTCAGCTACCGCCATCAGTTCTCGCACCTTCGGATGAAATTCGGAAATTTATGGGTGAAGAGCTTGTGGGCGGAGAGGGGGAATGGGACGGAAATGTTGTCGATGGTATTCCCCACAAGAATCTTTCTCTGTCACTGTCCGTATGAGGTCGATTGACAGAATTTACCTCCTGATCAAGTTTATGTTGGAGGTTGGCAGAAATTGAAGGTTTGGTGCGTTTTCCTCCGGTGAAATCTCGGATGGCGCTCACTCGATACCAACCTCGACTGTGAGCCTGCTCGTCCGCTAAGCGCGCTGCGGCCAAAGTCGCGCAGTCTTCGTCAGTCAGACCAGGATGCTGAAAATGGAGAATGTCTTTGGAAAGCTGGCGAAAATACTTCTAAATCAAGAATGCTCCTTGTGAAAGCTCAGCTTGGGGATATGCTCCTGTCCTGAGAGGGTGATAAGTGTCGGGGTTGGTCGTCACCTTCCTAATATCCTTGATGAACTCCAGTAGGCCGGGCCGATCGATTTTGCCGTTACTGAAGAACTTCTTCTTGTGCGAATCGGTTCCGTTCGGGAGGGCTACTTTGGCTTTTTCAGGATCGTCGGAGCTCTGGAGCTCGATCTGCTTAGCTTCAGTCGTTTCCTCCTTTTTGTCGGGAAAGATGATCCCTGTGAGTCAAGAACAGAAGAGGTTATGAAAAATTCAATATGCATTCCTTCAGTGTGGTTTCTCAAATTAAACTTGCACGATGATTCTTCATCGGATAGGCCAGGAACACACGGATAATCGGGTTGAGTTTTTCGGAAGCATGAGCTGCATTTTGAGGCACCTTTGTCCGCCAAGTAGGCGAGAAGAATCAGGATCAAGAAGAAGACGAGAGTGAGCAATCCTTCCCAAACTTCCACAACTTCAGGAGAGATCACTAGCAGGATGACCAGAAGCCATATGTAAGCTAAGATTGAGAATGCGGCCGTGATACAGAAGACCTGCGGAGGGAATTTCCCAGTCACGAGAAGCGCTTGGATTGAAATATTACTATGCGAATAGGATTCATTGAGGGCAAAAACTGGGAATTGCTAGAGGACGGGACTTTACCTTGATCATCCTGATATGGCGGACCTCGCCCGCCGGAACTGAGATTATACAGACAGCGGTGATGACCAACAGATTGAAGGCGGCCGAGCCTGCGGGACGGAACACGGAACATTACATCGAATAATTCAAGTCACAGGTCGAGTTCCGAGGTTTCGAAGCACGAGGCAGGCGTTTCCTGGACACTCACCGACAATAGTTCCGGGACCAAGGTCTCCTGCCGTGAAATTGTTGCCGACGATTTCGATGATGGATAGAAGAATTTCAGGGGCGGATGAACCAAGTGCCATCAAAGTGAGATTTGCGACTGTTTCGTTCCAAACTTTCACCTCGATAACCTCAGGTTCTTCTCCAACCTGGAAAAACAGCAGACTTGGATCATAGGTCGCCTTGGAGTCCGGGGCCATTGGCCTCCGAAATTGACCACTTGTAAGCTCGAGGAATACCACTTGTGGGGAATCATTTGAAGCGAGTAGATCCTCATGAATTTTCGCGAATCGCGTCACGCTCAACTTTATTGAAAGCATTGATTCTGTTGGCGGAATCAGAATGAAGTTGCAGTAAGGCGAAATGGGGGAGACAAAAGAAGCCATACAAATCGTAATGAGGGTTAGTTACCAGCCCGATATCAGAATCCAAGTCCGGTCGACTGCCTTCCTGATAAACTTTAACGACTCTTTGCTAGAATGTTTCAATATAAGCGGAGGGTTAGTGTGTGAGCTGAAAAGTGAGTTGCATGCCGGATGGTGTGGATGCTCGCGCTGGGCATCCGCTAAATATTTTTCTTGCTTGTCCACCTCCCGGCGATCAGATCGGTATCGGCCACTTCAAGAAGACTTCGATAGTTACCTGCGCCGATAAAGTGATTTTCCTCGTTTTTGATGTAATTTTCTCGATCGAACACATGAAAACGTCTGCGATTATTGCAACACCTGGAAACGAAAGCGGATTGTTTCAGATGGTGATGATGGTGGCGATCGGCGAACCCTTTGATCCTAACTGAATCGCCCGTTACTAACGGGCAGCTCGCTCATCGAGTACATGGTGGTTGTTCTCGATGAGCAGATATCCCCTCGAAACCCAACATAGTCGATGTCGCCACTGAACTGCGAAATTTAGCAACACTGGAACGGAGAGCATGTTGTGATCACGTGCGAGGGATGATACCGCGACCCCTCGATATCGCTCGAAGCATCAAGGGTTCTCGCAGTTTGCACGGCGCGTGCAATGGATTTGTGATGATATCCTTGGGAATATCTTGAGTCTTATTTACTCGCTCAACAGATAATTCTTATGTCATTCGAGCTCTCGTCGGCTCTTGTTTTACTTCCAGTTGGCATGGGCATTGTCTGATGACATTTGAGATCACGGGAATGAGCGTACAGACGAGCGAGCCCATCCCCGCTGGAGGAGGAAAACGCTTTGATCGATCCCGGCCATCACTCCTTTGAAAACACGCTTTGGACTCGAGGCCGTTACGCTGCGCCGTTCAAGATCGGAGTTCTCCACGAATGGGCTCTCGCTGAGTCCGTTGGAGCTGAGCGCTTCGGAGTCGAACTCGATGAGCTATCTGCTACATCTCGGGAGACTCTTCTTGGTGCTCCGCGGCCGAGCGCTGTCGGAAGGGACTGCGAGGCGAAAAACTTGGGGAATTCCTCCCAGTGAACAAAGTGCCAGCGTCTAGCGCAGGATGGGAGGCAACGTTAAAAGCATATTGAGTGGAGTTTGATGGCGAGGGGCTGAGTAATGACACATTGCCCGGGAGTATGGAACGAAAATCCTGCTTCCTGCGAGGTGTGGGTCGTAGCCATGGTCGGTCTGTGTTCTCCGGATGGCCGACCCATGGGGTGGCCCAGTATCCGATTCGCCTTGATCTTTCGTCGCTCACGAAAAACACGCTAAAGTTCGTTCCAGGCATTTAGCCGGCCGTTCGTTGAAACTCTTTGTTAGTTACAGCACTGCCTTCACTTCATCGTTTGCTAATCGGTTGATCTATAAGTAGTGAGGCGTTTTTCGCCGACTCCGTAGGGGATGTGCCTTTCATAGCAAGAAAACGCGCAAGATAGAACTCAGGTGGAAACGGGATCGAATTGAGTAGAAAACCGCGCGGAAAAGCACCGGTAGTCACGGCAGCGGTGATCGGCTCAATTTTGAAATGGGAGCAAATTCTTGCGGTCTACTGGAATCATACGAGCGCTTCCCTGTGGCGTTTCAGCTCTCAGATAGGTAACAAAACTTACGCTCCCTGCCACGACTGAGTTTCAACAGAAAATAATCAGAAGAGCATTTGGTTCAGCTAAACTGGGCTCACCTATGAAGCAGTAGAGGAGTCCTGCGAGGTAGAGAGCGGCTCGCACCATAGGGTTCCATCCCGCCTCGTTTAAGAATGGCACAAGTAGTCCTCCTGTACAATTGTGATATGTCGCCGTCATGGTGGCGGCGTTCACCGAGGAGATCCGCTGCGTGAACGGACGTCTATGCTTCTACTCCTGCAAGAGAAGAATACAACAATTCACTTCTGTTCCGCTTGTTGCGGCGTTCAGGGAATGTGTTCGCTGTACGGCTCATAATCGAAGCTCGTCGCCACTGGCAGCGATTGTGAGTTCCAGGAGAATCTTTTAGAAACATTCTGAAGTGATTGAAATGATGCAAATGAGACACCGGCTGTTGGCTCTCGGAATCTCAAATACGTGTTTATTATTCGTGATATGTATTTCAGAACGTTCCGATGGCTCAGAAAAACTCAAATGGAGAGAAGATGGAAGAAAATATATGTCGTTAGAATTGTATCTATACGAGCAGTCTTCGCTGAGAACTCCACATGTTACGGATTCTGTGGGCTCAGTTCGATTCTCTAGGAACCCACGCAACTGTGACCGTCGCGAGTGAACGAAATAATCGCCCTTGCTGCGTCGTTTCCGAATATCTGTCCGGAAACACGCGGATAATTCTTCGACCGGAGATTTGCGAACGGAGCGGTATGCACGCCGTCTGCTTCGATCACGAATTTCAGAATCGCAGTAAATTTCATGCTCTTCGTGTTGTACAAGAAATGCTCTGGAATCGTTAAAGCATCTGAAGTACGATCATTCGAGTCTCATGATAATCTCGCATTCAAGCATTAGAACATCCCCCAAGGTGCAATAGCCGTATCAGAGCCGGTGTCACTCCCTCGCTCTGTCACAGTTTATCTCTCAATCGGGTCCCTTCGTCCCTGAGGTATAGGCGTCACACACATCTACACAGAGATGTCGCCTCTCCTCCTGCGCTCCGGGTAAACTACAATGAGACTCTCCTCATTGACTGAGAGTATGGATGTCAAAAGTGTCACCGCTGAGCACCGTAGCACACCTTCAAAGCAGGTGTGGTGTCAGACAGTTGTTGGACTTGTCCCATGTTGTAGGGGGAAGTCCTGGTTTTCATAATTCTCTCGCCGAAGCGGTGCTCCATCGTAGCTTCTACGAGCACCAAAGGGCCGTGTTGAGCTTATTGGTCCTCGTAACGTTCGAAAACTTCAGCGCTGCATACTAAAAAATTTTCAAGATGCCATCCGCTAGCTTTTACGACGCGGCCGCCTTCAGCAATGTCTTGGAGTTTGTCATCTAAGTGAGTTTCTCGCTGATGACGAGGGTAGAGTGGATCTGGTTGTCACAAGGAAAACTTCCCGCTGAGAGAACAAGGTTAGCCTTCCAGTGATGAGATTGAGCAACTGCAAACTGCACACTTGGTCCCCGCTGTGACTTTGTATATGCCGCATATGGTACCCGTCGACTCCGCCAGGTAGCTCAATCCAATTGCTGGGCTGAAGAGGCCATTCGTACGTTGTCGACACCGGGGTTTCGACACTATAGCCTCGAGGTTTCAACCGTTGATTCCGATCGGGATTTCCAACCGAGTTTTCGCACAACCCATTCCAGCTTGAGTATGATCTTGCATTCGAATGCTCGGTAGTCAATTCGGGATCTCAAGAGTTCATGAGGAGTATTGCCGAGATGAGGCTCCGCAAGGGGAATCAGGAAGAGTCCAAACCGTAATACGAATCAGCCCGCTGTCGCCGAGTCACAAAAGTGAGAACCAAACAAAAGCGATCACTTGGAAGCCGAGAGATCGATGGAGAGTGAAAGGGTATGAACACGCAGTGCTGTTTTGTATTGGTCCTGACCCACTTACCCGCTATCGCAACGAGGACGAGGGAATATGGCGTGCGGTACCAACCTCCAACTGCTAAGCTTTCCGTCCCCTTCATCGTTCTCATTTTCGCCCTCTGCGACGTATCCTTCCGGCACTGTACTGCGGTCAGCCTCGCGCGAATTTCAGACTCCAGGAGAACTGATTCGCGGGAATTGTTGGACACTTGTAGGACACATCGCTTTTCCGCGATAAGATCGCTATGAGATACGGCTGATTGCACACATGAGCATGAACAAAGTAGCTCGATCGCATTCACAATGAGCTCCTAATATCGCGAGGTCCCCTGGTCGGAAAAGACATTGCTATCGGAGAAATATCATCTTTCAATCTTTAATCAAGTAACGATGAGCGAAGGCTCTGACGGGTGCACAGTGCAGTGAGCCCAACTGGGAGCTAGATCTCCTTCCACCTGCTCTGAAGAAACCAAACCCTAGCTGAGACCACATGTCGTCCTTATGCCACTCTGCTGCTTCCGCCGCCGACAAGGTTGCGCCGGCCGCCTCGATGTTCGCCTGCCAGCTCGCTTGCTTCTATGCTTGTTCGACTATACTCTCGATAAGACAGATAAGTCACTGTTGCAAAGAGCTACTATACAGATAGATTGTCAAAGTAAGAAGAGAGGATGATGGAGATCGGGGGACAGATTTCGGGGGAACCCGCAAGCCTGCCAGCTTGCTAGCTGGGGAGCCGCTCCCGCGACCAACAAGCAGTGAATAACGGTGATAATAGATAAACCCACAAATCCCGCTAATATTGAGGGATTAGCTTCGCATGGTGGTTTGTCTGTCCGGTCGGAGGAGCAGGAGAAGGAGTGGCAGCTTTCGCAGCAGGTTGTTCCGAAGCTGGTGTTGAGATCAACAAAATGTACATTGCGCTGTTGCTGTTCATAGCAGGTCTGTCGGGTAAGTCATTGGTTGGCTGAGATACTTTGCGGTGGGTACTCATTTTTATTGGTTCGGATTCCGCCACTCATTTTCGACTCTTGCAATCGTTACACTTGTTAGCAGAGGGTCCGACGTGAATCGAACGCGGATGATTCACCTTCAACGACTGCGTTGAAAAACACTTGACCTTGAGAGACTCCCGTCATTCATAAATACAATTGTCCACGCTTTCCAGGAGGCGCTCATCTTTTTTGATATCGTGATATTCGCACCTTTCCGTGTTAGGCGGTCGGACTAGCTGGAGGTATTGTGATGCCGAAGCGCTCAAGTTTGACGAAACTCAACTTTTCTCATAAACACATACTGGCTAGTGGTGCCTAGATGTGTTCAGAGTAAACTGTCGCATTTGGCGAAAACGGAGCGCTCGGAAAGTTGTTCTCATCGCGACCAACGAGTCGCAAAACATTCCTTACGATCTCAATATGTGCGCCCATTTTGAGTTTCGCGGTCCGCGAGGTTACTGAGCTTTGAGATATCTCCATATTTCATCAAGGGTTGAGATCGAGATCCCCGATCGAGTTTCTGAGGCATCATCGCGAGCGGAGTCAGGGATTTCAGGAACAATGGCATCGGAAAAGTGGGATAGATGTAAAGATAATAGTATGTCCGACCCCGGAAAGAGTTTCTCTGTTTGAATTAGCAGCGCTTCAAAGCCGCCGCCGCCGGCGGAATCGTGGGCAGAACGCATCGGGCCTTCACGGCTTACGCTTGCTGCCGGTAATAGACTGACTCGCTTGTTGGGTCATTGGTTTCGTCCTAACCGCTGTTTTCCGATAATGGAAATCCACGACATAACAGAACTATCTGAACGCACCGAAGTTTATGTTCAAGCGCAGAATGCGTGGCGCGAGACCAAGCAGCCGGCTGTCGGTGGTCAGCAAGTAAGCAGGACCGCCGGAGCCACTGCTCGTACGATCATGAGCACGGCAATCGACTCCGTTCAACGATTTGAAGTGCTCTGCTATTATGACAAGCTGCCCAGTTTAAGATAATTCTGGATTTAGGGAACGATGAGCGGCGCAGACGAAACGCGTGAGCAAATATTCTTGAAGACTTCCCGGCTTCTCGTTCCACAGAAGTAATTGGGAAATGATTACAGCAAACAACTGACTTGAACAAACAAAGGAGGGAAACGCCATTAGCTGATGAACACTGAGCAACAAAAGCCGATACGACCATGATGACGAGCATTCCGCATCGGAATGCTACGTGCGGGGGATTTTTTAGTGTGCAACTCACAGCGCAGCGGGAAAAAACGCAATACTGCGACGTAGTACACTCCGCCAAACGCGGATAAATTTTGATGTTCTTGATAAAGAATGAATCCTGAATTCATATTCTCCAACATGCTCAGATCGGTCGTGCAGACAACGAGGATCGTCGACAGGCGACGCGACGTCCACCAACGGAGAAGATCCTCAAGGACGTCGGCTGACCGCATCGCACTGCCCAATACTCTGTTGCGAGGCGTGGGCTGGTCCGGATCATTGTATAACATGATGATCTGCGTGAAAGCGACATGAGCACTAACCGCGCAACGAAGCCGAGTTGCTGGACGAAGACGATATTTGTCGTCCTGTTTCTATACTTTCGCTGAGACGTCGCACTGAAAATCTTCGGTAGATCCGACATGGTACTGCGAACGATGCACTCAAATTGTAGTGGTCGAAACATCCAGGACACTGAATTGAGTTTTCAAGCAAACGTTAATGTCGTGGTAGTGATATGAAGCCGCCCTGTTCTGTGAGCACGCGTGTTCGGTGACTGCTCTGCATGTACGTAGAATGACGCGATTCGGATCGGAAGCTGTAGAAGGTGGCCCCTGTGTGGGCTATGCCGCCTCGATCGATGACACGCACAGTTATTCATGCGAATTCACAGAGGCCATTCACGCACGGAATTAATTGAAACCGCCGATTGCATTGTGACGTGTAGACAGATCATAAGATTCAACGTCGTCACTGTAGATACATATGTAGGGTCGACGAGGACGACGGCGACGAAGACAAAATTTGGACGAAATGACGTTAAACTACCACCGTGGACTTCTGACCGACCCAGACAAGGCACCTTGTGTCGACTCTTTTCATGGTACTTTTTCACGATGTGACGCCGATGACCCGATTTTTACAACGGCCATAATTGATTCAAATAATATTTCATACGAAAAACGACTGCAGCAGTACAACTCAGCGACATCGTCTTCGGTGAAGAGTTCTTTGGAGAGCGGCGTCTTTCTGACTGCTCCGGTTCCCACCGGATCGACAGAAAAATGATTGGACTGTCCGTCGCGAATCTACGCAAGGGGCCCCTTGAACTTTCGTTCGCGCACGCTTCGTCGAACTTGACCAAGGCACTGCCGTGGCGTGCCCGTCGGCGGCAACGTAGTAGAAGCGACCAACGACGCGACGGTGCAGCAGAGGCAACGAAGCCACTGGTTAGCCAGATGCGAAAGCGGGGTTTCCTGTTAAGAAAAGATCTTCAATCCGTCTACGGATGAGGAATGGATATCTTGTGAGGAAAATAACCGCTGAAAACCGTCTATTCGACGACGAATGGACGCGCGAACGAAAGCGAATCCACCCACCACCCCCTCGGGCAGCGAAGCAAGCAAGCCACCAGGCGAACTTACGACAACCACCCATCTGAATGAGCGTGCGCATCCTTCCCTCAGTCGTTTTTTTGAATAAACATAGATCGGGCGTGCAAAACGCTGTCGAAGCTAAGGATTTTTTTCCATACTCACTCGTGGTTCCATCCGTACAAGCCGCGAAAGCGGAATCGGAAAATTTCCGTTTTTCGACACCACGCGGCAGGAACCGAACTGTTTTCTTCATTCAAACTATGACACCGATTGACGCGTTTCCAATTTGGCACACTTCATTTTGTGCCGTTGAGCGATCCGAAGCCCCGCGGTTGAGCAGTGAGTGAAGTTTTGCTTCTCCCGAGCCGCCGCCATCGTCGTAGTAGTCTTCTTCCGCCTCCGCAAACGATGAACTTTGACAGACGGACGGAGGAAAAAATTGCCGAAGGAACACCTCAAAACAACGAATGCTTCGCAAAGTCAAGCAAAGCTTCAGAATGAGGAACAAGAGAAAAACAACGCGGTCCCTGAATTCATTTTGACGTCGCCGGCGATAACAGAACGTGACGAGGCCCTTACCGAACATCAAAATTAACCCTCATGGCACTGTGCGCTTCCTATTCCGTCGATGGTCTTCGGTAGTTCCTAGGTTTTGAAGAGGGCTCGCTCACCCGCTTGCGGCCGATTTCTTCTTCTGAGCGCTCCACAGCGCGTTGCGAGTGAACATTTCATTTCCAGCTGGATTGGGCCGTCTTTCGACTCCACCTGTGTCACGCCACGGAACGGTTCGTTCTTTCAGATACGTTCGGGAGAGACTTCCAGAGAATCTTTTTTTCTTACGATGCGAACTTATTCGGCTGGGTGGCAGCATTCATGCCAGCCTATCTCTGCGCTTTCGGGCTGCTTGGATGATTCGCGTGTTCAAAGCTGAGGTTTTTTTCAACCAGATCCACACGCTGGCTGGCAGGATGTCATTGGATGCGGTTCCGACCAAAAAAAAAACTGATTCCAATGTTTGTAGAAGAAAAAGAAGAAGAAGAAAAAAGCCACCAAGCCAAGCAGTCAACCCTAAGTACCAATCTGGAACGGGGTCGGTTCTGCAGTGCGGAACATCGCTCATTCAACAGTAGGTGGTGATCGGCACCTTACGACGGAGAAAAAACAGCGGAAATCAGCTGATGGTATTTTATGTTTGCGTTAACTCGGTGTCGGCTCATCAGTCGCTTACTCCGCATCGTGAACAGCCTCCACCTCACTCTGAGAGCCTTCCGGCGATGCCCGTTCTTGGTGTAACCCTGGAATCTTCCGAGTCAGCGGCGCATGATCTTCTCGTGAAACTCCCCCGGATTGACAGCTTCTTCCGAAGGCAATCATCGGAATTCGGTCAGCGGAAGTCCGCGCAAGCCCGACAAACTGTCCGTCGGATGCACCGGCGACGACCAGCAACTGCGGACTGCATCGATTACAGGTCCGGTGGGTTTGAATGAAGGAGGAACTTCTGGTAACGAAGTTTACGAGCATTTTACAATGCGGATGTGAACAAGTCAACAATGATGACCCAATGACAGTAATGATGCAAATGCATTGGTTTCCGAACAGCCAATAGAAAAGCAATAGATTAATCGATTGCTCTTGTGCATGGGATCACCCGAAGTCACGATCGACCACAAAGGCGGTAGCGGCGGCTGCTGCTGCTGTTGCTGAACGTAAACTAGTAATCCACACGTACCCTGAAAGGAGCGGCGACGACTGTGGCAAACACAAGCCAACGTATCCAAGAAGACTGCAACACTTTCAACGACGCGTCCTTCCTACGCGATTTATGGCGGGGGTGGACTCGGAGGAATCGTTTTTCACTGAATCCTCATTCCACTCGTCCGTGGTTCCGTCCTTATCGATTCTTCCCTCCCGATTGCAGCGCCTCCGTACGTTACGCAACCTTTTACTCGAAGAGAGTCACAGAAACGTCTCCAGCTGACATCTGTATTGCAGTACCATAAAATCTACGTCGCAAAAAACTGCTGACGCGACGGTGGATCAGCTTCACGCGGCGCGGGAAGTGTTTTCTGCTCACGCGTTCGCGCTGACTAAGCGAATCTTCTGCCTCATTTCGTGTTTTTATCAAAATTCACCTCCTTCACCCAAATTCAGAAGCTTCGTCCGACAGCGACACTTTCACCGAGCACGGACTACGCACACGACGAGCCCAGCGGGAGCATGAGGCACCGGTGGCAGTCTACATTCGCCCAAAACAGGTAGCGTAGAAGATCGGAAAACAATGGTCCGTGGCGATGTTCCACGTCAACCGATGAACGGAAGCTTATCTGACGGGATCCAAACACGCTTCGCCGCACTAGGGAGCTCAGAATGAGGCTCGATATGAACCAAAACTGATTTTCACAGCGGTGGCTTCGTGTCTCTGGGGGCGGGCGATAGCCATCAGACCTCAACATAATCGATAACGGAAGAAGAACACGGTCCTGCGAACTTATCAGAAGCTCTATTCTCTGACCGTGTATCGCGATGTTGCTATGTTGAAGGCTTCTGCTTCGATGGAATCAGGTGTGCTCTTTTTGTTGAAAATAGTCTCCGTTCATCTCCGTCCAATTTCCAGGGCAGAACACCATTCGGCCACGCGAAAATTGTATCGCACCCAGAGAGGCAATCGAGCGCATCTGCAGCTGGACAAACTGTGCCAAATCGAGTGATCCAATAGAGAACATGAACAGTGACTCGAATGTTTTACTGAAGAAAGCTCCGTAAGTTGGAGAAATGGAATCAGGCTCATCAAGGGCCGGCACGATGCGAAAAAAAACCTGGTTGGCGTTAGTACCGTAGGTACTGACTAGGGGTCTGCCACCGACGGTGAATAAGACGTATTCATAACGAGCATCCAGGGTTTCGAGGGTTTTCGTTCTATACCTTGTTGATAGTCCTGTGATTATCGCCGTAGTCCCGGACTCGAATTGGGATATCCGCCAAAGGTTTTCAACTCTTTCGAACGCAACTAGAACCGCAACAGGCTGAGTGAGGACAGAGTTCGAGACAGAATAGGGGCCTCTAGTTTCGTAGGGAAAGGTCACTTGGATGGATGATGATGAAGTACCACCAATTGGCATGTAATGCCCCAGGAAAGATGTTTTCCTGTCAAAAAACCGCTTGGCTGCCGAAGACGAACCAGGGCGTTGATCTTAATCGCTCGACGCTGTTTAACCGGTGGCGCTATGGAGGTACGTCAACACCAAACAGCGACGTTCGAATCAGGTGTCTCTCTCCACGGACAGGAATCGTGACATGCGATGAGATCTGTCTCTTTGCCGCTTGTTGGCGTTGGCGCCTCAGGTGGGAATCTCTATCAACTCACCTCTGGGTCGGGAAAACACACAATCAAACAAGTCCGAACGGTTCCGCTGAGTTTGCCGCTTTTCGGAGGAAATCGTAACCAGGCACGTTGTGCATTCGGAAAACTTTGACGCAGAATATTAGCACTTGATAAGAGGGCTGTTCGGCTGTGTTTCTGCTTTGAAAGCAGCATGGCTCTCTCCGTCAACGGGAGAGGAGGCTAACGTCATCTCCCTGATGACGCCGTCCCGAGCCGCGCCGGAACGCCGGACGGAACGTAAAGTTGTTGGTACGAAGGCTCTTTTTCGCCAGCGTCACATCTCGCTTGGCTTCATCGGGAGTTTGCCCCGAAATCCCTACTGAAACCAAAACGAACGGGCGAAAGGGCCTCGAGGAGAAAACATGTGACACGCGGACAGGGCGAATACTGTGGAGGATGCGGATTGCGATTGTTTTCATTGAGCGTCGAGCCGCTGCCACACCTTCGTTGCGGACTCGAGAAGAGAGGCCTTTCAGTGGCTGGCGTTGAGCGATGATTCCCTAATTGACCTAGAAATGGTAACTGGGCCGATTACGGCTCTGTACTTGACAAGCTTTTTCGTCGAAACTCTTTTGCTGCGTTTCGGAAGTTGAAACCGCAATGGGGATTGCGGGCCGCAGTGTTTCTTCCCTTCCTTCGTTCTTGCTCACTCCCGCGGTAGCCTGTCTTCGGAATTACGGTGTTGTGGAAAGCGAATTTTGTTCCTCAGGCGCTGCCTCCCCCTGTGTCGATTTCTTTCAAATTGATGTTTTCACAAGTGTCTGTGTGTGCGTGAAAGATACAGAATTGATGTAGCGGCAAATAAATCTGTTCTGAATGAAAAATTATCGCGGAAAAGCATCATTGAAAGGGGGAAGATCCACCTCCTCGACGCGTAGTCAGGCTCGCGAATGCTGCGATTTTCGTCCGGTGGATCTAATTCGAGCAAACATCGTAGCCGTAATTGGGTACGGCCGGCCTAAAGGCAGCGGAGCGAACGTTGTTGCGGCTATGAAAATTCGATTTGGTTGAATTCTATCCCGCGACACAGAAACTTAACTCGGATTGCTACGCACGGTCCCGACCTGCTTCGACGCCTCCATCGATTGAGCCGCGATTTACAGACGCACATCTGTCTGACTTCACCTCCCCGCTAACCCCCGGCCCGGCCTGGCCCGGGGTCGCTACGTCCCCTGGCATCACAATGAATCCATCCCCAAAACACCCCCAATCCTCGTTCGCCTCCTCTCTCCTCCTATTCAGCTCGGTGTTTTCCGCTCTTTGCTTTTTAGACGATGAGGGTTTTGGTTTCATTGAATACTTGTTTCCGCATGTTAACTCCATGGGTGCCGCGAATGACACCGCAGAAAATGACCGGCTGATTCATGGAACTCGAGTGAAGTCTAGCGAACGGAATACCCTTGCTCCTCCCGCTGCCTCACTCGATCCTGATTTTGGTCGTCCGCTCGATCAGCGCTGCTCATTCTCCTCCTCTCGGGACAGCAGCTTAGACCACCTGCTACAGTTGCCACCAAAAAGAAACCGTGCGACGCCAACCTCGACGGCGAGTTCAAGCAGACAGAAGAAACAGAAAGAATCGACGCGATATGAGTTCCAAACGAGCACCTGATGTGGGTCGAACGCAAGGAAACCCGATACCCTATGTTGGGATTAGCGCTCGACAAGATTGACATCAGTTTTGAAAAGATTGCAAGTTCGAAACTCGATACGATTTGCAGTTTTTAGAAAATTCATTCACTGGATACAGACGCTGCTCCGGTGCAGGAGCCTGTGCTCAAGAGTTTGTCAATCAGAAAATTGAACACCGAAGGAATCCCTCCCTGAAACTCGTAGACCTATTATTTCGAAGCTCGCAGGTTGTCGCGATTTCTGTTACGCGCGCGGCCACACGGGAGGAACGATTCTAGCGGATTGATCCGGTTCCCAGACTGGGAACCGAAAAACGGAACCTCAGGGTAAGCCGCAGGCGTCGCGTCGTCGCAGCACCGACACCGATCCTCGGTTTGAAGTCGACCGCGCCGACATACTGCTTCGACGAATGAATGAGTGAGTGAGCGAGCGAGGAAGCAGCCGTCGAGTGAGTTTTACGCAGTGGAATGAAAGATTTCTTCGTTGACTTCGCTGTTTGATGATCGTTTCCGCCTGCTCCAATCGGGTTTCTCAGCTGGGAATCCCATCTGCTGGAGTCAATTTGATTAAACACGTATAAGGGCGAGATGGGAGCAGGGAACAACGAGAGCAAGGAAGGGAACGACCCCTCCAGTGAAGCGGATACCGCGGACAGCAAGGACCAGTCAGGCCATTTAGCAGGTGGCTCTGCTGCCAGTCTCGGCGGCACAGAGCGCCCACAGCATTAGCGCTTAGTCATTCGCCCGCTCATTGAGACGAACCTGTGTCCGAGATTCTCCACAAACACTTGCAAGCAGAGTCCTCCACAAACGGAGCCGAACGACCCCGAAATCGGAATCCGAAAACTTTTTGGGTGGGGTCGGTTGGATCCGAAGAACGTCGATATGAGATCCCCGTTACACCTCCGGCTCGTATTTCGCATGTTTTAGATTGAAATGTCAGACGGACATGCAATCGCCGTCGGCGAACCGAGCCATGGTGGATTACGTTGATCGGCGCTGGGCGCCACGGCATTGCACAGAAGAGACTGAATCCGAGTCGAAACCAGTCTGTTTTTTGCTCCGTAGTCTACGCACAGAGTGGAAATCGCGCACGGGTTCATTTTTGAGCAGTTGTTCTCACATGTTGACATTCTTTCAGTTTAAAATTTGACTTGAAGATAGAAACGGACCCTGATAGGGGAAATCTTTACCATTTTCAGTACGGAAACATGGCCGCTAGTAAAGGGAGGTGAAACATGCTCGGAATTCGCGTGGTGGCGGTGATAGAGGTCCAGGCGAAGTCGCGACCCGTCAAAGTGTTGCTTATATGACTCAATTGAGGCTCTAGAGCCTGATGAACGGATGAATAATTCCCATCTGCAAGTTGAGTGAGATACCGTCATCGGCGTCATCGCGGCTCTCGAGTTCATTAACAGGTTCATCATTCCAAAACTCAACGCCTTTCACACTTGGCGTTCATCCCTGCGTGTAAGCAAGCGAGGCGACGAGCGACCAGGCGGGCAAGCTAACACAAAGATCGACTCTGAACTACAATATTTGGCACGCCCACCAGGTGCAGCGTGGTGGCGGGCCATGGCAAGCTCACCAGCAGTCTACTCTACTCTACACTACACCCTCGACGAGGCTCATCTCTTATCAAATTATTGCCTTACACTGCACTAGGCTCGCCGGGGTAGTGCGGCGGGCGAACCTGGGGGTTGTGCTTCTCTCGCCGGAGCACAGGCAGCCTTGCAGTTCAAAGCAGAGAATCTCATTGACAACTCCGAGCTTTGAGAGGGGGCGTGGACCTCTTTAGGACAACATCACCATCAGCTTTCGAATGAATAGTCGACGGGTCTCTGGTGCGTAATGGATTTCCAGCCAAGTGATGATTGTTTCCACCCCAGACCTCGAAAAGAATGACGATGATACTCGCGTGGGGCCTTACTCGCGTGCTCGGAGCAAGGTAAATCGAATACAGTGACACCAACTGAAAGTCGTTGCGTGCCTGCCGAATGATGTGGCTCCATGTTGACGGCCGCGAGTCGACGTAAAGTGCTACATGGGACGGTGACGTGGCTGAGGTAAGGGAGCTCCTTGTTCTCCTGACGCTCCGTGATTCGACGGCTCTGTCCGGCTCATTGTCATTATGCTGGTTCTACTCCGGATCAAGTGTGAAACTACTTAACATTGACTAGAAGATAGACGGAGGAGAGAGGCTCAGGGTACCACCTAGCGCCGCCGCGACTCCGGCAAACATTCTGAAACTTCCGATGTTTTTTCCCTAACAGTGCGCCGATGACGAATCCTGAGAACGATGAATGAAGGAATTTGCACGAGGGGCTAGCGAAGTCCAACCACAAGCTCTTCAAGGGGATCTGGGGATGGATGCAAACCGAAAAATGTCGAAAAAAAAAAGAAGAAACCGCCGGCAATCCAATTAGGATTCCACAACCGAATGCTGTTCTCTTATCTCTCAACCTATCCCAGCGGATGACAGTCAGCCGCGAATGCTGCGAGTTTTGAAGCTCGCAGCATTCGAGACTAAGTAGCAATATGAAATTTGTTTGTCAAAATGGACCAGCTGCATGTAGCCCTGTATCTCGATGGACCTCTCAGTTCGGGCTGTCCCCTTTAATCTGTGCAAGATTTCACTAAATGCATTTTGCATGTACAAACATCAAACCCCTCGTAGCTTGAGTCGAGCCGGACCGAGTCGAGTTGAACGAACAACCCCCAGGAGAAGGAGCGACCGAGTAAGCGACTTCCCCTCTCATGCCAGCCAGCCAAACTCTGATGGGAGTCTGATGGACAGCTGAGGTAGCCGTGCTAGACGGGGAATACGGGGATAGTTCGCGAAGGAACAACCGAGCGACCGTGTGTTCGACTGCATCGTCATGTATGTAGCTCTCCCGCAACCACCTCGGGTAGCTTGCCTCTTGCTACATACTCGTAGATAGCCGAGTGGGGCGGGCCGTGGGTTTTGATGCGTTCCCGACGTAGACAAGAAAGCTTTTGGACACTTGCTCGAACTCGAGGCTAACAATAAGTTAGGGTAGCTGAAGCCGCTTGGCTCATAACTCGCATTTTCTCAAAGCTGGGGAAGCAAATATCCCGCGGCCTTCCAAAACATTCATGTCAGCGCAGCGAGTGCCGATCGAGGAAAACTGACTGTCTCATGATATTTGAATGTCTAATAACTTCCAAATGCTCTGGAATATTGTGAGATTCAACAAGAGGCTCCAACGGATAGATAGTACGTGATAAGACAGCCGAGAAATGTTCGGTCTACAACTCGTACAACAGGAATGTCAAGTCTCAACGAAACTTCAAATGACATATCAATGGCCTTCCGAGTGGCAAATGTCGAGATACGCAGCCATCATCGATCTCATCGATACATGTACCCAGGGCCGGCCCTTGGGGGGGAACCCGGGCGGTCGCCCGGGGCGCCAGGGTTTCAGGGGCGCCTCGGTATTTTTGAAGGGGTTGACTGATAAGGGAAAAAGCATCGCTGCACCTGGTTTCCTTCTCCCGTACTTCGAAAGCGGGAATCGTGAGACAACTATGGGCGCCTCTATACTTCATAGAGGAGTTTGCTTCGAATTTGTCGAGCCTCATGAAGTTTTCTCAGTGTTGCTCGATTCAAGATCAGGTCACATCGACGCTCCCTGATGCGAATGAGCGGCTCAGGACGATGGTATTCCGCGTCAGTTTTCAGAGCATAAAATTGTCCACTTGAAAGATAGATACACGGAATAAAACAACAGAGAAAAGGCTGATCGAACACAGAGAATAACTCAGCATGCGAGGGGAGGGAAGGCGGCCGCATGTCTCGCAAGAGGGGCGCCTGGAGGATCTTGGCCCGGGGCCCGTCAGACCTAGGGCCGGCCCTGCATGTACCTGTACCAGCGGAAGGAGTTTGAATCAAGTTAAGGAGAGCATTGCCTCTTCGAAAAACCACAATCACTTTATTTTTATGCTTTGCCAAAGATCGTCGAGTGTTGTATTGAACGAAGGCTTCATCCATGCCTCGTGTTATCTGGTGCCGACGTTGTCGTCTGATCTACCACTTAGCTTAGAATAAAATGCACTCTTGGGCTCTTCCTTCTTTTGACTTCCATATGCGTTGCTCCTCACGCCTTTTCCATGTCGGTCAGTCCGCTATAGACAGAATGACCGACCGACGGACCGACCGACCGATCGATGGATCAATCGATCAATCGGCCACATTCATTCATTTATCAAGAAATTTCTCAATCGTTCAATTATTTAATCGCTCTAAGGTTGCTCTCGGCCGTACAG
Organism: Neoseiulus californicus; assembly: GCA_028455905.1. Taxonomy (NCBI): domain Eukaryota; kingdom Metazoa; phylum Arthropoda; class Arachnida; order Mesostigmata; family Phytoseiidae; genus Neoseiulus; species Neoseiulus californicus. The sequence goes on from JAMQGS010000003.1 coordinate 133,373, forward strand.
CTTCCCGTGACGAATCGATATCGATCTGTGTTTCCTGAACGTTTCAATCTCAAACGGAAATCCAGGTGCCCTTCGCGAGGTCGCTGTTGACTTTCCTTCAATGTGACCCTTTGTCCAACCCGTTTTAACAATGACTGTGCAGTTGATTTTCCGCCGTTATTCAGGATCAGTTGTCTCAGTTCTATTCGAAAGGATGCATAAGTATCGAGAAACAGACGAAAAATCACACTCAGCCTTAAGTTATATCGTTATTCTCTCCTGGCCGGGGTTCGGACGGCTTCACGAGGCTCGAGGTTCTGTTCTGCTATTGTCATTCTCAAAGTTCATTCCGTCATAGCGATCATCATCATCGTAATCTTCACCTTTTCCGACCTTCTGCCGTCCTGCTCGATCTATATACACGAAATGCAGTGGCCCAATCATGTCAAGCCTTGGTTAGAAGTCGACGAATCTATTTACAAATGAGAGCAGTCCATCAAGGTTTCCAGTCAAACCGAGACGCCAAACTCACGGACCCGACGTCTTAACACCTTTTCGATCGGTTCCCGATAGCCGGACCCGAGGCATGATGCACGACGTGCAAATTTTCGCTCGAGAGGACAATTTCCTCCGAGGAGGATGACTTTGTCCTATCGATTCCTGCGGTGAGAATGAAGTGGCGTCGTCGGTGGTGTCAGCGAAGGTGTTGTGTAGAGAGGAAAACGTCTCACAGCAACCGAGCGAATGAATAACCCGACTACGGATATTCGTTCACCGACGGGCTGCCGAATACCTAGATTACAATATATTAAGTACATTGTTGGTAGAAATCCTATTCTCAGCATGCTTGCTTGCTTTGTTTGTTTGCATTTTCATCATCGGAGCCCCAGTTGAGGTTTTGTCCTTCTGTCCGCCGGCGTCTCCACTCGATTTGCAAGTCTGCGGCTACATCTATTGCAGCAGTATTCGCAGCTCAGTCCCGCGTGTTCGGTGGAGTTCCATGCTCACGTTCCTGGTGTTCGAGAACAATAGTAACTTCATGTCCTCTCCGACGTGTCATGCCATCATTTCACACAACTGCTCTTGTGCTTGTGTCGCTGATGATGCAGACGATGTATTCTGTCATTCCCATTGATGGTGATGTAATAGTATTCCTGGCTCCTGCTGGACGTTGTTCCTCTGGAACGAAAGTCCACAGCGGATTCCAACCCCTCATCGCCTGCGGTTGCCCCTTCCGGCAATCGCCAGTCCCGGATCACAGATAGCTTTTATTCGATTCGATTCAATTCTCGTTTTGTAACATCATCGTCTTGACTTCGGCCGAAGCTCCCCGGTTTTGCTGAATGTCGAACGGGGTAGGTAAGTGGGTGGCTAGGAGGTGAAGGGAGGTATACAGGTGAGATTGAGGTGTGGGGGTGAGAATGAAGAATCAGGTGGATCAGGGAAGAGCTGACAATATAGCACACGAAGGAAATGAGTGCTACGAGAGTCATTTCGGGGAGGCTTGAAGTAGAAACGAGAACCAAGGACTTTGTCACAGCTAATCGCTCGTTGCCGAAGACATCTCAGAAGGGGACCGGGGAGGCATTTGGCAGTTGGAATCATCCAAGCCGCCCAGGTACGTGTGGCTTGGTTCCAGGGGCATCGCCACGGGGCCAGAGGGATCATAGCCATGCATCTGGAAAGACAGAAATCAAGTTTAGATTCGAGCGGGATAGTTATATTATTATCGGTTAGTTTTCAGAGCGATCGCAGCCGACTTTCCGCTCGGAGAGGACTTTCCCAAATCATAGAGGTCCTCCAAGGCACCGTGTGAAGAATCATGGCGGAAACTTCTGCCACGGATCAGAATGATCCGACCATTGAGGCGGTCCGCAATACACTCGACATCAGCTCGGAATGGGAGAGAAAAAACTGCGCGACGCGAGAAAATTCGGCTGGCCATCGTATTCGACCGTATCTTCATTCGGCTGTCGTCAGAGCCGATGCTGTTTCTTCTTTTCGAAGGCAAATTTGTTAAAATTTGTGACATAAATCAGCCGATAAAACCAAAAAACTTGCTTTTGTCAAGCGGTCTGATTCGAGTCTGAACGGGCAAAGATAGCCGAACAGCGTGCCCGCCAGCCAGCCAGCAAGCCAACCGGCCTGCGAACGAACGGGACGCTACTCGATCGGGTCGCGCTGCTAGCAATAAATAAATGATAACAGTCGACTGTCCACCAGAGAATCCGCACAACCTTCCTTCAAGAAGTACGCACACACACACAACAAACTTTCTCTATCTTTTCCTCGTTCCTTCGCGGTCTACGCACACAACTTGGACGTCGTCGATGAATCCAAAAGCATCGACAGAGCGACGATGAAGTAATCGAGAGGAACCGAAGAACAAATCCCGAGAAACAATGCAAATGATCTCGACGGGGGCCAGTGATTCCCATTCGGCATCGTTACCGTATCGGAAACTTTGCGACCTGGGACGAGTCCAGTCTGAGTTATCCAGTCAGATTCGGAAGGAGGAGTGAAAGCGCAGCCTTTACGATTCGGAATCGACCGAGAAGCGCGAAGTATCGGTTTCAGGTGACGGGATCTCGCAGACTTTCCCAACCTTCCCTTCATCCACCACTCTGCTACAGAGATGCGCTTGTCTCGGCTCCATCAATCAGTCATAAACCACGAGGAGTAATGAGTTCACAAATATCCAGCAGCAACTCCTGCTGCTGCTGAACTAACTGGCCGACTGCGGCTGCAGCCAGTCTAATCAGCCCGTGTCTCTGCTGTTGGCCGCGGCTCGTGAGTCATCAAAAAACTCCACCTCGTCCCGGGCGCTTACTCGCAAACATGCATGTGAAGATAGAATGGACCAGCTCCTGAAACTTCTCTCTGGCGCGGCGGCACAGAATCATATTCTTTGCGGTTCCACTTGTTGCGGAAGTTTCAGGTCCGGAATCCGATCAGCGAATCCAAACTGTTCTCTCGATTCTAGCCACACACAAACTCGGTGCTTCGATATTTCAACTTCCGAGCGGCATAGTTTCTGTAGATTCGAAAATGCTGCAACCGCCGCCAAAGAAAATTTTGAGCGGTTCCCAGCGATTCGGCGTAGAGCTCTTCTCTGGAGAGGATTCTTGAACAATCACCTGATTATTCACGCGGGCTGTGGCGCATAAGTTTTTACGTTCGGCATTGCACCGGAGAAGGACTTCTCCGGCGATTCTCGATACGATCTCCCGGTAATTTTATTCGCGCCAATGGCGGCTTTTCGTGGCTAGCGTGATTCCGTCGGTTGTCACCGAGCCAAACGCCTTCCTTTTCGCTCGCAGCTACAAGCTACGAAGGAAATGATAAGAGACCTGAACCGGTTCGCGTACACCGATTCTAGTTTCCATTCAAGTCACCTGGCTGCTGCCGTCGAAGCACCGTCGCCGAAACGTTCAATGAATGGTTTGTCGGAACAACGCTGTGAGTTAAGCCTCTATGAAGCTCTACCGAAATCATCGAAGATGTCTCCGTTTTGAGGGAAACGAGGATATTTTCCGACACAGCGCACGCCGGGACCCTCAGAAAAAAACTTTTCCGTCCACGACGAAATACGCTCAGACACTCATCTGAGCGAGCCGCAGAAGAGAAAGCTATCGGTTACGCCGTCAGCAAATGTCATCCCGTCATAAAAGTTGGAATAAAGTCTCTGAGATATAAAAGAGGAAATAAAGGACCCTCGAAAAAAGAGAAACCGAATAGAAAAAATAAAAACATTAAAACGGGAGCCTCGGGCTGATGACTGTGTGGTTCTTTGCTCAGATGCTTCGCTTGGTGGACACTGATTCTCCGCTTAGACGGGAGCGCTCCGTATAAAATTCTCGGCCACTCACTCGCCTTCATCGCCGTTGTTGTTGTCGTCGTCGTCGTCGTTGTGTATTTTACAATTGGAGCCGCTGATAACCGGCTACCAGCCACCGGAGAAAACTCTTCTTCAAACTTCGCTCGGCTGCTGAAGTCTTACGCAGCTAGGGACGCAGTTTTCGGCGCAAGAGAGCCCAACGTAGATCGAGTTCGAGATCTTAAGGCGAGGTGATCGCCGTAGGTTTCAATCAAACAACACCGGCTCGTTCTAGGTTGAATTCGAGCAGGTCCTTAGGGATCTGAGGCTAATCAGCGATCGAGGATCCCTGAGTTAGTTAGTCAATGACACCTACTCACACAGGTGAAGAACATTCCGCGATAACACTACGACAAGTCTTCGACAAGAACCAAAAAATATCGAACACCTGCTTTCTTCAAGATAAGAATCTGGTTTGACACGGAACGAAGGATGCTATCATATCTCGCTTGATGTGTTTTGATTCCATGGGCAGCTCACAGACGTACGAACAAATCGTCCGAAACGCTCCTCATGGTAGAGGTGGCTAGCTGGACGAAATTATTTTCTGGCATAGTCCAAACTGGCTCGTATACTCAGCTCGGAAACTCGGGCGCCTGGGGTCGAATGGCAACTATCGAATTCGTTCATACTCTGAGAGAGAACTTATGGAGGAGGTTTGAGGATCGTTCGTGTCCTTTGGTTCGTTTTCAAACATGTTGAAATCGTGCGTCGCCAAGATCGATGTTCAGGATCGCACATTGCGTGGGATATTAGGCTCACATGGCAAAATATAACTAGACCCAACATTTCATCAGGCTGAATGCAAGTCCAAGAGTATCGAAGTTCTCGTCAAAGAAGGAATGGGAAGTATACTGCATGAGATGAAGATCAATAGACAAACGAAAACAGAAACGAATAAATATTTCTTTTGTAGCCCAGCCCCCACCAATAAAAGACAGAGGCCAGCGCGAGCCAGTCGGCATAGAGAATAAAGAAAGCCGACAACCCCACGTAGTTTGAGGTTCTCGGGAGGCCTGAGATAAGCTGTGATGGCCGCGGCGGCGGCGGAGATGAGAGATATATAGAGAGAGAGATAGAGAAGGATGCTTGAAAAATAAGTCGACGAATTTTTGAGATACAAACAAATTAGCTGGTAGTATGAGCTCAAAACTCTCGAGTCACATTGTGGGCCAAGGCTGCGGTTCGTGGCATAGGGTCCTTTATCCATTTGTTCGCCTGCTCGCCTAAAGACCTCGCGTTATCAACTCATCCTGCGATTCTCATCCTAGACGGTCTCCACTGGTAAACATCATCTGTCCCTCGACAACTCGAAGTCAGTGTGCAAACACGGGCAGTCAAGAGCTCTGCCGCTCCAAATCAAATTAAGGTGATTTATCCCTGATTTACCATATCAAGAGGGAGAAAACAAGGGAGCGGGGAGGGGGAAGAGACGAAACAAGGGAAGCCGATCAGTGTAGTTGTGGCGCTCCCGCTGCAAGTGGTGAATGAGAACCGAGTGGAGAATCAAGAGATCGCAAAGAATCGAGTCAAAGGCTGCGACTGCTACTAGACGAGCTTGGCTTACCCAGTGTCAACATTGTCTCAAAACCTTTGATCACTGAAGCTTCTCGGGGGAGCAAACTTCGACCATCGCTTCATACTCGTAGTGTGCGTTCATCGAGACTACAGGAATCTGTCCAACTACACCAATCGAGCCATCTTTCCACTTGCAGCTGATCTAAGAGAGCCACTGCTGCCAGAGAGTGGGTTCGACGTGGAGGAGCATCCTTCCGACTCCAAACTTCTATTGTTGGAAGCAGGGCGGAAAGCTCAGAAAAGAACGTACATCACAATCGAGTTGGTTGCGCGTGGCTTGAATTATGGATCAGGGCCTATGATCTTATATGGAGCTTCTCTGGAGGCTTGCTACTCCCTTACCTGTCTGCTTTAAAGCTCGAGTCTGCTTGTTCGCTGTAATACCTCCGAGAGGAACAGAAGATTCGACCGACTGACGGGATGGCTGGCCGGTTTGCCCGTCGACTGCCGACCCACCGACAGAACGGCCAGGTTAGTGTGCACGGGCCGGCAGACAAACAGACAGAGTAAGCAAGCCAGGCAAACCAACGAACCAGCCAGCCAACCAAGCAACTAACCGACCGACCGGCCGGCCAGGAGAGTCGTAAAGTCTACGGCGAGCCTGGTGAGAAATTCATGGACTTCATGGCACTCAGGCGATCGGAACCGCATACTTAGTGAGTCCGGAATTCGCCCTCTGTGATGAGGAAGCGAGAAACGGGCCAGATCATCGACGTCGTCATCTTTGTGAAGACCACGGAAGGGTATGCCCGTCAATATTTTCGTCTTCGCGTGAAGGTCAACGTGAATACTGCAACATGCCGTTTATACTCCTCGATCCATCACGGCGATCGCCACGAAGTTTCAAGAATGAAGAAATCTAATTCTCGGACGGACTGCGGCGCGGCGAATTTTATGAGGAGAACTTTCAGCGGTAGATTCCCCTCCTGGCTTACCTGATTAACAAGTTGTCGAAACTGCGGGCTATTGGGGTCGAGGTCGGAGTCCGGATGACTGATCGCGTACTCCGAGAGCGTCTTCCAGGGCGCTTGATACGCCTGGATATCTAGCGCCTGACTCAGTTGGCCCTGGCCGGGCTCGTGGCGAACGGGAGATGTTGCAACCATCGGCACTCCACGCAGGGCTCCTAGGCTCAGCTGACGGCCGTCCTGGAAAAGGCCAAAGAAATTTCCGATTAGTCCACTATGGTCTTCGTTATACCGCGACAGATCGACTGGATCGGCTATCCCTACAGATAGAATGCACCAAGCAGAAGTTTTGCATAGCTCTGCTGCAGAACTGTGTGACCCGAAAGGCCTTGCGGGGCAGAACAGGGGCGATGCCTCCTGGTTTGCTGGACAGCCGGACGGGATGGTGACCCACAAGTGCTCAACTGCGAACTACGACCCCGGCGAAGCGAGCCGCCACACTGCAGTTCCCCATATTCCCCCACCCGTCGCGCTTGCTCGTCGTCCCCCATCGTCCATACACTGTTAGGGAATCCAGTGATCCCAGAGACAGGATTCAATTACCGGCGGGCAGGCTGGCTGGCTGGCTGGCCGGCCGGCCGCCCGACGCGCCCGAGCGGCGAACACAGAGCAGCATTGCCAACAGAGCAGCAGACCAGAGACATCCATCCCACGCTCCCCTCAATACACGCCATATAGAGCGGGATGGAACAAAATTGCAGGTTGTGCGCCGCTTGTAGCAGATTCTTTAGGTAGATATCTGTTTGTCGGTCTGCGAGTCCGTCTAGACAGCACAACTGTGAGAACCTTGGATGATGGTCACTGGACAGCCGCAGAAATTATTGATGTTCAACTACATACTGCCAACCAGCCGGTCGGCCACCACGACGCGCCCGTCTCGAAATCTTCAACACCACGGCGGGCAGGGCTCGAGACTCGATACGAAGGTGGCTATTCGAGGTATCAGGCGGTGTCAAGCTGAATCACCGAATATGGTACCACTAAACGATGGATGGTAACAGAATGGAAATCCATCTTCTCTGAGAAGACCAGTTCGTCGTTCCGACCAATTCGTCGTTTCCTTCTTCTGCTTGTGATTCGAATTTGCCCTGCAGCCAGTGGGCCGCATTGGTAGAGAGGCAGGCAGGCAGTCAGACAGACAGGCAGCTATCGCGCTTTACGGCGACTATCGAAGACGATACATCAGCCGACGGAACGCATTGCCACCGTTATCTACTCGACTGGACACCCCGGACTGATAATAGAGACAAAACAGATAACCTCTGTATCGGATGAGCGCGACCCTGAATCATTTGAGTAAGCAAAAGCGTGCACTTCACGTGGGGAGAAATTCTTCAGCCAGAGAAACCGAAGGCAATAAGACACGACTGTTGAGAAGAAACGCCATCAGTTCTGGGAACGGATTCAGGTCGAAGTTTGTGACCGGTTCCGCGACGGCCGATCCCGTGTCGATACTCGCGCTGAATATCAGATCGAGTAGATGTATTCTCAATCAAAAGGTAATGAAAAGGAGAGAGTTTGAGGTGTTACTGTTGCTGGAAGCGATCTCGAGTGCGAGTGCCACGCGGCAGCTTCATTCGAAATTTCGTAAACACATTGTCCTTCGCTATGGATGTTCGAACTCGATCTCAATAAGATCAGAAAGTGAGTGACCCTCTAATCGGGTGCCTCGAGGTCGCTCCAGAGTCCCATAGGTTTGCTGTTCAGTTGCTCGTTAACACCGCCCTTTTGGACCGAGCACACCCAAGCAACTATGAGGGGAATTCATAGCGAGGATGCATCGCTCGCTGTAGCCGTGCGTCCGGCCGTCCGTCCGTACCTCCGATCCTCTGTCCGTGCGTCGCACTGTCAGCTAGACTGGCCGTCCATCAACATAGGTTGCTGCTAGTCCGGCTCTCGGCAGTAGCAGCAGCATAGCAGTTGTTATAAACTGAAGCGACAGATAAGGCCAAGTTGACCCCCCCCCCCGTTCAAAAAGGATGAACGGTCTGTTCCATCCGCAACCATCTGTGAGGGTGGGGTTCGCGTAGTGGGCCCTGGTCCACCAACAGCAGCAGCAGCAGCGGTGGAGGCAACACAACCAGCGTCAACACCACTCATTGGGCGTATCCTCGTCAGGGACATCGCGCCGGACAAGGTGCTTCCGAAGTCATCAACTTCGCTGGCCCTCGGAAAAAAAACCGCCCATCTAATTTACGTAAACACTCTCCGCGTTTGCTGTTACTACCTCTAATCAGGCAGGAGCCATAGAGTCCAAAACCGAGCTAGAGTCGGCGGGAAGCCAATTGCCCGTTTCACAGGGTGCGATCGGCTCGCTGTCATCGCGCCACGTAATCGAACAGGACGTGAACAGGCTCCATAGATTTTGAGTGTTTGGGGGCCCATGTCTATTTTTTCGCCGTTAACGATATGGAATGAGTGCTCTCGCTCCATATATATCTTCAGAGATGCAAAACGGCTAAGGAAATTGATATCTTCTGCTCAGTTACGATGTTTCCAGCCCATACGTGGTTCGATGGCTTCGGGTAAAAATTCTGAAGGCGAGAAATGAGTGATCAGCAGCGGCCTTGATAGTTATATACTGGGTGATACAAGAAAAAGTATAGCCGTTTCTATCGATACTCGATCTCATCGGTTCGCATTTGCTCTTTTATTTGTCATGCGCGTGCTTGCGGTAAACACGGCGAAACATCAAAAACAAGCTCCCGTTTGTTGTTCGCTTGTATGTCGAAGCTTATTTATACCTTTGTCCACGCCCGTTGGTTCTCGATACGCTAAGCCGTCGTCGCCGAAGCGCATTGCACTGCGTCGCGCCTTTCATGAGTTGAGCCGTGTTTGCTCTGGAGATCGACGGAGAGGAACGTCGCTCAGATACGCTGTCGTCAGCGCACGAGGGAGTATTCGTCCACGAGGTCGATTGAAAGAAGTCCCTCCCCTTGCATTAGTGATCGAAGGATGGCTGTCGAGATTCTCTAATTGATCACATTGCTTTTATGCGCCACTACCAGCCGTGGCAGAATCGTCGCATTTCGAGACGAATTCCGATCAATACTTCCACTGACGGCCGAGCACTCACTCGTGCAAATATCCAAAGATGGACACACTGACACGCGCCCACAGTTCCGTGACTTGCTCCCCTCTTCCCTATGCCCCGTACCTACCCCGATCCTCCAAGTTCTCTGGAATTGATGCGGCCAGATGCGCAGATGTATGCCACGATTCGGGATAGCATCTTGAATACGTAGGCGGACCCGGAAAACATCGCCAATGGAGACGCGAGGACACAGGCGTCCACGGAGCTCGTCCGCAACGGGAACAAGGACCACAAGCGCCTGCATTGAGTGAATCAGACCCTTGAACAGTGTTGGATCAGAGATCAGCCCTAGCCATAAGTGGCCAGCAAACAGCTTCTCCCTCCGAGCAATCTTGGCCGATCTTCGCGCTGAAAGCAAATACCGTGCTCTGGGAGCTACCCACAACGAATCCCTTGATTTTTTTTCCAGACGAAAACACTGTTTCGTGTGTTCGCTTCAGCCATTTGCGGTGGTCAATCTCCTCGAGAACCCCGAAACTTCCTCTTCGAGGCTTCTCGAGAACCGAAGGTATCCAGCACGATCGGAGTAGCGCGACCTTTTCTTTAGATGTTCAGCTACGCCAGTCAGCGAAGTGGCGCGCGAGCGAGTGAACTGGCGAGAGCACCCCTTCGGCCGGATGTCACGGTGATCAGAATTGAGCCATCACACGAACCTGGCTTGGGGGATACGGGCTTTGAAAGCGAAGGTGAAAAATTCACGAGAGAATCTCCTGAGCACGAGCTCTTCCCTCGCCGATCGCTCCTCGAGACGCAGCTTCCCTGTTCGTTCTTTCGTTCGTTCGTTCGCTCCTTCGTTCGTTCATTCTCTCGTTGGTTCGACCACCCCGAGTTCGTCGTTCGGGATGAGTAGCAAACGAGTTTCAACGAACGAAAACGACGAAACTACCTTGCGTCAGCTCCCGCCCGACCCGCGTCCGGCACGGAGCGAGGCAAGGCCGTGGCCAGCGGCCTTCTCGTCCACTGGACGCGGTCGGTCGTTTCCCGAGCAAGAGCTTCTCTCCGATGACTTCGACGATGATGATGTCGTCGACTTGGGGCCATTTCCTCAAAAGCACAATTCCTCGCTGAAGAGGCTTTTCAATCCTTTCTCAAGTGGATCCACCCGGCTGACTGACTGGGTCGGCCAAGCGGCTCAGCAGAACTGGATGGTCGTCCGCTTGGATAGCTGAGGAGCGAATCGTATTGTATAAATACATCAAGGGCTCCCACCCAGAAACTCAAGGAGGAAGTGAGAGCTGGGTCTGAGGCTCTTACGCAAATATATCCGATTCAGCCGCGCGCCGTCGTGACAACGCAGCCACAGACTCAGCACTCGTGGAGAAGATCTCCATCAAAGATTCACCGCCGCCCTCATCTTGAACCGATCTTAAACTCGGGACTCGTATCATCACTCAAGTCGCCAATATGCACAACATCGAGCAAGCGATACTATGGCGGAGATGGATGAGCTCAACATCGATTCCGACCATGTTCCTCAACATTCCGTACCCAACACCAAAACTTCATGTTTCAGTACGTCGGGGCCGGACGAGTGCACTTTGTAGTTGTTTGAATCTGAACGGAAGGGGTATGCCGGGCATCCTCTGATCGCGGGTCTCGCTCGATCGTTGTAGGTGGAGATCAATTCATTCATCCTTTCATCTCCGCTAACTCAGACATGACTCCCAATGTATGGGCCTAGTGGAACGCTGAAACCAACACGGGAACTCTGAGTAAACTAAACCAAACAGAGACGAGGATGTGCGCGCCCGCCCGTCCGCTAGCTCGCTCTTTCGTTCGCTTGCTTGGACGACGACCGAGTGTACCTAGTGAATCAGACCCTCGAATCGTGTGGATCAGGACATCAATGCAGTGACATTGAGTGACGCGCAAACATGTCCTCTGCAATCGTGAGCTGCTTCGGAGAGACATTTCCGAGGGCAAATAGTGCTACGCGCCAAAATCGGATACAATTTGATCCAAATTGCACCTCTTCAACTTTGCTAGCAAAACGGAGTCGACAGCTCGACGAGTTCTGATATCTGACGTGAGCCAGAGTCTGCCTCGAGCTTCTCGCTCGACTTCAGTCTTGACATCGAGAAACGAAAAAATACCCGGCTCAGCGACCCGAATATGAGGGAATGTCTGCCGTTCGCGTCGCATGGAGCTTGAGGGTGCTGATTCGGAAGCAGTGATGAGCACAGAATGGAGCATGCCCTTTCGGAAAACTAGGACTTGCCCAAATTCGGAGCTTGGAAATAGACAAGAAAGTGATAGTTCTAGGTTGAACGAAACGATGAAGTTGACTCGATGGTAAAATGACCATCCAGGCACCCGCAGCGTCCTGGGAATCGCTGACGACCGAAGACATCCATCGCATCCGATTCGTGGCGATGATCGTTGCGCTGGAGCCGCCAGCATCGGTCAGTCAATCAGTTGGTCCGTCGAACGAGCGGACGGCCGTTCGGTCGATCAGTCAGAGTAAGGAATCGATGAGGCGTTACCGAGCGCTCTCCTGTGACCACAGGCGCCACGTGCGGCACGCATTCGACGTGAAGCGCTCGTTTCGAAGCTCGAAAATGTTTCCGCTCTCATTATTCAACCACGGCTGCCGAAAGCACCAAGATCACGGAACAAACTCTCTCGGCCGTTTCGAGTGACTCGGAGAATAAAGCCGAGAAGGGAAACGCAATCCGGTGTTGAGGGCAGAGTGATTTATTTTCGTCAATCAGCGATTTCTTCGCCTCTACACCCAGAACTAATAGAGTTCTTTGAGCTCGAAAGCGTGAAAAATCGCAACTTTTTCCCACACCGCGAATTTTGACTGACTAGAACGAAGGCGTCGCAGGCATACGACTCGGCGGGTCGGAGTGGGCTAGCCAACACGCTCGCTCGTTCAGCTATTCCTTCGATTCGCCGAGCAAACGTCCCAGCGAGATGATATGATTTCGTCACGCGACTCCACCTCGACTCAATCAAAGCGTTTATGACCGGCTGGGTTTTGTCGAGAGCAGTCGAAATTTCAATTCAAATGTTTGAGATGAATCAGGAAGCGATCGTCATTCGATTGCCATCCAATGTTTACTGCGCGCGCTGATGACGACCTCAAACTGAACACAGCAAGGCTCCCGTGAGCGGAGGCTTCCAAGGTTTTCAGCCGCGGAAAAAGATCGAGCGGCTGAGCACTATGAGGCAGGGCTGGTTTTTGGCAAGGAAGCGAGGGAAGACGGAGGAAAACTCGAAAGCGAGAGTTCCGTTGATACTCTGTTTCGTCCTTATTCTCTTCCCTCGGCTGCTCGATGATGCTAGCTTCTTCGAACTTCCTCGGTGAGGTCCACTTTCTCTCCCGAGAATATCTTATGTTCAGACTCGGGAAGAGAAGTCGCTATAAGAGATAGTGGAGGGCTGGCAGGAGGCAGGCAGGCAGGCAGGCAGGCAGGCAGTAAAGGGCGACCGGGGAGCGACCAGAGGGTACGAGAACGACGAAGGCAGCGACTCAGTGAGGCCGGCAGCTTCTCTCATTAGCTAAGTGCCAGGCAGAGAGATCCGTGGAGCTCGTCGGAGGGCAACCAAAGGAGCGGAGAGGGTCGTCGCGGTCTTCGTCGTTGTCGTCGCTCTTTCACCCACCCTCCTATCCACCTTCTCGGGAGCGAAAAGAAAAGGAGAATAAGAAGATACAGACTCTGAGAACAAGTGGAAGTGACGAAAGGTGAAAGCATGTCCCCGTTCGTCTCCGTTTCTGTTGTTTCGAGAAGAGGACATTGAATCACTCCGGCATCTTGATGAGATGGTTATTCACATCGGTGAAATATGAGGATAGTCTTCCGGATAACTCGTTTCGAGAGTACATCGTCAATTCCAGGAGAAGATTCTCAGGAATACTCTCAGTTTGAGAGATTCATGGTTTTCAGGGCAAAAGAGGACTGACGTCGCGAGGTATTGGGAGTATAAGATGATCTGATCTTCATTGAGTTGTTCGACTCTTCTGTCTTGGTTTCGCATCGTCTAGCAATCACCGCAGCGCGATCAGCTAACTTTGTATGTTGACTCAAAGGACAATCGAAAACCGGCGGGACAAACAAAACAAATGGACCACATTAATGCGTATGGGAGCTGGACGCGCGCGAGGCTACATTCCGTTTACATTACTACCCTCCTAATTACACGTTACTACCTTGTTTCTACCGCGGTGCGAGTGGCAATCGCCAGCGCAAATGGAAAGACGTTTGAGCGAGTGTTCCATACACACACAATGTCTACAGAGAGCAATCATAACAAGAATAAACAAAAAACCGAACCAACTACCGCTCCCGGAGACGTCGTCGAAAATCATTATCGGCGCGGGCGACTTTCGAACCGAGAGCCCGCTCGAACGACTCTATTTTAACGACGTTTGGCGACGTAGACACGGAGCGTCCGAGCGACTCCGGTCGCGCGAATCGGACGAGCAGGCGAACAAGAAATTAAGTCTCACCGTTTCCTTCTTGCATCATCAGCGACAGGCGACAGCAAGTCATAAAAATAACGCCTTCCATAAGCGAGTGGCGCGGCGTTCGTAACTTTGCTGCTAAACAAAGAAGAAGCGCTGCGGGATGAGAATGGAACGACAAGAAGACGAGGTACGTAGAGAGAGGCGCCACCAAAGCAACAAAGTCAAGTTGAAATAATTTCGGCACGAGTCCGGGGACCGACACCACCACTCGCATCCCTACAGTGGGGGAAACTTTCCGGCCCCAACGTCGAACGCGATATGTACCCATCTCCCATAATACTGATGATTGAATCATCAACATCAAACTTTGATCATACGAGCAAAATGGGCGGAATGTGATGATAATAATAATGAATATGTAAAATGTAATGCATGGTAACTTCGCATGCGCAACTTCTATCCGCGAACAAGCAACTCCGCGAGAAGTGAGAACGCTCTGAGCCGAAGCTTCCGAAGAATTTATGAGCCGACGGCTCCGCATAATTCGCGTATAAAGCTCAGTGTCTGCAGTCGTTCACGTGCGCACCTTCGGTTTACAGCAACTGAGTTACGACCACATTGCAAAGGTGCCAGCTCACTGGCGGGACTTTGAGCCGATTCGGGAAGTTTTGTGAGGGAACGAGACTCCTGATTCTGAAATTGGTTTCATCGGCAACGGTGAGCCTGAATATCTAGTATAGAATGTGGCGCTTACCTTCTCGCTTTGCTGCATCTGCTTCATCATGATGGAGCGCTTCTTGTCTTTGCACCTCTTGTTCTGGAACCAGACCCTGATCACCCTCGGGGACAATCCGGTCATCTCGACGAGCTGCTCCTTCATCAGCGCGTCCGGTCTCGGGTTCGCCGCGTAACAGGTTCTCAGGGTGTGGAGCTGCTTCTCGTTGAGCACGGTCCGCACCCTGGTGGGTTTGTGTTCGCCGCCCCTGCCGCCCTTGTGGCCCTGAGACCGGACAGAGCCGCCGCCCGCACTGCCGCCGCCCCCGCCGCCTCCAGGCCCACCGCCTCCACCACCAGCGCCGTTACCGCCGAGAGAGGAGAGCCCGTTTCCGCGGGGACCTACCGATGGGACTGCGTCCGCTGCAACACAAAAAAAATACTTCGATTACATCATTGATTTCATATTTCTGCATTCAGCTGAGAATCTGGTCCCGCGCAGCTAGGGCGCAAGGTCTGGAAAAATTATCACGTCTATCTCATGTTCTCCACGTTTCATCCGGCTCCATCCGGTGGTCACGATAGATGATGCTCGGCGTCAGTGAGAATTCCGGAACACAATGACACTAGACGAAGATCCCGATTCGATGGCAGCCTGGAACAGCAACCCAAGAGTTTCCAGAGCGAAGATGGCGAATCGACGCATCGTCTCGAAACTTGAGGTCGTTCACTTCGGGCGTTTCTCAGCAACCGCTGCTCGATCGAGGCTGCCTATCTAGCGAGCGAATGGCCTTGAGAATGTTTCAATTCGGTCGAAGGCACTGAGTTCTCTGGCGATCGAGTTTCAGATCCAAGAGAAACGGAGTATCGCGTTCTGACAACCTAGCTCATCAGCAAGGAGTATTTCGAGAGATCGAGAGCTCAAAGTTGGAATGAGGAAAAAAGACAGATTCGTTTGTTCTTTATGTATGGGTTTTGAATCGCCCACCGCTGCCACGTATCGGAGTTCCGAAAGATTGAGTCTCGAACTCGCTCAGAGCATCACTCCAACGGGGATGAGCTTGCTATATAGAGCGAGATTGAGCGGGAAAAATCCCATTCAATTCACGCATCGATCGCTTCACAATAATCACAAGCGATCATCTCATCACTCGTACTCATCGCTGAACTGATCTACGTCGACGAGTAGAGCTGCTAGCCGTGATTAAACCCGCCAGCCCCTGTTTCTGTGCTGTTGTTTCGCTTTCGATGGGTGGATGCTTTGCCGTGGACTTCGATATCTCTTGTTTTATCGCATTTCCGCGCTTCTCCCTAGTGACACTGCCAGTTTATTGTTCCAAGGCGCCAAAGAACGTAAAGGACCTCACCGAAGACGATCGCATCGATGTAACTTTTCCCTGAACTGCGAAGAAGCTAAGGCTAGGGAATCAAATCAATTTTTGCGGCTATATTGTCGTTGGTTCCTCTGTTCTGGCTAGCTCTCTTGAACTATAACAGATGAATCGGGTTCGATGATACGATTGCCCTCAGAAGCGTCTGGGAAGTTGGCATTGGTTCCCGACGCGGAGGTATACCGTCGAGAGGGCGAGCCGTCAGCTGAAGAAACAAAAGAACCACAAAGCAAGCTTCTCTGCGGTTTCGTTGGAGGAGCAGCGATGGGCACTGGCACTATCTAATCAGTTCGAAGGCACCCGTGCGGCTTCGAGATGCAGTGAGGTCTATCTACGCGGCAGCCGCCAATCAATGAGCTGCAGCAACCGCGAAAGGATCACGCCATCGTCGATGACAGGAGCCTTCCGACTCGTAGGAAGTGCGTGACCTCACCACAAACACCACCACCACCATCAGCACGTGGTTGTCATCGTCGTCGTCGTCGTCGTGGTCGCTTGTGTGCTAACCGCTAGTATGTAGACTTTGGGATATGACCAGCAGACCTATAAGATGACCGATCCCTGGGTCACGAAAGGCTACGGTGCTCCCTAGGACCCCCTGCTCCGCTTGATCTACGGTCCCGGCTGTCCCCTTCTTGGATCGCCTCACAATCAGAACCAATCGCGAGCCCTGTCTCTTTGTTTCATGGAAGAGTACACCTCGAGCATAGCCATGGGCATCAACTTCGGCAGTTGAGCATCTGACCATGCTCTCGAACCTCCACGTCCGGAGAGAATGTTGAAGACCCATGGGCAGGAGGAAGTCCTCGAATTCGGGTCTCACATCCCCGATCGCTCTTTTTTCGAAAAAAAAAGCAGTTCCCGATGCACATGAACCGCTGTGATTCATAGATCGGGCATTGGGTTCCTTCGATTCCGTTTCAGAATCGAAGGCGTGCGGCACGGGTGCAGGCAACGAGAGGGCATGAGAAGGAGTGGGTAACGGACCGAGATGCTCGACCAGGCCAGGGGCACGTGCATGCAGTCGAGCACCGCGAATCGATGCGGAAGAAGCTGTTGTCCCGATAAAAATCGACGCTCAATTGATATACACGATGATGCCGCTGCTGCTGCTGCTGCAGCGTCGTGGTTCAGTGGATTGAGTCCCTTCGAGGTGCTGGGAAAAATACTTCATCAATCTACCCGCTCACTCACTCATTTGGTTGGGCTTTCTCCATCGATCAATCAATCAATCAATTATTAGAGCAGCTCTGACCGACATGAATCCCTCAATCTATCCGGGAGAGCGGCATCCGTCCGCATCGTCGTTCGTCGCGTGAGTTTGGTCGGCCAGTGTTGAGCCTAGATGCCATGCGACTGGTCATTCAAAACTCCCACGAGCATTTGGGCACGTGACTGCTCGGAGTTCTGGCTGTTGATTCGAATCGAGTGGCCCTGGATGGGATAGCGAGCCGTCGTCAGGTTTCCTCAGTCCTTTTAAACTTCGTTGGACCTGATTTCGGAACAAACGCCTACCCAAGCGACCGGGAGAGCGCACAAGTTCCGACAGTGAACTCTGGCAAAAGTTCTTCTCTCAGTAGCGCGGCCCTCGAGAGAATGTTGAGACCGACGGAGAATGAATAAATGAAAAAAATTGCGGAGACTCATCAGCCAGGGCCATAATCGTTAGTTTGAAGCACTTTGCCGTCGAGTCATTGTCATCATGATGCATTCCCTCATACTGGAACACGACGACAACGACCGCTGCCACAACTACTTCTACCGTGGGATAAACATATGCATGTGTTTTCGTGTCATTGTGCCGGTGTTGTTTTGGTGGTGGTCGGTGTCTTCAGGACGACGGGGGCGAGGGTGTATGCAGAGGGGCCACAGAGATGATGTCTGGCCCTGAAAGTGGCCATCGTCCCAAATGAGCGCTGCCCATACATACCAACCGACCGCCCTCCCGCCCGTTTGCTCCCTGACTCGCCCAGCCGCCGAGAAGCAGAAGCAGCAGCAAACGGCAGACCGACATCAGGCAGCGGGCATTCCCGCCTCCCCTACTTTTCCCTCGTTCCGATGCTCGCCCTCCCTCAAGAAATACTAACAATAAACACGGTAGCCGACTTGCCCCTCCCCCCCATCCCCGGTCAAAGTGCTCTCCTCTCCACGCCCTCCCCTGGCGTCGTCGGTGGAGAACTCGGGACCCCATCCCGCTCCCGCCCTGAATCGCCTCTGCCAGGGTTGCCCTTCTGGAGCCGAAAAAGCCGCCAGTGCCGACAACCCGCCAGGCAGGCAGGCAAGCGAGCAGCCCACCCACTCAGCCGCCCGGCTACACGTTGGGAGAAGCCTCCAGTGGTAGTCACTGGCACCCCGTTGGCAAAGCTGCCCGTCTGCTTCCCTAGATCGGTTTCCCTCCTTCGGCCCGGGGCGGGGGACCCCAGATCCGCCCCTATCCTTGGTCCTGTTCGGAAGCTTGGTGAGGTGGGGGAGCCGGCGCAGCATTAGCGAGTGTTGAATTTAGCTAAAAGCATCCAGTCCCCGGGGGCGGAGAGAGACGGCCAAGATAAGGAGGGAGAGAGCAGTGAGGGTAAGAACGAGGGGAGGGCCTCGCCCGCACTCCGCTGCCCCCTAGCTGTTCGCTGCTTCTTCCACCACTACCACCCTCCAATGCCGCCGCCGCCACTCCTCCTCCTCCGTTCACCCAGACGTTGCCGCTGCTGTCGATGTTGGTGGTGGTGCCGCTGCGACCGCCACCGTCGTTCCTTCTTGTAGGCTGAACGAAAGTTCCGCTTCGTTGGAGGAAAGCAAGGAAAAGAAGCGCCTGGCTCCTGCAACGAGCAACTCGGCTGCTTGGCCTTCTGGCTTGCCCGCTTGCTTTCTCACCAAGATGGTTCTCGCCTGCCGTGATTCTGTTCCGTTGTTGCCGTTGTTGTAAACGTCGTTGTTGCCTCTCCCGCTGCTCCCGTCCTGGCTTTGAAAGAAACAACGTTGCTCTTTTGCTTGCTTGAGGGAGCTGCATTGCTGTCGCCGCCTTCGTTGACAGTTTTGGGAGGCAGGAGTGGCAACCAACACCGCTCAGGGGCGGCATACGAGGGAAAGCGAAAGGGTTACAGGGTCAGTCAGTGGTCCGTCAATCAGTCAGTGGTGGGCTGTACGCCAGTGCATTCTCCTCGCTCCAGCGTCGTGATTTCTTTCGAAAAAGAGAGACTACCAAGGAGACAAAAAGCGAATCTCAGATGCAAGGATAGACAGGAGCAACAACTCCCCGCACCACTGGAAGCTAGGAAGGGAGGCCGTTCCGTATTCGCCTTTTCAGGACCCCGGGCCGAAAATCAAAGAAGCCTATTATCATTGTCCTTGAGGAGAGTGATCTTCTCGTTCAGTGCCGACGTAGTTAATCGCCAAACAATAACGATCGGGAGATAATCTACAGATTCTCCAGGGGGAATCACGGATACTGAACCAGCGAACGAGCGACTGCGCGCGAACGATTGACCGAACATGCTCGAAGCGACGAAAATATCGAGGCGTCTGCCGTTCAGGGGCCCGCCTCAAGCGAGTTAACTAGCCAGCCAAGAAAGAGACAGACCGAGCCGGCGAAGGAATGATAAGATAGGCGAATTTGCAAAGACACCACCACAAACACCGAACATAGGATCGGAGACACCTTTTGCCCTCCCCTCCGCCGCCATGAACAGCTACGACTTCCACGACGACCACAACCGAGCTCTGTTCAGAAGAGAAGCTGCCGCCGACGTCGTCTGAAGAACAAGCAGGCGAGTAAGCAAGAGCGCGCGGGAGTGAGGACCGAGCGGACGGAGGTGATAGAGCAACAATCTTGCAGAGCTTACTTGGCTCGCGGACCGCGAGATAACAGAGGGTGAAATAACGTTTTTTTCTTCTTGGTGCCGATGAGATAACCGAGTAACCGACATCAAACATTCGATTCGGAGCAACTCCGAAGCGCCCCGAAATCGAAGCTGCAGGAGCGAACGGAGGGTAACAGAAGCAAACGACACCAAGTCTTCGATTCGTGGTCAGAGAGACAGCGTTGCGCTGCGATTCGTCCGATGCTTCGACGAATATCTCCGAGTAGCGTTGTTCAAACGAGGCAAACTCACGATGAGCGGAGAGATCGAGTAAATGTGTCCATCAAAGATTTGATCTGATCACTGAGGATCACCTGAATGCCCGTCAGGCCAAGCAGAGAGAATCAAACTGCCGATTTCACGAGCCACGAGCATTTCTCTGTCTATTCGAACGGAAAAGAACGTCAAACAAACACATTTCGATTGAGAAGCAGGTTCACCTCAATCCTGACTTCAGTCCGCCAGCCAACCAGCCGGCCAATGAGCCAATCCGGTAACGGGCGTCCAGATTGAGGTAGCAATGCATTTCACGTCAAAACAAGGCGAACAGCGGCTTTGAAATTTTTGACAGACGGTTTTGACCATGCGAACGCATTAACGTTCCGATTCAGGCAACACAACATCACTGTCACCGTCTTCGGTGGGGAACACCAGCGAAATCGCGGTTGTCTATCTGTCCCTCCGTTATCCTTCAAAGTGATTCTTCGCTTCGTTGGAGTGACCTTCGACGCGCACGTGAAACATCATGGACAGACCGCCATCTTGAAGGCAGCGGCCCTTAACACCAAGTCCGTGCGAGCGCCGAATCAGGTTGAAGACAGCCGACGAATAGTCCTAGAAATATACACAAGAGACGAAGCTTCTTCACCCGGTCGCTGCACTTCATACCCGAGACCGCGTTAAGAAACGCCCGAAGGCAACGTGGCGTTGTTTATGCAGAAGCCACTGAAAATGGGCCATGGAGAGCGCCGTTGTCGATCGGGAAGGTTGCAGGCTTCGAATCAAACGATACATAAGCAGAATCGTTGTGTTAATTTTTGGAGACTCGAAAAAAAATCGTAACGACCACCACTCATGGATATTTCATACTTTCGGCGACCGGAGATTTTCGGAAAAATCATCTTGGGAGGAACCGCTCGGGAGCATCGATCCTCGGCAGGAGCAGAAAGTCAATTAAACCCAGAGCTTGACAAATTCAATAATATCGCTATTAACGCAGAACAGAGCCAGCATCGTTCGGTTGGCTGCTTCGGTGATCCGGCAATCGGAACGAAATAGACAGATAAAGAGAGGGTCCGAAAAGAGAAATGGAGAGATTACATGGAAGCACGTTGACACATTTATAGACATGCTGATAATGTACGCATCGCACTCACACACACACACACCAACAATTGATCGGACACGATTGCCGAATAGAAATTGTTTTTGGTGACACCCGAGCAGCCGGAACGTTCGGCGGGTGGCCAGAAGACGTAACTGAAGCGTGAGAGGGAAATACAACAAAGACAAGATTGCTTGAGATGGGAGGTTGTAATACTAGTCTCCATCCTTTGTTGGTACTATACCGGATCGTCAGAATCAACGATGCGAAGTGCAGCATGTTTGCCGATAACAATTGGCTTGAACGCTTGAAATCCGGAATGAAGAGTTGTAAATCCTTCTTCTCGATTTTCCACCTAAAACCTCTTTTTGCCGAACTTGCCGGCTCGTTTCGAAACGCCCTGCCCGAGTCGGAACTTCTAAGCACATGCGGTAGCAATGAACATTCCAATGGTTTGTAAGCAATGTAACGATTGTCCTGAAATTTCTAGAGCTTTGAAGCCTTCATTCTGGTCCATGAAGACTTCTGTGGTGATTACGGAGTTGAATCCGCGGGTAGCGGTGATGATCGAGTCATCAACGGGGCCTCCGAACACCTCACCCTCGTGCGACCGGACTCATACTGCGGACGCCGATGATCATCAAACATATTAGAGTATGTGTTTGCTCAAACCATATGCTTTCAACGTACAATGCGCGTAGTTCATTGTAGAGAACAGTTGAGGAGGCACGACTGAATCATAATAGTGTACATCTGCTCTTTGTCGTCGTTCTTGTCATCACGGGCCTTGTATGCACACTCATTGAAAATCCAAGGTGTTGATGTTAGCCGTGATGCGACGAATTTGGAAGTGAGCAAAGCATCTCATGGGGGGTTTTCGTGGCCGCTGTTTGCCTAGTCAACCATCCAGCTATCGGTTTCGAGTTAAAGACGGGAGGCTTTGGCTATGGCTTGTACACGCTCTCCGAGCGGACGGAGCCGATGATGAACTTAGAACGATTGAGCTAGAGAGAAGTGTGTAAATATTTGCGGCATCTGAACCAACAGAGCGTGTCGCTCCGTGGGTTCATTCACAAGTGGCGGTTATATGGCTGATTGCACTGTGTGACTGAGAACGTCTTACACCTCTGGAAGAGAAGAACGAGAAAATTTTGGGGCAGATCACTATCGCTGGGAAATCTATCCAGGTTTGAGCTGGATCCCGGCTCAAGTCACGAAAGCGGAAAAAGTGAATTGGCGATAGAAGGCCGGTGCGGAACGGTTCCGGAACTGAAAAAGCTACTACTCGATAATAATCGAAAGATGTGACCGCCTCTCCGGTGACAGCCATACTGCTTCAAAAGAGGGCTGGAGATGCCTTTCGTCTCTACACGTAGCCACGAGTTGTAGTACGAGCCAAAGTGACTGTGTATATGTGTGTGAGTGCGTGCGCGCGACTGAGTGAGGATGTGTATCGCATCACATAGTCGCACATACTCGTTCCCACACTACTACCGAACGGGACACCGCATTTTGTGCGCGCATACACAAGCGAAGGGTGGCCGAGCGGCCGCCTGTCCGGCCGGCCGGGCAGGCAGGCAGGCACTGAGAGCTGAATAAGCCTATGATGTTATTTCAATAAAAGCAGACAGCGTGTCGTTGGTCGAACAGGCGACCAGGCTAGCCTACTCATCGTAACAGCAGAAGCATCGCTTGTTGGTCGGCTGGCTGGCGGGCTTGCTCGCTCGCTTCGCCTACCAACCTCCCGAGCTGCATACACGGTTGTGTTTCAGGACGCCACCCTCCCTTACGCTTTCCCCACTGTCACAGGCTCACGAGCGAGCCGGCGGACGAACGAACAAACGGGCAAGCTCAGCTCAGGGCTCTAACGAGTTCTACGTGACGCGAGATTGTGGATGACTCGTCAGCAACTCGCGGCCGGCCACTCTTCTGGTCGCATGCTCGCTCGGTCCGAATTGAAGCAGAGACGACCTCGGGAAGAGTGAGCTCTGCTCGCGAAATTTCCCCAATCACTCATTCCCGACTCTAAAGGCGACGAGAAGCAATGCGACTCGAGGTCATCTTCGGAAGAAAACCGATTGGATGAAACTCACTTTCTACCTTCCCTGAAGGCGACAACGTGCGCCACGAATACACAAGTCATGGAAAATAGGCTCAAGTTCATCGTTGACCCGTCAGGGTAGACTGATCCGAGTTCCAGCAGAGTACCCTCAGCAAACGTACGGTCTGCAACTCAGCGTTCATGAAACATGAAATACATCAAACAAGCTGATATGAGCTGGTTATGGAGTACCTTTCAGAAGACAGCAAATGGGAGCTCTGTGGGGTAGAGGTAACACATGTACTGTGCGCACTCTACGTTAGATTCGAGAGTAAACTGTAGCGAAGATCATGAGAGGAAATAGAGGAGGTCACCCGAGAACTTGACTCCCGTTTCCTCTTGCTGAGCTGTACTCTGTGACCGATTCCCGGGAACATAATTGTCACCCCTCCTACTCTAGTTCACATATTTTCGGATGTAGACAGGGATTTGAGCGCTTATGATCCGGTCTCGACGAGGAGACGATGCCTGAAAACATCGTTCAGGAATGAAGAATCGAGGTGAGAGAGCCGATCGTAATAAGCTGAATCTCGACAAAGTTCGCGTGTTCGCCGAGTTCTCTGTCTTATCTCAAACACCATCGTCTGCCAACAACACTCGCTTTGGAATCACGATAAATCGTGATTTGAGAACGGGGAACGGAGGAGGAGAGGACCTGATTTCGGCGTGATACGGTTCATACTCACATTCAGTGTGAGGAACGATGATAGCGAGAGACAGAGCTGATTGATAAAGACGAACCCCTGAGGGGATCCGAGTGTGACGTTCTCGCCGCGCGCCTCACCTTCAATCTTCAGAATTAATTTCATTTGTTGAGCCGCCTGACACGGGCGCGAGAGATAGATGTGCAGTCGACAACGAGACGAAAAACAGTCGGAGCTGTGCGACGGAGTCGATTAATCGAGCGACAACGACACAAGAATCGCGGAGGTGCCGCCTGTTGTACTCATGCGTCGACCATGGATGAGCCATCTCCGAAATTGGCTCTCTACTCTACTAGATACTTTCTCATAGCCGTTTTGGCGAATTCTCGCGCTAAAGTCAACGGGCGTATCGTACGTTGAGTTACGAATGGCGAGTTGACATTGGCTGATTTAATTTCACACACCTTTCGTGCGGCATAATATGTTCTCTCTCCGTTGAATGCTTCCTGAGACGCCCCCGAGAATGCTTGCCACGCTTGGGGCAGTCCGCCCGACCGACCGATGGACCGATGCACAAACACTCACAAAGCCTTCGGTGTTGAATGGGGGGAGGGGGCGGGGTTTATTTGCCATACTAATCCAGGATCAGAGGAGTAGGCGTTGCCGACCAACAACTGGGAGGTTACGACCACGAGGACGACCGCAACCCACATCACAATGGAGTTAATACCGAGTGAGCAATTTCGAAGTCGCGGTCACGCGAAGTCATCACAACAAACCACCGTTGGACTGGGGTTCGCCTTCAATTTGAAATTAAAGTTCTCCACTTGTCTGGAGATAACTGTCTCGAAGCATTGTGGAAACCTACTCGGAGCTAGAGAGCGTCTGACACGAAACTTGATCGCTGTTGACCGTATCGGAGGACTCTCGAAACGCTTTTAGAATTGACATATCGAAACAGTGCACCCGAAAGGGAGCTGAAGTGACAGATTCGGTTTGACGAGTCGCAGACCTGCCCGTTCCATGGGAAGGGAGGCGCTGCGGTTCCGACTGTCACCGACTCCGGGTTTTGACCCGAAGTATCGATGCTATCTCTCCGATGTTGATACTTCCGAGCTGGTATTCGTTAGCCAATAAAGCATGTGATGTAGATTTTGGCAAACTCTGCCAGCTTCTCGGCTACTCTGAGAACTCCGAGCCGAGAACGTCAACAGACTCCATCATCTCCCTCCGGCACAGCACCCTTGCCTAGTCGCCTGTTGTTGCTCCCACTCGGTGGATCGTTCGTCGCTTCGCTGGATGTTAAGGTCGGTCGCGTGTGTCGTCGATTCGACGACGAAGAAACTCCGCGATAATACCCCTCGGAAATCCCGAAATCTGTCAATTGGCTGTCCACAACTGCCATTCCCATATTAGCCTCTTTTTCCTTTCTCCTCCCCATCTGGGTCCCACCTGTCCGCTCCCAGGCGAAATTCTCTCCCGTTGCTTGCCTTCACGGTGGCGCTGGCTAAAATCTCCTACCGCCATAAAGCTAAGCAGATTAGAGCGACTTCATTCTGAAGCAGTCTGGGTGGTCGACTGCTTGCCAGTCCTAGCTCGCCCGTTCGCTCGCTCGCTCGCCCGCTAGCCTGCTTGCGTGCGACCAAGTAAGTAAGTAAGCTTCTGCTCGGTTTACCTTATCCATACACACCCAAGCGCAATCTACTTTTGCACACGGTGTCCCGTGATCCGTTCCTGGTCTAACGTTAACGGATTCCCGCCGGCCGATCGCCCGAAGATCCGCAAATCCAATCATGATCGACAACAGTGCTCATCGACGTCGTGAATCGACTAATAAATGTTGAATTATTCATCAATGTTCACGAGGAATAAGAAAACCTGGAACGAAACTAGGGAAGAAAAAGATGATCACTCACTCAGTTCGCTTTTAACCGAAGAATAGACAACCGAAGAGCCGTGCGTGGAGTCGTCGGAGTAGTACTGGTTCATGTCGTTGTTGCTCGCGTTGGTTTTCGACGGCGAAAGGGGCATCGGGGACTGCGGCGTCTCTTGTTTAAGTTCCGCGCTCACACCGACGCCCCCTACTAGACCGCCCACCCCTAAAACATCGTGATCCGCTTTGCAGAACAACTCATCTTCCCGAATCGCGAATTCGTCACCTGAAACGGCCCAGCTCTTGTGGTTAAAATTGATGTCCCGAATCCATTGGGGTTGGAAAATAATCGACATTGCGGCGTCTTGATTAGACAGTTGTACTTACCGGGTATGAGTTGTCTCGAACATGCGATACACCGAAAGCAGTCGATGTGGAATATCTTCCCTCGTGCTCTCATCACAAAATCACTACGACTAAAACTCAAACCACATTTCGAGCACTTGGCGCCAAATAACCTGAAATGTTATCAAGAAGAGATAAGCAATCGTGTCGTTGCATCCTTCGATCGTTCTTGATCTCTTCGTCGCGTCCCTGCTCTGTGAAATCTTGGAATATCTAGCATGCGGTACGCTCCGGAATTTTCATTGGAACCATTTGAAACAATCTAGAACATTTGAGGCATCCGGGGACTACTTATTTGAATTGAAGCCGTATTTCGAATGACGAGACTGCGGCTGCCCCACGCCGCACCGCGTCGGTACTCGAATTTAGGATCAAGGCACAAAGATAAACAGACTGCCGTTTGAAGTTGCCTGCGGCACAATTGGCTCAAGGATGAGACCTCTTAGAGTGAGTGGTATATTCCTTCGCAAATATCAGGCCGACTTTGGGTTTTCTCACGCAAAACCTCAGTCAACATAACAGTTGAGTCGGGAAAATTGACACAGGACCATGATTTTGGAGTCCAAGGTTCTATGCTCGCGTCTTGCCCTGTACCCGAATCCTAAGTAACATCTTGGGAAGCAAGGAAGTCACCGACTCTTCCGATTTTTACAGACGGGCAGCAGTTTTCACGCTCGCCTCATGGCCCAAAGAATCGTTCATGATATCATGAGAGCGGGACTCCTCATGGCCAAACAAGGAATTACGCCATTGACACAAACTTCCTAAATCATTCCCCTAAATCAACGGAGCTCGAGGCTCACATCAGACGCTGAAATCAATTCGAGTCTCAAAATCAGACGATTGAGCAGGATCTGATAACTCCAAGCCCATGCTCGCCGCCGAGTTCATCAATCTATCTGAGCGGATACTCTCGTGATCCGACCGCGGATCTAAAAACCACACGTGACGCAACCACCACGAAGATTCAGACCGGAGCCGCTTTGATGTCGCTTCCCGATGCGATCCAGGAAGTACCATCCCATGTGCTTCTCAACAGCGAGTTATGAACTCGAATGACAAACCGCCTTCGCAATCCAACGAATGCGAGCGCCGGATTCGGCCAATGAGTGAAAAATATCCCCTGATCATTGAGTACAGCAACTCACAGCGAAACAACAAGGAGGAACGCAAGCGAACCCGAATCGAATGCCGATCCTGCTCAGATCTCCCTGAAACCACTGGATGGATGGATGAACCGCTCGGGTTTCATAATTTGCATACTTTTCCACCCGTTTGACAGGAAGGATAGAACTTCCTCTTCCGGCATCGCTTCCGGCCGTCCCCTCTGTCAAGCAGATCCAACGGTCAGGGTCGGAAATCCATCACATCGCAGTATTGGTGTCCTTTGTCCCACTCTTTCCTCATCAGTTGTCAACGAATAATTTCGATGCAATGTCGACCTGATTCCGATTTGACCTCAGAAGCGAGTTCGAATGCAGTGTCCATGATTTCGCCTCGAATGCATGATGGGATGCTACGTACACTTTTCGCACCATAAGGCGGGGAAGCCAGAGACTGGGAACCATGCATGATCCAGCTTCTAGCACTTGACTCCATTTGGCCGCGTTTACTTCGCTAGAAATCTAAACGCGTAAACATCTCGAAACCGATTTGGCCGGTGACACCGCCGCCATAACAACGTTGTTGAATGAAACGAAAACGAGGAGGAGCTACTTGTCCCGCTGTTCTGTTCCTCGCTGCCGTGTGTTTGGTTGTTGTTGTTGTTAGCGAGCCAATAGAGACCCGAGAGTCCTGTTTGAACGGAGAGCAAGAGAGCGGATGTTTCTGGTCTTCGGGAATATCGACGATGTCTATCGCTGCCGGAGGACGATAGAAGGGAGAAAGGAAGCGCATGGAGAACATGAAACAGCTGTAACTCGTTGCTTTTCTCGATTCGTTATCGGTTCCCGTAGAGTTGCGGACAGACGCGATATCGACCACTAAATCGCCATTAATCTCCGCTTATCTCGGCTCTCCGATTTGAGGGAGGCCTCTAAAGAGTCTCCTATGGAGGGCGGAAGCCTGCGCACTTTTTCGAGTGGATCCATCCCAAGTCGCCTGCCTCTGGCCGGACTGGTTGATCTACGCCTCGCTTCGATCACTTGGCTCATCTCACGACGATCTAGAATCCAACGATCCAAACATTTCCGTCGTCTGGAGGAAAGAGTCCAACTTTGAGGCCGCGTCGATGGAATCATTCCAAGCCCATTCGACGCTCTCATAATCTCCGCCGGATGTTTTCGTGTTTTCAGAAAAGCTACCAGAAGCTCCAGAATCGGTCAGCTGATGGGTGGATCCGGATTCCTCGGCTCCCTTCACCTTGAAATTTTGGGGTGGAGGGGGGGGGGCGAGAACCAAACGACGAAATTTCAAGTTTTCTCGCGGCGTATCCGCTTCCTTCTGAAAAAAACCTCACAAATGCCCCGCACTCGCTCCATATCCGGAGGTGTACAATTGTTCAGAGGTGACTGAATAAATGAACCAGGAACGTATCCAGGATTGTCGGACAGACGGATGAGCAAGCAGACAGGCAGGGAGCCCGGCCGGCCGGCAGGCAAAAAGCTTCAACGCCAAAACATTTGTAGCCGGGGTTTGAATCGTAGATCGTGACCCCCCAGTCACGCTCCTCCCGTGCCTGTATGACGACTACATGCAGGCTTTGTCTATCTGTTCGTTAGTTCGTTTGCGCGTAATTGGTCGAGCTGGCCAAGTGTCGCAATCAATTTAGCCCTGACTCTGTTCGTTCGTCCGTCCGTCCGTATATCTGTCGGACTCGTTGGATTACAATGTACGCCTTCGCTCCGTACGTACCGCACGATCGCAGCGAATGCATGCGATTCTCATTTCACTTGGCCGTGTCGTGTAATACCGTTCTGCTGGTAATTATACGCGGTTGTAGCTTCATACCTTGTGCTGTGGTTGGTGCGAGTTGTGTGTCGAGCTTTGAATGAATTCTGGTACGAATTCATTTACGTCGGCAAAGAGCGAAACGCTATCAGCTCTTTCGTAGAAGCAGACTTCGCAACGACCCGATGAAGAAACATTACGTGAACGAAGTTTGTGATCTCGCTCGTTTTGTTCGATCACCGAATGCTTGAACTCGTTAAGAAAGCAGCAGCAGCCTGTACAGATAACGGGAATCGATCCGTGCCAAAGTTTGTGATGTTTTGTTTTGGCTCTGTTGCCCTGTCTTCGCATCTATTTCTGCATCCGCTCCGCGAGCACTCCAAGCTATCAGAAGGCATATATCTTGACGTATCTCCGAACGAGTATCTCGACGGCGTTACGTACGTCTATATGCGTACGTAACTGTGCGTGCGTATCCATTAATAGTGGGGAGAAGAAGACGACGACGACATCGACCACGATGACAAAACAACGACGGCCGCCATTCACGCCACAGGTCAATTGAATGACTGCATTGGCTCCTACTCCCGCCGAAGTCGCCATCATCTCCGTAGTAAAACAGAATAGCGAGTCAAAGTCCTCATAAAGTCAAGAGAAGTCTCGTCTCCTGTTCCCTTGTCAGGGCGGATTCTGTCGCGGACAAAAGCGTTGAAGTTGACGCGCGCTTCACCGACGTTCATTTCTTTTGTGACTGATTCGGCAGATCAATGATGCGAGGCGAAGTCAGCGAACGAGTCAAATCCGAAACTGTTGCTCAATAGTGTAGCTTTACATATGATATTGCGCATAAACGCTACACTCTGCATACGTTATGCAACGCCGATTTGCAAATGGGACTTAATGTGCACACATTATTCTTGCAATGAGGCAATGTATGTCCGACATTCGAATCCTGGTTGGTCTTCCTTGTTAATGACCTCGAATCCGTATCAGAGGAAACTGTTTCAAAAAGTCCCGTCCCATCTCGGATCCATGCTCCTCTCTTTGCCGTCATTCCGCTGTTCTGTCTATTTCATCCGTTCTTTATTTCGGTCGTTGTTCCTAGTGCGTAGCTCCGGTCTCCGCCTGCACTAAGTAAGATTCATCGACTTAATCTTCTTTCAACGTTGGGTGAGATCACCGTTGCTCTGCTGCGGAGTCCTCCGACTCCTTGACTGACTGGATGGATGACTATGGCTTGGTACATTTGCCAGCTAGAGGCAGGTGAGTGAAAGCGAGCGAGCGGGCGGGCCAGCGGCCAGGTGGGCAGGCGGGAACCCGTGGGCTTCGGCTTGGGGCATTGTCATTGCGATGGCAGAGGCATATAGCAGCAGCAGCAGCAGCACCCTTCGTCGTCGTCTCCTCTTCCATCACCACTGCCACCACCGCCACCACCATCACCATCACACTAGAGGCAACGGTGGAAGCGGCAGCATTGCTGGCTGGCTGGCTGGATGGTTGGTCGGTCGCTTGGTCGGTCGACTGGCTGGATGGCGCCGTCTGCCCTCGCTCTCCACGGGGTTAGCGCACACTTGGGGACGAGGCAGGGGGACACCGCCTTCGTTGAGGAGGGGCTTCTTTGTATAACATTATCCACCTGCTGTCTGTCGTCGTCGTCGCGGTCCCCTTTCTTCACGTCGTTGTTGCTGCTGCTGCTGCCACAGCCGTCGTCGTTGCAGCCACCGCTTCTTCTCTGGCCGTTCGTTCCGTTTCGAGACGAGGGAACAGACAAAAGCCTTTTTCTGATGTCTTACCGTCACCACCTTTGCCAACTCCGCCACCGCTAACACCGCTGAGGACGGCGGTAGAGTGAGCAATCGGCCATGCAAGCAAAAGGGTTTTTCTTGCAGTTGGAGGCGCCATCGATTGTGTGACACGCCAGATAGCCCTGCTCCTTGACGCGAGAGCTGAGCGTCAACAAGGAACCCACTACAAGCAGCATCATGGCAACGTCCGTCGGATCGCTGGTTGCTTTCGTCCGTTAGGAGCCTGAGGACCGTGTTACGCTCGGACGAATCCGTTGCAGCTACGACTACTCTGACGGCTGCTGCTGCTGCTGGAGTTGCCATCACCGCCGCCGGAAAAGCGAGAAAGCCCCACTCCGACGTGACCTTTTCCTCCCGGACTAACCAACAATGAACAAGCCTAGTACAGAAGAGGATTCTCCAGCGAGGGCGAACTACATATCCAAGGGAACTAACGGCTCTCACAAAGCGATCTGGCCGGGGGTTTTTTTCTTATTTGGTCCCTCTCGAAAAAGGCCGACAGACGAGCTGGCGGGCACACGGGCAGAAACAGAGCCGACCGTGTCAGCCACCCAGTCATTCAGTCAGTATGGCTCCTGTGGTTTTTCCATTTCTCACAAAAACTTCCACCGAGGCCATCTTCCTAATACTTCCTGCCGATGTCCGCCCTCTCACGTGAGCTCTTTCCCTCCTGAACGCCGCCAGCCCAGGCTGTTGTCCTGTACTCCTCTATGAAAAATAACCTTCAACCCAGCCATCCGCTGAGCGATATATGTAGAGGCACGTGGAGCTCGTAGTCGTTCCAGGTCTCTCGGCTACTGGTTGTATGCCATGGTGTCGTCGTGAGAGGTTTCGACGACAGCCAGAGACCACAATAGCGTCCGGCCGGAAACAGCAGCCATCCAGCGGAGCGGGCATGCAGGCGGCGAGACGGGCGGACAGGCAGATATACCGCAAGCATAGCTAGCAAACTCGACCGCCGCCAGCTCCGCCCAGGCTAGGCCAGGCCAACACCACTTCCGGTGAAGTGAAAGTCCTCTGTGAATTCATGGCAACATTGAATCTTCGTCCACCACCACACGCCAGCCAGCCAGCAAGCCAGCCAGCCAACCATTTCTCAGTCAGTCAGCTCTTTACTGCTCAATAATTCACCGTTGAACGAAAGAAGCTCTGATAGGAGTCTGAACGCCGAGAGGCCAGCCGGGCAAAATAAGGATCAGAGTTTAGGTTGGGTTACAGCCGCCGACGATCATTCCGATGGGGCGGGGAACTGTCCTGGATTCTCCTTCCTGAATCCAAGTTCCATCTTGACAGCCGAGATTGATCCGCAAAGGTCAAGCAACGTCCGCGGATAGTTCAAGCTCAAGCGGGAGAACTGCGAATCTCCTCTTCATGGGTGTTGTGATGCACTTCTAGTTTCAGAGTTAATCAACCCCAGACCAACCCCCTGCTAAACGCTCGATCTCCTCGTGTCGGTGAGGTGTGCCAGAAGTGTTGGATTTCACGCTCGCAGTGCCAATCATAGCTATGCGCCGGACTGGGGTTGAAAAAAAGGAGCCGACCTACGAGCGCTCCACACAAACACCAAAAAAAAACCACGGTCACCCGCAGCTGAGAGCTCAAGTAGAGAATAGCTCGCCGGAGGCTTCTCTACGGGAACTCGAGTTCTGCACTAACTGTCAACTTTCGCGAAGCATCATTAGTCGAGGTCTGTGTCACGCGTCGGAGTCGCGTGCACATTATATTAAGGAGTTTAAAGCTAATTTATCTCATCTGCACCGTCTGCCGACCCACAAGTCGAAGTGCCTTATGGTTTTCCACGGGCGAACAGAAGCTCTCGATACTCGAGCGTTCGCTCGGGGCTTCTGAATCCAATTTCGTGAGGTCACCGGATTAAAACGAAGTTCCGTCTCGGCTACGCAGACCAATTGGCCTAACGAGGTTCACCGAAAACCTGTGTCGGCCCTAGGTTCCGGCCGTTACAAAGTTGTCCGTGTGCTTGCGGTGCAAGTCGGCCATGTCTGGGCGTAAGAATTGAGATCGCACACGGCGGTGAGCTGCACGGGGAAAACTGCCTCCGACAAAAAAAAAACATCTCGAGACATACACAACCCGTTTTATGTTGGAGCTCGACTCCTCGAAATGTGTTGCTACAATGAAAGTCAGGTGCAGTTTTGGCCGAGGCTAGGAAGGTTTTTATTCAATTACGTTCCTACACTGGCGAGTCTTAGCTGTGCTAAAAAGTGTGACTCCCCCGAAATGGCGGCTTCTTATTAGATTATATACCCGTGTGAGTGTGCCTGTTCCACCCTCCTAGTTCTGCGCACACAGCCTGCTTCTGCGCTCTCTCAACCTCGTCAGACGACTCTGAAGCAGCAAGTCATCCTTTCTCTGGACTTGCGACGTCCATTCCGTACGTGGACTAGCTACCCTTCTGAATGGTGACGCTTTACGCCTCATATGATTGATTGGGCGCTCACGAGATGTCCGAATTTCTTCCGGAGGAGACTCAGTCCGGCAACGAAAAAATGATAGCGGTGGCAACGGAAGAGCGCATTTCGAGGGTGAACCGTTTCACCTCGCGATGCAAAACGAAGGACGATCGCGAGTGTAGCATCGTGGAAAGACCGGAAAGGGGCAGTGACGTTCACGGAAAGTTCATGCCCTAATCCCTTGCTCGCATTTCCCACGGAAACTTCTCGACGATCCGGGTATTATTGACGTCTGACATCTGTGATCAAAACGCGAGCGGTTTTTGCAGCTGATCTCCAGACGACCACATGTCCACGGAAACATTCTTGTGACAAGGCCATCCGCAGCTGCATTCGAGTTTATCGAAAAAAATATCTCCCCGTGTTCCGTACGCTTTATCAGGTGAATCCTAAACCGGCGCTCCTAACGTTCCATGGCAACATTGTTTCATGAAATCGTCGAAGCAAGTTGAACAGTGTCCTCCGCGCGTCACAAACAGCGGACAAGGCTCCTCAAATTTTCAGACCCCCTTAACGACAATCCATTCAAATGCTTCCGCGGGCAGAGTTCAATCAAAGCAGAACCCGGTATCAAGTAGCATGGTGTCGAATTTCGGAAACCAGAGAGAGGGATCGAAACGGGAGCGAGTTTTGCCCTGGTTGAGTTTGATTCTGTGAGATGCGGCTCCGAGCCTCCAGTGTAACTTGTACGAAGATACCTCAAGCATTCCGAAAATGGGGAGTTTGTCTGCTGAACTTTATCAACGAGAAGAGCGGCAGTGGTTTCTCTTCGCTCGGTGTCGGCAAATGGATGAGCATATCAATGAACTCACCTGTGATAGTCACTTTTGCAGTAGGTCTTCCCTTCTCTCACAAAACAGGTACAGCTCTCGTCAAGGAACTGTAGACACTCAACACACTTGAGACAGCTTGCATGCCACTCCAGATCAGGACTGACTCTCAGGATGTACTGATCCTGAATTTGTGACCCACATCCGACGCATAGCGATATTCCGTTGCCGCAGCGTCGCTCCTGCATACAGACTGAAACGAAACGAGACACAGATCCCATTAGAACTTGGAAAGTAGACTGTCCTCTTCGACAAACAAGATATTTAACTCACAATGAGTCCTGTAAACGACCGTAGTCGTAGCTACCTAATGAGTTACTGTCCTATTGAAGACAATCGACGAAGAGAGCCAATTTAGAGATGCGGGCTCGGGGTCGATTCCCGCGCCGGAGACTTCATCACAATGCCTCGTTTCAGAGTTCGTGCCTCGAAGAAGGGCTCCTCAATATTTACTCGAGGCTTATCCGGCTACATGCTAATCATTGTTTGTCTTACTAGGCTCTCTCGAAGTTTCGTCTTCATCGCGAGCCTTTTTCCCAGGTGACATCTACATATCACACTTATCGCTGTATTTTCTCTGGGCTCAGAAACGCTGACTCCTCAATCGCCTTTTTTTCCGAAGCGTAGCTTGAGTCGGTCTGAGTCAAATGTCTCCGAGAGTTTCTTGCAATAAAGGAAGAGATCGCACCAAGGTCGACTCCGAATTGGGACGTCTCAATGTCCTCTGGGTCTGGCCGTGGTGTAGTAATGTATCTCACTCGCGGAACACATTAGATCGAAACACAAGAGACTGAAGGAGTTTTGAAGCTCGCCTGATTTTTATCTCGGGCGGTCGCATTGAGCTGCAAGTTTTTGTTCTCTCTAGGGAAGATGATGGGGAAGCTCGGTACTCTCGCAAAATGGCCTTATCATAACAAGGACTAAAGAGGCACAGGAAGGACCGCGATACCCAGGGTGGCATCGAGGAATCCGAAGCAACATAGGGACTCGTCATCGATGTCCTCTCCTCCCCCTGAAGTACTCCGAAACGCAGCCTAATAGACCGTGCTCTGTGATATATATCTCTCTTCAGAGTGGAACCTGCTCACTCAGAGACTCGGCTTGATGCCCGCAAACAGTATCATTGCCGGCATTAGTCACACGTGGACTGATTTTGAAACAGAGAATTTTATATTCGTGCAGCTGTTTCTGTACAAGTTCAGTGCGGCGAAGAAGTGTCAATGGATGCGATTAGAGGACATCAAAAAGATTCGAAACCAATTCTATATCGCTGCTGCAAATGTTGTTCAAACATGTGCGTGCCTACGTTTGGGTCGTTACACGCCGGACTTCACCCATCGAGCTGAGTTTTTGTGAAACCTGGAGAAAAAAGAAAGGCACCTGTTGACTGAACTAACTCGAATCCCGGACACTATTCAGCATCATGAGCATGGCAGTCTCTCCGCTCCATGTCAACATTTCAACAAACTATGCCGGCTTTTCGCAAAAGGCATATACCTAACTCCATTTCACAGAAGCTTCTGGCAAAGGCCGCCAGTCTGATCTTGTGTTTGGTTGAAATTAGGCCGGAATCAGGTTTCATATCACGCGCGTGTGCAGGTGGCGCCTGGTTAGATTCTCTGCTCGATGCCACGATGAACAAAGCTTCACATGGAGTTTGTTCAATGAGAAAAAAAAAACTCCGAACTCGTCTCACCGATTCGCACCGATCCCATTAGAGCTTGCATCACATGTCCTCCCTGTGGTCGGCCCGCGCTCATCTTCTGACCGCTCACGCAGAGTGTTTTGAAGTTTCGGAGTAGCATCGCTGCGAACATTTCGCGGTGTAATTCACGAAAATTCTTCACTGCCACAATAAGCTTCACCTCGGCGCAGTTGACTTCGTAACCGCCGTCGAACGACCCAAGAAAGAGCGGAACACAATCATACAACTAGCCCTAAACTCGTTGCTGTCCACGTTCAGGTGAATCCAACAGAATTTCCAAACTCAATGTCGGCCAACAAGTGGAAATGTTTCCCTGCGAGCGGCACACTTGTCATCTACGAAAGGATACCTCTCCCATCACATGAACAAAATGTACATAGAGGGTACGCATGATCTGTGCCACATGGGTCAGTGATGGCGGGCCATAGTGCTATCGAAAAGTAGGCGCCTGCAGCCGTGGATAGACGTTGGAGCAGTATCCTCTGAACGGATACGTCTTTCGAAATTCATGTAGAAACACGCGGAATACAAAAAAGCGGTTCGAGTTGCGTAATGCCTTCCTCGGTAATGGACGAATAGAGCCATCTAATGTGATTGTTGTCATTTAAATAATGCTCGTCGCAAAATAGATCGCAATGTGATAGGAGTGATTTCCAACTCGAGCGACGCTGATATTGCCGAGCTGCGCGAATGAGCTATGATGCTGCAGCTGTCGTGACATTCCTTCCGAAAGCGATGGCAACTGTTGGCATTTTTGGTCATCAAAATCGGTAGCTCATGTCCGAGCGATCAATTTCTCGAAACCATCGTGAGCTCTAGGAGAAACATGAAACTCGCTCCAGGGCGAAAATGAAGCAGAGTCAAGTTCAAGCAGAGCGTCACATTTGGCTTGCGGCCTCTATCATCGGAACACATGCTCAACTTACCACCGTGTTTCCAATGCAGCGTCTGCAAGTTGCGGAAATTTTCCACTCCATAACTTTCATTTTCCTTTTTACCATCTCAGGATGACATTCCATCAACCGCTTATTGTTAGCAGCAAAGCACCGCGTCATCTGTGAACACAGCGATGACGACCACGTCGTTACCACAAAACGCTCCCCACCAAGAATAATTTGCTAATTGCCAGTATCTTGGGAGGGAAGGCGCCCGCTTTTGCTCTTGATTTCGAGCTGATCCCCGAGTCGAGAGGAATCCGACGAGAATTCAACTTGAGTCTCCGAAACAAAGTGCGAATCCGATGGAGCCTGAAAAGGCTCATGTGATCTCGGGTCGAGTGTTTAGCTACGAATCGGGAGGTCGAAATGCTCGATGCTAATGCGAACTCCCGCATCATGCGCAAGCTTCACAGTTGCGAGCCGGTCTCGTTCGTTGATCGTGCGTTCTGTCGACCTTGGTAGTCCTCTGTCGGTCCACCCGAACGAAGCCATAGAAACGTTACGAAGTCTGGCTCCGAAGCAAACACGGAGGCTTTGGCGGGGTCTCTGCGAAGGCACCGCAGCGTTAAATCCTTCCTGGGCGCAGGAACTATCAAACGCTGGTTGGTTGATCTTACGCCTGAGTGAAGCTAAGTCTCTTCGCCAACTCCCTTCGTCTCCCTTTCTTCGGTAGTCTCTCTAACACAGCAGCTAAGTAGTGTATTTAGGCATTATCCGTGACTACATCGGCATGATGTGAGTACAATCATGCTCCGTCAAGGTATCCAACGCATCACAACAATAGCGCAGACAGATGTGAGAGCTACTGAATATTCATACAAGTGGATTCCACCTCGGAACGAACTTCCTAGACCAGCGGAGAGACAGTTGGACTGGCGAACGACGAGCGACTGGATGGATAGATATGTATAGATGGATTGAGAAACTAACAGCGACTTCGAAGCAGACAGATAGACAGCCAAAGAGACTGTTATAGAGACCAGAGCACGAACAAAACACGAGCACAACAATAGAAGTCGTGTTCTTCTTCATGGTTGTCGATCTCCAGACCACTGGCACCGAGTGATCCGATCTGCTCTGAATTCTGTCTCCTCTCGCCACATCCGTGAGACTTGACGACTTCATGTCTGATGTCAACGGAGATATTGATCAGATTGCGACAAGTTGCTCATCAAAACGCAACTGACTTCTCCTAGTGGCGGAATTCTTTCCTACAGCGTCGGGCTATGTGCTGGGAGCAACGAGATCAAGTAAGGGTAGCCCTCGCGATCAGACTTCCAGCGTTTCAGTTCAGTCATTTTGCGGTTCGCGTAAAGCTCGCCGATCTGAGGTTGTTGCCCCGAGTCAGAGAAATCGAACCTCACGCGCCCATCTCGGAGATTGCCCGCTCTTATTTTCAGGAGATTTTACTAGGTAGCAGAATAGCCAAAACTTCCGAAGGCCGATAATCTTCTCGAAACTCGCGCTGTCAGGATGCATTATCAGAGGAGGGTCGCATCAAGTGAGGTAACATCGCGAAAAATCTGACCAAGAAGCTGTCAGCAGCGGAAGAACGCTTGCCTCGAGTACCTGGGAGTTCGCACGTGCTGCTCTCGAGAGCCTCACTCTGACTGAGCTGGAGAGCCTCAGGCAGTGGATCAGCGGAGAAAGCGATCACAAGCATAGAACACTTCTAGCTCGAGTGCTGGATTAGCTCCGAGTGTTGCAACGAGAGAATGAACGAGGTTGGAGAAGAAAATCTCGAAACAGTTCATGGAACTGGGGACCGTCGTTGATGCATGGACACTCTTCATAGGGTCGTCCGCAGCGGCTATGTCCCCGTGGTCCGTACTTCCAGCAATCGGAATCGCACAGACGTTTTACTTGCCTCCGATTTCGGTGGACCATAAATCAATATTTATTGTCGGAAGCCGACTGAAGCTCCAACAACAGGGAGGTCAGCGGAGACATCGACAATCAGCCCGACGATGCATTACTCCTTCGATCTACTCATGCATCACTGGAAAAAGCCAGTGCCAGCTGGGAGTTGTAAATTTGTAGATGTCGTCTGAAATGCCGTGGACCGCTGCGAAAAAGTCAAGGCTTCATGCAACTCGTTACAAGGTACTCTGCTTTCAGTTGCGTCATAAACGCACAGAACTGAGATTCGCCGCAAAGGAAGGTTCTGAAACATTGCCGCGAGACATCGTCATGTGCATGTTGTCGCTAGTTCGCTCGCTGGTATGGCATGAACGAGAGCGAGCATGCATCGTGTCATGTTTCACCGACAGGTTATGATTAGTAGCGTGACGAAGCGGAAGCATTCAATTCAATGGAGGTACAACTGCGAAGTATCGCTCCGTTGGGCTCGGATT
Organism: Neoseiulus californicus; assembly: GCA_028455905.1. Lineage (NCBI taxonomy): Eukaryota > Metazoa > Arthropoda > Arachnida > Mesostigmata > Phytoseiidae > Neoseiulus > Neoseiulus californicus. The sequence goes on from JAMQGS010000003.1 coordinate 172,575, forward strand.
GTTCCCTAACTTAATTATCCCTTTGCAAGCCATCGGTTTCAATGATCAAGAATCCGCGGATATTCCGCCTTCGATAGCTTGAAAGTCAAAATCAACTCAAAATGATACATGTCCAAAGATCAACTTCAAAACCAGCATTCAAAATCTTGTCTTCGGATTGTTCTCGAGGTGAACCTACTCATCCTCCTTTCTAAGAACTCCACAACCAAATCCAACCATGAGGGAAAGAGTAAAACTTACTTTGCGTTTGTCTGTCATTCATTCCATGGAGATCAACGAGCAGCTCAAGTTTGCCAAGCTGTTGGCCAGAGTCTCCGTGAAGGATATTGGCGGTTCCGTTGCCGATGTTGCCGGCAGCGTTACCGCCACCGCCGATTCCAGTAGGTCCCCTGCTACTGCCGTTTTCCCCTGTTCTATGGGGACTATGGGAGTCCAGGTCGTGATGGGCGTCCAGGCCGTCGAGTCTGGGGAGTTCCCTGGGGTCTCTGTTGTGCGGGAGGCTGAGATCCCCTCCCCAATCGGCCAGACTCCCCAGGGTTCCCAGTGCTAGGCAAGCCAGTACGCCACTCTAGCGGGGCCCGAGGCGCCCGCCGGTCACGAGTCTGCGTTTCCTATTTTATACAGTGGCGTGTTTGACTTTTTCCCGTCAGAGTATCCTCCCAAAACGTTCCCAAAAAGTTCACTTCGTAAGCTTTCGCCTGAGAGTTCGCCCGTCGACCCGTTTGTTCGATGCTACCTCGTTCCTACTTTTTGGGAATGAGCCGTTGTTGATGATGAATTTATGTTTGTCAATCTCTATGAACGTGTGGTGGGAACTTCGATCTGAAGATCTATCTGTGTGAACTAGGGGCCGACGAGCAGGGATAGCTTGCGCACTTGCACTGCAGTCCTCCTCCTCCTTTCGTTTTGTCCAGACCTCACTTGATTTTCACGCTGTACACGATCACCTTCACCATCACTACCACGTCACAATCTCCCGTTGCTAATCTACTCTGCTGGTGTTTTTGAAGCCTGCGTTGAGAGTTTGCCTCACCGAGACCACACTGTGTGCTAGGGCCAGTGTAAAATCCATCAAAACGGAAGCACAAACAGATGACTGCCGCAGCGTTCTCCGAGTTCCATTCGCGCTTAGCTGCACTGGAAAACGCGAGGGACGCAAGACTAATCAGGGATCTACAAGGAACAGATGGCGATTGACCAGCAGGATGAGCGAAGGTTGTGTCCTCCAACAATTGAAAATCCCACAAGAAGCTGAACGATTGCTGGACTAGTCCCCCGAGCAGTCCCTGGATCACAGATCACGCGCAGTTGTAGGGTGGGAGTTGTTGACTTTGGTCACTAGTCATTGCTGTCCCTCGTAATCAGTAGCTGGTTAGGCACTTTAACGCGAGGAACAAAGACGCTGTTGTTGATGTTGTCGCCGCTGCAGCTGTTTTGTTGATGTTGGAAGTGCACAAGCCGAGCAGAGTCGTCTTATTGTTTTTCAGCGAAGGAAAAGCAGCGCGCTTCCTGTCCATCACCGTCGAAGCTAGTCCTCTCGAGTGCCGCCATGTTGTCTCTTCGACTACTGGAAGCTCCGCCCAAATCGGGAGCGGGTTCCGCCCAATGAGAGGAGGCGGCCCTTATAGGTGGAGTGTTGTAGAGAAAACAGGGATACACACACGCAGACCACACACATCCCGAACCGCCCCTTCACTACCCGTAGAGCGACGACGACGACGACGACGACGATGAGAGGAAAAGAAAACCCCCTCCCTCTGCCCTCTTGCTCTGTCGCTCGCTTTCTTTATCTCTCTTGCTCGCTCGCTTCTTCCCGTCCCATCGTCGTTGTCGTCGCAGCACCGGCCGTCCCTGCAGCCGCCATCACCACACCGCTGCCTGACAGCGGAGACGGCCGCGGCGGCCGCGGCTCAGGGAGAAAAAGGCGGGAGAACGAGCGAAAAACAGAGAGGAGAAGGAAGAACGACAAAAAGAAAAAATATAAGAGGACACTGCCGCCGCCGCTGCTACCGCCGTCTCTCGAGGCAATCGTTTTTTCTCTTCTTGACAACTTCTGGAACGAACCATCCGAAATTGTGGAATGAACTGCTTATCGATTCTTTGCGAACATTGTGGGTATCGTTGAACACCCTGAGGGTGCTGTTCGACTCCACAAACGCTGTTGGTGATGTATGAAACGCGCGGAAAAATATCTCGCCTCTGCTTCCTATCCATGCCTTATCCCTCACGACAACCCTTGCGTAAAATGGAACCTAGAACTGAAGAAAGTCAAACCTCATGAAGTACATGGAGAAAGTAGACACGCGCATATACAGAGGCGCAGTGAGGGAGGGGCTGTAGCCCCCCTGACCCGGTGAGTTCACACCATCTGAGTTTAGAGCTCCGATCGAGAAACTAAGTTTCTGAGAATTTCGCGAGGGTAACCCCTCGACGAGAGAAAATCAGCCCCTTCCGGAAGAAATCCTGTATACTCGCATGAGAGTACATGAAATTTGAGTCCAAAGCTTGATGTTGAAAAAGCGGATCGTCCTCGCGGAATAGCTCCCATTTAAGCTTCTGAGTAGGATTCGGAGACTGCAGGAACTTATCTAGGGATCCCAGGATTCCATTCAGTGTCATCGAAGAATCATATCTATCAGTGGAAGGGCCGAAAGGTTTCGAGTGATCTACACCGCCCGTGTATCTTCAGGCTGAGACTTTCGGCGGGAGCGCATGGTCCAGCCTATCGTCTACGCTCCGGCGCCGAGAATGGTTCAAGTATTTCGCGTTCCAGTATCTCTTTGACGGTCTGTCACAGAAGACCGGAAAGCATCCAGTGGCTTGCCGCAACTCAACTCATGCAGTATCAAAAACCTGTAGCTGCAATGCGACCAGGGGTCGCCCGATACCGCCTCCCCCCTGGCTACGCCACGGAATGCGACAGCGAGGCATTCGAGCTTTGGAAGGAACAGAGTGCGCGTTCAGAGCCTCCTAACTCTTCTCGTCTTAGTATACATGCGTTTATTGCGTCGTCTTCGCTTGTGACGTCTTAGATCAACTGCGGTCGCCATAGAAAAGAATTCAAAAATCATTATTGAAATCAGTGCAAGAAGAGCTTTAATGTCTCTTTGAAAAAAAAATAGCTCGCCAATTCGAAAATGTCTCGAAAAAGCAGCATTCTTGACCTCCACACTCTGTGGTCTGTCGCTCCAGCTAGCTTTCCTTTCCCTTACTAATTCCGTATCTGCGCGCCGGGCGGTGCCCGGTCTCGGCACGCCGCTGGTGCGACACCAGCGAAATTCCAACGAAAGACCTTCTCGCATCGTTCTCGCTTTTCTGAAGCAATAGAGTCGCGAATCTTGACTTGACTCTGATGTCAAGAATATCACTGATGACGATCGCCTTCTCGAGGTGAATCGTTCTCCCTCTTCATGGCGGGAATCATATCAGAAGCGGTTCTCCGGACGGTACATCGCTGGAGCCAGACATTATTGAACCCCGGGGCGATGCGTAGAGTGTTCGTCACCCCTTTTTTTTCTAAACTGGGGCCCCGGCAAACATTTAAGTCATCACTTCAGGGCCCCATACCTGAGACCTGCATTTCAACAGGGTCGGAGTGGTCGAGCTCCTTTTTGGACACCCTTACCCAAGGGGATCTACCCAGTGAGTTTTCCATCGATTTCATTGCGCTGCCGTGGAAAAATTGCTTTCTAGCAAGGTTCTTTTGACCCGATATTCATCGAGAAGCGATTCGAGTGCTTTCGATCCTCTCCACTAACAACAATCCATTTTGTCCCGAGAAAACTTGATTTCCCTCGGAGGGCTACCCAAAATCAGCCTGGGGGATCTCGCGCGGAAAAGCGCGTCGGTGGGTCATTGCCAATAATACTGCGGGCCTGAAAAAGGAGCCCACATCGGATGGAAGCTGATCGTCTCCAAACCTTACCATGTCATTTCCACGATGTTTCCAATACCTGTACCGCCCCGCCGCAGTCCGGCTCATTGAATGTTTGCGCAGAAGGGAGCGACGGGGAGCAATACATGTGGCTCCCTCTGACGAGTTTCCTTCGCCTTCTCTCGCAGCAGAGCTTGAAGTCCGCTTTGGCGCCTTCGCTGACCGCCGCTCTGATTGTGAGTGAGATGTAGTTTCGTGCGCGAAATACTATCGAACATTCATCAAGCTCAGTGGCTTTCGATGGTTACGTGAGATCGCGAAATTTTCTCGATACTCCGGGTCTCGAGAAAATTCGCTATCCCCATATTAGGCACGGGAGCGGGTTTGGTTGCAGCTAGGCTTCCCAGCGGGTAAAACCCGCGGGTAAAAACCGCGGGAAAAACATGTATTTTTGCGGGTTTCGGCCCGCAAAGAACCGCAAGGCTCTCGCGGGAAAAACCGCAAAAAAACGCAATGGAATAGGAGTCGAAATTAGAGACGGAAAGAGCATTCCTGAAGACACCAATCACTGCAAAAGGAAACTGTTGAGCTTGGGGAACGTCCTTGACTTTTCTGACTAGAATATGGAGTAGAAGCTCGCGCTCAAGACTATGGTGCGAACTTCCGTGGGATTCTGGTTTCACGCCATCAGCCCCCACGAAGATTTCCGGCAAACGCAAAAGTGTTTCCCCGCTAGAGAATTTTCGTGAAGAATTCGCACACTTTTTGGAAGGCGGTGGCCGTGGGCCTCTCCTTAACTCATGTTTAAGGGGCTAGAAACCGTTCCTCCAACGTCAGTACTCCCCGAAGGCGACTTCAGCACGGTCCGGCAAATATTGGGGGACCATAGAGCTAGGCTCAAGCACGAGACGGTTGACGACATAGTTCTACTGCGGGGAACATTCAACTCCAATTCGGTGCCCCAAGAAGTGATATCCTTGTGAAACGTACTGCATGTAACTGAAATGAGGAACGGAATACTTCTTCAACTTCTAATTTCCATATTCCATGGAGAGAGCAGGTTGGACTGAATAAATCCATAGCCTTTTCATACATCAAAACGGAAAACCGCAGTTGCGGTTTTTCGCGGTTTTTCCCGCGGTTTTCCGCGTGCGGGTAATTAGTACCCGCCGGCCCGCGGTTCTTGACTACGCGGGTATTTGGGAAGCCTAGTTGCAGCCGAGCACTGAACCATGAGGGAATATTCCAGAGGCGTTGAAGGTTGCCCAGCTCGGAAAAATTTCGGGCAGACAATGTTCCCTTCTTCCCAATCATTATGAGGGCAGAGCTTCCTGGGATCGCTCGTCCCGAGCAATACTCCCACCTCCAGGTAGTGACAATGGACAATACACATCGGTTTTCAGGGAGTCCTGTCAGAGGGGGACGGTGTCCAGAAAACTCAGAAATCGGGAGAATCATGAACTTCGTGGTTTGCAAGAGGGGAAAATGGGTCAGAAGAACGTTCAACCTTTTGGACGCGACAGCGCTTCCTCCCAATCCATCGGATGTAATATGATCCGTTCGAGGAGCGTTGGAGCTATCAGGACCGGTCAACAGAATCCTTGCATCCGAACCATGGAAAGTGTCCTCACAGGGCATCAAATGCGCATCTATTCTCTTATTTCAAGAAATCTGCCCAGACACATATTATCTGAGGGGACTTCTCTCAGATCCGGAACCCAGTTTTTTCATCCCCCGAGAAGCTCTCCAGTTTCCCGTCTGCCTAGATGCAATTTTTGAGGATGATCTTCGGAATCGGTTGAACTTACCGTCGCTCGAGCACAGAATATACACATGATCTTGTACCGTGAGCTGCTCTACCAAGTGTCAAGTGGAAACTGCTCTTTGAGGGGAACGGCGCGGAGGAGGATATCACGAGCGACGAGCACCGCGTCGAGGAGCATTTCGCCGATTCGCGGCAATTCAAGAAAATGAAGTTGTGACAAGGAATGTAGGAACAGAGATTTATTTTTCTCTTCAATAAGAAACACAAATTGCAAGAATAAACATGAGTCGTCATCGCCGTCTCGATTTCTTGTAGTTCTCCGGATAGTCCTGCTATGTTTACAAACTCGATGCGATCGATCTCAACAAGAATGCCCAAAAACTTCGATGTTCGACGCCTCGGCCTCTCGGGTTGCGCAGCTGTCTCGGAATGATTTCCTTGAGACGCGTCGTCCAAGGGCTCATGTTCTAACCAATTACCTTATTTTTTCTCTATCAAAACCCATGTCTCATGTCTACTGTGGATCGTGCATATCCGCCGGATTCAAGGGACCTGGGGAACTCTTCTGAACCACATACTGAACCGGTTTCTGTTGACCCCCCCTTACAACAACCGTCGTTGTACCCGGAAGCGTCGATGTTGAGGCCGTCGCCGTTCTAACCTGGGCACCCGTCGCGCCTGCAATTATCAATTTCGGTTGAGAAACTAGCAGATTCATGTGCACTCCTAATCGGCAGGTCTTATTGAAATTGGCGTATCTATGAATGCTCTCTTTATCCTCGGTGCTCCTACCTTGCTGAACAACTCGAACGAACTGCTGTCCCGAGCGAGGGATCTGTGTCGTAGTCCGCTGCATTCCAGCCGGCGTCCTTATGAGGTAAGATTTCTGGGTCCCGGGCTGTACACTATTCGGAACAAGAGTTGGCCTTGGAGCGGCTCCGATAGCTGGAAGGGCTCGAGGCGTTTGGGATATGGCGACATTCGGCCGCTGAACAGCATTCCCTGCTGAGCTGGCCACGGCCTGCTGTTGTTGTAGCTGCTTCATAAGTCGATTCACCTACGGATTTTTGATCAGTTAATGGACACGCTCCTCAAAGTCAGAAGCCGCAAAAGTCCGAATCGGCACGATTTCTAAAAAAGGTGCACTATTTCGCAGTCTCGCACAAGAGTTCAGAGCGAGCTCTGTCGGAAAAGGCGGACTGTCTGTTCTAACCACAAGGAGCAAGACGATCCCCCTACCTGAGCGTGCAGGAATTGTCCTAGGTACCCGAATTCATTGATGTAGTGGTCGAGATCGTCAGGCGGCGGAGTATTAGACTTGCTGAGGACATTAACGACGACACGGAGGAGGATCTGTTTCGTATGCTCGGCAGCCTTCTTCTCACCCAATACCACTCCGGGTTCTTCCAAACACCGTTTGAGTCTATCGCCAATGTCTTTTATCCGAGGTATCAGCAGACTGTGGACAACCTCGCTGCCCAGCTCGCCGATCGCCGACACTGCGCCATATGTAGATGCCAGGGGCATGCGATCGTTCGATAGGGTGCTGCTGAAGATCCGCGTGACACGAGTTTGGATGCCGTTGGTCGAGGAATTGAAGTTTTTACAAATCTGGGCCATCAATCGTGAAGCGAAGTCACGCAGAGCCCAATGATTGTCCTGCTGGAGTTGAGGAATTCATTTTCAATGACGCACGCCTGCACGATGCCCAACTTATTTCTTACATTTTGCCTTACATTCTTGTGAAAAACGTTGGAAGGTGGTCAACTCACCTCGGGACGTGTGCAGAGTTGTCTGCTGACGATGCAAGTTGCGACGGATGGTATGAGCTCATGGAGATACTTCTCTAGGTAAAGTGACTGATTGTCAAGTAAAGCCTTGACCATACGTATGAGATAGATGAGGAAGGCGAGATTGTTTTGAACAACGTTGACTTTGACTCCTTCAGAGATGAATGTACACAAGCGAGGAAGCATCTGATGGAGGCCGGGGTCAGAACTGAGGGACTGCAACGCTTCCGCGCGCCTTGAGTCGTCAGAGCCCACGCACGCTTCTGTGATTTCTTTGTAGTACAGCTGTTGCTCAACTGAAAGTTCATGAGTTGCGAGCTGTTTGACCCGAACTGTTTCGACATGCTTTGCAGTTCTCTCGGCCTGTTGAGGTTTGCACATTTTCGACAAGGGGTCGAGACTCTCTTGTTTCTGTTGATCTTTGGACACCGGCGGAGGATTCTCCGGAACCGTAGGCTGAGTTCCTTCGATTGAAAGCCAGTGCGCCTTTATCGAAACGTCCAGGGGTATTTTCGGAAGAGGGATCGATACCTTGAACGGAGAGTAGATCTGTCGGACATCTCATCTCAGGTGACAGGGTTGGAGCGATATGGGAACAGGTGTATAATTCGCGGCAACGATCGAACTTGCTCTACTAACCAGTTCGTTCAAATCGATTTCCTTCTCCTCGTGGAAGAACAGTTCCCGTCCACCACCACTCGCAAAGCGGAAAGGAATGAAATGCGGATCGGAAAAGCCGTATAGTGGCTCAACATTTTTCACTCGAAGCGCACTGTCCAGATCCGATGTGAGCAGTTTCTTGCGTTTCCCGTGTCGAGTGAACTTGATCGCCTATGAATAGATAAGTGGATATGAATACGTGAATCTGCTATCGAGTCGTGATAGTGATTCGTAGAGAATCAGGTCGCCATCCAACGTCTCGTCGGCAATCTCTTTCTTAATGGCGAAATTCGAATAGTAGTTCGTAAGTCCCCGGCTGAATTGGAATCGGCAACTGAATGGTCGAGCCATAAATTTGAAATGTCGAGACACATTCCAAATATGAACTTTGATCGTGTTGCGACGAGTCCGGCTGGGGAATGGCATTGAATACGGGAGAAAAACTCGGACACCATAATAAAGTTCACATACCTCTTGAAGGATGACCCGTAACCGGTAGGTGACATCTTCCGAAATCTCCCGGCAGGTATCCTCAGGTAGAGCAGTTACTCCAATAGACTCCGCCATCATCTTGACAGATTCAATACTTAACTGACTCGATTGCCGGTCTTTCCCGGACATCTTACGTTCGTCGAGTCTCATCTGATTCGAATTTCCTGAACGATATCGCAGATCAATCCCGTTCCGAAACGAGCACACACACAACTGGTTTCGTCTTCTTCGACTTCGAACAGACCTCGAACAGAATCATTAATTCCAGGCCGTTGTCTCTGGAGCAAAGGAAACAGCCGCTGATGATGATGATGATGCCCGCCGGCGACGGATCACCGCATTCTGTCTTCAGAAATGTGAAGTTTTAGTGGCTTCAATGGCCAAACGATGATATTCGCTTCGTTTGGAAACTCGGTGGATTCATAGTGAGCGCTGTCGCAGCCTCAGAACCAGTTCGGATCGACGGCGCGGAGATGATCCCGATGAAACCGCTCAAAACAAACCCCACAATAGGCACCGGACACTCCGACAACTGCTCTGCTCGCTTGCTCGCTAAGGAATGAAGAATAGCATACAGAGGAGGAAGACGATACACAACAGCGGCGGCGGCAGAACCGACAACAAGCGCAGCAGACCACCACCCACCCCTATGACCGCTGCGTGGTACTAAAACGTACCACAGAACCACGCACGGGGAATGATTTTCCGGCCGGAGAAGACACCTTCAAGTCATGATGTTGAGCGATAAAGATCATTGATCGGGGCGCGGGTATCAGATACGCACGGCATCATATCTTTTCCCGTGGAGGAGGCTGGAATTCCTTCATAAAAATCATTGTGGGACCTTTTGTTAGCCGCTGTTTCAGCCTCTACTCCGGGCCAGAATGACTTAACACCCCCACGAATATCGAAAAGATGCCCGCGCTTATTCTCCCACGAATGGTGAGGGAAAAAGAAATACTTGTAGAAATGGGACGCCACGTTTTGCTCCCGTCTGGTATAGAGTAAGGATTGGGTTCAAAACCGTGATGGATCCTATGGGGGACCGTGGTATCACGGGGTCGATCCCTGGTAAAGACCGATTTGACCAGTGGCGTAGCCACATTGGGGCAAATGGGGCGCTGGCCCCCCCCCCCCCCCCCCCCCCCCCCCCCCCCCCCCCCCCCCCCCCCCCCCCCCCCCCAAGACCCCTCGGTTCATACTATCCAAGTTTAGGGTTCTAGTCAAGCAACCGATTTTCGGCGAATTTCACAAGGGTACCCCCTTTGGGAAAAATTTCAGCCCCTCCCCAGGAAAAATCCTGGCTACGCGCCTGGATTTGACACATAATATCGTAAGGTTACGGTGGGGCGGCGTCGAGTCGAAATGATGCTTTCATGCAGTTAGCCGATTCAAGTGGACCTTCCCCACTCCTTCCCCTCGCTTTCCAACGATTGGCTTTAACGGGATCTGCGTTTTCCCAATCCGAAGAGGGTAGTGCCCAATCAACGCAAAGGTCAGGTAGTTGCAGGCCGGATCCCGCTGATTCATCTGCCTCCTAGTTCCTGCTCGTTTCCCCACCAGGAGTGACTCTATGAGAACGGCATTCCTTTTTTCTGTTCATCCTCTCCTCAGGGAGATTCATTTCCACCAAAGAACCATTGGCGTTGGTGACACCCCGGTTGCTCTCGTATTGGCGCGCTTTTTCGAATTCAAATATCGATCACGCCGCCAACTGACATTCGGGGAGAACTTCGGAGCTGGATCTAGAGACAATTGAACGATTCATTACCGTATCTTCGATGCACAGATTTGCAACGTTCCCTTTCCGGAAACGATCCATACGTGGAAAACTGTCAACTAACTGAATCAGGAGTCAGTTCATCATGGAACGCAAGGATGCCTAATCCTTCCTCGAATTTGAACGGGGAGATTTCAGATGGACAAGCCGAGAAAGATCTCAGAAAACCCATGGTAGACTCAATTGCGCAAAGTCTGACTCAATTCTGGAGAATCGGTCTCCTTTTCCTCTTTGTTGTGAACCAGACATCCGAATTTTTGGAACGCAGGAACGCAGGAACGGCGTTCTTTTGGAACGCAAGGAACGCTATCTCAAGTATGCGTTCCTTTGGAACGCAAGGAACGCAGGTCGCAAAATGACTCAAATTGGTCCTAAATGCTGGATTGTGAAATGCACTGAAGCAGACGAGTGAAATAATCAGCATGATGATGATGATGATGATCTCTGCTGAAAATGAGCGAAAGAGACAAATTTTCAGAGTTTTCCTCATTTTTGGACGAGGAGGAGCTGGAATGAGGAGAAACATGGAGTTTTTTTTTGAAGAACTCGCCGATGGGCGAACAAGTTCGCCCATCGGACTGTTCCTCGTATCTCGAACCATTTTGCGGGAAATGACGAATGGATGTTGGAAATGAGTCGAAGTACTTGGCCGAAGAATTCCGTCTCGGAACCGGATTCGTACTTCGTCTCGCTGAACGCTTCAGTGCGGGGGAAAGGTGACGGACTTCTATGTGAAATTAAGAGAATCCTGGAAAAATTCTACGAATCCAAGGCTCGAGACGACTTCCAGGGTCTTTACCGATGGGAAATGAAACGAGAAAGAAGTGCGAAAACTCAGCGATCTGCCAGGGTTATACCACACTTACCCGAAAAGCACTTCGCAGAAACCCATTTCGCAGAAACCCACTTCGCAGAAACTTATTTCGCAGAACGCGCGCGGACGCTCGTGATGTTCGCGAAAATGCTGTTAAACGAGCGCGACTCCCGATGGAATTGGTTGAAAGAGCCCACGAAGAAGACGGTGATGCGAGTCGGTTTCCCCGAAAGATGCTGGCGCTCCTGGAGACGCTTCGGCCAACAAGCGCTTGTGTGGAGAGAACCTTTAGCAAAGCGGGGTATCAACGCACCTCTCGCCAGCAGCGCCTCGACGACGAGCGTGCCGCGCGTAAACTCACCCTACGGGACTTCTACGCCCACAACAAGCCATGGGAAGCCTTCAGGACGAAACACGGTATGACGACTTTCTGATTGCTTGCTTTTGGAGCGTCGTTGTCAGGCTCCGCTCGTCTTCTTATCCAATCCTCTTCTATGTTTTCCGAACGTAGAAGAAGCGTAAACTCGTGTGCGCTCTCCCGATGTCGCTCCGCTCTGCCTGATTCCAGTCGAATCCGACTCCTCTGGCAACGGATTCAAGCTGAGCAGCTCAGTCGCCAAGTTGAACCGAGACCAGCGAAAGCAGCTCCCATTCACGTGAAAAATTAGGCGTCCAATTCCTGTCAAGTGCAATTCGATTGTGCCGTGTACGCAAAGGAGTGCCGACGCAAAGGACTGCAAAAGCAGGGAACTGCGAACTCTACGAGGATGAGTGCCGACTCGCCGAAGTCATCGAAAAGCTGGGTATGGGCCCATTACATCAGAGATAACGACCAGAAAGAATAAGCCAAATGCAAGTATTGCGGCAAAGTTCTGAAGTGCAAAGGTGGGAGCACCAGCAACCTTGCCTCTCACTTACGGCAACAGCATCAGTTGGGCGATGAGCAGCCGACTTTTTCCGTCCGACCAAAAAGTCGACGCTCGGTCCCTGAAGTTGTATCTTTCGGGAATGACAGAGACGGGGTTATCACAAAACTTGCGACGCTTGACAATGTGCCGTTCAAGACAATCACCAATTCCACGACGTTTCGAGATATGATCGAATGTTTCACCGGAGTTCCTCCACCAATGTCACCGAATACGGTCAGGAGAATCGTGCACACCAAGGCGGACAATGCCCGCGGAACCACCCGAGCGGAGCTGGAGTCGTGCCAAAACGATGGAGGGTCCTTCTCGGTGGCCTTCGATGAAGCAACAGCCTCGAACGCCCCGTACCGTTACTTGAGTATCACTTCGCGAACCGAACACCCAGATCCCGGCAATTTCCAATCAGGAATCAATGTATACTCGGGGCTCGTGAAAGTCAGTGGCAGAGCCACAGCTGATGTGAAATCAGAGTTAATTTCGAGTCACCTCAATAGCTTTGGTGTCAACCTCAGCAACTGCTACTTTGGAATCACCGACGGCGCGGCAGTGATGAAGAGCGCGGTCGCCATGCTTGGATTGCGCTCCCAGCTCTGTCTAGTGCATGGTTTGTGTTGGAATCTGCATCGTACTTGAACGGCATCGGTCTTGGCACGGCATTTGGTCCTCGAGAAAACCCTGCGGAATTGCTCGATTCATAACATTCCAAGCTTCCCGAGCCGCACCGAAGATCCGGTTTTCATCGTCGAAAGGCACGAAGACGACAGCGCAAGCGATCACTCATCAGGCGATGATTCGGACACAAGCTACGCTGAAGACGAGACCGCAAGTTTGCAAGGAGACCCCAAAGACGACGACGATGAGTTCGGTGAAGAAGCTTCATTCACTTCGGTGAAAAGCGCATTGATGTGCTTGAGGGGAACCCTGAAGAGCATAAAGCGCAGCGGTCCGAAGCGGGACAGGTTGAGAGAACTCACTTCACTGCCCGAATTCAACGGCAAACGGCTGAATATTCTGCTTGATGCGAGGATACGGTGGTATTCTACGATCATAATGCTCGAGAGGGCCCATCGTATAATGCCCGCGATCAATGCAGTTCTTACAGGCTTCGGTGAAACAGCGATCGATAGAACTGCGCAGATCAAATTACAGAACATCTTGAACGTTCTATCTCCATTCGAACAAGCCATGAAACTCTTGTGCTCTTCCCAAGCAACACTCGCTCACGCTGATCGAATTCTGATTTGCCTCCTAAGCCGGCTGCAGGAAGAAAACACCGATCTGTCGGAAGCTCTCCGAGTTGGTGTTATAGAAGAAATGAGGAAAAGGAGGACCAATCTGTCAACACTTCTGCAATACTTACTTATGATTTCACTTTCGAAGCGATTCTCGGCCAGCCTCGTATGTCTGAGAGAGCTCTTCGCGATCTGATTGTCAATATTCTGAAGAGAGATTCCGAGTTTGGTCATGAAGATCACAGTCCGGCATCTGACAACGATGCTCCGCCGATGACAGCCATGGCCGCTCCGTTGAACTTCAGTTCCATCTTTACAAGACCGCTGATTGATCCTGGTCATTCTGGAACCCAGCTGGAGCCCACAGCAGCCAGGGTTCGTCTTGAAATGAAACTTCATAAGGCTAGACAAGGCTATGGAAAACTTCTACAGGCCTGCTTGCGCAAACTGTCGACCGTGCAACCGACGTCTTCTCAACCCGAGAGGGACTTCAGTTCCATGAATGCAGTGTGCTCGAAGACCAGGAATTCATTAGCACCAGGAACTCTCGACAACATTGTCTTCCTCCGTGGTTATATCCGCCGACATAACCCCGAACAGTCAAAATAAACTTGAATTTCAAGCATGTCCCATCCGAGATGGAATCGCGTTTTTCTTTCGGAATAAATTTTTCTCTCTCCCTAGGGGATCAGATTCCATCTTTGCGCGTGCATAAGAGCCGGTTCCACTGCTAAAATCGATTTCTAAAAAAAACGGTTTTTCGAGGAAAACCGGTTTTTTCGAGGAAAAAAAAACGGTTTTCGGAACCGGTTTTGAAACCGGTTGCGACCCCTAATCCCGGGTGACGGGCTGGTCAGTCGAATCGTGCGCTGTCGTTGAAGCGTCGATGACTCATGCGTCTATATTCTGAAACCCAATCGTCATTGATTGTTATCCGTATGCAGCGGTTTGTAAGACTCGAAGTCATCCATGACAGCGGATAGATGGTTGATTCGGACGAGCCGAAATGAGAAATGCATATACGACGCGCAGAAGAATCATTCTCAACATTACTCGAGTGGACTTGGGATGATGAAGGTGCTTGTGTCCCAGCTGTCAAACACATGTTCATGACCAAGCAATACAACTCATAGCCGTCGCTTCTGTGTATGAACTTGAGAATCTTCTCAGCCGGCATTGAGGGATCGGGAAATCTATCCACAATAGTTCACAGTTTTTATGTCGACTCCGGCCGGGTACGTCTTCGACAAGGGGGTTTACTCTTTCCGTACGAAGATAACGATCCACTCTCCAACAGTTAGTTCCTCTGAAAGTATTGAATCTCGAATCCAATGAAGAAGCAGATGAGTCGTAGAAACTGGAAGTTCTGACTGATGTTTATTATAATTTTCCACAAGATGGCGTGTCAATCCATGGCGCGCTATTACGAACCTATACCTATCAACACCCCCCTCCTCAAGATATTACTCCTACAATTGCTACAAACTTGGATGTTACAAATTATTCCATTTTTCTTTCTCACAATGATTAGCACGGTTTCGGAGAGAACAGTATTCTAGGCTTCTTTGTTCTGGTGCTGCGTCGCGGTGGATTGATATTGGTTTGTTCCGTGTCCTTCCTCTTTCGATTGCGTTGGCTGTCTACTACGGGAGGATTCATCTGTGAAGTGGAGGCTGACTGTTCGTCGAGCTCCCGTGTCTCTCGTAGGTGTTTCCGATTTCGACGAACGATCGTTCCGTCTTGAAGTCGAACGTTATACGATCTGGGTGCTACTTCACTCAAACATACACCCTTCGACCATTTCCCGCTTTCACCAAGGGTTGAACTCTGACTATTGAGCCCGGACTCAGTTTCCGTAGGGGTCTGGTTCCAACGTCGAAATATTTCTTCTGCTTGATCTTCTTTGTTTCGTTCCTCCTAACTTGCTCCCTGCTGAAGACGAAGTTATTATCGAGCTCCGACGGAAGTCTGCTTCGCAATGCACGGGAAAAGAACTTCTGGGCCCTACTCGCTCCGTCAGACTGAACTGTGTTTCGCAGAGCCAGCAACGCGTATCCGAAATCCTCGCCGCTCAACGTACATTTCTTCAAAAGACGTTTTGCGACCTTAACAGCTGCCTCTGCCTTACCGTTGGCTTGAGGAAAGTATGGCGAGGATGTAATCGGGGTGACCCCCCCATTCCGATAAGAAGTTGACAAACTCCTCCGACGTAAACTGTGGACCGTTGTCGCTATGAAGCTCGACTGGTGCTCCATAGCGTGCAAAGTGGGCCTCCGTGCATTGAATGATTTTCTCGGCGGAGGTGTTTTTCCCAAGCTCGTCAACTTCGAAATAATCCGAAAAGACGTCCACTGTTACGAGGTAATTCTTGTGGTTCAACGTAAAAAGATCTTGGTAGACTATCTGGAAGGGGTAGTAAGCTTCCGTGGTGATCATTAGTGGCTCTCTTGGCTGACGCGGTTGATATGCTAAACAAGATTCACATCTCTCACACCATTCGAAGAGTTCCGATTTAAGCGATAGCCAGAAGATACACTCACGAGCTCGCTTCCACGAAGCGGAGGCGTTGTAGTGACTGGCGTGCGCACGCTTTAGCATGTCACGTCTTAGTGCTCTTGGTATGAACACAGCAGAGTTCTTGAAGATGAGGTCGCTTTCTGCAGTGAGCTCGGATCCAGTGAGGTCGAAGTACGATGGAGCATTTTCCTTTGGATGTCGGCCAACCCGAGCTTATCGCCTGTTTGAGAAGTGACGTCTCGGAATCACCGACTCCAGCTTCCTTGATTGCTTGCAGAGTCGAATTTTTCACGGATGAATGCGCAGCCACGTCGAGATTCTCCAATTGTGCCCGGTAGACAAGACCTTCGTCAACCGGAACAGAATGGAAGCCCCGAAGAGTGTCGCGACTTAGCCAATCAGCGAAGCAGTTCGTTTTGCCTCTAACATACTTGACTTCGATGTTGTATTTCTGCAACGGCAAAAGCATTCGCTGGAGACGTTTTGGGTTACTGTGGAGAGGTTTCTTGAAGCACGCTATCAGAGGCTGGTGATCCGTTTCGATGACCACCGCAGGATGTCCGCAGATGTAATGGTCAAACTTCTTGCACGCCACAACGATGGCGAGAAGTTCCTTTTCTATCACTGCATAGCTGAGTTCCGCCGGTCGCAGTGCCGAACTGCATAAATCAACCGGCCTTCCTTCTTGCAGTAGAGCAGCTCCAATACCATTCTGACTTGCGTCAGTTTGGATCAGGACCGGTATTGACACGTCGAAATATGCAAGTGTCGGTGACTTCGCTAACGCCTTTTTGATGCTCTCAAAGGCTCTCTGTTGCGCGTCCATCCACCTGAACTCGACGTCGTCCTTCAGAAGACCACGTAGAGGTGTAGTCAGCTCGGAATATCCTGGAATGAACTTGCAGAGGTAATTGGTCGCCCCCAGAAATCGAAGCAAAGCCTTTCTGTCCTTGGGCGGTGGGACCTCCTGGAGAACTGTGATCTTTTCCGGGTCTGGGCGAACTCCTTCCTTGGACAAGATGTGTCCCATGTATTTTGCTTCCGACACGCATAACCGGAGTTTGCTCTTATTCAGTCGGAGGTTCTTCTCCCTGCAACGTTGGAAGAAGGCTTTGAGATTTGCCATGTGGCTTTCGAAAGTTTCACCGTGTATGAGAATATCGTCGGCAATGATTTCGATTCCACGCAGATTTTCCAGCGCCTCCATTTGTTTCGCCTGATACACTTCAGGAGAAATGTTCAGTCCCTGGGGCATACGTAGGTACTTGTATCGCCCCAGGGGGGGGGTCCAGAAAGTAGTGATGTCAGTTGAATCTAGGTCCAGTTCGCACTGAAAGAACCCGTCAGATGCGTCGGCCACGGAGAAGTATTTAGCTTTGGTTAAGCGAGGTAAGATTTCAGAGAGCACTGGTAGTTGATAGTGCGAACGTTTGGTGGCTTTGTTGAGATGGAAAAGATCGAGCGTCACTCTGAGTTTTTTGTCCTTACGAGCGACGACAAGGAGTTGGCTGATCCATGACGTAGGCTCTGAGACCTGTTCTATGATTCCCTAACGTTCCAGCTCTCGAATTCTCTCGATGATCTGTGGTCGCAAAGCCGTCGGAACACGTCTAGGAGGGCATTGAACGGGTGCTACGTCCTCCTTCAGATGGATCTTCACTTTTCCGGGCAGTTTTCCAAGTCCCTTGAAAATATCTTCGAAGATGTGTAGTAGATCGTCCACCTCGTTCTTCTGCGTACAGCTGATTACTTGATTGACAAACTCGACGTTCTCGCCGATTGAGATACAGCCCAAAGCTATTGAAGTCGATGCGCCAAGTAATGGCCGCTCTGGAAGGTCAACTACTTGAAAAGTCACGTCAATCGTCTTGTCCAGATTCGCCAATGTAGCCGAAACTTGACCCATGGGTAGGGCTGGGAGTTTTTCACGGCATTTTTTCCGAAATTTCACGGCATTTCGCGACTCCCATTGCTTGTCTATGGGATATCGCCGGAAGAATGCCGTGAATTTCACGGACTTCGTTGCGGCCGTGAAAAACTCCCAGCCCTACCCATGGGACTGGTATAGACTCCGTTGTACATTTTGAGTTTACTCGTGGAGCTGGTCATCCTCGGGAGAGCTCTGGCTTTCCGCAGCCGGAGGTAGATCTGGTACGGTAGGACGTCCACCGTTGCCCCAGAGTCAATTTGAGTAAGAAAAGAATGATCCCTACCATGATAGCGCAGTGTCACTCTGCCGAACAGGCGTGTTTTCTTGTGGCCGGACTGTCTGGCTACCATGGAGAACAGCTCGTCTTCTCGCTCGCTGTCACTGTTGGACTCATCAGTGTCAGCAACGAAGTTCAATTTCTGTACCCTCTCGCAACAGGATGCGTAGTGGCCAAGTTTCCTGCACTGATCGCAGCGAGCGTTTCTTGCTGGACACTTCCTTTTGATCATCTGATGATTCCCATCGCAGAACAGACATTTTCTGTTTGAACCCTCAGAGTCTTTGCCGAATTGTTTTCTCCCTGGTCGCCTTGAAGAATGGATCTTGTTCACGCTTTCGGTTGATGAGTTGCCAGTATCGATGGCAGTGGCACTAGTTTTCAGAGTTTTTGATGAGCGTCGCATGGTGGATATCACGGAGTGGAGATCGATTTTGTCGCTTTGCATCAGTTTGTCTCTCAGGGTAGAGCTGGACAAACCGAACACCAATCTGTCTCGAATTAATTGGTCTCTGGAGTCAGCTGGAAATTCGCAATCCTCTGCCAATTCGCTCACTTTTTCGATGAACCGATCGACGTCGGTACTGTCTTGGGTGCACTGATAGAACTTCTCACGATTCGCTAAGACGTTTTCGGTTCCACAATATGCTTTCTCCCAAGCCCTGAGTGTGTGGAGCAAGCGTTTCGCCGGTCTGTTCGCCTCTTGTTCTGCTTGAATAGCTTCCGGCGCGGCCTCATCCGCCGTGAGAGATGAAACCACTAAGGATCGCAGCTTACTTTTGCACTGAGATCCCAGTGCCGTTCTGAAGTGCGAGATCTGGAGCTCCGGCGTGAGCTTGTAGACAGAATTGGATAGAGCATAGTCATAGAAGTCTTCCTTGAACTCGGTCCAACGCTTACGTCGGTTTGGCGGGAACAACGGCAGAGGTGTGGGTAACGGCAAACAGCTTAAGCTCACGAATGCGGTATTGCGGTTTGGCATTGTGAGCTTGTGACCACTTCTGACACCAGTTAGTTCCTCTGAAAGTATTGAATCTCGAATCCAATGAAGAAGCAGATGAGTCGTAGAAACTGGAAGTTCTGACTGATGTTTATTATTATTTTCCACAAGATGGCGTGTCAATCCATGGCGCGCTATTTCGAACCTATACCTAT
The DNA here is from genome assembly GCA_028455905.1 of Neoseiulus californicus. Lineage (NCBI taxonomy): Eukaryota > Metazoa > Arthropoda > Arachnida > Mesostigmata > Phytoseiidae > Neoseiulus > Neoseiulus californicus. The sequence continues at coordinate 191,787 of JAMQGS010000003.1, forward strand.
CAACACCAACTAAGTCGTATATCTCTTGCAGTTACGTGATGAGCTTGAGTTATGATGTCGTTGAGTGGATACTCCCTGTAGTGGGGATATTTGTCATAATCAACTTGCTCGTCCTTGTTACGAGATCAGTGAGATCCATGGAGAGAACAGGATTCGGAGGAACATCTGTGGTTCACGTTAAGAAGCCGATCCAAGAGACCCCTGTTCAAAGCTTTTCGGCTCCAGCATCTGTGTACGGCATAAAGGATATGGAAAATGGTACCGTTGAGTTAGACATTAGGACTCATCTCGAGCAGTGTAAGGTTGTCGCATATTGGGGTGTCAGGATCAAGGTGAGTTCTTGACTACTGCTTGCTCACTGAATATACGGCGGCGGCATTCTAGCGCTAGGCTAGAATGAATGTGCATCCCTCTGAACAGACCTACATACCACTCCCGATGCGAATGTTGGTATCACATTTTCTGTCGCCCCACAGGATTTCCCGTGGCCGGATGAAGAGCCCCCCCATCAGCACAAAGAAGAGCACTCATTGGAAAACATCAGTAGCCATCGTCTGCTGCTTAACGTCAAAGACTGTGACTTAGGAGATCAGCCTCGAACTCACTATCATCTAGTGACCGTCATCACCGCACCAGAAGCAGAATCTATGTTGTATTCCATCTATCACCTGTACGGCTGCAGTTTGAAAACAAGTTTGCTGAAACAATATCTGAAGTCCGGCAGCGGATCCATCCTAGCCGTAAGACCAATATTCGATGAACGCCGTTGCGTGATTTGTATGGACGCGCCAGCGACCTACACACTGTTGCCCTGCAGACACTCGTGTATGTGTGTGGAATGTATGCCCCACATTCAGGATCGCTGCCCCCTTTGTCGTAATTACGTGGAGAGCTTTTTTGCCACGAACCCTCACGATCCATAGATGAAGTTCAGCCTGAGAGCTGACAGATCTGGAGAAATATTCGAGCAATCGCCCAAGTCACTAGGAGAAGACCATTTGCCTGCGACGCTGTAACTCTAGTCCAGCGATTCCCGAAATTCTTCTCGTCACCCCTCGTGGAAAGAGGACGCTTCTTCGAAGTACATGTTTTATCTGTTCCACGGCTCCGACCAAGAGGAAGTTGAAACGTCAAGTTGAGTGAAACCTGTTCCATCTTCCTGACTCGTCGGACGAAACGAATGCAGAATAAACGTTGATCATTTATCAATGTGCCCGCGCGTCAACTACAAACTGTACGAAGGAAAGAAGCTTCTCATATCACTTCTCACGGTCTCCGCAGCCGGAAACCTCGCTGGTGTCCACGAGAAAGGCCATCTCCAGTACAAATATCCACGTTGAATGAAATTCCCGAAATCCCGACTCCTTGTCCCGATGTCAACCCATCGTTGCTTGGTCGCTGAGCGATGGGAAGCCGCCAGCGCGAAGCCAGAGTGAGGAACGAGACATCAACCTCGATGGCCTCCGGCTGCGGCACCCAGACCAACTCCAGGAAGCGCTGGGAGCTTCAGACAGGCCGTTCTGATCTCTGAATCATTGTAAGATGGCAGCTTCATATAGAGACCTTCGCGGTCCAGTTGCGTTGATCTCGTCCTATGGTTGCCGGTATACCACTTGGAAATGCTGGCGCTATCAGCGAAGCCATCGTTCATTAGGCTGTTTGGAAGGGTGATAAAAGAATGATGCGGGAGATTCTGAGATATAACGTCTCCGATGAGATTTAATAAATGTCTGGGGAATCCACAAATATGAAGGAGCTGTCTCTAAGTATTACATGTTGTCGAAGAATACCGATACCATCAATGTTACAAACGCCCAAGCGGCATGTGGCGATTCCGATCCGTACGGTCGATGTGGGTGATATTTTATGAAACAATGAGAGCGCAACTTCTGCACAGATCAATATCATGTCCTCCATGTTTAAGAATCTTCTTGACCCGGGGGAGGGGCTGTCTGGTTCTCCGTCGAAGCGGGCCCTGTTTGGGATCCGGGTTGCTGGTGTTGTTGTAGCTGTTGCTGCTGTTGCTGGTGATGCTGCTGTTGCTGGTGATGCTGCTGTTGCTGCTGCTGTTGTTGTTGTTGCTGCTGCTGTTGTTGTTGTTGCTGCTGCTGTTGTTGCTGTTGTTGTTGCTGCTGCTGCTGTTTATGCTACTGCTGGTGTTGCTGCTGCTGTTGGTGCTGCTGTTGTTGGTGTTGCGGAGGGACGCCTTGAGGCGGCATCTGGGGCATGCCACCAGAATGCATTTGCGGATGAGGTTGCATGTGGTGAGGCATACCTGGATGAGGAGGACCCTGCATCGAATGCATTTGGTGCGGATATGCGCCGTAAGGAGAGTGCATCATGGCTCCTGGAGGAGGACCGTATTGGTGATGCGGAGCCATGTGGGGGGGATAGCCTTGATGATACGGTGGCTGCATGTGCTGTTGTGGATGCCCCTGCATGTGCGGCGGCAACGCTCCCTGCATGTGGTGGAGCGGCGGTCCCCCCGCGTGTCCTTGTGGCGGTGCGGGAGCTCCGGGATGGCTCTGCATCTGAGGATGTGATTGTGATGTGGGTGTGGATCCCGCATGACTCTGCGGGGGCCCCCCGTGGCTAGGATGTCCTTGCGGTGGTGGATGTCCACCAGGATGGGCTCCTGGATGACCACCAGGATGTCCTTGGGATGATGGAATCGGACCTTGCTGGGGGGCCTGAGGGGACTGAGGCGGTTGTGGACCTTGAGATGGAGCCCCAGCATGTCCCTGGGGATGCGCGATAACTCCGGGATGATTCGGGGGAGGCGGCAATGATCCAGGATGAGCTTGAGGGGAGGGCGCTGAGCCGGGATGTGCTTGCGGAGATGGCGCTGAACCGGGATGCGCTTGAGGCGATTGGGGAGGGGCAGGATGGGTCTGCGGTGATGGTGCGGGACCAGGATGATTTTGCGGCGAGGGCGACGCACCGGGGTGTTGCTGAACTTGGTATAAACCGCCGGGGTGACCTGGATGGGCGGTGAAGGCACCGTGATGTCCGGGCGAAGGAGCGCCAGGCGGATGTGGGAGACCGGGATGATGACTTGGCATTGGAGGAGGAGGAATGGATCCTGAATGATCTTGGGGGGCGGGACCACTCCCTTGAGTGGTTGGAGGCGTAGCGAGGTGTGGTGGAGGCGGGGGGGGCGCCGGAACCTGGGTGACCCTGTGGGGACGGAATGGGACCGGGGTGGGGTTGAGGAGAGGGGCCCGCTCCAGGGTGACTCTGATGAGGCGAAGGCGCACCAGGGTGCCCCTGAGGCGTTTGCTGTTGTGAAGGAGCACCGGGATGGCCTTGCGGTGGCGGACCTGATGCCGAGTGCCCTTGAGGCACCTGCAGAACACCGGGGTGTGTCTGGGAGGGTTGTAAGACACCTGGATGACCTTGCAGCGTCCCAGGATGTCCTTGAGCGACCTGCATCACCCCGGGATGGGTCTGTGGAATTGCTCCCGGATGAGTCTGATGTGGGGGCATATGTCCAGGATGAACTTGGTGGGATGGCATGGCACCGGGAGGCCCCTGAGAGGGCATGGACGCTGGATGACCCTGCGGATGCGGAGCGGCTCCCGGATGGGCTTGCGATGTCGGGACAGCACCAGGATGGGCTTGAGGGGATGGCATGCCAGGCAAATGACCTTGAGCTTGCTGTGCGCCTCCTGTGCGCTTCTGACCCCAAGGGCCGATTGGCAGGAGGGGAGCGCCGGGCCCGCGACGCTGAGCGTTGCGGATCGCGGGGTCTGTTTGTATCTGGTTTATCTCGGGCAGTGAGTCTTGACGTAGTGACATTGATGTCAAAGCTTTGTGGACTACGCCCGTTACGTAACGGCAAGAAGTGAAAATATCAGCGCTTTCGATTATCTGGCGGCCGCACAGAGAACTTCTGTCAGCGAAGAGAATACAAAGCTGCTGCTTTCTGGTTGTTTGCCGGTTTTGTTTGAATGTCACATCTTCCACAGGGGAAAGCTTCTGATCTGAAGCTTTCGCTATTCGTCCCCCACTCAGCATCGAACAATTCGCATCTACCCTTCTCTCCTGTCCGATATCTGATTCCTTTTCTTCCAATCGATGCATGTGAATATATGACAGAAAATTTCCAAGCTCGCCGATTCCGTATTGTACGAGAGTGGAGCCCGTTGCACGATACGGCCAGCGATTCCTGGAGTGTTTCGACGACTCCCGATCCGCTGCGTTGGGGGGCACCCAGTTCAGAGACGCCCATTGCAAGCGTGACGACCTATGACGTCATTTGATTATCACCATTCCAGATCCAAGAGCCAGTGAGAGCAACTGGAATCCCAGTCCGGATCGAATGCAGAGAGGGAGGGAACACAACGGAGCGGGATACAACTCGGGGCTCGGCGACCTTATTTCGCTGATAGTGATCAGCGATCTCCGCTACAGTGGGAATTCAGAGCTTTTCGTCAAACAAGTTGCGACGTGCAACCACCCAGACGAGATGGGTGCGAGCGCTCTCTGTTCTCACAGATGCTCTAAGATCCGCAAGCTGAAGAAGTTCACCGGGATGAAAAGTTTGCCTCGTTATGACTCCCCGGGAGCTCGTAAGAGAATGGTCTAGGTTCCTTCTCAGTCTGAGGTGACAGTCTGAAGATGCTCGGCTTCCATTGCTCTTTCAAACTTCAAACTTTGCCGTGGCATTCTCGGATACCTCGTTCGAAAGATTGACATGAAATTTTGGTTCATCATTCCATATGCTCATTCCATATTTATTGTGATAGTCCCTGAGGTTGTTGGTAATATCACGGGCTCCAATTCTGTATTTGGGTTCGAACATCCAGAAAGTCGATCTGGTCTTTGTCAGGGAAGATGAGAGGCAGCCCATCGACGATTGGGTCGAGGACAGGGAACAAGAGTGAAGCGATGAACTTCGCCCCCTCATCATTGAAATGCAGTCCATCTATCATCAATGAGCGCCAATCCTGTCAAGAAATCATGATAGTCATCTCAGTCTTCAATGTTTGAGCGTTTCGCTGTCAAAGCCACAAACGTTCCGGCGTAACTCACCTTTCTGGCTTTCATCGCCGCGCAAACATCAACGATCTTGGTCCCTTCTTGAGAGGCAACTTTGACGCAAAGCTCAGCGTAGGCTTCGCAAAGTTCTTCTCGCCGTCCCACTTGGTTCTCAGGAACGCCATCCTTTGCTTTGTGGGCGACCCATGCTTCGTGGTCGTATTTCGGAGGAGTCATTAAGATCAGTCTCTCCGATGGCAACCCAACACTCTGAGACAGAGCGATTTTAACAATCACAAGAATATCTGTGCTTCCAATCCATGACATCCATCTGCCGTTGTGACAGTACGACACCCATTTCTAGCTCACCGTTGCATGGTCGATGAGTGATTTGAGATTCGCCTCGTAGTCAGCGAGGGGAACACTCTGCGGAGCTTCCGGGACACAGCAATCATTTGCACCAAACCAAATCAATAAAGCATGAGGTGCCTGTCCATCGCTGGGGAGGAGTCTCGGTAGGAGACACACAGCCTGCTTGGAATTGTACGCACTGAAACCTCTGTTGAGAATGTCGAGTTTCCTGCGCAGAAGTCGCCGGTTCGTGAGCATGATTACAAATCTTATTCATGAGTGAGGGTTTTTCTCGGATATGTATTAGAGGAATGCTCGCATCGACAGTGTTTGGTGCCATTCAACAGGGTAACGAATGCGCTTGCCTCTGATATCTGGACGCAAGCAATGCACCCCAGCAGCCATCCTCGACATTGAAAGAACGCTGAAACGGAGGAATTCCAGCCCGTCAACACAGTCTCGAAAAAGGATTCGGACGGAGCTGACACATTCGTGAGCTTTGCTCCCCACTCAAAACTGGAGCGCTCACCTGAGTCAAGGAGTCTCCAAAGCAAAATAATTTGGGAAAATCCACTCGTGAAATCCTCCGTAGTGAAGCCAGGGCTGTTTCGTTTGTTACGGTAAGCTACTTGATTCCTGTGGCTCTCTGGTTTGCCCCAGAGAAGCAGAGAATTCGGTCGTTGTGAGGGAACCCCAGTTCAAATTACATAGCATCTAGAATCAGCTGTTCGTCTGCTTTCGGAGTATCGACTTTCGAGTGAAAGGTTCTCGATCCTCGAACCAAGGACGAGCCAAGGACGACACGGAGGAAGTTGTCAGGGAAGACTGGATGTCCCACTGTTTCTGGGACTGTTTCTATGATTTTTGTCATTTCTTTGAGGGGCGATATTCCCAGAAAGAAGTTAAACTCAAGGTTATCGAGACCGAAACCAATTGTGAACATGCGTGGGACCAGCCAGAGCGTTGCCTCTCTCAGGACTCATAGTTTGAGGTCATCTGGATGATTTTCTCCGACTTTTCGCTTTGTCGGGGCAACCGCTTGATCGGGCCAAAATGGCTCGGCCCGATGTGTCCCGATCAAGCGGAGTCTACTGTACTCATAACCAATAATTTTAAACTGTAACATACAACAAGCTCGCATGATATTTTACGATAATCAAAGAGACTAAAATAAGGGAGATGTTGTGGTGGCAAGGATGCCTCGAGCAGACCGTAGCAAACGTAAATAAAGAACCCGGTCAGCAGTGCAGTGACCGGCGATCACAAGACATACCTCCGTTGATCAGTGCATGAAAACAAAATGAGATCCGAAAAGCTGGTGTAAACTGTATTCGACCGGGAGCTCTCACAAACGCGTGTGATCGCCACCAAGTCAACCATACGACTAGTTCAGCATTCGACAGATTTCCGCTCATCTCCGCACCAGCTCCGTACTCCGGACCTCTTCAGGAGTTCAAGAAAAACTTCTCGGGAAGGCCGATCGGATCCTCGGTTACTTCAGCAGCCAGTACGTTGAGTACACAAAACAGGAGCCGAGCGAGCGGTCACGAAAGACTAACTTAACGAAATTCGCTCGATGGACTTCAAAGGTGAAGAGCGCCATGAAGTCCTCGATGCGAGAGCTATAGCGGCCGTGGTCCCCAATGCTACGAAGACACCACCGACGACGGAAACTTCCTGAACAAAGAAAAGCAGGTCGAGAAACAGCAGAGCCTTGCCGAGGACACCGATCTCAGGTTAACCGATGACGACCTCTTGTTCGTGCCCCCGGTAGCGGCGCCAGCGGGAAGCTTGGGGAACTCAAGCTTCTCAAATTTAGACAAACCGGGAAGCTTGGCGTGCCAAATTTCGGTAACTTCTTGTGCGGGAATTTCCAGGGTGACCCCAGCAGTTCTCGTATCGGAGTCCATAACACCAAGCGTGTCAGCTGAAACCTTTCGCGGGCCGAAAACTTTGAGATTCCGCTTGAATGTTTGGAACATCCACTCCCGATGGAGTCCGGGTCCGGATCCGATAATCTCATCAAGTTCTTCAGGATGATGTCAACCTATCCAGTCACGAGTGCTTCATGCGAGAGATGCTTCAGTGCACTGGCAAGAAGCGAATCATAAGTTCGAATCACAATGAAGGACGGAATGTTGTATGCTTTGCCTGTGTTGTCAATTGAGAAGGACCTCACGGATAATCTCGGCGAGGATCCAAAACAGATCGTCGATGCGTTTGCAGATAGGGAAAACGGTGAAGTTGACAGAAACGTCGTCTCTTTCGACGTTTTTCTCGTTATAGCCATGGATTCGTATTGCTGGGCGGTAGTGATCGACATCACCCCGTCTGATCGACTCCACCCAATTCCGCGGTAGTCTATTATTTGACGAAGTGGAAAAACGAGCCACGATTTCTTGAGACCATTGTTTTTCACGGTGTTGAATCGGCTTATTCTATGCAGATCGGAAAGGGGGTACTCGCGAGCAGAATTTGAAGAGCCGGATTGACAGCCTGGCTGACGGCAGCGAAAAATCTATCCGGCGTGAAGGGCGCCGCCTCCGCCCATCCCCCAACAGTGTGGGAAGTAGAGCTTTATTGTGAGGTGAGCAGAGATCACAACCATCATCGTGGGGACGCTCGGCATCATCGAGTTAGGGTCGAGGCTACTCAAGCCAAGCTTGTTCCCCGTTGGAGGGAGCGTCTTCGCAACTACCTCTACGTATCGAGCCGGATTCTAACCTCCAACTTACCTAAGGCCACATCGATGGACATCCTCGAAGAAGAAACGGATCCCCCTGAATCAATCGAAGCAAGTATACCACGACTTGGTACACGGAGTTTTTAGGTGCCAGGGTGCAACCGGCCGCATGCTCCGGTCTGGCCGTTTGCTGTAGCGACTTCATAAAGTGCGTGAAAGGAAACTTCGAAGCAGCAGTCCATGGCACCCAGCGTCGGCGTAAGCGCTGATGGCGCCCTGGGCGATATCATTCCGAGCGCCTTCCTAAAGAAGAACATCCTAATATATAAAAGGCAAACTTGGGCCGCGCGGTCGTGCCCGGATCACGCCCCAACCTCCGTTCGGATCGCGGTCAAACTTCGCGAACAGATGCCCAGCTTCCCGGCGGTGGACATAGGCGACCGTCAGACCTCCGCAGAAGGCTCAAGACGCCGTGATCTCAAGAAAACCAAAAAACTTCGTTTTTCTTTTTTCGGGAAGACCGGCTTTCGAATGCGCGCCGCGGTGGCCGCGCTGTTCACGTGTGCGCCTGCGGCCGGTAACTTACCGTGATTTCGTTCAGTCGCCGGCATACCGTCACGTGCGTGCTTGCAGTCTGTTTCGCGTGTTTTATCGTCCCGAGCTGCAGTTCGTGTCCGTGTCCGCCATGCCTAGCGCAAACGTTCCAACCTCAGTCGCGTTAGCGTAGCCGCGAAGCGTCAGAAACGGAGGAGACGGGAAAACGCAGCCACAGCACGGCCCGGTCACGAGGCCCTGCCTACTCCACGCGCCCCCGCGTCCAGTCGTGAACGGTGAGTCCTGGCAGCTGTGTACTATTCCTTCTGAGAGCCATGTCTCGCCGTAGCTCGCCGGGGTCACCTTCGCCGGCGTATCGCTGTACCGCACTTACGTCTCAAGCCGGCGTCCTCGGGAAAGCCGGCACCGGGAAATCCGGGGAAACGGACTTGAACGGGGACCAGGACAGTTCTCGGGAGAGCCGTCCCCGGGGAAACGCGCGGATTTCGGGAGCCGGGACTGTTCTCGGGATAGCCGTTACCGGGAAATCCTAAGGAAACGGACTTGAACGGGGACCAGGACAGTTCTCGCGAAAGCCGCTCTCGGGAGTCCCTGAAAAACGGACTTGAACCGGGGTACGCAGGTTACGGGGTATGGGCGCCGCGGGCGGGGGTACGGCGGTACGCGGCAAGGTTCTCGGCGAAGTCGTTCCCGGGAACGCCCGGGTAAAGCGCAGATACCGGGAACCGAGACCGTTCTCGGGCAAGCCGGCGCCGGGAAATCCGGGGGAAACGGACTTGAACGGGGACCAGGACAGTTCTCGCGAAAGCCGCTCTCGGGAGTCCCGGGAAAACGGAAACACACACACACACACACACACACACACACACAGATGTCGGAAACCGGGACTGTTCTTGGGAAAGCCGTTCCCGGGGAATCCCGGGGAAACGCACGGATGTCGGGAACCGGGACTGTTCTCGGGAGAGTCGTCACCGGGAAATCCCGGGGCAACGGGCTTCAACGGGAACCGGGACTGTTCGCGGGAAAGCCGCTCTCGGGAGTCCCGGGAAAACGGACTTGAACGAGAACCGGGGCTGCTGTTCTCGGGGAAGCCGTTCCCGGGGAAGCCCGGGGAAACGCAAAGATGTCGGAAACCGGGACTGTTCTCGGCGAAGCCGTTCCCGGGAAATCCCGGAGAAACGAACAGATGCCGGGAACCGGGACTGTTCTCGGGAGAGCCGTCAACGGGGAATCCCAGGGAAACGGACTTGAACGGGAACCGGGACTGTTCTCGGGAGAGCCGTTTCCGGGAAATTCCGGGGAAATAGACTTGAACGGGAACCGGGACCGTTCTCGGGAAAGCCGCTCTCGGGAGTTCCGAGAAAACGGACTCGAAAGGGGATACTGACTTAGTACCGCCACGCTAGGCGTCTCAAGAGCGCCACTGTTCCGGAAGGGAGCCGGCAGCTCACGACACTCATGTCAGTCAGGGAGCCGCGGAACCGTGGTTCCGACTGGAGGCCTTCGGTACCCACAGGATAATAGTGGGTGCCCGCAGTCACGAGCGACCACGCGGGTTGAAGAGCGCCGGAGACAGTCGTCGAGACCTGCAGTCGGTCGGACCTCAAACTTTCCTGTTCTCCGAGGAGTGCCTATCCCCCGATTGCTCAAATTTTGCTCGCCGGGAACTTTGGAGTCGCGGTCCGTCGTCGCGGGTAAACTTGATCCCATTGTACAATGAGCAATGAGCAACGTTGAAAACTAGAGGGTAAGAGTCGCGCGAAGCGCGACCGGGTACGCTAGTCTAATAAATAAAAGACAACTTGCGAACGCTCGATCCTGTCCGCATCACGGCCAAACCGCGGCCCGGATCTCGCGGAAACTTCGCCCAAAGCCGCCAAACTCACCGCGGAAGGCTTTAGGCTACCGTGAGTCCTCCTCGACGTCCTCTAGAGGCCGCAATCTCTAAAAAACTCAAACACTTTGTCGTCCTTCCGACCGTGAATACTGCCTTTCGAAACCGCGCCGTTGGCCGCCGCTCCGCATTCGATCGACAACGAAGTGAGCGTCTCCCGTAAACACTGCATGAATGCTCTCACGAGGACGGTGGGCGTGGAAGCGACGTCAACGTGTGCTCTAATGTGTGGAGGCTTCGTAGTTCAAGCGCTGCGTTCGTCCCCGCCGCCTCAATCGGACCTGTTCAGGTGTCCACCACGCCCGCCCGTGAACGGTCCGATCTCGAAGTGAACCCCACGATATGTCCAAGAAATATCGATCCCTTCAGATTTAGCTACACTATGAGTGGATGATCTTCGCATAGGGGATGCCGAGTTTTGAAAACCGCGCATAACACACTCCAGAAGTAGTTCAGAAGCCAAGTTCGGGAGCGATGCGCCGTCGCAAGGAGTCCGACAGCAACTTACCGAACCGAACGAGTCGCCGTGCCTAATCCAGCCTGGTAGGTAGAGCTTGCAAATGAACCGCAACGCTAGAGGCCGATGCTACCCGCTTGACAGCACCGGATACCTGTGATCCCAGGCAAATACCCGCGATCATCCACCGCGTGTACGTGCCCAGCCAGCGGGTATCCGGCGGGATCTGCACCCGTTAGGGCCTCAAACTTCGGAATCTAGAATTTCTTCGCTGACATCTCAATCATCTCTGACTGCTTTGCGAAAAAGCAACGGAACCGTGATCGGGCGTCTGGTTCCGTGTCGCTTGCCCGAAGCTTTGATGCCGGAATCTTACATGCCTGAGTCTCAGATGCCCGACTTTTGCCATCTCCCGCTCGACATGAGGTTTGGAGCAAGGCTTCTATCAATCAATCGAGCTAATAACCGGGACTGTTCTCGGAAAATATGCACAGATGTCAAGAATGGGACTGTTCTCTGGAGAGCCGTTCCCGGGAAAACGGACCAAAACGGGAACCGGGACGGACCTCGGGGAAGTCGTTTCTGGGGAATTCAGGGAAAACGCACTGATATCAGAACCAGGAGTGTCTTCGGGAGAGCCGTTCCCGGGGAATACCGGGAAAACGGACTTGAGCGGGAACCGGGACTGTTCTCGCGGAAGCCGCTCTCGGGAGCCCCGAAAAAACGGACTTCAACGGGAGCTGGTATTGTTCTCGGAAACGGCGTTTCTCGGAAACGGCGTTTCCGAGAAATCCCGGGACAACGCACTGATGTGAAGAACCGGGAGTGTTCTCGGAAACGCCGTTTCCGGGAAATCCCGGGAAAACGCACTGATGTCAAGAACCGGGAGTGTCCTCGGGAGAGCCGTATTCCCGGGAAAACGGACTTGATCGGGAACCGGGACGGTTCCCGGGGACGCTGCACCCGGGAGTCCCGGGAAGACGGACTTGAACGCGAACCGGGACTGTTCCCGGGAAAGCCGTTCCCGGGAAACGGACCTAAACCGCAGCCGGGATTGTTCTCGGGAAGGCCGCTGCCGGAAATCCCGGGAAAACCGACTTGAACAGGAACCGAGACTGTTCTCAGAAGAGCCGTTCCCGGGGGAACGCTCAGTTACCGGGAACTGGGACCGTTCTCGGGAAAGCCGTTTCCGGGGGAACCGACTTGAACAGGAAGCGGGACTGTTCTCGGGAAAGCCGTTTCCGGGAAATCCCGGGGAAACGTACATGGACGGGAACCGGGACTGTTCCCGGAAAAGCCGTTCCCTGGGAAACGGACCCAAACGGGAACCGGACTGTTCTCGGGAAAGCCGTTTTCGGGAAACCCCAGGGAAACGGACTTGAACGAGAGCCGGGATGGCTCTTGGGAAAGCCGCTCTCGGGAGGCCTGTAAAAACCGACTTGAACAGGAAGCGGGACTGTTCTCGGGAAAGCCGTTCCCGTGAAATTCCGGGGAAAGCTCAGTTACCGGGAACCGGGATCGTTCTCGGGAGAGCCGTGTCCGGGAAATCCCGGGGAAACGGACCTGGACGGCAGCCGGGACTGTTCTCGGAAACACGCACAAATCTCTCACCTCTGACCCTCTCAAGTTTGAGGTGTCGCCATGAATCGAGATGAATCCACAGAAGACTCGCATCCATTGCATTGTTCGATTCTGAATAGCTCGAAATGAGGTGCACGTCAAGTGGGCCTTGGCACCAAATGGGTCCCGGGGTCGACTGAGCTAGCGTTTCCCAAGCTTGCATCTGAGTACTAGAGGACACCGCTCAATCGTGAACATGCAAGGAAGACTGGATCTAGAACGGCCGCGCGAAGCGCGGCGGGTACGCTAGTTTATAATAATGGTAACAGTGGCGTAACTACGGGGGGGGACGGGGCTCGTGCCCCGGGCACAGCCTCCGGAGGCGCAGAATCGAGCCTCCATGTCGGCTTCCCCTCCATGTCGTCTAACTTGGTCAGGTGTTCTTGCCATAACGTCAGTGTGGCGACGTGGAGAGTGTCGTCCACCACTGACACGTTTTGGCGTTGGCGGCGAATGTTATCGTAGCACAGAAACGATCGCGGTGCCTCGACGTCGTAGACCACCACAGCGACCGTGACGGTTTCTTGATTAGCTTTAGTGAGTGGAGCGGCCAGGGTTGTTTTTTTGAGGTCCACCGCAGGTAGATCAGTACTTTGTATTGGCGTTACTCGGCTGAGCTGTGGGATGTAGGAAGGGGTCAATTGGTATGTATCTGATACTCTGTGGTATATTTGATTGAAGAGATTTGGGATAATCACTTTGGTCAGATGGATCTCGTAAGGATGATCCGTTAGTTGTTGTTGGGGGTTGGTTTCCTTGGTCTTGAAACCAGCTATTTCGTAACATTGTCCGACGTGCAGTACTTTGTCAAGGTCCGGGGCCGTAGGACCGGTAACTACGACGGTCGTTTTCGAGGACTTGTCGGCGATGATGAAGGAAAAGCGGGCGCTACCCTCTGGTCCGAATTTCGTGGGTCGCAGGGGTAGTTTGGTTTGGAGCCGTCCTTGGACGATCCCACCCGAAGTCGTTGGTGTTAGGTCTTTCAACAGTTTCATTTTCTTTCTGGAGGGTCCAGGCGGTTGATCACCGGATTCTGAATAGAGGGTGTGGATATCGGATTACGGGTGTAAGAGGAGTGGAGTGTTGTATCAAGAGTAAAGGTAAATGGGTCAGAGAAAGGTCCTAGGACCTACCCGTAGGGCGTTTCGGGGGCATTGTCGGTTGGTTTCTTGAGTGATGGATTCAAAATTGTTCGTATTGTTCTGAGAGGAATTCGTCGAGGTTTTTTCGTTGTTCTACGAGGATCAACCCATCAGTATGTTTTTTGGGGTTTTCATACGGGGAATGAGGTCAACAATGTCGTGGTCCCCGTAATCACGGCGTCAGAAGGAATTTCTCATTAATATAGTTTCCCTATTTTCAAGCCGTGAAACCATGTTTCTTATTATTTTCGATCATGGGTCGGGGAGTAATTTATTATATTCTCCGAAATTCCATCTGTTCGGTGTTGGATCGTTCATGGATGAAGTTTCTCTATGACCATTCCCTCCTCTCTGATACTGTAGACGAGAGATAACGATGGAATGACCTGTGTTGATTTCAGATCGGAATTTTTGAACTCCAACATGTTTGACCATGACAAGATCGACACGTGACCGTTTACGTGATGAATCGGGTGACCCCGACTTCCTTGAAGATCTCTCTGATGGTGTCTTTGAGGCGTGGTATTTCGTGTTGTTTTTGTCCCATGCGTGCGGAATCATTCATTTTTGAAAATATATTCTCAATTACTCCGGTACATCGATCGAAGTTTCGTCGAAATCGTAGACCGACTGCGCGTTGGTAGGGTCGAGGGACGCAGACTAGTAGCATCACGGTGGTAGGATGCGGTCCAGGAGGGTGATCCCACGTACCTAGTATTTTGTGATGAGTGTAACTCGTTCGAGGGGGACCGTGTCGTCCGGACTATGAACTTTTTTTACTCTAGGATCGAGTGATCGCGTCCTTAAATGACTCTCTGAACGGTGGTTTTCAACAGAGGGTGTCGGGGTCGCTTTTTGGTCGTTCGGTGATTTCCCTCACAATTTGTTGGAGGTGTTCGGTTGTATTCTGACTACCAAGACCGCGACCTTCACGTGGCGGTCGTCCTCGGAGATTCGGGTGAAGGTTCCACTGGTTTCGTGGGATTCGGTTGTTGTTATCTAAAGTTGGTGACGTCTAGGGAAGGAACCGTGGGTGAAACCATAACAGTTTTCCTGAAATTTTCCTGTGGCTAAAATAATCGTCGGGGACGCGGTTGATTCCCTGAGATTCGGCTGAGACAGGTTCGATGGATGATTTCCGGTCCTGGCAGAGGATTCAGAACGGGTAGACACTGTACCTGTACGCAGGGGCGTGCACAACTTTTTTCTTTGGGGGGGGGTCTAAGGGCACTTTGTCAGGGAACTGCGATTAGTCAACTTTGTTCGTACACAGACCAGCTAATCACTCAAGTTCACTGCGTGAGATCGGGCGCCCCTAACACGACCGCGCCGTGGGCGACCGCCCTGGTCGCCCCCCCCCCCTCCCTCAACATCGGCCCTGACGGCACCTGTGCATTGGAAATCCGAAAACACTTGAGGTGGGAAGCTTTGATACGACTGTCGGATCTCGAGAGGAAGGCTCTGCTGTCGATGATTCCCAGAAGACATTTTTCCGACATTATCAAGTGGCTTCCGAGACAAACAGGGATCCTACCCTCTAAACCCGAGTTCAAGTTGAAGTTAACGTTGACTTGCTTGAAACAGAAGGCGCGGAACTGACAGCTCAATGACATGTTCTCAAAATTTAATGTGACAGGTCCTGATTCCGGAAGTTATCACTCATCACGGTGATGAGTGATGATGATCTCGGCGAAAAAAAGTGCTGAGAGGGCTCTGAGAGAGAGAGAGAGACAGTCTCTTATGGCGCCTTTTTCTAGGTGACGCTGCAGGGTTTTCGTCGTGAGCCCTCTGACAATGAGAGAACCCCAGCTCTGACTGTCGTCCGCCATCGTTCTCTTGCATTCAAGTTTCTTTGCGAACCGCCCGCCACTTGCGCGGCCGTGTTCGATGGAAGCTTTCGACCAACCCCTGGACGAAGCTCGAATATCCAGTCAACACAGTGCTGAATCACCGTGACCCGCTTCATGAGTTCCCGACAAACACCTCTCAGGGATTTGGCGTCTGAATATCTACGTACAGCTCTGGAAATACGTTTTCCAGAATGCGGCCCTTCTCTGCGTTCGGGCATCTCTGCGCTCGGATCCCGCTCTGGAGCGGAGTGCCTGAGCGGCGGACTTTTGTCCTTCGCTCAAGAGGCGGTGGGACTGAATCGTCCGCTCATCCTGAGGTCGACGGGTTCCGCGCACTCACGATCTGAGCTTGGCAGATCGTGGCCCCTAGTTTAGAAGCGGAGTCCGCGGAGAGTTCGGGACCTCTCGAATTGGCCCGCGACTGGATTTTCGTAGCCACCGCTGCTTTAGGGAATCAGCAGTTCTGAATCTGAAGGAGGAGCCCGAAATCGGCTAGTTGAGCGGTTCAACTCAAAAAATCCGATATTCTCCCGATCAGGAATTCGGGTGCTGCCCGAAAGATGGGCGAGGTGTGTGGCAAACGAGGGGGGACGACTTTGAATGAAAAATAACTCATTGTTTTTTTCCTTGAGAATTATTTGTTTTCAACAAAAAAGTCCGGTTCCATACCGAATGACCTGGTAGAACGCTGTGGCAGTCTCAGCGCGGATACGATTTGAGCATGGTATCGATCACGGCGCCCTTTAGGTCTGAGCGCAACCACGATTTGTGCGAGTTCGGTTCCGTTGGTGGGTCCTGCTGCGGAGCGGAAAAGAATGGGAGAGTGGAGGAAAGCTCTAGGATGATGTTGCATTTGACTTTGTGTTGGAAGGAGCTTTGGGAGAAGATCCGCGACGAGCTGCTCCTGATGAGGTCAGTCCGATGCCGGAAGTTTCTAGAAAATCCGCGAGAGTGATGAGCGGAACGCGGCAGCAGCAGTCCAACGGCAAGCCAGCCCACGGAAAGCCCCTTCAGATCGAAGAGCACCAGAAGCTCTGTTGCTGCTTTTGGACGGTGTAAATTGTCGCTCTTCAGCCGCTGGGACGTCGCTGAAAGTTGCGTTCAGATCGCATCTCTGCTTGAATCATTGCATCCCTCAATTTATGCTGACGCTCAGGTTTTGCCGGCGCTCAAATCGGGCACGGGCTCCGATTGGTTTGCGCGCGTTAGCGATTCGCGAGCATGGGATTCTCTGTCCAGAACAGCTTTTGCCGATTGAGATTCGGGGTGAGCCGCACGATTCTATGAACGCAAGGCTGCCAAGGACTTCGGATTCGCATTGGCTGATCCGACGCGGAGAATGAAAGAACGGCGCTTCGAAGTATTCTGTGAAACTACCGTGTTGGAAGTGGGATTGTAAATAGTTGTTGGAACTGATCCGGATCGAGGATGAGTATGTGATACGGATGTTTTCGTTAGATGTGGCTGACTTGGGAACAGGGTTCCTTAGATTGATCTGACTTCTTCTTTCCTCGTTCCAGCTTCCCAACGGCGATGAGGAGAAGGACGCCCTGGAGATGGATGCCGGATATGTGTCCAACGAGTTCAGGAACCAAGACGAAAACGTGCGGCCTGCTCAAATCATTCCGGGCGTGCGGACACAAGAG
Source organism: Neoseiulus californicus (assembly GCA_028455905.1). Classification (NCBI taxonomy): domain Eukaryota; kingdom Metazoa; phylum Arthropoda; class Arachnida; order Mesostigmata; family Phytoseiidae; genus Neoseiulus; species Neoseiulus californicus. The sequence continues at coordinate 208,965 of JAMQGS010000003.1, forward strand.
GACACTTTTGACCCAGATGCCGATCGAGCAGCGAATCTCCATGAACGAAATTGCAGCGAGGCTTTCGACAAATCGCATACGCGCGAGCCCGAGAGGAAATTGTGAATATCTGTCGTACTTGTTGCATCCCCCGATGCTGCTACTTCATGGTTCAACTCATTTTGGACCAATGTTCATGCCTCCCGACTTGAAAAACTCAAATTATCTCGTTCCAGCCACTGCATCTACTCCTATGACGACTTCCCCCAACTTGTGTCGCTGGCATTCCTTTTTGTTGAAGAATTCGCACATTCGTGGAGTTCAAATCCTGGGAGCCTCGGAGATTCTTCCAGAACCGCCGTGGGACTCATGGCTTCCGGTGGGACCCACTTGGAACAATCTCTCACTGTTAACGAAAACTTGAGGTTTATCAGACGACTCTGCGGAAGACCGAAGAGTCAAGTTCAACGTAAGTTCAATGGTCACGCCTTTCGGAATCAGCCCCGAATGGTTACAGGAGATATCTGGAGGTCTGGAAAATGGGCGATCACTTCAGGCATCCACGTGCTATATCGATAGGCAACGATGGACCAATGAGTTATGAGATTGCCTTCATTGATATATCAACTTCACACGTGATTTCTGTCGTAGAATGGAACCCATAATCATAACTCTGTGTTCAGCGTTCAAACTCGATCTGATATATCCCCAGAGCGCATGCAAGTTCTGTCGGAAATCCTACAGCTTCCAAACGAACACTGTCGGATCGGAAATCTCCCAAAGAGCGAAAGAGATCGAGTGACACTCGCCTCTGTTTTAACAACTTCGCCTTATTTACTATTAATACAAAAGCCCACGAAGGAGCAAGACCGTTCAATGAAAGAGAGGTGAGTTCTGTTGGTATCAATTAAGCGTTCTCAAAACACTCTTCGTGCAGGACTACCATCAGGGCGCCTAACATAGAAACCCGTTTTCGCCTCGTTGAATCAAAACGGGAGGCAAACCTACGAGACGGCGCAATACTGTTGCAGGATTCTGGATCTTCTCCGAACACTCAGTCGCGACGAGGAAGTCGAGATCCTGCTCTTCACTGACGATCCCGAGGAAGCGGCGCAGGCTGACGACGTCACCATTGTCGTCAATGGTTGGCTTATGGCTCGAGACTCTCCCAGCCGGTTGCTGGAGGAATTTCAGTGCGAAACTCTTGAAGGAGTTTTCGAGACACTCCATACAAAAAAAGTATGTGAGATCGTTGGGGCACGTGATAGCCTCGAGAGCGTTGAGGTGATCACCAAGACTAGCGCCCTTGAAATCGAAGAAAAGGTTTGTATCTCGCATCCCAATGATTCGATTGATCAGGGTGCCTTTCCGTCGAGTAAAAATGTACTGAGAGACCGTGCGAACTCCCTCCACGGATTGGCTCCGAATCCAGATCAGCGTGCTGATTTCATATTTACAGATGGCTCTGATGCACCATACTTCATCAGCTGTGAAGCATACCGTCACTTCGGAAAAAACACCTGTCGGCACGATCGGCGAAACACAACAGCTAGACGTGTTCTCGGCCTCCTTGCATCGGATTTTCATGCTCCTACTGAACAGGCTGATTGATTTCAAGAGAAGCGAATTCATGATACCTTTAGTGACGTTCTATTTGTGTTTGGTTCTTTCGTCTATCGCCATCATATATGAGTGTCCCAGTAGCTTCCGACCAGAGTTACCCGTGGCTCTGGTAAAATCGAACGTGACTTCATCACTCGTGGATTCCTTTCTCGCTTCCTCGGAAATAGGAAACTTGCCTTTCATTTCCTCCCAGAGCGACACGAGTCTCCACAAACCATACGGTGACCTCGATGAGGCTCTTGCTAGCCTGGAGCGTGGCGAAACCTGCGCCGTGATGAGAGTGGGGGGAAATTTCTCGTCGGCTCCCCACTACCAATTCAGGTTTAGATCTAGAGCCGACAAAAACAATGCCTCTGTCGAGTCCGTCTTGGACATCGACGTCGATGCGGAAAGCCAGGAGATCAGATTCGTTCTGCAGAGGGCCATCGTTCTCGCTGCTAAGGTTAGTGCACTTGTCCAGTTTAAGTAATTTTTTCGAATGGCCGCGCATTCCAAAGCCCTCGTCCCCTTCACCCGGGCGGTGAACATGAACAGTTCCGTTGTACGCTCTATTCGTGGCCACAAGGGATTTCCATCGATAGCACGGATGAGCATCTGAGCGTGCTCAACCTGAAAAATGATCATTTGTGATGTGTTTGGCCCGAGAGTACTCCGCGCTCAAAAACGGGATACAGTCGACTCCGCCTAATTGGGGCTCCGGATAATCGGGGCGACCGCTTATTAGGGCCAAAAGCGAGATTCCCGAGCGAAACGAAATATTCTCAAAAATCGGCTTTTCGGCGACTGTTCTGGATCAATTTCTCATTCAGTGAGATGGAATCTATCGAGAGGGTTCGCAGAGCGCGTCAAGGTGTCGCTTCCTGCGTCCAATGTCTGAGCAATGTGACGATCCCCACGCGAACGCTAAGATAGATACAGTTATGGTGATATGAAGCTGTGTCATTGATCTTTCTTCCAGTCGTTCCTTCGCATGCGAGGAAGGCGGGGAATTTTGTCCTTCCAGGCTCTTGATCGGTCACCCAGACAATGTTTTTTCGAGCGACCGGTTTATCGGGGCAACCGCTTAATCGCTCCAAGACGGTGTGTCCCGATGGATCCTGATTAAGCGGAGTCGACTGTATAAGCTTGGGATATGCAGATGAGCGATGTGAGGTTATCCTTCACACCGACTGCCCGGTTGTTTCGGCGCTGCGGTGTATGTGTATTCCTACTAGGCCTTGCAGCGGTTTTTAACCGCTGAAAAAACCGCACGGAATCCTGTTCGATTCTCTGGGCAAACCCCTCTGCCAGGCGCTTTCCCCCAAGTTGGGGGTGATCGCATCGAGTCCCTGGTTCCTGGGAGCAGTGCCTGAGCACAGCTTAATTTCCTGCGCGGCGTCTTTCCGGTGACCGGCGTTCTGATAGAGTGCGGAGTTCGCGGAGTGGTTGCACATGCGCGAAGTGTGTTCTGCTGACTCTTCTTCGGGACGGCTGTTCCATAGTTTCTCTGAAAGAGCTTGTCAACTTTCTCACCAATTACCTTGATTGCGTACTGGCATTGACTTTATATCTCCATTGATGACATAAATTCCCTCCCATTCCTATCCGAACGCTATGAGTAGATTCAAGAGAATGACCAACCCTATGAGCTGGATATGGGATGGTTCAAGAAGGCTGCATTCACATAAGTTGGAGTGACTCCCGAACCAGCAGCGTTCGCATCGGAAGAATTTCTCACCGTGTCTCCCGATCTAGCCTCAAATCTGTGCTCTTCGGAATTCAATCCCTGGTATTTTAGGGAGGTGTCTCGGATTCGCTTCCGCGGAGGAGCGATAGAGAAACAAACGAACCTATTCTAGAATACGGCTCTTCTCGTTGAGAGGAGACCCCCGGTTCAACGGCAGTCGCGTATCAAAAATATAGGTACCCCTCAGAGGTCTGAATGATCCAATGAGCTCCGAATGCCTTTGAAATTTCGCTGGGCGGTCATTCCCAGATAATCCAGATCTTGGAAACTGAAACCCGGCCTCTCGGGTGTATTTTCTAACTCCGGGAGAGGTTGTCAGTGGCACTTCTGTCAAAACCAGGCAATATCTCCAAGGGAAGCCGAAGAGAATGCCGATTTTTCCATCATACCCACGTCAAAGCTCAGATTTGGCTTCGCAAAAATAAGAAGATCAGCCGCGGAACGAGTGCTGTTTTTTGCGGTCAACCGCGGTTTTTCAGAATTGCGGCTATTTGCGAGCCCTAATTCCCACCTCACGTGCGGGAAGAATATGCGGGTGCACGAACTTCGCATGACGAGCATCTGGCTCATCCGGAGCTGAGAATTCTTTGGTTACAGGTCGGATTTTCCCGTGGGCCATTCAGAAAGATCTAACAACTGCCCTGCATAGCGTCATCATACTTCAATCTCTTACGAAGATATTCCATGCGCCAGAGTCTATGTACGGGACCCTATTTGCGTCGAAAAAAGTTCAACGAGACCGGCTCGTGTCAGAGCTGACCAAGAGCATTTCACAGCAAATTCGGAAGCGGAAAGACGATGAGAGGATGCGTGCGCCAAATTCATGATCGGCTACGTCGCATCTTCAAAATTTGAACCATCGTTGCTGCACTACAATATTAGCTTCATCCTCCCCGCGAGAGGGGGCAGGGACTCCGCTGATATAAACAAATGAAGAGCTGTCGACATGAATATTTTTCTATTCCAGTAACTAACGTGCCGGATCAAGGATGCAACGAATGCATCAAGTGCTGAAATGGAGTGGAGACTCAGAGAGCCTGTATTCGGATCGCGATTGATGGGCCTGATCGAGTTCCTCGCTCCCAGCATCTTCATTTACACAACTCTAGGAATTGCGGCGATTCTGGCGGAAATCCGAGCTATTTTCTGTACTGCAGACATCATACATGCGTGTTTCACGCCTGTCGGTGTGAAGTCTCGAGAAATCGTTATTTCGGAGTTCTTTTACCTACTCTGTATTCTGTTTGCGCAAATGGGTCTCACACTCTTCTGTATGTGTCTCTTGAACTGGAATGATCTGCTTCCGCTGAAAGGATCACTAGTTCTAGCTATTCTTCTGATCCTCATGCAAGGTCTCTTGGGCATTGCTGTGGGATTGACGACTTCGTTGCTCGGCCTCCTCTTCTTCAGATCATGGTCCGGTGAATTCATGTGTACGGCTCCGATACGTGGGATATTCGTTCTATGTGGTGAGCATCAATTCAAAGTTGCATATATACACAGGAAATTTTATTCAAACATGGTCTTCGACGAAGCGACGTGCTTTATCGCGAAGGAACCTTCGAGCGGGAATACAGAGCGATTTTTCCCGCGGTGACGCGGAGAACACTGATGTTGGTCTCAATGCACAGGTCGATCCCTGACGACGGAAATCATTCTTTTTCAGCTGCAATAGGACCGCGCGTTCGGTTTGCGAGGATCGTTCGCGGGATCAATTGCTTCATTCTACCCACCACTTCCACGGAGTCACTCCGTAATATTCTGTATCGAGGCTGGGGTCTTGACAACGACGATGTTTTGGAAGCGTTCACCGGGTTAGCAACACGGATTGTAGTCCTCTCTCTATTCGCAACTTTTCTGTTCAAGTTCCTGCGTCACGCGAGAATCAATCACAAACACGCGCTCATCCAGAATTTCTGGAGGGGAACTAATATTTTCTATGAAGGGGGTCTCCTCGTGAAATTCTCAGAAAAAAAACTTAGGCCACTTATTCAGAAGTCTCGACTCAGATAGTATGAACTCACCAGGTTTGTGGGGAGGGGGGCTAAAGCTCGCTAAGCTTCTATTGCCTGTAATGCATCGGGTTTGTGTTCAGTCTCTCAGCAACTTGCAATTAACCTACATGAACGCGCTGAAGGAGTGTTTCATGATTTCCGAATCGGGTGCCATGGTTTCTAAGAAGGGTAGGGAGCGGGAAAGAGAGTCGGTTCAGCGGACCTGGTTGCGCCACTGGCGGAAGGAGGAGCACACCATGAGTTACAGTGTCCGGAGATCTGTGAGCAATGGATTCTCATAAGGAATTCGTGAGAAGCGACACCAAGCGAGGGGATCGGCTTGCGCTGCATCAGAATACGCGCATGATGAATGATGAGAAAATAATAAAAATCAGTGGACACCGATTGCCAATGGGATTCGAAACCTCGAATGTCTCCTAAATGTGCCACCAAAGGCCGATAATGAACCTCGCCTTTTTCATTTTAGAGAGGTTTGTAGCTCAGAGGGACATTGAATAATTCAGACTTGCCGAATCCGAAGTCGGCGGCGGAATCTTGAGCCCTTTCTACTCACTACAAGAGCTCATCTTACTCACAAGCAGTCGCCAGTTTTCATTATTTGGCTCGCGATGCACAAGCGTCTGACTTCCCAGGCGATGAACGGGAAACATGTATCGGCGAGAAACATGCAGTAGTCTCAGCAACAAAAATTACAAAAAAGAACTAGCCACCACAGAACCGGCTGCGGCTCCCAAAGATTATCACAAAGAAAAGACGAACGCTTCATCTTCTATGCCGAGGAGGTTCTTCCTGCCGAGCATCCGAATGTAACCTGTTTCGCCCCATCCGGTACCATAAGATGTACGAAGGCGTACAAGAGTGTGACTGAATTGAGCCGAGAATTCAACTGTGATGAATTCCAATTGACATTCATGGAGGAAGGCACTCCACTCCGAGGGACATCCAATAGAGTGATCAAGCAGAGGATCAGCGAAGTTGAGACAGCTAAATGGAGAGACTCGATGAGTCGGGAAATTGGCTTGACCCGATACAGGACTCATGCGACGAAGAGAGGGATCCGACAGAATCCCTACGACAACAGCAGAGGAACCGCAGTGCTGGCGCTCAGTAGAGCAAGCATGCTGAGAACGAGGAGCGTCAGAACCCACTCCGAGCCGGGAGTAGAATCCACATGCGTAAGATGTGGAATGGTCGCGGAAACCCTGAGCCACGTCATCTGTGAATGCAACGAAGCCTACTTAGAGGACGAGGAAGTTCTGAAGCGCCTGGGACTCGACGAGAACTCGCCACTGAAGTGAAAGTGACATGTAAATACCAATACCTATTTCTTTATGAGCCAGTAGGAAACGTCGTCCTCGGTACCATATCCGACGACGCCGACGAGAACACTGTGGCCCTCATAAAAACTAAAATAGTCCAGGAAGGATCTCGCATAGATTTCGTCGGTATGATAATTGAAGAAACATCTGCGCGAATTCAAGCTCACCGGGGACTCAGTTCCCTGAGTGACTGACCAACTCGTTAAACTCTGACGATCTTGTGAATTGTTGAAAGATGAAATGTACAGTAGCTGTGGAAGTCCAGCGCGGAGACGCAAGACTGGTGTCTGGGATCGGGCTCCGAAATAACACTCTCAACGAACTCGGCTCCCTAATCGCGTAGATGGAATGCATAGAAGTAACAGGATGGAAGATGGTGTAAGATAATCAACAGTGAGCCATAGAATAAACCTATTCATCTATCTATCCAGTCAAAGGCTGTTTGCTTATCTGTCTGTTCGCAATAGACTCGACCGCCAAGCATGGGCTCTGCAGGCTACAGTGGGATCTGGCCTAGGGCGGCACATTCTTCGGGGGCGGCAGATTGTTCGGAGGTGGAAGAACTTTCAGAATTTCAGCGGTTCCCCGTAAGACACTGTGAACTGAGCGCATTTTCATCCACGAAAGGTGCTTTGCTCTTGTTCTGGTTTGAGTTCACAAGAGCAACTCTCAACTGACTTGAGACGCTAATAACCAGTGGCGGATTTAACGGTCGGCAAAAGGGACAATGCCGACTGGGCCCCCCTTGCTAAACTGGTCGTGAGCCCCCTCCAGGAAGAAGACATCGAGGGAATTGAGGTTTAAGGTACAACAGCTTAACCCAAAAGTTCGCGTCTCATAGAGGAATTCTAGTGAATTGACTGTAAATTCATGGCTGACTTTTCATTCGAATACCAGGGCCTGAGCATCCCTGAGGTGGGCCCCCTTGAAAAGATGCCGACCGGGCTTTTTTCCTAAAATCCGCCACTGCTAATAACTCTCTTGAGTTGAAGGACTAGAATCCCGATCTGCATCTAATACGACACCTTGGAGTGCTACTATAGTGTCAAGAAACTGTGGCTCGTTTTTCTTTCGTTTTTCCTCTTTTTCCACTTCGCCGATGAGTAGAGTACAGCTCAGCTGGTCGTCCGGTCGCGGTCATCCATGCTCCGCCCGGGAACCGACGAGGCCCGTCGACGAGGCTCGTCGAGCGTGAGAAGCAGATTAGCGAAGTGTGTCTGTGTTGGATCTCATCATCCACTGACGGGTGTGGGTTCCACCATGGGAAATTATCTTCTACTATTTCAGGGCTTCGAAAAAGCGCGCTAATCGGAGCAGATTTAGGGAGACAAGACACTAAAGAATTTGTGAGGCGCCGGAAACCTTTGAGTCCACGGGCTGAGACAATGCTCCAGAGTCGCTGCGAGGACGTCTGCCGTAACACCAAAACTTCAATTGATTCGAGAATGTCCGTCAATCTCCGTGTCGATCGAGTTACCTGACGGCAAAGGAGGCGTTCATCTTCAGTGAAACTGTCCCAAAGCAGCCGGACGATGCGCATTACATCGGCGTTGGGAAATTCTCGGAGTCGGGGCTCCTCACCTAGCAACCGATAATCCAGCACCCTGCTGGGGGACCGATCGAAGACACAACCTGGGCGACGTGGACGACGTTCTGCCATCTACAAAAAAGGAACCAATGAGGTCAAGGAAGTCGCGAAGTCGGAGTGAGAAACACAAGATCAAAGGGACTCGAAAAGAGAAACTCGCCGTTAGAGAAGCGTGGCACTCACGAACTAAACACTCACGAAACAAACGTTCTGGAAGAAGTCCAAAGGCAAAGAGAACAGTTCGTCGTCGAACTTCAACTTCCAGTCCACCACATTGGGCGGAGCCGGAAAGGAGATCGGAAAAGAAAAACCGTCTCGAGAGCGCTGGGAGCGCCGGAACACGGTAGCGTCAGGCGCGGAAACTAAACAGCGAACTCTAGAGTATCTCTTCAATGACGTAATTCCGTCTCCCGGAATTCGGGGGGGAGTGTGACAAACGGAGGCTCTCCGTTGTGCCTAGAGCTGGCTTTGACTATCCATACACCACAGGTAATACACACTAACAAGAGAGCGAAGTGAGAGACGGGGTGGCTAGTTAGAAACAAGTTTCAGGTGTTTATTTATTCTTCATCATCCAGTCAATCACCCGACGGGAGCCCGAGTAGGGCGACCGACGGGCAATAAAGTAACGGAATCTCCGACGCGCTAGACAGCACGTCGCCGCGCGCACACATCGGTGTGCCGAGTGAGATAGCGAGTTTTTTTTCTAGCGAGCTTACGGTACACACGCTAACGGTAGGCCGTAAAGAAAAACGACAAGTTAGCCTTACAGTCACAAACCGAACTCGTCGGTAGACTTGCTCAATCCAGCGGTCTCAGAGACCCCGTCTCTCAGACCCAGAGTCGATCACTCGCGACTCATCCGATAGTCGGAGTGCGAATCGAACACGTGAGCGGATTAGTTCCGAAAGTGCCCAGAACCCAGTGTTTTCACTTTCCAACGAATTCGTCCGTCACAGGAGCTGTTTCACTGTCGGGAATCCGGAACCAGTAGGGAGACTCCGCTCGTCCAGATCAGAGATCAGAGGCATGAGAGAAACACTCCCTATGTCGCCGCTTACCTGACTCTTTGCAGAAGAGTCGCGAAAACCCGAGCTTGCGAAATTACTTACTCTCGGCGACTCGTGATCGGAAAGAGCGACATAGCCGGAATCGGCGCCTCGTGCGAACGAGCCCGAGGGATGGATAACGAAATACGTTATCTGTAGGCGGTTCAAATATCCTCAAACGCTTCTCAAGTACCACTGGTTTCTCCCGGAGAGTCCCTTTGAGCGCGCTAAAAAATTTGAAACTCGTTCTCCACTCCATCGAAATTCTTTTGGCCTACCGACAGAATCCGTCATCCACGATTCTCAATTCGTAAAACTCAAGAAGGATCGTCGATGAAAGGGCCTGGCTGGGAATAGCTCGAAAGTATCGGGACCCAATTGTTTCAATCTTGAATTCAATCCCTCTTTCTTTGCAATGATCGCAATGGTTGCACCCGCGTCAGCGGCGGCAGCGTCAGCCGCGAGCTTGACAGCAGCATCGGTCGCTGTCAGCGACACTACAACTAACACGTAGTCGATATGTGTATTGGAACGGCAGTCGTTTTCATTAAAAGATAAAGTCATAGAGGCACTGACTGCCTGCCACAGAATCACTAAAACGTGGACAGCTGGTCCTCGTCCGCTCAACTTGTCCTTGTCGTCTACCAAGACTGCCGAAAAGAATATTCTGCTTTCCGACGCACGGTTTCCCCCGATACTATTTGGGTTTTCATTTGAAGGGGTCGACAATCCAGACCCGAAAACTGACAGCGACGGCACGAAGACTGAACTGAACTGAAACTGAACTGAAATTTTGGTTTATTCACGGTGCTGCAGGTTTTGTAACCGCTTATGTACTCGTATATTATTATTGTTGTCATTATTTACAATATTCAAGTTTTATAACTGCTAGCACAATCATTTCTTATGACCTGGGTTCACCAGTTTATTGTATTCTGCTAAAAATCTCTTGCCGGAGGAGAAAGCTCGGATGCCCCGTGGGATCGATCCCCAAACCCTTGGAATTTTGTGCAAAAGAGACTGGCGATAGAAGGTCTGCCGTGCCAATGGTGTATTGAAAACTGTTTCAAGACGCGTCGAACGTTTACTTCGAGCCTGGAGCGGAGGTAGTATGCCGCTTGAGATATTGGAGTGCGCGATCCCGTGTGCAAGCCGGGCGACCGCAATCCTATGAAAGTCATTTACTCGGAGGAGGCCTAGCTCGTGGAATTTATGACAGATCGACTCACACCTTTTTTTCCGACGATGGCGCGTACGGCATCATTCTGCATCACTTGAGCCGAACGGCTCACGTTGTCATAGCCGCCCCCCCAAACGGAGATGCAGTATATCAGGACCGGAATGAACAAGGCCTTGTAAACAAGAACAAGACCGTCATTCGGGAAACCGATGGATCTAAGTCTCCGGAGCATCGCGACAATTGCGTAGCATTTGGGAGTGACGTATTGTATGTGGGGCTTCCAGCACCGACGTTCGTGAAGGACAAGTCCGAGACATTTAACTGACGAGGAGGGTTGGATCTCACTACCACCAATGTTGATCTTCGGAACCGTGATATTTTTTCTGGATGCTCTGAACAGGATTACATCTGTCTTGGATTCGTTCACCTTGAGCCCAAAATCAGCGAAAATCCCAATAGCTTCCCGTGCCACCTCTTCAATGACCCTGAACTCATCATCCAGTTTTGTAGGGTCTACATCGAATAATAATGATGTACCGTCCGCATAGCAACTTATCTCACAAGGTCTGATTCCTTGAATTTTGGATAGGATGAAATTCATGTATACTACATACATGAAGGGTTCCAGAACAGATCCTTGGGGTGTTCCAATGTCAAGGATCGCCCATTCGGATCTAATGTTGCCAACCTCAACAGCCTGACGCCTTCCAGACAAATAAGAGTCAAACCAGCTGACCGTCATCTCATCATACCCAATGGATCTGAGCATGGCGAGGAAATTTACATGCTTCATGCAGTTGAAGGCGGCAGACACGTCAAGTAGGATTCCGAGAACCATTCGCTTCTCTGCAAGTCGAGCAACAATGAAGTTATCCATGCGCGCTAGTGCAAGCTCTGTAGAGCGTTTGGGTCTGAAACCGAATTGCGACGTGGAGAAGAAACCATCCCTCTCCAGCCGCGTATGAACGGACGTACGAACGAGTTTTTCAAATACTTTAGACAAGTAGTCAATAAGAGAGATGGGCCGGTAGTTTGCGGCCATTCTGCGGTCACCTTTTCTTTTATAGAGCGGAATGATCTTGGCATCTCGAAGCCTTTTTGGGAAAACACCTTTGCGCCTGGAGATGTTGAAGACCTCTGCAAGAGGCTCCGCCAACACGGAGGCAGAACTTCGCAAAAGCCTGTCCGGGACGCCCGTAGCTCCACACCGCCAGCCCGCTTTGGTGCTTATGAGAGCTCGGAAAGTGTTGAGACTGTCAAAGGGTGGGATGGAACGGTTGACGTCATTCTCCTTGCAAGTCCCGAGAAATTCATGGAGATTTTCGGTCTGAGCGATTGATTCAGAGGTCTTGTGCCCCACTGAAGCGAAGTATTGATTTAGTTCGTTCGCAATCTCGAGCGGATCAGTTATCTCGCCTTCGCCGGTAATCAGAGATGCTGGGAGTGCGGTGGCGCCATTACTCCTTCCGCATATTCTATTGATGAGACTCCACGTTTGCGCCGGTTTGTCCCTGACGTCTTTGAAGCGGTCAACTATATATTTACGCCTTGCGGCCTTTAACGCCTTACGAAAGTGCCCCAGAGCCAGATAGTATCTTGATTTAGACTCAGGCGAGTTTGATTTACGGTACCATCGATATAACTTCCCGACGGGGGCTCTGAGGCTCTTAAGGCCTGCCGTGAAGCGGAAACCAAGAGCCCTGTTATCACGAGGCGACCCAACTAGCGGGCAGCATTGCTCGTAGATGCCACCGACAACCTCCTTGAAGGAATCGAATGCCGCATCTGCATCCTCGGATTCGTAGATATGGGACCAGTCAGCTCGCCTTAGCCGCTCTCCAAACTCGCCTATGGAAGACTCATCATGTTTCCTTATGAACCCATGAGAATCAGCTTCCTGCGGAGCATTGGAGTTTTGTTTACAGCCTCGGAGCGTAGCGAACACTGGGTAATGATCTGAGAATAGAGGAGTTTGCCAAATGTAGGGCAGGACCTGAATGAAATTATGCGCTCCTCGAATGGATATGTGATCGAGGCATGTTTTGGACGCAGGTCTAGTGACGTCCGTTATGAGGAGTCTGAACCCGTTGGCATGGAGAAAGTTTCGATATTCCTCACTCGTGGACCTTGTGAGCAAATCGACGTTAGTGTCCCCCATAATGATACAAGGGAGATGATTGTCAGAGGGGAGTAGTTCATCAAGTAAATCAAGGAGAGCCGATCTGTGAGCAACGTTGGAGGAATATACTCCAATAACGAAACCCTCGAAGGATACTTTCTTGAGATGGACTCTAATTGCCTGAATGTGACCATCAGGACTACTGATCGCAACGGAAGCTAGAACGCTGCAACTGGATCGAACGAAGCAGGCTACACCTCCGCCCCTTCCACCTGTTCCCCTCTCGACCGATAATAGTGTGAAACCGTCAACACCATAGCAACCGACGTCCCCCCCAGAAAACCAAGTCTCACTAACCAGCGCTACGTCGAAGTAGATACGACGGTCCTCGAGAAGGTCTCTAAGCAACTCGATGCGTCCTGCGGCACCGAGCCCTCCCGTTCCGGCATCCATATCCATCCATCCATCCATACACTAAATAAAGGGCGCATGTCTGTCGCCAAAAATGTGCTCGCATATCGTTCAAATTGAGGTGATCGCAAGAGCGACCACCCAGGACCATCCGTCGTCCTCCTTGGTGCAAACTTCAGTCGGCATCCTGAGTTAGGATCTCCTGAAAGAGCTCCCGATGGATGGCGCTGTCTGTTCAACATTCTGAGCGCGTCCTTAGAGGGTGCGGCATGACTGCCCATGACAAGTCGATGCTGCGGGTCAGCCGGAATGGGATGCCACCGCACTAGAATGCGGCAATATCGATTCCGATGCATGATACACGGTGGGATCACTGCTATTAAATTGAACGTCCCAATCAGTCGCCTCTTTGGAGCACGGCACGTGGCATGAAATTGCCGTCTGCTGCACCATCTCCAAACAACGCATTCAGTTCCAGCCACGTGGGTTCCACAGCGGGTGCGGTATACCGATCGTTTGGAAAAAGAGAACGATGTGCCGATTCATCAATAATTCGAACTCACAAAAGATAGTATGAGAAGCTTGAAGCTATTGACTAAGGCAAACACCTTCACCGCAAACGAGTCCTTGCCAGTTACGTGCAGATCTCAAAAATCCCCGGCAAAGGGTGCCACAACACCCAAAAACCCCCCCCCCCATTTTCCCCCCCCCCCCCCCCCCCCCCCCCCTTTTTTGGGGGGCAAAAAAAAAGGGCCGGAAACCAAACCACAAAAAAAAAAAAAAAACCCCCCAAAAAAAACAAACCCCCCCCCCCCCCCCCCCCCCCCCTTATATTATTTTTTTTTTCAATGACCCCCCTTTCCCCCCCCCCCCCCCCCCCCCCCCCCCCCCCGGGGGCGCCCCCCTACTTTTCAATCTGTGGGGACCACGTCTGAGGAGCTTCCTCTTGGAGTCAAAACACCGCACCATATTCCCGATATTGATTGAATTCCACACACCGTCAAGCCTGCTCATGATTTCCGTTGACTTCCCTCTTAGCAGCGCCTCGACAGCAGTACCAGCCTCCGGAGCGGCCGAAGGCCGCGGAGGTGGCTGGTTTATGTGAATCGCGGAAAAACTACTGAAATCGTTAGGAATGTCATAACATATAGTACATCGCTCAATATGAGCCTCGTCGTTGAGTATAGAGTTCTGAGATTCGTAATCAATCATTGAAGGATATTGTAGAAACCTGTACTTCGAATTGCGTAGCAAAAATCAGGTCACCTCGCCGCGACGATGAAACCCCTCTTGCTCTTCTGGCCACCACGGCTCCGTCCGATGCTCTTTTTTGTCGAAAACAGCGGCGTCAGTTTTAGTAGCCCTCTGAAGAGCTGAGCCATTCTCGGCGAGATGGAGCTTAGCAGCTTGACAATCGAATCGAGCTCCTCTGGTGATGGAATGTCGTTGCTCTTACGATCAGCTTTTCTATGATTCCTTCTTTCACGCATCTCATTTTCTGAGTGTTGATGCTTCATCGATTTCCGTTTGCCCGAGATTTGGTGCTGAACTGGAGGTTGCCCCGTAGAGTACCGCTTCTCGATTCTCGTCGATTTCTTCACAGAGGTCTTTTGCTTTGGAATCGCAGTAGCTCCAGGAAGATTTATCTTCAGCACATTGCCCTCCTTGTCCTCGGCTGTCAGCGTTCGAACTACAGCTGCGTACGTCCTGCTTGTTGATGGTGCCTCAGCCTGCTGAGACGACGGAGTCTGATCTGGAAGTTTCTGCTCGGTAGAGACTATGTCAACGATTTTCGCTGGATTCGCTGCTTTCATTTGCTGTAGTAGCCTGCCTTCCATAAGAGTTTTTCTCTTCTCTATTCGACAGGCTCTGAGCGGGCAGTTGTAGGCAGTGGATTGGTGAGGTCCTCTGCAATTCACGCACCTAAGACCATTTTTGCAGTCTTTTGCGAGGTGCCCCCCGCTGCCGCAGCGCTTACAGACCAACTGGAGCACTCAGGCAACCCGAGCCGCGTTCCCGTGCTGTTGCAAGCCATCGATGTGAAGTTTTCATTCGGGGGGATCGACATTCCAGACCCACGACAGTCCTGTCGCCTGCGCGAGTCCCTTCGTTGCGCTTGAATTCGCGCGCTGCCCGGCTTCCGCCTCACCGCCAACACGACGGCGCGCCGCCGCTGCTTCTCCATCGCTCAACGGGCGAGGGATACTTTATCCAAATAGAACCTTTCCTGCTCTGATCGGCGCAAGTGAGGTTCCTTCTGTTCCTTGCGGATTTGAGGTGGGCAGTTATCAATTACGTGAAAAGCTCCCATGGCGGTGTCATCTCGCAGTTTCGAAGATCTCCCTGAATTGGTTTGATTCACGAGTCGATCGTCATATTTTGGCTGGGAAAACCCTCAGGGGACTGTCGACTCTAAATCGAACGTTTCGACGTATGAAAACTATGCAGATCTTTGTTTGATAATACAGCGGATATCATCTCATGGTCGCGCGAATATCTTTCTAGGATGGAATTGATCTTCGATCCGAAGGATCTTCGTCTAGTTGCGCAGTCGCATTCTGATCGAGTGGACCTCTTCTACGAGCCGGGATCCTTCCCTCGTAGCGTTTGCAGCACTCCGTTCTCTCCACCTTCGCTCTTCAAACTAACTCAAGAAGAGGATTTGGAGAAGGAAGTGACTGATTTCCTCTTGAAACCACCGGTTTTAGATCTGCCATGTGTCATACCGGACGTGTTCGAGTTATTGAAAGCGGAGGTTCACCCACCGTGCATTCAGCTGAAAGCTGTGAGGGATCTCGCTACGGGCGAAATCAAAGGGCTGACAGAAGTCATAGCGCCCGCCGTATCTACGGAAGTGAACTTTGAAGAGCTCCTCTGCCGACCGCCGGGATTTGAGCATGATGTGGATTTCGACAAGACCACTGCAGTTATCGACACTTCCGCAGCAATCAAGGACAGTCGTTTGGATAATCTACAAGACATGCTAGCCTCCCTACCAGACCTGGCAGAAGTCGTCGAGAATGCTGGAGAAGTCAAACCCGAATCCGAGAAAGTCGTAGACCTTGATGAATCCGAACAGTTGGATCGGATACCTGAGGTCGAGCTGAGCGAGGTCTTGCACATCAGCGACATGCCAGCAGTTCCAAACAAGACCAAATGGGCGGAGATCGTGGACATTTCGCAGCCCGTAACGAACTACGACGAACTGAATCCGAATCCAGCGTACAAGTGGCCTTTCGAGCTTGATACCTTCCAGAAGAAGGCCGTTCTGCTTATGGAAAAAGGCGAAAACGTCTTCGTCTCCGCCCACACCTCAGCTGGTAGCTATGTCTCCCTTTTCTCATCAACCAAAGACGCTGAGCAATCCGTTGTGACTCCTACGTGTATTTTCCGCATTCTTGATTTGTACGGAAACTCATTCTTCCAGGCAAAACCGTTGTTGCTGAATACGCGATTGCTCTGAGCCGCAAGCACATGACCAAGGCCATCTACACCTCACCAATCAAAACTCTTTCAAACGAGAAGTTCAGAGATTTCCGCGAAACGTTCGATGAGGTTGGAATAGTGACCGGAGACGTGCAAATCAATCGAGAAGCATCAACGCTGATCATGACCACGGAAATCCTGCGCTCTATGCTCTACAACAAAGCCTCCATGATCAACGATCTCGAATGGGTCATATTTGACGAGTGCCACTACATCAACGACGCTGAACGTGGAGTCGTTTGGGAGGAGGTTCTCATCATGCTGCCGCAACACGTCAATCTGGTGCTGCTGTCGGCCACTGTTCCGAATGCCTTGAGTCTGGCTGACTGGATCGGTCGGATCAAACAGAAGCGCATCCATGTGATCTCGACCACGAAAAGGCCCGTTCCACTCGAACACTATCTGTACGTCGGTCGTGTAGGTGCCAGTAAAGAGCAGAAGCAAGCGTTGAAAACCAAAGCTACTCCTGAGGCGGTAAAATTACCAGATCAGGCGGTGCTCATCCTCGACTCGGCCGGGCAGTTCAAGAGTCAGAACTATCTCCAAGTCTGCGCTGCTAAAAAGTCGACATCAAGCAACTGGAGAGGACCCGACGAGAGGAGCCGATACATGACTCTGCTCCAATATCTTCAGAAGAAAGACGCGTGTCCGGCTATTTTGTTCACACTGTCGCGGAAGCGATGCGATGATAATGCGGCATCGCTTGCCAACGTTGACATGACGACGGCCACGGAAAAAGCTCAAATCCACCGTTTCATAGCACAATGCACGGCTAGGCTGTCGTCGGAAGATCGTCGACTGCCTCAAGTTGAAACGCTGAAACTCCTGCTCAAAAACGGGATCGGAGTTCATCATAGTGGAATTCTGCCGATAATGAAAGAAGTAGTTGAGATGCTCTTTCAAAGAGGTCTGATCAAAATCCTGTTCGCCACTGAAACATTTGCCATGGGTGTGAATATGCCCGCGCGGACGGTTGTCTTCGACAGAGTCCGCAAGTACGATGGCTGCCAATTCCGCGATCTCCTGCCCGCAGAGTACATCCAAATGGCCGGTAGAGCCGGAAGGAGAGGAAAAGACACGGTCGGAACAGTGTTGATCATGATTCATTCCGATGTTCCGGATTCTGGCTCATTGCAGACCATGATGATGGGGAAGCCACACTGTTTGCAGTCCAAGTTCAAGGTGACCGACGCTATGATCCTGAATCTCAAAGCGGGACTCCAGAGACGGGTTGAAGATTTGATGAGGGAATCTTTCATCGAAAACGAAAACCAGTCTCAGTTCGATCAGATGGTGAAAACCCGCGATAAGCTCAGGTCGGATCTCGAGAACATCGAAACTTTGAAGTGTGATAGTTGTGTCGACATTGAGAGCTGTCTCGGCACTCTGGAACAGCTTGCGGTCAACAGGAAGCTGCTCTGGGAGAGAATTCTCGATTTTTCAGCTGCTCCAAAACTTCTCGCCTCGTGTAGAGTCTTGGTATTTCGGAAAGACGGCGAAGCGCCGCGACTGGGCATAATAGCATCATTTAATTCGAAGCAGAAGCAGCTCTCTGTTGTGGCTCTGGCGGAAAAGATAACGTCCGAGTGTTATTGGCCGGCCTCGACGAAGATCACGAGGAGCGAAAACCCGAAATGCGAGCTACTCACTCTCGAAGCCGGTGAAATCCTCGATCTTTCAACGACTGAGACGCGGATAGACGTCAAAAGTCTCGCAACTCCAAAAGGGATCCGTGAAGCAGGTCGGAATGTTTTCGAAATGGTCGAGCAATGGAGTTTTCAGAAGTTGAATATCGCGAAGGAATTGAAAGGAGCCGACCTCGACCTTGCTGAGCAACTCCAGAAAGCCAACTACTGGGAGCAACGAGTGCTCGCACACTCTTGTGCAAAATGTCCGCTGTTCGAGAGTCATTCGCAAACTGCACGAAACGCACTTTCCGTTCAATCAGAACTCGAGAGAGTCAACCTCATGCTGTCGGAGGAAGGAATGAGGATGATGCCTGAATACCACAAGCATCTCGCTGTCCTGGAAAGACTCGGCTACATCGAGCCCAACGGACCACTCAAATTGAAAGGTCGCATCGCTCGAGCCATGAGCAGTCACGAAATTCTCCTCTCCGAACTTTTGGTGGGTGATATCCTCATCAAATGCAAGCCGGCTGAGCTCGCAGCGCTCCTTTCTGTCTTCGTGTACCAGGGAAAGGCGGAAGAAAACGAAGAAGCCGACATTCCGGAACCGGTCGCCGAGCTCATGGAACAGTTCCAGTCACTAGCGCTCTCGATCGGAAAGATTCGCCGAGAATGTGGATTCGACGAGGACCCCGAGACGTATCTCGACCAATACAATCGGGGGCTGGTCAACGTCGTCTACAACTGGGCTAACGGCATGACTTTCGGGCAGATCATGCAAATTGCAGAGAATCAGCAGGAGGGAACCATTGTGAGATGCATACAGAGACTCGACGAGTTGCTTGGACACGTCAGAGATGCAGCGAAAGTGATCGGCAATCCAGAGCTGCATGGCAAAGTGGAGCAGGCATCGATTTTAATACGGAGAGACATTGTTTTCGCGGCAAGTTTGTACCTAGAATGAAGAAACTTCTATTTTCTGATAAAGCCGATGCTTTCGGACGGATATGTTATGAAGCTTTTTGTACTCCTTGTTTTCATAAAAGGTCACTCTCAACCAAGTTTATGAAGAGAACTCGCCCTGCGTCCACCCCGCTCACACACTTCTCATCCGTTATTGAGAGTTTCTCGGAGAGTGGCAAAATATTTTATTTACACAGAACTACATAAGCTTTCCCGAAGTACGCTACAAGAATGTGTTGGAGTAACTTCTCAGCTGTTGGCCTCTAGTTTCTCTGCTTCAGCATCGGCGGTCTCCTGTTGCCGAGCTTTCCTCCGCTTGTCCCAAGCTCTTTTGTAAGTGTATGGATGCAAACTCGTGTAGCCAGCCATACCCAGTAGCTCACCGGCCCCGGTGCTCGGGAATGCTCCCTGGCCGATCCAATAGTTCAACCTGAAGCAGAATTTTTCCCCTTGAGCCATCGATCTGATCGAATGATTTGGTTATGCGCAGGAAGCTCTCTACGAGCTCCGGCATCGCCATGGAATAGTTAATCTGTTTCAATGTCAGCCTTACCTGTCGTAATTTAAGCTGACCAATTTCTCGCCGTGCTCGTTTGGCATGGGATCATAACTGCCGATTTGCTCGATACTCTCCGGATCGGCCCCTCTATGGGGAAGTCTCGCGGCCATAAAATGATAGAAAGGCCGATTGGCGCAGCCTTTGAGTTCCAGAATTATGCGAAGGGCCGGCATGGTAATCGCTCACGAGCGGGAATACCTTTATTGTCTTGGCGGAATAAAGAACAATCCAAACGAAATCGATCCGAAACACCGCGAGATGCGCGATATGTTGTTTGATGCAGACATCCGAATTTTTGGAACGCAGAAACGCAGGAACGGCGTTCTTTTGGAACGCAAGGAACGCTATGTTAAGTATGCGTTCCTCTGGAACGCAAGGAACGCAGGTCGCAAAATGACTCAAATCGGTCCTAAATGCTGGATTGTGGAATGCACTGAGGCTGACGAGTGAAATAATCAGAATGATGATGATGATCTCTGCTGGAAATGAGCGAAAGACCCCCCCAAAACCCCAAAAACCCCCAAAAAAACCCCCCAAAGACAAACTTCCAGAGTCTTTCCCTCGATTTTTCGACGACGGGGGAGCTGGACCCCCCCCCCCCATGAGATGAGTAGAACATGGAGTATCGTACTTTTTCGCTCTCAAGAATTCCGCCGGAGGCGAAAAAGTTTGCCCATCGAGCTGTTCCTCGTATGGCGAACCATTTTGCGGGAAAATACGCGTTTGAGTTGGGAATCAAAATCAGATGCGCACTCTTCTAAGCTCCTGATAGCAGAGGGAAGCGACCTTGACTCTATCTGCCGATTCCATCAAGGCTCCTAGACGGCTTCACGACCTGTGCTGATGGACGAAAGAATGAGGAGCGCGATTCGCGCTGAGCGCCACTTTGAAGTTAAAACCTCTGAGGTGTATGGGGGTTTTGGCTACAGCAATCCGCCTGAACGGTAGACCATTCACCAATGCGCGACTTCATAAGAATCATAAGCTATAAGAAAAATGATCAATCGGGGGGTCTACGGGGAGGTCCGACCCGCACTCTTTGCGTGGCTCAATAACAGAGGATCTTGGTTTTGACAATGTACAGCTAATATTTTGCGAGAGAGGGGATGAACGGTTTGATCGATGCGGACGGAAGGCTGCCATCGACTCAGCATCATCATTACGAATCGTCTCTTTGCGGTCCTCTACCGCGAGGGCGTAATGTGGAAGACCTGCAATCCACAAGAGCGAATATTGTATGTTCAGAAAATTTTTGAATCGTTACCTGGCAGCTAGCGAGGACTGAACATATAGTGAATTCCCTTTGTGGCAGTCTATTCTGCTCATTTTCAGCAGAGATCATCATCATCATTCCGATTATCCCACTCGTGTCTGCCTCAGTGCATTCCACAATCCAGCATTTAGGACCGATTTGAGTCACTTTGCGCCCTGCGTTCCTTGCGTTCCAGAGGAGCGCATACTTAACTTGGCGTTCCTTGCGTTCCGAAAGAACGCCGTTCCTGCGTTCCTGCGTTCCAAAAATTCGGATGTCTGTTGTGAACGGTAGATATCGGGGTTCCAATACGGTTCGGGATGCGGGCCTGTCTGGGCTCTGAGCCGAGCGGTCACGCTCTCACCACTTCCACCATCACCGCTGCTACCACTACCACCGCCAGCAGCAGCAACACTAACAACATTGAAAATGGCGGTGGATCAAACCCTCCTTCGGACGGAAAAATCGCTCGGTTTATTGACAACCAAGTTCGTAGACCTCTTGAAAGAAGCTCCAGAAGGTGTGCTAGATCTTAAAACTGTAAGTTGAAACATCTCTGATGTCATAAATCGAAATTGACCGGCCACACGGTGACTGTCCTTCGGCGGGAGGGGATTCAAATTTGGGTTGGCCGCGTCTAGACCCGAACGAAACCGCCAAGTTCAAATCTGTTGAAGAATCATGTTCACCTTGGAATTCACGTTTCGGTGATGCTTACCAACCGGTCGGTAGTTGCCACAGCAGGTCCTCCGAGGCGTCAGAAACGAATTGCGTTGTAAATATCCGGTTGTTTTGAGTTTCGCTCTCGCTATGCTGTATCTGCGCCAGCCGAAATTGCTCCCGAGTAGTTGGCTTTCGCGTCCTCACACACTGTCCCGGCTTCGAATGAGCATCGGAGGAGTCTCTGGGTACCTCTATCCGAGAGTGATCTGGCGGCGAGCAGTGATCTCTTGGAAAACAATACACCGGAGCCGGTGACTCCCGCCGTCAAATGTCCTGCTTGTGGCGCCATGCTCTTCTATGTGGGGCGCGCCACTCGAAATCTCGCAATCGGTGAAGACCGTTTAGCCAACCTCCGAATCATGAGAAAGTCGTGCATTTCAGGCAGTTGAAGTCCTTGAAGTGCGGCAGAAGCGACGAATATATGATATCACCAATGTTCTCGAAGGTATCGGTCTCATCGAGAAGAAAACCAAAAATTCTATCATATGGAAGTAAGTAAATTGGCATCAATTGATCGTGAGACTGGCGCTATAATGGTACATAGCTGGAACAGGGATCAGAGTCATCGTCGATTGAGAAATTATTTACTGAAATCCTGGTCACATCGAAGGGGTGGTGGTCCGGGATGCAATACGGAAGAACTCACACAACGTCGGCTTGAGTATTCAGCTCAGGTAGAAGAGTTGAAAAAGATTGAAGATGCGTTGGACGATCATCTCAAACAGGCGAAACAGTCTGTTATCAATGTCAAGTAAGTTACAAACAATATTGATGAAAATTCTTGAAGGAAGCTTCTTCGAGCGCACACCGCTGAACTCGTCATTTTCTGTTCCAGAGAGGATATATCAAACCGAGGGAAAGCGTACATATCATACAGAGACTTGTGGGAAGTCATGGATTCGGGGAGCGTCTTAACAGTCCGCGGACCCGCCGACACGACACTGAAGGTGTTCGACCCATCAAACCATCGAGAGGAGGAAAGAAACTCGTTCTACGTTCACTGCAAAAGTGATCACGGGCCCGTCGAAGTTCATCTCATCGACAAAGAACCCAACTCCCTTGCAACCAATGTCGCGAGGCTCGAAAAGGATGAGGATAGAGCAGCTTCGAATGTGGGTGACGCACTTGAGAGCTTGATCAAAGAAACGATCACAGACGAGAGTGAAACGAAGGAAAAACGCACTTTGAGTCCAGCGAAGAAAGTTCGTCCCGAAGATGAGCAGGTAGTGGTGAGTAGGGGTCCCAAACATGAAGAAGCTGTTTTTGATGCAAAGATTCCGTGAGGACCTATTCAGCTTAATCGGTCGGTAAAGCTTCTTAAGCGTGACATTTCATGCCGATGTACTTCTTCTCGACCGACAGACTCCTGGACGTAAGCGGACCCGCGGTAACGGTGCATTGTCGACCCCGACCCCAACGATCACAGATTCTCCCAAACCTCCGAAACAGTCGAAAAAAGACGAAAACATCGTTCCGACCACGGAAGTGGAAGAAGAGATCGATATATTGAAGGTAAGCGCCGGGTTGCAACCTAATATTCAGATACGAGAAACATTCAACCTCGATCTACAAAATCTCACGTCTGTCCCCATTCTCGCTGCAGGATCTGAAGGATTACGACGATCTCCTCACGAAGAGTGCGCCACCGTTCACAATTTTGTCGCCACCTTTAAGTGAATATGACTTCAACTTCACTCTAGATCCTGAGGAAGGAATATGCGAATTGTTCGGCGAGGAATGACGTGAACATGAATGATAATACATCGGAGATGGAGATGAATGAGTGAATTTGTTCGCGTGAGGGCTTTTCTCGTTCAAGCTCTCCCGGATTGAACTGATTCGATGACCCACACAGAGAAGAGATCGCGGATGCAGTCGAGGCTACTCCATTATGTTTGTAAAAATCAGAGAGTAACCGTAGCTTGGATCGAATCTGCGGAAACAATAAAACTTGGAGTAATGGCTTATCTTCAATATGTGGTGTCGAGATTGTTGAATGACGAGAGGCAATTCGATGTGTCTGAAGACGCCAGATCCTGGTCACCTTGTTACCGACCACACTCCCTCCTCAATTCGGTCAACACCAGGATTCCCGGAGATCCGCGAATTCCGATAGGATCCGAGAGAGTACCTGCAGGAGATCCGAAACGGAAACCCAACAGTATGCAGTCGACGAAAGTTTTGATGTGACTCGTCGTATTCCTCTAGAACAGTGGTTCTCAAAGTGGTCCATATGGACCCCCAGGGACCCCCATTCCCATTGACAGGGCCATAAGGGGGTCCATGGATGGAAAAAGTTTGAGAACCACTGCTCTAGAATGAACGAGTTCGCTTCCGCCCGCCCATTGACTCGGATATACGGATCTGCGGTTCGGTTAAATTCC
This sequence comes from Neoseiulus californicus, assembly GCA_028455905.1. Taxonomy (NCBI): domain Eukaryota; kingdom Metazoa; phylum Arthropoda; class Arachnida; order Mesostigmata; family Phytoseiidae; genus Neoseiulus; species Neoseiulus californicus. The sequence continues at coordinate 232,969 of JAMQGS010000003.1, forward strand.
CAGTAAACACATGATGAAGTGAACCACGCGCCATCGCACGAGCCCCAAAGACCCTTCCCCAGAGTTGCTTGCTTTGGTTGGATCAATGTCATATTCCCCACCAAAACCAATTCCTCTCGGTAGTTGGCCAAAGCACTTGGACTTGCGGAGTGCTTTCGAAGACAGCTCGGAAGAACTGGCTGAGAAAGCCTTCGTCCCTTCCCCCAACCAATTCAACGTCTCCTGAACAGGCGCAGAACATCTATCGTGTTAGGTTTCCTAGTAGTTCATGGAGGACTGCCATCGCATCTCCATGGCATCTGGTGGCTTACGAGAGACGACACGATCACGAAGCGAACCCGACATCACGAAACGGAGGACGGAGAAGGAGCACAGGGAAGATACCATGCGGAAGTGGCCAGAGTAATGGTCAGGGGAAACAGGGGAGGGAACTGGACAAGGCGCTTTATGCCGGAACTTGGGTATCACGATAAGACCTGGATTCGCCAATCGAAAATTTGGGGGTGGGCTAGTGGATCACCAGGACGTTGGTAGGCATGAATTGCCGAAGCTCGGGAATCGGAAGTGATTTCGCATCGGGAATTCATGTCTAATCACGACCTACCACCTCCGCTAGGTTCTCATCGGCCACGGATGCTTCCAAGCATACCTAAACCGGATCGAGGGGCTACAACTACTGAAATGGTCCCCTGCCTATCGGAGGAGATTGGCGACGCGGAACACCTGCTCATGAACTGCGAGTACATTGAGCATGAGAGACAAAAGCTGCGGCGGATCGCCGGCCGGTCCCGCGAACGTAAACAAATCGTTCCAGCGCTGCCAGAATTTGAGGAGAACTCGAACGCGATAGTGCGATTCGCAGCGAGCGCCATTGGAGCCAAAGAGAGCGCGGGAGAAAGGGCGATTGCAGATTGGTTGGCACAATAAACACCAATGAAATTCAAAAAAAAGGGAGCGCCATTGCTGCCGACGTTGTATTCCAATCTCAATTAGAGAATCCAGATCTTTCCTTGCGGTGAGTTCCGAATTCAAGTTGTTCGAAACTCTGATCGCCTAATCTCCGGCGACGTTGAGAAAATTGGAGCGAAACATGAAAGACCCCACACAGCTTGCGAGCAGGAAGAATGCTTCCGTCACCGTTCGTGATCGAAACTCAAAACGTTTCTACGGAGATCTTGTTCGTCTTGACGGTTTTGAAATTCGAGAACCATGGCGAGTGATGTTGCGCCACGAGGCACAACCCGAACTTGGAACGTCGCCACAGACACAATATTTTCTTCCGGTCCAGGAAGTCCGTGATCGTGTCGGAGACGAGCGTTGTTCCTAAGACACGTTTTATTCCTGCAACTGGGCGCTCAGCAGAATTCAGAAAGGTTTCTCTTCTCGATTCAGTCGATAATTGTTCCAATCTTCCGTCTCCCGACATTCCTTCTCCTCACCGAGGCGCGGCTCAAAGTCGATCCTCATCCATTCGGAATATTTTTGTGGAAATCCAGCATCAATCACAGTGTCCATGATAAGAGCTACCGTTCTTTCTCCTCAGCGAGCGAGTGCGAGCGCTATGAACGACGATTCGAGTCCTGTGCCACGTTCGGAGGTCGAGACCGATCCTCGACTCCCTAAGTGCATCGAAAATCTATGGAAAACGACTGGATTCTGTAAAACAACTCTGATTGTTGGCAAAGAAAATATTCAAGAGAATGATCTCCGACCGTTGTTTTACGATTACTCAAGGTAGAGTAAAGGCAAGGGGATATACTGCTTCATATGAGTGTGCAACCTCCTCCATGCGTCGCAACAGTGATCCAAAACATGGATCTAAGAAAATGTTCTGATTTATTCACCAATCTCCACGAATTCTCCAGAGAATCTCAGCGCGAGAAGAAGCACGGGTCTCCGAGAAAGAATACGACCTTGCAAGCATTGGAGCAGGTGATGGAGTACACGTTCACCGGACGTCTGGAGCTTGGAGGTCTGGAAGAGCGCACAATTTTAGAAATTCTCAAACTCGCTCATCGATACGAACTCAAGAAACTTCAGACGGCTCTTTCTCTGTATCTGAGGAGATCATTGTCGGTGTTCAATGTTTGCGCCGTCAGCGCGACCGCGAAACTCCTCAATCTCGATCAGCTTCTGGACTTTTGTCTTCGCTTCATCGACGTGCATGCTTGTGCGATCCTACGAACCGAAGCTTTCTGTCAATTACCAGCCGACAATCTTGAGCAAATTTTGTCGCGAGACTCATTCTGCGCAGATGAGCTCGACATATTCAACGCTGTCAAGCGGTGGTGCCGTGACAAAGAAATGAACCAAGACGTTGAGAGTGTCCTGCAGAGAGTTCGACTCCCTCTCATCGAGCTAGACGATCTCTTGAAAACCGTGGGCCCCTCGAAACTGATTCCGGTAGAGCGTTTCAAGCGAGCAGTAGGCAGCAAACTCGGGGATTCCAATTGCAAGTTGAACTATCGAGGATCACTCGTTCGGGAGGAGAACGTCGCCTCTGCGGATCGTCGTGCCCACGTGTTGACTCGTGAACCACTTCGAATCGATTTTCTACCGCCGAGGAACCATCCTGCCATCGATTGGGACCGCAGGATACTGAGACATGACATCCAAGAGCCGCTCGGGATCACGATCGCACTCGGCGAACCCTACATTCTCAACAATATAGTTCTGAGATTATTCGACCGAGAAACCTGTTCATTCTCGTATTACGTCGAGGTTTCAGCGAACTACGTCGCTTGGGATCGGGTCGTTGATTTCTCTAAACGCTCTCGGAGTTCTCTGCAGCGGATATTTTTCGAGCCCCGAGTCGTCCGCTTCATCCGAGTGGTTGGCACGCAGAGCACGAGGTTCAACTCGCTTTTTGTGACGAGCATCAAGGCATCTTACTCCGATCAGTGCCCAAAGCTCACTGAAGAAGAAAACGAACCACCCGAGTTCATGTCTGGAGCCGGAGAAAATCTCAATCATCAACAATTGAGGCTCAGGAGGGCGGAGAATCGGATTTATGTTTCCTGAAATCGAGTCCAGCATTTTACCGCCGTGAGTGACAGGAGAACCATTCCTCCTTCTTTCGTGTATGTCTGAGGGATTTTCCTGGTTCTAATAAGTTCCATAAAAGGCCAGGAACCAACTGGCGCTGGTCTGAAATCATCGCTTTACACAGAGTGCTCCTCCTCTTTTCAGGGGCGTGATCCTGAAGAATCACATCACTCGCGGCTGTGCAGAGAGGAAATCGAGGCGCTTCAATTTGCTGTAGTTGAAACGAAGAATTTTGCAATGAAGAGAATCGACAGCATTTGACACACGTCCGTCCGAGCCTCTGGGAACCCTCTGAGTATTCTTTGGCTCTGGAGGGGCATTTATATTTGAGTTGAGTGATGCGTATACGGACGATCAAAGCGAGTTCGAGTGCGAATCTGAGGAAGATGCATTAAGGATCCAGTTCTATGAGACCCAGAAGGAACTAGCTCCGCAGAAGCAGCACTCTCTTTGGACGGTGTGCGTGCTCTTCTGAAGATTGAAGATGGTCACTCTCCGAAGTCTGGCACCCATGTACAAGTCGCTAGTTGGGTCTGATGGATCCAGCTGTCGAGGAGTCGATTTCTTACAATAACTTTATACTCTACGTGGAATTTTGATGAAAATTTGGACACAGGCAATCCTAAATCCGGGAGCTTTTCCATTCCTCTCCTCCCTCTTGAGATGTCATCTCCATATCGATAAATTTAGATTCTTAACGGCATCTGAGAAGGGAACTTTGTGAAAGGAATAAAAACTTGGATTTATTAGAGAGGTTCCGTAATTCCTGCGAGTTATACCATGATAGAGAGCAATATGCGGACTAGCAAATATGGCAGGATCGTAACCAGGCCCTCTGGGCTCGCTTCATTTGCGAGCCCCATGTTCGATACGCATTCACGCGCCTTCCACCGCTTCCTGCTCATGTCCCATCTGTCCTGAAACGCCTCTTCCCTCCGAGGTAGGACTTCATCTTTTTTTCGGCCCTCTTTTTCCCAATCCGATTCCAGCCTCTTTCATACTCGTAGCGGCTGATATCCCTGCCCGAGAGTATTCCATATGATCAGACATCCGTAATGAGCGTAATCGTGATTCCAGCCCATCCTAGAACGGCCGTGGACGCGCCTGCCGGCCGTTGGCACAACAACATCCTTCAACGGGAGCCGTCTCCTGTTCGACGACTGAGCTATCCCCGGAGGAGGAGGACACAACTTAACAGGTGCCGTCCTTAAAACGACATTCGCAATGAACCCTGCTCGGACTTTCCCCATGATTCACCGAGCCAGCGACAAAGACGGCGATCTTAAAGGAGAGCGAGTGAAGCTTCCCTCCTATGGGTGAACGAAGCATTGAAAGACACCAAATGGAAAACACTATTCGCAGTGTTCCGCGTCCCGACAACACGGATATAGCGGACGACACGAGGCTCGAAAAACAGGTGTTGTAAAGAGCGACGCTGTTCAAGCGAATGGTCTACCACTCGGAACCAATCCTTCCGATTGAGTGAAACTTCGATGTAGTAGGAATAGGTTCGGGAATCTTTGTCGTAGAGGCGTATCACGATGTAATTGATACGAGAGGGCTTGCCGAGAGCCACGATTATGCCATTTTTATCGCCGATAGGGATTTCGGTGAACCCATGATCCCAGCTATAGGAACGGTTCACTTCTGGTTTCAGGAGATCTTCGCGCGGATACCCCGTCCCTGTGAGCACCGAAGCTCCGAATTCAGCCGTCGCGATGTTGATTTCGGGTGCGACGAAGCACCTGTATCCCGAGAAGACCTCGCAATCCCGCGACTCCTCTGCGATGGTTCTGGGTAAACGATCCGACGCGATCAAACCCGATGGCATAACAATGCTCTCAAGGTCAGCGGTGGCGATGAGAGAAAGTCGGATTTCTTCCATTATCCTGGAAACTTGCTCTTCGTTGGCGCCGTTGGCACACCATTTTTGTACTGCTTTAAAAATTTCGATTTCTTTCGAGCAGAACGTTTCTCGAAGGAGTATCTCCAGAATTTCTGTGGTCGACAATTCCAAAAAAAGTTCACTCCTGAGAACGGCGTCCGCGTTTTCGTCCATGAAATCGAAGCAGCTTTGACGGAGATCTTCAAGTCTGTAGAGATGAGCGATTCTGGATAGAGCGAAGACTGTTTCAACGGAAAGAGTGTCCGCAAGATATTCGCAAAGCGCGGTCTGGAGCTTCTCGCATCCGTACAGGTGGGCGAGGCCGAGCAGGTCAATTATTGATTCATGTTCGTGTTGGGCCAAATCCAATATGCCTGTGTAGAAGTAGCTGATCAACCGTTTGAAGGCATCCAGAGGAACTTCCGCAAGAACGATTCCGTTCTGTTCGGACTCGGCCATGTTCCCGTAGAGCAGGCTCCTTTCGAGATGAAACGCACAGTTAACTCAGCTCCCTGACCTCTAACTTGAATAAGATTCAAGGGGGCCACGAGGAAACGAAACTCTCGCGTGTTCGGAACCTTGGATGGAGTTCCATGCTCTGTATTGAATAGAAAGAAGCTGGCACCTGAAGTAGTCGCAAGATGCGGAGATAATGGCTCTATGGGCATGGATGATTTCTCCCTCGACACAAAATGTTATATCTGAGCTCTTCGAGTCGAAGAGCAGACTCCCGATGCATTCAGAGAGATGGAGCGTGTGGTTCACCTGCGAGCGGTGCAGGCAGGTGCTCTCATCCATGGTTTCTCCCGGCACACTATCCCGTCTGACCTGAAATCCGAAACCGTACCAATCGTACCTCAAGTTCCATGTCAGATCCCGATGCACCATATTTTCGGAAATGAGATTGATGCAAGCAGTCGCGCCCGTCCATGTACTAGAAAGATTTATTGCTGTCAGGCAAACACTACATCATTATTTATTCTGACTCACTCGAAGGCGAGTTCGGTTCGATCTCCCTAATCGTTCGTGGCCTCATCCGCATCCATGTTCGCTTGTCAGGAACTCAGGCTTTTGAACCTGGCATTCCACCTTGCCGGCGAAAGTTCGACACTTGACGGGTCCTAGTTTTGTTATGGCGTTGGAAACCCGAAACTCTTCATGCCTCGTCTGAATCACGAAAGAAAAATACACTCGGAAACTTCGATAACTCGATCGCATGCTCGATGAGTATGGGGAATCGACCTTCTTGGGATGTGGAGCGTATTGGTGACGAAATCAGTTGTGACCAAAAGAACGTTTCAAATCCTTAACAAGCACTATGTATTTTGGTGCCACTCGCAAGATTTAAATGACACAATCCGCAATCACAATACCATACTCTCATGAATCGTCAGCAGATAGAAGAGGTTCACTGATCGAATGGAATCGGGTTGCGAGCCAGTGCGAGAGACGAGAGGTTCCTTATGAGTGGAACGTTGGGATCCCGTGGCTTATCCAAGCACAAGGTGCCATGTTCGCAACCTGATCTCGAAATCCACCTGCCACCCTGCTGTCTGCGATTCACGGCCTCCGAACAGGCTCCTGCAACCTGCAAACCTCACGATGCCTAGAAGAGCTCCCCTAATGAAGCGAGATCTCACGATCAGTCCGAAACCTACCAATTTCCGCTGGATTCGAGATACACGCGGGTTCACTAGCAATAATGAACGCACTAATATCGACGAATTTCTCCATGAGGACGACCTCTTGGACGCTAATCCAGATGGGCTTAGTGTCATCCAAGCTTAACGAGTTGCCAGCTGACTGTTAGCTGTGGTCATAGCATTACATGGGCTTGGATGATATCGTAGTCCGTGGTAGTAGTAGTAGTTCGGAACGGAATGGTCATTCTCATCCCCACAGTTGCCTCTCTGTTTCAGTGATTCCAGGTAGCTGAAACCAGCGGTGAAACTGGTTCGACTCTCTGCTCCACCGATTGTGTTGCTGCCGAGGAATGTAGTCGAAATGTTTCGGCCAATGAGCGCGACTCCTATGCGAGCCGCGCTGGAAATTATGTCCGCCCCTCAGTCTCTGTCGGCGGATGTCGTCACTGAGCTGCAGATCTGCTCCTATCAAGTAAGATCGATTGAATCTTCATCCAACGAGAATGAAGAGTATGCACATGTGAATGTGTCCTCCCCCCCTACTTCTTCGGAGGATCGCGACACACGAGCAGGAAGTGTGGCGATCGGAGCGCTCATCCGTGCAAAAAAGACCGCGGTGGATAGCCGCAACTTCTGATGAGACTTCTGATCTCGGAACGCAAAAGACGCGCTCTCTAACTTATCTTGCGTTTATTTTACTCAAACAATAATGTGAATAAAGTACCAGGAACGAGGACACGGAATTCAGTTTTCTCATATGAAGACAAAGATGACTTCAAACCGTCTCCTGCTCGTAGATTCTCAGGAGGAGGTTCCACTCAATCATTGACCAAAACCAATTGCAGGGCATTCGATGTCCACGTGGATGCGGGAGTGCTAAGTGGAAAAAATTATTGAGAACGACGATCACATATAGACGTGAGCTTTCCAGACACGGTGAAGACAATCAAAGAAAGCGTGATCTATGTGAAGCAATGAGTTTCCGCCAGCGACAAATGAAGTCGAGAGACCACATCCGGCGAAACTCACGTGAGAAATTATCCGATCAACTTACCAAGCCCCTGTCGCGTCTTGCGTCGATTTTTATGAACGTGAATGGTGACGGCTCGAACTTGATGTATTGCCAACAGTGATTGAGGACATCTGTGAAGGACGCCACAGGAGTCCATTCCTTATGGTCGCGTGATATCGCAACGGTATAAGTTTGAGGCCGCTTCTCACCGTCCCAGAGCGAAATCCGCATGGAGTTTACGAAGAACGGCTGCGTTAGCTCCACAATGAGTGGGCCTTCACTGACTCTCTTGGAGAAAACTTTCCTCATCGGATCTCGTTCGGACTGTTCTGCCACAAAAGCAGATTCGATTGAGCCTTGACCTCGTAGGATGCGTGCTCCCACCATGGGCGAAGCCATGTTCTCCTTCGGTCTTGGGAAGCCCTGTCGGAGCTTCAAAGGCTTCTCCGTGTAAAATGCCTTGAGGTTGGCGAGTTTGAACATATCTGAGTTGGCTTCCGAGACATCTGTTCCCTTGAAACGAACATATCGAACAACCCGAGGCTCAAAATAAAGTTGTTGTGTCGAATGACACAGATAGTCCGTATGATCGACGACTTCGTGCCAATCAACGCGGTTCAGCGAAACTTGCACGCAATAAGACGAAGAACAGATCAGGTAGACCGAGATCTTGTTGATGACGTACGGCTTGCCCAGGCTGATCACAATGCCAGTAGAGTCAAGGATTGAGTGTTCCAGCCAGTCGGTGTAGCCTGGATTTTTGATTCCTGAATCCGCGAGTGTCTGCAGACGGCCTCGGAGGACCTCCATCCCTCGGTCAGGAGAAGCGACATTTGTCTCCAATTCAATATAACCCCTCCATTCCGTGCTGACTCCACAATCCACACATTTGTTCCGAACCAGATCCAACAAACGATTCGAGTCCACTAGATTTGAACTCAACACAATGCTCGTGAGATCATTCAGGGCGATCAGGGGGAATCGTATTTTTTCAAGAATGCTCGATGCTCCTTGTCCTTCTCCTTGGCCGATGATCCATTGATGGGCGGCCTCGAAAATGTCGACTTCCTTTGCGCAAAACGTGTCTCGTGAGAGTAACTGTTCGAGTTCGGCTTTTGTAAGCTTCAGGAAGGACTTCGTCTGCATGACCGCGTACGCATTGTCATCAATGAATGCGAAACAAGAATTCTCCAATTCTCTGAGACTGAGTTCAAGCGCGATTCGGAGCACGATGCAGACGTTCTGCACGGTCAAACTAACGCTGAGCCATCGGCAGATCTCGGCTTGGAGTTCTTCAATTCCATACAGATGCACCATCCGAAGAACTTCCACAACGGTGTCCTCGTCTGCCGTCTCCATGTTCCCAGTGTAGAGGTAGCGTATCACCAGCTTGAAGGGATCCAGAGGAATTTCCTTCAGAACGATTTCGTTGGTATTTGATTCCCGTAAGTTTCCATACAGAAGGGCCCTAAGTGAATCGAATCATGATGACAGGATTAGTTGAGTTCCTCCGTATTCAATAAGGTACACTGGAACTTCGTTCAGCCAACATCGCGATCTAATTGTAAGCTCAATTCAGAAAACGAACTATTTTCTCAAGACATCTTAGGTGATCCTCAAGCTTCAGCTCCCTGCGGTCCCCCATGGTGCTCGCAGGTCGGATACGTGCCCCCCACAGCCACTTATAACCACTAAAAGCCTTTCAGAACGGATTGAGAGCATTGAACGGGGTTCCACTGTATCTTTCCGATATTTTGTAATCCATTGAATCAATGAAAGCTCTGATCGGATACCTGAAGTAATCACTCGACGCAGCGAGGATCGCCTTGTGAGCCGGAATGGAAGTCCCTTTCACATCGAATACAACATCCGAAGTTTTGATGTCGAAAAGCAGCTTGCCGAACCGTTCCGGGAGATGGCAAGCATGAGCCGCTTCGAATTTTTGTGGACAAGCCACAGGTTCTTCGAATGAGTGCGGAATCCCGATCATCTGTGCCCGAAATTGAAAAGTTAAACATTCGCTTGACTACAGCCTGCGGGGGGCGCTTACTTGGGACCCTTGACCCAGAAGGATATCCGGATCACTCACGGAGTGAGGGAGGGATGGATTCCCACTTCGACATTGTTTGCATATACCCTGAATCGGGTGCTTCCTCAACGCCCTTCGGAGTGATGTCTGACAAAGTGGAAGGAAGCCGCGCTCGCGCACGAGCAACGTCAACTCTTTGCTGCGCTCATAAAACGTGGTCTGTCTCGACGCATTTCTAACTCACGGCTCCTAAAGGATTGCGCCACCTCGCATTTGAATTGAACAGGCAAATTAACGCATACTGCAACCGGGAGCGATTCCGTTCGTTTCCGGAACGTGACTCGTATTTGAGGCAACTGTTCTCGAGCCTCTGGATGTTTCAAAGACATGATGCCCTCTCGGCCCGCTCTCACGAGCCGGCGATAGGTACTAGTTTCCGCGGATAACTGTCGTTTTCAAACTCACCTTTTCGGCCGTGAGACTGCGAGTTAGAATAGAGTCACAATTTGATTGTGGGAGACACAACAAGAAACTGACATTGAGAGCTTGAGCTCAAACTTTGAATATCTCCACGACGTGCACGAGCACTTCAGCTGTTTCCGGTCAAGCGGCATTTCCCATATTGAAGACCACGGCTTTGACGATTCCTTCAGATATGATGAGTGCGTCACTGAGCCTGTTTTATCGAGCGAATGCATGATCCAAGTGATCTGGTAGAAGACTCACCACTGCCCAATGGATGTTAGCGCAGGGAGCTTGCCTCTTCGGTATGCCTAACCAGAGGACTCGGTTAAGAGCAATGACTGGAAAGGAGCTTTGGCGGAGATTGTTGAGTATCTGTAGAACCGCTCAGGGCTGTCTAGACCAGTGGTTCTCAACCCTTTTCGGCCCACAGAACCCCGAGGGGCTCCTCGAAGCTCCCCGCGGAACCCTGAGTTTCTGATTGCCAACTCCCTCCCACGTTGAGGTAAGACACCTGGTCAATCGATCTCAATCAAACTACCGTATGAACGCCTTCACCTGGGTTCATTGAAACTTCCGTAAGAGGAATGTTGTTGTTCCACTGTGAAGGCTGTTTCTGGATCGTGCTCGATATCTCGTTGAAGTTTGCGGTCCTCCCGGGCACCTGGAGTAGCGTGTCGTTTTCCGCGTTCACCATCTGATATCCTTCCTGGAATCAGATCAATAAAAGATATCGGCGGGACCCTAAGGTTCCAAGGGGAATTCCGCGGCGGAACCCTGAAAACTCTCGCGGCACCCTTGGGTTCCGGGGAACCCAGGTTGAGAACCACTGGTCTAGACCACAAAAATCACCAGTCGTCAAGTCGTCGATGCAACAATGAGACGGCACCAACAGCACACTTTAGCAGGTGAAGAGACGATACCAAGAGATTCAGCCGTTCAAGGCATAACGGCTCGGAGCTACGGGGTCGTTCTTCTCTTATCGAGGTTGCGAAAAAATTGAGGCGTCCAAGCAGGAGCGAGACTGGTGGACCGGATGGAATTCCTGACCGAGTAATTAGACGATGCCCTGAGGTCGTTCTGGACTGAACTCTCCAGCCAGTCTCTAGTCTGCGAGTAGCTGCTGCGAGGATGAGGAACAAGTGGTCTGGTAATGATACCCAAGGTGAAAGATGTCTTGTCGAGCTGTTTTTCTAGGTGACGACAGCGCTGATGGCTAAAAGAGTGCTTATGTTGACGAACGACGCCGATCGTATTCCCTAGAGCTAGAAGCAACACGGCTTCGATGCCGCTAGATCACCGAGAGCTGCAATAGCACACCTGGTGGGAACAATCGGAGGAGCCTGGATTGGAATCCGCAATTCCAAATACGCGGTCATCATTTGCATCAGAGCGTTTTTTGATCGAGGGATCAAAGGAGAGATCCATCAATATAATGAGACTGTGATCCTCGATCGCGACGGATCGTTCGTAATGGGGGATCACTGGGAATGATCTTCCACGCTGGCGGCTCAATTCTTTGGGGCAAGCACAAAGAAACGGTCGGGGTTGCAGACAGAGTTCTGGATGACTACTGCGGAAGCAAGATACTGTCGGCAACAGTGACAAGACCGCCGAGATGAAATTCCGAGAAGAAATTTAGCTCAGGAGGCAAGAGCGGTTTTGGGTGCAAGGACGAGGAATACGGATGGAGAGCGACGTGTCCTAATTGGGGCCCGTTCTAACAAGCGGATGATCGCAAGTGTTATCGTTTCGTCACTTCAATTGCGCTCAGTGATCCCTAGGGGATGCGAACAAGCAATCGAAAATGAAGGGCGAGAACTACCGCAACCCCTTTTCAACGTAATCTGGTGTTTGATATCGATCGAGACCCCTGCTCTTCAATCTCTGCTGTGCCTTAGCTAGAAAGTTATTCTCATTTTGAGGCATCGAATTATTCGCTTACTAGACGAGGTTCGATTTTGCAGCATGGTTTTGTGCAAGCCAGTTGCCGTTTGTCAGAATCCTTCATATTACTCCAAAAAGCTCTACGTCTCGACCTGAAAGCCATCAATGCTGCTGCTCGTAACTCCTGATTGCTACGGGCTTATAGTGGGGGCTCAACAAGGCGATATCATTAATTGAATGTGTGTCGATCCTGCAAGGTTTGAGGACGGAATCCGGGGGTGATCAGTGTGCTTCAGGCATCCAGAGCACTTCTTCGGGCCGAAACTGAGCAATTGACATTTCACGAGTAATACACAATGCACAATGTGGCGGGGAACTCCGGATGCCACGCAACCTTGGTCGCATCCTGTTGAATGGAAGCTTGCGTAGCATCTCAGAAGCGAATACTCCCCATCGTTGCTGCGGCGCGGCCAGTATAATCTTCATTGTAATTGTACCTATCCCCGTTTCATCCACGGATCAAAAACAAGCACTTGAGCATCGATTTACATATGATCAGCTTCCTTGATCGCGGACCTTCGCGAACAGTTTGATCAGGAATGAAACGTTTGTGGGTGATACAGAAGACACTCCTCGGTGTGCTCCACATTCCGTGGGAGGGATAGGTTGACCTGGTCAGGCATAAGGCACTGCGCTTGAATTCGTGATTTTGAAGTAGATTGCGAGAACTGGCAAGTCTCACGCAAGGATAATTCTTGGTGGTACCCGATTGTAGCCTGATATTTGACATCATCGGCTTGCACATGCTCAGAGCAAGCGGTCCGATTTGTATCGCAAGCTGTCGGAGCCAACGACAGGGCACTCGATGTCCACAAAGCGAATCTGCGGACGAATAATTTCGAGATGAGAGAAGCGGTTCGTGGAGCAAAGCCCCCGCGGAACGATAAACCATTCCGCTAGAAGCTCCCTAGGAACGATATATGGAGTCAAAAAGATGGAACCGGAAACAAGAATGAGTTCTCCTATGTTCTTCTCGGGGAAGGAAGCTAACTCACACCGTCGTCGAAGTCTTCTACGAGATCCGCGCCAATCTTTATGAACAACACTGCAGACGGCTCAAGTTTCACAAGTTGCCACTGATCGTTCGGCGCATTCGAGAAACTTGCCACTTGAGTCCACTCAATGCCGTCGGCGGATACTTCAACGAAATACCAGTACGAGCATCGGGCACCATCCCAGAATAGGATCCGCAGGGAATCAACGATGTACGGCTGCTTCAACTTGATTACGAGCGGAAAATCGGACATCAGCGCACTGAAAACTTTTCTCTCCGGATTACGTACAGAAGTTCCAACGATGAAAGCGTCTTCAAGACTGCCCTTGTCGCCATGAATTCGAGCCCCCATTGTAGGAGACGACACACAACCCTCCGGAATGACTATTCCGTCTTTGAGCTTGAGGGGCTTCCGGGTGAAGCATGCTTGGAAGCTTCCGATTAGGAGCCGAGGCTCATCGGGATTTGAGCCAGGGGATCCTACAACTCGGACGTAGCGGACGACCTTGGCCTCAAAGAACAATTCTTGATGAGAATGACAGAGGTACTTCGAATAATCGATCACGCGGAGCCAATCTTCACCGTTTAGGGAAACTTCCACGTAGTACTTGAAAGAATTATCCAGGGTCATCATGATCTTATTGATGACGCAAGGTTTGCCTAAACGGACGACCAAGCCTGCCTTGCCATCGATGAGCAGCCTTTGCCGCGCCGAGTCGTGCCAAGTACCACTGGGCAAGTCCAGCCCCGGAACTTGCTCCTTTGGCTGTCGAGGACCCATTAGAATTTCGGTCCCCCCTGTCGGGAGTAGCGATGTTTGTCTCATCCTCTAGGAAACATCTGTACTCGGAGCTGACAGTTTCACAGTTGATCTTTTCCTTGATGACACTCAGTAGACGATCCGGGCTGATCAATCCCGAATCCATGACAGTGTTCGTGAGATCGCTCATGTTGATGAGGGGGAATCGGATTTTCTCGAGAATATTAGACACTCCTTTGTTGTTCGGCATTCTCGAGATCCACCGCTCAACGGCCTTGAAAACCTCGATTTCTTTCACACATAAGGCGTCTTGCGAAAGTATCTGTTCAAGAACAACTGCTGAGAGTTCTGAGAAAGGCTCACTCTGTATAATCTCTTCCGCATTTTCGTCTATGAAGTCGCGGCAGCATTTCTCCAAGTCGGTGAACTCCCGAAGAAGCGCTGCCTCGAGAACGATAAGTACGTTCTGGGCCGTTATGATTCTTCCTAAGTATCGGCAGATAGCGCTCTCAAGTTCCTCAATTCCATATAGGTGTGCGAGACTGAGCACCATAATGACCATCTTCAAACTGTGCTCTTTCGACACTTCCAGGATGCCGGTGTAGATGTAGCGCAGGATCAACTTGAATGCGCCCAGAGGGACATCTTCCAGGGTGATCTCGTTCATATCTCGTTCGCGCATCTCTCCATAGAGGAGAGCGCTGCGAAAACAGATTTTATTCAGAGATCCCATTTTCAAACGATATCCGATATGACACGCCATGATAATCAGCACAACGATTCAAAACTCAAGTCCAATACCTGAAGTAGTTGCAAGAAGAGGCGAGTATGGCTCTATGCGCAAAAATCTGTTCCCCTCCGACTTTCAGGGTGAGGTCCGAAGTTCTCTCGTCGAAGAGAAGGCTACCAAAGCTCTTGGAAAGGCGATCGGTGTGCTCCACCCTGAAGCTTTCATCATCCGCCATGTTCTATGAGAACTAATGCTCGGCGTAGAAATCTGTGATGAAGACCACCAGTCAGGATACAACTGAGAAGAATGTTTCGCCAACGAATTATGCAAACCAGTCGAGATAACACAGCGTGTTGCATAGTCTGGTCGCGCACGCAAGCCGCACTTCAGAGAATTCGTCGTCAGATCGAACGACGCGAGCGCAAAAACGAAGGATTCGATTTTGGGATGTCAGCTTTCTGATAAGATGATCGAATGGAGATGATTTTCACCTGATTGGATCTCTCGAATCATCGTTCGTTCCTCGACGAAACAATGCTACCAATGATCTTCCTATTCTTTAGATTCGAATCATTCAATGCCTAAGCAGGAATCAGGGACCAGGCGCGGATGCCCGTAAGGGATTGCGCTCCATTGGGAGCCGCAACGTGTGGTATCACAGTCCAGACTCCAGGCCGACAACGTTTTCATTCACGTCCCCTGCGTCGCTGACCCGGCTTGGAGGGTTTTTTGAACGCAAATATCAGTATGCCTCTCGAAAGTAGACGAATAGTTTTGAGTTGAGATTTGTCTACCTCTACAATCTCCAGGACAGCCTGCGCCAAAAAAGCTTTGACGATGCAGTTGTCACTGATCAGGCGTGATGAAGACGAATCCTATTCAACTGGACCCTGGCTGTCTACCCGCCTTCTCAGGCCTGTACCTTTCGTTCCAATCGAGGTGACTTTGGCGCCGGGAATCTCGAAGAAGTAGTGAAAATCGGTTCCAAACTTCCGTTGAACGTAAATGCCTCGCGTTTGTCAACCTCAGCAGACGATTGGCGGCAGCAAACCGGCGGCCGTTCCACTACCAGGGTTGCCGTTCGTTTCCTCCACAATTGGTTGGAGATTGAGATGCATCTCACTTCCTGAATCCAAGCCACTTTTTACGCAGAACCGTCTCTGCTGACTGGACAGAATACGGCTGAACTTTGTCACTGACGTTGAGCTTTCCATGACCAAGTGCTAGTGGTAACGCCTCGGAACGGCGGCCAGGTCTTACTGGATAGTTTCCGACACCTTTGGCGAGGCACGGGATTGCCGGGAAAATCTCTCTCCCTCATCACCGTGGCGGTCATATCTCGAGGAGGAAGTGTACGATAGAGAGTTTTGAACCGTGCCGTAAAATCCGAAATATTCGTACAAATAAACGCCCCATTCGATCACGGAAGTGCGCCGAGGGAATGGGTTTTCGGCAAACTGGATAAGGCTACGCGGCTGTCCTGTACGGATGTCCCACGGTCGGTGTGCAGGAAGTCCGATTCCTGAATAATATGTACACCGGGAAGCCATCGATATTGGGGCCAGGGGGCACGTCAGTCACCGTCGAGAATGACAGCCGTTCGGTAATCATGGGGACCCTCAGGTTATTACGTCACGGCGAAGAAAAACTAGCATACCAATGTGGACGTCGATTGGAGATTGTCTGATTGTCTGGAGTGCTTCGAGGTTGATTCGAATTGAAACAGAGAGTGTGATGAACCGCTGTTCTCGCCTCAACATCGGCAGTGCTGTCGAGTTTGGATACATCTTTCCGTATATTTGTGTGATGAGTGTTAATTAAGGGGACAACCATATATACTCAAGAAACTACGTTCATACTGCGTTACGGAGCTCGCGGAATTCGTCGATCGAGACTCAGAGGAGTTTGAACGTAGGTCTGAGATGTTGATCCAGCAGTGTCGCTGTCGTGAACTGATATACCACGACGATTGCTTTCTTGTAGCTCTAGAAGATGTGGGAGAGGACTTTCCGAGCACGATGTGACTTTCTCAGTCTCGCGCTTCGAAATTTTCATGTTGACAACTTGATCGTGATGCGATTGATTCGGGAGTTTTTCCTTCGGATTAATTATCCGATGATAGACGAGAGCCCACCAAATCAAACCTCCCGAATTCTCCTAGCACCGCGTGACTCTCTCAGTCTCACGCTTCAATGTTTCAGCGTCGACAACTTGATCGTGATACGCGATGGATTTCGAGGATGTTTTTCCACGGAAACGAGAATCTATCAAATCGAGGCTGGAAATTCCAATATGCCAATATGCCTTTACCCACAAAATGCATTTCGAAGCACTCTAGAGCGGAGGCTTCCACGATTTCTCTGCCCCTGTGTCGGGTGTCAACTTACAACTCACAATCAGTGCTTGTCAGCCATCCTAGGTCTACCTGGCGAGGCTTCCCCGCGAAACGGCTGGAAGAGGTTCGGAGCAAGGGTGGGACTGTCTTTTGTTGATCGACGCCATTATTGACGGATTCCACAGCTCTACTCAGAGATGCATATTTACGATGAGCTCGAGACCGCAGGAGTGGTGGCGAAAATCCTTCCCGAACATTATGCTGATTGTGAAAACATTCACGGAAGCATGGAGCAGGATCGTACCGTTGGAACACCATTATGAGTGCGGCCGAATGGAAGTTACACACTCGAATAGAGGCGACCGGAGTTTGGATGCTCGGTTAAGAAAAGAGATTATAGAAATAGAAAATCCTGCCTGGACTTCTACTGGTGAGGCGAAACGAGCCTCGGGATTAGGGGTTTCCTTCACGGCAAGGGCAGAGCTGAAGTCCCGGCAATGCCAAGGGACGGTACGTCACCGACGAAGAGCCGATGAAACGAAGACCCCTTCGAAGAAAAGACGAATGGAAGACCGTTTCATGGGGCCAGAGAGCAATGATGATCTCTATAATGGGGGTCTATGGGACAGTCATGGCTGTCGGGGGTGCTTGGACATGGAACAATCAGATGAAATCGGGTTTCGAGTCGGCGTGAGCGGGACCTGGAAGGTTCCTTGTGAGTGGAACGTTGGGATTTTTCTCATTGTATCCCATGGGTTATGCAAGCATATCGAAACCCTATCTCGGAACCCACCTGCTACCCTGCTGCCTGCGATTCACAGCCTCCGAACAGGCTTCTGCAACTTGGAAGACCTCACGATGCCGAGGAGAGGTCCCCTAATGAAGCGTGATCTCACGATCAGTTCGAGACCTACCAACTTCCGTTGGCTTGGAGATACACGCGGGTTCACTAGCAATCATGAACCCGCTGGTATCGACGGATTTTTCCATGGGAAAGACCTTTCGGACGCTAATCTAGATGGGCTCAGTGTTATCCGAGTTCAACGAGTTGGCAGCTGACAGCCATATGAGGTTCGGTCTGGGGTCATAGCATCACATGGTCATGAGTGATATCGTAGTAAGTAGTTGTTGTAGTAGTCCGTAACGAAACAGTGAGTCTCATCTGCACAGTTGGCACACTGATTCAGTGATTCCAGGTAGCTTAAAACGCAGGTGAGACTTGTTCGCTCGATCGCTGCTCGATCGATTGTATTGCCGCTGAGGAATGCACTCAAAATATAGATCGATGTGCGCGGCTATTATGCGAACCGCGCTGAAAAGTATAACCGCCCCCTGAAACTTTGTCGCCGGATGTCATCACAGCGCTCCAGATCTGCTTCTATCAAGTTAGATCAATTGAGGTTCATCCAACGAGAATAAGAAGTATGCACATTTGGATGTGCCCCTCCCTTTTTTGGAGGAACGCGAGGCGCGGGCAGGAAATGTGGCAATCGGAGCGCTAATCCGTGCGAAAAAGACCGCGGTGGATGGCGGCCACTCCTGATGAGACTTCTGATCTTGGGACTCAAAAGACGAGCTTTTGAAAATAGCTTGCGTTCATTTCACTAAAACAATAATGTAAATAAAGTACTAGGAACTTCCGGTTTTCTCATATGAAGATAGCGCTGACTTCCGATCGTCTCTTGCTCGTAGATTCTCAGGAGGAAGTTCCACTCAATTATTGACCAAAACCAATAGCAGGGCACTCGATGTCCAGGTAGATGCGTGAATGCTAAGCGGAAAGAAAATGGTTGAGAGCGAATATAACATACAGACGAGAGCTCTCCATAAAGGGTGAAGACAATCCAAGAAAGCGTTATCTAGGTGAACCTCCGAGCTTTCGCTAGCGACAGATAGAGCCGAGAGACCACATCCGGCTGAACTAGTTTGAGAAATAATTCGATCAACTTACCAAGGCCCTGTCCTGTCTTGCGTCGATTTTTATGAACGTGAATGGTGACGGCTCGAACTTGATGTATTGCCAACAGTGATTGAGGACATCTGTGAAGGACGCCACAGGAGTCCATTCCTTATGGTCGCGTGATATCGCAACGGTATAAGTTTGAGGCCGCTTCTCACCGTCCCAGAGCGAAATCCGCATGGAGTTTACGAAGAACGGCTGCGTTAGCTCCACAATGAGTGGGCCTTCACTGACTCTCTTGGAGAAAACTTTCCTCATCGGATCTCGTTCGGACTGTTCTGCCACAAAAGCAGATTCGATTGAGCCTTGACCTCGTAGGATGCGTGCTCCCACCATGGGCGAAGCCATGTTCTCCTTCGGTCTTGGGAAGCCCTGTCGGAGCTTCAAAGGCTTCTCCGTGTAAAATGCCTTGAGGTTGGCGAGTTTGAACATATCTGAGTTGGCTTCCGAGACATCTGTTCCCTTGAAACGAACATATCGAACAACCCGAGGCTCAAAATAAAGTTGTTGTGTCGAATGACACAGATAGTCCGTATGATCGACGACTTCGTGCCAATCAACGCGGTTCAGCGAAACTTGCACGCAATAAGACGAAGAACAGATCAGGTAGACCGAGATCTTGTTGATGACGTACGGCTTGCCCAGGCTGATCACAATGCCAGTAGAGTCAAGGATTGAGTGTTCCAGCCAGTCGGTGTAGCCTGGATTTTTGATTCCTGAATCCGCGAGTGTCTGCAGACGGCCTTGGAGGACCTCCATCCCTCGGTCAGGAGAAGCGACATTTGTCTCCAATTCAATATAACCCCTCCATTCCGTGCTGACTCCACAATCCACACATTTGTTCCGAACCAGATCCAACAAACGATTCGAGTCCACTAGATTTGAACTCAACACAATGCTCGTGAGATCATTCAGGGCGATCAGGGGGGAATCGTATTTTTTCAAGAATGCTCGATGCTCCTTGTCCTTCTCCTTGGCCGATGATCCATTGATGGGCGGCCTCGAAAATGTCGACTTCCTTTGCGCAAAACGTGTCTCGTGAGAGTAACTGTTCGAGTTCGGCTTTTGTAAGCTTCAGGAAGGACTTCGTCTGCATGACCGCGTACGCATTGTCATCAATGAATGCGAAACAAGAATTCTCCAATTCTCTGAGACTGAGTTCAAGCGCGATTCGGAGCACGATGCAGACGTTCTGCACGGTCAAACTAACGCTGAGCCATCGGCAGATCTCGGCTTGGAGTTCTTCAATTCCATACAGATGCACCATCCGAAGAACTTCCACAACGGTGTCCTCGTCTGCCGTCTCCATGTTCCCAGTGTAGAGGTAGCGTATCACCAGCTTGAAGGGATCCAGAGGAATTTCCTTCAGAACGATTTCGTTGGTATTTGATTCCCGTAAGTTTCCATACAGAAGGGCCCTAAGTGAATCGAATCATGATGACAGGATTAGTTGAGTTCCTCCGTATTCAATAAGGTACACTGGAACTTCGTTCAGCCAACATCGCGATCTAATTGTAAGCTCAATTCAGAAAACGAACTATTTTCTCAAGACATCTTAGGTGATCCTCAAGCTTCAGCTCCCTGCGGTCCCCCATGGTGCTCGCAGGTCGGATACGTGCCCCCCACAGCCACTTATAACCACTAAAAGCCTTTCAGAACGGATTGAGAGCATTGAACGGGGTTCCACTGTATCTTTCCGATATTTTGTAATCCATTGAATCAATGAAAGCTCTGATCGGATACCTGAAGTAATCACTCGACGCAGCGAGGATCGCCTTGTGAGCCGGAATGGAAGTCCCTTTCACATCGAATACAACATCCGAAGTTTTGATGTCGAAAAGCAGCTTGCCGAACCGTTCCGGGAGATGGCAAGCATGAGCCGCTTCGAATTTTTGTGGACAAGCCACAGGTTCTTCGAATGAGTGCGGAATCCCGATCATCTGTGCCCGAAATTGAAAAGTTAAACATTCGCTTGACTACAGCCTGCGGGGGGCGCTTACTTGGGACCCTTGACCCAGAAGGATATCCGGATCACTCACGGAGTGAGGGAGGGATGGATTCCCACTTCGACATTGTTTGCATATACCCTGAATCGGGTGCTTCCTCAACGCCCTTCGGAGTGATGTCTGACAAAGTGGAAGGAAGCCGCGCTCGCGCACGAGCAACGTCAACTCTTTGCTGCGCTCATAAAACGTGGTCTGTCTCGACGCATTTCTAACTCACGGCTCCTAAAGGATTGCGCCACCTCGCATTTGAATTGAACAGGCAAATTAACGCATACTGCAACCGGGAGCGATTCCGTTCGTTTCCGGAACGTGACTCGTATTTGAGGCAACTGTTCTCGAGCCTCTGGATGTTTCAAAGACATGATGCCCTCTCGGCCCGCTCTCACGAGCCGGCGATAGGTACTAGTTTCCGCGGATAACTGTCGTTTTCAAACTCACCTTTTCGGCCGTGAGACTGCGAGTTAGAATAGAGTCACAATTTGATTGTGGGAGACACAACAAGAAACTGACATTGAGAGCTTGAGCTCAAACTTTGAATATCTCCACGACGTGCACGAGCACTTCAGCTGTTTCCGGTCAAGCGGCATTTCCCATATTGAAGACCAAGGGTTTGACGATTCCTTCAGATATGATGAGTGCGTCACTGAGCCTGTCTTATCGAGCGAATGCATGATCCAAGTGATCTGGTAGAATGCCCAATGGATGTTAGCGCAGGGAGCTTGCCTCTTCGGTATGCCTAACCAGAGGACTCGGTTAAGAGCAATGACTGGAAAGGAGCTTTGGCGGAGATTGTTGAGTATCTGTAGAACCGCTCAGGGCTGTCTAGACCAGTGGTTCTCAACCTTTTTCGGCCCACAGAACCCCGAGGGGCTCCTCGAAGCTCCCCGCGGAACCCTGAGTTTCTGATTGCCAACTCCCTCCCACGTTGAGGTAAGACACCTGGTCAATCGATCTCAATCAAACTACCGTATGAACGCCTTCACCTGGGTTCATTGAAACTTCCGTAAGAGGAATGTTGTTGTTCCACTGTGAAGGCTGTTTCTGGATCGTGCTCGATATCTCGTTGAAGTTTGCGGTCCTCCCGGGCACCTGGAGTAGCGTGTCGTTTTCCGCGTTCACCATCTGATATCCTTCCTGGAATCAGATCAATAAAAGATATCGGCGGGACCCTAAGGTTCCAAGGGGAATTCCGCGGCGGAACCCTGAAAATCTCTCGCGGCACCCTTGGGTTCCGGGGAACCCAGGTTGAGAACCACTGGTCTAGACCACAAAAATCACCAGTCGTCAAGTCGTCGATGCAACAATGAGACGGCACCAACAGCACACTTTAGCAGGTGAAGAGACGATACCAAGAGATTCAGCCGTTCAAGGCATAACGGCTCGGAGCTACGGGGTCGTTCTTCTCTTATCGAGGTTGCGAAAAAATTGAGGCGTCCAAGCAGGAGCGAGACTGGTGGACCGGATGGAATTCCTGACCGAGTAATTAGACGATGCCCTGAGGTCGTTCTGGACTGAACTCTCCAGCCAGTCTCTAGTCTGCGAGTAGCTGCTGCGAGGATGAGGAACAAGTGGTCTGGTAATGATACCCAAGGTGAAAGATGTCTTGTCGAGCTGTTTTTCTAGGTGACGACAGCGCTGATGGCTAAAAGAGTGCTTATGTTGACGAACGACGCCGATCGTATTCCCTAGAGCTAGAAGCAACACGGCTTCGATGCCGCTAGATCACCGAGAGCTGCAATAGCACACCTGGTGGGAACAATCGGAGGAGCCTGGATTGGAATCCGCAATTCCAAATACGCGGTCATCATTTGCATCAGAGCGTTTTTTGATCGAGGGATCAAAGGAGAGATCCATCAATATAATGAGACTGTGATCCTCGATCGCGACGGATCGTTCGTAATGGGGGATCACTGGGAATGATCTTCCACGCTGGCGGCTCAATTCTTTGGGGCAAGCACAAAGAAACGGTCGGGGTTGCAGACAGAGTTCTGGATGACTACTGCGGAAGCAAGATACTGTCGGCAACAGTGACAAGACCGCCGAGATGAAATTCCGAGAAGAAATTTAGCTCAGGAGGCAAGAGCGGTTTTGGGTGCAAGGACGAGGAATACGGATGGAGAGCGACGTGTCCTAATTGGGGCCCGTTCTAACAAGCGGATGATCGCAAGTGTTATCGTTTCGTCACTTCAATTGCGCTCAGTGATCCCTAGGGGATGCGAACAAGCAATCGAAAATGAAGGGCGAGAACTACCGCAACCCCTTTTCAACGTAATCTGGTGTTTGATATCGATCGAGACCCCTGCTCTTCAATCTCTGCTGTGCCTTAGCTAGAAAGTTATTCTCATTTTGAGGCATCGAATTATTCGCTTACTAGACGAGGTTCGATTTTGCAGCATGGTTTTGTGCAAGCCAGTTGCCGTTTGTCAGAATCCTTCATATTACTCCAAAAAGCTCTACGTCTCGACCTGAAAGCCATCAATGCTGCTGCTCGTAACTCCTGATTGCTACGGGCTTATAGTGGGGGCTCAACAAGGCGATATCATTAATTGAATGTGTGTCGATCCTGCAAGGTTTGAGGACGGAATCCGGGGGTGATCAGTGTGCTTCAGGCATCCAGAGCACTTCTTCGGGCCGAAACTGAGCAATTGACATTTCACGAGTAATACACAATGCACAATGTGGCGGGGAACTCCGGATGCCACGCAACCTTGGTCGCATCCTGTTGAATGGAAGCTTGCGTAGCATCTCAGAAGCGAATACTCCCCATCGTTGCTGCGGCGCGGCCAGTATAATCTTCATTGTAATTGTACCTATCCCCGTTTCATCCACGGATCAAAAACAAGCACTTGAGCATCGATTTACATATGATCAGCTTCCTTGATCGCGGACCTTCGCGAACAGTTTGATCAGGAATGAAACGTTTGTGGGTGATACAGAAGACACTCCTCGGTGTGCTCCACATTCCGTGGGAGGGATAGGTTGACCTGGTCAGGCATAAGGCACTGCGCTTGAATTCGTGATTTCGAAGTGGATTGCGAGAACTGGCAAGTCTCACGCAAGGATAATTCTTGGTGGTACCCGACTGTAGCCTGATATTTGACATCATCCGCTTGCACATGCTCAGAGCAAGCGGTCCGATTTGAATCGCAAGCTGTCGGAGCCAACGACAGGACACTCGATGTCCACAAAGCGAATCTGCGGACGAATAATTTCGAGATGAGAGAAGCGGTTCGTGGAGCAAAGCCCCCGCGGAACGACAAATCATTCCGCTAGGAGCTCCCTAGGAACAATATATGGAGTCAAAAAGATGGAACCGGAAACAAGAATGAGTTCTCCTATCTTCCCCCCCGAGGAAGGAAGCTAACTCACACCGTCGTCGAAGTCGTCTACGAAATCCGAGTCAATCTTTATGAACAACAGTGCAGACGGCTCAAGTTTCACAACTTGCCACTGATCGTTCGGCGCATTCGAGAAACTTGCCACTTGAGTCCACTCAATGCCGTCGGCGGATACTTCAACGAAATACCAGTACGAGCATCGGGCACCATCCCAGAATAGGATCCGCAGGGAATCAACGATGTACGGCTGCTTCAACTTGATTACGAGCGGAAAATCGGACATCAGCGCACTGAAAACTTTTCTCTCCGGATTACGTACAGAAGTTCCAACGATGAAAGCGTCTTCAAGACTGCCCTTGTCGCCATGAATTCGAGCCCCCATTGTAGGAGACGACACACAACCCTCCGGAATGACTATTCCGTCTTTGAGCTTGAGGGGCTTCCGGGTGAAGCATGCTTGGAAGCTTCCGATTAGGAGCCGAGGCTCATCGGGATTTGAGCCAGGGGATCCTACAACTCGGACGTAGCGGACGACCTTGGCCTCAAAGAACAATTCTTGATGAGAATGACAGAGGTACTTCGAATAATCGATCACGCGGAGCCAATCTTCACCGTTTAGGGAAACTTCCACGTAGTACTTGAAAGAATTATCCAGGGTCATCATGATCTTATTGATGACGCAAGGTTTGCCTAAACGGACGACCAAGCCTGCCTTGCCATCGATGAGCAGCCTTTGCCGCGCCGAGTCGTGCCAAGTACCACTGGGCAAGTCCAGCCCCGGAACTTGCTCCTTTGGCTGTCGAGGACCCATTAGAATTTCGGTCCCCCCTGTCGGGAGTAGCGATGTTTGTCTCATCCTCTAGGAAACATCTGTACTCGGAGCTGACAGTTTCACAGTTGATCTTTTCCTTGATGACACTCAGTAGACGATCCGGGCTGATCAATCCCGAATCCATGACAGTGTTCGTGAGATCGCTCATGTTGATGAGGGGGAATCGGATTTTCTCGAGAATATTAGACACTCCTTTGTTGTTCGGCATTCTCGAGATCCACCGCTCAACGGCCTTGAAAACCTCGATTTCTTTCACACATAAGGCGTCTTGCGAAAGTATCTGTTCAAGAACAACTGCTGAGAGTTCTGAGAAAGGCTCACTCTGTATAATCTCTTCCGCATTTTCGTCTATGAAGTCGCGGCAGCATTTCTCCAAGTCGGTGAACTCCCGAAGAAGCGCTGCCTCGAGAACGATAAGTACGTTCTGGGCCGTTATGATTCTTCCTAAGTATCGGCAGATAGCGCTCTCAAGTTCCTCAATTCCATATAGGTGTGCGAGACTGAGCACCATAATGACCATCTTCAAACTGTGCTCTTTCGACACTTCCAGGATGCCGGTGTAGATGTAGCGCAGGATCAACTTGAATGCGCCCAGAGGGACATCTTCCAGGGTGATCTCGTTCATATCTCGTTCGCGCATCTCTCCATAGAGGAGAGCGCTGCGAAAACAGATTTTATTCAGAGATCCCATTTTCAAACGATATCCGATATGACACGCCATGATAATCAGCACAACGATTCAAAACTCAAGTCCAATACCTGAAGTAGTTGCAAGAAGAGGCGAGTATGGCTCTATGCGCAAAAATCTGTTCCCCTCCGACTTTCAGGGTGAGGTCCGAAGTTCTCTCGTCGAAGAGAAGGCTACCAAAGCTCTTGGAAAGGCGATCGGTGTGCTCCACCCTGAAGCTTTCATCATCCGCCATGTTCTATGAGAACTAATGCTCGGCGTAGAAATCTGTGATGAAGACCACCAGTCAGGATACAACTGAGAAGAATGTTTCGCCAACGAATTATGCAAACCAGTCGAGATAACACAGCGTGTTGCATAGTCTGGTCGCGCACGCAAGCCGCACTTCAGAGAATTCGTCGTCAGATCGAACGACGCGAGCGCAAAAACGAAGGATTCGATTTTGGGATGTCAGCTTTCTGATAAGATGATCGAATGGAGATGATTTTCACCTGATTGGATCTCTCGAATCATCGTTCGTTCCTCGACGAAACAATGCTACCAATGATCTTCCTATTCTTTAGATTCGAATCATTCAATGCCTAAGCAGGAATCAGGGACCAGGCGCGGATGCCCGTAAGGGATTGCGCTCCATTGGGAGCCGCAACGTGTGGTATCACAGTCCAGACTCCAGGCCGACAACGTTTTCATTCACGTCCCCTGCGTCGCTGACCCGGCTTGGAGGGTTTTTTGAACGCAAATATCAGTATGCCTCTCGAAAGTAGACGAATAGTTTTGAGTTGAGATTTGTCTACCTCTACAATCTCCAGGACAGCCTGCGCCAAAAAAGCTTTGACGATGCAGTTGTCACTGATCAGGCGTGATGAAGACGAATCCTATTCAACTGGACCCTGGCTGTCTACCCGCCTTCTCAGGCCTGTACCTTTCGTTCCAATCGAGGTGACTTTGGCGCCGGGAATCTCGAAGAAGTAGTGAAAATCGGTTCCAAACTTCCGTTGAACGTAAATGCCTCGCGTTTGTCAACCTCAGCAGACGATTGGCGGCAGCAAACCGGCGGCCGTTCCACTACCAGGGTTGCCGTTCGTTTCCTCCACAATTGGTTGGAGATTGAGATGCATCTCACTTCCTGAATCCAAGCCACTTTTTACGCAGAACCGTCTCTGCTGACTGGACAGAATACGGCTGAACTTTGTCACTGACGTTGAGCTTTCCATGACCAAGTGCTAGTGGTAACGCCTCGGAACGGCGGCCAGGTCTTACTGGATAGTTTCCGACACCTTTGGCGAGGCACGGGATTGCCGGGAAAATCTCTCTCCCTCATCACCGTGGCGGTCATATCTCGAGGAGGAAGTGTACGATAGAGAGTTTTGAACCGTGCCGTAAAATCCGAAATATTCGTACAAATAAACGCCCCATTCGATCACGGAAGTGCGCCGAGGGAATGGGTTTTCGGCAAACTGGATAAGGCTACGCGGCTGTCCTGTACGGATGTCCCACGGTCGGTGTGCAGGAAGTCCGATTCCTGAATAATATGTACACCGGGAAGCCATCGATATTGGGGCCAGGGGGCACGTCAGTCACCGTCGAGAATGACAGCCGTTCGGTAATCATGGGGACCCTCAGGTTATTACGTCACGGCGAAGAAAAACTAGCATACCAATGTGGACGTCGATTGGAGATTGTCTGATTGTCTGGAGTGCTTCGAGGTTGATTCGAATTGAAACAGAGAGTGTGATGAACCGCTGTTCTCGCCTCAACATCGGCAGTGCTGTCGAGTTTGGATACATCTTTCCGTATATTTGTGTGATGAGTGTTAATTAAGGGGACAACCATATATACTCAAGAAACTACGTTCATACTGCGTTACGGAGCTCGCGGAATTCGTCGATCGAGACTCAGAGGAGTTTGAACGTAGGTCTGAGATGTTGATCCAGCAGTGTCGCTGTCGTGAACTGATATACCACGACGATTGCTTTCTTGTAGCTCTAGAAGATGTGGGAGAGGACTTTCCGAGCACGATGTGACTTTCTCAGTCTCGCGCTTCGAAATTTTCATGTTGACAACTTGATCGTGATGCGATTGATTCGGGAGTTTTTCCTTCGGATTAATTATCCGATGATAGACGAGAGCCCACCAAATCAAACCTCCCGAATTCTCCTAGCACCGCGTGACTCTCTCAGTCTCACGCTTCAATGTTTCAGCGTCGACAACTTGATCGTGATACGCGATGGATTTCGAGGATGTTTTTCCACGGAAACGAGAATCTATCAAATCGAGGCTGGAAATTCCAATATGCCAATATGCCTTTACCCACAAAATGCATTTCGAAGCACTCTAGAGCGGAGGCTTCCACGATTTCTCTGCCCCTGTGTCGGGTGTCAACTTACAACTCACAATCAGTGCTTGTCAGCCATCCTAGGTCTACCTGGCGAGGCTTCCCCGCGAAACGGCTGGAAGAGGTTCGGAGCAAGGGTGGGACTGTCTTTTGTTGATCGACGCCATTATTGACGGATTCCACAGCTCTACTCAGAGATGCATATTTACGATGAGCTCGAGACCGCAGGAGTGGTGGCGAAAATCCTTCCCGAACATTATGCTGATTGTGAAAACATTCACGGAAGCATGGAGCAGGATCGTACCGTTGGAACACCATTATGAGTGCGGCCGAATGGAAGTTACACACTCGAATAGAGGCGACCGGAGTTTGGATGCTCGGTTAAGAAAAGAGATTATAGAAATAGAAAATCCTGCCTGGACTTCTACTGGTGAGGCGAAACGAGCCTCGGGATTAGGGGTTTCCTTCACGGCAAGGGCAGAGCTGAAGTCCCGGCAATGCCAAGGGACGGTACGTCACCGACGAAGAGCCGATGAAACGAAGACCCCTTCGAAGAAAAGACGAATGGAAGACCGTTTCATGGGGCCAGAGAGCAATGATGATCTCTATAATGGGGGTCTATGGGACAGTCATGGCTGTCGGGGGTGCTTGGACATGGAACAATCAGATGAAATCGGGTTTCGAGTCGGCGTGAGCGGGACCTGGAAGGTTCCTTGTGAGTGGAACGTTGGGATTTTTCTCATTGTATCCCATGGGTTATGCAAGCATATCGAAACCCTATCTCGGAACCCACCTGCTACCCTGCTGCCTGCGATTCACAGCCTCCGAACAGGCTTCTGCAACTTGGAAGACCTCACGATGCCGAGGAGAGGTCCCCTAATGAAGCGTGATCTCACGATCAGTTCGAGACCTACCAACTTCCGTTGGCTTGGAGATACACGCGGGTTCACTAGCAATCATGAACCCGCTGGTATCGACGGATTTTTCCATGGGAAAGACCTTTCGGACGCTAATCTAGATGGGCTCAGTGTTATCCGAGTTCAACGAGTTGGCAGCTGACAGCCATATGAGGTTCGGTCTGGGGTCATAGCATCACATGGTCATGAGTGATATCGTAGTAAGTAGTTGTTGTAGTAGTCCGTAACGAAACAGTGAGTCTCATCTGCACAGTTGGCACACTGATTCAGTGATTCCAGGTAGCTTAAAACGCAGGTGAGACTTGTTCGCTCGATCGCTGCTCGATCGATTGTATTGCCGCTGAGGAATGCACTCAAAATATAGATCGATGTGCGCGGCTATTATGCGAACCGCGCTGAAAAGTATAACCGCCCCCTGAAACTTTGTCGCCGGATGTCATCACAGCGCTCCAGATCTGCTTCTATCAAGTTAGATCAATTGAGGTTCATCCAACGAGAATAAGAAGTATGCACATTTGGATGTGCCCCTCCCTTTTTTGGAGGAACGCGAGGCGCGGGCAGGAAATGTGGCAATCGGAGCGCTAATCCGTGCGAAAAAGACCGCGGTGGATGGCGGCCACTCCTGATGAGACTTCTGATCTTGGGACTCAAAAGACGAGCTTTTGAAAATAGCTTGCGTTCATTTCACTAAAACAATAATGTAAATAAAGTACTAGGAACTTCCGGTTTTCTCATATGAAGATAGCGCTGACTTCCGATCGTCTCTTGCTCGTAGATTCTCAGGAGGAAGTTCCACTCAATTATTGACCAAAACCAATAGCAGGGCACTCGATGTCCAGGTAGATGCGTGAATGCTAAGCGGAAAGAAAATGGTTGAGAGCGAATATAACATACAGACGAGAGCTCTCCATAAACGGTGAAGACAATCCAAGAAAGCGTTATCTAGGTGAACCTCCGAGCTTTCGTTAGCGACAGATGGAGCCGAGAGACCACATCCAGCTGAACTAGTTTGAGAAATAGTTCGATCAACTTACCAAGGCCCTGTCATATCTTGCGTCGATTTTTATGAACGTGAATGGTGACGGCTCGAACTTGACGTATTGCCAACAGTGATTGAGGACATCTGTGAAGGACGCAACAGGAGTCCATTCCTTATGGTCGCGTGACACCGCCACGGTATAAGTGTGAGGTCGCTTCTCATCGTCCCAGAGGGAAATCCTCATGGAGTTTACA
Source organism: Neoseiulus californicus (assembly GCA_028455905.1). NCBI lineage: Eukaryota > Metazoa > Arthropoda > Arachnida > Mesostigmata > Phytoseiidae > Neoseiulus > Neoseiulus californicus. The sequence goes on from JAMQGS010000003.1 coordinate 263,120, forward strand.
AAGAACGGCTGCGTTAACTCCACAATGAGTGGGCCTTCACTGACTCTCTTGGAGAAAATTTCCCTCGTGGGATCCCGTTCGGACTGTCCTACCACAAAAGCGGATTCGATTGAGCCATGACCTCGTAGGATGCGTGCTCCCATCTTAGGCGAAGCTATGTTCTCCTTCGGTTTCGGAAAGCCCTGTCGGAGCTTCAAAGGCTTTTCGGAGTAAAATGCCTTGAAATTGGCGAATTTGAACGTATTTGAATTGGCTTCCGAGACATCTGTTCCCTTAAAACGAACATATCGAACAACCCGAGGCTCAAAATAAAGTTGTTGTGTCGAATGACACAGATGGTCCGTATGATCGATGACTTCGTGCCAATCAACGCGGTTCAGCGAAACTTGCACGCAATAAGACGAAGAACAGATTAGGTAGACCGAGATCTTATTGATGAAGTATGGCTTGCCCAGGCTGATCACAATGCCAGAAGAGTCGTGAATTGAGTGTTCCAGCCAGTCGGTGTAGCCTGGATCTCTGGTCCCTGAATCTATGCGCGTCTGAAGACGGCCTTGGAGGACTCCCATCCCTCGGTCCGCGGTAGCGACATTTGTCCCCAATTCAACATAAGCCCTCCATTCCGTGCTGACTCCACAATCCTCACATTTCTTTCGAATCAGATCCAACAAACGCTCCGAGTCCACTAGATTTGACCTCAGAGGGAATCGTATGTTTTCAAGAATGCTCGATACTCCTGGTTTTCCTCCTTGGTCGATAATCCATCGATGAACGGCCTCGAAAATGTCGACTTCCCTCGCGCAAAACGTGTCTCGTGAGAGTATCTGTTCGAGTTCGACTTCTGTCAACTCCAAGAAGGACCTCGTCTGCATCACCGCGTACGCATTGTCATCAATGAATGCGAAACAAGAATCCTCCAATTCTCTGAGACTGAGTTCAAGCGCGGTCCAAAGCACGATGCAGACGTTCTGAACGGTCAAACTGACGCTGAGCCATCGGCTGATATCGGCTTGGAGATCTTCGATTCCGTACAGATGCACAATCCGGAGAACGTCCAAAACGGTGTCCTCATCTGCCGCTTCCATTATCCCAGTGTAGAGGTAGCGTATCACCAGCTTGAAGGGATCCAGAGGAATTTCCTTCAAAACGATTTCGTTGGTATTTGATTCCCGTAAGTTTCCATACAGGAGGGCCCTACGTGGATCGAATCATCATGATGGAGTGAGTGGAGTTTCTCCGTATTCAATAAGGTCAGCAACAGTGGAACCCCGTTCAGCCAATACTCCGGTCCAGGCTCAAATTGGATAACGAACTGTTTCTCGAGAGATCTTTGGCTGGACTGCACTGTAGACCAGTGACTCTCGAGCTTCATCTCGCCGCGGTCCCTCATGGTACCCATAGATCAGATACGTGCCCCTCTCAGCTCCTTATAAGCAGTGCCAAAGCTTTTCATAGCGGATTGAGACATTGAACGGGGCTCCACTGTTTTTGTCCGATATTTCGTAATACACTGAAATCCCCCGCATAAAGAACCCTTCAGACAGCGAACTTTTCACATAACGAACCCCTCAGATGACGAACCTGGCAGATAGCGAACCCGTCAGATAGCAAACCTGGCAGAAAGCGAAACCCTTCAGATAAGGAACATGGCTGGCTATCAGAATGGTTCGCTATCTGCCGAGTTTGTTATCTGAAGGGTTCGCTATCTGCCAGGCTCGTCATCTGAAGGGTTCACTATCTGCAGGGTTCGTTTTCTAATGGAGTCTTTGGTCAAATTTTCGGGTTCGTTATCTGCGGGATTTTAGGGTACACTGAAGAGGAGCTCAAGGAAATCTCCGATCGGATACCTGAAGTAATCATTGGACGCGGCGAGGATCGCCTTGTGAGCCGGAATGGCAGTCCCTTCCACATCGAATACAACGTCCGCAGTTTCGATGTCGAAGAGGCGCTCGCCGAAGCGTTTCGAAAGATAGCACGCATGAGCCGCTTCAAATCTTCGTGGATAAGCACCAGGTTTGTGGGTGACGTCGGCGTGCGCGGTCTCAATCATCTGCGCCCGAAATTGGAGAGTTAAACTTTTGCCGGGATACAGCATGCGGGAGCGCTCACATGGGAGCCTTAGCCCAAAACAATATACAAATCACCCACGAAATGAAAGGTTCTACAAGAGCGTACGGAGTTCTGAATGTCGGGAGAATGACTCTACGGAGAATGAGGGGGGGAGTTTCCCACCTCGATATTGTTTCCATATACCCTGACTCGGAATGATGTCTAACAAAGTGAGAGAAAGCCGCGCTCGCGCACCAGCAACGTAAATTTTGCCTGCGCTCATAAAACTTGGACTGTATCAACGGTTTTCTGACTGACGGCTCTGAGAGAAATGCTCCATTCGCATTCCTATTGAACGGGCATATCGTGCGACGGAGCCCGAAGACTTTCGATCGATGAATATTCCTGCGGTCCTCCCGAGACGAGGCGACTTGTCGTTCGCCGTGGTCATGTAATTTGGATTGCGGGTCGAGTTAATATCTCGCATACTACGCATACTATCACCGGGAGCAATTGCTCTCGTTCTCGGTAGGTGACTCGTAGTTCAGATCACTAATTTCGAGCCTCCGAATGTTTCGAAGACATAATTCCTTATCGGCCCGCACTCACGAGCCGGCGATAGGTGCTAGTTTCCGTGAATGATTGTCACTTCCACACTCACCTTTTGGCTGCGAGACTGCGAGTTAGAATGGAGCCACAATTTGATCGTGGGAAACACAACGAGGAACTGACATTGAGAGCTTGAGCTCAAACTTTGAATATCCCCCGGACGTGCACAAGCACTCCGGGTGATTCCGGCCAAGCAGCATCTCCCGTCTTGAAGACAACGGATTTGACGTTTCCTTCAGATATGACGAGTGCGTCTCCGGGCCTGTCTGATCAAGCGAACGCATTATCCGAATACGCTTGGAAAATGCCTTAGAGATCCAGACATCACAGTGTGACGTCATATGTGCGTGTGGGGTCGGCAAGCATACTGAGGAAACACCTGGCAAATGAATGTCTGCGCCCGAGAACTTGTCTCGTCAATATGCCAAGCTGGAGAACTGGGTTCAGGAATATGAGTGGGACGGAGCTTTGGCGTAGATATTTGAGGATCTGTAGGAATGGGGTCGCAATCGGATGAATATGGCTCCGAATTCCAAAACGGAAAAGCACAAGCGGAGGACAAATCCATAGTTTAATCACGAATGTGCCAAGCTCGACGTCGGGCTCCTAGTGCCTGATGCCCGCAAGAGACAGACATTAAATGAGGCAATACCATGCACCAGTGGGAGGGCAATAAAGGCGACTGTTCTAGCTCGCGGAAACACGGTGTATGAGTGGTTGGGAAGCACCTGAGTTCAGAAGAACGGGAATGGAACCGCACAGGGCTGGCTTGACCACAAAAATTACAATCCGTAAAATGTTCGATGCAACAGACGGTACCCGGAGCAAACACTGGCAGGTGACGATCACCAGAGAATTTGTAAGGATGATTTGTGGCGACCACGGCTCGGAGCCGAGCTACGAGGTCGTTCCTTTCCTGCCGAGGTTTCGGAAAAATCGAGGCGTCCGAGCACGAGCGAGGCTGGTGGACTGGATGGAATCTCTGACCGAATAATTAGAGGGTGCTCTCGGGGTCGTTCTGGACTGAGCTCTTCAACCAGTGTCGAGTCGAGGAGCAGCTGCCGGGAGCATGGGAAACAAGTGGTTTGGTAATGATCCTCAAGGTGAAAGATGCCTTGTCAAGCTCCACACTGCGGGAAGCTGGGTTTCCGAGTTGGTCACGGCGCTGGTGATGGAAAGGGTGCTGATGTCGACGAGCGAAGCTGGTTATCTTCCCGAGAAGCAACAAGGCTGCCGGAAGATCATCGACAGCTGCGATGGCGCAACTGGTGGGAACAATAGGAGGAGCCTGGATTGAAAGTCGCAATTCTGTGTACGCGGTTATCATTGACATCAGAGCAACTTTTGATCGGGTATCACTCCATGCGGTTCTGACGGCCATTGAGAGTTCGAGTGCGGGACTGGAGCATCTGAGGCTCCCAGGAGAGAGGAGAGAAGAAGCCGGCACGACCATCCACAACGTCTGGTTCGACCGTCCAACCGTCCAAGGTTTCGGCTGCCGGTGTCTTGCACCTCATCAGGAGAGTCTGGACGTTCGTCAAGCCCCTGGTTGAACCTCTATTGGTCGACAACCCAACGCTTGCAAAGGTCATCGATATCCTCACGTCAGAGTCTGTTCTGCAGCTCATCCAGCAGTCTGTAGAGAGCGGCGCCCTCAACATATCAAGCAATGTCTAGCCAACCAGCACCAACAACCTCGACGGCTGCTCCTACGATCCATGTTCCGCCCGCCACCCAAGCGGCTCACGATTGCCCCCGATGCGGTCGTTCTTTTCCTTCTGATAGAGGACTTAAGGTCCACGTGGGTCGCATGCACCCGGATGACAGGAACCGGTCGGTCCCAGCTCCTTTTGCCCCTTCTCTCAACGTTCCAGCCGGTGATTCTCTAACCCCTCCGCTGAGCATCAGCCAAGAACTCCTCAGGTGCCGAAGCAACGTGAAAATAGTCAACATCATCCCGAAGGCGGTTCGCCAGGCGGTGGCGGAGGAGCTCCGAAACGCACTTCATCTTGTCTGTACACGGAACAACGAGGACTGTTGGCGAAATCTATTGGCGTTCGCTCCTGTGGTTCTACAGATGCCCCCGTCGAAGCAGCACGGCATATCGTGGCCGACGATCATCCGGAGGAACATCGCTGCGTACAGGGCAGGAGCTCGTTTTGAGTACACTCTGGGCCCTCGTAGGCGGCGTCGAGAGACACATTCAGACGATAGTCTGGCCGCCAAGCGGTCCTCGCGGAAACTTGCAGAGGGAGACGTCTCCGGAGCAGTCCAGGCACTCTTGTCGCAGGATAGTTTCGCCCCAAGATCTGCAGATTCCGTCCGTCAGATGAGAGAGAGGCATCCAGATGAGCCGGTTGATGTCGTGTACCCGCCCGGCCCATTCGAACCTTGACAGGGCCAAACGTCACTCGAGCTTGTTGAGGAATGCGTCAGGTCTTTTCCTAACAGTTCATCTGCCGGTCCCGATGGTCTTCGCCCACGTCACCTGAAGGATCTCATGGCGGCTGAGCTCGGAGAGACGGCTACACGTCTCAAGGAGTCGATTGCCCGACTCATTGATCTTATCAGTGCCGGTAATGTTCCAGAATCGGTCCGATCGGTCGTCTTCGGGGCCACGCTCCTAGCGCTCAAGAAGAAAGACGGCTCATATCGCCCGATTGCCTGCTCGCTGACTCTCCGGCGTCTGGCCGCAAAGGTTGCATGCAGACAGAACGTCAATAAAATCTGCTCAGCATTGGGAACGAGACAGCTAGGCTTCGGACGTCCTGGCGGAATGGAGGCCGCTGTTCATTCGTGCCGTACTTTCTTGACCTGTAACCCGGCTCCCTCCGTCTTCGTGAAGCTCGACTTCGCCAACGCATTCAACACTCTTCGACGAGACCACATGATCAACGCGGTGTCTAGCCACGTTCCCGAGCTCCTCCACCTCGTCGACAGCTCCTATGGGAGACCCACTGATCTCTTCTACGACGATATCGTGCTACGATCGGCCAGCGGCGTCCAACAGGGCGATCCCCTCGGCCCCGCCCTCTTCTGCCTCGGCACGAAGGAGTTGGTCGATTCGCTCACCGCGCCTCTCAACCTATGGTATCTCGACGATGGCTCCCTAGGCGGGGACCTTGAGGCCGTCATCGCGGACATCCGCAGAGTGATCCAATTCGAGAACAAGAGCGGGCTCCGACTGAATCCGAACAAATGCGAAGTATTCGTTGAGCTTCTCGAGGGTGAGGAGAGAACTCAGGCACTCAGTGCGGTGGAGGCGCTCCTCCCTGGTATTCGTGTCGTCTGTAAAGAGAACCTCGAGCTGCTAGGAGCCCCGATCTTCATGGAGGCTGTCGTACCGGTTCTGCAGGCCCAATCGTCGAAGGTCCAGGCCATGGTCGAGCGCCTGGGGATGGTCGGCTCCCACGTTGGGCTTTTCCTCCTCCGATGCTCTCTCTCCAGCGCTCGCTTCCTCCACATACTACGCTGCGCCGACACGAGGACTGCTGAGCAGGCGCTGAAGTGCATTGATCAGATGTTTGGCGAGGCGCTGTCGAATCTCCTAAACATCAATCTTGACAACTCCAACCTTGAGCAGGTTAGACTCCCGACTCGGTTAGGAGGCCTCGGTATTCGCTCGCTGATTGACCTCGCAGCACCGTGCATCCTATCGTCGCTTCATTCGAGCACTAGGCTAGTGCAGAGTCTGCTGCCAGAAGAACTGTTCCTCGCGTTCTCCACCGCCCTCACGAACCTCCTCGACGACTACTGTTCATCGGGCGGCGCGGCCCCGGAGAAGAAGCACAAGCAGAAGGAGTGGGACTCGATAATATGCGAAAACAAGTGGAGCTCTGTCTTGTCCACCCAAACGAGCAACAAGCATCGAGCTAGATTCCTCGCGGTGAGCAGTGCTGGAGCGAGCAAATGGCTACAGTGTCTCCCGTCGGCGAACATTGGCACTCTGCTGGATGATAACACCGTTCGAATCTGTGTCGGCCTGCGTCTCGGGGCCAATATTGTCGAGCCCCACGAGTGCATCTGCGGGCAGCCGGTCTCGGCGGATGCCTCCCATGGCTTGTCGTGCAGGCAAAGTGCCGGTAGATGGTCACGACACTCACAGATAAATGAAACCTTCAGCCGCGCTCTGCGTAGCGCTCACATCCCGAACCAGAGAGAACCGCCAGGACTGAGCAGGAACGACGGGAAGAGACCGGACGGCGTCACGCTGATCCCATTCGAAAGAGGAAAAGCCCTGGTGTGGGATGGTACGGTTGTCGACACTCTAGCCCCTTCTTATGTCGACGCCGGAAGTCACACACCGGGCGTCGCCAGCGCCAGAGCAGAGGCTCACAAGCTCCAGAAATACGCAGCCCTCGCGGCGAGCTACCATGTCTCGCCGTTGGCCTTCGAGACATTGGGTGGGCCGGGCCCTGCGACGAAGATTCTACTGGAAACAGTAGGGCAGCGGTTACAGGAGGCTTCGGGATGCCGAAAGGCTGGGGAATTCCTCCTCCAGAGGCTCTCGATCGATGTACAGAGAGGAAACGCTGCGTCTGTCATGGGGACGCTGCAGACTTACCAAGGCCCATGTCTGGGCCTTCCACCGCCAAGAACGTGATCAGGCGCTGAAGTGATAAGACTGACCAAATGAATCACTGTTAAAATTGGAAATAATAAAATTACAGATTATTTTAGAAGATGAGATCGTGATCCTCCATCGCGACAGATCGATTGGATGCGTGACGCAAACCACTGGGTCTTGATATTCACCGGGACCTCTGCCCAGTAGCGGACCAAGGGGGCGGCGGGGGGTGCGGTCCGCCCCGGGCGCCACTCTTCCAGGGGCGGCATTCTGAGAGATTCAGCGAGAAAAATAGAGACTGGACGCCCCAATCAATGATAACGATATCAGTAATAATTCCCCGAAGATGACTCCAGATATCTGATCCAAAAAATGTTTTTTTTCCGCGAGAATTTTCTCCCCGCAAAGTGTCGAGGAGCCTGAGGAATGAGCTCGAAGGGCGGCAAATTATGGAAACCGCCCCGGACGGCGCTTTGGCACGGGCCGCCCCTGCCTCTGCCCTATGACTTCTCGTATTTCATGGCTAGGAAGTTATTCTAGGGGGTTCGTGTGTGCTGCAAGGTTTTGTGCAAGCCGGTTGCCCCCTCCGTCAGAATCCCCAAGGGAACTCCGGAAAGCTCTACATCTCGAGATAAGAGCCATCACGACTTCCTAGTGCAATTCATATACTGACGCTGCTGCTCTTCACTCCGAACTGCCACGGACTTATTGTAATGGGCTCAAATCACAAATTGATATGTCTGGCAATCCTTTGTAGTTTGAGGGCGGAATCTAGGGCTGATGAGCTATTGGTATCCAGAGCACTTCTCTGAGCCCAAACTGAGCGATTGACTTTTCTTGAGTATCGCGCCGTCCACAATGTGGCGTGGGACTCCCACGCCACTGGATCCCACGCGACCTTGGTCGCACCCTATGGGATGGGAGCCTGCGTAGCATACCACTAGCGAAGACTATCCACCCTTGCTACGACCCGGCACCCTTGCTACGAACTGTACCTATTTCCGTTACGCATTAAAAACAAGTACTTGAGCATCGATTTACACTCGATCAACTTTCTTGATCGCCGCCATTGGCTGACAGTTTGATCAGGAATGAAACGCTCGTGGCTCATACAGATGAGGCTCCTCGTGCTTCACATTCTGTGGGAAGGATGGGTTAATCTGGTTAGGCACGAGGCATTGAGCTTTAACTGGTAATTTCGGAATAGATCGCGAGGAACTGGCAGGACTCACGCAAGGAACACTCGGGTGGTACACGACCGTAGCCTCATATTTGACATCATCTGCTTGCACATGCTCAGGGCAAGCGGTCCAATTGGAATCGCACATTGTCGCAGCCAACGAAAGGACACTCGATGTCCACAGAGCGCAGCTGTGGACAAGTAATTCCGAAATGAGAGGAGCGTTTCGTGGAGCAAAGCCCCTGGGGAACGATTGATCATTCCGCTAGGAGCTCCCTCCAAAGAATATATGAAGTGATGGGACCGAAAACAAAAATGAGTTCTCATATCTTCTTCCCGGATGGGGAAGCTAACTCACACCGTCGGTAAATCCTGTTGAGGGTTCCACGTCAATCTTTATGAACAGCACTGCAGACGGCTCAAATTTCACAACCTGCCAGTGCTCGTTCGGCGCTCCAGAGAAAGTTGCTACTCGAATCCACCCAACGCCGTCGGCGGACACTTCTACAAAATAGCAGTACAGGCGTCGTGTACCATCCCAGAACAGGATCCGCAGGGAGTCAACGATGTACGGCTGCCTGAACTTGATGACTAGCGGGAATTCGGACCGTAATGTATGAAAGACTTTTCTCTCGGGATCACGCTCAGAAGTTCCACTGATGAGAGCGTCTCCAAGACTGCCCTTGTCGCCATAAATTAGAGCCCCCACTCTAGGAGACGACACACAAACCTCCGGAATGACAATTCCGTCTTTGAGCTTGAGGGGCTTCCGGGTGAAGAATGCTTTGAAGCCTTCGATGAGAAGCCGAGGCTCATCTGGATCCGAGCCAGGAGATCCTACAACTCGAATGTACCGGACGACTTTGGCTTCGAAGAACAATTCTTGATGAGAATGACAGAGGTACATGGAATAATCGATCACGCGGAACCAATCTTTACCGTTTAGGGAAACTTCCACGTAGTACTTTGAAGAATCATCGAGGCTCATCATGATATGATTGACGACGTAAGGTTTGCCTAAACGGACGAGCAAGGCTGCCTTGCCATCAATGAGCAGCCTTTGCCGCGCCGAGTCATGCCAAGTACCGCTGGGCAAGTCCAGACCCGAAACTTGCTCTTTTGGCTGTCGAGAACCCACAAGAACTTCGGTCCCCCTTTCGGGAGTAGCGATGTTAACCTCATTCTCAACGAAACATCTGTATCCGAAGCTGACGGCATCACTGTTGATCTTTTCCTTGATGACATTCAACAAACGATCTGAGCTGAATAAGCCCGAATCAATGACAGTGCTCGTGAGATCGCTCATGCCGATGAGGGGCAATCGGATCTTCGCAAGGATATTAGACACTCCTTTGTTGCTCGGGTTTCTCGAAATCCATAGCTCAACGGCCTTGAAGACCTCGATTTCTTTCACACATAAGGCGTCTTGCGAAAGTATCTGTTCAAGAACAACTGCTGAGAGCTCTGAGAAAGGCTCACTTTGTATAATCTCTTCCGCATTTTCGTCTATGAAGTCGCGGCAGCATTTCTCCAAGTCGGTGAACTCCCGAAGAAGCGCTGCCTCGAGAACGATAAGTACGTTCTGGACCGTTATGATTCTCTCCAAGTATCGGCAGATAGCACTCTGAAGTTCCTCGATTCCATAGAGGTGTGCAAGACTGAGCACCATAATGACCATCTTCAAACTGTGCTCTTTCGACACTTCCAGGATGCCGGTGTAGATGTAGCGCAGGATCAACTTGAATGCGCTCGGAGGGACATCTTCCAGAACGATCTCCTTCATATCCCGTTCGCGCATGTCTCCATAAAGGAGAGAGCTGCGGAAATTGATATCATTCAGAGATCCGATTTTCGGTCAACATCCGACCTGACACTCCATGATAATCAGCACAACGAATCAAAACTCAAGTCCAATACCTGAAGTAGTTGCAAGAAGAGGCGAGTATAGCCCTGTGCGCAAGAATCTGTTCTCCTCCGACTATCAGGGTGAGGTCCGATGTTCTCTCGTCGAAGAGAAGGCTACCAAGGCTCTCGGAAACGCGATGCGTGTGCTCCACCTCGAGGCTGTCATTATCCGGCATGATGTATTATAATTATTCCTCGGTGTAGAAGTCTGTGATGGAGACCTTTGAATGAGGATACCACTGAGGAGAATGTTCCGCTGCCGGAATACGGAACCCAGTCGAGATAACACCCGAGCCGCATTTCGAGGAATTCATTTTCAGATCAAACAACGCGAGCGCCAAAAAAAGAATCCGATTTTGGAACATTCGCTTCCTGATATGTATCCGAATCAAGATGCATTTACCCCTGATGGGATCTCTCGAATCATCGTCCGGTCCACGATGAAACAATTCGACCAATAAACTTTTTATTCTACCGGTTTGAATCATCTGATGCCTAAGCAGTAACTCGGGAAAATAAATCGCGCTCCGTGGAAGTTCGAAACGTGTGGTATCACAGTCCAGACGCAGACATCGTTTTCTTTCACCTCCTATGCGTACCTGTGCCGGCTTGAAGGATTTTCCAAACGCGAATATCAGTATGCACCTCGCAGAGTGACGGGTAGTTCCGAGTCGAGATTCGTCGACCTCTACAAACTCCCGGATAGCTGAGATGATTGTTATCCAAGTGGATCCTGGCTCTCTCACCCGCCTTCTCGGACCTGTAGCTTTAGCTCCAACCGAGGTGACTTTGGCGCCAGAGATCCTGAAGAGGTTGGAAAAATCGGAATGAACTTCCGCTGAATGTAGATGTCTCGCGTTTGTCAACTCCAGCAGACGATTGACGGCAGCTCAACGGCGGCCGTTCCACAGCCAGGGTTGCCGTTTGTTTTCTCCAAAATCGGTTTGAGATGCATCTCACCTCCGGAATCCAAGCCACTCCTCGACGCGAAACTGTCTCCGTTGAGGGAACATGATGATTGAACTTTGTCATTTACGTCGAGCTCTGACGGAGTAACTCCGCCGACCGGCGACCAGGTCATGCTGAATGATTTCCGACTCTTTTTGCTTGGTTCGAGATTTCCGGGAGAATCTCTCTCCATTCCCGTGCCGCTCGGATTTCGAGGAGGAAGTGTAAGCTGAAGCTTTGTGAACCCTTCCGCAGAATCCGAAGTATCCCGGTGGGTTCTGGCAAAGTGGCAAGAGGGACGGGTTCTGGCAAACTGGGTAAGGCTACGAGCCTGAACTGGGATGTCCAACGGTCGGTGTGCAGGTAGTAGACCCTGCAAAAAACCGCAATTCGCAAAACCGCGGTTTCGGTTTAACCGCAAATCCAAATTCCAAAACCGCGGTTTAAAACCGCAAAAAACCGCAAGTAGTTGGACAAGGTATTTTCGTCTCAAATGAGTACTTCTGCAAGGATTCGCGTAGAGAAATGATCTCCACGACGTCAAACTGAGCGTAGCTTTGTCATTTGAACCGGATCACTTTGAAAAACCGATCACTCCGGATTAACTGAAAGTTAAGAGCTCTTCACGGAAACTTCCCTGTTGTGTTACAACTTATCATAGATCGTTCCGTATCACTATGTCGTCTTTGATTGTCGTTTGTACAAATTACGTACGATGAACATGTCGTCGAGAGTTGTAGGATTTGAGCTTGCTCTGTTTTGTCCCAACAGAAAACGAAGGACGCTGAAATCGCGTTTTGCCTGAACCGATGTCGGAGGAATTGAGAGCAGAATTCTCCGGCAGCGTCCGAGGAGAGGCCTTCCCTCCCGCGTCCGCCTCCTGTGACGAATACGACCTCTTGTCGGAGCGCCAAAAGAGTATTACACAACAACGAATCGAGAGTGTGAAACGGAGTCATCTCTTCGGAATCGATCCAAAAAGCCCACCTTAGAACATTCATTACACTTCGCGTTTGTCGAGTCTTTCAGAGCAGAAAAAGAACCTTCGGCCGCGTGATCCAAAACCGCGGTTTAAAACCGCAAGCTTTTGCGGTTTCGGTTTCGGTTCTGAGCCAAAAAAAGCTTGCGGTTTTGCGGTTTTAAAACCGCGGTGAAAAACCGCTGCAGGGTCTAGCAGGTAGTCCGATTCCTGAATAATACACCCAGAAGCCATATAAATCGGCGCCAGGGGACACGTTAGTCAACGTCGAGAATGACAGCCGTTCGGTATTAATGAAGGCCCCGGGTAGCTATGTCATGGCGAAGGAAGACTGACATTGAGAGGTTGACGTCAATCGGAGATCGCCTGATCGTCTGGAGTATTTCGAGGTTGCGAAAAAGAGTGCGATGAACCGCCGTTCTCGCTTCAACATCAGCAGTGTTGTAGAGTTTGGCTACATTTTTCCGTGTATTTGTGGGGTCTGTTCCTCGGTCTCAAGCCACGCAAATTTTCATGTTGACAACTTGATCGTTATTCGATTGATTTTGAAGTTTCTCTTTCAAATTCATTATTCGATGGAAGACGAGAACCTACCACTTTGTCATAATCAGTCTCACGCTTCAATACTTCCGTGTCGACAACTTGATCCCGAAACGCGATTGATTTCGAAGTTCCTTGCTGATGTCCATCTAAACCTATAAAACAGAATGTGCTCCGGCTGTTATCTATGCACTCTGTTACTGGACGATCCTTAGACCTGAAAGTTGCTGGAAAAGGACCAGCGGGTTCCTAGGTACCTACTCGGACAACCAACAATGTTAGCGCGGTCGTCCGTAACGTTTGGGACCGAAAAACCGTTCAAGCGACTGGACTTCGTCGTTTTTCGTTAATGACATCAATGGGGGTTTTGGGGTAGTCGTTTCCAAACTTGCTTCGAGAAAGAAGTTACATTGAGGTTGTGAACTACGACAGAGGGTATATTCGTGGTGAAATTTCCAGGAGATGCCTCCAAAACGACTGTCGATCGAACTCTCGACGTCCGTAGCGTAGAGAATGAGAACTCGTAGAGCATAGGAAACGGTGGAACAACGTGGGGAAAGATTAGAGGCTGATCGTGCGCGGAAATCTCGTCGAACTGGAGAACAGTATATCACACGACAGGAGATGGACCGACGACGATACGCAGGAGCGCGGGCTGCTGAGTCCGTCGATCAGCGAATATCGAGATTAGAGGTACCGAGGGAACGTATGACTCCGTCCAGACGGTTAGTACACTCAGGGTTGAAACTTGCCGCCCTTAATTACGATCCTGAGTATGAATATGCGGCCAATCCAAGAGAGATGGATGTGATCTGTCAGGTTTGTGCCTTCAAGTTCGGAAACGAGGCTCCCGATGTGTGTTGTATGCGTGGACAAGTGATATTGCCGAGGTTGGTATCACGCCCTGAGCCTTACTGCCATTGACTCTGGGACTCACCAGCGAATCGGAACAAATCTTAGTGAACATCCGTGAGTACAATTCGTGTTTCCAAATGACATCTTTCGGTGCGACGGAAATCATCCGCGAGAATTCCATGCCCACGTTCAAAGTGCAGGGTCAGGTGTGTTGGGTCGATATTACCGCTGCCAGATGGTGAACATTTATTCCTTCAGATCTATTCCATGGGGGGGATCAGAGGAAGAAACGAACCAACGTGTTCGATTCAATTCCAGCACAGACCGAGGAATCGTAGCGAAATCGCAAGCTTCCTTTCATGAGCACAACGAGTCAGTGCGTCATTTTGAGACCAGACACCACAAGATGCCAATCAACGATTATGTCTTTGTCATTAGAGCGGTGAAGGTCCCACCGGGTGGGCATAAGAGACAGTTCAACGTACCGACAGTAAACGAGGTGGCCTTAGTCATGGTAGGAGGAGAATTCAACCGGCGAGATATTGTGCTGCGTCTTCAGAGTGGTGGTGTACAGCGAGTCGCCGAAACCCATCGATCTTATGATGCTCTACAATATTTTCTAATCTGCTGGCGGGGTGAGGACGGGTACCAACTCAACATCAGGATGAGAAATCCGCAAACCGAGGAGGAAACCGGGGAGGTCGAATACTGTAACTCAGTGAAGTCAATTTAATACGTATGTAAATACGTGACCAAGGAGTGCAACAAAGCACTTTTCGAGCTGGTGAATGCGACAGGACCCGTGGATGAGGTACCGATTGCGTCGTTATATTAGTAGTAGTGAATCCTGCTGGAGAATTTTCTCCTCCGCTATCCACGAGCGACATCCTACTGTGGTCCATCTCGCTGTCCATCTTCAAAATGGTCAACGTGTGCAGAGGCGTAGCTAGGGCAAACTGCGCCCGGGGCGAGCGAGCGGAAATGCGCCCCCTCCCTCATGCATTTAGAAGTTAGTTCAGAGCTCTCGAATAAGATTGATTTTGTTCACTGTAAATCGCTGGACTCCTTAATGTTCATTCAAACAATTATCTCATTTATCCAGGAGATCCAAATTGATGGTAAGAACTCAAGTCCTGATTCTGCGCCCCCTGAACTCTGCGCCCGGGTCGCGCGACCCCTCTCGCCCCCCCCCTAGCTACGCCACTGAACGTGTGTATTTCACGTCTCACGTCATTTCATCTCCAGACAAGGGCGCGCAATCCGCTTTAAACAACCCTGACTGCCTTTTTCTCGCTGTGTGTACAAGATGCCTTCGCGAGGACTCTCTCGTATTCTGAAGCACCTAAATATCACACTTGGAGTAAACCTTTGAGGAAATTTTAGCGACGCAAACAGGGGAGAACAGGGGGGGAGGGCAATCGAATGTTTATTCGAGTGACGCTCTGGGTCGCGTGTATGCTGTACATCCAAATAATAGGGAGTGTTTCTATTTACGTCCGTTAGTCATTAACGTCCGAGGTCCCAGATTCTTCCAAGAATTGAGGAGTATCGATGGTGCGCTCGACGAAGCGCAAACCGGAAGAGACAACCTCCTCATCCTCTTTCCACGGTAGCTTCAACGAGTCGTATCGAGACTACGGGATTGATGATCTTGATTCCGCTTCGGATAACACGGATAACGAAAACTCGCCTAAAAAACCTTGTGAAACCTATAAATAGACCTGTCGCAAACTGAATCTCCTAGGAGATGACGCGCATTTGGACACAACCCTCAGGGACGCGCCGGACACAAAACACCTGAGCCGACGCTTTGAGTCCTAAAACTAGGTAAATCAATGGATTAACTGCGTACCCGACAGGAGGTCCTGAGATATCCGGACCGCTTAAGAAACGGTAGTTCACGGAGCCCATTCTCACTTCTCATTCATCTTTATTCCCAAAAGGATCACGCCGCCTGCAACATCTCAATCCAGTCGTACAGTTAAAATCGAGAAAATGAGACCAAGTCAGTCTTCAGATCCACGATCGCAACATATATTCGTCCCATCCCTCGGTTGTCGACGACACTCCGCCCTCCCTGTCGGTCGCGCTTCGCGCGACGGGCTAGTTCTTCAATAGAAGCGAAAAACCCATCAAATCAAGACTGAAAATTTGTGTATCCGAGGCTACGCAGCAATCATTCGAGAAAAAGTTCCAACACGTTGAAAATTGAGTTGAGCTGTTTCGGGCCATCTCTTGCGAAAATTTTCCAGCAACTCTATGTGCTTCTCCCCACGACGTGCGTTCCCCATAAACATGGAGTTAGAACAATCCTCGGAGGATGGGAACCCAACTCAGATGGAGGGCTCAACAACATCCCTGTTGTAATCCCAGGGTATGAGAGGAAAAAGATGAATACATATAGGCTCGGAGACCTAGCTGAGGTGATTAACAATATAGCCAGTAGGAATCAACCTATGCCTACAGACTTGTAACGAAGGAAAGTGACCATGATCGGGAGGTCGAACTGAGGAAAGAGAGATTTACAACGTGTCGCCCAATAACGAAATCCACATCTAAAGCCACATCTAGGGCAGGAAATCTACGCACGCATTGCACCGAATAGCCTCGACATCCATCTAGGGCTCCAATCAATTTGAAGTATTTTAAACACAAGGGAAGGGACAGCAGTACCGCAATTGGCCTGCGCTGAAGCGGCCGCTGTTACCGCCAGGAAGCTGCTAAGAAAAATCCGAGGAGCGACGGTACGATGCCGACAGATTGACCTGGGTTCTTTCCACGTGTGAAGGAGCTCAGAGAGTAATGCATGGAGCAAAAGCATGGAGCCGGACCGTGCTGTTGGAACACCATCAAAAGTGCAGCTCAATCGACCCGAGCTCAGATTCAAAAAGGGGTTTCTAGAAAGTGAAATCCTGCCTGGAGTTCTACCGTCGAGGCAGAGAGAATCTCGAAAAGGGGGGGTTCTGTCTACGGTAGCTCCGAGCGTTTTTTCTCTCTTTTACGAGATGAAATGTGATTCTTCCTTTGTAAGGCTATGACGGAGATTCGGATGCATACAGTAAACTTCGCGTATTCGGTCTACTGGATAATTAGTCCAACAGCTCATCCGCCCCAAAATTCGCTGGAGGCATCGGCCTGCCTAAGCGTAGCTTCGCGAAGTGGAAGGTCGCCCGGCCCTACTCGACGGCAATAGAAGAGGTGATGTCCTTCCCATGGCAAGGGATGGCACGTTAACGACGAAAAGCTGAAAACACCAACTCATAGTCAAGTAGCTCAACTCATAGCTCTGAGTCAAGACTGCCGAATTATGGCTGACATCGAGTCAAAATCTCGATCCTTTATTCCTTCATTCGATTCACTGGCGGGAATTATGTACAAACAGGAAAATCATCTGAGTTGAGAAAAGCAGGCCCAAGATTTGTGTCGATTCTGAGTCAAGAGTCCTTCGATGTTTCCAATCTGAAGAAACAGCTCGCATCGTCCATGGATCCTAGCTGTGGATATTTCTCTCTGTTTGTGTTACTGCTCTCACTGACTACGTTTACCCCTAATAAATTACAAAATTACAGCCCGGCACGGCGAGCACAGAGAGGTTGCGACGCCATCTTCAAGAGACCAGTTGAAAAATAAGCGGTTGTTGACTGCTTTCAAAGTTCACTGTGCTTGGCGGGATTCTCCTCGTCATCAAGAGAAACATCCGATAGATCAATATCTTCTGGTTCCTCGAGCTTTCCGTCTTTTCCATCCCAAGGCTCAATCGATTGGACTTCAGGTAGTTTAGCTCCGGCTACAGGCGCGCTGCGTCCTCTTCCGAAGGAAACTTCCCGGAGGAATTCATTGATTCCATCGAAGGAGAATGAGCCACGCATCAGCGAGTATTTCATTTTGCGTGAATTCATGACAGCAAGTGCAGGATAGCCAAATCCTCCGATCTCGAGAGACTCTTCGAGTTTCGGTTGAGCCATAGCTTCCGACCAGATCCATCCCCACTTTTGCTTCTTGTACTTCTCAGCGAGCTTCTTGAAGTCTGTGATGAAATCGTTTCGGCAGGAGGACTGGCAATCGAGGATGTGAGGGAGGACTGCCACGACACAGAGTTGGTTGTCGGAACATGCAGCGTTCAAAACCTGCAACGGAACGGTGTTAAAAGTCGAAATTCGGCTCGAAGATTGTGATATATCCGAATTCTTGTCTGAAATTTAGAGGTATGATATCATCGAATCGTTTCCCCAGGTTCCCAATCGTGCGGTACCTCTTTGCCGGTAAGCTGGACAACCTCGGGCGGGGGAGCGTTTTCCGCAGCTTTCTCAGAAGCCCAGGCCACAATATCGTCCGCAGTTCGGCCGCCGTTGTACTCTTCAGCAGAATTGCTGTCCTTTGGCCCAGCGGGGAAGTATTTGATCGTTGGATATCCCCTGACTCCATATTCTTGAGCTAGCTCCTGATAGACTGTGGCATCAACAGCGCCGAGTTTGACTTGGTCCTTGAGTTGTGTTGCGGCCTTCGCCCAATGGGGGGCGAGGTTCTTGCAGTGTCCGCACCATGGAGCGAAGAACTCCACCAACCACATGTCTTTGGAGTCGAGAACCAATTGTCGGAAGTTTTCGGATGTCAGCTGAACCACATCCTTGTCGTTCCCAGATCCGCCGGAACCTGACGAAGAACCACCGGATCCCGAACTCTTGCCGAGCTTCTTGTTGACAACGTTCTTCAATTCGCGAAGCACGGCATCGGCGATGCCGTCAGCGGTTCGCGCGCCCTGGTATTCAATCGGCTTGGAGTTTCCTGGGACAAAAATCTTCAGTGTGGGGAATCCTCGGACTCCGTACTGGCCTGGCAGCGATTTGTGCTGTTCTGCGTCCACGGCTCCGACTCCAGCGATTCCCTTCAGAGCCCGAGCTGCCTTCTTGTATTCCGGCGCGAGATTTTGGCAATGGCCGCACCAGGGTGCGAAAAATTCAACGATCCAGACTTGGTCTCCATTCAGCACGCGTTTATTGAAGTTGTCGGCTGTCAACTGAAACAGGAAGGAGATTTGATTCAGTGAATTTCTCGAATGAGATTTTTGGGAGAGCAGGAAACTTTCAGCCACCAGAGCATCACGTACAGTCGATAGAGATTCGAAATTTGTCAGCCCCCGTTTTTTGACAATCTTGACACGACGCGACTCATTCAACAAGGACGGGGTTAGGGGAGACCCACAAGTGCACATGCAGCTCATGAGAAGGGGTCAATGGCCTCGGAATGCAGACCAAGCTCCTAAACGGTGCTTTGACAGAGTGTAAAAAATTTCCTCACAATACTATCCAGCCACAGATTCGACTCAGTAACGATACATCATGAGGGTCAAAAGCCATGCATGGCTCTCGGAGGACACTCGTTTCGAACCCTTTGCTCTCGTCAGTTAGAAGGTTGACGTGTACTTTCGGAAGCGCCGTCTGCCCCTCTTGAAAGCGAGTGAATCCGAATTTCTGACCAAAGATACCATTTGCTGAGGTTCGTAATGACTGCTCGAATCCCGTATAACAAGCGCGACAAGTGACCAAACCATTTTGTGAAAACTTCTAGAACAGTACAAAACTCACCTCGACCACATCGTCTCGTGAGTCGTAGAGAGCGTTCGTTTCGAGAACGACCGCGAGAATTCCCACGATGATAGTGCACGCCTGCATCACGGTGTTATTTTGGCTCCGTGAAACCAGAAAACTTCGATATTTTAGAGTGTCTGATCGAAAACGCGCTGTCCTCTTCGGTGCTCGACAGCAAGACGGTGAATAGGCATTCAGTGCCGACGACCAACGCACCAGTGTGTTGAGCCGGCTTCTCTCTTCTGTCAGCTGCTCGCGTGGTGGAACGCTATTGGCCACTCGAAGGGCGGCGCGGAGGTTCAAATGCGGTTAAAGCGTGGGCTGGACCGGCGCAAACGTCAGCTATCACACGTCGCGTTCGACTGATGCAACGATTCTGCAAGCGGCAGGGAACTCAATTTCCCTATGAGCTCCGCAAATAATTGGAATAGACGTATTCAGCTTTGATGAATGATCTTGTTGTAACTGATGGAGCTCGAGCTGTGGATGACTCTAGCCAGTGCCGCGGTTCACTTTAGAATTATCGTCTCTGATTCGTTGATTCTTTTCGTTGCAACGGCAACAGCAATGATAGGCCCGGTTTGAGTGTCACCTGCCCAGCTGACGTTCGTTCTGAATGAATACAGTGGGGAATTTTCGTTCAGGCGTTGACGCATGCGTTACTCCGACTCGGTGAGGGGTTGACGTCTCGTGGGGACATCCATTCCCTGAGACGGAAGCTGCAGCATTCCATGGAGGATTCATGATTTAAAACCGATGAGCATATCGGAGCCGTTTCCACCGGACAGACTTGGCTGCTGATACATAGTTTGTCTCTTGAGGGAAGACAACAGCCTGGGCCGAGAAAATATGCTTGGCGAACTTTATGGATTGTTGGAGCAGGAGTTGCTTCGAGGAAGCAAGTTGCTTCAGACCTCGGCATGGATCTGTCGTCCTTACGAGCGTCTGACCGCTCACCATCGAGGAGATTGCAGATGATTCCTTCAGAAATGAACTCATCGCGACGCCAGGCCGTTTCGCGCATTGACGACGCACCGGTCAACATCGACAATAACGTTGTCGCAAGCCCCGGTACATCCAATCGTCTGCTTCACGGTGGCGTCACACACAGGGAACGCTCCGCAACAGCTGAGTTTCAGCGCGTGATCTAACCGGATTTCAAAGTTCATCAAAAAGCTGTAAGACATATTCTATTCTTGCTGCCCACGGCCTCAGAGTTCAATTCGATACGGAGAACGCTCGCGACGTTTGGATTCGAACTTCATTGATTGACTCGCCGCGAAGTCCGACGAAACTCGCTCACGTTCGAAGCGAACAGCTGATGAACAGGTGTTGTAAGCTCGATACAGAGTTGTCGGATATTGTCGGTCGAACCTCGACTGCTTATCGCGCAGACTCTATATTTGTGGGTCGTCTGTCTCTGACAAGTATCACGTGCGACGACAACCTGTACCCCCGCCCGCCTTACTGTGGCATGACGACATATCCCGAGAAAACTATGAATCTATTGCTTCTATCAATGCAATGGGGGCCTGTTGTGTGACCCGATCGAGATGAGTGTCGTCGAGACTCTAGAAGAGCTACACTCCACCTTTTTCGTGGATTGCGCTCGATCGCGGCAGAATGGGCTTCAGTGATCGCATAAGTATTCATGACCTTGGACGTGGGATCCCGAGAGAACCTATTTCACAACAGAAGTTTTTCCGTAGATGTTTTCGAAAGCTTCGCTCGCCCGACCGATCGGGAGCCGGCTTATGTCCTCCGAATCTATGAAACACTGTCAGCTCCTGATCGTGGGAGCAGGTTCAGGTGGATTGGGGGCTGCCGCGATACTCGGAAGCAAATTCAAAACGACAATATTGGATCCTGCCGATCACCACTATTATCAGCCGTACCTAACTCTCGTCGGTGGAGGACTCAAGACGGTCAACGACTGCAAAAAATCCATGAGTGAGGTGATTCGAGCGTACTGAGCGTCATGAACACATACCTACATATTGACTTTGACAGAATATAAACCGATAATTGGGTCGCAGAGTCCCAATTTTCGCGGTCCTATGCTGTGTTTCAACTTGTATTGATACTTGCAGGTCATTCCACCGAACGTGAAATGGATCAAGGAAGCCGTGGACAGTTTCGACCCCTCACAGAATTTCGTTGTGACGAAGAATGGTACCACGGTCAAATACGACATGCTCGTTGTGGCGACAGGAATTCACCCCGACTTCACGAGCATTCCAGGGCTCGAGGCGGCGCTGGAAACTCCGAACGTTGGCAGTATCTACACCCCGGAAACCGCTCCGAAAATGGCGGATATCCTGATTAACTTCAAGCAAGGAAATGCGATTTTTACTTTCCCTGCGACACCGATCAAATGTCCGGGAGCTCCTCAAAAGATCGCGTATTTGACAGATGAATACTTAAGGAAGGTCAACAAGAGGCAAAATGCCCAGATAATTTACAATACAGCAGGTGGTGTGCTGTTTGGAGTGAAAAAGTACGCTGATGCCCTGTGGGAGGTCGTGAAAGACAAGGACATAACTGTCAACCTGCAACATAACCTTGTTCGAGTTCGACCGGAAAGTAAAGAAGCGGTGTTCGAGAGAGCCGACAAGAGTGAAGTCGTTACCAATTACGAACTTCTCCATGTGACTCCTCCGATGTTCTCGTTGAAAGAGGTGGCTCGGAGCGCTCTTGCTGATTCTACGGGTTTCGTTGACATTGACAAGCTCACACTGCAGCACAAGAAGTTTGACAACGTGTTCGCCATTGGAGATTGCACCAACTGCCTACCGAAAACAGCAGCAGCTGTTGCAGCCTCCTTGGGAGTCCTAGCCGACAACGTGGTCTCAAAGTCTAGGGGCAAGGACTTGAAAGCCGCTTATAACGGATACACTTCGTGTCCCTTGACAACAGGTTTCAACAAGTGTATTTTGGCAGGTAAGCATGAACACAGTTTCTTCAGAAGTGTCTCCTACGTCGAGCAGGTCGCGGGTAGTATCAAGATAGCCTCTGAGCAACTTTGTCGCTGAACTTGCAAATGAACCGGACATATCGTCTGTTCGCCAGTTATCGTGAACAGGGGGGCAATGCTTTACTTGATGATCCCCACCCGCATCCTTTCGGCCCGTCCTCAGCTCTCCGCCGGATACCCTGCGGTGTCCGCACTTTTCTCAAGTTTTCTCCTTGTCCAGGAGAGCCTCGTGCCTGTGAAATATGAACTGTTTTCAGAAGTCGGGTGAGCTTCCTGTACTCAGGTTCAACCCATCGACTCTGGCGGTTTGGGAAGATTCTATGTGTCTAACACTTCACCTCAATTTCCAGAGTTCAATGGGTTTACTGCCGAACCGATGGAGACATTCCCCTTCAACCAGGCTAAAGAGAGGAGCAGCATGTACATCTTGAAACGCGATGTAATTCCCGCCATTTACTGGAAACTCTTCGTGAAGGGCAACTGGACCGGCCCAAGCACTTTCCGGAGACTCATGCGTTTCGGTCTCTCTTGAGCGTGGAATCGTTCTCTGTTTTGCTCAACCTTCCTATGACTCTATTGCGATGCATTCAATAAGAACTATCACAATAAAATTGAGGGGAATACTAGAATATTCTCTTCATTTGAATGACAGAAAAACTGAAGTATTCTCACTGGGTTAGCTATCGGTTGTGCTTATCTCTTGAACTCAAAGAGAGCGGCGAAGCTAATCTCACAAAATATAAGCGAGATGTGGACAAACGGATCACATAGGCTAGACGAGAGTGGAAAGATGGAATGGAGACGAAATCGAGCCTCAGAAGGTACAGAGAGTACAAGGAAACAAGGGGCAAAATCGAACATGTATACGACAACACAAGGGGCGCACACTTCTTGCAGGAGTCCGAGCGGGTTTTCTCAGAACGAGAGATTTCAGGATGAGATTCGAAAACGTGGATTACAGGTGCTCAAAATGTGACGGAGAAGCCGAAACGCTAGAACATGTAATCATGGAGTGCCAGCGAGGGCCACACGAGGATATCGAGATTCGGAAAAGAATCGGTCTACACGGAGACTCGGAGAGAAGGACGGTAGAACACACGAAGCGAATTCTCGAGAAATGGGAGCGCGAAGCGCAAGGGAAGGTCACCCAAATCCCAGGATCCAGCAAATAACCAACAGTCAAACTGTGCCCTATAAAGGGTATCTAAACCACATAGAAAATGTAGTATTAGAATGGTTAATAAATAAATCAATCAATCAATCATCGCCTCGAGCATTCGTCCATTTATGAGCGAGCGATGATTTTGACAGAATGGGACAGTCCCTGGTCACGTTCATCAATACTGGAATGCAGGGAAAGCACCAGTCGAGTGGAGACTTCTTCGGTGGTTTCCAACTCACAGAGCCACGATTATCTCGTCCCACGGTACCTCGTAATGCGATGAAATTCGATTGACGGCACGCCGTGGCGCTGAGGATACAAGCCGGCCAACCATGGTATTAGGCATTCTGCGTTTCCTTTGACCGAGAGCAATCTTTTTCAATTCTTCAAACTGAGCATCGCCCTGCACGTTTCGGGCTAGAACCTTGAAACCCTGATGCAGCAGCTCCTAGAGTTCGGAGCCGCTCGACAATACAAGGTCTTGTCGGAGAGTCAGGCGATATCATTAACTTTACGTAACTCTACACTCCGCAATGTAGAATTCTGGTGTTGGCACGGGCGTGTCGAATTTCTCGTCCACGCAAGTCTCAACCGTCATTTGATCGTGTATCGGCTTGACCAGAAGGCGAACATTTGACCTGGGTCAATGCGGTCGACTCTCGGATTAAAACTAGCTATCACTTCCGCTTTTGAGTTTTTCATCGTTGAATCTTGAGCAGCGCGGATTCTTTCTTCTCAACAAAGTTTGGACAGAGAGGACAAATCAGGTCTGAGAATCGAACGACACAGACTTCTTTATTTCACAAATGCTTGTACGGATCCTCAAGCGAAGTCTTAAGTAACAAGTATGGTCCGCTGTGTCGAGCTGATCGCATTCACATTATTGATTCACTGTTTGTTTCCCTACAGAATGACGGTCCGTCAAATAAGTATATGTACATAAAGCGAGGTGGGGAGAAAATAAATACTTCCTCAATCAACGAGAATTCTACTGTCTCGTATTGAAGGTTGGCTCACAGCTTGTAGGCAGATTGTCAACATTGTTTCATTCGACGGCATACTCGATGTACTTTTTGTGATAAAACAGCAAGTATGCCTCACAGTTTAAAACCTCTTCTATGGTAGCGGTCTTGATTTCACAGTCATCGCATTTGAACCAACCGTTTGGACTTTGACGTACGTAGGCTGTGTAGTGGCCGGTCTGCAGCGTGCCCTGGTGAATGACCACCCCAAACAAAGAGTACGTATGTGGACGAGAGAATGCCGGATCGTGCGACTTCGACTGGTCGCTCTCTTCCTGTTCTTCTGCTTTGGCCATGTAAGGACTCAGATCGAGCTGTTGAGGGAAGGCGATCGGAGTGGAGACTTTCTTGTGAAGTAGTTTCGAATGCTCGAATCGTTTCAAGTGGAAACTGACTACGAGAGGAAGTTTTTTGAAGGTGAGCTGTTTGGTTGACTCTTGATACGAGTTGCATTTGGAACACTTGATTTTAGCCGCCGAACCCAAATGTTCTGCTCGAGTGAAGTTCTCCAGGCAGTCGGTGAGTTTCTTGCGATCCAGACTTCGAGGCTTCCGTCCGTCGCTTGTTGTTTGGCCCAAATCCAGAGAAATGTCCCAGAAAGGTTCGATGGTGGTCGAAACTCCGTGACAACTCTGACACACGACGTCCGACTGAAGGCTTCCAGTGAAGATCACATCGATTATACAGTTACAGCCCCCACTGTAGGGGATATCCGTACCGCTGGCATGCTTGTGTACGAGATTGAGGGTAGCCATAAAAAACTCGTGAGCATCTTGTTGCTCGTAACCGGCGAGGTGCTGAGCGTGTGTCCAAACTAGGTAGAGAAGCCTCGTCGGAACATGAGGAAATATTTTCCCTGAGTAGAATTCTTGAAAGATTGAGCACATTTCACAGACGAGGCAATCGGCCGGACTTGAACGAATGCATTTATGCTGTTGTGACAGGAAGTATTCCCTCAGGAACGGGGTGTGCGTTAAACATTGTATGATACAGTTCATGAAGCAGGTGTTGCCCAAATTGTACAGACCTCGGAGGCCGATAGGCGTTTTCGAATCAACTCGCATCCGTTTCGGCTGCAAACTCAACAGTTCCAACTCTCCGTACTTGGGGTTCCAGAGAGGTACTGAGCGCACAAATTCATTAAGATCCAGGAAGTCTGCGAGTCTCTGTCGAGCCTTGATTGCTAGCATATCGAATTCATAGTCGTGGACGTATTCAGCACACAAGTAACAATATAAAACACCGTGCGATAACGATATCGCCACATGGTGGTTGCTTTCTTCGAAGTGTTCTTGACTGTGGTTGTAGAGACGGCACCCGACATAACAGCACTGAAGACAGGCGTGCAATCGGCACCTTGCGCCCACCGATTCACATGTGTAGCACTTGAACCGCTGCACTCTTTTCTCTAGATTCTCCCGGCTCTCGGGCGAAATCAGGAACGAGATGACAATCTTGTACGACTCCATAACGAGGTCCCGTTGTTCAGCTATATGAGCGCACAGACCTCCTGGACGATCAGCCATTTTGCGGCCTTGTGATCACTTCGTCCTCGGAGGACCTCGCCGCTATTGCCGGGGGGACTCGTCGTTGGTGATGTTAGCTGTTTCTGCCTCGGACGATCATCCGTATCGTTCGCTGTCAGTGCGGCGCTGACTCCTCGTCCACCAGCCAGCAGCGATACCGCTCTCAACAACGACAGCACATATAGGATTGCTAGTGTTGCTGCTGCTGCTGTTGGTTGGCTGGCTACTGCTGCTGCTGCCTGCTGCTCTTCTGGTGATCAACGAAGCCGGCCGCAACTGGGTGGCGCCCCAATCGCTCGAAGAAAGAATGTTTCTTCTCTCCTCTTTACATCAATCGTAACACTTCCATACAATTGGTGTTCCCGAGATTTCCTGTCGCCGCAAGACTTCATATGTACTCTGCGAATGACATCTAGGTCAACTATAGTGGAAGAACGGTAAATGAACATACAGGACGTTTTTCAAGGGGATTTTGTGATCCCATCAGAGGAGAATCAAACGTTCGCGCGTCCAGAGCCTTTGTTTGTAAATACTGACAACGTGCTCTCGGTGGTGGGCATGAGGATGAGGGCCGGAACATGGATGCGGAGGTCCGAAATTACGGGTACCTCCTTTGCCTTGCATGATTGGGAGCCCAACTCACACCAACCCAGCCACATGGTTTCAGATCCGACAAGAGGAGTTTAACGAGGGATGAGGATGTTTTCACAAACTTTGAGGAACAGCCAACCCGATGATGTCAATGATCCGTGGCCAGTGGGAGGGCGGCTCTCAGATGATTGTTCTCAATCGATGAGACATCTCTGGAGTAACGAGCAGTGGCGTAGCGTGCCTGAGTGCTGCCCGGGGCGGACTTCGAAAAATTCCGATTATCCGGAAAGTGCCGCCCCCTGGAAGCGCCTCCGACGCGGGGCGACAACCAAAAAAACGACCCGCGATAGGACATAAATCAGCCAAATGCCGTCGTATGCACCGTATTCTGTTTCTATGGCGCCGTGAGCTAATGAACCAACTTGACCAACTCTCCTTGGAACACTTCATGAGAATGTGCTCCGCATAAAGGGTATTCCCCATGATTGACGAGCCACGCCGCGCCGGCTGGGGATGATTGCTGATGGAGATATTGCTGTCATGTGATGAACTCAGATCGCTTCGACCGATTGACTGACTGGACGTATTCCATCGGTTCGGTCATTCCAACTGACAAGTGCTGGCTTCTTCGGAGCGTCCGGATTTGCTGAAGCAGCGAGAATGCCTGCTGAGTATGGCGATGTGATGCCTCTTGCTCGTTCAATAGTGATCTTCGTCAGCGGTCTAGTGCGCGAGAAACGAAGTAGCAAACTAGCATGGGAAGGGATTCTTGCAGCGAAATCTGTTCCGGATTCAGCATCTCGTGGACCCGTACGACCCAGCGAAACACAAACCAGTCCGGCTGACTCACTCCAACTCGGTTCTAGCGGAACACATCGATTCCCGTAGATTTGCACCAACGAACTCGAAGGTGTTCAAATGCGTCTCCCCACGGACTGTCCTCCCACAGCAACATCAGACCATTATTTGTATCAAAATTGCCTGCATCTCGAAGCGAACCACGGTGTCGATCAGATTTGAACGCCCAGCTTGACCTCGGTTGGTAATCGCTTCAAATCGGAGGGACGTCAAAGCCAAAATCCTGGCCGTCTACAGTCGGAGGTCGATACCTGCAAGCGGAAACCTCCTTGAACGGATCTCTTTTCTCTGATATATGATAGGTCATGCGAAGCTACGCCAGCAGAGTAACATGTTCTGAGTGTACCTCGAATAGGACGAGAATCTCGTGGTGGAGAAATTTCAATCACCAGATGAGCCTGCGGCGTTCGCGGTGGGGTCGTCATATTTTTTTTCCATCGAATCCCGATCGTCTCCTGCTCCGATATTACTCCTCTGCCGCCACCCTATGATGAGAGATCAGTTGATGAAGGTCGGATATCTTCATCTCTGCCTTTCGTTCAAAGGCTCGCAGCCTCAACGATGTGTCTCTTGGCTCTTATGCCATCACCGGCATAAATCCGACATGCTTGGAACAAATCCGCTCGCTGTTTAGCTCTCACATCCTCAAAAAGCGCGCCGTCTCTGATACCTCCTCTCCCTTGGATAAGTCAACAACACCTCTCAACCAGAATGCGACCACTACACGCGGTCGCGGCTCAATGTTCCATGTGAACAGACCTGTTTGTGAATTTCTCGGAGTTTACGCCGTCGTGAAGAAGAATACGGCTCCGAAGCTTCGATGCCCTCTGTTGCTGATTGAAAGTTGCCGCAGCTCGATCGATATAGTATAACCACCGTGCACGGAGGAGCTAGAGGGCGATACTCCAACTCCGTCAGCGCGACTTTCCAGAGCACTCAGAAAGTTCGGGATAATCTGTCTCCTTGAGCAGTTGAGATCCTGGGGGAGACATGGCGTCCACCGACGGTTTGCCCGACGAGTTGTCATGCCTGCAAATGAACTCGCAGGAGCACCTCTGGATAAACCTCTATCCAAATGCTTTGACGAACGTCCGAAGAGCGCTCAAGACATTCTTGGATCAGAAAATCGGAAAGTTCTGCAACAAGTGAGTTCCCTCGCGGTTTCGGTCTCTCTTTGGCCCCAAGCCGAGTGGTTGATAATTTTGAATGATTCGCGAGGAGTTCGCCTGTGATTCATTCCTCAAAATGATCTTCAGAAACAACGGAATCCTCCTAAGTTATTCGGACCTCAAATTCCGGGCAAAGCATTTTCAAGTGAGTTTGGGGTGATTTTCTGACGTGCGTATTGACTCGCGATGCGTTTTGCGTGGCTGTTGTTCACGTGGACGGCTTGTCTGCGGAGAGATATTCAATTCTCTGAAAATCACGATCCATTACAAAGGTGTTTGAAGACTACCCCGTGTGTCGTTTCCCCGTTTCGATCACGGCTACCTACTACAAACCAGAGCCCGGAACCATGGCTGTTGGAACGATCACGAGGTTAGTAGACAACCAATCAGCCGACAATGTATTAACAGTTGAAAGTGAAAAATTCAAAATGTTTCCCATTCGATTGAAGACTGCATTTTGTCTTAGTGGAGGCTACCGTTCGCAGGGTTGATCACATAAGCGTGACTTGTCTCATACACGGTTTGATTCACGTTACGATTTCCCTCCGTCAATCGGTAAACTTCGATACCTGGTGCGCCGTGGGTCAGCAAATTGTTTTCGAAATACGAGGCGGAGAAATGCATTACAAGGGTGTACGGTAAGTCCGGTCACTCATCGCATGGGCGATGTCCAACTTGCCGGACGCATACTCATACATGTGACTTCTGATTGTGATCGTTCAAGCCTACGAGGCTCACGGGCCTGAATTTGAGTTGCAGGTTACAAGCGATCGTTACACAAGAGTGCGTGGAAAGAATGCGCGTGGCTTTCCCGGCATCAACTCGCAAACGGACGTTCTCTTCGAGCTCAGCTGATTCGGCTGCAACCACACCACTTGTCCCCAAAGCGAAGAAGCGAAAAATCTCTGTGATACCCGAAATATCGAAAGAGAGCGACCTCAACTCCGATGATCTCCTTTTCGACGGTAAGTGAAGATTCATGGCTCGCGTTTCCCCCTTAGCTCATCGAACAACACGGAGAAGCGTTGTGGAGCGTGGGACAGCATGCCAGCATACTCTCTCTTTCCTCAAAAACTGAAGAGGTGGACGTATGGTTCATTCTTGATTATTGGTTTCAGGCTCAGACTCCTACGACTTCGGGTCTCCCGACTTCACCTCTACGCAGCGCCGTTCGAATCAGAAGCCGGCGCGCGACTCTAATAGAATTGAGTTGGACTCGGTAAGTTTTCAGTTTCAAGGTTTCCCGTGGATCTTCCCATACAAGCATGTTGGAGTACGATTTTGATTCTCAAGCTGAAAGTTCTGATTTTTCAGGACGAACTTGGCGTCAAGGATGAGATACTTTCAAGCCAGGATGAAGTTACGGTACTGGAAAAATCGCAGAAGCGTAAAAAGAAAAGTCGTGCAAGCAAGCAAAGTTGAAAGTTTGTAATAAATCCATCGATTTCAGTCTCGAGTTCTTTGATTTAGGTCAGGTATGTGGTAGATCTCTAATGAAGTGGCTTCAACGTCAGCAGACACGATTTTTCTCGAGTTTTACGGAATTCACGAAGTTCTCCCCGTCATCACGCAGACTCGCCCCCTATTCTATTTTTTTTTTTTGCGCAGGCTCCTTGAGCTTGTTTGAGGGCTATTTCTCTCTCGCGTTAAACGATGATCTTCTGCGGCCTAATAATAATTCAGAGAAGTTTCGGTAACCACTTTTAGAGGGATTTCCTGAAAACTTTTCTGAAATCAGGAGTCGGGGTCGAACCAGGGAACTTGGTTCGCTCGGCTCAATCTCACTACATCTCATTTGATGCGAGTTGCGGTCATCCATCGAAGAAAATCCAGAATCGTTTTCTGTCGAACGCTTCGTGTCGTATTTATTCCAAAATTGTTTCAATAAATTACGTGTTGATAAATTAAGTCTAAACCAATGTTTGATGCGTTCTCTCCGCTGGCCTCCGCCTAGAGGATGAGTGGTGACTCTCCGAGAGCATTGGCGGTGTCCTTGACGTTCTTGCTGCCTTGACAAACGACGGTATAATCGGCTCCTTCTGTAGAGATTTTCTCTTCCAGCATCTCGGCGTGCCGGCGGAGGCCATCCCTGTAAAAGTAAATCATGAACCTCGAGAGGACGCGCATCTCGTGTCATCACTGATCACGTTTTCAACTCTCCGAGCGAGAACTTCTCCCTAACCTGCTCATACGAACGAATAATTAGATGGAAGCCTCACCTTGCCGTTTCGAGGTTCTTCCTCGTCTTCTGCCAGAGCTTCTCACCATGGTCTATTCGACCCTGGAGGTACTCGACGTTCTCGAGAGTTGCTTTGCGCTCTATGCAGTGGTTCTTCAGGGTGATCTCACGGCTCGGAGGCGCAGCTGCCAGGGCGGCGGATATTAAGGCACAGAACAAAGCGATCAGGAACAGTTTCATTTTGTGAGTTGAGGTGAACGTGTCACGGATGCGAGGACTCGAGCGGAGGTCTTCGTACTAGCACGGAACTTCAGAAGGGTCACAAGCCGAGGAGATATCTACGATTGTTCGCGGAGACGACACGGAATCCAAGACGAACAGCAGACGGCTGGAAAATGGAAAACGGTCAGCCGTTATATAGCGGTCGCGGAAGCAAGCAGGCGAGAACGAGAACTTTAACTTTTCTTCTGGCCAAAGCCCGAGTCGGAGCAGCCGCCGCGCCGGCAGAAAAGGAGGAAAGATGAACGAGACGACAAAAATGATGAGAAGACGACGAGAGAGAAAGGCGACGCAGCGGAGCAAAGAGCAACCGAATGCTGCCGATGCGAGTGGCAGTGGTCGCGGTCGAGCCTAGTAGTGCAGCAGCTATTGCTGAAGTCGGCTGGACCGCAGCGTCAGTTCCGTGTGAACTGAAAAAAAGTGGAAGACGGGGAAAAAGCATTCAACACGAGAACACTCCCGGGAAAGTAACGAGCCTCTCAGATACAGGCAAACGGGCTCACATTCACAAAGACGCCGCAGTCGGCGACGGGCGAGAATAGAGGGAAAAACGTTCAACTAAAAATTGCATCAATTCGGCTCTTCGCATCGAGCTGTTTTTCCCGTTGAAATCGGCAAAAACAGAGTGTCCCAGCACTGGGTTATCGAGACGGGCGACTAAACAAACAAATGAACGAAGGAACCGAAAGGAGCACATCTCGAATCTTACTTGATCGGAGTTTTCCGTCATCCACTCACTCGTTGTGAGCCAGACACATCAGGGAACTCTACAGAGCTCAAGTCGACGTTGGCCACGAGTCACCACCCCTCGATCATGACTTGGAATATACGATCGGTCGTTCATGTGGTTTGCTGGAACAAGGCAGCTATGGCAGTGCCAAAACCTGAAAGTCTGCAATTCTGTTCATCCAGCGACTCGGAACGCCCCACAAATTCACGAAGGGTCGGACACTCCCGACGATTCTGTTGAAGAGGTTTGACCTACTTCCGCGTCCGAACACTGCCAAGGGCTGATAAGATGAAACTTTCTTTGACAAACTCCTGAATGCTAACTCTGCGTGGATCATCGACGTATCCCGTAATCCCGGCTCTGATTGGACACCTGCTGGTATACATCCGGTGCACTTCGTTCCTATCAACGGTTGTAGTGTTTGGGGCCCTCGACTCCCCCCGGAACCTCAGCTCGGCTTGATTCTACACTACTATGATTCTAGTTTCCTCATTTGAGCCATCGGTCTACCATCTTCTGACATTATGGTGTCATGAACCGATTTTCAGATTACTTGGATAAGAAATACGGCGTCAACTCGTGATCGATGAAGGGGTGTTTTATTCTTGTTTTGTGGTTTCGGACGCTTTCCAAACAGGTCTAGACTTCGTTGTGATTCACACTCGATCCTCGCTTGACGGGGCGTTCTTCCCCGCTAATATTGATGTCATCGTATCCGTAATCCCCAACTTTGAGAAGATGATCTGATCTGACATGATCAGCGGACAGCATCCGGACTGCAGCATCAAATCGATTTTACGAAATGGTGTGATGAAACCAGGGATATGGACCCGATCGAGATCGCGATCTGCAGAGAACGGACAATCTTATATTCGACGCTGTTATACACTTCGATCTTTGAAACAGTTCCTGGTTGATAGATCAGATATTTTTAGCACTGAATACCGAGTGTCGTCAGAGCAAACGTCGGAAGTTGGGAATGGTTATCTTTTTCATCATCGTCAAGAAGAGAAATCAACCGAGAGAATCACATTAATACCACAACAGTACATACCTTTTGCGATCACGATGAAGCTCTGTATCCAAATGTTCACGAGAAGCGACCTGAAAAAGCGATGGAAACTAAATATACATGTCGCAAGTAGAAAACCAATTTGAGTCATTACGAGTTCATCAGTAGAGGGAGCTACACTTCTCCAAAGGATTTGGGTAGTCAGCAATATAATGATTCCGGAAAGCTGTTCATCACTAAATGTATCGAAGCCCGATGGACTCTTCAAATGCAAACTCACCTGAATAGAGAATGGGATCCAGGCTGAATTCGAACGTGCCCTCCGTGAGAAACGCGTCGCGATCAAATCCTGAGAGAAATCTGATTCAATTGGAGGGTCCGCGAAATCATCCCAATTCGTGCCAACAATATCATATCAGAAGACGCTATCAATCGCCATTCATTCGTCAGACGGCACTTCCTATGAGCGGGATCATCAGATCGTTGCGAACCGCAACGGTTGATTCAGAAACTCACATCGAAACGGGGACCGGGCGATTTATCAATTGATAGGTGGTGCGTGAAGTTGAGAAAGCTCGACCAGCGCCTCCTGTGACCTCTCCGACAATCCAGGAGCATCTAGGAGGAGTTTGCCTGGAATCCGCAAAATCCTTCAATATCGACGACACGGCACAGGTGGGAAATGAACCCATCAACTGAAGTTCAGTTTGTGCCCCTTGTTTGTCTTCAGCAAAGGTCGGACATATGCTTGTCTTTTTGGTATTCATCACCATTGTCTAGCACCCAGCACAGCAATCGAAAAAAACTGAAAGGGAAAACATACCAAGCATGAGCACTGAGCCCTACGGGTTCGCGGAGAACCGCTGTTCTCTGCGACAACGCTCGCTGTTACTAGAGTCAGCTCACTGATCTGGAATGACAAAAACAAAGTTCAGGATTTTTCCAAAGCATCTCTGAGAGATTCGGATGAGGCGGTCGGTATCAGTTTGTGCCCCTTGCTTGTCCTCAGCGGAGGTCAGACATATGCTTGTCTATTTGGTAATCATCACAGAAGAGCTTTTCTAGCCCTCAACACTAGCTCATTCTTTCTGGGTTGAAGGAATACTTACATCATCTCTGAAGCTCCATCATGCTTCCACTGCTTTGTGACTTGATCAAAAACACTGTAGAGCATTGCTGTCCAAGTCAGTGAGCCTATGCGAGAAGAAACGTAGAGAGGTTAGTCATCGAGTCATTAACTTACAGGATGCACGTCGCTTTCCTCTATGATCAGCTTGTGCCCCTTGCTTGTCCTCAGTGGAGGTCAGACATATGCTTGTCTATTTGGTAATCATCACAGCAGAGAATATATGAATATATTATTATATATCGGTACATGATCTTCTATCCATCGACTCGAGCCGAGTGTTTGTCGTATGGCCTACTGTCAAGACAACCGTCATGAGTTGAACGGTATGCTAGCGAAACCAAACTTTCCTTGTGACACCGTTTAATCCCACCTCGGAAAGCAAATGAAGCTTGCAGAGGTTCTACTGGAGTGTCGTTAATCGCTCAGCAATAAATCTATATTCCACCAGATCAATATGTTTTGTGTTTCAACCTTCTCTTCTCCGAGCCGTTTCAGCAACGACACGGAGCTTTTAAAGGAAGATTCGATTTCGCCAGATCAGATTAGTCGGTTTGCAGCCTGTGTGGCCGCCCCAACTTGCCCAGAAGAACTGGCTTCGTTCACTTTCGTCACTCGCTGACTTGTCACG
The DNA here is from genome assembly GCA_028455905.1 of Neoseiulus californicus. NCBI lineage: Eukaryota > Metazoa > Arthropoda > Arachnida > Mesostigmata > Phytoseiidae > Neoseiulus > Neoseiulus californicus. The sequence continues at coordinate 297,599 of JAMQGS010000003.1, forward strand.
GAAATTCTTCCCGCCATTCGTTGGAACGACATAGTGGGCTTACTCGCTCGTGTTCGGTTTAGCCAACTTTGTTTGATAAATCAGCCCGACAACGCTTCGAGCGCCGCACACTGTCTGACGTCGGCAGGAAGCGGACGTATCTCTAATCGAAGTTGTATTCAGAAAGAATTCATCTCTTCTTTGGAGAGTTTCGGGATGTGAGCAAAATAACGGGGCCCACGAGTGCGCTTACACTTCGCAGGTACGGAGATTGCTCCAATCTGGTGTGTCTGGCCTTTCCTGACTCCGTGACGAGAAGCGTCAACGATTCCAAAGTTGACCAGAGCCGAGAATCGACAGCCGTCACAACGTTTTACAGCATTTGCAACCTGTACGAGTGTGAGCATCCGTTCGAACCAGCACGGTCCTCCAGGCAATGCTCCGATCTCCAGTGATCTGAGTCTTGAGATAGGCTCAGCTAGCGATCCACTCGTTCGGTGTTGCAACATTATGACACCTAGACGTTCATGTGGCAACCTCTAGGCTCTAATATTTGCTGCGTATCGACAGTCTTCGGCGGAGAAGTCAATACCTACACTCTATCAATTGCGAAATTTCTCTCACCTCCATGGACAGGATCTAGAGAGGAGCACGCAACTCTGCGATTCGCCGCAGAACTTTCCGATTCTTCATGGTTGAGATCGCCGAGAGATGCATCTTCTGATAAGCAATGAGAAATTTAGGGTGACATCGAAAACACACGCTGAATGAGCTTATCAAATGATGAAGTCAGGGGTAATAACGCAGTTTGTCTAATCACAGATGATCAGAGGTGTCCTAAGATATTTTCATCATTGGAATCTATGTAAGTTTGTGGCGGCAGATTGCTCGAGTCTGGAAGCTGGCTTACCGTAATTTTCCCGGTGCAAAACACTCGTGATTCGCGAGATTGCATCGACCTGGGGAGAACATTGAAACGGGTCACGAAAATCCAATTTGATCGGGGGATCCTTCTAGATTGCAGAGGTCAGAAATGCAAACGCTGTGTAATCATCGTGTTTCAGTGGTCCTGAACGAGTCATCCTTTCACAATATACCATGCGGCGGAGGCCGACCAGTCAAACTCACCTCAAAAAGCGCAAGCTTCGCAACATCCGACGGTTCTTTCCGGTTAGGCGGCTGGCGTTGTCGCTGACGATAGGAGGCCAGGTTGGATCTTCGAGCCCCCGTGGACAGCGCACGGGCTGGTGAATTGGTTGACATCGTTTCAAGGCTTCTGTGACGAGAGGAGAGGGTTTGTTAGATTATGTTGGATTCGACGTGAAACCGGAGCGTGATCGGAGATCGATCAGCCAAAGAGTTATAGGGAACAGCCCATTGAAATCATATGCGAATCATAGAGCTGGGGATGTCATCATGTACGGTCTAATTGACAGAGACCTCTGCTGCACACTCACCGAGAATTAGAAAAACAGGTGGTGGATACCTCGGCCGAACGAATACGGTTCTGCGGGACAGAATCGACGGTTTGTAGAGACGGAATACGTGAAAAGTCTCAGAGCTTCTTTTCAGACTTGTGTCAGGAGGACAATGAACCAATCTCCATAATGCTGGTCAGCCTGGGGCGGTAATCTCTCTCATCATTGCAAGCGTTCCATAAGGCGCATCTATTCGCAGCTTACCTGCAATGGGATGAGTGAAAAACGTAAGATCATGTGACAGTACTTCTTATTAGGGCTTCCAAACTGGACGTTCTCAGACCGCCTTAGTTCTAACACAAATTGACAGCCCCCACAAACACATGTTGTCGGATGTCGAATAGCATCATCATGATCAACAAGGAAAATTGGTCAAGATCATCCGTATATTCACCTTTTAGAGTGGGAATCCGTCCAATAAGCTCGGCAACAATCTCTTGTCGGACACATCCTGAAAATTGAGACTATCGAGTGAGACTAGGGTTGCGGAGAATTTCACTTTCATGAACGGGAACTATCGGCTGCTTCAGAAATACCACCATATTATCCACATTAAGTTTTCGTCGGACAGGGATAACTTGATAATCATCATGGAAAGTCGAGGAGACTTGAGTCTCCTCGGAAAATGACACTCACGATGTTCATTCGAAGCTCTTGACAATGATATCGAGTCCGGAAAAATGGTCCTGCTGTGCCTGTGGAACAAGGCTCAGGTGAGTACTTCGCAACGAATTCCCGTGATGAGATCGGCTCGTGCGGCGAAAATTGTCAGCATAAACAATCGACGTTCTACACGAAATTTGTACTTTCAGTCCGCCCGTCGAAAATGATCATCATGAACTTGTAAGATATTAGCTCTGCTCGTATGCTAACCTGCACGGTGAAACCAAGCGGAACACGAAGACACTGATCATATCTGGAACAATTCGAATTGTCTTTCCTTAGGGTGCGAAATTTTCTCGATTTCGAATGTCATGAAGACTTTGCGTCAGATTGGTTGGATGGTGAGTAATGTCCGCCATGATTTGGTGGTCGGTTGGGATCGGATCATCCTGATAGATTGTCTCTCGAAACTCTGAAGGCGTCGAACGAGGTCCTACCTTATCAACGCGCACGCTCGCACCACCGAGAGACGGGAAAGCTTGGCAACCTCCGGTTTGGAGCATCGAGTTCCAACTCCTTCGGCGAGAACGAAGGGCTCCGATGAGATCGATCTGCGAAAAATAGATCTCAATGAAATGACTGCGCTGCAGCGGTGGATGAAGCTCGATACTTCGAAATTTTCAGAATAGCGTATATATTTGTCAGCAGAGACACCTGACTTTGTTGCGTGTTCAGTTGCCTTGTATGAGATATGCTATGATTTGTCATCATTTCTCGCAAAAAAAGCTGAGCACACGTTGCTAACGAAAAGTTGGGAAAAGCTTCTCACCATTTATAGGCTACATCGACGTCAACGACCAAGCGGGCACGTACGTAGGGCTGGAACAAGATGGTGGTACTTTGTAATCGCTCTCTAGCCGCAACATTATTTTCTAAGTTCGATTTGGGGGTCAGAACTAAAGTTCTCATTCACGTGGATTTCAGGAGAACGAAAGTTTAGTAAAACACATCATTAAACTTGTAAAAACATCCCTGCAACTCTTGCAAGCGATTCACATATATTCGAATTTTCAGCTCTTGTCCCGCACCTTAGGTACGGAATGGAAGGAGGGCGCTGCTTCCGATCCGCGTTTTAGGTTGAATCTGTGTTTCCCCAAAAAACGCCTTACAAATAATCAGTTCGTTTGCAAGGAGCTGGAGGGGATTCATCGGTTTTTCTAACAAAGAGCCAAAGCACTTACTTCGAGCCGAGAGTTCCATCAAGAACTCGATCAGTACGACCTCCGAAACATCTGGATCTCCCCTCTAGATGCCGAAGCCTGAAAAACCTCAACGTTAACGATGTTCGGATCCACATCCATAAGGCCAATCCGATAGACATCAGTGAATTTGGTATAGGTGTCTTCAACAAGATCAGAAGCAGAACTGGGTTGAAATCATCACGTTATACGCGCGTCCCTGATTCTCTTAAACAATACTCACTCAGTGAAGCCTCTCATTCGGGACCGAAAATTCTCTCCGCTATCATGGAGCAGTTTGTTCCGTCACGACTGAAGATCATCTGGGAAATAGAGAACCGAGTTCAATAGTACTCTCACGTGACTCGAGTTTAGAGACGTTGCGGATTGCATCAGTAAGTTTGGTATAGCTGTCTTCAACAAGATCAGAAGCAGAACTGGGTTGATCATCAGGAAATATCCAACACGGATTCTATCATTTTCGGAGGAGTCTCACCTTGCCAACTTCGTTGCGTCTTCGGAGGACCCCTTGTGTGATCCGTTCTCACATCGTGGAGATCTGAAGAGAGAAGCGTTCGTGGTCAGAACCCCGTCTAAGCAGACACTCCAGCCTTTTCAAGATCGGGATCAGTTTCAAACCGATAGGATTGAAATCACAGGATTTCATACGAACGAGACATGGTAATTCATCACAGAATTCACTGACAGAATGAATCTGTCGGAGCCTCACCGTTTCAATCAATAGATACGCTGATTCCGAGCGCCCAGGCCGACACCGAACTCTACCGCACCCTGAGAAACAAAAACTGCTTTTAGTAAGGCAAGTGGTGTTCAGAATCCAGAGATCGAACTATTCTGTTTTCAGCAGCTATATCTGTCATCATCGCTATCAGGCGAAAGATGGTGAAAATAGACTCATCACGAGACAATTGCATGTTCGTTTCAGGGTTCTGTGGCTGTGAACCTCAAGCTCGAGGCAGATTATCCACCTGAGTTTCATCAGGGCAGCCTGGTAGATGTTTTACGGGACACTCTAGCACAAATGCACCCTATGGGGTATCACGAGTGACTCTGGCCCGACAATATATTGCAAGTGCATTCAGATGGATGAAGAATGACAATCAACTCACTTAATTCGTAGGTTGTACGCCACAAACCCAGGGGAGAGGCGGGATCTAGAACAGAGTCCGAAGTTAGATCGTAGACCAGAACCCGGAAAAGAATGGAGTTGAAAATGGTATTCAGTTGAAGCGCGGGTTGTGTGAATCGTCACAGTGGGTCCGTGATTGGTAATAAACCGATCATCATAGAAATAGAGACATCCAGCTCAAGATGAATCTGAATATTCACCTCGCCGTGAGGGCCATCGGGGCGACATCTGTATCTCCTCTCCAGTATGAGGTAGAACAAATATTCCACCCGATGCTCCTGAAAATAAGAGAGCGCATGATTAGATACAACCAGTGATGCTTCCCAAATCTCAAGGGAGGAAAACTATTCAAGCTGCTCCTGTATCAGACAAATGCCTCGGTAACATCATTATTAAGTTCTGAGGTCCACGATTTCAGCGAAAACCGCTTCCACCGCTCGCCTCGAACCCTCTTGACTCGTCATCGCGTCATCATAATAAAACCAGCAAGACTGATTACTCTATGAGTAACCTCTCGTTCCAGACCGTGCTATATGCAAGAAAACAGGACTCACCAATAAGACTGCATGCTCTCCAGTTGTCTTTTCGTGTTGCGATAGAGACCTGGCGACAATTTTTCAACCTCAGACGCTTGATCAACATGGATTCGTCGATTTCAACGAATTTCAAGTTCGGATTCTCTCAGGCAAATGCCTCAATGTCTTCACGTAAGGGAACCCAGAGCGCAATCCGGGAACCTCGAGACTCGTCATCTAGTCATCACGCAAATTCGAACTCCAACTTCATCCTCGTTTAGTCGGCGGAAGTCGACTCACACACCTTCATAGAAGAATCGCGTCCTATTGCGTCTTTTGAGCAGTCACTCGACTCTCTTCCAATGTTCACCTCCCACTCAGGTAGGATTAGAGGCCTGCAGAACGATAAATCGAGTGAAAAATTGTCGACGGCCCAAAATAATTGCCTGTCGTGTATAGTGATTATATCAGCTAGGAGCGAAAGACATTTTACGACAATAATCATAGATGTCATTATTGGGTCGTATCATCATGGGTAATGATATCAGGAGATATGTCGATGAACGACATCAGTTACGAGATAAAACTGAGAGCTAACCTGCTTTGCCGGTCGTAACCACGTGGTGGCATCCATAACGCCCGGCAGTCGATAGGCCTAGAAGTTCATGAGGGATATTAGCTCTTCGGTCCGTCGATTTAACACATTCATGATCAGGCAGTCGGACATCAGAGATCTTGGTAGGTAGTTACAGTAAATCACCACGGGATTCTGAACTGTTTGTTTCATCATTCATAGCCTTAGAAGACGGATCGGCGCAAGACCACGTGGTGTGGCCTGACCAAATTTCTGCCGCGTGTTCATGAATTTTTCCGACAACCATTCCAAGCAACGCAGATCGTGCATCGCATCGAACAAGTCGTTTCTTCATCTTTATTAACAGACCAACTTCCATCAGAGACGAGGGTCTACGTTTGTTTCTTCGGGTATCCTGCGGTCAGACCCTCGACCATATCAGAGTCGAGATTCCGAGCCATTTCGGCAAAACGTTTCGATTCTCGGTGCGCAACTTACCGTCGGATTGCCAGGAATAGAAGTGATTTTGAAAACCATTCCGATCAACAAGTGAGCGATTCGAGTCGCTCGAGCTGAACAACGCACGCGAGAGCAACGCCGACATGCGACCGTGCCTGACTGCGCTTAGAGTGGAAAGACCTATTGCAGTGGCGTGGCTCGGCATATACATGCGCGGCGTTCTGGATTGAGAGGGCACAAGAGAGAATCACGCGGTCTCCTCTCACGCTTTCGTGTCGGCTGCTGCGTTGTTTGTGATTCGACGGCGTTTTGAAAGAAACCGCCAAAAATAAGCCCGATGCACATGCGTTCAGTGGAAATTTCCCGAACCGACTCTCGCAGGATCGAGCCTCAAATCGATGGTTTGTGAACCCACGTGGCATATCCGAGGCGTCTTCATGTCTTAGTTCAATAAACAACGCTGCATTGACGCCCGACCACCCACCCCCCCGAAGGCTATCGGACAATCCACTTCAAGAATTCCCTCCGAATTCTCGAGGTTCGGAGAATGAGCCGATTGTAGAATCTGGATCCAAACCGGCTGGCGATATGCCGGTTTGGATCCAGATTCTACCATGGCAATGGGTGTAAATAAAATCAGACTGTAGCCCCCATAAGAGATGCTCAAAATCTCATTCGCGCATGGATCATTGATCGATCGTGATTAGCAAACACAAGCCACAGGCCGAGCTCTTCCACCTCCATCAACCCAGTCTACAACCAATTATTTGAAGAGTGTGGAATGGAACCTTTGGGCCGCAGTAAACTGAACATTGACGATCACCTTCAAGATGTTGTCAACTAACTCATCAGGTTTCTCGCGGTCTCGCAAGGATGTAGAATACAATGTGGAACGGAAAGCCTTTTGTTCCGAACTTGCTCAATTGCTGATTAATGCGAGTTTGAATCGGACATGCCAGGCCTATTCCTTGATCTCGGATTTCGCATCGCTGCTCCCAAAGTGGTCATGAAGACTTGCCTTATCAATCGCAATTTTCCATCACAGTCCATCGAATAAATCCCGTGAGCGGATATTTATCCACTGATTGGACTGGGGAGCAATTTTCAGTCATGTTTGTCATCAACAACAAACTCTGGACTGGCTTGAAAATGGATGGTCCGGTTGGCCGATAGGAGCAGGGAATTCCGCAGTTGTATCCAGAAAACATCATGAGAATCACAACGTCAAGTTGGTTCTCCGCGGGGGAGGTCAACTGTTTGACGAAGAAGTTCGTTACGTTCGGTCGTTCAATGTACTCTATTGCTTCCCTTCGAGACGGATTATCCCCGGCGCCGAGAAGTCGCCGACCGGATCGAGCGTTCTCCTATTTCACCGTTCTCTGCCGGAAGATTTCCAGCGACACCCCAGACGTCGGTTGAGCAAAGTGACAAAAAGCTGGCCCCGACGTGATGCATACTCAAACATTTTTCGCTTGAAATAAATTCGCTTTGGACTGTAACGGCCACGATTCGGATGAATATTGCGATGAAGGCGCTAGGCATCGAGAGGTTCATCGATTTGAGCCTGGCACACAACGCCTGACCTGCTCGCCGCGGGCTTGTTATGGGTCCGGCTCCCTAGAACTCATAGTATGGTAGCATCAGATCGTCGCATGCAAAAGGCGGGGGCGAATATCTGCCAGTTGCTCTGCTCATTCACCTAGCAAATGATGGGGTTTTCTCTCCAGAGCTCATCGCATCGTGGTGATCGAAGAACGTTCGTCAGGCGGTCGAAGGGTGTGCTCGTCAGACGCTCTCCGAAAACGCGCGAGGGGTCTCGCACGCGTCCAATGGTGAGGCGGTTGCGAGACTCCTTGAACTCATAAAACACGTTTCTGTCGAAACCACAAATTCCTTCGTCTTCAATAAATGAAGCGATGCGATCGCAAATATGCTGGGGATGAGGTTATTCCAACGCAGAGGTGGACAACACGCGGCCCGCGCGGTTTTCCTATGCGGCCCACCGTCCCCATTTTGATATTGCTGCCGATAGGGTGAATTCTCAGCTTCGCGAAAAATGGCGCGAAGATCCTCTTCAAAAAATTCAGAAAGAACACGGATCTCATCCATCCCTCTTATCCAGTTGGTTCCACTTGAACCAGACAATTTTCAGTCTTGCTGGATTTCTTGCATGTTCTCCGCGGCCCGCCTCAGGCCCAACGCTCACTTGGTGGCCCGCGGCAGGTTTGGAGTTGCCCATCCATGTTCCGACGGCTCTATTCGGCCAGCGGCAGCAGCGCAATCCCAAGGATCGGATTCGACGATGATTTGGTTCGTTTAAACTCCAATGTCTCCAATCCAGTGTGGCTTCGGCTACCCCTAATTGTAAGACAATGCGTAAAGATTGTCTGAGTTGGGTGATCGATCGGAACTCATTCCGGCGATGAGTGGATCAACGCGAGAAAATCGAATTAATGATGTACGAAGATTCGGTTTGGAACTTTTCTCCAAGGCTTTGACCAGTGTATTCAGAGATAGCGTCTTTCATCGCGGCCGTCACTGGCATCCGGTCGGCTCTCGATGATTTCAGAACCCAATCACAAATAGTATTTCTCAGTGCCCAGAGATGATCGTAGTTGAAGTAGTGTCACTCGCAAGGAGAGTGCGCCGTCAATAGCTCCCGTCCCAGACATAGCCATAGACTGTGTTTGTTTCTGGCATCCAGGCAACGTGTTTCTCTGGAGCTCTTCTTCTTCGCCCGGGACACCGTTCACGCATGCGAATCTACTTGCGGCCAAGTCCCTCATAGATTCCAATATTCGATTCATCCCGTCAAGTGTGGCTGTAGGACGGTGACTACAGCTTTCTTCGCCCGCAGACAAAGCCTTCAGGCCGGTGAACACATGCTGTGCGTTGAAACATTGAGGAATCGATCAACAAGGATCATAGAACTGTGTCGCTTGATTCCACGCAAATCCTGGTGCAACCTTGCCATGCCGGAGATCGCCGAGAAGCGCCAAGCCGAATCAGGACTTGATATTGAAGCTGCGGATGCTATGGGAGAAGGGGCGAAAAAACCTAAATTGGAAGAGGTAAAAGCATCGGAAAGTTTCTGCATAGTAGTATCAGCCTATGACAGTCCAAGTTGGCCAACATAATATGAACCGTTCCACGCAGTCTCTCCGACTTATAGAATCGTTGGCTTCCGGTTCGCAATGACAATGAGGTATGTCACTCGTTGACGATCAAGCTCAACCTGGTACATTTTTTTGCAGGCTGTGACCGATAAACCGGCGGAGGGGATCAACACGGCTGCGAAATGGAAGTTGAAAAAATTCGCAATGTGTCTTGCCTACTGTGGCAAGGGTTATCTGGGACTACAGAGGAATCCAGGCTTCAAAACCATTGAAGAAGATCTACTGACAGCTTGCTTGAAAGCTGGGTTCCTCACAGAGGATAGCTTCAACAGCCCAAAAGCGATAAGCTTCCAAAGGGCCGCGAGAACTGACAAAGGTGCGAACGGCCTCCACGGTTTGGTCCAAGTATGAATACGTGTCTGTTACTCGTGCTGCTTCGGTATGCCCTGGAAGAGACAATTTGTATTTCGAACTGTTTTTCCAGGTGTTTCTGCCGCTCGCCAGATTCTCTCTCTCAAACTGCCGACAAGGAAAGGCTCGCCCGAGGAAATGGTCGAGAGAATCAATGAACACCTCGTCGATCAGATCCGGGTTATTGGACTGAAACGGGTCACGCAAAATTTCAATTCGAAGAATAATGCGGACGCGAGAACGTATTTCTACATTTGCCCCACTTTCGCGTTCACACCCACCGACCAGGCTGTCAACGACTCTTTCAGATTATCGCCCGACCTAGTGGACGAGATAAATCGCGTCCTACAGGTCAGCTTCTCATCAATATGCTCCACTCATAGAATTTCAAGGCTCATTCGTGAAGCTCTGCTCTCACATACGCACGCGAAATCCATATTTCTTTCTCCAGGTTACATTGAAATCAATTCTCCTCGCCAGATTTTCAAGGGTTCTCACAATTTCCACAACTTCACTTCTGGCAAAGTTTTCGGCGATCCTTCAGCCAAGAGGTACATCATAGAGGCCGAATGTGGACTGCCGTTCATGGTAAATGAACTCGAATATGTTCAATTCCGCATCAAAGGGCAGAGCTTCATGTTGCACCAGATCAGGAAAATGGTTGGGACCATTATCGGCATCATGAGAGGCTACACAACAGCGGCTTTCATCACGAGAGCCTTCGGTCCGGAAAAGGTTTGTCAAAGGGCTGAGATCGCCGGAACAGCTGCGATTAACGAAATTTTCATTACACCTCCGATGAGGGAAAGCGGGGTATACTTGAAGAGTGCTTTTTCGCAGTTGGAAGTTCCCAAAGCTCCCGCCTTGGGTCTCATGCTTGACACCGTCCACTATACCCGCTACGATAATCGTTACGGAGGAGACGGGTCGCACGAACCGATCACCTGGGAGGAACACCAAGATGTGGTTCACAATTTCAAATCGAAACAGATTCTGCCTAACATCTGGGACACAGAAGAAAAGGATGAAAGGTAATTGCCAGAAATGTAGGATCGAGTATTATACGGCGGGATTCTGCGCCGGCGCGCCCTTATTCTCATACGTTTTCGGATGCAACGGTGAGATCGTTGCGATGCCATGATACATCAGTTCTAATCATATCTGTGGATTTTCCAGCATGATAATGTGGCTCGAGGAGCTCAATTTCTGCAGCTTCGACCTCGCGCGCATCCACGAGGAGCTACCGAAAACGATCCCGGATGCGCCAGAAGACGAGGCCCACAGCGACGATGAAGACGAGGACGAAGAAGAGGAACCATCACGCCAATGATGTGATTTGAGCATTGTATATGAGATCGTACATAGTTAAAGTTGAGGTAGAAGATGGACGGAGGCCACGCTGTTTGCGTTAAGTGCGACCGTATCGAAAGAGATATGCGGTCTTGACTCATTGTGTTCGCCAAAACCCTTCAGCGCTGGAAGACTCGAAATGTGGACCAGACAGACGGAGAAATGCCCGACCAACAGGTACCTTTCGAGAACGAATAAATTCCATGCTCGGAAATCCTCATGTCTATTTGACTGCTATCCCAGACCGAGGCTCTCCGATTATTCACACCCATCACATGGAAGAGTCCAGGAACCATGCATTGTAAACATATTCCATGTCTCCACACATGGAGGATCTCATCCGCCACCCCCGCTTTCCGGGTCATTTAGGTCGCGATCGAGAAAACTCGGCTTCAATTCTGGGAACCATCGACCAAGCTGGACCAAAATAGGGAAATGGTCTGGCAGGTTCCGACGTAGCATGTGGGCAGACGGATGCAAACTCTATATCCGATGGAGGGGAAATCTCTTCAGCTGGATGTAGCTTCTGTTGAAGGTCATCATCGAACTTGCATCCATACGAATAAGCTCACGTCATCTGACTCCATTTCATACCTAGGGAGCTCACATCGTTTGACTCCATTTGATTACTAGGATACTCTCAGAGTTCTGATCGAGGTAGACGGCTCAGTGTGGAGAATTTGCTCCCAGGTAGTGACTCTCAACGCCCCTTGGGAGTAGATTTCCAACACTGCTCGTCATCCTCGTGGATTTCGCCAGTGATGACCCTTGCCTTCGGTCGAGAGCCATCGTCGCAAGTGAAGCATCTGCGCTCTACTATTCCAACGGATTTCAAAGCTATGTAGAAGCTCGACCCGTTTGAGTTCAAAGATGTGAGAACTCGGAAGCTACGCAAAACTTTATTCGCTTCCATTCTGGACGCGCAAGTCCTGACGGCGTCCATCTTCAGTTTATGCTGTTAGCTGGAGATGAGCCATGATACCTTCGGCCAAGTTGTCCCAAAACCCGATCTGACTGGGAGTTTTCGCCTGTTGCAGAGTAGGCTCAATATTCGGGGCACGAGTTCCGCTCCGGTGACTGTGTTCGATGGCTCACTGACAATCGGAATTTATCGGTGACGTTTAATCCCCGCTTACCTCGGGACGCGTCTCGTGATTCCTCCATCCACTTGGAGATCGCTAGGCATGAGACTGGTTCATTCGGAGTCGAGCCGTTGCCGAATAGACGATTGCTGTTTTTCGACTGAACCGACGAGTTTCACGGCTTCGAAATGCCTCGGTCGCTCTTCCGGAGCGAGCCAATGGCGAGGTGCCAGCTGTTCCTGCAAACTGAAGCTGCGTATCAATGCGTCGCTGAGCTCGGTGAGCTTGGCAGAGTCCAGTTCGAAGATTTGAACGTGGATGTGAGCGCTTTCCAACGGAAGTTCGTCAACGATGTCCGGCGCTGCGACGAGATGCAGAGGCTCCTCACGTACGTTGAGAAAGAGATTCTGCAAGAGGAGTTGATCAAGGTTGAGCCTGAGGATCTCGAGGTCGAAATTCCGCTGCCAAAGGATATGATCGACATGGAAGCCATGTTCCAAAAAATGGAAGATGAGCTGCGACAGGTATTTTTAGAAGACTCCTTTCGGAGAAAACTTTGATATCACCATCCAATTTGACATAATTAGTTTCCTCGAGGGGCATTCGTGACTCTCTAGCTTCCTACAGGTGAACGACAACGTTTCCGAGATGTCGCAAAATTATGTGCAACTCACTGAGCTCAAACACGTTTTGCGTGCGGTTGACGAATTTTTCGAGACTCGGCGCGAGGTGAGTTGAGATCAATCCTGGGATGTTACGCAAGTGTCTGGAAACAACATACCCTTTTCCAGAAGCTGACAATTCACTGTTGCAGGGTCCGGAATCTCCGACCAGATCCCCGAGGAGTTCTCTAGAGAATTCCGTCGTGACCTCGGATCCAGAATCTGCACCTGACGCAGAAGCGGGAACGTCGAAAGAGGACGAGACCGGAACCTCGAAGCCCGCTCGCGGAAGTGGCCCGGAGGAAAACGAGAATCTCACGTAAGCCAGACCACAGCTGCGGAAGAAGAATTCTCCGTGGGGCAAAACACAGCTCAAATAATGGGCTCTTACACGAACATAAGAGACGTCTCTTCGACATAACTTGATCCAACGTTGTGCCCGCCGCTCCACGCTTCTCACATACATTCTAATCTGGAGAAATTAATTCCAGTTTCTTCGCTGGCACCATCCCTCTATCTCGCTTCCAATCGTTCGAACGTCTGTTGTGGCGTGTTGGGCGGGGAATCATCTTCTGTCACCAGGTTTTCATCGATGAGCCAATGATCGATGCTGACGGCAACTCGGTTCGCAAATCCGTTTTCATCGTTTTCTTCCCCGGGGAACAACTGAAGCAGCGCGTGGGGAAAATCTGCGATGCATTCCACGCGAACGTTTATCCCTGCCCAGCTAGTGCGGAGGAACGCAGGGATGCAGCCATCGGGGTTCTGCAGAGGATCGAGGACATGAAACACGTCTTCAACGGCTCTCGAGATCACCGCATGAAGGTTTTGGCAAATGCTGCCAAAAACATCCGCTCGTGGAAAGTTCAGTTGGCGAAAATGAAGGCCGTTTTCCATATCATGAACATGCTGAACGTTGACGTCACTCAGAAGTGCCTCATTGGCGAGTGCTGGATACCTGAGAACGATATGGTGAGAGTCCAAGCGGCCCTTCGTCGAGGCACTGAGGCAGCGGGGAGTAGCTTCCCATGCATAATCAATCGCGTTGAGAGCAAGGAAGCGCCGCCAACATTCTACAAGACCAACAAATTCACCAACGGTTTCCAGCAGATCGTAAACGCTTACGGAATCGGAGGCTACGGGGAACTGAACCCTGCTCCGTACGCCATAATAACCTTCCCATTCCTATTCGCCGTGATGTTCGGAGACACCGGCCACGGACTCCTTCTAACCTGTGCTGCGGTTGCTCTCATCTACTACGAAACCAGCTTGAGCAAGGTTCGCGAAGAGATCGTCGCCACCTTCTTCGGGGGTCGTTACATCATTCTACTGATGGGGCTCTTCTCGATCTACACCGGCTTGATCTACAACGACACTTTCTCGAAATCGATCAACATATTCGGGTCCTCTTGGACGCTGAACTGGCAATCCCCCACCGCTGTCCCGAACGACACCAAAACCATAATTCTCTCTCCCGAGAAGGACTTCCAGGACAAACCGTACGCATTCGGATTGGACCCGATATGGATGCTCTCGGAAAACAAAATCCAGTTCACGAATTCCTACAAAATGAAAATGGCCGTCATTCTCGGTCTTCTCCAGATGTCATTCGGGACATTCTTGAGTCTAGCGAACGCCCTGCACTTCAAGGACCGAACGAAATTCCCCCCACCGCGGACCAGCATGGAACGGCTCCTGAGGCGAACTCTGAACATCTGGGCCCAGTTCATTCCAGAAATCGTATTCCTTCTTACCCTGTTCGGGTACCTCGTATTCATGATCGTTTACAAATGGACTCTTCCTTTCGGAAACCCTGATAACGACAATCCAGATAAGACTCTGCAAGGAGCTGGGTGCTCTCGCAGCTTGTTGATGCTGTTCATCAATCTGTTCATGCCTGCTGGTTCTTCTGGCGATACTCCATGCTACACGAGGAGTCTCTACAGTGCTGCGCCGGTCGTTGAGAAGTTCGTTCTGTTGATTGCCCTGTTGGCGGTACCATGGTTGCTCTTGGCTAAGCCCTTGTACTTGATCTACTTGAACAAAGTTCACTCCTCCCCGCTGCCGCCAGACTTCGTCCCCATCGTCCCCGAAGAGGAACGAAATGAGAACGCCGACGACGATGAAAGCTCCAGTTCATCGAGTAGCCGTAGGAAGAAGTCGACGGTTTCTATGCACACCTTGAAAAAGACCAATGGTTTAGACAACGTGGACCTTGACGATCCGAATGCTGCAGAGACAGAGAACGAAGAGAGCGGAGAAGCGGAACCCTTCGAACTCGGGGAAGTTGTGATCCATCAAATCATTCACACAATCGAGTACTGTCTCGGTGCGGTTTCTAACACGGCTTCGTACTTGCGTTTGTGGGCTCTATCCTTGGCGCATGCACAGCTCTCCGAGGTACTCTGGTCCATGTTGTTTGGGGGCAATTTGTTCAAAGACCCCGGAACTGGTGGCATCGTGAACATGGTTTCCGGTTCCTTGCAAATTTTCATCTTTTGGTTCCCCTGGGCATTCCTTACTATCGCGATTCTGCTCGTAATGGAAGGCCTTTCAGCCTTCTTGCATGCCCTTCGACTCCACTGGGTAGAGTTCATGAACAAATTCTTTTCCGGTGACGGCTATCTCTTCACTCCTTTCGACTTCAAGGAGGTGATATACTCGATGGACGATTGAAGAGCAGCGATCACGTTTTCAATAAAAGCAGCTCGGGGCTCAAACTCGATGTTGCCAATCCCAACAAGCAATCAATGAATCAATCAATCGACCACGCAGAAATAGTGCGTCTAGCACTCCCTGAAACTCAATAATCTATTTCAGAATAAATTGATCGTGAAAATCGAGAATGCTCGGAAGTGTGTTGAGTTCGGATTATAGCAAGGATCCTTCGCGGCAAGCTCTACGAGGCCCAAGAGGAAATGTATGCGCGGACGCAAGAGCCCGATGTCAGCGGAGCCCCGATTCGAGCGAGAGATTGCGAGGGTTGAGCGAGGGGTTCGAGCGATCCCCTGCCCAGAGATACTTGAGACATGTAGAATAAAAAAGGGCACAAGTCCATTTGACCGAATGTCTGGGAAAACCAGGGAAGCGTGTAACTAGGAAAATATGTTCATCTCCCGGGCTCTTGGGGTCCAGGGCGACTCGTCGACGGGCTCCCGGCAGTGTACTCATATCTCAGGTTCCCTCCCGGCTGCTGATCTAGGCCTTGATTCATCGCTGTGGACTTGTGCCCTTTTGGAACTGCATTTCACTCAAAATCGAAATATCGCAATCCAATCGATGGAAAAAAAAAATCCCGATCGAGCGGTATAGAACTATTATTGATTTATTCAGGATCCGTTGAATCCTCCTCTAGCTGGCTCGCATCCCATGAGGCGATCCCATGAGTCGTGGTTCATCCCGGAACAGAGTACATCCCGCTGCTCACTGGAGCCACTGCGAGAATGTTGCTGCCTTTGATTGTTGTTTGGACAAATCACGCAAGATGAAGATGGCATTCAGAGTTGTGGAATCCTAGCTTGTTCTAGTTTGTCCCAACAAAAGACGAACGAGCGCTCAAATCGCGCTTCCTGCCTGAACCGATGTCGGGAGACATCCCGAGCAGAATCTTCCGGCAACCCTTGGAGGGAAGGTCCGCTTCACGCCCCCAAGATTCTTTCGAGGCGCACGATGCCCCGCTGACCGCAGAATCCGAAGGACTTTCAGGTCATCGAAGACCGAATCCCAAATCAAGTCGACCCATTCCGTGTTCCTCTCATGGTCGATCATTCGAGCGGGGGCCTATCATCATCGATCAATTCGCAGAGGAAGAGCCCACCCGCGTGTATCTGAAATCTGAAACCGCGTTTTCAAAACCGCAAACTCTTGCGGTTTCCCGCGGTTTCCACGGTTTCGAAACCGCGGTTGATCACCGCTGCAAGGCCCACCGTTGAGGCCCGTCGGTGATTCCGGCTGAATTTTGAGCTCCGAGTTTTTGCTGAAAGTAGTCCCTTCCATCTACAGGTCCGCTCGAAATTCGAATCTCGACCGAATTCGCGAAATTTCATTAGCTACCAGGCTTGCGCAAATCGGGGGCATACCTATATACGCCAGACGGTAATTCCACAGCCTTCTCGAAGAATTTCTCTGGAGACGCATGCATTGTCGTTCAATTATTATCTATCTCGGATACTTGAATACTGGAGGAGGTAGGGCATGCGCCCAGGGATTTGAAGCGGGTTGAATACGAGAGTTAATGGATTTAATGATTTGAAAGCAGACGGCTGAATCACTGATTCAGTCTAGCCTGCGTCGCATATTATCATTCAGATGGAGGAGATGGAGTGAATACGGGATCCTTGGTAGGACACTCCGAAGCAGTGGCAACTGGATAAACTTATCCACCGCTCCATTGATCGCCTGTCAATGGCGATCGTCAATCCTCAGCGCTCGGTGCTGCCCAAACATCAAGAACGCATTCATTATCGAGGGAGGCGATCCATCCCTCAGCGCAGATTCATCCCGTCGATGATTCCTCTTCTAATTCTTCTGAAGACAACCACGAAAGCTCATTCATTTTCGATGAAAGAGACGGGCTGACCGGGTATCGTCGGGAATGTTGAAAATATCTTCGCTTAGACGTGAGCTGCGTTATTTGTTCAGAGAAGTTTGACCCATTGAGGATCGAAGAGTTGAAGATCCAGCTGCTCGAGGGAAGTTAGATAAGTGATCATGCAACGGTTCCCCCCGTGTCGACATCATGGACGATTGAGTGAG
This sequence comes from Neoseiulus californicus, assembly GCA_028455905.1. Classification (NCBI taxonomy): domain Eukaryota; kingdom Metazoa; phylum Arthropoda; class Arachnida; order Mesostigmata; family Phytoseiidae; genus Neoseiulus; species Neoseiulus californicus. The sequence goes on from JAMQGS010000003.1 coordinate 314,971, forward strand.
GACTGAGGACGAGCTCTGACGCGCGCCATCATCCAGTTGGAGGGCATCGAAGGATTCAGCATTCGCTTCTTGAATACGGTTGTTGCCCCAACGAAATTTATCCGAACACTGGAACTCCGCCGGCAGTTCCTAATCCGATTGTGCGATATCGCGCTTACGGGATCAGGGCCAACGATTATCAGGGAAGGATTATTATCGAGGACCACGTCAGAGATTCAGATAGTCAGCTGTGATTTAAAAGCCAGGCATCGGTCTGCCTTGGGACTTCGAGATTGAACCTAGTCATGAAGTTCCTACTACTGACAGCTTCCGTGCTTGCTCTCTGCTCATCGAGCATTGGGCAGGATTGCGGCAGGCATTCTCAGGAGTTTTTCCGTGACGAGAACTATATCATTGGTGGCAGCGGAGTGAACATCGCCGACTCGGTTGTCTCCTTCCAGGTAGAGTGATCAGACGACGTCAGCATCTTCGTTTGGTGATTTTTATCGATTGGCCCCAAGCGGTGCCCCGCGTTCCTCTCGGCTCCCCCTGCTGAGCCGACGTAGAGCCTGCTCACAACATCTCGGATACCTACGAGTAAACTCTGTTCCTGCTATAGGTGTACAAGAGCGACGAGTGGTGGAACGACCACCAGTGGAAACACGTTTGCGGTGGCGCTCTCCTGAACAGCCGCTGGGTTCTAACGGCAGCCCACTGTGCCAAAGAATTCCGTGATTGGGGTTCAGGGCGAATTTCCGTCGGTAGCGTAAACTTGACGGAATCGACCGGCGCTCAAATGCTGAAAGTTCGCCGAGTGATTGAACATCCCAAGTGGACCTCTGCAGGTCCTGCGGTGAGTTTAAAGTTTTTGAGCAGGTTCATCTATTGTTGGGGAGGAGTGAACTGTATTTCAGATTCATGAAACCCATCATCTCCTTTCAGTGGGACATCGCTCTCGTTGAACTGCAGAGTGAGGTCAAGCTGAATAACGACATCTCTCCGGCTTGTGTGAGCTCTGACAATCGAAATATCATTGAATATGAATTGTGCGCTGCTGTGGGCTGGGGCAGAACGGTGGAATCATCCGATTTCTCCGACGTGTTGAGGGTTGTCAATTTGAATCTGTTGACAAAGTAAGTCCGATTGACCTTCCTGGTTGTGCCTTGAAGTGAGCTGCGATGAGCTGTTGGAGTGAGGGGAAGATGGAGGTAACGAGATAATGAACAATTTTTCCACCCAAGCTCGCAATGCATGCGAGCCTATAGGAACATGAACGGTATCCGTATCTCAAGCAACCACATCTGCGCTGGGCGTTTGGGTGAGAGTGGCAGAGGCATCTGTCAAGGAGATCTGGGTGGACCATTATTCTGTAGAACACCAAACGGAATCGTCCTAGCTGGAGTTGCCACCAACGGCGCTCTTTGTGGCAGTCCCCAATACCCAGGTAAAGTACCAATAATTAGCTCCATATTGTCGGTCTCATGATCTCCCTCTACGGAGATCATAATCTTCACCGTTTAGGCCCCCGGAACGGATTCGGCCCCCGACAAAAAGTTCTGCATATTCGCATGCCCCGATAGATAGGAATACCACAGCACGAACAAAGTTTCCAGTCTAGTGTCTTCCAGGTGTCTACATTCGAATCGACGAATTCATCGACTGGATCCAGACAACGACCGGTGACCGGTCAATTGGTTCTAGCACCGATAGTACGACATACGCCAGCACATAGGCATGAGCTTCGTCAACGTTTCGACTCTCGAAGGAAAGCCCTTCGCATCCGAACAAGCGTTGCAATAAATTGTAGCGGTTTCGAGAGATCCATCTTCTCTTCATCGTTGTTGAGATGATCTTGGTCATAGACCAGTGGTTCTCAAACTAGGGGCCAGGCCCCACTGGTGGGGCCTGGCAACTTTTTTGGGGGGCCCCCGGGACCGATATCATAATTGTGTGAGCTTGCATTTATGCGACAACAAGCATGAAAACAGATCTTAGATCCGATTGCAACTCTCAAGTTTCTTACGACTTGAACCGACCGGCATGAGCATCGACTTTGATTCTCTGATCGTTGTCCGGCGACAAGCTCACCCATCGCATGGTCATTGTACCTAAAACTCATCATCGATGGAACCTCATACGAATAGGCACTGAATCATTCTCGTTACGAATCACGTGTTCTCGATGAGAAATACGGCTAGAAATCCAGGCCAGAAGGGCCCTGGTGTATCAAAGATCCAGTTGGGGCCCAGCTATCGGGGTCAGTGTCAGGTGGGGCCTGGGTATCGGGGTCAGTGTCAGGTGGGGCCCAGACCGAAAAAGTTTGAGAACCACTGTCATAGACTGCTTCGAGCCGCTCACTATCAAACATCCAGGGATGCTCCCTCTATTTATATTTAGAGGAATGCCGAAATCTCGATCTGTGAAGGTACGGAGGTTTTTAAAAATCATTTTTGGCTGTGTACGCTTTCGAAGTAATCCTCGTCTCTCTTTGGCTCTCCATCGCGAACGTGTCATTGCATGAAATCTGTTTGCCATTTAGTACGCGGCAAGCGCAAGAGCCGAGTTGGGATGGCGTAATCTGCACATGAATATCATGAGACTCAGAAAGGCCGCTGTAAGTTCAGATCGCAATGTGCGAAGAGAACTCTCCAGCTCCTCATGGAGATATTTCTTTTTTGTTGCGTGGACAAGGGATTGCTCAAACGGAGAACGCATCCCACACTCAAGTCGCCTCCGCGTCGCGGTGCGAGTTCCCCCGGGGCAAGGGTTTTAGACGTTCGAGATCCACAGGAAGCTGTGGCTCCCGTCAGGCGCCGCACAGTGGGCCAAAACGCCGAAATAGGGGGACAAAAGTCAAGTCTGCAGACTGATCACGAACATGTTGGAATAGGTTCTCAGATGGCTAGAATTCGGAAAGCCACATTTTTAATCGACTGAACCCGTCCCGTGTTTCGTCTAACGGCTACGCAATACGGACGGAAAAACCCCCCCAAGACCGGCTTTTTTCGGCCTCTATCTTCACAGCAGAAACTAACTCTGAACACGGGGCTTCCCTAGGACAGGATCGATTTTATCAACTCCTATACTCTTGGAATGAGCCACAGGATCACGCTCCCGAGCAAAATTCTAATTCCAACAACATATGGTGGGATGTGAAATGATGAAGTTTTCAGCGAAAAACGGCAAACTAAACGAGCCTGGAAATACACGGGGTCGGTCTGGGTTCCTCTAGGGATATGTCGCATAAGATAGGCCATGGTGTCTAGTTCATGAAACAACTCGCAGACTTTTCCGGGTTTTTGCGGAAAAAAAGTACCGAGCGAGTTTCGAAAATCAATAAATAGCTCCTTCCCGAGACTTTGCATGGGCATTAAACGCTCCCGGTTCGGAACACGTATGGAACGATACTGTTAGGCATCCGAACCGATTGTCTGGAAGGTCTCCATCGTGATGTCCGCTGCCGCTGGCACGATCACCTCGGTACATCAGGTGCGTCGCGTTAGAAACGAGAGCTCTCGAGCAAGCTTTGTGTGTGACTTTGTGAGGTCGGTTTAAAGGGCCTCAGCAGTCCTAACCACTGCCGATCTAGACTTTTCTGACCCAAAAGAGTCGGAAGAAGTGAAAAAATAATTTTGTCCTCCTATTCAGCACTTTGGCCCATTGTGCGCCGTACCAATCGCCGTGACAACGACAACGTTAGCGGGAAAAGGGAACCGGAACCTCCGATCTCTGTTCTTCTCCCGTTCGAGTTTTTTTTAACTTCAATTCAGACGCTCTATCCTCTCTCCCGAACGACGAGCAATTCTAGTTCTGGAACCCTCGTGAATGACGCATACAGCAACTGTCACCGAGCGCTGTGGATCATGGAGAACTCCGAACGTCCATCTGGGATGACGTGAGCACTCTGCACATCGTTATGGACTACACGTGGCCTGTTCAAGTCAGGTTTGAAAATCACTGCGCCAGGACAGGTGATTCCCTCCCTTCCGATCCTTAACCGTTACCGGATTGATTGGTTTCCATGGCAGCTGCCAGCTATCGGTCTCAGCTCGACGTTTTGCTAGGGTTTGACGATCCCATTTATTCAGTCATGACAGGTCGATCGGGTCGGCTCACAACCAGAGGGCCTTTCAGGAATGACCAGGAAATAGTTTTCTGAACGTGCTCCTCGGGTACTTCGGAGAAGATTGTGACCCTAGTCCTGGATGCGTCCATCCTTCAGAATTCAGGAGACAACTCTTTATGGCATTCTGCCCGGGGAACAAGTTCTCTCGTTCGAGATTGCTCATCTTCCCATATAGGGAGAAACCCCAGTGGAAATGCTCTTCAGCTTTCTCCGCTGAAAAAACTCGCCCTGGGAAAGTCGCGTCCTTTCACGTCTGGATGATTCCTCGTTGTGAGCTACCTCACAAAGCTTTTCGTCTGGAGAATTTCGGAAATTTATGTCGTATAAGCTTTAATGCTCATAGCACCATCTGCGTGCCCTGAAGTGCGCTGACAGCTCTGTCATCGCATTAACTATAAAAAACACGTTATGTCGTAAACGAACCCTTCAAAGGTCTCTTCCAGGTTTTTTTACAACGTTAGAAAACTGCCACTTCCTCTTTTTGAAACCCGGTCGCCGTTCTCGGGTTGAGTTATTGGGGCCTTGGAGGGGACTCTTTCCTCTGTTTTATGACGTGTGTGAGTTCAGAGGGAGAGCTTCGCGGGAAATCATCTCGTATCTTCCCCACGTAAAAACACATCGCAGCTTGTTCAGATTTCAAGACTTGAAAGTTTCGTAACTCGCAGCGAGCGTCCCCGAGGATCCGAGCGATGCAGTCCTTCGTCCTCGAACTTCTTCCACGGGGGTCAATCGAGGTCGGTTAACCGATAGGATCGTTTGATCGAGGGAATTTGGTTCCCGTGGCCCCCGCGGATGTTCCGGAGGATGGGGTGAATCCTAGCTTTCACTCTAATGACGGAATCCGGATCGCCCTTGTTTCCAGTCACCGAAGCCAAAACGAATCAACCACATTCGCCAAAACCTCGACAACGAATTCAGTACTGCTCCGAAGTTTTCCCGACGGAACACTCACAGACTAGTGGCGACGACAGCATGACGCCTTAGAAGCTATAGCGTCATAGATTTCAGAATCCATGAAGCCGCAATTTGTACCCTAAATACGCCGAAACACGCATGAATCTGCAACCATTCATCTCTATACCATATGTCTCTCTTCGTAGGATCTACAACTGCTGCATATGCTGCAGAAAAGCTTGTCTTCTGAGGATTGGAAGCCACCTCGCGCGAATCATTTGGCTCGAACCTCCGCGGTGATGTGTTCGGATTTCTCCTGATCAGGCTTTGTTTTAAGTCAATTTTTCCGAACGATCAGCGTATGCCCAGACATAATTTTCCGCAGTGTGAAGTGCGGAAACTCATTCTCAAGGTATACAGGCTGTACAGGTATACGGGCTGTATACCACGAGATTGATTCTCCGCACTCCGCACTGCGAAAAACGATGTCTGCATATGCCGCGCACAGATCAAGGCATGGGCTGATATGATTACCGAGAGAACGATGTGAAAATTGATTTTGTTTTGAGTGAGTTGCGCGCGAGGTGACGAGCACGTATCCCAAAGAGAGCCGGAGTCGTTCTGCACTGAGACTATTACCCCAGTTTGCGCATTAAAAATATCGCCGGCGTGGTCGAGTCGAAACATGCAAAGCTAATGTTGCACGCTGCCATGTAGACGCTGCGTCGAGCGGGAGGTCGCAGGTTCGATCCATGCTGCCGGGTGGGTTCAACGGTATCCACTTTCTAAACTGTGACCGGTATCTGCTGGGCTAAGCCCCCTCCTGAATCAGGAGTCATCTTAGGATGGGGATACAAAAAGAAACTTAACTAAACCGAGTTAAAATGCTGCGGACACCAAATTCGATCTTCACTGATCCAGAGGGAGATAATGGCGGAATTCGCGGACACGCGGATGGAAACAGAAAAATCGCGGATTCTGTCGCGGCCGCGAATTCCGCGACAAAATGCCAGCCCTAATCATGATACAATACAAAATAAGCAAGTTGGGAATATGGCTGAAGACGTTGGTTATGGTCGGCGGCGACAACAACAACAACCTAGTTCAGCTTCATGAAAAAATATGGCTGGCGCCGCCACTGTCACAGACCCGAAGTCGCCCCGCGTTCGAGTTCTGGCTTCGCAAAGCGAGAGTTTCTCTTCGCTCGGTTGTCTCCCCATCGAGCCGTCGATCGGTGTTCGGTGTCGCTTGTATTCGAAAGCGAGATGACCGATTAGAGCATCGTTGCTCGGAGTTTTTTTTTCAATACCATTCTGACTGCGGCGAATCGGATCGCAGTCAAGTTTTTCCACGTTCTCGGGTGGAAGGAAAGTTGCGCGAGGATCTATTGAGATTCGCCCCCTGTGCCGCCATCTAGGCCCTAATCTTCACTGAGGGGTAATTACGGTCCACTCAGTGTTCACTCGTCCTTTCTTCCTTTGTTTCTTCTTTGCCCTTTTATATGAGACTGCGATGTGAGCAAACGAACGAGTCAACGACTAGGCGTCCGGGGCTCTGAGAAAAGTACGCCCGATTTAACCCCACCTTACGACGCGACGTCCCGGTCGCCGTCGTTTTTACAATCATTGGATCAGGCCCAATAGGAGCCCAATAGACGATCTCCTACAGCGACGAACAGAAGCAATCCTCCGGGGGCTAGAAAACATTGTACGACAACCTGTAACCCGGAAGGTGCAATCATTATCACCTATTGTCAAGGGTGTCCTCCGGGCCCGGTCCGCGACGTGAATTAATTTGTTTCTCCGCCGTATATGGCTCGGCGTGGTCTGTTTGTAGAGCGTGTTTCATGCTGTGCAAACGTGCACCAGGTCGATTGCGAACTATGTCCTTGACTTAGAGAATGTCCATCGTGATACGATTATGCTCCATTGGTGGGCTGAGCAGGCTAGCATTGAATTCGGGTCAGCCAGCGATGAACAACAGCGCATTCTAGGCATCAACGGAACGAGTCTGATCAACTTCGGCTGGGCAGCACATGTTGAACGAAAAGGAATTGAATGAGAATTCAGTGGACATCCCTTCGTTTGAAATCAAACCATTCCAACGCTCTCATCATCCGATACTTGGATTCTGAAGACCGCTGTCGCCGGGCTAATCTAGCTAATGCTGGAACCTCGCTGGACCCGGACAAATGTGTCTTGGATTCCTCCCTACAGGCCGTCGATGTGACCTTGAGGCTGGGTTCTACCGAATCGTATTCCATTTGTCCCGAACGTTTTTCACCGGTTATCTGCGCAAGAGGCAGAAAATATTTTTTCCTCGTCGTTATTTTGACAATCGAGCCGGATCCCAGTCTATTCCTGACGAGGCTCTTGCTGATTAAAATCAGGTATTCTAGATGATGGCAACTACAGACTCGATCTCATTGTCACCCTTGGAATGGGCTCTGATTCAGTATCCGTTGCGGCGTTGAAGTATACGTTCAGTTGTCTCACATGCAAGCGCAGACATGCAGGGCTCAAGGAAGACCAACTAGATCTCTCGTCTCGAGCGCGCGGAAAGATTAAATCTCTTCTCGAAACCTGTTCCTCTTGCCAAGGTCCGCGAGGAACAAGGTTCTCATTCGTTTGCTGTTCCCGACCTCGCAGTCCGGGCTTGCCTGTCCCTGCCAGCCCGAGGACCTCCTGTTTGCTTTGCTGCATTTCGTTACAGAAGACGGCCTTTGTAATTATTTTCCGAGGCTCCTCAGGAGGGAGGGACGAACAGGGCAAGGACGAACCAACAAGAGCACGAACAGGGGCAGGTTATACAAAACGAGAAGAAGGAGTGACACGTGCTGACACAGGACCCTTCGCAACGGCTGTATCCACTGGAGGCAAGCGAACGCACGCGGAGGCAGCTAGGCAAGCAGACGAGCGTCCGGGAGGAAAACAGACAAGGAAGGTAACAACGGCCAAGAGGAACGCGGCTAGGACTGCAACGGCCGACCTCTCCTGCTCCTTCCAGCGTCGGAGAGACAGATGGTTAGATGGACTGGAGACTGACGGGCGCCCCAAGTACGCGGCTGAACTGGCGAATTTCAAGAAGACGCCGTTCATCGCGAAATAAGTTCCGTATTGAGATGGTTTCCCAATTCCACTAATCGACTGTGCACAATCTATTCTTTAACACCGTGCCGACCTTGGAAGATGAATTTGAACGATTTAGCTATCGGAACTTCTTCCCATTCGAGCTTGGCTTCGGGAGTCCTCGGCTCCCGCAGGTTCCGCGAAACTACGTCGCCTTATCTGTGGTGGGGTTTTCGATTTCGGGTGCGAGGTTGCACAGGTGCCAGCTGCGACATCGTCAAACATGAATGCCATTCTCAAAGCTATTCTCCGTGGAGCGTTCCACCATTGCTCACAATTGTAGTCGTTGCCTCGATTTGTTCAAGCTGTTGGAGGTGACCCATGGGGAAATCCAAGCTGTCTACTCGCGCGTTTGCGACTTAGAGGTACCGTAAGTTTCCGTTTGTCACGTATTTAATACTGCTCTCGATGTATAACCGCATCAAGATTGAAAACGTCGACTTGAGCACTGGAGAGACGTGAGGCGCGCGGTGTTCACTGCCGCGCCGTTCGTCGCCGTGGAACGCTGATCCCGCAACTGGCGGGGAAAGCCGAGTGTAGGACTCGAAGGAGCCTTCGTGACCGAAGCTGGAGGACCTCAGTTCGAAAGCCCTCGGAGGTGCGACCGTGGATTGGAGGCTCAGTATCGTCTGGGTAAGCTCCATCAAGTCAAGCTTCTCGGGCCGCTCCCGTGTCAGTTGTGGATTAGGAAGACTTCTATGACGGAAACGCCACTACCCCCTCATTCATATATGCCGAAGAGTGATTCAGCGGGCCAGTTTTCTGGCTCCGGATCCCGAACTATGCTCGAAAGCGATAAGATGCTCACGGGGTTTGAACGTTCACCTGCTATTAGGAAGAGACGATTTATCTTTTGTCGCTGTGAGGATGCAGCTCTGTTTATTTATGAAAATACATTTCTTTCTGTAAAAATAGCTCCGACTGCGGCCTAATTTTTCAGAAAGTATGTCTTGCCTTGCAGTGAACATATGTTGGGTGGTTTCGTCAACGATTTCGACCGAAACCGGGCCGGAGCCTTAGTTTTTGATCAGGTTCAGACAAGTTCTGGCCACCGCTATCGTCAAGCGTTCGCCAGACCGGTCGCTTTGATGAATACGCCTAAACATTTACACTTTAATTTCAACTCATCATTCCTGGTTGCTTGAGAACAAGAAACACCGAAGGGAAAAATCGCCGATTTGATTCCTATTCCCGGTGAGATTATACACTCAGACATTCACGCAGGTCAACACCAAAACGATTAGTCTCTGTACAGGAGATGGTGAGTTTGTCCCACTTCTTCGTTTGCTTGTTTTGCTCACGATCGGAGCGGTGAGAGGAAAGGATCAAGAAGACAGAAACGCTCTCGAACGATACCTGCATCTGTAGATAGAATGATAAAAAGCATTTCCCAAAGGATCTCAACCGGCTTACATCTTGATGTTCCTCTTTGATTGGACAGAATAGGAAAGAGGAACACTTCCAACTCTTTGGCGGATCTTTCGATTTTTGAGCTACCGGTAGAATGTGATGAGTCAACAACTTGCGAATTACTTAATCCATTGGGCTGCATTCATCTTAGTCTCAAATTCGTGGTCTATGAAGTTAATGAAACGAGAGTTCAATCTGTACAACATTTACAATGTAGCCGCAGACATCTCATCTTCACCCTGGAATCCATAGATTCAGTCGTGCATTCATTGGCCAGACACCGATGGCATTCGTCCGCGACCGCATTCATGTCTGCGCGTGGGATTCGTCCCTCCTGTCCCGCATGTCTGCCCGGATCCATCTCGATCGACTGGTCAGTCTGCCTCTCTGTCTGTAGGTATGCATGTTTCAGTTCGCAACTACTCTGTAAGTATCACATTTGTGTTTTACGATAACATTCCAGAGCTTGTAGTTATAGCCCGGTAGTCTGGATCCAGTTGAGCATGGCGGGATCCTGTTTCGGATAGACTACATGAAGTTGACCACTGCCTTCCTGAAAGGGCTGCAATGTAACGGAGACGGGATCGAGTTAGCGATCAATAAAAAGTTTCATTCGTCGTGAGCGGAAATGTCCCTAACAGCCATCAGGGAGTGAGATCTCGAAAGGAACGCAGCGTACCTGCATGTGGTGCGTCATGAGGATTGGGTTCCCTTGTGGCGAGTGCAACGAGGGCGCCATCGGGCCCAGAGGCCCTAGCGCTGATAACACGGCGCCGTCCTCATCTTCCTCAGATATCTCGGTCAGTTCACGAGAACAGACGGCGCCTGAAAGTGAGTTGAAATTGGAGTCTCTTTCGTGGGAGAACGGCTTTCCTCCTCGTTTCCGTAGCGTCTGGGCTGATACCTCGACAATATTTCCCCCACCGACCATATATACCAAGCGAGCAGGGAAGCAGCCACTAAGAAAACATTGACCTCTGCTCCGGTGACTTGTCGGCAGTTTTTATGAGCACGTATCCGCCGTCATCAGCGCGGCTCTGTGATAAAAACCTCTCTAGGTGAACTCCACTTCATCTCTTTTTCGAAGAGCCAAACGAGGATACAGCGAGCCTTGCTGCCTGCCTGCCTGCCAGCTAGTTCGTCTAACCACCCGCTCGGCCGCTCGTTCGCTCGACTGACTGACTGACTGACTGGCTGGCTGCCTTTGAGCAAGCCGGTCGAGACGCATATATGTAATAATGAATAGATAGCGAGCCCTTGGCAACCCTCGAACACACCGACTCAAGAACATGCCGTGCTTGACGACGTTGCGCTCAGAATCATGACCCCCGCGACGGCGCTCTCAATCTTTACCCGCTTCCGACATCGGTCTCGCGTACGACCGAAGCTCTGAATCAAGCCTCCGATTAGTTTCTCGAGACGCAAAGCCCGTCTCTGAGATATATTACCAAGGCGAACTTTTCTCAACAGCTCCTATTCGCTTGGATTCAGCGTACGTTCGGCCTATGTGTATATCTGTTCAGCTACCTCGCTATGCGCGCCCACGTAGATTCATCTATCAGTTTGGAATCTAATCTAGGCCGAATCGATGCTGATAACGAGCTCCTATTCAGAGTTTTCGAGAATGCTCTGGCTATATTTGAATAACCCGCGATTGCGTTTACCTGTTTTTATGTCTTCCAGCTCCAGATGATCGAAATCCTCCGCTGGAGTTTGGTTCTCAGGCTCTGAAATGGAACTCGTTTACGCTGACGTCTCCTAAGTCTCGACCTCTGATTGTCAATATCAGGTACAGCACCACATGATGGCAACATGCACTCATTGGAATGAGTTTTAGTGGCTGTCGATCGTTGAGCTCACTTACTTTTGTTATCTTCGGCGTTTGTTGCTTTGCGTATCCGCAACACAGTGAGTAGAATAACGGGTAACACGAGACAGATGAGTACGAGAATTGCAACTAGCAGAGATAACGTCAGAGTTCCCGATATGACTTCGAACGGATGTCCTGGAAAGAATTCGTGATTCAGTTTGCCGTGCATAATTCAGTTGCAGCGGTCTCTTTGTCCTCGCCGCCTACGATAGAGTGGGCAGCACGTCATTGTGATTCAAAACTGCTGTGATGAAGAAAAATACCATAACCTGACTTTGGTAAGGAGACGATCGTGAGGGAGATGGGACAATGCAGCAGCACAGGCTCTCGCTCTGCCTGGTCATAGTGAATGGTGGAGAAAAGCATGTCAACTCTTCCCGCGATCTTCTCGCCGTCCTCGGTGCGGACCTTGTCCGTTGGGAATTGCACCGAGGCGGAGAAAGAAGACGAAAAAAGGAGAAGAGTAGCCGAAGAAGGATGTTTGCTCCTACACTGGTGGTGGTGGTGGTGGTGGTGGTCAGCATGTCTGAGTGTTTATGAAGCCCCAAGCGCTCTTTGTTTGTGTTACGGGAAGGTTCGTACAGAGGCTCACTCTTCGGGGACCAGAATCATTGTTGCTAAACTCGGCTCAATTCAACTCAATGGGAGGGGCGTCACGTTTCTTGCCACGACAACGGAAGCAGAAACAGCGACAACCGACGGTTTTTGTGATGAGTCGAAGCTATCGAAGCTCGATGTCTTCTTTGGCATCGTTCTCGGTTTCAGTTTCGTCGTACCGATGGTTATCAATGGTGACGACGCACGAGCCAAAATATCCATAGAACGTCTGTATTCTGATTTGTTTGAGTTGCCATACAGTGTGAAACACTCATTCGTACTCCATCTCGGTCTCTCAACTGAAAGAGACTCGGCCAAAACAGAAGCAAATTACATTTGCATTCCCTAGGTTACATGGCCGAGCTCGACTGCTCAGTGCATACTACCGTTGGATGCGGCCGCAATGCGAGCCTTTTTCGCGGCTTGTTCCGCATGCAGGCAGAACGGGCCGACATTCCTACGACAGTTTACAACCTCCCGCTGATAGTGAACAGAAGAATTCCGACCGTGACGCGCATTGGTGCAGGCATCCTCGAGCCTCAGGAGCCCGTGTCGACTGCACTCAAGGGGCGTGCAGTCGTCTCAGGAAACTCTTGCGTGAGCTTGTAATTACGGAAAGCGAACAAGTCTTCTCGAATCATAAGAAATGTTGCAAAACAGTTTCACAACGCTTCCTGCATCTGCTAGGTCGAGATCACAGACTGAGTTCGAAGCTATTTTTACGTTGTTCAAGTACACGCCGCGCCGCCGCTCTGCGCGCTCTGCTTTCGGCTTGCATCTCGGTTCCTTTCTTTTTTCATCATGCGAACGACAGGTTCGGGTCTGTTTTGATTCCGGAGCTTGTTTGCGTGATTGAAAAAGTATTCCCGACTTTCCCCTCGAGTTCGGCTTCGAGTCCCGGAGGACGGTGCGTCGGAATGAATGCGGAAATATTCTGGAAAACAAGGTAATCGAATACTTACCGGATTCAGTGAGCTTGCCCACATGCGGCATCACCGGAGACAGCAGAGTCATCGCCGTGCTCCGGCCGTGGTCATTTGCGGCCCAGACTCTGATCTGGTACTCCGTCGACGGAAGCAATCCGTCCAACCAGAAGTCGGCCTGGCCATTCGAGAAATTTGCGACCAGAGTACCGCTGGGTATCGCCAGAACTTCAGCGAAAAATTTCTGCGAAAAATAAAGTGGATGCAAAATGAGTCATCTTTACAAACCACTACTCGGTGTAGGTTCCGCGCATTCAAATTCGACCAGGTTTGGATTTATATACTCGAATACTTTGTTTTCGCTCGGTTTCAAGACTCCGCTACTTGTTTGTGATAGAGCCGTTCCAAGAGCTCAACCGTGTCAGGGAAGGAAGCGTTCCTGTCGCTCGGTGGCAGGATCGCAGCCTGCTGCGGACACCACAGGAATTTCTTCGTGGAATAGAACAATAGCCTGTTCCTGACTTCAGTTCATTGCAAACTCAAGCGTCACGGTTGCCGAACCTACGGTCCCGGCTTAGACTATTCGGGTGTGCGTCTGCGTGCTTGCCTCCTTCCTCCTTCCAGGGCATGTGCCAGAGGGGGCTAGTTTAGTCGCGGGAATTCCCGCCGTCAAACAAATTCAGATATCCACTCTGAACGAAATCATTGGATCTCCAAAGGTGAGGGGGGAAGAGTGGGGTGAAGACATATGACATTGAGTGACAGTACGTAAATTGCGTTTCCAGACCAAGGTTGACATTGTTCTAGCGGCATACTGAAGTTCTCTCAACCTGCGCTCCCACCAGTATCCGATGAGCGTTGTTCAAGATGGAATCGGTTCCGAGGGGAATTCCCTGACGGATCGATTCTAGGATGCAGAGAGCGAAATCTCGGTGGGTCAGGGTACCGCGACGATGACGGAGACCGTGACAAGCGTGTTGAAAACGTTAGTGATGGTTTTTCCCTCTCCGATGAGTGGTAAGACTCGAGTCTGTTCCGATTCAGCCGGGTTGAAGCCGAGCAAGGTTAGCCTCGCTGACGACCTGGGCGAGGTTTCTTTTGGGCCAAGTTAACGAAATTGGATCGTCCTAGGAAATGAAATTCAATCTTGGATCGACGTTCCGCGGTTCCCGTGGATCGTAAACGCGGACGGTGTACCCGATAGGTCCTTTCGTCACTGTCGCCCGCTCGTGTTTGTGGAATAAACACGAGACTGCCAAAAACGTTACCTCTTGCTCCTCTTCCCGCTCTGTTATTCTAACTCTCAATTCATAAACAGACACAAATATATTGAGCCCTGCAGCTGTAGGATCCTGAAGGCTGCCGGCTTCTCCCATCGCTTTCCAAACGCGCTGCATACAAAAACGCCGCACCGCGCCGTCAGAACGAGAAGAGATATTGCGGAAGTCTATTTAGAAGAGACGCGTCGTTTGAATGGATTTCTTTCTTCCTCCTTTCCTTCCTTCCGTCCGTCGTTCCTTCTCCGAGAGTTTAGTCGAACAAAAATGCGCGCGAGCTTCTTTTAAAAACCTCCTCCTGAATAAACTGACGTCGCTTGTGAGAGGTGGATGGATGCACACGGAGTGTAACACACCATTTTTGCCACTATCGAGCTCTGTCCGGCACTTCAGTATTTCGAACAATTGGAGAAGTCGACATCTCTCGCTCGACTAGCTAACTTGCCAGGTCGGGGCCGAATGACTTTTCGAGCAACCATTTTAGAGCGTTTCATTGGAGTCATCGGAGCGTCACACTTATCAACATGCTATAATGGACTCGAAGGGTCGCATGATGATGCCCTTGGGATTGACGCAAGGACAAACAGAAGGCAGGTGGCAAGCCAGTCGGTCAGCCGGTCGGTCAGTCAGCAAGCAAGCTGAACGGCGGCCCTGCTGTCGGCAGACAAGCGGCACGCCGTTATGGACGTACCACACTTCGCGTACGGCTCGTCGGGTAATAGGTCGAAGTAGCAGATCGACCCTCCCTCAACCGAGTGTCACTTTCCGAGCAGGCGGGACGGCCGCCGGACGTTTCCGAGGAGCTAGCTATCCCATCATTCGTCTCTGCGATGTCTGTTTCTTGGCCTCGTCGCCCCTCAAGCGTCCAACCAGAAGCAATACTTTTTGTCTGGCCTCAACAGAGCAGACTTCGCTCTGCTCGGCTTGCTACAAAGGTCGACAGGTAGTCCTTGTTCGGGGCGATGTATTCTGTCATTCGTAGCTGCGTTCAACTCCACATTCACCAGACCATTCTACGTTTATTGAGAACTCCACGGCTGCCAATCGTGCGTGAACCATGCTGCCAGAGGCGTGAGGTGCGATGAGGTGTCCAGTGCGAGAATCCCCAGAGCCCCGTCCGAGTGTGGAGCAGAACGAGGCCAATGACGAACGGGTTCAGCAAATTTGACAATTTTATGCCGATGCTTCCACACCTCTCAACCCTTGGTTCACAAAAAAAGGGGAAGCGGCGCTGGGATCTCGTGGAAAATGGGGAATAGATAGTTTCGTAATTGCTTGAGGTTTCTTGCGCTGAACTGACATCGGATGTAATCGAACTTCATTGCTTGTCTCCATCGCGGCTCTGACTCCAGACCCCAGCAGGAACAGATGGAAACGTTTGACGAGAAACAGAAGACTTACTTCGTGAAGGAAACGAGCCAACGAACAACTGAGGCCTCTCGGAAATAAAATAGAGAACTCTCAGCTGCCAAAACATTCGCACTCGTCTCGCCATTCCTGCGTGCGTTCCTTCCTCCTAACGGTTGTCTCTCGAGCTGCCAGCAGGCTGGATAGCAAGCCCTCGACGGTTTCCCTCGAGGAATCGAACGAGACCGGAGGATCCGGAAAAGCACTTTGGAGTCCTCTGAGCAATCGCAGAGAAAGCCGAAATGTTCGCTGGTCCGAGGACGACCGAATGTCCCAAACGGATAGGCCAGATGAAAAGATGATGGTTTTCCGGGCTCCGAGCGGTTCGAACGTAAATCGAACCTTTCCCAAATCGTCACGAGCGGGATATTAGGGGAGTTTCACTTCGGTTGATCTTGATTCCGAGATATCGAGTTTACTTCTACTTTGGGCATTTGGGGGGCGTTCGTTCACAATTGCCTCGATGCGCGTGCTTGTCGAAGCTCACCTGTGGAAGATGTCCGTCGGAGCCAGGAGTACAGGTGAGATGCAGGGACGATTCTTGAGTTTGATTTGATATCGAGCAGTTTTGGAGAGGTCCGGGAGGCCCGGCCGGGACAACGTGGAAGACGCAAGGACTCTTCATCTCGCCTGTAACATGAATAGAATGAGGGGATTTCTGAGTTTGTAGTGGCAGCGAAGCTTTTGAGCCGGAACCCGCTCCCATATGGTTTCAAAGAAGCTTGGCTGTCCAAGCACTCCCTATAAACGAGCTGAGCTAGCCGGCTGGTCAGCCACCCAAAGGGGCCTTGTCGGTTGCGTTCATATACTCGTTTCCTTTATGCTAAGCCGCGACTGTCGACGAGCCGAATATGAATGACTGCTGGAGCTGCAAAGACGCCGCCACCAGCGGTGGCACCACTGCCAGTCACCCTCAGTCCTCGAAACCGAGTGATGCCTTTTTACAGCGCTGGACTTGAGTGGAATCAAATAGAACTGCACAACAGAACTGCAGCAGCCTCCCCGGTCGCTCGCTCGCTCGCTTTTGTGGTCCGAGAGCAGCCGTAAAATCCGTCGATCCACGCGTTGTCAGATTGTCGGATATGCGATGCAGCTTGCGCGGAGCAATCTCGTAGCGGAAATCCGTCATGGATACAGTGCGTTACATGACCCATCACCCGAGTGATGATGAGATAACCGAGCGAAGCGAGGGGCCGAAGCGAACCTGGCTGAGGCCTTTGCCGATCGGAGAAATAGGCCGTACTACACACCCAAGTGGAAGGTTGCTCGGAGAAAGCGATACTTCACATGAGCGGATTCGGGATTGCTACCCAAATCCCGCATTTTCCATGCTTCCATGATTTCTACTCTTTCGGAACAGTGTGTGATGCACGCTGGAATCACAATCTCCCCGGCGCGCCGAACGGCATATTCAGATTTTCTTCAAAGAAAGCAGCGCTGGCGGCGGATTAATTGCCGACTCTCTGCAAGCTATTTCCCGAGACGGCTGTGGGAGCAGTCTGTGGAGTCCTCTGGTAAGACTCCGAGTGATAAGTTGGTCGGTGATTCGAGTGATACGGCACGTTTAATCATATGAGCATTCATGAGAGAAGGTCCCCGGGTGGAGCCGCACGACGGAATGTCCACATGATCCTTGAAGAAAGTGGAAACCGCAACCAGCGCTCGAGGCGGTCGTCCGCTTCAGGTGTTTTTTTTCCCCCCGAAACGGTCGATCAAGTCGCTCACTTCACGTCTAATATTGAGTGCATCACCAGCGACTACCAGCTGCAGCAGAAGGCGGCTCGTGGGCCTGGTATATACTCGCGGTGGCGATAGCGGCGGCGGCGGAGCTCGTGTGGCCGCTCGTCGCGGAGTCAAGTCTCACTCAGCACTCACCGATGCGGTTTCTCGCCAGGCAAGTCAGGGTTCCGTAGTCCGGATGAGAGTGGGCCGTGTATGTGGCTACAGATAGCGTCGACTTGCTCTTGAAATTCCCGATCTTCTTGCTTTGCTGGGAATTCCCGTTGTAGTTGAAGAACCATTCAAACGTGATATTTGAAGGGTCTGCCTCTACCTGACAGTGCACATCAACCGGCTGATGGCGAGAGGCTGCGTACACTAGATGCTGATGCTCCGAACAGATAGGAGCGTCTGGAATAAAGATTCTCCAACCCTTTAGAATTTGACTCCCTCCGAGTGCTCCATCGCCGGCGCGGGCGACCGCTCTCTCTCTATTGCGGAACCATCGTTCAGAAAACTCCTCTCGAGCAATAGAATCCCACTAGTTCGTTCCGGTTCCGATTCCGGATTTTATTCCAGAGGTCATTATCAGTCGATTTTTCAAGTGACTCACGTTGAACTCGGAGGAATAGAGGTTCAGCTTGCGAGCGGCCCTCCGAGTTTTCTGCTTGACAGGAATAGTATCCTGAGTGCTGGGTCTGGACCTGGAGTGACATCGATGTCAGTTTAGTTTGAAGCGTGACCTTGCCCTCGACTGCGCGTTCCATCCTTTCCCTGGCCACTACGTGTACACTGGAACTGCTCTCGACTCGGGACCGAGGCTCGGTCATCGTCATGGGAATACATAATACGGAGGGGAAGAGCATCACTGAATTCGGAAGAACTTCGATTCCTGAATAATTCTAACCTGCTGGATGATGAGGAAGTTCTTCGATATGATGACGTTCTGGCCTGCTACAAGATCTTTGCCGTCGAAGGTCCATTGGACGTCGTCAGCTGCTGGGTAAGCGTCCACTGCGCAGTCCAGATAGACGTCACTGTTCTCGACGATGTTCTCAGCGTTGAGCTTGCTGCCCAAATCCAAAGTGATCCGCGGTGAATCTGAAACGGTTCGTCGACTGAAATTCCACTCGTTCAACAACGCGTTGACTTCCTCACACCAGACTCGCCGGGATAACTCGATCATCAAAGGTCAATGGCTGAACGCAAGTCACATCCGGATCTGGTTGTATGCGGAGATCATACGGAAGGCTGCATGTTCCCTCGATCGAGAATTTCTCGAACCGAGTTCTATCCTCAAGATCCGCGTATCTTCCGTGGAGGAATGAGTACCTGGGGTCCCATCCTGCATTCTCGAGCGCCTGACGGCTCGACGACTTCGATCAACAGGAGCGAAAACCCACATCCATTGATGTTCACTTACATTGTACACTGATTTGCCATGTATCTTCCTCGGCGGAATCCGAATCCATACTCGGATTGGTCGCACGGCAGGCCAAATTAGAGGTGTGATCGTTTGCTGTCGGCGTGAAGGTCACCACCGAGGTGGAGACGTTACCGTCGCTCGAGGTGTACTCGAACGTTTGATTGAGTTGCGAGAGACCCATCCACCATGTTACGACTGCCTGCGGTCGTGACCCGAACACCTAGGGATAAATGCACCCTCACGCTGAAGCTCAATCTTTCAGATACCCGTACTTTGCGCTCGAACGCTCCAGAACTTCTAGGAACTCGAATTGCGGTACGATCTCTGCTTTCGCCGAAGAAAGTTCCGAACGTGTCTCACCTCGCAGACGACCTCGACGGGTAAGCCCGAAGATATCGGTGCTTGAAGTTGACGGATCTTCACTCCAACCGGCTTCAGGTTGAGGTCGAGCGTGACCGAAGTGTGCTGCGCTGAGGAGATGTTGTTGAAAGCAGAACAGGTCAACGTCGAGCCCAGATCTTGCCTTTCGAGTCTATGAATAACCAGAGTTGCCGTCGTGAGCTGAGCTTCTTGAGAGTGCCGGATCTCGAAGAGCGCCGATGAACGCATTCCAGTCCATTCGAGCGTTGGTTTTGGGCGACCTGCAATTCCAAGTAGAGAATTCGATAAGTTTTTTTGTTCCACACAGTCGTCTCCGCCCCGAATCCGGTCGTTGGCTGGTCGTTCCGTTCGTTCCTTCGTTTCGTTCTTTGTTTTCGCTCATTGCTCAGGCACATTCCTCGTGGAACGAGGGGAATCGGAGATGGCTTCGAGAGCAAGGACCCACCCGCTCAGGAAGTGGATTTCACGAACGAGGAGGAACGGGGAGGGCGCGGGAGAGATGCGCGAGTGGAAAGCTCCGAAACTCAGGGACGAGATGGAGCTTCTCGAAGGCTTGCGGTGGTGGGAGCGGCTGTGAGCATAAAACCTCCGGAAATTGGAAGAGTCTCTTCGGCAAGACAGCCAGTGAGCCGTACGGGTGGCGCGCCGGGAGAGAGTGGATGAAAAGCCCGAGACGTGCCTTATCTATCAACTGTGCGAAACAGCGAAACAGCGATGTAGCTACAGAGTTGCTCCTCTTTTGAGGAAGCCAGCGCTGCTTCAAACGGACAAAGCGCTCCTCCGGTCCCCGGTTCTCCCTGAGCATGTTTTGTCGGATGGCAAAGGGTACTCGTTCCAGGATGGATACTGATGAGAATCGAGGAAAGTGCCATCCAGGTGTAAAGCTTCAAGAGGAGCTCTCGCTCCTCTAATGCTTGCGCGCTGGCAAGCTCTTTAATCTTCAAGATCAGTTTCCTGAACTCCTTTTTTGAGCAACATAGGGCTGATCCAGACTTTATACCGCTAGCCTGCGCTCCTTTCAAATTTTCAATTTCTCTTCTTTCATTGAAAGATTTCCCTCTGACTCTCGATCCGCTGCTGTCGTCCTTTCAACAACAGCAGCCTTTACTTCCTAGACGCAAAACGAACTAAAACACACGATCCCCTGCACACGTACCCTCGCTGTAAGTGTACGCGCGGAAGTGTGGGAGTGAGTAGAGGGAACAAGCTTATGTTCTTAGTTATTTCGGCGGGATTCGATGCCCGGGCTAGATTTTCGGCTGGCCGAGTGGATTTGTACTACAGCTGCCGATGAAATTGATGGCGCGTGTGTTTCCAGTCGACAGCGAGCGAACGAACGGACGGTCGGACGGACGAACGGACGGACGGACGAGAAGGGCGAACGAGAAAACGGCCAAAGAAAGGCAACCAAAGCTAAATATTTTTGTTGCTATTGTGTAAGAGAATTATTCAAGAAGATGACCTAGGAGCCGGGCAGTGTTCTGTTGTTGTTGCCTTCTTCTCTGCTTCATTCTAATCCGTATTCCGGTCATTTCTCGCTTGTTGCCCAAACAGACGAGTCGGACCAATGAACAGCGCTAGGACCACAAGGCCCGCTCCGAGTGTTCAACCTCGGGTAAACTAAGACGGACGACGGAGGAGCGAGAGCGACGGAAGAATCAGGAAAAATGAACTTTCGGAAGGTCAAGGCCCCGTGTTTCCTCAGCGCATATGTACGAGCGAAAGCAAAACAGTGGTTGGGTCAAACAGCTCGTGTTGATTTTTCTTGTTCGCTCCTCTTCGGCTTTTTCTCGTCGCGCGGGTGATCTTGTTTCCGCTGGAAGTTCAGCAAAACTTTTCGCGAGAGCTCCCGCAAGGCTCTTCGCAAATGGTTCTGCAAGGTTCACCGCCAGGGTTTCCGCAGAGAAACTCTGCGAAGCCCCCCACAACGGTTTCCGTCAGGAATATGTCGACGTTTTGTCCGCTTTCCGTTCGCTGGTTTGTTCTGGCTCGGGGCTCTTTCTCATTACTTTCGAGCCGCCCTCCCCGCCGTTTATTCGGTCTTTCTGTTTCGTGAAGGCTGTAAGCCATTTGTATTCGACTTAGGCGGGCCGAACAAAAGAGCTTCACTCTATGTAAATGAGGTGAAGCAAGCGGGTAAGGAAGCCGACGAAACCACAGGTTTTACGCACTTTCGTTTTGTCCTTGTTGGCGCCGACTAGTGATGGCCAGGCTCGCGATGCCGAGACCTCGTCACCGGCATCTACCCACTAGAATTTGCCGACAGAAAAGTGCTGCAAGGGCCGCGCGAAGCCTCCAGAAAGAGTTTGGCAGAGTGGCAAGGAGCCGTACAGAGACTATCTACATGGAAGCCCTGAACGTACAGACAATCCCCAATTCACAGCCGCAAGTGAGCCCAGAAAAACCAGGAGTATCACCTGCGCACACGACCACGAGCACGGGAAGCTCCAAGGACAAAGCCAGGAGCTTGACAATGGGATGAGGCAGACTGGTGGTGCGATCTGTAGAACATCTAGAAGAACGCTTTCGGAACTCACCTCCGTAAACCAGGCAGACGAGTGACAGCGGTGTTCCTTCGTTGTACGGTCCGATAGTGCCCATCAAGACGGTGTCGTAGCCGTCGCGGATCTGAGGTGGTTCGGGCGGGGCTGAAAGCAAACACGAATATGTATGTTTAGCAAACTGAATTTCGTCCGGCAGTCCGAGCGGGCACCCGAGAGTCCAGCGAGTTTTTGCGCTGTCCTCCTGTTTGACAGACCGTCCCACGTTCGGCTGAAAGTGGCAGGTCTTCACGTTCGCGCACCCAAACGCGCGAGTTTCTTTCCATTCGTTTGTCTCTCTCTCTGTTCAGCGTTGTCTTATCCGTCTCTGTTCGTGCATGAGTGAATCTGCGGTGTCGACGCTGAAGGTCATCGGGCTGTCGTCCTGAGTCCTCCAGCGAGGTAGACTGGTCTGTTGGCTGGCTTCGTAGCCACCCGACTTCTGGTCTACAAAAGACCTATCAACAATGGGAGAAGAGAAGCCTATGTATGTGTACGGCGGCCGAGCCAACACCACCACCACCACAAGCGAGCCTCTGCCAACAGCAGCAGAGTTCTATTGTATTAATCATCGGTTGGCCATCTCTGCATTACCACAGTGTGGCATTACGTTGCTTGCTGCTTCTGCTATCTCTGCTTCGGTTAGACACAGTCAGCCAGGGGGAGTGAGTGCCACCGTCGCCGTCACCGCCGCCGCGACTGCTTAATGCGTCTTCGCAAACCTAAACGCGCGGAAAGAGGCCCTGCCAACGCTGCCTCAAAGACCCGGCAACACAACGGCCGCAACCACCATGGGCCCGACTGCGAGCACTACTCTGTTGTCGGTTCGTTTGCAAGCATTCATCACACCTCCGAACGAATATGACATATGGACCAGCTCCTAAGACGGACGATCCATTCAGGAGTGACTGAGGATCATCTATACACAAGACCTTGGATTGATAAATTTTGAAGTGCCAATGTTCGACCGAGAGTCGGTTCCGGTGCTTCAGGACACGGCTTGGACGACGGATGATCTGATGGTAAGGTTTTTTTCCCACTGGGCGATAGAGAAAACGATGTCTTCGGGAACCGAACGGACACGCGGTTCCTGGAGGGTATCAGGAGGGAGGATCAGAAAGGAGACCTAGCTCATTGCTCGTTCGGGAGGAGTCCAGTGTCTTGCGCATTCAGCATTGACCCTTTCAGGCGAACATTTTGGCCACCACTGCGCAGAGAAACTGAATGACTGCCTGAGGGACAGACCGACCGGTAGACCGAACGATCTGTCCGTTCCTCTGACCGTCATGCTCCTTTCCACGGGTCTATACGCATTGTTGCGGCCGCCACACAGC
This sequence comes from Neoseiulus californicus, assembly GCA_028455905.1. NCBI lineage: Eukaryota > Metazoa > Arthropoda > Arachnida > Mesostigmata > Phytoseiidae > Neoseiulus > Neoseiulus californicus. The sequence goes on from JAMQGS010000003.1 coordinate 337,982, forward strand.
TCCAAGCTGCCGCTAGAGCGGATCTGGAATTCCACCGAAGCTATGTTCATAGTCTCTTGGCTATTCCGCTTGCCTTCCTGGTCGCTTGCTTGGCAAGCAGGCGCTCCGGCGCTTCTGACGCATCCGTCTTCAGCGGCACGCAGCAGTGCTGAGTGGAATGTTCCGACGCACAACTACCGACCGAACGCTGGTGTTTCGGCTCTCTATTCTACTCGACCCCGGTCCCCTTCTTCTCATCGTTGGATAAGGTTACATTCTGTGCTGACCAAAGGCAAGGGACCACATGGCCTCGGTCACTCATCAGAGTCGAACAGCCATTCTGCCTGCCTTCCCGCAGCCTTCCTGCTCGCACTCAATGGCGGAGCCGTTTAATGAGAATACTTTGATTATCATTCATATGAGTATCCATAGGAGCTGCTTCAGTCACGCTCAGCACAAGGTCAGAAGCACAGAATTCACTCGGGTGGCTCGAAGGGCTGTTTGCCGCGAGGCAAAGTCTGCCGTTGACGACAACGCCGACGGCGACGAGGACGACCACCACCACCACCACCGCGACAACAGCGGTATCGCGAACACGGCGGAAGGCGTGTGAATAATTCTTTGACAACCTGGCAACTACCCGACACTTTCTCAGCTGCTTCGTAGAAGTATTGCTTCGGCTGTCACGTTGAGGGCGTTGTTGGTCGTTGCCAGAGAAAGAAGAACGACCAGTACAGCCATTACACCTTCTTTAGGGTTTTCAACTCGACTCAAACGCGGCAATGGCGGAGGCGGCGGCGGCGGCAACGACAACGACCCGTTAAGATCGTCCAATTGCTTTCAATGTTCCGAGCTTTCAAACAAGTTTGAACCTCGTTCTCAGACTTTTGCGTTATTAACGACGTCGACGACGCAAACGAGGGGAGGAGAAAAACGCCAGAGAAAACTTACTGCTGAGAACTAGGATCCAAGAGGAACTGAGATCTGCGACGTGGAGCCCCTTCTCGGAGCAGGAGCCGCCATCGTCGTCACATGTGACAACGACCGGCTGCAGTTCGGTCGAGCTGCAGGATCACGATAAAGTCATTACGACAAACAGCTCGGAGCATTTTCGCTTTTTTTTCCTTCTTCTCGAAGCAGATTAAATAAGTTAAGGCCAAACGCGTTCGTTGATTACAACCGACTTCACCCGACTCGTTGCGCGCCTCGCAGACGGTATCGACTTTGCGAGGGATCCGCAACGAGAGAATTTCCAAGCGGAACCGAGCGATTGGCTTCCAGCGAGACGACAAGCGATAATCCGCTGAACCGCCGGCAGGGGTCGACGACGAGGAGCGAGACTTGCAAGTCAGCGTTTTTCTCAAAAACCGCCTCTGGTACATTTGAAAATCCCTCAAGTTTCCCCAGAAAGTCCCGAATCCGCTGCCAGAGTGTTTTCGAAAGTTTCCCCGTGAGGCTGATGGCTGCCAACGTCCTGGTGAGTCGGATCCAGATTGATGAACTCCTTCGATGGAAGCCAAGCGAGGAGTGTAGGCGAGATATCTGAGAAACGAGGCGAAGGTTGGTCGCTTGGTTGGTTGGGGTCTAGTTGGCACCACACCGGAATCGGAAGTGACTACCGGTGCATATCTAACCTCGTTAACCAGTTCCGCAAGGAGGAGGTATTTCTTTCCGAGAACTCGTCATCGACCTACTTGATGATGTACAACATATTAGGATAATTGCCAAGATGTACAAAGTTTCTTCGTCTACGAGGCGGTCGGTCGAGTTTTCCGCGGACCCGACCGCTCGACTGCCAATCGACTAACCTAAGTCATCGCGATAATGCAAATCGAACGCAGTCGATGGAGCGGAACCTCCAACAAACCGCCAATATTTGCGGTATTCGCTGGCGGTAACACGGTCGCTGCCTCCGAGGCGATGAGTCTGTCTCAGCAAACGAAGGTCATGTTGGAAATTCTCGCCCACTCGGGTCTTGTTGACGGTGGGCTGAGACCTCCAGCAAGGACGATCCGTCAAACTCAGCCCGGTGCAAACTCATATCCGTCCCGAGTTTGGCGAAAACAGTTCACTCAGTTTCAAACATAAAGGGAACACCGTAAGAAGAAGAGAATAAGAGTTCTAATACCTAATAGTCGAATGACCAATCTCTGATGTTGGTTGTTAGAGAACGCAAGCGGAAGACAGTGTCCAGCATTAGGTAGAGTCTCTAAAGCGGTCTCTAAACGGATTCTGATAGTAATGATCAAAAGAAGCGAAGGGCAACGGACGCTCCGATGCATTCGCCACGCGATGCAGCAAAACCATGAAGGCCAACGAGAGGGTTTGTAGGATTTTCTTGCTCCAAAGACTCCCACTAATTGTAAGTTAGTTCCCAAGCCGCCGCGTCTGCTCCTGGTAAGCGAAAAGGCCGAAAAGGAGATTTAGCGCCCAATTCAAATCCGCTTGCTTGAAGCGGCTTTAAGAAACGAGGGAGGAATTCGTGGACGGCAGCGTTTTATTTCGCTTCCAGAAAGTTCAACTCAGAGTATCGCGAAAGAGAATTGGAGTTTTCGCTTTCCTCTTCCGACTTGTTCTAGCCAAGCAGCGCCAGCGCTGCGGCGAATCAAAAATTGCTCTCGAGAACAGCGCTCATCCTCGGTCCAAGAGTCCGCGGAGCAGAAAAATGTTGTGGGTTTCTTCTTGCCGATTGATTAGAGCGGCTTTCCAGCTCTGGCTTCGTCTTCATTGCTGTTGGCGGCGGGAGGAATTGTTGACGAAGTTGCTGGGTTGATTCAACGCGACCTCAAAACGCTCACTCAGCGCTTCAAGCTCGCCGGACTGGGAAATGACCGAGCGAAATTTAATAAAAACCGGCGAGAAAAATAGAAATGAGAAACCGACACCAGGCGAGCACTGCCTGATTCCCGCCTGTCTGGTGGCTGCTGCTTGCGGCGAGGCTGGGGAGCATCCAAACGTAGCTCAAAGTCTTAACACAAACAACAAGTTCCCTCATGAGAGCTGCGTAGTTTACGATGGCCTACGTGTAATCGTTGCTCGTCGGCCAGGGAGTTTACTTCGTAAAATACGGAGCAAACGAACGAGCGGATGGACCAACGGCCGTCCGTCCGTCCGTCCGTCCATCCGACCGACCGGACGGACGGATGAACGAATGTACGTAGTCCAGTACTTCTGCTTCAGTCTCCTCAGCCGCTGGGAACACGAACGGCACGAGCCTCATTAAGAGAGTCGAACGTTCACCGAGCGAGCGAGCGTGGTCGAGCCAACGCTGCACGTCTGTTGCTGATGACTGAAGCAACGAGTCCTCGCTAGCTGAAGATCTAGAGAGCCCAACATGAACTGGAGCAGAGCACCATAGCCGGAGAATGACGTGAAGTCAACTCTCCTCACTCAGTCACTCGTTCGGTCGGTCGGTCGGGGAACGAAACCGAAGACTCACGAAAAGCAATCGAATGTGTGGAGAAACCTTTCTCGCGGGAAATCCAAGTTCCCGAGTGAGTTTTGACGATTTGAGGAAGAAAGAGATGACATGCGCCTCGGGTAGCGGCTGTGGCGTCGGTACTGGTTGTGGTCAATATCGCTTGACATAGCCGTCACTTTCAAAAATCGTTCCTGTCACTCAGCAAACATCAAGCAGCTCAAGCAGAACACCGAATCGGGTGAACGAGCGAGCGAGAGGGAGGGTGATTCGGTAACGGCGAGTAGAACGAGTCAAACTTTTCCGAATCAGGGGAAATTGGGACGAATCTGATGTCAGCCGGTCGATCAGGATACCATTCCGTCATCCACGCGAATTTTCATGAGGATTGGCGGTAATTTGTCGAAATCCACCGCCGAGACAGGAGGAGACCAACTGCGACCTGAGACGCTGAATCCTGAGCGTCCCTGCTAGGGATTCATGGCGGTGACCTTGGGAACATGGACGCTCGCTCATGGTTACCCAACAGGCGGACCATGCCGCAGAAGAAGCACGTCGACCACATAAGGAATTCATTGATGAATCATACACGGTGATTCCGGAAGAAGATTGAATAAACAAGTGAAATCGTCCAGGGGAGTGAATCGGGAATGTGCTGGAAGCTCGATGTCGGTAGATCCAATGCATACTCGAATACAAATCTCGTCCGGGAATAAAAGACATCTCAGCTCTGATTCTCGTGTTGATGCTCGGGTTTTGATATCGTTCGCTCGGTATTTTTTCCTCTGTTGTGTTTCCTCAGTTCTTTCTTCATACTGTGACGCGACTCGGTTTGCCTACGCAGCAGCTCTCGACCATCCATCCCAATTGTTTCGCTGCAAGAAGGGAGATGAGGAAGACATAGGGAGGCCAGAACGTGATGGTGTCGGTGGTGCCGTCGCCTCCTTCGGGATGGGTTAGGAGAGCGAATAAGGCAAAGAAACTGAGATGGAGATAGGGAAAAAAAGACTTTACGCCGTCCTCTCGTACAAGAAGCAACCATTAGTTTCTCGTACGAGATGAGAAAACGGCTTGGCCGGGCTTTGCTCGGTGGCTTTCTTATCTACCCTCACTCAGTCAGTAGCGCAGTAAGTCAGTCAGACCTGCTGGAGAAACATCAGCAGCCGGAGGAGGGCGTGGAGCCCGAAAAAATTGGGAATTCGCGGCGGAAGAGGCCAAAGTGCTTCTGTGTTTGTGTTCCTCCTTCTCTCGTTCGTTCCCTCGACAGGCGGCAAGAATGAGCGAGCGAGCGAGCGAACGAACGAAAGGAACGACGAAACAAGAGAACCGGCGACAATGTTGGTTTCTCAGCAGAAGTTACCGTACGCAGTATTGCTCGCGGACGCCGCGGAGAGTAATTTATGTGAGGTAATGAAGATGAAGGAACGAGCGGGGACCAAAACCAAGATGGACGAATGCCGTCGCGTGGCTCTCTCGCTGTCTGCTAGAATGGAGCAGAAAAAATAACGCCGCGAGCGAAACGCTGACGCGATGCAGAAGATCTTCCCCCTCGCAACGCTTAATATCACTTCTCTCACTATTTCTCATCAATCGCCCGCTCGTTTTCCGCTTTAACCACGTAGCTTAGCGGGTAGTCTTGATTCCTTCCATCGTTGGTGGATTTTCTCACCAGAAAATCAACGCAGCGCCTCTCTTGAGTCTCTCCATCGCGAGCCTAAGCCCCGGGACTCGGCTCATGACTCCAGTTTTTTTCTCTATTCCAGTCCCTTGATGCCAGTTTCCTCGCGTGGAGAGAGCGTAAAGTGTGTTGCTGGAAGCGCGCAAACAAGGGGAAAACGATAGGGAGAGACGAGGTTATCTCATGAACGGCCACTCAGTTGATTGGAGTTCGGAAAACCAAGTCACTCAATGTATCGGATACAGAGAAGCCTGATCAGACAAGCCCATACCGGTCCCGGGGCCCATGCGACCAATCTAAGATCAACTTTACGACCCAATTTACTTCAAGCAAATGCGCGAGCCGTACGAAATTTCAGTCTTTGGATGGTTCCTCCGATATTTACCGTTTGAAACAATGAGGGCTTCTTCTTCATCTGGACGGAGTTCCTCACAGGCAAGCCACTCCTACCGTGTAGGAACCGGAATAGAAAGCGGGTCTCGGATGCGACATGATTTTCCTCTCCGAACAAAAGATGCAGACAGTCAGACTCCAGTGGACACTACAGAACCTTGAGATCCATGGTGCGAGTACAGAAACATAAAGGCTATTCTGAGCTTTTCCCACAGCTCAATTTCGTAATCAAGAACTCTCAATCCTGAGAATTCGTGATCAGATCCAAGAGCCGGTGGGAACACTTGAGGCGTACAGGGTAAGATTCAGTGCTCCGGAATAACCCGCAAGCTGTTTCGCTCGACGGCTATCCTGGGGTGGCTGCAAGCAGCCGATGGCATCAAGCGAAGAATAAATTGTGGTGAAGAGACAACGGCCAAGGTACCGTCATTGCGCCGCTTCGCCGATGGGATAATTAGAAGGACCTCTGGCCAGAGCTGCTTGCGTGTGGTCGTGTCGCCGGTCGCGGGGCAATCAACGGCCACCGAAGCGAGCTGCCTGCGTGCTTGCCAGCCGGCCAGCCGGCCTGGTTGTCGGCTCGTTCGGTGGCCCGATGGCGGGCCTGCTGCAAGCGGCCCGCCGAGAGACCGGCAGACAGAACGACGAAGCTCATCACCAATCGTAACAAGGGCCCACCCGTAACCTGCTTCGTTTCCAGATACCTAACTCAGTTAGTAATGCTCCTCCGTCGCTGGCCGACAAATAAAAAGGCTTCAGTGCAGCGTTCTTCTGATGGAGACCGGCTGCAAAGTCTGCCTGCCTGCCTGCCTGCCGGCCTGCGGAATGGCTGGCCCGACAAGTTTCCTGCAGCTCGGTGTCCCCGCTACATGGTCGGATGTTCACTTGTTAGGTGGCTCTCCAACTTAGCTAGGTGGCTAGGGTATTCGGTAGCGAGCTGTCGCCGCCATCAACGACCTTGGTAGAGGTATCGAGAGCAGCGGTGTTTGCGGTGGCAAAGGCATCCGCTCGGTAGCATCCGCTGTTGATGGCGGTATGCATTGGACGTGCGGAACAGATTAACGCCGGAGGAGACTTAACCTCAGGAGACTTCTCCGAGGAGTAATCCGAGAACGGTGGCCGGACGAGATATGAACTCTTTGCGTGCTGCGTGGAAAAGAGGACGACGATCCGAGGATTAATAGGCGAATCAAGATGCTGCTGCATCCACATCCGCGCCGTGGGAGTAGAGCTCGGCCGATAGATCGATCAGCCGCTCAGGAACTAAGCCTGATGGCGCCTGCTGCGAGGGTTCGTTGCCGTCAGGAGCAAATACGGTTGTTTTCGTGGAAACTTTCCCGAAAACCGACGGGTCACGACGCCACGGCTCGGGATCCTCCAACTCACGAGCTGAACGAGTCGTCACTCCCAAACTACCTGAATCAAATTCCAGAGCACTGGCATTCGTGGTTCAATGCCCCACAGAGGGAGTCTCTCTTCTCGGCCAGTCCTCAAGCCGCTCCGCAACTCACACTCGCCAGAAACGGGGCGTGCAATTTAATAGAAAGCACGCAAGTGAAACAAGTTTGGTGACTATAAAAGTAGGAAGGAGGTTCCCTCCGTCCTTCCATTCTTTTCGTACGACTACTGCGTCGACGCAGCGACGGCTGCCGCTGTGGCCGCAAATGCAGAAGCAGCTGCTCCTGCATTTACTATGAACAGCAAGCACTTGAGTGCGCCACTAGCTCGAATTAAGTATTCATATCTGGTTGGCTCTCACTTCCGTTCTCTCCCCTCCGCCCTCGTTTCCTTCTTGTTCCCCTGCTATAAAGTCGCCATCATCTTCTGTAGTCGTGTGGTTCTCCACTCTCTTTCTCGTTCGCGCTCTGTTGGCTCTGATTCCATGCTTCTGGTATCCTCGAAGCCACAGTTTATCGACCAACACCGGGAGATAGAAAACCGAGTGGGAAGAAGAGCCCCGCGATCACCTATAATTTTCTCAGAGACGGAACGGAAAGTAGGAGAGGAAGAATACTGCTGGGCATGGGCGTCGCGAGTCAAAAATGCAGAAAATATTCCTTCGGAGAGGTCGCGGTGTAGAGAGCTTCCCGCTCCTTGATGCATTCCATCAATAGCGGCAGTCAATATTGGGCAGAGTTAACGCTCCATAATGCCAAGAGTTTGTTCTTGAGGCGGCTTTTAGATCATCGGCGCTCGTCTCCGCTCTCCTAGACTTCGCTCAGGACGGTTCAGAGAACGCCGTAGCTCAGTGCTCTCCTTCCGGAGCGGCATCCGGCTCATCAAGGAAGGAAGTTCAACTCAAGAGGGCTGAAGCTATAATATAAACGGAATTCTTTAAGGGAATTGAATCAGCAAGTTGAGGACAGAAAAACTTCTCACATACTCAGAAATACGAGAGATTGGCGTTTCCGTTTTGACCCTCGTCCTCTCTTCCATCCGGAGTATGGGGTCAGGACCGACAATGAACCCAGAGCAGCGCGAAACTCGAGTGAAAGAGTTTCAACTTGGGGAATATAGCATAGGAAGCGGTCCCATTTCGAGAGGAAAGCAGACCAAGGTTCGAAGAGGAGTCTGGGAAGGCGAACGGAGCTGAATTCACAGGTCTTCCTCCAGCTTACCTGCCTCCTCCATCGTCGTCTTGAGATTTTACGGGATGAAAAGTTCTTGAAATGATTGTTGTCGGATGGGATCAGGTCCGCCGAGTTTCTGGAAGTTTGAGCTTCGGACTCGTGGATCATGAGAGCGTTGAAAACCGTTCCGTAAAGTGCCGCGGCAAGCTGTTGCATGTTGTGGGGTCCAGATTCAATTCTCTGGCCTTGAACCTTTATTGATTCAGCGCTCGGCTGCGCTCCCGAGCACTTCCCCCGTGAATCAACACAAGTGCAATGTCGGCAACGGTCCTGCATGAACTTACTCCGTCATGGATGTATTCGTTGAACGGATTTCAAGCCCCAGAAGGGCGCCGTGCCGTCTGCGCAGTTTCTAGTTCGTTATCAGCACCAAATATACCATCCACAACATAGGTTGAAGGAATCTGCACGATGATGGCTCTGCAGGGAGAAACAAAAGGGCGTCGTGCAGGGCGCTTAGGGAGCGCATTTGGATATCCGACCTTGATGTTGCAACCGAACCCAGCGGTCGAACGTAACCTACGACTCCAATAGGCTCTATGGCGATTCGGTGAATGTTCATTAGGTCTTCATCTCATCGTGTGCGGGAGCGTTTGTTATCCCGATTGGTCGAGTCGAACGTTCGTTGAGGGTTTCGGCCCTCTGGATATTGTTCCTATTCTTTTGGAAGAAGGAGCGCGTTGGTGAACGATGGACCGGCCGACCGACTCATTGACATGGATTCCTATTTGATGGTTGTCCGTCCATGATTCTGCACTCCACCTCTGATTGATGCAGTCATTCGGACCGCCACCCTGTCTTACTGCTATTCCTCCATTGAACAAGGCGAGCCCTTTCTCGATTTTTCCTTGGCCGGCTCCGTCTCATCTGTCGATGGATTTCGTTGGCAAGATCTGAAGAGATCTAAACCAGGGGCGGAGCGAGGGGGGGGGGGGGGGGGCCCCCCCCCCCCCCCCCCCCCGGGGGGGGGGCGTTTTGGTTGTTTCCCCCCCCCCCGGGGGTTTTTTTTTTTTTGGGGGGCCCCCCCCCCCCCCGGGCCGCCCCGCCGGGGGGGGGTTTGGGTTTGTTTGCCCCCCCCCCCCCCCCGCGGGGGCCGGGGGGGGCTTACAACACCGGCGGCCGCCCGCCCGAGCAATCGACCTATGATCCCAAATAACGACCAAATCTTCTATTTTCACAAACTTTGTTCCTGGCTCGGCTCTTCACCACTCCCGAATCCTACGGTGAGAGTTCCGATGGTTGATTACTTGCTTGTTTCCCCGCCCGAGGAAGCAAATTGGCAGCTCTCCATCCAGAAAGCTAGATACTTGTCAGGCCTGAGACGTATATAAGCTTCGCTGGTTTGCGACTCGAGGGAGCTATGAAGGCAATTGAGAGTATGGTGACTCGCGAACGATGCAGCCGAAACGCGGACGGGAAGATGTACGAGATCTAGCGCAAGTAGTCGGCAAAGCCCCGCGCAAGCTGTGGCCTCGCGCCAATTAGCAGCGGATTACGCCAAGTGAGAATTCTAATGGCCGGATCCGCGTCCAACACCAGCAGCAGAAGCAACGAAACCAGAAACTAGCCCACGTCATTACAAGGCAGAGGCGGCGATTGCCACAAAGCCTACTGCAAGACTCGCGGAAAGATTGACTTCTCGTTGCCAATCGACTGAGTAGTGGCATGTGAGTGCTGTACCAACGGGCGAATACTCTGGACAGCCTCGGTGTCAGGATTTTTCGACATTCCCGTTGAATTTTCGTTGTAATGCACTCAAACGAATGGATTTCCTAACTCCGTAATCCGATCTCGCGCCGCATACTCTTGGTAATTATGATAGACTCTCATGGAAATGACCCATTATCATGGACGAGCATTGCTATCGGTTCGTCATGTCAGGGTATTTTCGCTGAATCTGATCAAAAGAGAACCCCAGATTCAGTCCCAAATATCCGTTTTCACGTGGACCTTAACTACACCTGAAGTTTGCGGTCCTACTTCGCTGACCCACGAGTTTGCCCTTGAGATCCGATCGATATTGGCTCCGAAAATCGCGCCCTTAGATTTTTAGTTCCCTCCGTGGTCGATTGCTCTCTTCCATTCCTTCTGATAGATTAGCTCCTAGTCACAAGCTTTGCGGTGGCAGGATTTTCTAGAGAAATCCGATTCTGAACGTTTTCCGCTCCTCCTTCCTCAAATTCATGAACATCGTTGAAGTGCTGGAAGACAGAAATTCCCGGGGTCGGGAAGGGCTCCAGGGGGCAACGACGGATGGAGAAAGACGAAAAGAAATATCGTTTGGTTTGTTACCGGTGATTCGGCATCCCAAGACCCTTTCCGAATCCCCTCGAACAGCGCAACTTGCGGGGATTGGGAGTGAAATCTGTGAGCTGATCCTCTATAAACCCGACTGAGAGCACAATCTCCGATTGGGTTGACTAATTTCCGATCTCGCCTCTCTTCCGACCCGTTGGTCTCGATAGCATTTTTGCTTTGGCATCTTCGTTGCCACCCATCATCAGGGCTCGCCATTTTTCGGCATTTCCTACTTCACTCACTATTTTTTTGCCGACGTCCATCCTCTTCGGTCGCCGTTTTCTGCTACTGACTGCCAGTCGGTCCGTTGACTTCTTTGCTCGCTTGCACACCCTCCTTCAGTTCTTCGCCACCCCCTGTCGTCTGCCGGCTCGACCCCCCCCCCCCCTACCAAAACCGCTGCGTTGCCACCATCAGACACAGTAGCGGGAAGCGGCGGCCACTATGCGAACGGGAATGATGAGGTTGTGTTCGTTCTCTTTTACGTCTCTCTGTTTCCTCGTCATCTTGCTCTCCTTTTTTGGCGGTGCTGGCGAGGGCGCCTCATTCTTGCCGCCATCTGCCGCTTTTTCTTCATTCGGCGTGGGAGCTTCTCTATATTTTTCGCCGCTGTTACGACCACCATTTCAGGCATTTCCGGTGGTGCTGGGTTGGTGTTTCGTAAAGCGCGTGACCCTTCGCCGTCTCGCCGGCTCTGGTCTCTCCTTGTTCCTCTTCTCGCTCCTCGAACGAGATAAGAATCCAACCGAATTCATATTTTCGTGTTTTTTTTTTCTCTAGCGCTTCTCGTTTCCATTCGTCCTTCATTCCCGCTACTTTTCCGTTTCTCTCTCACTGTATTTTCTCCGTCCTTCTTTCTATCTCAGCATTGGGTGAGACCGTCTGACGCAGAACTCACATAGGGCTCCATGCGGCCACCAACAACCTCTTACCTTATCTCTCTTCAAGCCCATTCCTACTGCTTCCACTTTCCCCGAGCCTCCAAACGAACCCACCTAGGAGCAGCAGCAGCCGCCGGCCAACGCCGACCGACAACGACTACAACTCCGACTGAAGCTTTCCCATTATTTTATATCGTAGCTCGCTTTTTCTTCCATTTCCCATTCCAGCACGCGTCCGTATCTTTCCTTTTCCCTCAAGAACCTTGCGATTCGCTAACCATACTAGAGCCTTCACCATGCCGAGTCCCTCCTCCAGCGAAACCTTGCTACCCCATCCTCTTCCCACGCACAGAGACGCGTCGCCGCGCAAAGTCCTCTGCCGTACCGTGAAGCGTTTTCATATTGTGGCTCCTGAACGTACACACTCGTTTTCATCCGTTTTTTTCCTTCCCCTAGAAACGGCGAAGTCCATAGTAGTTTCTGGTTGCGTCCGTTGCTTTGGCTGGTAGAGACGACCTTGAAGACGGAACAAGTTTCTCCTTCTCCATTTTCCATTCGCATTGTGAGTTTCTAGGCAGCACGTTTCTCGCATGAACAGGGAATGCGTCCCACGTTGCGTTCCGAGATGAAACTCGAGTGAAATTTCACCGAGTTCTCAGCGGGAAAATGAATCGAGGGAATCGAGGAACGTTTCTTCATGATCTAAAATTCCAGCTGAAAACACTTCTACCGGGAACTCCGGTTGGTTAGCGCTTGAGCTATCCACGCTACCGAACGAAGCAGAAGATTCTCATCTGATGAGTTTCCAGTGACTTTGTTGATGAACTCTGTTCCCTTCTTCGTCCCGGTTCCCGTTTCCAGGGGCACGGGCTCCATGGAAGATGTTTTCCGCCAAGTCTCCGGATCCAGCTGGAGTGATCTCGGAGCCTGAAAGGTCTCTTCGGGCCTTAGTCGGTACTGAGTCATCGAAGATCTTGACGTCAACATGCTCGCGCTGGGCCCAGTTCTTCCCTAGAGCTGCGGAAGCTAACGCTCGTCTACCCCAATGAAGTCCCAACTTTCACTTCCATGGGGGTTCAACGGATCGGCAGGAAGAACTCGTGAGCCAACGAGATTCTATTCAACTGCCTCTGAGAACTATGGAACATTGCTGGAATGGTTGCTGCCACGCACACGCGATCGGGCTCTGATACCATGCAGAACCGAGATCGCAACCTCTACCACGAGGCAAAGGCTCGGCAAGCTCCAGGATCAAAGTGATCGTCTTTGCCACCAGAAAACGTCGCCGTTTCAAACCAGCGCATGCTTCTTCATCAATGGGATCGCTCCCCCAGTTGCTGTCATCGTTGCCAACGCCATTATAAACGACAATACGAGGAGCCATTTGTCATCTATATATCAGGGACCATACGCAATACGGCATAGCGTTGCGTCGGTGCGTCGCAACATTTAGCCATTGTTTGCTCGTGTGTGACTGTATGTGTACGTTTCGCGTAAATGCTCGGCTCTGAGTTTCGCAAGGACCAGGAATGCTCCCAAAAGCGACAGCAATGGCAACAAAAACGACAACGGAACGGATAATCGCGCAAGCAGTGATAGCTACAGACTCGAATGAGATCCCTCCGTCACAAGACCCCGTCTTCGCGCTAACGCTTTCCCTTCGTTGTCGAGAGTGTACTCCTGATAGGTGAATCCTCATCGGGAGAAAACCAAGGAGGGAGCGAACCCGAGGTGCACGTATGCACAAGCATCTATGCAGGATCTATGCGTCCATTATGATTTAACCTTCCGGCGAATTCGTTGTTGCTTTCATTTGAATTTTCGGTCCATTCCTTTGGCACCGACCTCGGAATCACGAACAACTGTTCTTCCTGCATGGTACGGGTTGCTGTTCACAACTTGATGAATTTCGGAACACGTTCCAGAGAAATCCAACATCCTCCACAGCATTGTCTTAACGTGTTTCCTAAGCGGTATCCCGGTTCAGGGTTGGTGAGCAAGAGGAAGTACACCGCGAAACGTTCCGAACGAAAGATGAGGGAGCTTAGGACGAGCTGGTCAGAGCTTGAACGTGCATATGCGTATTGTATGTAGAAAACAGACACTAATGATTAATATGACCGACAAACAACGTGTTCATTGTTACTGGCTCAGCTGTGTTTCGTTAATTATGAGCGAGAGATGATCATCGTCATTGGTGCCGCAACCAACCCGCGCTTCTGCGTTCGTCGACGCTCCAACCGCGCGCGCCAGCGGTAGTCCTTCACCGTCAATTCATTCATATCCCAGGCCCGCGCTCAGCTGGCCGGCTGGTCGAGCCGGGCGGTCGGTCGGTCGGTTGGTCTGTCAGTCAGTCAGCGGGCTAAGAGGAGCGCCCGCCCGGATCATTCATCCATTCATTCATCAATCCATTCATCCATCAGGCCATTCATCTCGTATCTCAACAGCGCCAGCTGACTGACTGTGTTCGTCCGTCCTTACGCTTTTGCAGGCTTAGGGCTTTTCTCTATCCAGGGCGTTTCTTAGTCCCGGACTTGTTCCTCCGTCTTGTCATTTCCAAGACTCCCACCGTGTGAGAGCGGAGTCTGTAGTGAGCGAGCGAGCGGGCGGGCGAGCGAGCAGAAACAGCAGCTTAGTCCTCTCGTTCAGCCCTGGACTATCTCAGAGATTTCCGCGCGTATTCAGCGGCAATTGCCTCGTCTGCTCCTGGCTCCTTTTTCCTTCATTCGTTTGCCGCCACTAGCAAGTCCACAGCTTGAGCCGTCGCCGCCCCTGCTGGTGGTGGTGCTGGTGCTGCTGCGTTTCAGCTGCTCTCGTGAAAAACGGCGGACGCATTCATGTTGACAATCTTCTCTTTCGTAAGTACGATATTATGAAAACTGCGAGAACATGGCCTTGTGGGCCACGAGTGAGAACGGTTTTAGTTGGCTGTTTGGTCATGACCGAGCAAGCGACGACGTTGTCGGCGGCGGCGACGACGACGACGGAACGACTAGAACCCCAGGAGGGGGACGGCAGGGGAAACTGTCACTTAGGCTGAGGCTTAGCGGCTTACGACGAGGGGCAGAGGAAAGATTGTCCTTGTCCAAGAGGTCCGTAGGCGTTCGGCCAAGGGGACAGGACGACGTCGACAACGAAGAAGAAGTCTGGGGGCTCAAGCGATCTCGCACAGGGTTAGCATAACCCTTCGCAACACGCTCAGGTCGCCGCAGTTGTGGACGTTGTCGTCGACGTGGTGGTGGTGGTGGCGGCGGCGGCGACGATGATGATCGCGGCAGCGTCCGCGGTGGCGGCGGTAGTCATGGTCGTAGACGTATGAGTTGACCGAGCTTTCGCGAGCCATACCATCGCCGAGCAAGCGAGCTCGTTACGATGCACGACGCATATTCTACGTACGAACGTAGGTACGTGCGTGTGTGTCATCCAAACCACTGAATCAACTTATCATGGCTTTATATCGCGTACCGCAGCCTATACTATCGCAGCCTACTTAACCCTAGCGGACCCTAGTGGTCTGTGACCCTCTGTCATCGATACGAAACCGCACACACAGATTGTTGCCTTATATTGACGGTATAGGTATCTCTGTTGTAACTCGATTGATGAAGCAGATTAATTATGTTTGTCATAAACACGATAGATGTATTCGCCCTCGCTTGTCTACCTCGCGCACTTCCTGGCAAGCCTACTGGTCGGTTTCTTCACTAGCCCGTTCCTTCGCTTGCTCTCTCGCTCGCTATATCGCTTCATGGACGGTTTGCCTAATAAAACGAGGACAGTAGATCATCGCTATTAAGACCGGAGTGGCCCGACTCCTGTTGAATCTCTGTTTCCTGCTGATCTTTGCGGCGATATCCTTGCTAGCCCAGTATCTCGGCAGAACTTGGTTGAGGATCTGTTTCTCGATGCGCATACTCACCGACGACATGAAGTCTCACGGTCGAGTTGACCGTTGTTCCGTCCCGAAACATGACGTTGCAGGTGTATAGTCCGGAGTCTTCAAAGCGTACTTCATTCACTTTCAACAGCCCAGGATGACCCAGCAGAGAGAAGAACGCTCGTCCCGTCCACGTTTTCGAAGCAGACCGGCTCACCTGCAATATAGAAAGAGGATTTTTAAATACGGTGGAACGTTCAAGGTTATTGAAGTTCTCGGGAACTCTAACCGCCGATCGTGAACCCCGTATTCGAGAATTCCTGTGAAAATCCGATTCCGTGCGTGTGCGGCTCGCGCCCCACACTGGTTTGTCGGCTTTCTGCCATTATTTTTCCAATGCCAATACGCTCTGGATTCTGTTGCCGTAATCGCACGTGGCGGGGAAGCGGGACCGGGTGTTCGAGGTTCGGTTCGCGCGATCGAATCCACCTGCCGCAGAAATCTGTGAAATCGCCCGCAGGCCGATAAAGTCCGGGAACAATGAAAATTAGTGTCGAGACGGTAATCCATTCGGTCTTCGGGCGAAGCGTGTGGGCTCAGTGTGACGATGCCACGGAGTAATGACGGGAAATGGCCGCAACGACCTTGATGTTCCGACTTCCTCAATGCTGTTCGCCAATAGCGATACCCACCCCCGAGGATCGGCTTTCTCGCTATCATCAACGATCGAAGCGGCTTCGTCCGCACTCTCTGCGCAGTATACTCGGCTCGACGGCTCCCGTGTTTCCGACACTCGTCCAGGCAGGCAGGCAGGCAGGCTCGCTCACTCACTCACTCGCTCTCCCTCGCATCACACCTCTGTGTCGGGTCGAGCCTTTTCCGTCCTCGTCCCAGATCAAGTCATTGTGGCCTCAGTGTGCCCGACAGCCGTTTGCTTCTTCCAGCAGCCGCCGGCAAGTGAACAAAATGTTGCCACCAGGAGCTCCGCTTAACCTCGGAGATTCTGCTGAAGAAGGCTGGACTCGAACTTCCACTACTTTATACAACCGTCTGCTATCCAAGACCGAGATGAAGATCAATGATCGATCGGAGTGCGTATCTATCAGTTTTGACGGACAACACGATGCGGAGAAGAACGCAAAGTTCGAATCGCGGTTCCTGAGGTCGTCCAGGATACGCACATTATCACCGCTCCCGCGCAACATGTCAATCTCCGCAGCGATGATCATTGCGAGTCATGACGGTCGACGTCGCGTCGTCAGCACAACATTAAAGTCGAGCTCCCATGGCTGGCACAGCATTAGTGTGGGCTTGCTCCTGACAATCGTGACAGGAATCCGTTTTTACGTCCTTCACGAAGCGGATCACCGCGGCAGCGCCAGATGGAATGAAAAGCGAGCATAGCGGAGAGAGAGAGACGGGGAGAAGGACATTTCCGAGTACCCGTATGACGGACGACTCGATGCATATGACATCCCCGAGGAGCAATCAGCGACAGCATCAACAGCGGCTCGGCCAGCGCCGCCACCGCTGTACCGCCACCGACTACAGTAATACAATATAGCAAAGCAGAAAAGAGCACCCGGGTCGGTCAGCAGAGCGTGCGTTGCCGCATAATCACAATTGTGACACCGTTATATCATTCACACCCGTTCTGTAGGTAGCTCTTTTCAACCCTCTGAGGCTGGCATGACCATATTCTACGACCTCGCGCCCTTCTCTCAAACACGGGCGGGTTTCTGCCGCGCGAGTTCGTGGACGACCACGACCACCACGCCACCACCAGCACGGAACAAAAAAGGACAAAAAGGAAGAAGCCAAACGATGAGCTCGGCTACAAGAAAGGACGAGGACTACAGGGACTACGGTATCGTCAACGTCGCCGATGGCTGGAAACTCCGACAGAAAGCGTTTGGACGGTGGCGCCGCCCGGGACTTGCGCGGAACAGGCCGGCCCAGGCTCGCGGACAATGGGCTGGTTGGAACTGATCCATCCAAATGGATCAGATGGATGCCCTCCATTCAGAAGCGGCTGATAAGCGGCGTGCTGAGAACACCACTTAGACTCCTGGGATTCTCCTGTAGGAAGGAGCAAGCGATTGAGCGATCGGAAAGAGGGCCCAAACCCCTGGAAAAAAAGCGACGCCACGCGGAACGGGGATGGAACACTGGAAGGGGGGGGGCAGGGGTAAAATGTTAGACAACAACGACGTCGACGACAGACGAGACGAAATGCCCGGGGAGAAGCATCGCGAGCAAGCAATCAAGCGGGACATTCTCCGAGAGTTTGTCTGTGTTGTATCAGTGGCTCCTGCGGAGGCGTATACTGAATAAGAGAATGGGAAGACTACTGGGTGACGCCAGGATGGGGGGGGGGGCGAAGTGTCAGAGAGAGATTTATTTTCCCTTAATGTCTCCTTTCCAGACGACGGCGGCGGCTGTGGCATCGGCAGACAAGTGAGTGAGTGAGCAGCGGTGTAGTTTTCGTCCTTTTTCCAGGCGCACAACGCTTTGGGAGACGATACATTTTATCCGGACACCCTACCCGGATACCCATAGAAACTTTCTAATGCTTGCCTGCTACCGAGCTTCCTGCTCTCTTCCGTCCTCCACTTCCTCTTCTACCGTATCAGTATCTTAGTTCCCCGGAGTCTGACGACCCTCGAAGCTCTTTTGCTGTTTCGCGTGTTGTTCAATTATGTTCGCAGGATCATTGGGGGCAACGCGAGCACAGTCCCAGAGAAGTTCTACCGTGCCGGTACAATTTTTCTTTCTGAAGGAAAATATATCTCTCCATCCTTTCTTGAAATGTGCTGGCTTCAAGTCGGCAAGGATGCGCACGAGCCCCAGAAGATGTGAGTATTGAAATTCAAGAGCGATCCCATCCGAAACGAGATTTTAATCGTCTCGAGGATCTGCAATATTCTCCAGATGTGCGCAAATCAGCATCGCAGGAATTCCTTCCAGAATCATCGGGGAAGCTCCAAAACATTATCGAGCAACGGCAATTCCGAGACGACTCCTGCGGTCTACCTCTACTCGAGTTGTCAAAAACCAGAATGCGAATGAAGATCACTTCCCTAGCCGGTTCTCGAGAACCACGGAGCCAAAATAAATCTTCTGGAAGATGCAGGCTACATCCGACTGTGTATTTGATCACTCCATCGCTCCGCGGAACGTCTCTTTGGCCGTATTCCATTTCCTCCTCTAGCCGGTTGGCGGTTTCATTCCCTTGCTTTGCATCTTCCTTCGACAGAAATCTTCGTCCACGCCATGTGCTCTGCGATTTTTATTGCATACGAGGAGACGCGACAGCTATAGCGGCCTTGCGGCATATAACTTCTCTAAGTCGTTCAAGCGAAAGACGAGCTCGCGTCGCCGGGGAACTCTGGAGGCAAACGAGAGAGATCCGGGCTGCGAGAGCCGGCCGCTCGAAAATTCGGTCGTGGGATAGGACGGTGTATTCTCAGTCAGTGGCGTGCCTTTCATTGCCAGTCAGGCAACCCTGGAAACGGTTCCCCGCTCGCGTCTCCACCCCATCACCCTGCCGGCGACGGGTGAGTTTTTAAGAAAGGTGTTATCACAGAAAAAAGACCTCGACAAGCGTTTATTAGTTAGTTCAATTAAGATTATTTTTGGAGGTTATTTCAGGAGCCACCGGCGACGTCGTTGTCGCGGGTGCCACCACCTCCACGCCGTCATCGGCACCGCCCGCCCAAGCGACCTTAAGTCAGTCACCCTCTCTGACGCGGTTCAAGCAAAAAATCGTCCCGTGTTCGTTTCGAAGGGCAGGCAGTCAGTCACCTCGGTCCGCTGCAACGAGTTCCTAAACCAATTTTCTCCAGAGCAAGCGACAGCCGGAACTTTGTCCGATGGGCTTGTGGCGACTCGGTTGTGGTCCGTGTAGAGAACACGTTGCTATGTTGTAACATTGGCTTGCCTAGCTGGACTCGGCGCACGGATCACCGGATCTACAACGACCGATTTATAACGTTGCATAGTAAACTTTCACTGCTAATGCATTCAACTTTGCACCGTATCCTCCCAATATATTCCAGTGTCGTTCTACGTGTGCCCTGGCTCCGTCTTCTCGATCTATGCGTCTCAGTCAGCCGGATGTCACAACCGTTGCCCTATATTTGCTCGATAGGGCGAGCGGACACGCACGCACGTGCGCGCGCTAGCATCACGACGAGCGTGGTTTATGTCCGGAGTTTTATGAGGACAACGGCCACAGTTGTACAACGATGACGTGGTTTGTGAGGTTTTAATTGCAGATCCGCAGCGTTGCGCAGCGACCTAAGCGCATCGCTCTTCGATTGCCAATGTGTAAGACTCGTGAGGTCCAAACCGGGCCACATTTCTGTCACATTTGCAGGAAGTTCCGGTTTCGGAGTCTTTCTCTGGCTGCAAGTGCCGAGTCGCAGGCATTCCGAAGACTCTGACTCAATTTATTTATTTACTCGGCTGAGAACCTTCAAGTCTGTTTCAGGAATTGAGGATCACGTCGGAAACAACGTCGATTCGAGACATATCTTTCCAAACACCACTTTTTCCAACATGTTCTCCTGTGGCGGAATGATGCAGATGCACATCAGCATCTGAAACCTATTTGATGGAATCCGAGGTCGATTCCGCTCCGAGCAACTGATTTAGCAGAAATCGCTTTACGAATCATTACATTTTCTTTATCGGACGAAATATCCGAGGCTCAGGCTTTGTTGAATGAAGATTTTCCCAAGCTTCCCCGAGATACGGGAATACGGACTCTCGCAGAAAAGTGAACGAAGTTCGTTTGCGCTCTGGGAAATTTCGTGCCGAGAGAAGATCCCCGTCGTCGAACCCGCGACGCATTCCCAACTTGAAACAAACACCAGGTGGCTCGGCCTGCATTAGCACATCGACTCCGACTCGTGCGTAATGTTGATCTCGCCAGCGGCACAATCGCAAGCTGGTTTGCATTGGGCAAACGATGACTGGTAACACATTCGGTGCACCGGTCGGGCTGCTGTGGCCTGGCATGCTCACTCACAATCAGATATTTATTTGGAATCCTTGTGGCCTTCAACTCGTGAGTTCGCTAGCTGCTAGGCTTTCTAATTGGTGCAAGCCATAAACACAATTATGTCAGCCCGAGGCGTTCCATTCTTCTCTCGACGTACAAAGCGTCGGAGTTATCTTATCACGATGTGTGTGAGCAGCTTCATGAAGTGGCGTTTCAGCCGGAGCAGTGTTTTAAACTTTTCCTTTTGATCAGTTATGTAGCCCCAAGGCCATCCAATGTCCTGAAGATAAACAACTCGACCCACCGACCGTCCGAGAGGCATAGAGGCTGACACCCGCTGCAAGCACCACCATCTCGTAGCTACTTTCGGGGCCATGGAGGTCCACAAGCAAGCTGGCGCGCAAACTCCTCCGCTTCAATTTCCTCTCATCAGATGATGGACGAAGAGTGGTTGTTTCTTGCTCCGAGAAGCGCTCCGACACGAAAGCATCGCCCGCAGGAAGGGGAACTTCATTCAGACTTTGGCCTACTCATTCTCGAATCTTCCACAAACACAAGGCTGCAGCTCGAGTATGTATAACCCAAGTTGCGTGGATCAAACACGGCCACGTCCACGCACTTGAAAACTCGTCGACACGCTCGTCACGAAAGGTCGCAGCGTTCTATGCGAGTTCGTGTCGATTGCGTTCATAAAGGCTCTCTCGACGAGGATAGAACGCTTTGACCTGGTGATCTTGTTTCGGCCGAGGGAGACAAAAATGGCGGTCAGTATGACCAAGCCATAACTTTGGGAATCAAAGTTGTCCGGACAAGGGTGGGGCATGCGACCAATGAAACCTCTTTCCGAGAGGCTAAGTATGCTTGAATGAGAGCGACACGAAATTCTCACACAGACGAACTTACCTGGAGGATGTTATTGGAGCGTTGGCCCTCTGTGGAGAAGTCCTGGCCGAAATCGACGGTGTACACCGGAGTGTGATGAATTCGTACGTGATGATGGTGATGTGATTTCTTGTCGGGTGTGTGGTACCAATGCACAACTGCAAGCGCCGTTTCGTTCGTGATGTCGCCTTCATCCATCGGAGAGCGGAGGTCGCACGGCAACTCGGTTTGGTGACCTTCCCGTACGACCAGCCGGGTAGAAATACCTGTAATGGAGAAAGATTGGAGTCAGCGGGGGCTTGGGCACCGTCTCATACGTATTGTTGTGAGCGAGCTATTTTCCACCGTCATCCCGTTTCCCGCTAGAGTTCTTCCGAAAAAAATGCACTCGCCCGCTCAAATGAATTCGCATTACAAATTGGATACGTGGTATCTAGGGATATTTCGCGCCGCGAGACCGACACAGAGCTGCAAAGTGTTTTTGCAGTCGCGTGACCGCGCTAATGTCAACGAAGAGCGATCTGATTGAGGGTTCTCATGAACGGTGGATTCTGTTTGCGGTGCAACACGGACAAAGCGAGAGTAGCGGAGAGCAAGAGAGGAAAAGAGCACGCTTTGTGGTCCACAGGGTGTAATTTTGAAGTACAGAACTCATTATATCCCCTTTCCACGCTCCCCTTCGGCGTCCCACTCGAAAAGACACCCGCTGACCTTCGAACGACACCGCAGTTGAGCTTTCCGATTCACATTCGTTAGTTCGTTCGTCCCTCGCAGTCCCGTTCGCTCGTTTGTTTTGGTCCGACTCCGGACCCGTTATGGGCTGTGCAAAGCCGACCGTCTCCGCATGGAAAATTGAATATGCGCCAAAGCGTGCTTCGACGCTCGCTGCGCTCACATGATTTCAGCGGAGCCACCGTATGTCCGCTTTTGCGCCCCAATGTTCTCTGTAGTGGCGTTGCCATCGCCCTCTTGCTTTGAGTTCGTTTGCGGTCGGTTTTCGATCGAAAACACAAAACACACCGACAACAGAGACACGATTCAATTTTTGTGATGCGCGCGCAACGAACAACGATCCTTAACGACTCTGCGGTGCGTAAATGGAGCTGTTCTCCTTGTTCGTTATGGGGGCACTGCGGCAGCGGGGTGGGCGATAGTTTCCAAGCGAAGCCTTCGAGTTCAGACGAAACTCACATCGATGATATCAAACCGCTGTAGCTGTTTCCGCTGTCCGTGACGAGTTCGAGTCTACGTATCGACTCACGAAAACAGCTGGTTCAGCCACGACTGGAGGTAAAACATGCAATCATACTCCGCATCGAACCCAAACTACGGATACGGGTTCCTTCGCTCGTTCTGTTGGCAGCATATGCAGTTCCACCGCTCGGCGGTTCTCATGAAAGGAAAAACTTGACTGATGCTCACTGCTGTCGTGGTTCTTCACCCGGAGTCTCGAGATGGCAGCTTTTCGCAAGATCAGCTGCTTTGTGTCTCACGATCAAAAACAGCTTGGAAGACAAACAAAACTAAAATCATCCAGCGGCGCCTTGGAGTCAATGCTGACTAGCTCGCTAGCTTGAGATTTTCGTTGGTTGAGCAATCACTGAGCTAGTCGTTCTTGATGATGACGACATATGCGCGTATCTGACTTTAGCGCATGATCTTTCGTCGCTACCGGAGTCGAAACTTTTCGATTTATCCTGATCTAAGGGAGCACCCCTCCCAGCTTCGGAGTTTCAAGTACTCAAAGAGTCGATGCTCTCGGAGGATTACCATTCCGTATCATCATCTATCACGCCCGCAACACGGGACTTTCAATATTTACTGAACGCCGGCATTTTGCCCTCGATTGTGCTAACCCGACGATCAATATTGTGAACGCCGGTAGTTTATCTAACGCAGATCGCAGCGGTAAGTGGTTTGCAGAACGCTACTCGAAGCCAGCATTATGCTATTCAAACAGTCCGCAGGCTGAAACGTTGTTTTCGCAGGTCTGACAATCGATTCCCGGCTAGATGTGAAACGGCGTCGCTTGCCCGCCAGATCGATCAACCTGTCCGGAATGATGGATTCTGGACGGGTTGGCTGGATAATTATGCCAATGGCGGGATGAGCTCGCGTCCCCAATTAACGAGCGGACGCGCACACTCACTTCGTCCCTCAGTGGAGCTCAGCTCCACCGGCTCTGGGCCCTAACAAATGTAGGCTTGGAATCACGACGTCTATGTATGTCGACGACGACGACGACGCAGAAAACGATGGCCTTGATACGCTACCAACCTCCACAGCTTGACGAGGTAATGTTCAACATCGATTGTGACCGGAACTTCCATACTGCGGAAAGAATTTCCCGGAGTCGAGCTGTTTCATGGACTACGGCGGTCTAAACCAAAAGCCAATGTCGGGCTAACAAATGAAATATTCCGGCGCTCTCTTCTCTGAAAGAGAACGCAACGGAGAAAAAGGCCCGGATGATGAGATGCCAGGCCGAGACAACGGAGCAACTTCTTCCGGCCTGAGGCAGGCGGTTGGCTGAGTCGCAACAGCAACAGCAGTCGACGTCGCAACCGTAATAACAAAAATGCCAGACAAGGGAAGAATCCAGCCACGCGCAGAGAGCCGTTTTCCGCCCCCAGGTTGGCGTAGAGACAGATAGACTCGGGAACGGAGTCCCCTCCCGGCTGGCTGACTGAGTGACGGTTGGTTGGTCGTTCACTCGGTGGGACGAAAAGACAGATTCTGAGACGGAGTTCTGGCTTCTTGCTTGCTCATACAGTACTCGCTGCAGTTAATTTCTCACTTTCCTCGCACGCCCCTCGTCGTGATCGTCTTCGCCATCTCCGCATGGCACCGTCGCTTCGCCCGGGTGTCGCGTTCCAAAAGTTTACCAGCTCAGCTTCCATGTCGCTCTCGCTCGCGTGCTTGCTTGCTTGCTTGCATGCTTGCTTTCCTGTTTGCCTGAATGGTTTGCTAGATGTTGAGTGCCGGCAGCGGGAGCAAGCAGTCGAAGTCGCGTAGGAGTTGCGATGAGTGTCGAGAGAGAAGCCGTAGCTATGCTGACTTTTGGACGCGGAAAGTCTTCCTCTTGGTTTGCATCCGCCACTGTCATGCTGGAGGATGCACGGACGAACTGACTGACTGTGGGATGGATGGATGGATGGAAGGACTGTCGGATGGAAGAACGGACACACTGACTGACTGACTGTCTGTCCAACGTGCGCTGGATACTAAATTAAGTCACCAATGACTCGCGAGTCCGCGGCGCTGTGTGGCGCGGACGACCCCGAGTTGACCTCGCAGCCTTCGTTCGTTCTCGCTTCCCGACGGCCACGCAGACCCTCTCGCATCGGTGTGGCGCGCATTCCTGCGAAACTCAGCCGAGCTGACGAGCAGGACGGCCGAGCGGCTATTCTGGCGAACCATCCTGAGGAACGTGGCGTAGATAGCTTGCTCGGGAGGTTTAATTACACACATGAGAACAATTCCGGTCAACGTCTGGCCTTCAGCCGCAAGAGTTGCTTCGGAAGGAGCCGGAGAAGAACAGGGCAAGAGAGACAAAGCGAACGGAAGGATCACTGGATGAATGGATGGATTGATGGGGCCATATATTACACAGACACGGTCGTCGCCGAGTTTTCTGCCAGTGCCGCTGCTGCTGCTCATATCCACCAAACCGCTCGCGGCATCGAAATGGAATCTGCACGGGCCGATTTCGATGGAAACACACACCTGGGTATCTGTGAGCGATTCATTGTTGGTTCGCAATGGGTTCCCATCAATTAGTTCGGGGGAAATAGGACTGACTTCGTTTGCGCAGTTTCGAGTTCGGTTCAGCAGGGTTTCCTCGCATTCCTCGGGATGCATGCAAATCGCTCGATAGTTACGGAGTGGAGTCTGCCTCGGTGGGTCATCGGCATGCAACTCGAAAATAAATCATCTAGAACCAGCGCTTCTGCTGCTCAGGGAGCTCCAAAACGGATTCAAAGTTGTTATCTGTAGAACCAACGGGCCCGAGTTCGCCCTTCATGGCTCTTTGGCGAGTAGCACCCGAGTGCCTTACGCCCTCTGCTTGCTCGTCCCCGCACTCGAATCCCCCGTCTTCCCCCGCCTCTAGGTCTTGCCGACGCCCCGATTCTCCCTTTTCTGCTTGTGAGGGATGTTCTGTTTAAATTTAGCTCCTCTTTGTAGCCGCCGGCGACCGGAACGAGTCCTACAGTGGCCCGAACGCCTCCATCCGCGCTGGCCAGTCGGCCGTGGTTCAAGCTTCGTCAAGGATGGCTTCGTGCCGCATCTCAGTCAGTCGGTCGGCCGGTGGATCAGTATTTCTATTTACGACAGATTGTGGAGTAAGCAAGAGCCGTTGCGATTTGTTTCCAACTTTTTCAGGGTCGGAGGGACTCCTAGGCCCTCGGCGTGGTGAGGCGGTCAACCGGAGAATCGACCTAAACGAAGACAAAAACCATCGCAACGAAGTGAGCAAAGAGCCGGGGAGCTCCTCGGAACCGGCGCAGCAATACCGAAACCGGCATTGACCCTCATGGCCCTAGGACCGCTCTGAGGGGATCATTAGGCTGAGCTAGTGAGAGTTTCGTTCGAAACGTTTTTGGCGCGGCTTTATTCGGTCACGTCGTAGGCTTTTGCCACAAGTGGCCGCATAGACCGTCGTCTTCTGGATGGCCTGCCTGCCTGCCTGCCCGTCCGCCGAGCTGGTGGGCCGACTAACCGCATGATTTTTTATCGTCCCCATTCTCGGAACGTCGTTGCTCCTTTTCTGATTCTTTTTTCCTCCCTCGAAGCTATTCCAAGATGGAATCTACGGAGCGTCGAGCGCACCGACGTAGTTTCGATTGTGTTGCTCTCGACCGTACATGGTACAAGTACACGATGAGTGGAAGAGGTAGGGTAGAGTAGGGTACACGATCACAACGCAGCGAAACAGATGCCCAGCGTTGCAAGACACCCTCGGAAAAGAAACAGAGCTAGAATAAAGGGATGGCGCAGTTTCTCTTTTATTTTTGTGCGTTTCAGCTCATCCATCCCTGTCAGAGGAAAATCTCTTTTTGCGAAGGGCGAGAACAGAAATGGTGTTAGCAGCAACTCAGAGAGAGAACAGCAGCGTCATTCTCACGATTCGAGCCCGAAAAGAGCAAAATACACAATCGAAGAGCTCTCGAGAATAGAACGCACACAACAAGCAACTTTCTCAATGCTCGCGCGTAGGCTGCCGGTGCCTCAATGCTACGTCAGGTGGAAACAGAATGAACCGCCGAGAATCGACAAGAACATGCCGTCATAATCCGCGACAGCTCGTTCAATACTTCGCTATTGCGGTGTGTCATAATACCTTCATAACACCCGGAGCCAAGGGGGTGGGGGGGAGCCATTCCATTGAGCTCAATTGCACATAGAGTCGGGCTCAGGAACGGTATTTCGATTTCCTCGAATTTTCCTACGGTGATTCCAAGGTTTCTCCCCTTGCGCCTTCGTATTTCTGTGTTTACGGTGCGCCTCGCAATCACGATGCTCCCAATTTTAAGATACAAAAGACAAACTCCGATAAATTCAAAATTAAACAACAATGGTTCCGGCATCACTCCTGAGGAGTGCACTCCAACAATTAGCTCAGCTTAGTTTGTTCATTACGCGTTTGTAGAGTGTGGATTCAGCACTCACTAACTGACTGACTGACGGTGGGGACTCACTCAGAGGCGACGGGCGGCAACACCCTCAAAAACACACATGCTTACGAACTAACACACGCGTGCATCAGAGCAGGAAAGCGGACGGAAAAGAGCGAGCAAGCAAATTTGGGTTGGTGATAAAAATTCGCAGAAGCTCTGCTCGTTCATCCGGTGGCCCGGCGGCAAGTGGAAACACTCTACCGAATGTTGTGTGTGTGTGTGTGTGTGTGTGTGTGTGTGTGTGTGTGTGTGTGTGTGTTGTGTGTGTGTGTGTGTGTATGTGTGTGTGTGTGTGTGTTTTTTATGTGTGTGTGTGTGTGTGTGTTTTTTTTTTTTGTGTGTGTGTGTGTGTTCTTTACGGATTGACTACCAGCCCAAGCATGGCAATCGCTGTAGCCGTCACGTCATCGACAAGAGTACCACCGATGATCATAATGCGAGTACGCGAGCTACCCTAGCTATGAGCTCTTTTGTATTGGGCTCCAAGAGTGAACAAGGGACCTTCGATTGGGGATTTCATCCTATGAAGTTTCACCGTTGAATGATCGTTAAGTGACCACCCGACATCGTTTTGATCGCGTTATTGGCTGCTTAGAACGTGACGTTAGTCTCACATCGAGAAGCGTAACTCATCCGCACGGAGATGAGATTCGGGGACTCGGGGAATTCACACGTTGCGAGAGACGCTCGAAGGATTCGTCGAAATAAAAATAATTTCCAGATTTCAGATCCTCGACTCGAGTGACTTGTCTCCGATCATCCGTCCGCTCTGACTTCCCCGTAGCGAGCGAACTCCACGGCATGAACTGCAAACAGGGCTCGAGCGATTACACTGCGAGAGCCACAAGCTAATACGCCCGGTCACGTCATCGGGGCTTCTTGACGCAACCACCATCATAACTGGCGACGCCACCAAAAGCCGGGAGCGAGGGGGATGAGTGGTCTACCTAGCTCCTACCATTCCCGCACAAGCTGCAACAGTCGCTGGCTCGTTGCCGGTCACCGCTCCCTCACGTTGCAGCCAGCAATCTACAGATTGTAATTCAATCTCAGCGAAGCATGTCGCTTTATTTACGTGGCTTGCTGGCGATCAAAAATTCATCGAGCGGCCTCCGCGAATTCCGCGACGATAGCATCTGGTTTGTGAGATACGTCATACAAATATATCACCGGTATCAACCATACACCTTCCAGGACCATGTCCATGTCCGGAGCGAACGAAGGAGACGACGGAATTTTGGCAAAAATAAGCGCAAGAGTCGAGCATTACACTCGTCGGTCAACAACAGTTTTTGTCCATCGTCCCACCCATGGTGAATATTGGTGGTCACGTACCCCGTCTCTATGGCTTGCAAATATCACCATCTGTTCTGAGCTATCAACTCCGAGTGCGCACTGTCGATTGATCGCCCGTTTTGGATAGGAACCGGTCGTATATTCAATGTTGCTGCGTAGGATCGATCGATCGATCGATCCCAGGCCTAGGACTCGATGATTAGGAGATACAAAAACAGACTGAGAAGGATAAAGTCGTCTCAGCCTTGGCCGATGAAACAGAACGACGGGATTGTCCGACGGGCGCTTCTCGACAACGTATAGTACACGTCCGCTCCATCGATAAAATCGGCCGAACATCGTCGTGCCTGAACTTGTTTACGGCACCCGCAAGGAGAACCGAGACCACTCGGCAGTAGGCCTAGGCGCCTTTTCTGATAATGAGGATGGCCAACATCACACTCGCAGCAAGAAAACTCGGAGATTGAAGTTACCACCCGCTATATCAAGGAGGATCTGAGCTTCGCTGTGGAGGATTCCATCCGCGAGTTTCCAGGTCGGAAGTCCGAAGCAGCGCCGCGGCGCCCGCCGCCAGTGTCAATAGACAAGAATTTGTTATCGTCGAACAAAGTGAGCAGAGTTGGGCGCAGTCCAGCGAGCCACAGCAATCAATGGCAGAGGGAGGAAGGTGGCGGAGAGTTCCTCTTAAAAAGGACGTAGAACGTGAAGCAGAAGGAAGCAGAACGGTGGTCTTTTGGGAAACGGCACTCAATTTTGTCCAACTCGGCTTCCGCGCTCTCCGCTCGCCTGCGCCCAAATCTGTCAGCTCCGCTGAACCGTTCCGGACGCAGCGGCATGGAGTTTGCGGACGCAAAAGTTGCAACAGCAAGCACACACTATCCGGTAAATTAAAACAGCTTCGTTATGAGACATCCAATCTAAAAGAAGACACGGATTCCGTTACGCGGCTCACGAGTGCGGAGTGCTGGTGGAACGCAAGCTGAAAGAGACCGAAACGGCGAACGAACGAGCGATCAAAAAGAAGTGGGAAGAATAATGAACCCTTCATTTTCCTCCGCACGTGGGTTCTGATTCCAGTTTTGGAGAAACGCCGCGACAAAGACGAAGGGAGAATGAATGGCTTCGAGGCCGGGCTCGTGTTGGTGCTTGTGCTGCTGCTGCATCCCTCGGGTCGCAGGCATTGAAGCTCGGCTAGGCTTTCAATCGCATAATGCCTCGGTCCAACATTCGCTAACAGCAATTAGTCGTGATCCATCTTCAGACGAGCGTAACACGATTATCCGTTCGCGTCCCGGTCTGTCAATATCTTAATGCCATTGAACGAGTAAGAATAACAAATTGAGCCAATCCGCCACACGCAGACCGGTATCACCACCCGGTGACCGAAATGTTGCGTAGTAGAACGCAGCGCAATTTCGAAACGCTTGCATCGCACGCATCCCTCAGTGCCTAACGAGCTGAATAAAATCCCAGTGATGAGGGTTTCGATTATGTCAACCAGCTCCTGTTTCCGCCAAACACTGCGAAGCCGCTTTGATTGCGGACGGGCCTCGACTCACTCAGTTCTAGATTCTCGACTCACACAGAGATATTTCCCCGCACTGGGGGTCGTGTGCTTTCCGAGGCCGCTCAGTTCGCTCGCTCATCCAGGCCCGCGTCAATCAGAAGCTGGAATTCCGTTCCCTTTGCCCACTAAAGTTCTCGCTGGGACAATGCAGAGAGGAATTTTCGCTGTTGGAGTTGCTGGCAGCAGTTGCTGGAGCTCTTGGCAAGCGTCAGTCATCGTTCACATCCCGTCGGTTGTTATGAATAACCGACGTCTTTCTCACAAAGGCTGCTGCTGCCGCCGTCGCCGCTCGTATCGATGCATTTTATATGGGGACAGCGCATTCTCATTCATGAGCCGCTTTCTCCCTCCGACTCCTTCCTTTTCTCTCTTGCCTCTCTCTCTCTATCTATCCCTTTGGTTCGTTCGTTCGCTCGCTCATTCTCTCTCTGTTTTGGTCTTTGCTAACGACAAGGTCCCTTTCTGAGTTGTTCGCGGGCTATCGACCAGCATCGTCCAGAGCTCCGGTGGGAGCTGAGTCCTCGGCAAAGGCGGCGGCTTCTCGATGGTTAAAAAATTTCGATTTCAAGCTCTATTTCGGATCCAACGGATCACAGAGCGCCGAGCAACTATCGGCGAAGTAGAAACTGCTGGAGAAAGGAGCTTGACCAGAGCTCAGAGGATTTTTCCTTTCTCGACTTCTTCGCCTTTCGACTCAACTACAAACAGCCTCTTGGGTATCTTCCATCATCTCCTATTTTGGTCCGTTTGCGCCCGCTGCAGCTCTCACCCGAGGCCTTGTCTTTCTCTATAAGAGTCGGTGGTGAGGAAGTCGACTCGCGAGCGAGAGGAGGCATCTCGTCCTCCATCCCTCCGTCCGTCCGTTGGAAATGGCAGTACACAGTTGATCGCTTACCAACCGCGTAATAATGTGAGAAGTTACAGCTTTTCGGGTAGCTCGGCTAAGCCATCATTTCACGGGTATGAATTCGTGCTCTCCAGTTCCTCCTCTTCGTCCTTTCTTGCGCGGGAGAATCCCTCCGTGGTTTCCCGGGAGCTTGCTCCCAGGGAAAAGGGGGGCGAGGCGGGTTCCCCTCCCCGCTTGCCCCTCCCACCCCCCGCCGGGATTAGGAAAAACCTGGGGCTGTTCCCCCTTCCCAGGATTGCCCCGACCGTCTTGCCCACAACGTTCCCATTCGAAGCTTTCATCCTCACAGTCTCCCCCGACCCAATAAGATTGAAGTGCGTTTTTACGATCGTTCTCAAGCGTCGCCGGGGCTGAGAAATCGTGCGGTAATTGCGCTACTCAGTTTGAGTATGTGCAGCGACGAAGCGAGCGAACAAAACTGCCAACCTGCTGGCTGGCTTGCTCGTTCATTCGCGACTTCCCTCTAGTTTTCATTTTTCCAAGCAATTTCCGATTCCTCAGATTTCAAGAAGCGTGCACTAATTATCTGACTTTTCTATTCGCTCCGATTTCTGCTTTTAATTTCTTCTGCCCGCTCGGAAATCGCGAGCGCGGAACGATCATTACGTAGCCTCCCCAACAACACTCGGCCTGCTCCCGGAACCTAGGAAGTTATAGTTCGCTCTGATTGCTCTGCGCGACGGGTAACAGGATCTCTTTGGCGAGCTTTGGCGAAGCGCTAGAGGTCTCTCTTTTTCAGAGACTCCCAGTGAGTGCTTCGAAAGACAGTAGTTCATCGGAGAGAGTTTGTCACCGTAGCTGCGGTGGAACTCAATACGACGCAGTGAAGTCACAGTGCAGAAGTTCAACGAGGCATGCTTTCTCTCTCTCTCTCTCTCTCTCTCTCTCTGTCGCTCTTTCTCTCTTACAGTCCGTCTATTCGTTCGTCCGTCTGGTCTTGGCAAGCAGTGGTAGAAGGCAGTCAGCGGTCATTTACAATTTACCCTGCCCCGATGGCCCGACTGCATAGAGCCTGTCGGCTGGCCTGGGGGAGGGGCCGGTTTTCGCCGCTCCGACCGCATCGCCCGAGTGGCTTCAGCGTCGACAGTCCTGAGGCGAGCAAGCACGGGGTCGGTCGCCCTTGGAAGGCCGCTTCGCTATCAGCTGAATGCGCTTCGCTCCACAAACGGAGCGTGGCGTCCGCACGATTTTGTCGTGGTAGCAGCGACCGGTCGCCAAAGAAGGGCAAAAGGTAGCGAGTGACCAAACGAACGAACGAACGAGCCGGCCGGCCGGCGATCGAGTCTGGGGGGCGGGGGGAAGGGGGGAGGCATTCTGAAAGAAAGCCAAACGTTTTGCCCCGACCGCGAGGCTGCTGCCACCGACGCTATCATCAAGCTCGGCGTTAGCCATCCGAACGTATCTACCATGCAATGATCCTTCCACCATGACTCTCCCGCAAACGGGCCAGCAAGCTAGCGAACAAATCAGGCAGGCACCAAAGGCAAAGCGGTCTGCAGACATCATGGCAAAACGAATGTGTCTGCCCCGCCGCGGATGAGCGATTCCTTGACGTTCCCGCAGACCGGCGAACGAAACGACCATTTTGCCAGAAAGTTCACTCCTTTCCTTCCCCCCCCCCCCCGCCGCCGATGTCTGATCGCGGGTTGCTCGCTCACAGTTCGATGGGAAACTTCCTCCGTAGCTAGGTACTGTATGCTGAGAGTCCGACGAACGTGACTCACGGAATGGCGACGAACATCGTTCTTATTTAGCTCATGTTCGAAGCAGACGCAAGGCAGTCAGACAAGTTACGCCCCTCGCAACGACGAAAAGCTGCCGCTTCTTGCGGTCGCTCTAACTTCTTGCTTCTTCTCCTTAATGCGATCCCGCAGAGACCGTTTATGTAGAGTGGAAGACGTGGGATGCTCGCTTGCAGTCATGGTGCAGCCTTGCACACGCCATATGAGGTTTCGAAGTATTCACATACTTCCTGCCCGAAGTTTCTGCTCCTTCAACCCCTAGTGTACCCCCAATACTCCTGTTGGAGGCGTGGGGCTCAAGTTTCCTTCTTTTTTTTTCATCCTGAATCGCGTCAGCGCTCCCATCCTGTAATGTCAGTACGTTTATGTGTGTGAAAATCTATTGTTTTGCAGGATGAGGATATGAATAGCGAATATCATGTTCCTCATTCAACGCTCAAATCAGAAGGATTCGAGCTTTTTTGTTGGAGATCGAGTTTGAAATCGAAACCCTCTGAGGCTCGAAGGTAGAACGCCTCACTATAGGAGAGGGAGTAAGGCACACGATGAGTTGAAAGGCCCAAAAAGCGAGTGGGAATCGACTGAGGCTCTCTGAAAGGCCTCTCTGACCAGTGACTGCAGCGGAGGCAAAGAGAACCGGGTGAGTGGCGGGAGCAGCAATCGACGTTTTCATGATTTTCTATCCCTAGAGGAATAAAGACGAGAGCGTCTGTCCATCCACCTGCCTGCCCAGCCGGAAGGCCGACGTGGATGGACAAACGGTTTGACGGACGGAACGACGGACGGACGAACGAAGAGACGGATGGACAAACAGACCAGCGTTGGGAAGACCGAAAGACAGACCAGCGGACGTCAAAGAGTCCTTGCTTGCTCTCGAAGCCTCTGGCGGCTCCGGCCGGCGCCGTCTATAGTCCTCCTGCTTACCCTCCCGAGAAGGTTCAAAACCCTTCACTTAGAGAGGAGGCTGCTCCTGACGGCATCATTCCGCTCTTTCCTCCATTCACTGAGGTCTGCTGATGATTTTTGTTCAAAACCCTCTCATCAAGCGAGCGAGCGAGCAGGGAACTCCAGATGGAAGAAGGCCGCTCGCACGCCTGCCCGGCCGGCGGGACAGAAGGACGGTCTGCGAACCCATCACTGTTTAAGAGCCGGCTCCAGGAATCTCTCAAATTGTTCGTCCATCCTTCTTCCTCTCTTCTTCATGGTCAGCGGGACCCTCCCGCTCGACTCCTGAATCCTGGAAATCTCAATTTCGGAATGCAATCAAACTGCCGGTGATTCCAAGGCAGCCCAAACCTCAACTGCGGTGAAATCTTTCCTAAATTGTCCCTCCTGAATTGTCATTTGGAATCCTCTTCCGAATCGCGGGAGTTTCTGTCGGATACAGAACTCTAACGGTATTCTAGTCCGCTCGAACGCTATTCGGAAAACAAGGCGGACGAGTTCCGCGTTCAAAAGAAACAGCAGAAGACCACGGAAGACCACCGACGGCAGCTCCGGTCGTCCGCATGAGATTGACTTGAACGCCAGGTCCGCTTGCTCCATCCAGTTAGAGATGGGGAGACCTGTTAAATTATGTAACGACGACCACCAACCAGGCCCACTCGAAGAGAAGCTCACTATGGCGAAGCACATCGGAACTCCGTGCCGCGGAAAACGCGGTGAGCGCTTCAATCCGATGATTTGAGTCGCCGAATTCATCGCTGCTCTTCTTTCATACATCTAGGTAGCATCTATTCTATCGGTTGCACGCACGTATGCACGCGATTCGAGGAGTTCGTTCCGTTAGTTTGGTAGGGAAACGTGTTGAGCGGATGGTTCGGCTTGCAACACTTTTCCATCTGGAGTAACGTGACTGACCGGAGTCCAGTACTCCCTCGCCTTCTGCCGCCTCCTTTCCTCTCGAATCCGCCGCTCAGCGTTGAAGGTCGACGAAACATCCGGAATCCATCGGCGAGAAGACCTCTTCCCTCCTCTTCCGTCGAGCTTGGGTAAGCTTCGCTACAAAGTTCGCTCCGTCTTGGACGACGCATATTCAAACGCTTCAAGCATACGAAATTTCTTCCAGCACACACTTCTCCGAGCGCTTCTGCAGAACATCGCTCGACATCATTCCGTCGTCGTCGTCGTCTTCGTCGTCGAGGACCGAATGGATAAACGACGACTTCACGCAGGACGAGATGCGCTCAGAATCTCTCTCAGGCGCTAGAGGATTCCAGAGGAAATTGTGGAAGAAATCGTCGTGAGGCTCGCGCGCTGCGAGGAATCGCCGGGGTCGGGTGAGAAGAAGATAGGAGGGGACAGGGGACTGTTCACACAGTAGACTTCGCTGTCTCCTCTGTTTGTGGCTCGACAATGCTGTGATTTATCACAACGCCAAGACGCCCCTTTCGTGTCGACCTTGCCTCGAGCAGCGGTTTATGCTCCGACCGCGCAGAGTTCCAAGACTGCACGAAGCATCTACCAGACGCAAGATCAACCTCCGATAAACGCACGTATTTGTATGAATTTTCGCAGATGCTAATATATTCTATCTCGAACCTGTTCCTACTCCCAGCTAAGTAGGGTTCTAAGTCTGTTCATTCAGGCACATTGACGCTAGTGCCCATTCTGAAAATTATCTTCCCGCCATTGAAGTATCCTCGATACGCGACGCGCACGACTTGAACAAAAAATTGCCCCTAAAAGAAAGCCGGACGCTCGGGCAGTGGCTTTGTCTCAAAATTACGTCATTTGTCTGGAGCAAAGCAGGATTCTCTTTCTTTGCCGTCCGTATGACTCTCGAGCTACTTACGAGCCGGCGACTAGTATGCAAAGCTAATTTTGTCAGAGTGTAGTGTACGAAACGTCGTATGGGCGGTCAGACGGGCCAGCGGGCGAACGTATTTGCGCACGCTCCCTCGTTCGGCTCTTTCCGTTTCGTCATCTCTGCCGAAACATTCCGCCTCGTCCCTCGGGGGAACGAGATGAGGGGGGGAAATGGGAGGTCAGCGGACTTGTTCATCCGGGATCATCATTTCGCTTTCAGCCCTCAGGTCGTCAAGTTCAGAACAAAACTCGCGTTGTCGGCGCCCTCGGAGAGATTTCCTCGAAAGACTGTGGCAACCGAGGGCTTGTGCATTTTATGCCGTGCACACTCCGCCGCCGCCACCGCCGCTCGTAACGGTTCCTTGCATGCTGTCGTTTCCTTGTCGACGGCGAAACGTGAGAGCCGGCCGGAACAAGCTTCAGATACTCGTCCCCGTCTTCCGCTGCACCCAAGCAGCCAACGATTCAACGAGCTAGCCGGCCGGCCGGCCTGCCTGCTTGCCGTCCGGTCGACCAACCATCGTCTAGGTTCTCTTTTTCAGCCCTTCAATACTTGCGCCGCCCCTTTGGCGAAAAGAAAAGACGCGCACCAAGGCGCCCCGCTTCTACCTACCGGGGATATTTTACTGCGCCTCCAAAAAAATCGTAATATTTCTTCTCGGTGACATAAGCATCCTGTCCAACAGTTATTTTACGGCACCCGTTGCAGAATTCTTCCTGATTTCGCATCTAGATGGATTTTCTCTTTCCTAATGTGGTCCTTAATATCAATAGTAAATGATTCATCATCAGCCGGCTGTAACTCACTCACTAACTCAGGAGCCTAGTTCACATCCGGTATTAACGTCCATCAAAGGAAAGGAGTGAGATCGGCGCATGAGGTAGAGGAGTATGAACCAGGAGAGGATGAGGATGAATACCGTGGCCCCGGTGAGTTGAATGAATGGATGGACGCGCGAATGAATGGATGTTTAAATGAATGCTGTAGCGCGATGAAACGAGCAGAATGAAAGCTACGCTCGCAACCCTTCCGTCCCTTATTGCATATCTTCCCTCCACAGTCCGAAGAGGCCTTAGTTACCTCGAACATCGACAGAATCGAAGATCGATCTCCAGGAACGAGAACGATCGACCGACGATTGGTTTGCGTGCACAACGACAACAACAGTAACACCGCTCAAGCTTCGTACACCGGCTGGCGTCTTAACAACAAACACAGTGGCCATTAGCAAACAAGCGACCGGCGGGAAGTTGGTTCCCAGAAGACATCGCCTACGCGGTGCGACTTTCCCGTCCAAGGAATTGAGCTTAGGCCCAACCTAAGTCAGCAGCAGCGGCAGTAGCACAAGCAAGTGAAAGTGGGAGTCGTACGGGTCGGAGCGAAGTTGCGGCGGGTTTGGTTACGGTCGGTTCCGGGAGACTGGAACTCAAAGAGCCTCGAGGATCTGGTCTTCAAAGCAGATCAGTCTCGATGTCACACAGTGTCACTCGGTCCAAAAGTCGCGGAAAGAATCAAGAAGAGAATCAAAAGCGACTCGCCGAGTGTTTGAACTCGGCCTCGACTGGCAGCCTTAGTGTCCTTTCGCAACTCCTCTGATTGCGTCCAAGAAGAATTTAAGAGACTTTTGCTCAGAGCGGTGTTGATCATCAAGAAGCTCACGCTTCTTCTCTTTTACATACGATCCGACGGTCTGTCGAGTCCGTCCGACCGTCTGTCCAGATGTCCGACGGGCCGACGGACTTCGCAGGCTGATCCAGTGAAAATCCCGGTTTGTTGCCCCACATGATACCCGGGTCAGTCGGAGTTCCCGCGCGGCCAGCTGTCCGCCTCGTCTCGTTGACTGACAGTCTGCCAGCCGGCCAGCCAGCCAGCCGGCAGGCAAGTCAGTCAGTCGGTCTCTCGGTGCGGGAAACGACGACCGAACGTACGCTGCGTTCATTCGTCGGTCGTTTCGTCAGACGTTTGCTTGCTTTCTCTCTCTTCGGTCGTCGCTTTTTCGCTCACGTAGTTTTTTCTTTCTTCCAGAGAGCGAGCTAACTAAGTTGTCTTGAGCCGCTAATCCAAGAGGAGATCAGCAGAAAAGAGAACAAACGGAGCTCGGCCGACTGCACTAGCAGCAAACGAAAAGACGAGACGTCGACGACAACGCACCACGAAGAAATAGGGAACAACAACAGCAGCAACAACAACAACGACGCTGCTGCCGGCGGCGGCGGCGGCAATGACGGTGGCGGCGGACCAGCTGCAGTCGGGCTAGGAGTGAGACTAGGGGACAGGCCGGCGAGCAAGCAAGGAAGCAGGACACCCGACAGCTCCGAAGATAGATGATGGTGTTGCACAGTGGAAGCAGCTTACTCTTAATGACCGAAGCTCTTGGGGCATTACCAGCACAAGACCACCATCGTCACCGACAACAGCAACAACAACAACAGCAGCAGCAAGAGTACGATCAACAACAGCAAGGACCAGAAGCAAACTGCTCTCATACCCCCTGTCCCTCTCCCGGTCGTCCCGTACCCCTAACTCGATCTTGAGAGAACAGATTTCTGAAGATTTTCAGCGTTCACCTCAATCAGAGCGTCAGAAGATGACGAAGTCAGCCGAAGGCCCTTCGTCACCACGTCCATACGATTCGAGATCTTACCTCAGTCAAGGTATGAACGAGAGGCGTCGAGCTTTCCGACGCGGGAAAGAGAAGACACGCAGAGTAGCGTCTGTGCGGCACATGCGGTGCTTCGACACGAGCTCCTCAACAAAGTTTACGAGCGGCTGCTGTTTCCGTTGGCCCCCCTTCCAACTTGGGTTTTACAGCGTGACGCGAGCCTCCGCTCTGAGATTATGCACGTTGCTCTATCGACGGCTTGTTTGCTCGCTTCCCCTTCTTCTGCCTCGTGCTCATCATCCACCGGCGCGCCGTGTTCGCATGTTGTACATCAAGAACGTAATCAATTCAAGATGTTCCCGTGCATCTCTCGTTTCCGATCCGATACTCTTCTTCATTTCTGTTTCGCGTTCGGGATCCTCGACGTGCAAGTGCACCGTCGGCTCCCGAGTCCCGAGCTGCCTGAACTAGAATTTTTGACGATGTGGGGATTTCTTGCGAAACTTCCGGAGAGTTGTCGGCTGTCTGGGGCACTCGGAGCGCACTGATACGAGTCCTCTAGCAAACGTGATCCGGAAATCACGTCGATTCCCTGTCTAGGTGATATCTTCCGGATAACTCCATTGTTTCCCGTTCGAGTTTGATAGTTTCATGGACGTCGAATCTTCATTATTGACTTCCGACGAGGTTCGGAGGCGTGGTTCCGTTCGAACTACCTTATCCGCTACTAGAGCGCCGAACCTATAAATTCGAATTCTGGCCTCGAATATGATTTTCACGCGACAGTTTGCTTCTCCTCGCCCGGGGTTATCCTAATGCGTTTAATCTCTGTTTGTGAAAGAGCTGTGAATGAATGGAACTCGGGATGAGGAGCTACGCTTATGAAAGAGA
Organism: Neoseiulus californicus; assembly: GCA_028455905.1. Lineage (NCBI taxonomy): Eukaryota > Metazoa > Arthropoda > Arachnida > Mesostigmata > Phytoseiidae > Neoseiulus > Neoseiulus californicus. Next base: position 376,512 of record JAMQGS010000003.1, read on the forward strand.
CGTCGAGTGGCGCCTTTCGTCGGAGTCGACACGAGTTTCATCAACTCCGCGGCTGCTGCGGAACCCCAGCCACGATCAGATCATTCGGTTCTTGTCTGCTGACTTTATGGTTTTGCGGTCGTCAACTCAAACGGCCGTGCTGTTCCTCTCTCTCTCCCTTCTAGTGTCCGTTTGCCTCTGGACTGGTTGAGTGCGTAACTTGGCACTCTGCCTTATGAAAGCTGCCGTTGGTTTTAGTTATGGACAACATTAGATTAAGCGTAATAGAATTTGCTGCTCCTGCAGCTTCTGCTGCTCTTGCTACTGCAGTCACTGCAGATAGGACCGCTCGTGCGGTCAGCTCTGCCGAGCTGAGTGCAGACGGACACCCTCTCTTTTTCTCTCTCTCTCTCTCTCTCCTCTATCTCTCTGTCTCGCTGCCTGGATGGGCTCGCTAAATAATGGTCGACCTTTTCTTCAGAGATAAAAACCTCAGTTCAATCTCTAGGGACACCAAGCACCCCTTCCTCGTGGTTATTGTGACTTTGTCGTCGAGTCGCGACGAACACGTCTTCGTCGGCGCCGTCGTCGTCTATTGTCTCGAAACCACGAGGATCACTCATCGTTGGTTCGTTCGTCAGTCACAAACTCGCTTGCTTTCCCGGCTCTGCGGAAATCGTTTTGATAGCCGCTCCGTCCCAGTCCCCATGCATCTGACCCAACGCGCTCAATGAATCGATCGAGAGCGGAATGCGATAACACTGGAGTTACAAAGTCGTCGCTTTTCCCTCCGCGGCGCCGCGTTCCGTGCTTTGTCTCTATCTCTTCGCTTCGTCTCTCCATCGAGAAGAGAATTCCTATCGGACAACAGAGCATTTCTTGTACGCGGGGTTTTCAGGGTCTTTGTTAGATTTCGGTCACCGGCACGGCGGCGTCGGAATGACGGACTTACTGGCGACTTGGGACGAACGCGATCGCGGGGTACAAATGAGCTGATAGAGTTGCTTGGGGTAAAAAGCGTGCGAGCACAAGTGTTCGCTTACCGGCAGCTGCCTCGTTCAAGTGACAAGTGGGACAAATTGATCGGCGACCGCTTGACTAACGGCGACAGTTTCGATGTCCCACTTGTTGTGCTGAAGCCTTCCGTGAGCCATTCTGCCGACCACCTGACTGGATTATGGCGGGTCATCCATTGTCCATAATCCGGGCCGATCTATTCATAGCGAACGCAATACGAACTGAAGTCACGGAGATCAACCTTGGGGACCCAGAGTGAATGCGGCAGCGGCCAGGACTAGAAGACGGCAGTGTCGAAGTTTGACTGAAGTCCACCATGTCCGAAATATCTGCAGAACGTTCTGAACCTTTCGTTGTAGTTTGTCATTTACTAATGCGGTTGTTCATGGATCAAGTTGTGGCTATTTTCTGTACCGACGACGACGATGACCTCAAACTTTCACATAATTCAAGGCATTCGGGCAGGGATACCATGAAGCTGTGCTCTGCCCGCCTTGATTCATGCGGCATGGCAACGACCTCAATCAAGGCAAAGCTACCCGGCAACGCGCCAGCCAACGAACAGAACCCACGGAGCGAGCATGCAACAATGTTCAACCTTTCACAACATCAATCTCGGTGTCCAAACATGCGGTCACAAACGGCAGCAACAGTGGGCAGTGCGGAGTTCATCTGTCTGAAGCGCTTTTAGGCACTCAGCTGCTCCTGTACTCTCAGCTCGTGAGTTTGGGACGACCTGATTTCCGGCTTATGCTTGTCGTGACTTTGACAGGTTTCAACTTTCGAACGCTGTGTTTCATTGCAATCGCCCGGAGATGATCGTGATAGCCTCGAGTTCACGTTAATTGACCATTCCATCCGTCGATTTTCATCTTCGCTGTCAAGTTTTCCCGTTCAGTTCAATATTACGGCGGCTCGAGGTGCAGTCTTGACAGCAAGCAGGCTAAGCGAACCAGTGGGACGTCCAGACTGGATAAGATGCCCCATAAGCCTCAAAACACGGCCTTCGACATATCTGCAGAAGGTTACGCCGGTTAAGACTGCATCTAAAATCCATAATTAATGGAGCCTTGGCTCCCACGTCTGGACATCAATTAGCCTCAAGCCTAACGACCATATATGGGCTCAAAGTTGCAGCAGGCTTAGCACGCCTACCTTTTTCAAGACTGGACCTAATAGCTCGTGAAGGTCAAGGAGCTCAAGGGAGCGTCTTCCCGGATACTCCGCCCTTGCCGAAACTCAGTATTTTCTCCTATGATAGAGCAAGGAATCTTTTCCTACCAACATCTGTTCCCAATGAGATCAGGTCGTATTAGCATCGAATTGTATATCACTCTTTGACTTCTCGCTCGCTCCCTTGTTCGTTCGTTCGTCTCTCCCTCTCTCTCTTCCTTCCTCCCTGACTCTCCTCAATCTCAATAGCTTGCTCCTGGCGGTCGTTCGTCCTTTGACGCAGGCCATCCGGAGAGGCTTCAATATTTCACTCCAGACTTTGTTTCAACTGCGGAGGCATGACTTGCGGCAACTCGGTCAGATTTGATTCGCAGTATGTATTGTTGGAAGCGTGTTGTGCAATAAGTTGTCGAGTTCCTTCAATTCTTCCTCAAGCGTATCCGTCCGCCTCTCCTATTTCCCTCTTTTTTCGGAGAATGTTCTTTCTTCGGCTGCCTGCCTGCCGGCCGGCCCGCCCGCCGACCGACCGACCGGTAACATATCACCGCAGAAGCGGATGGTTTGACTCAGTCAGTCGCTCGGTGGATCCGTCCGTTGTAGCAGTTCAAGCAGAAGACGGATGCAGGTCTGCAGTGGGCGAAATTGTTGCTTCAGCTTGCGACGACTCTGAAAGCTTTCAGCGAGATGGAGCCGAGCCGGCCGGCAGAAGAATCGTTCAAAGAAGAACAATACACAGCGAAGAATAGTGGACTCTGGAGAGTATATGATAGAGTAGAATTGAATGAACGACTCACTCGCTGGTTTTTCGTTCGCTCACTGAGGCGGTCGGACGATCTCTCCGCCAGCCAGCCCGTCCGTCCGTGTGTCAGTCAGTCAGCCAGCCGGTCGCTTGCTCGCTCGTCTGGCTGCCAAGTCAGGAGTCCAGGCAGCTAAAGCCGCCAGCCTTTGTGAAAATAACATTTTGCTTTAAAACCTCGACGTTCGCTGGAATGGCTGCCTCTCTGCCTGCCTTCCTGGCTGCTTGGAAGGATGGCTGTCGGTCTGTCTGAGATCCTCGGTCGCTTTCGTGCCCATGTGCCGGAGCACTTGGTTGCTCGGTTGGTCGGTCGGTCGGTCGGTTGGATGTTTGGCGGTCCTGCTCTGGAATTGCAGAATCCCTCCCAGCGAGCCAGCCAGCCAGCCCGCCCGCCTGTGGAAGGCTGCGAAAGGCCGCTTCTGCAACGAACGAAGTCTCTCCGCGAAAGAAGGAGGTTTCATCTTTCTTCTTTTGTCCGTTACACACTCTTCCCTTCACTGGCACCGAGCAACTTTAAGCCCTTCGTCGTCGTCGGCTGAAACTCCTTCTTCCAGAGGACATGTCTACCGCGCGGCAAAGCATGGGACTCGCATGGTATTTCCCACTCCCGCTCAGAATTCGGCGGAATTCCCGAGGAAATCCAGTTCTCTGGAAACACGGCCGGTATCTGATGATCCGGATCCGAACCAAAATCGTTAATCTGATTGCAGAAGCACAGGAAAGGGTCGCAAAAACGCTTGGAAGCGCAGAAAACTATGAGTTGGGCAAAACATCGACACGCACCGGGAAACCAGGGCTGGCCGCGCAAATCAGTAAACTCTGGAGCTTCGGCTCGAAGTGCATCGAAATCAATCGAGATGATTCGAACATCAATCTCGAGCGAAAGAAGATAAGCACTTAATTTATCGTCCAATAGAAGTTCGGCGTGAGAACGAAGCGGAAGCACGCTGGAGGAAAAACAAGAGGGAAAAAAGACACGGTACCAAAGAGGGACGGGCGGGAAAAATCGGACATAGGAGCGGGTGTGGGAACTCCAAGCGCTGCTGGAGGCTTCGGTTGCGTGCGATTTGTATTGAGCCCCACACAAAAATAGCATCCACCGAAGCCGATAAGATAACGGCGCTCGGACAATGGGAAAAACGAAGTTGCCGTTCATGTTCGATGTGACCATCAGATTTGGCCGACTGAGTTCACTGTTTGATTCCCCCGATCCCCGGCTGAATTGGGAAGTGAGGTTATTACAAAACATGGTAATGGATGGATGATACGAATCCGTCGGGCGCGCGCTTCACGTGATGACGTTTGTGGAACATTATGTAAATGACTTTGCCATGGGGTGATTGACATTGGCGAGCTTCCGCGAAAGTTCATCTGACACGAAAGTCATGCGATGATCATATTTCTGATGTAGTATTGTGGAACCAAAACTCATGTAGGATTGTTCAATGTGCATTGTGAGCAGCTTTAGGTGTCAGGAACCTCTGTCAGAATGATCATAGGAAATTTGTCCAGCCATCGTAGCGCTTCGCCTATGGTTTTTGGAAAGCTAGGACCTTGGTCGATTCCGTACTGCCTTCAAAGGAGAATAAATCATGATTGAATGGGGAATGATACGTGAGCATCGACATGGTACGCTCTGCGCAAGTTTCGATACTTGGCCCCTGTGGAGTCCCGATTTCCGACCATAGGGGCTACCTCCCTCCCGAAAAAGGCATTCCTGCGTCGAAATCTCTCTATCGCGGAAGTAAATCCATTGCAACTGCCACCGAAGCGACAACAAAAACGACGCACTCGAACAACATAATATCCTAATTAGCGATGAAAGGCAGAGCGGAAACGATAGCGGAAGTTGAAGCTTCGACACGGATGCTTCGTTGGTTCGTTCATTCGTCCTCCCGTCCCCACACAATCCTGTCGCTCGTCGTTGTTGCAATTGGAGTTGCTCATCGGAGGACTCGACATGATCGCCGTCGACGTCCTATTCAGACAGCCGGGAGGACGCTGTGAGGGAAAAATGCTTCTCGAATGCCGAACGCCTACCCGCCCGTCCGCTTGCATGAGTCAGTGATAGACCACTTCAATCCGAGGTTAGCGTGGGACACGGCCGAACGAAGAGGAACTCAGTGAAAATCACTCGAAAACCTTGTTTTCCGAAGCCTTCCGGCGATTTCAAGCTTTGAGGCTTCGAGGTTCTCAACTCGGCGTAATCTCTACCTAACTCCACTCATTATTTAGTTCGAACTCCGGATGACGGCCTCTTTAGACATCCATGGAGTTTTCCCTCCTGCTCGTTGAAGCTTGCTTTCAAGCAAGTCGAGGTGAACGTCAAACATCTTCTCTCGTGCGTCGGTGAAATTACAATCTGCTGGCGGCACCAACGGTGCTCACGGGTGGATATGCCACAATCAAGAAACGATCCGAGTGCGCCAGAGGGCCGTTATCCCGCCATCGAACCATCGAGCAAGCAAATGACTGACACTTCGGAGTAGTCGAGCGGAATCGAGAGAGGAGAAAAAAACACATCCCCATTATTTCCAGCCGTGTCGTTCTTCCGACCCCGTCTATCTGCCGAAAGGAAAAGGAGAAAATCATCGTCTATTCCAGCGACTCCCCTAAATCCTCTCGAAACGGGCAGCACCAAGGACAGACTTACGGAGGGTCGGTCGGTCGGTCGATCGGGAAGAGAGACATTCGGATTCGCGCGAAAGGCGGAGCAAGAAATCGCCAAAGTGTAATAAATTTTTGATTCGCCCTTTGAACGTTAGAGGTGGCCATTATACTTGATGGAGATATGGGGCGACGAGTGAGGGCTAGATTCGAAGACGGTGCGCCGACGTCAACGACAACCTCATACCGACAGCGAGGAGGAAGAAGAAGAGATTCAGGGAAGAATCGGTCGGGACGGGAAGAAAAACGAAAGAAATTTAATGGCGAGATTGTCGGGGAAAGCGCACGGAAGGAGAATCTCAAGATGAAACTGCCGGAGAACCCGAAATTGGGGCCAGGGCTCGACGGCTCCAGCGGAGGCTCCGTCCCGGACCGTGGACCTTGGGTCTCAACCGGAATATCTGATCTAATAGAGTTATTGAGTCACCAGACAAGTCTGTCATCGCCCTTTCTCTCGATCCGCGTACTAAACCCCTAAGTCCGATGGTCCTAGGGGTTCGATCGTCTTCCCCAGGCCCCAGTTCCCGATTTGTCAGTTGCGAAGGCCACAGAAATCGAGCGAGCCGACAGAGAGAGAGAGACCGAGACAAAGAGAGAGAGAGAGATATGGGGCCCGCAACGCTTGCCGCTGGTTCACAGTCTGACCACGTCGATGCCCTTCAGCTGACTAACGCCCTGCCCGGCCTGTCCGCGAGGTAGGGCTTGAGCTACGAGCCAGGCCGAGGTAGGCTCTCCTCAACATTCCTCCAAAGAACGGCGGGATGAGAGGAAACGTCGGATGTCGACGGAAGAAGAGAGGGAACTGCTTCCCGCTTCCATAAGTTTTGATTATTTATTTGTCCTTCGAGAGCTGTCAGGGGTGCAAATGATGCCAGAGTGTGAAACGCAGCCCAGGCCGTAGTAGACTGTAGACTGGTGGTGGCGCGAGACGATCTTTTGGCTTTTCTCGTTCCGTCGGCTCTCGAGTCGGTCTCTTTCAGTCGTTCCTTTCTTTTCTCCCGTCGAACTCCCCTACGAAGTCTCCTGACTGCCTTCAAGCTTCACTAACGCCTGCAGTAGCAGCTCAAGGAGTTTCGCGGTGCCGCTCTAGAGACCCATATATCTCCTAGTGGCGTTATCGTCGACTTTATAAGTTTATCGCTTCCGAGCAGCTAGGCACTGCTGCTGTTATTGCTGTTGTTCTCAAAGCTCACCGCTCAGAGCGCTTGCATAACACCTCTCTACGAGGGCCATAGGTCAGAGCTCCGATGAGCCCGCATCCAAAAATGTGGGCGCGACACGTCCACTGCTCCCCCAAGGGCGCTGGCGGAACGGGAAACCGGCGGGCGAAAATCCATTCAACAATCTCCTCCAAGCTCCGAGTGTTCTCCTGATCTTGTGAAACGGGAATCTTGGGGACGTAGCTGTGACCATTGAATACTGTTCAGACCTAAAAAGTTCAAGGTTGGTCATCTTCAGCCTGGTTCGCTAGGGGACAAGCACGTCGGAAACGACGGTTGCGGGGGACTATATGATGAATTTCGATCCTCTCGGTGAACGCTTCGCGAGACACGAAACCATCGATTCGTCATCGGCATGCAAGCGTCAGATTCTCGGGCTCGGCTCGACAAGCGGTGTCGATTGATCTTTGATCATTCTCCCCGAGCCTCAAGCTGTACACTGATTGCCCCAAGCTGTTCTGCAGACTCTTGGCACGATACCAATAAGCTAGTTGAACGCTTATGGAGTGCGTTCGACTTGCATCCGAGTGCCGCGTATGGGTGCCTCATCGAGTGCCCGGTTATGCGCTTTGCATCCGGTCGTGGGGCACTTTCCACTTGTTCATGACATCGAGATGAAATCGGATCGTTCAACGAACGAGTTCAAGTCTTCTTCAGTTTTTCTCAAATCATGAAACCACACCATGATTCTATCCCGGGAAGAATCAATCGAACATCGAGAGATATTTCGTTCGAAGTCGTGGAAGAGATTCGGTCTCGGGTTATACATAGGAGGGGCTGTGCCAGCAACAGAGGGAGACTGATGCGAATTCCAGAGTGGCCGAGCCGAAGGTCTTGGGCTGCGAGCTCAAATCGGAGCCGGATCGGGCCCGAACCAGGACCAGAATAGGGATTTTCGGAGCGGACGAGCGGCTAGCCACAGGCGGATAACGGACGTGGCCGATAAGCGAACGAACGCGCCCGTCTCCCAGGGGACCGATGGCGCTACGTCAGACTCTCGACTCGAACAGATAGCTTGTACTATTCTGCTGTACCTATCCTACACTCGAAGGAAACCACAGTGAGAGCGAGTTGCCGGAAATCATAGCCCGTCGTCCCACGTTTCCCGGCTTACTTGTGAGCTTCGGAAAAACGCGTGTCCGATGCGAAAAGTTCCCACGGTTCCTTCGAGCTGCATTGAAATCCGAACCGGCAGGCGAGTGGTCGTCCATCAGCAAGGCCGGTGATGCCCTACACGGGACAGCATCAGGAGCTGATTTGGATCCATTTGTGCACGTGATCGCCGGCACGGTAGCTGCCCTTTCCAGAGATACAAAACATCTCACATCGATGATGTCGTTCAGAACCGATGCCGGCAAATCTTTCTGTGCTTGAGTCGTCACGAGATGTCGGAAGAAAGAGCCTTCGTATGACTGTCCCGAACGATCGAGAGATCAGATGGTGATGATGATGATGATTACGAGATAAGCAGCGAAGGTCAGACAAGCTGAAGATTCCGGGTCCAAATACGGTGCACGAGGCGGGCCGATGGCGAGATGGCATATGAACGAAGCGACGAGCGTCTCTCGTTCCCTGTTGATAGCTTCCTGAGCGGAGATCATTCCGAACAGCTGTGTGAAGAAACTGCCTCCAATCCGAATAGAGAAAGCGTGAGAGGCAAGTACGACGGGCCGACGGTGTACGATGAGCCGAGCCAAGCCGAGACGGCCGGGGGGCACGGAGTTCAGGAAATCGCAGATTTCTCTTGAACTCTTGGAGAAAATGACGATGGAAACGAGTTTGAGGGCGTGGACGACCTCGAAAGCGAGAGCGGAAGCGTCCAAGACACGAAAGAGGTACCCGGTCGGTCGAGGAAAAGTTGTCGTCGCTGATGAAGCTGACGGGCAGGCATCGGCGCGACACAAAACTCCGGGAAGCGGGGCGACAACGCGGCGAAAAAGGGCCAAATGAACCGAGGGAAAAACACGGCCCAAGCGGCGGCAATTGAAGAGAGAAGCGTTCGTCGATGGTTGCGTGGATATTAAATAGAAGCGACGGGAGCGGCTACGGAAATTGAATGAACTCTTTATCTCATGGACAGACGCACGCACGCGAGCTCGAGCACCTCTTCCGCGGGCCGGTTTTCGCATGCCTGGCCCTATAGCTGCTGCTTGGATGGCTGACTGAGTGATGGATTCGTGCTTGGTGCGTTTATTCTCCGAACAGCGGAAAGACGGGAAGAAGAAGGAGATAATAAACGCTAGGAGAAACGCCGCCGTACGGGACCCGTATCTAGTGAGAGCGCAGACCGGCATGCATCCCGGCCGCAGACTGGAGATATCGGTCCCGCTTCTCGAACTTCGTCTTCGCGTCTGTCACAGAAGACCTCGTCAGAGATTACAGCATCACTGTGTGGGCGGACAAGGCCGCCGCTCAACAATAGGTCTCCCAGATTTCGGTCAGGTCTTGTGTTCCGACGAAGTATTCGCAATCTCCGCTAGTGTTTATCGCCACTTCGATCACGAGTCACCGTTTCGAGTGCCGAGGAGCAGGACGTCACACCACTACATATGGGAGCAGCTCCCAGTGGTCCGAGGCACCGGCTCCGATCCTGGGATGTCCGAGGAGTCGATGAAATCATTAGAGTTGCACCTGCACTGCCTCGAAGCAAGGACCTCGGAGCGTCTTCGGCCCACTCGGAGCTTATTAGCAGTGGATTGAGCAATCCAATGCAGCTAAGCAGGTGGGGGCAGATGGAGGTAGGTGGTGGACACAGGATAGAGGGGGGCAGGGGGACGAGCCAGCCGTCGGGAAGGACGCGTCATCTGTAGGAGCAGCAAGTGCCCATTTGTCTGGATTATCCCAGTTGACTGGGGATGTGAGCATGGAGCGGGAAAGTTCCTTTTTTGCCTCGCCACCATGATGGACGAGGTCAAAATTTGGATGTTCGGTGGTCAGCCTATGGAATCATCTTCAGCGAGAACGTTAATTGAAGTTTCCGGGTCTGAACTCGGTTAAACGTCGAACCGAGACGATTCCATCGGTTACGAGTGAGATCAGCGAGTTACGAGTACGAGTAAGATCAGTGTCACGGTAGAGCAGTCGGAATTGTTTCACGTTGCTCAGTGTCGAGAAGTTGAGCAGCCGATTTTGGAGGAACCCAGTCAATAATCTGAGTGAAACTCGCTCCCTGATAGGGACTCGAATATATGTATCATATATGGAGCAACCGGATCATGATCAAAACCAGCGATCGAATCAATGTCGTCTCAGCTCGGCGGAAATCTTGGCAGCTCTTGCATCACCAACCTTCGCAATATATGTACATCATCATGAAGTATTGTCAGGACAGTATTGTCGTGAAAATCGGCGCGTATCCTCGTCCCGCGAAGTTTCTCCCGAGTCGTCAACTCGTCGACCAGGGGAAGGCGTCAGCCGCCAGCCGTGTGAAAGAAGAAAGGGCGCAGTAGAATTGCATCTGATTTCGTATCTCTATACGATCGATGGTCGCGTATGATGAACCACCATCTAGTCCTATTGTAGAAGCGAGAACAACTCCGGTTTGAATCATTAGCTTATCGATAGTTCATCTCGTGATAGGCAGTTTCGATGCGAGTTGGTAATAGAGACACATACCAGTAGACTGCGAAGTATATGTATAACGATAGTGGGGAACCTCTCTCCTCTCTCTTCTGAAAGTTTTCGAGGTTGCACTCGGTCCGAGCCATTTTCCGAAAAAGGAAAAGTTCCAAATATTCATTGTTGTCGAATACTCGGAGACGAGGAGACAACCATGCCCGACGAAGGAAAGAGGTGAGAGGGAGGAAAAGGCAAAAACTGAGAAAGTGAGTTTACAACGATCTCTGTCGCACTTTGTTCGGAAAGTTAGCGCCGAACTCCGTCGGAGAGGTTGCTAGCGTCGCGCCGCCTCCAGCTAACATTGTTCTAAGGTTTCCCGTTCGTTGCTTCCCTCGCTCTGCGCGCAGAGCTCAGCTTCCATTAGACAGAAGAAGAGAACGACAAGGGGTACTACTGGCTGGCGGCTGTTGTTGACGTTGTTGTTGTTGCTGATGTTGTCATTCTCGTCGGCGTCGTTCACCTCCGCATCGTCACCCTTGTTCGTGAACTCTCTGGTGGCAACCATCGGGAAGGATTCCTCCAATGTGTGTGCGTGTGTGTGTGTGTATTTCGTGTTCCACTTCCTGGAGGATAGAACATTTCCATCCTCGCTTTGATTTGAGTTTCTCCTAAGAACGCTTCCTCCCGGCTGCCCACTTGGAATTCCCTATGTCTTCCAGCGAATCCTCCTTTGGAAATTCTTTTCCATTCTTTCAACTCACAGTTGGCCCTTCTGAGCTCATGTTTAGTCTCCTCTCGAAAGCCCCTCCAGACCCTTCTGGCTCTGCTCTAAATTCTCAAGGCTCCCCTCCGGACCCTGCGGGCCCCTCTCTCAGTCCACATGCTCTGCAAGTCCGTCCTTGTGCCCGGGTTTCCGGAGAGAAGAGCGCCCGGATAAACTTTGGATTGGTTCCACCGATTCTCTCTGCCTCTCGTCCTTGCGTCGATGAGGGCTCTAGACGAGCCCCGGGTCCGTCGCTCTCTCTCGGTCTGTTTGTCTGAGCCTGCCTTTCTAGCTGAAAGGAGGGTTCGCTTGTGAGCGCCTCGTCTTTTGTTATGCAGAATAGACGGATGGATTGTAGAATAGATGGATGAGTGATAGATGAATAGGAAGCGGCTGGAGGACCGGCGCCCTGTATCGTTTCGTTCCCGCTTCAAGCCGCGTCTCCCCTGTTCCTTCCCCGGACGCATACTCCTCCCGGAGCGGCGGCGCGGCATGTCCCAAGACGAAATTTATGTAAACTCTACTTCTGTATATGGCCTTCGTTATGACTTGACTCGGGTTAGCTTGTTTGCCACCTCTTTATCACCCACGCTCCCTCGGTCGCTCCTTCTAGGAAACCTGCCTGACGTCCTGCCATCCTGAGCCTGCTCCTGAAGCCGATGGGCGCCGGGCAACGATGCACGCAAAGTGACGTAGCCGGAGCTCGTTCTTCTTTTTCCTCTCTTGATCCCTGACGGAATGGTGACAGAGAAGAGACGACGAGTAACGCCGATGACCCTTCTCTGTGGAAAGCCGGAGAGCTCTAGGACGCTCATCCTGTCTCGCCTTCGGGTCTCTTCCGCCGCGCGCCGGCTTCCATCCGAAGGAAGGGAGCGAGCGAGCGAGCGATGGTCGGTTGGACGGAGAATCCCGTCGAGGTCTTTGTGCCATTTTTCGCTGAACCTCGGTGCCAGCGTCGATTCTTTCGTTCCAGAGCACGAAGGAGGGATCCCTCTCTCCAGCTCGAAAGCTTCCCAACTTTTTCCAACCCTGAGCGAGCGTGGACGCTCCGTCGTTCTTCTCGATGCCACACGCCGCGCTGCCGCAAGGGATTCGAGCAAACTTTGGCTTTCTCCCTTTTTGAAACTTTTGATACCTTCCATCGTCGCCGTTTCTCCAATCGCTCATCTATCCGTCCGCCGCGGTCCAATGGCACGCTCCGTCCATCTCTCAGTCAGCCTTTCTCATCAATTCATCCATTGACCAAATAGGATTCCAGATTCCGGCAGTAGGGCTCCTTGGAGGAATGTTTGACGCGTTCTCCCGCCTTGACGGCAACTCGTCCGAGCTCTTGGACATGCAAGCAATCCTCGGAAAGCAGGATACGAGCGTGATGTGCGATCCCGATCGAGCGTTCTGCCCTGTCGTTGGGGATCGAGTTTTCTAGAACTTTGTTGACGTTAAACAACGAAAACTCCGTTTTTTTTTTCGTCCCAGACGAGGGCTCTCCATGCGGAACATAAGGCACCCGGAGGTCGAGCGAAACAAAATACGGAACGGGCACTTCGATTTTCAGCTGGAACTGTGTCCAAGTCCGCTGAAATGCAGAATAGAGAAGGCGATGAATCAAAGAATGGAAGAATTGAGCATGTGATCAAAAGGTTGAACATACAGGTGTCTCGATGTACAAAAGCGTTCTTCTGGAGCTCTCCGGCACCCAGCGGGCCGATAACAGACCGTAATGGTCGCCACAGACGTCACCGAGGTGGACTGACGATGGCCTCGAGCCCAGCCCCGTGGTAGAGGAAGGAAGGTCGCCTGCAGGCCGGTCGGTCGGCCGCCGGCAGTTAAGCTGGCGAAACCAATTGCCAATTAGAGGAACTACTACTGCTACCACCATAGAGTTTCCTCTCTCTTCGACCAGCAGAATGTCAACAACATTTACTGCCGGTCGCCACTCCTGCTTCCATTCTAATACGAGAAGACCACTCACTCAGTGACTGAGAGGCACAAGCGGAGGCAAACTGAATGAGAGCAATTTGTACTAGCTGCCTTGATGCACGAGCTTCCTATATGAGGGCTCACCCAGTTGGCTGCTGGACCCGAGCCAACAGTTGTTTAAGAGCGAGCGCATAACTTTGTTCAGGATCTTGTCGATGGAGCATGGGAGCTGGATTGGAGTCACTTGACAGAAGTGCGATCGAAAGAGTTTTGACATGCAGAGATCGACAGACTTTCAAAAGATGACAGCGCTGGCTCCTGGGTTACGGAAAGTCGAGACAGATTTCCTGCGCTTTGAGGGAAAAAGGAGAAGAAGAAAGCGCGGCGCAGAAACGTGGTCGCTGACAGAGCGACACGAGAATTAACCACGGGTCTAAAAAGGAGCCATTTAAGGGCGTGGGCAGAAACTAGGTCCCCAGACGGGGAGCGAGCGGGAAACTGGGAGACGGGCGAAGGAGGAACCGACCTCAAGAGGGCCCGTAGCGGCACCAACAGCAACGATACCGCGGTAGCACAGCAGCAGCGTTAGCGGCCAAGATTGATCGTCGCCCGCTGGGACGCGCCGTGATGGAGACGCCACTGCCTCAACCACCGCCACCGACGACGCGCCGCAGAGGACGCCACCCCTTCGTGGCCCCCAGACGCTCCCTCTTCTCACTGTTGGCTCCAGACCGGCCCAACGCATGGTTGCAGCACAGACTCCGGCAGGGCCCAGTACGGCGGACGGCCCAAGTGGACGGCCGGCGGGCTTGCAGCCGCACGTAATTACCGTTCCCACGGTCCGTCGGAGACGAAGAGCCCTTCACGAAGCTCTGTTGCATGCTTCACCACAATACTCGAGGAACCTCCAAGTCTCTTGGCACAGAAAGCAACCCCAAATATCCACAAGACCACCATTAGGTAACCGATTGACTGACAGACAGGACTGGTCATGATCACTTCATCACCAGGGGCCATGTTCTGTTTCCCGGCAGTTGCCTTGGTGCCATAATCCACGATTCAGGCTGTCTCAATTGATTCTTTCCTCCATTTGATCTAAGAATACGATGAATCGGCGAATGCTTAGTATCCTCCGCGAGAGGGTCGCGAAGGGTTCTGGCGCCAGACTCGCTCAGCTTCCAGCTCCGCTCCAAAAATGCATTCTGAGAACTCCATGGGAAAGTTCCACTTGGACCTTAAAACTCTCAGACCGTTTGAATCAGGAATTCCCAGCTTAGGGAAACCTTCCTCGGATGGAGACCCTCGCGTTCTCGGCGGCGCTGGCGCCGGTGGTTCCGGGCATTCCACAACGGCCGCCACTGGTTTCAATCTGTGCGGAATCTTCGCTAGACTCACGGGCGCGGCTTTGAAGCACACTTGTGAGGATGAATTGTGAGACTCCGTAATTTCACTTGTACACGCATGCGAAAACACTCAAAAGCGACAGAGGTAGTCGGCAAGCTATGTACATGAACGTCACCAGCTGGCGATAACGCATCGAACCACTGGCTCGCTCCGTCGAGTCCCGAAACACCCAGGGCAGAAATGGCAGAGGTTTCTCTGTTCTATTTTCATCTCTCCTCGCTGTTCGGATAGGTTCGGACTGAACTTCCATCAATCAGCACTGTCCGGGGCAGCGTACGATGAGCATCCTCAGCTAATGAAATTTCAAATGAAATCTTTTGTGAGATCAAAGTGTCACGAAACGCTCGTTCCCGATTCCAATTTCGAAAGATCTCAGACTCATTTCGCGGGACCTTGAGACTTCTCGAAGGGCTCGAGGTCTCCTCGAATTCCACGACGACGGTGTCGAATGATGGCTGGAGGTGGTCGAAGCAAACGGGGCGTAGGAGGGAAGAATGGAGCGCACAAGTTAACTCAGGCGGCTGGGAGCAGAAGCATTCTCCACGCAGCTCAGCTAGAAAGCTGCTTGGGAAACGTTCTCTGAAGTCACTCAACTGGAGTTATTCGCTGCCCTTGAAGGCCTCTCCTGAACATATGTATGTATTATAATCAAAGTGAATGAATAGAAGCCAGCTAGCTCAGCTGGAGCGACGCCTCGAGAATGTAATCAAAACAGAGAGATCCATTCGTCCCTTTCAGGACGGAAGTGCTTGCTTTGTCGTCAGATCACTGGCCCGCGAACTCGCTGCCGCAGAAGCCGCCGCCGCCGCTGCCTGCTGCTGCCGCCGTTTAAATCGTTCTCTTCACAGAACCAGCGAAGTGAGTCAACGTACTCTCGGGCGGGCGCGCAGGCAAGCTGGCAGTCACTCGATCTTGCATTTGAATCTAACGATCAGCCCTGGATCCGGCCACCGATAGAATCTCTCCTCTGTACAGATTCTTTCGCACACTGGCACTGGCGAGCCGTTCTCCTTGGTTCTCACTTGACCCTAGGGATTGTACAGATCCAATTTGCCGCGGCGCCATGACAGCATAACGGCGCCGCGCGGACCTCCGCTTGCATAACTCATCACAGTCAGCTGGGAGCCAGAAAGTTTTTAATACGCGCCGGCGACAGTGGTTTCGACCCCAGGATGACGACTCGGTTCCGGAGTTCGCTCAGAGTCATGGCTTCTAGTTTTTCTTTCTACTCCCAATCAGTATTCCGGGATCATCGTCAACACGTGCTCTGCCAGCTACCGCCTCTTTGCCTAGTCCCTCTATCTCGCTACCGTTCCTCCAACGATATTCCGAACAGTTCGAAACTCAGAGCTGTCCAATGGTCCAGACCTGGACAAAAGGACGCGTCCCCTCCGAGTCCCCTGTTTGCAGAAGGAGGAAGCAACGAATTACTGAAAGGCCCAACAAATAAGTCGAGAACGAATAGCTGTTTTTAGATGTCGCCCACAAGTCCACGCCCGCCCGCCGGGACTTTCCGCTCGATTTCCCATTCCCCACTCTAATTGACGTGCTCCCCCTCGCAGCTTTTGAGCGCGAGGGGGAGTCCTCGCACTTCTTCCTCGCGTTCCAGCCCCCTCCTCGCGTCTCACGCCCGCCGTGTGACCATTCCATTCTATGCATACACGGACGCACACGTTCTCCTGTTCATTATCAGTGGAAAGAAAAAGGGGCCTTGGGGGAGAAGGGGAGTCGTATGAGCAGACCGGGGGAGGCGGAAGCATGACCTAATGTCCTCTGACGAACATCTACATACAGATAGTTCGCGGACTGGTGGGTAGTTTATGAGGCTGGACACGTAATATTCCACGCAATCTAGGACTGACATTAGACCGTCCGCGGTGCGTGGATTCCACGCTCGCTGTCCTCACGAACCAAGCAGTGCCTGGTATTTCTTGCCAACTATCTTCCGCCGTCGCTTTGTCTTCCGACTTGAGTTTGCATCCGTTGATCTTATCGGCTGCACATGGTTGAGGTTCGGGTCATGCTTAGCTTATAGGAGACAACTTAGGGTGGAGTAAGTGTCTGGAGAGAATCTAATTGCGGCTCGTCTAGACGTAGAATCGACAACGCTACTCAAACGGCCTCGTCATCAAAGTCAACCAGCCTCCAGCCTTGCTGAGAACTTTGAAATTGAATAAGTTTCAGCTTTTTTCATCCGCCCTTCCAGACCAGACTTTCTTGGATCTAATTGACTTTCGTTTCGATACGAACGTCGAGTCCGGATTGAGCGGCCCATTTCCAACGAGCGCCTTCATAAATAAATTACTCCTGTTGCTTTCGAATCTCCTGCCGCTGCCGCAAGGCTCGAGAACCCAGCGTATCATACGCAAACCACGAAGCCGGGACGAAGCCATGTCAACCCTAATGTTGTTCAATCAACTTCCTCAAGCTCAAGGCCCCTAATTCCGATTAACTCCACTTCGAATCTCTCTTCGAAGTTGTTTCTGTGGTTTAGAAAGGAGGGATGCGGAGGGCCGCATTTGCGTCGCTCTAGGTTGTCGAGGAGCATCCGTCGAATCAACGAGAGCAGTCCGTCCTCGTCGACCGGACCCCGATTTGGACGGAGAAGCCCTGGACAGTGGTCATATACAGATGCACACGAGCCACATAACCGTTCGTCACCGCGGTCTGTGCATTCGTAGCGGAACAGTTACGTGTCGTTCATCAACTCGTGGAGATACGAGAGGCCTATAAACATTAAGGGGCTGAGAACGTTACCCTGTCGGGCCAACTCAAGAGACAAGCTGGTTTGCAGCTAGCCGAGATAGCGCTTGCTCTGGCCTCGGCCAAGAGATCTACGGTGGCACCACCTGCTCGCGGCGGAAAAAAACGTTCTACTATACAACGGAGCCGTCAGATAGAAGGACGTGGGCAGGTGGGGGCCAAGCTTCCGCTGCCCACCTTCGCGCCGCTAATTATAATATAACAGCTAGCTTGCTCTGATGTAGAGAAGCGCCTACAACTACAGAGACTACAGCTACAACCTCGCTGTCATAGCTTTCGAAAGTGTACAGCGAAGTTACTGGGGCATACTCGCGTTTTTTGGTGCTTGGGGTTTCTCGGGGCGGTTTCGCAGTTTTTGGGGTCTCTGGGGTACATGGGGTCTTTGGGGTACTCGGAAAGTTTGAGGGGTCCCGAGAAGGTCACTCTGTCCATCACTCATCTTCGGTCGGTTTTCGTGGTTCCATGGTCGGACATTGAGCTTTGAGTCGCTCTCCCTGATCCACAGAGCGCGGCATTCATGCCGTGGACCAGTGTCACAGCAGTCCGTGGAATTCGGTCCCCGGTGAGAGCTGCACGCTGCCGTATGAATCTGTCACTGCGGCGATCATAATGCTTAATCGTGGCTGGAGTTTCTCATTCATTTCAAGTGGAACTCTGTGCTCTGTGTTCGGCTTAGCGCCGCCGGCGGCACGAGCAGCGTACGTGATTGCGCTGATTGCATTCGCTGTCGAGAGCAGCCAAGCACTAACGCCCCATTCGATTCTGGGGTCATAGGTTGCGCTGGATCAGTTTTTGAATCGCACGCTCGTCTTTTGTCAGAAGCCGAGTTTTGAGCTCGAAAAACTTTAACTTCATCAACGGTGGCGGCGAACTCTCAAATCGAATACAAAATGTAAATTGTCTCACAATGTAATACTGGCTCCGCTCGCGACTACGACGACCCGAACGCGGTCGCCGCGAACGTCCCAAGGGTCTGAGTTTCCAATTCTTCTGCTCCGCGCGCACTGACGATGAGCAGCGCAAGAGTCGAGTGAATCCACTCCGTCCGGATAGGAATGAGAATGTCCTCGGGTAGAATCGGCTCGTACTCATAAACTTGGTCACATAATTTTTATGAACACACACATGCTAAGCTCGGGACATTTTTCACGGCTGTAATGACGGGATGTCTTCCACATGTTCTGGATAGCCGTCGTGTCGTTCCGCGAGTCGTCCTCCTAAAACCAGCGCTCCCATTTTTTCTGTCTCGCTAACTTCTCTGGCTGGAATTACTGTTGAACTAGTGTAGAAGCGAGAGCAGTGCTCACAGAAACGCTATAGTGCGCCCGAGACACAAGCGGACGATGGCGCGCCGGAGAGCTCGGCCGCCACCAACTTTGTTCGAGGAAGAATTTGATGGACTTCAGTTTTTGTGCGTCCGCCAAGTCTCCATCCAAGAAGGTGGAAATTTCTAGATCGAGGAACATCGTCTGAACAAAGTCTTCAACGGGCTTTGCCGGGATTTTCGAGTCTCAAATTTCCTTTCCGGAGCGATCATCATCGTCAGAGATAAATCTCTCCCGAAGTCGAACCGTCTGCCACAACCTAAATTCCAGGGCTTTCTCAAGAGGGGCCTCTTCCGATGGACCGAAGTCCTTCCCACCTGCGGTCATCAGCGAGCTCCCTTTTCGACCCTAGTTCCGAAACCTCAGAATTCGAAGGTCTGACACTCGGAGAGCGAACTCGGAGAGAGAATCGAAACCCTCGAAATCCACCTGCGGTCGTGGGCCCAACGCGGAGCTTTGACGTGAGACCGAAAACTTGGCTTAGAGGGCGACTTAATCCATAAGAGCCGAAGCTGAACGCGAAAACGCGAGACCGCTCTCGAAAAGTTGCGAATCTGACCTGTAATCTTGTCACGTATCCCGGAGCTTTAGGAAGCCGATATTGTTGTCCCTGTGTCACCAGCCGACCGACCGCGCGGCAAGCAGGCAGGGGAGCGAAGGACCCGAGCGGCAAGCCGCCGACGAGGACCAAACCACCCGCCGCCCACAGTCACAGCAGGTTATTAGATTCAATCGACGATTCCGGAGCAGGGTCTTCATTGAGTTCTTTCCTTCTCCCTTTCTTTTCAGGGACATCGTGTTTGCAACAGGTTGCGGCCAACCATTTCGCGCCGAAATCAAGCCTTGATTCCTGCCCGAATGCGAGCCTCCGATGAAAATCGGCTCAGAGTAAACCTTTGTTGTCTTGAGGAAAAGAGCTCAATAACGAAACGCGAATTCCTTCGAACACGGATGCGTAGGCCATTGTGATATGATGGCGTTCTCGACTTCAACTGTCCACTGCTGGAATCCACAGTCGATCGGTACACAAGTCCAATGCCGCTAGGAGTCAGTTCGCCCCGAGGAGCTCAGTACGGAGGCAGGTAGTCGTACGAATGATTCGGACCCGTATTCATGAAAGAACTCCTCCACCGACTGCGATACCACCACTATGTACAAGATAGTGGACGCGTCCGCGGACGAATATGCTTGGACAACCCCGCACGGAACGCGGTCATCCGAATGAGGGCTTGTATTTGGTTTGCAAAGAATTTTCCGAATTTTAGTTGGCCACACTGTGCCGGAGTCGTTTTTTTTCTCCCTCTCTACGGTCCCGCGGGTCCGCGGGCGCTGGACACCGAAGCGGAAGCCGGCGTTGGAACTCAAAACCCACTCTGATGTGGGAGCTAAAAACTCGAACCGCTCGTGTGTCATGCAGGAGCGTTCGCTAGCTGCAAAAATTACATTCAACGCGAGTTCCCGTCATCATGATTTTCGCAAAATTCGTATACCCGGTCATTATGCGAGCGTTTTTTTCGGCACACTAATTGGGCGAAGCGTTCTTTTGGATTTTATACCGTGAAGGACGATTTTCATTCAGACTGGTAAGCTGGAGCTTCAGCATCAATCTTCCACTAGCTTTATGTACCTCATATTATCCGATGCCGATATGTTCCGATGCAAACAGGACGCAGAATTGTATGGGAGCAAGATGATCCACGAATATCTCGCTGACGGTCAACCAAAATCAATGATCGTTCCCTTTTCCGCTTCTGGCATTCTTTCCTCTAGGCTTTCCTCAAAGGTAACAAAGCGTCCCCACATTCATCTCAACAAAGAGCCAGAATCTCTTTTCTGCACTAGCGTAACAGAAGCTCGCGTTCACGCATGAATAGAGGATTGCGGACGAATGGAAAGTTCCGGTGGCTCCAGTTCTAGAGTCTAGGTCGCTCTCAGCTCTGGGGAAGCCGAACAGGTAGAAGGCACCAGAGAATCTGAGGGGAGTTCGAAGCTTTTTGCTCTTTCTGCTGCTTCTGTCGCCCCTGTTCTCACTTCTTCTGCTTCAGATAGACTTTTTCTTTCAAGAGACGGCTCGCTCGGATAGACGCACGGACGGACAGGAAGTTTCGCGCAGACTGTTCTCCCTGTCCCCAGTTTGCCGCCGTCTTCTGGAGGAAAGGGCGACGACGGGGGACGAGGGCGCCAGGGGTTGGGAGAAGCCGCTGGTGGCGCGGGCCGCGGTCATAAGTCTTCCGAATCCATAACCGATCAGTTCGATACGAGTATCGGACGGGAAAGAAAGAAAGAACGCTGACGGCTGCATCGTCCGCCCAGTCGCACGAACATTGGGACTTGCGGACAGGTTCCGCCAAGGAATCTTGAGAAACAACTGAAATCTGAAAGAGAGAAACAATGGCAAAACAGGAAGCAGCAAAAAAGAACAAGCTGCCTATGATCGTCGTCGTCGCCGTTGTTGCAAAGGGGCGTTGCGTCGCGACTTCGCTTCGGGCCCGGCCGAAGGAAGAGAGGAGGTCGTCGGGTCCGGGGTCCGATAGAGAACGTCCGATGGGGGACGAGGAAAGTCGCTTCGATGGGGCGTAAGGGGGCGTCGACAGAGGAGGCATCCGATACGTCGTTAACATTAACGAAACAACGATCGGGAAAAAGCGTCGGGGATTCCATTCGAAAATCGATTTCTGCCTTTTTCCGTAAACGTACGAACGAACGGCCGATCCGGAGAGCGAGTGTGCGAACGGACGGACAAACGAACGAACGAAAGAAACACAAAAGGTCCAGACAAAAAGTCCTAATGGAAGACACCGACTGCTGCTGCCGATTCCTGACCAACATCACAGCTATCCATCGAGTCCAGCGGCGCGGCGTACACGCGTTGACCTGAGAATGAATTGAAGAGGAACGCGACCTTTCGGATTGAGGGCGGACAGCACGGCCGGAGAGTGACTCGCTGATTTCTTCAGAGGTCCCGCGTTGTCCGAATGTCGTCCTTTGTGCTCCCGAGAAGTTTCCGGAATTCCAAGTGTGAGCGTCGGGCAAACGAATCATCGTAAGCTTTGATATTTCAACCAAAATGAGTCCGAGCACCGCCAAGAGAACGGCAAAGTTCTCGGCGAATAGAGAGGAATCTTTCTTGCTCACAAGAACCTCTCCGCTCGTCCATTTGAAATTGTTATTCCGCGTTGCGGGGTTACGCCGCCAGAAACTTTGAGCTCATCGCGCTTCAGCAGCTATCATCACAAAGAACGGCCAATTGCGTTTCTCACAGCGCTAATGTTCGCCACGTGCACAGCGACGGGACCGGAGCCGACGTCTCCTGAATTGATATTTCCATCGTCAATACCTTCGTTGGTGCCATTGTTAGTCGAGCTACACACAATTAGTCTTGCTTATCCAAAGCAACATAATTTGGAGTAATCCCCTTGACTGACTTGTTGTTGCTAAATATCTCGACGGAGAAGAAGATTAGCCGATAACAAGATCGCTCGTTTCTCTCTCGTTAGCATCGGCGGCGACAGCAGAAGCAGCAGAAACTCAAAAAGTGGCTTCCGTCGCCATTCTGCTGGGCTCCTGCTGAACAACAGCTACCTCTAGAGTCTATGTTCCATCTCCCTCGTTCCTGTTCCCAACTTTCCGGGACGCCGCCGGTGGAAGGTAACGGGTCTGAGGCGTCTGAAGAAAACGCGGTGCCGAGTCATGGGTCACAGGCGTCCCTCGCCTGTGTTCTCGGTTCGACTTACCTGGAACATAAGAGTGTTTTAGATTCTTCGCCAGTTCCAGATCTTCCAAACTCGCCCGGAAAACAGACTCCAATGAGTCAATGTTTGTCGCAGGGAGCTTTCCGGCCACCGAATTTCTTCGGATACTAGCTCGGCAAGTACACGAAGCTCCGAGCTGTGCAAGTATCAGAATGGATTACAGGTACTGCGATTCTTGCTTGCAGTCGTTCCGCGCGTTTACGAAAAGCGCGAAAGCAAAATAATACGGGAACCACGCCCTGGACCGCAACTGTGGGAAATGGATACTCCGACAATATATGTGCACCCAAAGCTCGCAAACCACGCACGTGGTCGTCGTAGCGCTGGTGTAACGATCCCATTCGCGGTTGTGTCGCGACAGCGCTGCGCTGGCTCTCCGACGAAACTAAATGATGCGAAATAATGATATTTCTATGCCGATGCATCCCCTGATGCCGGCCGGGATGTTTTCCACGCTCCATTTTTCGTCGACATTTTATCTTCACTTAGGAACGCTTATCGTCACCCACCTCGATGTCGCCGCCTCCTTCTCCTTTCTTTTCCTCTTGCTCCCATATCCTCCTCTCCCCCCCCCCATCCCAGTCTCATGGTTCCCAGCACTTCGGGGAGGGCGCTCTCGTGTTTTCGTTTTTGCAGTTTTCTCTCCTCTCCCTCCTTGCTCTCGAAAACCTAATCTGTCTGCGAGTCCCTAGGAGATACAGTTCTCGGTCGCAATCTTGTGTTCTTCGTCGCGGTCTTCTGTCCGTTTTGAATAATGGAATAAACCGAGCAGCGGCGGCGGTGACAGAAACGATGACGACGGCGGCAGTGACCTCGGCGGCGAGAGCCGGACACCGCATGCAGTCAAGCCATGGCTGTTCATGCCTTGAACATCACCAGCTCTAGTTTCCGCGATGGTCGCAATCCTCTCAGCTGGTCCCCGTCCTGAGTTGAAACGGAAACTGTTCGTTTGCTCATCCGTCCGGCCGTGTTTCCAGGCTTTGGCGATGATAATTCTCGTTCCCAGCGTCCCCATCTCACGTCGCAATCCCTCGCCGTCCGGTGGTCCCCCTCTTCGAGGTCCATCCTACTCTCTCAACCGTTTCCAAGGCCGCACAGTCTTTGCCGAAAGCCACCCGCATTTGTTCCTACGTACAGCGCAACGTATAAACTCTCCTCCGTCTTCTAACTGGTCTGTTTTTCTTGGCGTGTTTCCTCTCCAAGATAACAATCCGCCGAGTGAGCTTCTTTCAACTTTCCGCTTCACTCGACCAAGCTACCTTGGGCACTGCGACAACTCCGAAACAGGCGCGGTAACGACGGACGCCGTTTTTACGAAACGCTTTACGGAAAGTGGCTGCTTCCATCCAGTTCCGCATCATCACCGTCATCAACCTCTTCCTCCAGGAGAACTAGCATCGGGAGGAGAAGCAGGAGGAGGTTCAACGAGTTCTAGAGTTCCACTTGCTTTATCTGGCTTCGCGCAAACATCGTCCACCAAGCCTGTCGATGCCGCGGAGCAAGAGGTCACGCACATTCGGTGCTTTCTTGGCCGTAAAGAAGGCGACCGAGACTTCGCTCGCTCGTTCCGTCCTCTTCCAGAACAGATGGATCCTCAAAAAAAAAGAGAGAAGCGAAAGCACAGTCGGAAAATTTGTGACGACGATCATTCCTCGATGTTCGTCCGGCCGAAAAGCCCCGGACAGAGGCCTCGCTACGTGCTCTAAATGCGAGCGGGGTCTTCGATAAGTTAATGACCTCCTCGCTCTCTATCTTTCTCTCTCTCTCTCTCTCTCTGGGGTCGGGGACAGGCTTGATTCCTATGCCATCGTATCGAGACCGGGAGAAAGATTGCTCAAAGTTTATCTTTGGCCGCTTGTCGCAGTTTCCCTGGTAGTTTCCGCGCAGTTCCGTTGCGGAACAGGAAGCACTCAGCGCGCCGACCACGCCGATTCGAAGCGGATTGTTCAGGCAGCGATCAAAGTAGATCAAAGGAAAGTGCTCTACATCTAGCGAATTATCAAACCCAAACCCGCGGTTTGCTCGGACTCGGAGGTTGCGAGTCCATCGACACAGAGGTCTTTCAATCAATCGGCTGAATCCCCCGACCTGACTGATTCGAAGTTGGGGAAAACGGGAGACGGGAACGATGGGACGCGAATTGGGAAAAAGGTTCTACAGCGACATTCACAGGCAGAATCCAGAACGAAGTAGAAGCGAGGCCTCACTCGTATCACGGGAGGACGCGAGAGCCCCTGGCCGGGCTTTGCCAATGGAAACCAAGCCTTCTACCATGGCGTTGACAGATTGTGATGCTTCGGTTGGATCTTGGCGAATAAAGCACTCGAAAATCATACACTCGGACGCGCAGCGCACTGAGTGACAGCAACGACTCTTAGGAGACGACGACGACGAGGACGGCGGCGGAGGATGGAGGAGAATCATCGGAAGACGAGGAGCGAAAAAAATACGAACGAATGCAAGAACGAAGCGTTGCGTCACTGCAGCACAAAGCGGAACCGGAAAGATGATTCATTGCGGTCGATTCCTTCTCTCGCTTTTTCTTTTGCTTGCCTCCCGTTCCTTCCCTCGGAAGTCGCGAAACCCAGAAGATGAAACAAGGCAGCTCGCATGGTTGGTTGGAATCTTTCGCGTCAGTTGGTTGCTTGGTTGGCTCTATTCTCATGTCTGGTTGACGGGCGAACGCGTGAGCAGACGGTTGGGCGAGCGGGCGGGTCGTCTGTTCGGTCTAGGTCTGCCTTCAGGGCTATTTGGTTCGTTGTGGTGGGGGAGCTAATGTTTCGTAAACGATTCATCATGACTGGACTCCATGTTCGGTCCCACTTCCTTCCTCTTCTCTCTCCCCCCCCCCCCCCTTCATGACTCCTCAGTCTCCTGATATCCTGAGACATGAGTCTATCCTCCGGTTATTCCTCTCGTTCCCCTCTCCTCAACTCTCTTCTTCCAGTTTCAACTTCTTCCAGTTGAAATTTTCAAATGGTAAGATTCGAGCCGAATTCTCAGGACGAGTCTTTGCCTACGCCACTAGTGTTGCTTGACCACCTGCGCGAGAATCTTGTTCACCCCGCTCATTTAATGTAATTCGTTCAAAAAGTTTTAGATTCAGGACAAACTCGGCATCAAGAAGAAGAACTCCAGAAAAACGACCTTGTGAGCGGCTGTGCTCGCCAGATGAAACGAGCCTGCCTGTTAATTTCGACAGGAATAGAAACAAATTCTCAGTCCTCTGAGATTGGATGGAGCCCTCTCGCAGGACAGAATGAGCGACGTCATTCGATAGACGCAGTACGTAGATAATTATCGTGTCAAGACCACGCGACGATCACATAACCAGTTGTTTCATTTCCTCTTGTTGTCGACGTCGTCGGTGGCTTATTTCCTTGATGTGTACTTGCTATGGTACGAGGGGATTCCGTCTTTTTTGTCCTTTCCCTGTTTCCTATCCGAGCTTCCCCAACATCCATCCTCTGTTCCTCTTTCCCTATTACTCTCACTCTCATCCGGCTTTATCTGATAAACACTTCCTGATTGCAGGCTCTTTGTAGCGTTTACGCTGTGCTCACAATATCAACGGAGTCAATCATTTCTGTCTCGGTCTCCCCGACCTGCTCCTTTTTCCCGGCCTTCGCCTTTCGTCCACGCATCGTTCTTATTTCTCGTCGACCGCGTTGCGCGCAATCTTATCGGTTCCAGACGGTTCCGGACAGTTTCTTCGACGTTTCACCAACTTCCATCTCGAACTCGCGGACAGGGGAGAAAGGCAAAAGTATTGAACCGTCTCCCAGCTCTTGCTCTCTCGGCATTGGTCCCCCGTCCATCCCTCCTAACTCGCACTCCGTTCCTCGAAGTGATAACCAACGAGGCAGGAAGAATCGAGTTGATTTTTCTCCCAAAAACATTCCTCTGACACCAGAGGTCTGATGACATTAGTTTGAGAAATTCAGCTGCCGCGACCATCGCCGGCGCCGCTGTCGTCGTCACCGCTGTTCCTGCCGGCGACAGGAAAAGCAGTCAGCCAGGAAGGTCAGCTTCTGAAAAAAGCCGACCCTTCCATCTCATTGTACGACGACGATCCGAATGTCCAGGAGCACCGACAAGCGCCTTCTCAGCATTCCGCGGCAACGAAAAGGACCGCCGCCGCAGATCGTTGTTCCTCTCTGGCCGCACGACGTAACATTTCGTTACCGTTCTCTCCGTTTCTCTCCATTATTTTCAGCTCAGCGGCCGTTTGAGTCTTCTACTCTCTCGTCTTCTCGAGAATATACCTCAGCCGTCGCTTCTTCTACCGAGTTCGATTGACAAGAAGGCGTCTCGTCTGTCGCTCCCGCTCAAATGATTACGAGTGGCCATAATGAAACATAAGTCACATCAGATAGGCGGTCCCACCTTCTTCTCGCCCTGATACTGAATTTGGTTGTTCGGGTCCACAATCTCTACTCACCGCGGAGCAATCTCTGGCGACACGCGAACGTCTCTAATCTCCCTCAGCCAATTCCTCCATCCGCTCATGAGTAACTGACTGAGTAAACGACTTGGAAGGGGTCAGAACGGAGGAGGAAACCGATCCTCCGCCCGTGCCACTGGCCGCTATGCTGCTAAATGAACCAAGGAAGACCTTAATTAAGTGGCCGCCGACAGACGACAACCTACCAACCAGCCAAGCGATCAACTCCCATTGCCCCTATCACCCTAACATCAGATGTCTCACACATAAATATATCTTGCTGATCCCGTCAGGAACCTGTCCGTCTTCCCCTGCCGGTGGAGCCCCCAGACCCACCCGTTCATGTATCCGCAGCATGTGTTCGAGGAAACGAGCGTTTTCTCGCCGCAAAAAGCCTACCCATGTTCCGTGATCTTCCGGAGATGGAGCCAATAGAGCAAACGATGGCGTGCCCGAGCCCTGCCGAAGTGCCATCTGTTTGGTTAGTGTTCTTATTTCGGAGTTCGTTCCCAGGGATCTTGGCCGATACACCGATTCCGCCTTATAGCCGTTGTTTGCGCCATGTAGCCGCTGAATCCGCCAAGTATCCGGTTAGTCCGCCGAATATCCACCAAGTCCGCCAAGTCGCTCACGATCCCGCTAAGTCTTCACAAAATCCATCTCATTGTCAGTTGCCTACGCTCTTGTATCGCAACGAACTGCTGTGGCTAACGTGTTAGGGTGTTGCTATCGTTCCTCAATAGCAACAAGGAGCAACACTGGAGTCGACAAAAATTCTGTGATATATGTATATATCGCATGAGCGAGCGGAGTCACATCTCGAGAGAAGGCAAGAGGGAAAAGCCCATCAGATCCGATCAATCGCGAAGATGTAATGTGACCACACCGAGCGGGAAGACGAGCAGGGGGAGCAGAGACGAGCACCAGGGGTACTGCACGACTGAGCATTCTAATATCGGATAAGCAAAAAGGTCTGGTGCCATGGGCTCACTGTCGGGGCCAATACCGACAACGGTGCCGCCCCCGACGCCGACGCCTCCAAGCAAGTAAGCGAGTGAGCGGGCGACCGAGCGAGCGAACACGTGAGCATGCGGGTGCTGCTTGATGAGGCCTATGAACCTGTCAGAGATCGGAAGGGAGGAAAAATAGGAGACGCGGCACCGCCGATGGCTAGGTGACAGAGATGATTGCGAGGATGAGCTCCGCTGACTGACAAAATCGCTCAATGTATTCCGACGATGTCCTTATTCCGGTTCAGGCCGAGCGCTTTCGTTGGCCTGTTTCTCTCTCTCTCTCCCTCTCTCTCTCTGTCTTTTATTCTCTCCGCTCGAGTGTATATTTCATTCACTTACTCGGCTCGGTTTCGCTTTCTTCCGCGCCGACTGGCGCCCAAGCATGTCTAACTCCATTCGGTGGAATCTATACGACTTCGCCGTGAATCGCGCAGAGTATGTCGTTGCAGACACAATGAGTTACGGGGTCGTATAATATTTCATGCGGTAATCCGCATGCGGATCGAATCCATACGCGTCACCGGTCTTTGATTCCAAAATGTCCGCTTTCTGCCTTTCTGTGTCGCGTATCGGGTTCCAGCCTGCCGAGTTTCGCCACGATTTCAAGTTTTCCGATATCGCCTGTCATCCGGATGGAAGAGGGAAAACAGCATCCTGTTTAGGGCCCGATTTAGAGGCCGATCCCGAAATTCCGAACCCGACCAGGGTCGTCGAAACCAGGGCATCGTTGAACTTCGAGTTGGATCATTTGTGCTTGACTTGGGGCTTCAAACCAGGATTCGGTTCATGGCGGATTGAGATTCGGAAGCGCATTTGGTGGACCAGAGCGAACGAGAGGTTCGACAAAGAAACATCGCTGTCCCGTATCGCAACATTTATTTAATCAGCTTGAGAGAACCTGGAAGGGACTGACAGAGCGTGGACTTCGGCTTTGTGCTCCAGCGTCGTCGAGTATACAACAACAACATCAGCAACGAGAGGCTTGCAGCGACCCGATTTCGTTCTTCGCTTCTGTCCTCCTTTTTGTCTTTCTTTCTGTTCCTACTTCTCCTATCCTTCCATTTGCTCCTCGTCGGATGGATCGTCGTCAGACTGGAAGATACCCTTTTTCCTGTTCCGAGAGGCGGCGGTGGCGGGTCGACGACAACAACATCGGCAGCGGGGGCGGCGACAACAGCAGCGGCAGCGGCGACGATGACAACGAAAAGAAATACCGAGCAATGCGATCCGCTTTCTCGAGCACGCCTTCGTTCTTCGAGAGAAGTAATTGAGAATGGGATGGATTGATGCCCAGCCGGCAGTCTCTGAATCCTTCTGCGATTTGACTAAAGCTCCTTCCCATGGCGTTCTCCCGGTTTTTGCATCGTGCAGCTCACTTTGACGCAACGTGCAACGGCTGGAAACAGAAGAAAATACAAAAACGAGCGCAACCAGCCGCTGCCAACCAGCCTGCAGTGCCACTTATTGCCAACAACGAGGAGCGCGCGCGTTTTCGTTGTCGTCATCGTTGCCGCCGCCGCCATCATCAGGAGATTATGATCGCTAGATGCGTCCGCAGGGATTGTCCAACGCAGGGCAGACATTTTATCGTTTTGCAACTATGTTCGTCGTTTTTATCTGAGCACTTGGTTGGTCGAAGCAGTGTGCTCTGCTCTGGTTTCCTACAACGACATGCTCTCTAATGGGAGACAACAAGCAATTCGTCTATTGCTTTGCTCATTGATTGCTTCATCGACCCAGGTATTTCGTAGTCTATTTCCTCAACCTCGTATTTTCGTGATAATTCGTACAGTTCCGGAGTTCACCGAGGGACAAGATCAGTAGGTAGACGATTGATGCAATACGAAATGTCTGAAGTTCTTCTCGAAAACGAGTCGACTGTCACGTCTGGGTTCGTTGCAATGCGTGGATCTCATGGCTTTGGGGAATCTGTTATTGGTTCCTGACTTGATGCGCTGCTCTTCTTCCTGTCTTTATGCGCCCAGAAATCCTGCCGGTTACGAAGGCTGGGAGAACGATCCTGCATCCGCAGGATTCCTCGCTTGGAAACCGTGGGGAGATATTTCAGAAAATCTTCACGTACTGACGGGCGATTCAGAGCATTCCAGAGCGAGGAATCGGACTCAATGCGGGCGGAAACGCCGAAGTACGGAGCAAGCGGCAATCGGGATGATGAACAGGAGGGAATCTGGGGGCAGGATACGAAGCTTACGAAAATAATCAAGGAGAAGATGGGCCGAGGCGCTGGAAAACTCAAGAAAGTAGAGCACAACCGGGAACCGACGGGTGGGGGACGGGGATGTAAAAAGCGTCTGGTGATGCCGGCAGTGGTGTGGTCTGCTTTCGCTCGTATGATGATGAGCCGCAGAGATCATCGTCGAGCATCACTGCACTTCACACACGAAACAGACGCCAGAGCGGAAATACGCCCGAGTCGCAGCAGGAACAGATCCCGGAGAGGGGAAACGGAAGAAGCGTCGGCGGGCGGGAAAACTTGGGAAAGCCGAGAAGAACGCTTGAGAAGGAAATACGTTCCAGTGGAAAGCTAACCCTGAAGAAATTGATATCCCGCCGTCTTTGATCATCAAGGGGAGAAGCGGACTTTTAACCCCTGGACGATACGCCAGCCACTGATGGTGCTTACTGAAGCCGTTCATGACTTTCAGTCCTCGGAGGGTCAAAGGGTCAACTCACAATCAGTTGTTCGTCTTTGGTTCACTTCTGGCTGTTAAGCAGTGCGACAGGAGCTCGCCGATCGCTGCGACAGAGCGGTTTTAGCGGTTCATCCTTTCACAGAAACGATAGCCAAGTTGTCTAGGCTCCGCCATGCTGACGTTTCGGGATCCGCAGGTTGTTGGTCCAAACACCGTTCTTTGGAACCGGGAGGCCGCCTTCTTCGAAAATGGTTCTCATGGGGTATTTTGGTCAGGCGGCGGATGTTATGGAAATAATCAGCTGGCCACGACCTCGCCCCCTGCCTTGCCCACCTCTGGCTCTAACATAAGTCGTGACCCCCGAACCGACCAACTCTTTTCCATTTCCAGAAAGGAATCCTGAGCTGTTCCCTCCAAGCAGCCGTATTCGCTACTCTCGCTTTGTTTCGAGTTTCATTGACAGCTCTTTGTTTCGTCTACGGCACTTCCGCCGAGCACGAAACTGAAGCCTACGATTCCCAAGAATAACTTCATGGTCAGCGAGCAGAGAGCAATTTTCGTGACCTGGTGTCGTAAGCAGCCGTGTGCGTTTGAGAGGCAGCACTTCCAACTCGCGTGGTTGGTCGAAAAATTCCCCGCGGACTCTTGCGCCTCGTCGAGTCCGGGAATATACCTTTTCTGGAGTGACTCCTCGCGCAGCTTCCAGAGAAACATTGAATTCCTGAGCGGAAGCTTTGCCTTAGATGCACCTAATTTTCGGGATCTGTCTTTTGTGGCTGCAGTCGAATTCTTCGAGGAAGAATCGGCAATCATTTCATCGTAGCTCGAGTGCTTTTACACAAATCGATCGATGAACTGTTTCGCGTCGTCTGCTCGAACTCCCGTCTGCCGACTCCGACGACGCAGACTCCCGGTCTTTGTGCCACGGAAAGGAATCTATCGAATGAGAGATAAACTCCACCTCACTGCGTTCATCCAGCAGAGCCGATTCAGCGAGGGCGAAGGATGTGGGCGCGCATCCTTTTTCTCTCTTTATCGACCTTCCCCCCTTAATCCATCTTACTCCCGTTCTGGTATTTTGCTGAATCTCCGACTCTCCATAAAGAAGGTTCATCTTCTGGATATCCTTTCGCCACTTTGGCAGCCATCGTCGGTCTTCCAACCCCATCTCTCCGGGAGCCGCGCCGTCTTCATCAGCCCAAAACGATGGAGATGCCGGGGAACGAAACTCAATAATCAATTCGCCTTGGCTGAATACCCCGTTGCTTGCGGCGCGCGTTTAAGCACACACACACTCACAAGCGCAAGCACTTTTTCTTTGTTTTTCTCGGAGACGTTTTCTCGGGGCTCATTCTTCTTTGTTGGTGATGCTGATGCCGCCTTCAGCGAGGCGTAAGCGGACTAGGGTACCAGAGAACTCAGGAAGACTCCGACGACGCAACGGGAAACGAGGGAGCGAAATAAGAGGAACGAGCACTTTTGCATCAGACACGAATGAAGTGGATCGGCTCGAGAAAAACGAGTTCGACAGGCAGACGGACAGACGGACGGAAGAAAGAGGCTCTGACAAAGACATTAAACAACCAGGAGGAGGGGAAGTGGGAAGAGGGGTGGGGTTGAAGCACAGAAGGGCGGCGCGCGAATCTTTTCAAACGAAATCGGATGAATCCTTTCCTTCGCTCAAAGGGTTGCTACCCTGTAGATTAGCGAAACCCCATCCCGACCCGAGCCCATGGCCTCCTTCCCTTCCCCTTGATCCTTAGTCGGCTGCTAACACCAAGAGGACGGGATCCGGGAGTTGCAGGATACTGCTGGTTGCTTGCTTGACTGGTTGCTCGCTTCTGCGCTTATATCCGGGCGCCGGTGTTCGTTTTTCAAGCGCTTCATCTCCGTCAAATACCCGAAAGCTTGTTTACACAGGACGGGAGCCCCTTCGCCCCCCCCCCCTCCCCCCTATTTGTTCTTGCTTGTTGCTGGTTCCAACGGTTTTCTAGAGATACTCTGGCAGAAACCAGGTAAGACGACCGAATCCGTCGGTAAGATATCAGGTTTTCGCGTGAAGGTCTCGAGTCGGAAGCTGAAAATATTGTGCAACTCTACGCGGCGCGGCAGGAACTTTCGTTGAAGCAGCTGAGTGGCCGCTCCGAAATAACGTCATAGTTGACGGATGGAGTCGGGAATCCGTTGTGACGACTCGTCGACGTTTTCGGCGACGAACCCGTCGTCGAGGCCTTTGCCAACGTCGCCGTTGACATCGTGGCTGCCCTCGCTGCTGCTGCTGCTGCGACTGAACGCAGATGGAATTCTTCAGGGAAATCTATCTATTCCTTATTCTACTCCCGTTTCTCGTCGAGGATGTTCGGGGTAAGGGTTCTCCGGTTCTCGTCGTTACCACCCTTTTCTCCCTACTTACTGTTTCTGTTTCGTTTCCACTAACTGTGTGCCGAAGCGAACCATCCCGCCAAAGTCAGGGAAAACGTTCCCACAGCGGCTTCGGGGGTTCGGCGGTTTGGAAATATATCTGGGACTTGAACCGATGTGGCTCATGTCGAACCGACTTGAAAGCCTTGTCGGTCGCTCATGGGGAGATCAATTCCCAAACTCCGTGCTAGTGCAGTTACAGTGTGAGTCGGTTTTCCGCGCCATTCATCCTTTCGAACATCTTCTCCGATTTCGTCTGTGAATGGCCGACGAATAGAATTTCTCAGTGGCCCGAAAGATACGATTCATCCTCCCATACACTCACCTGCAACAGAACAAGGAACGACTATTAGTGGAGGAATCTTCTAATGCTGGAGATTGCAGCCATATCTCGACAAGTTTTTGAGAGCATTTTGGCGTCGTGTTGCTCGATCGAGAGCTCCTCACTTCCTCGTCGCCGGAATAGATCGAAACTCTCTAATTTCGTAGCGAATGCGACTCACTGCAGGCATTCGAAGACAGAGACGGAGACTCATATAACTCATTCCTACTCAGACCCGTCATCCGATGAATCTATTCTCTGCCTTGTACTGAGGATTAGAGGGAAAATCCTATTTCTACTGTCCGTAAATCGTCCCCGTTGTTACGATTCTCCGCTTTGATTGACACAAAGAAAGCCCAGTAACACGCATGCGTCGCTCCGTCGTTCCGGTCTCTTCATGAGCCAATCCCTGCCGGGGAAACACATAGACATACAAACCAGTCGGAGGATCCATCGGGGTTCATTACAGATTGGAATCCTCCGAGTCAGTTTGATATCTATGCTCCCTCCCGGTGCTCTACTCCTTCGATTGAGTTGCGAGGCAGAGAAAGAACAGAAGGGCCTGTAGAAGGAGGGAGATAGACTTGGGTACCGATGGGGGAACAAGTCCCCCCTCCCCCAGCCCTGCTAGTCGAAAACTGTCAATAGCTAGCCATACCAAACCACACACTGGAAATGAAGGCTTCATTTCGTGCTGTATCTCGATCCTCAACCACCACCGCCCACCCTGCTTCCTCAGAGATGAACACTGCTGGTCTGGGCTGTCGTCTGTCGGTTGGCTGGCTGGCCGTTCGCTTTCTTTAAGCAATCGTGACTTGTGCTCTGAGATAAGAATACGATTCTTCTACGAAGAAGCCGAAAGCTGTCAACCGGCCTGTGCTCTCGCTCTCGAGCGAGTGAGGGAGACCGTAGTCGAAAGGAAGAAGGGAGAGAAACAGTGAGGAGCAGCAGATTGGATGGTCGAAGCAATTGCTACCAACTACCGGATTGCAATGATAAGTGAGCGACAGGATGAGCGATACTCTAATTCAGCTGGTCGTCTCCCACTTCGCTCGCTGGCTGGCCAGCTGGTCGACCTCTTGGCGATGAACGAACGACCAGACGAACGGGTGAGAAATCGTCGACGGATGTGTTACTGAATAGAAGCTGCTGCTGCTGCTGCGGACGGTGCCGAGTTGGTTACCAAAAGCGGCAGCTCCGAGAGGGCGAGAAGTTGTCCGCTGGGAAAAGTTGAGAGACGATGTTTCGAAGAAGCCAGAAGCGGAAGAACATTTCGCTCGATTGGATGAGGATGTTTCTGCCAGCGAAATATAACTCACACATCAGCCTCGGAAAGAGCCGAGACCTCACGGGCCCGCGGAGAGACTTGATTGGAAATCACGGGAACGGCCAGGGTCCGTCCCTCGGCTCATCTTCGGATTGTGAGTGGTGGGCTGTATTCAAGCGCCAGGAAATTCGAATTCATGCGGCCCGTTGAGTTTCCCTTGCGGATCGCAGGAAGCTCGTGGAAATTATCGGGACTCCGGGAGAAAAGTGACGCTGCGGTCCCGCTCGGGAGCCGAATGCACTGTGCTACCGCTTCCGCGATGGAGAAGTCCATTCGCAGCGGCTACGGATCCGTCCCATTTGGCGTTGTTTTATGGATGGAAGTGCCGCAACGGAGTCTAAATGCACTCAGAGGAGGAGAAACACATGAGAAACAGAAAGAAAAATGCCTTGAAAGAAAAGGGAGTATTCTCAACTTTATGACAGCGGGCACAGCGCCCTAGCACCAAGCCGTTGCTTTTCCGCTCAGTTTTTTTCTTTGGCCCGTTTCCTCTCGTTTCTCCCTTACGCCTCTCGCGGCGTCGGGTGTTCCCCAGTTCCCAAAGCCGTTGTTTCCCGCCATTTCGGGAGAGGAAAAGTGCTCGCCGAAAGAACATAAACTCGGCACGACCAGCTCGGGCAAAAAATAAGGATCGAGAGCGAGCAAGCGAGCCCCCTGCCACTCAAGTCCTGGTCATTACGTCGAGTCCTGAAGTCATTGTCACATTTTCGTTCGATGGTGCTTGTCGGTCGCGAGCTCGGACATGACTGAACTTGCCCTCGTGATCTCGAGCGGCCAGGTATCGAGGTTGTACCAAAAGGATATTGCCGCTTTCAGCGGTCGGTCACATTCGAATTTAAGGAACAAGAGAAGAGGGAAAATGTGGCGTAGACGAAAACTTGGCAAGTGTGTGTAAAGCCGACGGGACAAGCGGAGGAGGGGGGCCCGCGTCCCCCGGCCGCACATTAGACATGGCGCGCCATACCGACGCTTGCTTTCTCCATCTAGATGATGGAGTCCACTTCCGTTTGGTGGGGTGGCGTGCGAGTCAGATCGCCGCTTTCTCAGCCTGCCGTCACTCGGGTTGCCTACTCACCCTATTGCTCTGGCCCGTTCGTTCGCTCACCGAACTATTACTGCTGCTGCTGCTGGCGCCATTACCAGCGAGACAAGGAGCCAAATGCTGCCACAACGACAGAGATCTTGTAGCGAAACTCGCCCGCCCCGCGTTTGTTCCGCACCCTGACGCTATGCCGCCACTGTACACACGAATTCTCTTCCATTTCCGCTCATGCTTTTCCCGCTCTCGGGTTTCTTTTTTTTCTTTCGCTTTCTCCCTCTGCGCCCACCCCACCGCGCAGCTCAACTTTAAGCGATCCAAGCGTAATAGTGAGTGCTACAAAATTTTGCTCAACGGCCCAGCGTTTGGCTCTGACCCCGCTGTTCCGTTCGCACTGTAGGCCCAAGAGTCCTTAAGGCGCTCGTATTTTTTCCATTTTCACTTTCGGCCGCTTGCTCACTCAGGATACCATGGCCACTCGGAAAGCTCAAAGCGCTCATTTCCCCGCTGACAAGCCTCTCTCTCTTCCCTCTTCATCCAACCGCTGCGCTACCTCTTTCTGCGTGCGCAGCCTATTCCCGGGGCTTTCTTGAGAAAACCTTGAGAAGCTCGGAAGCTGTGAGAACGGTGATGGAGGCATTAGGTTCGCTTGAGAGGCTCCGTTTGCTTTCTCGTCGCTGCTATCGATGCCGTCTGAATCGAGTGAGGTTTGTTCAAACATCATCATACCAGAGGGAAAATTTTTCGCAGCAGCCCGAGAGCATCGAAGGCTAATGCGGACCTAAG
This sequence comes from Neoseiulus californicus, assembly GCA_028455905.1. Classification (NCBI taxonomy): domain Eukaryota; kingdom Metazoa; phylum Arthropoda; class Arachnida; order Mesostigmata; family Phytoseiidae; genus Neoseiulus; species Neoseiulus californicus. The sequence continues at coordinate 412,855 of JAMQGS010000003.1, forward strand.
CAGCGAACTGAACACACGATTCGATGGTTTCTGTTTGGGCTTTGTTCATCGCGCTCGCAACTCGCTCGCTTGGCTTGGCATATTCCGCAATATCGCTTCGGGTCGTTTTTCGTCGACCGCAAAATGTGTTCGCATGAACGAGGTGCGAATTCCCTTTGCGAGGACACCTACGGCGAAAAGTGATCCACCATCGTGGGGAGCATGAGGCGCAATAAAGGAAGGCTCCCTGATTGCACCTTCGCGAAAATTTCGAGGACTCTTTGAGAAGCGCGTAAGACTGCAAATCGATTGAGTTACGATTCACGAATATGAACTGTAGGAGCGACGCACAGGAATACAAGGAGACAGAACTGAAGGCAGACGGAGGCGATGTTGGGGACAAGAGAAAACGCTCTAGTACAGTGAGTGCAATATCAATGTCAACAATGATTTATTTCCGTACTACGGTTGCCGGTCCTCTAGGGACAGAAGTCTTTTTCTCCAAGAGTTCGTCCGTCCGGCCATCCGTCCGCCCTTTTCTTCGTCCGGCTGTCTGCCTTGGCGTAGGCTCGCCTTTGTTTCGGCTCGGCTGTCTTCGATGCATACAGAACCGTCCTCAGGATTGAGTACGGATGTCAAGTGGGCCGGCAGCAGCGTGCTTTCTGCGACTGACCAACTGTCGACTGGCCGGTGACTCTGACCGGGTGTCGGCGGAGAGTCTCTTCGGCTTCCGGAGATGTTCTAGAATGCTTTTCAATGATGTCACCAAAGACCGCTGTCAGCTCCACAGTATCCAAGAGGCGCGGCAAGGATACTATGGCGACGCTTGACTTGAGTTGGAGTACTTTGGCGTAGATAGCGGCGGATCAAGCCGACCATGACAATGGTTCTACCTCTCTCTGAATTGAAAACCTCCTTTTTGTTTCTGTCGTGATGAATCGACATCGGTGGAAAATGAACTCGGCGGAGGGAAATTATCCCGCTGGTATTTCTGCCGACTCAGAGAATCGAGTGGTGGATTGGTTGTCGAAACGAGACGGAAACGGAAAATGAGAAGATTCCAATCAAGCTTTCGTCACTCTGGAGTTCGTGTCGGAGAACCTAACTCCTTTAGAAGCAAATCTTCCCGATGCTATCAGATGGTGCCCGTGTCGTTGATGTTGTCGTGCGAGTTTGCAGCAGAAAGAGCAGCTGTGTGGGTCGCGCACGAGCGCTTCAATTTATCAACAGATACTGCAACCAAGCAAACTCACTTCTGCTGCAGCCGCTGATTAGATCTGGCGTTTGTCCTGCGCCCGCTCGCTTGCTCAGCCCTGGAAAGACGGTCTGAGGAAGCAGCAACGCAGAGAGTGTTCGGGTGCGGGAAGGCGAGCCGAAGAGAAACAAGCAACGATACACCGAGGGGTCCGTTCTCTCGCCTCAGTTCTCTTTGAACGACAATGCGGAGATCGTTGCAGGCGGCAAAGGAGCGCCCAGGTTAGTTATCTTCGTCAGGCAGCTGTAGTCCTGCGCCGTTCTCGTCCGTCCAAGCTCGTCTAAGATAGTTCCTGAATTGGACCCGCAAACAGACGAATTCGGGCCTCGTGCAGGCTAAGCAAACCACGCACAAGACGGATGAGGTGGAACATCTCGATTCTTCCCAGGATCGCTACTTCTATACTGAATGGGAAAACGAGTCTCTGACGTTGTTAATCATATCCATGTGAACACGAAGGGAATTCGATCAACGCAAATCCACAGACTTATCATGCTAACACAATTCAGCCTCATCTCAAGGAATGAAGTTTAGATTCCTCGGTCGGGGGCTCCGAGATCGCGCCACTCACGCCGCAAAGTGCCGACGACGCACGGGAGAGCATAACAGAGTATGGCAAGCGTAGCAGCGAGGCCTAATTGTTGTTGTTTCTCCTCTCGCCGCCACCGCAACGGCTCTTCCCGCCCACAACGTTGTGGCTAACGAGTGGAGGTTTTGGTTTTTTATCTGTTCTTAGCTGGCGCCATGCCGCGTTTTCATCACCGCCTCAAGGTCTTCCGTGCGATGTTGAAGTGGCTCTACGCCCTTTTCCGTGTCCAGAGCCGTGCATGCATGCATCCCTCCCACACACCCCCGTCTAAGTTATCGTGGTGAGCCGAGAACATGAACTAGCACATTAAGCGATCACACAACTCGGCCGGTAAACTTTGCCGTCGCGTGGCAAGGTTGACAGGTTCCCTGGGGGTGGGTCACCACTTTGTGCCTCATTGGTGGCCTTTATTTTCCCTAATTATCACCATCGATGTGAACGAGTATCGCTACGATAGCATTAGGGCTCAATTTCATGGTATACCGTTAATTTATGATCATAATAGTCCCCATTGTGCAATGCGTTTCAATGATTGACCGCATAATACATCATCTGGGCTATCATGTCGTCAAATTATCCGGTGATCCGGTCGCATGCCAAATCGCCATGGTGTGAGCTAACACAGTCGTAAGAGGCAGTATCCTCCGATGGTATACGGGATCGGATGCATCACAATTGCATCAATATCGAATGCAACATCCCTCGATCACGATTCTGGTCACGGCACCCGACACCACTCGAGAGCTTGAGAATCCTCCTCAAACTCAGACCGTCCGTCGGCCGTTTCTGCGTTTCCCGAACCAAAGCAGAGTCGGCTCAACAGAAGCTTGTCTTGGCACAGCAGCGCCGAGAACTCGCAACAGTGTTGACATTCAGAGGCTTCGGCACGTGCAAGCTCGCCTCCCCACCCGCCTGTTTGCACCCTCATTCAAGCGATCTCCCACCATCTTGCTTCCCCTTAGCAACCAGACCCAAGTGAGTTATGCCCACCAGAGCGGTGTAGGTAGAAGTGACAGCAATCCGAGAACTTGGTGAGCCCACTAACTGACTGACTCGTTCGCTTGGTGGCCGGCTAGCGGAAGACTGACGGACGGACGGACTGACTGACTGACTGACTGCATCTGGATGACTGGGTGGGCTAACGGTGAACTCCCCTGAGTATTTCATCATCGGCCCCTGCGCAGCTATGCTTACGCACCCGCGGCGCTTGACACCCTGTTATTAGACTGATAAGACAGGGATGCAGGGGTCGACTAGTCGTTCGGTCGGTGCGTCTGTTCAACCGCCCGTTCGTGGGTCGCTTAGTCGCTCGTGAAAAATAACTAACTACGACCAGCTCGTGGGGGCACGCATGAATCTCGCTGCCGCGGCGGCAGACCGGCCGGCCAGCCAGCCAGCCACCCGGAAACACAGCAAACATCCCGATCTCCTTTGAGAGTTGATTCGGAGTCGGCATCGAGGTACGGTTACCCGATGCAAAGCTCACACAACGCGCGTCAAAGACCTCTGAGCTGCCTCTGAACGAACATCCGACCAAAATTTGATCAAATCGAAGAGATTCGGCGTTTAGTGACAAAACTTCGTATGGTGACGTCTGTGATTCTATTTTCTCATTTCAAATCTATCTGCTCGGAGGCGTTTGTTGCAAAGTTGAAGTACGGGTAATACAGTTTGTCTTGTTTGTCATTGTCGGTGACGAGAAACGGAACAAACAGAGTCAGCCTAATTTGTTTGCATGCTCAACGTACTCCACGATTACATAACTCGATGACAGCTCGACGGAATATTCACCAAGACTCACTCGAACGTAACTTATGAGCACGAATCAAGCGATTGTCTCCAACTGATTCTGGATCGAAAAGCTGAACACGTTTGCTCGCTATCGGAGAACGATCCGATGTAAAACAGATCTCATCGACTCCGTGGAGTTGCTCGTTGGTTCGATGCCATATCCACAATACAGGCGTAGTGGGCTTTACGAGAGGCCGATAGGGACCAGTGGCTTTGCGGCCGCCCGCGCCACAGCTCGGAGTAGTCGGCGGCGTAGACGTGGAAATAACGAGCTCGCGAAGTACACGACAGTTGAACACGAACGAACGCCCAGAGGCAAGGTCACCATAACAGGAGTCGCTCGGCGCAAGAGCAGTGGATTACAGCATCACTCGGATCATGCTCTCGGAGGTCCGGTTGCTCGCGACCATGGGAGCGTTCGCATTATTTCCGGTTTGAAAATCGAGTTGACTGAAAGACCATTGGCCCGAATCGGTGGAATGGCACGATAGTATCGGCGACGATTTCGAGGCTGGATATTCCAGAGCTGTGCATGATCTTTGGGTGGCTCCCGGCATCCTTCCCCGCCTGATTCTTGGGAAACTACTTTTGGAATTTCCCTTTTAAGGGTTTTAAGCCATTCTCCAATTCTCGTCGGAGAAAATTCTTCCTTCGAAATCTATCATATGTCCTGTCTCTGGTAACAGACCTGTGTGCTCGGTTCATCACTCAGCAGATGGTGTTTGAAGCAATCGTCAGACAGAAGCGTTTCCAGAATCTTCAAAAACCGCCTTGTTCGCATTGGGCGTCTGTTGAAAAATGATATTTCGACCGAGAGTTTGCGTTGCATTCGATTCGCGGGAGGATGCACGCGGGCAATCAGAAGCAAATGAATCGCCGCAACTGCAGCCGAAAATTCGAATCGCGGCGAAAAACAATGTCGGTCGCGTGATTAGTTCTCATCTTTCAGACGAACAATGCTGACGCGTTTTCATCGAGGATCCCAGCCCCCCCCCTCTCCCGCTCGCTCTTTCAACACAACCGACGGTGTCGCTCATACCTGCAAAGGACTTCCATTACGGACGTCGGCGGTGCTGCCGTCAATCTACCTTGGCAACGCCAACTTTCATCTTTATTGTCGTCGATATCAGATTTCGATCGATGATAGATGAAGTTCTCGATAATGAGTTCTGTGGAAGAACTCATCGATGCTAGAACGGGTGAAGTCAGCTTTTGTGCGAGTCGTCCCCGTTTCTTTGAGGAGCAGAGTCACGGGAAAGATCGGCAAGGCAGCGTGAATCAATGGTGGCTCCGGCATGTTATAATCTCGCCAAACTGCCCACGGCACCACTTCGCCTCGCGGATGTTTGCGATGGGTCGGTCAACAGGCCGAGCGCTAAATTGGTCGGGTGAGTTGATGCGCATTTATAGACATCGTGGCCTTGATCTAGAATAGCTCGAAATTTAACGCCTCAAGAGCCCAATGTTGATCAAGTTTATTATTTCCGGCTATTTCTGATATATTTGGTGAATTCAAGATCCATTTGTCGCGTGCCCGGCGAGATTTCATTTACAGCGAGCCTAGCAATCGATAACGCTGCTGTACTGGAACCGCCATGATCCGCACTCTCCGTGGTGACTATGCCGATTGCGTTTACGATCGTTATAGATGCGCAATGAAGATTTTCTACAAGATCAAAGTAGCAATTACGTCTCCGTCATCTCCAACGAGTGCAGCGGTCACTCGTTCGCTTGAGAACTTTCCTCAGCGTCACCGGAGACGAGCCGCAACATTGTCATAAGAGAAGCACAGTTCACGAGGCACCGGGTGAACGAAAATCGTAACCAGTCGGCATCGCCTGCAGCAAGGGGGGAGTCTACCAATCTCGCTTTATGGACACCGGTGTTGTCGTGTGATTGTATCAGAGAACGACAAGACGGCATACCGTCTGACTGAGGGAACGAAGGCAGGAGCCGACGGAGGAATAACACGAGATAGAACAACGAGACAACGGTAAGGAGTTCCATGTACCGAGAGGAAATCAACAGCGCATGCAACAGAGATAGTTTCGCATTACAACCTCACAAAGACCTGTACGACGAAGACAATGAACTTGAAGGGGAAGGACCAGACGGACCTTTTTGTAGTAATCGTCTTCGTGAATGGAATCCCGTTCTCATGAATGTCAGCATGAATGGGCTAATGAATGAGCTGTGCGTGACACGCCATTCGTGACCTCCGCCGGAGGCCAGCGGCAGACGATTGCGAATGTATCATTCGGTGGCATGCCTCAACCAACCGCGAATAGTGAACCCATCCGAGTCTTCTATACAGTCAAACCAAAATGAGCTAGACGTAGAATCGATTCAGACTTCATCTCCATTCTACTCAGATGATGACATTTCAGAGAGCCTGGAGGGAACTCAATGTCGACCTTTTCACCGGATTCAGAGTAGGTTCGGGAACTTCTCCGAAAAGCTCCGTGGGGACTCTCCCTTCCGTGTCGATTCATCTCTGGAAGTAATTCACAATCCACCGTTTCCAGCGTCCTTAATTCGTTGACGCGCGACTCGACTACGTACGGCCGTTCATCCGTTGTTCTTTGATGTTGTGTATGCAACATAGAGCTATCAGAGCTAGCTGATCTCACGGCCCATTTGAGTTGATGAAAGCTCCGGCCTGTTACCGTCGGTCCGTGTGTCTATCGCGCTCTGTTGGTGTCCGTCCGTTCGTCCGCCGATCCATCTGTCGGCGGCCGGTCGGCCCGGTTGGTGGTTGCTTGCTTGGGCGCACAAGCGCAGGAGACGATTCCGCATTCTTGCCGCAGAAGCTGCTGAACGAAGGGATCGTTCCTGCACACTCTCGCTGTGCCGCGGCAATCTCCCGTTCTTTCATTCCCTATTGCCGCTTCATATTTATAAGCGGTTATAGCCCGGGGCAAATCTCGTCATCGTTGTCGTTCGTCGAGGATGGTCTTGAAGAATTCTTTCGACTAAAAATACGTCTAGTTCCCTTGCTGGATTGCGTGGCTTCGGCGCTTGTATGGCCGGCCGTGCAGCCGGCCGACCGATTGACGACATCATGGGCGACGACAGAATTCGCATGGATGACAGTACTCCGGCTTCGCTCGATGCCATGACCGACAACGACGGACTCTCAACGTCGCGTCGTATATGTACACAAGCCTGAGCGAGGGCGGCCGCTGGAAGCCGTTCTGAGATATTCCATGGAGCCGGAAGACGGCAGCTATGGTCCATCCGGCCCTCAAGTGGACGATGCGACAATTTTCCAAGTTCACTATTTTCGGAAAAGAGCACACGCAGCTCTTCGTGCTCTCGCCATATTTTCCGTGTCAATATCTGCATCACCCGAGGTTCCTGTACAAATCAGAGATCAGGTTTGTGCTGATAACGAGGGTGCTAAGGTTGTTGGAGCACAGAGGCCGAAGTATCCGAAACGCAGTGTGAAGCTCTACATGGAGGAGTTTCCGCAAATTTTTGTGCTGTCACAATGGTTGCTGGTATTGTACCCCGTGATAGATGAAAAGACAGATGAACCGTGAGGTCATAATGGTGTTCCCGGCCAACTCCTGGTCTCGGTGAGGGGTGGACATCCAGGGCACGGTCGGCAGAATGGCGTCGTTCATCTCCCAGTATAGAATTTTGGTCGTCGTCGTCGTCACCTTTTCCCGTCCTGCGGCGTCGTCGTCGTCGTCGTCGTCGAGGGACAGAGTGAGTATTTGCTCATCCAACGGCAAACACACTTTAGTGGGAGAGCTCTTCTCCGTCATGAGGCAAAAGATCGGCCGACAGTCGCTGGTTGCCGACGTTCCGGTGTCACTGCGGCTTGGGTGCTTCGGCCACATTGGACCAAGACGCGATGCATCAACGTCAACTTTTGAGCAACGTGCAGCTCCATCATCAGGTGTCTCTTGCTTTGCGCGGTTCCCGATTTTTGAAGATTCTTCTCGGCTTTTTGTTGCATTTCCTCTCCACCTCTTCCATTCACCGCTGAATCACCACGGAACTGCTGCTTTCCTCGTTTTTTTATTCCTCTGACTGGCGAATCGGCCGACTTAGGTGGGGTGATGGGGTTTTCGCTGACTGAGGGCCTCCGTTGCGCTCCGCTGTGGGGACGGCTTATTGATTACTGAAGCCGCCTGAGTTCCTACCCTGATGACAACGGGAAAGGCGGCGGCTTTCGACGGCGGGCGGCAACAACAGCAGAGGCGACGACGATGACAACGGTGCTGATCTCGGTCGCGGGGAGGGGCACAACGGCCCCCAGTAGATGAGCTCTTCCGGTGGAAAAATGAAAAATGACCAACTTTTTCTCCCCACCTCCATTGGCGTTGCCGCGTCGGGCAAAGGGCTCGGTACGTTAGTTTCTCTTTCATGGTCTGCTTCATAGTTTCAAAGCACTGATTTACCCGCCCTGCTTCCGCCTGCTGAGCAAACTGTTCGTGGACGGAAGGATTAGAATAATGGCAAAATGGGAAGATTATCGCGAATGGGGATCGGAAGGATCGTAGTGATTACGTTGTGGAGAGATGATGTCGGATCTAGTCGCCGAGAACACCTATGTCCCACAAAGAACCTCCAGAATCTGCTGTTGAGCAACAGCTCGTATACCAGCTTGGTCTGACGGAACTTGACGATGAGTAGACGTCGCAGATGACGTATCACTGGAAACGCCCGGAATCACAGGAAGGAATCAGGAAAAATGTTCCACAGGAATCAATGGACCAAACCGGTATCGGTCCTCACCACCCTAATCAGAGCAGAGACCGTTATTCGTGATCGGTCTTGCCCTGAACACGATTTGAAATATTCTCAGCAGGCCTGGATGTCGTCGACCCTCGAGGCAAGGTAACGCGGCAGGACGCATTTGTCACAAAAAAGGAGAAGCAAGTCCGTGAAATATTAAAGTCAGAGAAATGACCACGGGCACAGATTGCGTAGTTCTCGCCGGTCGGATGTAGGACATCTACATCTTATATCTATACAGTCAGCCCGAAGACATTGGCTTCGCGATTGGGTCTTCCACTCCCGCGAGGGCTCTTCCTCCGGCTCGTCGCGGAGTGTGCCATCGGGGCTTTGGTTGAAGCAGGCATGATGAGGTTCCATTTTTCACACGCTATTAGTCCAGCCATTAAGTAATGATTTGGACCCTCACTGCCACGTTCACCCCCATTCGCCGCAAGCCCCTTCGCGTTGCAGAAGTTGGGCTGTCCTTTCCCAGTTGGCTCGTGGCAGGTCGAAGCCACGAAAGCAAGGTCGAGTGGGCGGACAAGAGTAGAAGTACAGAAGGAGTTGTCCGCCCTCACACTGCTCCGGTCCCCCAACTATCCCACACTATTCTCATTCCGCGTCGCGTCGTCGATCTCCCACTGCTGCTGCTGCTGCTGCTACTCCTCCATCCGAGAATCTGTTTCATATTCCGATTCCGAATTCTGCGAGAAGATTGATGGGAGTGGAATGGTTTGACGCTCGGCGAACGTAAATGGTGATTGACGCGACAAGCCTCGCGAGGCATTAGAAAAATTGAAAATACCAATCGCGATTCTTGCCCGCGACTCGGAAAGCTCGGCTCAAGCCGCCGCCGATGTATTGCCCGCCACCGCCACCAAGCGAACCACCAGGGACAGCAGCTGCAGAGGCGGAATTATGCCAAATGAATCCGTTGCATATGAAATCACGAGCGAAAGTTGGTCGATCAGAAGTCATCGTTCGTCTCCTGATCCCCGAGCTGGTCTGATCTCTGAAGTGTAGTTTTGTTCTGATCCAGTCGAGTCGAATTGATCCGTCAAACAACTACGAAGCCGCAGACGGAGCGACCCGCGGGAACGAGGAAGCGGATTTGTCAACGACGACGTCGACCTCGGTGAAGAGCACACGTTCGCATAATCGACGCAACTGACTGCAGGTCGGCCATTCGGCTTTTCTCCGGGAATTGTCTCGAAGGCTGCGACGGGGAGGAAGCGAACGAGCAAAAGAACGATCGGACTCAGAAACCATTAGGGTGCCAGACGCAAACGACAATCGCGATTCGTAATTACATTCGAAGCTCCTTCGGTCGCCGTACTTCGAGAGGCTCGCCGCTCAGTACTCCGCAGTCATTCAGTTAGTCAAACACAAGCCCAAGGAACTCAAATGATCCGCGATTCGCTCCCGATCGATCTTGTGAATCGGTGGATAATGGCTGGGTCGTTCATCGATACCTACATAGCCTGATAAATAATGATAAAATCGCCACATTAGTGAATATGGACGACGGCCTATCGGCCCGATGCGTCTTTACGCCGGTGGTTTTGTCAACAAGCTATTTGGCTATTTCCGTGTGAATAATCAAACCGCACTGGAAAATACTAACAAGCTAACAGCTCATTTTTCAATCTTTCCCTCGTATCGAAATCGGCTCCGATGCAACTTTCCATCTCTCTTCCTTGGATTATTATTCATGTTACATGCCAAGTTTTCTGGTGTTCCCCTTTTTCTGCGAGAAGATTCCGAGATTGCGCCGCTGTTCAAGGTGATCGGCTTCTCCGAAATTTTTGGGAGAAATTCCGAGAGCGTAGAGTACGACGCGCACCACAACGTAGTGCATCCTCATTGAATATGTTCACGATTCGGGCAACGCATCCGATGTGGTATCCCGATCCCAACATGATGCCAGAGGACCTAATCGTATCAGAAGAACCAAGGATTGATGTTATGGGAACCTTTGATGAGGGGCTTGTGTAGACGATGGAATGATACCTTGTGTTAGACATCCAGCGAACGAGGAGAGATGCCCGCGTGCTCGGATCCGTCGTCCCATAGCCGCCATTTATGTTCCTGGGCGCGGATGAGCGCTCGATGGTGAACGTTATGACAAAGACGGTGAAAGAACTATCCTGCAAGCCGGCGGGCAGACGGTATGGCCGATCGACCAAGCGAACGACGACGGGGTCTGTCTGACAATACCGTTAGAGAAGATCAAGCTGTAAATCAGCATTAGGTGTCATCACCCAATCAGCGGGCGTTTAGGGCCCGGCCGTGTTCCCTGACCGAGCAACCGCCCGACTAACCGCCCGGCAGCCCCCGGAACCGAAGAAAGAAAAGGAAGCGGGTCATACCTCGGGGTGGGGTGCCGTCAGCGACGGGAAGTGTCGCTTGTTTGGTATTGTGGAGAGAGGGTGAAGATTGAGAGCGAGAGGAATGGGACTCAGGGGCCCCCAAAAGCAGAAGGTTCCTTTTCGGTCCTCCGTTCATGGGATGGGGCGGACTCGGTTAGCGACGGACTGCATCGGTCGATTAGTCTGCTTTTTCTCCTTTGCTCGCGTAGCCCAGCAGTAGCAGAGACATCGCCATCAAAACTGCCTACTACCTGCAAGGAGCAGCAGACTCCGAGGGAAAGAAGAAGGCGGCAAGATACGCTGCGTCCCATCTTTGATTAACTCAGTGATGGGACGCAGCGTAACCTCAGAGCACCCTTATCAGGAGGATGCTCGTCTGCAATCGGGACGAAACGCCAGTCGTAAATGATTCGTCTGGAGTCGGCCTTTGTTTGTGTTGCCAGTCGAGGCGGAAGATGAACGCCTATTACTTGAACGGACAGGATGAAAGCAGAGAAATACAGGAGACAAGATGGTTTCGAATATCGAGATCATGTTGCCAACATCAGCCAGAACATTCGGCTCTGCTTTATATTCGATTTCTTGTGGTTTGTTCGAACGAGAACCACCGAGCAGACATGACGGACAAGCAGGCATTCATGTCAATGATACTTAAACTCAGCGTTTGTAACGGAATACTCATGGACCCTGTCGACTCCCGCGTACCACGGCAACCTTCGTCTTGAGATGATATGGATTCCAAGAAAAAATTCGGAACGCAATATCCCTGTCCAGTCGTAGATGCGCCGTCGAAGTCCTGAGAGTTCTGAATGCGAGGAATCACGAGGAACGGGATCGTAACTGGGCTGTCGGGGCTTACCCGGCCCTTTCGAAGAAGCCACGACGCCATCTAGCAACTTCGATAATGCGTCCCGTTCAAATCTCGTCCGACTGACTGAGATAATCTTTGAAGTCAAGGCAGCAGTTGGCGCAGCGGTCGAGGACGATCCACGGACTCTCAGCAGGCGGGCGAGCGGGCGGGCGGAAGTGAAAGAGGAGCACTGAGTAGAATGGAAATAGCAAAAAGGAGGAAAAGTAGCGGAGGAAAAATGTGCCCATTAAGTCTCGGCGATAAGGAGTACGCCAGCACCGACAACGACGGTAGTCGTGGTGGTGGTGGTGGCGGCCGCCGCGACCAATTGCACGACGACGAGTTCAGTCGGAGAGGAGAACGTGCGTTCGGGCCCAACCAGAGCAATGAACGACGCCACGACTGCACGTAACATTACTCCCTCGACGGTGTGTCCCCGGCTCCCCTGGCTCCGCTCCCGCGACCAGCCGTTCGCTCTTCCGCACCGTACTCTCTCATCTGGCGCCCCGGACGCGGACCCACAAGACAACGGGTCCTCCAGCCGCACGGGCGGATGGGCTGACAAGCAACCAGCACTAAGATACTTGTTCCGGTTGTTTCGTTGATGAGAGATGGTTTTTGCTTCGAGCTCTTCCTCGTTCCCTTGTTCCTTGTCGTGAGGACGGCGGCGGCGGTGGTGGTTCGGCTAGATTTGGCAACAAGCCTCGCGGGCTGACTCTCGCCGGCCCGAGCAGCGGGCCATCCCTTCGCTTGCTTGCTTGCTTGGTCAGTGACCACTCGGACAAATATTCCGGCGGCAGGGAACTCAAGCTGTGCTAGTCATGGGTACTACATCAAAAGAACCCCCTCGTGCTCTTTTCATTTGACTCATGTCGCCGCTCAAGCAGACTACACGGGATACACGGACGTGAGAAGGAGGCATGAGAAGGGGGAGATTTCCTTTTCCAGCTGAATGGTAAAACAAGTGCCGACATGCTGCTCGAAGAACCGAACTGAGGACTCTGTTGCAGCCAGAAGCCGGGCTCGCTCGAAAATAAGTGACGGCCGATGGCAGATGGACGAACAGACGAACGAACGAACGAACGAATGGATGGATGGATATGTGGACCGACACGCAGACAGACGGGTGGATGGACGCATGGATAGATGCACCAGCTGGTCTGATATTGGCATCTAGGACAACCGAGTTCTCGTCTTTCTGCAAGTAGGCCGCCTCTGCACGCCAAACGGTCGGGAGCTGTATTTTCTTTCCTCGGTGCTCTCTATTTCTTTATATTCGTCTCATTCTGCTGCCATCGTTTTCTATTCGCGTCGGATGGATTCGGCCGAGCGTTTCACCCGTATCATGGACGAAGATCCAGTATCTTCCGACTTTGATTTCTTCGGGCGAATGTTTACGATATTAAGGGAAGGGTTACGCCTCGCCGTAAGCACTGCAAAAGCCGACGTCTGTTCTGTCGCAACCGCTAAACGCGCGGTTGAATTGAATTTTTGGAGTACGAAGCTGATCGGATGCTCCACGGCGGCGGTTCCGGGAGCGGAGTTTCCGATATTTTTCGCTCTGCTCTCTTGCAACTTCGTGCGCACAGTACGGATCTGAATAGGACACGAGCATCTACTGCACGCCGCGCCGCATGCCCGGTTGTAAACATTTTGGTCGGTTTGCTTCATGTACGTGAACCTTTCCTGCCTCAGCGGACATCCCTGACTATTCGGATACAAATAGCATACGGGAGCGTAGTGGGTTTACTGATTGTCCAGTCGGGCGGCCATGAAGTGCTGCGAAGGCTTACATTATTAATTAACATGAGCGACGAGTGGGAAGGACGTGGAAGTGCTTCAATCCCTGGACGATGATTTCCGAATGATTGGAATCGGGTCTAGTTGAATAACAACGCGGCGAAACAATAGCAGCTCCAGAGCAGCTAGTGAACGGTGAGGATAAAGGCTCCTTGAGAACCGCATCGTTCTCCTGTACCTAGCAAGCCTCTCCGACGGTGAGTGTTCATCCTCAGTGTGCGGGGATTCTCATCGACAGCACGAGAGTGAGGAAGGCTTGCATCGTCCAAATATGGCAACCGGCGCAAAGGGTGCGGAAATTGGGAGACGTCAGATTGGAATGGATCGACAGCTGAAGCTGTATGGGTTTCTGCGATTTTCGCTATTCCGACGTCAACAAGGCCATGGAGGAAGAATTGGTTGTTTCGCATAATTAGGCAGAACTACGAGAATGGTATCGGAAAATCGCTGCACATCTTATTCCCGCGTCGACGCAGGCCAATATCGACACCGAGGCGCCAAACGTGACAAAGTGAAATCTGAAGACACTCTGTGAGAGAGGACGGACCGTTGAACCGATGCTCCGTACAAGCAAGCCGTACAACTCCACACCTCAATGTCAACGCGACAAGGTTCGATCAAGCGTGACGTCAATGAGTTTCCCAGGAAGAGGTTCGGAAACGTTTTTCCCCGAGTGGGCGCAGGTGAGCTCTTTTTGTTGTGATCCACTCGGAGTTAAATTTAGTTACTCGATCAAGTAGCTGCTTGGGTGTCTTTAACATGTGGCGGCGCGCTGCTGGCCCCTTTGTCGATTTGTTGGTTGCAGGTTCACCGTTGAGAGCAGACAGCACGAAGACGGAGTGGGACGGAACACCCGGATGGGCTCGCTCGAAAACAAGAAAATCCACTTGAAGTCGGGTGTCCGAGCTGTCGTCACCAGAATAGATGACAGCTCGAAGCAGCGCCGCCACTTACAGAACTGTGGTCAGAAACAGCCGAGTAAACAGGCCGCTGGTGACGAGAGTAGTCCGGCAAAGAGGTTTGTATTGTCGTTGGATCGACAAACACAGTTCTAATGTGCTAGTAAATTGAATTTATCAGTTTGTGACACAAACCATCGGAGTTAAGATGGATGGGTCAAACATCTCGCCAGCGGAATTTCGGATTGATTCTGATGGGAAGATTGCGACGCAACGTTGTGAGTCCTTCAAGGTTCCGAGAACAATTCGTAAGCAGAGCCCTCAATCTATCATTTATTGAGCTTGCGATAGAAGCGACACGACGAAGCTTTCAGGAGCTACTACCCATGGTGGCGTGAATATTTCGCGACATCGAGAATCCGTCGCGAAGTCCTGAAGAAAGGGGAGAGCTGCGATGGACGCTGGCGGTATGATTTGGAAACACCGCGCATCATCCCGGTACATGAATTCTTTGTTCAGATGTATCTGAATATCCAGGCTCACGCTCAGTGACGTATTTCCGCGGCCGTGCGGCACCTGGCACGTTTTTCACGCGTATATTCGCTAATATCCACCGCGGAGATGGTGGTCTGACGCAGATTGATTGAACTCTCAACAAAGGGAGTCTGTCTGTTCGTATTCATGCGCGCCACGGTTTTCACAGAGGCTTGGGGGAAAGGAGTTCTTGCGAATACAATATCCTCTATAATCTCGTTCCCTGCTTTCATGTGACGGAGGATTATTTTGTTCCGGAAAGACGAATGGCCTTGATCCGGATATGCGCATGAAAATGGGTTTTCTGCGCTCCATAAATCCAGGCAAGACGATATTTTATACCTCTCTCTCTCTTTTCGTAGTGCTTTCGTCTGTCTAAAGTCTCTGACAACAGTAGCTATAGCCGGGTCTGTGAAAGCCACTCGTGCCTCGAATTGGTGTGATCTTTCATTCACAACGAACAACGTATGATGAGAGTGTGGTAGAGATCCTCCAACAGGATTCCACACGAAAATCACATCACGTTGCCGAATCGATGAAGAATGGATTTCTGAAACTGAGTCGTAATCCCTCCCATGATTTGAACAGCTTCATATGGGGTCGCTTCAGGTTTTTCTGTAGCACTCAAGCCACTCTGGCGCACAGTGTCGACCATCGCAACTTGTGAGCTTCGAAGAGCTCGGATGTTGCCAGGAGGACGCTGCTCGTCAAAGCAACTACCTTCTCCAAGACTACCGGCTAGATCACAGGGAGGAAATTTCCTCACGTGATCATCTAGCAGAATTTGCGATCAGTGAAAGCATGTGAAATAGTGAAATATTGCTCCGCTCGCTCTTTGACGTTGAGGGGAAGAAATGCACGGAAATCGACCAAAAGCATCACTCGTGACACTCTGTAGAGGCTGATCTTACTTCTCCCTCAAGGAAAGCTGAAGCTTTTGCCACATTCGCTCTAGATTCCTCCTTCGCCCACTCGAATGTTCAACCGTCGGGCTGTCCATCGATGCGTCGCGAAAAAGGACAATGCCGTTATTCTTCTGCTCCATATTCAGCCTAGGGAACCAGAGCGCGACTGCCGGTCTCCCGAAATATGAACTAGAGCTGAACGTCGTTGGATTTTGCTGCAATTTCAACACCCAAGCTTTTTCCGTTCGCTAGGGTTCCATTGGGTGTGCGTTCTTGCGTTTGGCAAATCCGTCCGGTAGGAAATTTGCTTTCAGGATTACAAAAGATTGAAACCGAAAATATGCGTTGGCTCGATGCGCCCCTGCTCGGTCAGTGGAGGGGACGAGCCACTCGAATTGGATGGAGATAATCTGTTTGTTCAGCTCGGTTCGAGTAAAACCAAGAGATTCTAAGGGTTGGAGATCGTGTGGCAAGAGTCTTGGACCGAGGAAAAGCTTGAGCGAAATCTCGGATTATCTTCGAGGCTCGTGGAGAAGCATCTATCAGATGAAGAAGCCGTGCGTCGGCTCTGGTCGGATAGCAAACTCATGCAGCCGGAGGATGGAACGTGACAGAGGGCTGAGGGGGAATTGGCCAGTTGACGCTAATGACGTATGTGGGATGGGAAGCTCAAACCCGAGTAGATAGGATTCGCCGTCTTCGCCGCAGTGGCGAAACGGGCAAAATGAGGAGGAATAAGAGCAGGCTAACGAGACGAGCGAGGCAGCGAGAAAGACCTGATGTTCAGGATGGCGAATTGAGCAGGACTTCAACAACAGAGGGACGTTGCGGAAAAGTCCGCGTCACGACCTCTCGAGGTGAATACCGATGCGAGGAGTCGGTAGCCGCGGACCGGAGAAGGGTATCGTCTGCTGTTCCTCGATTTTCATCAACGCGAAACACGAGAGTGCGCACTCAAATCAAAACTGCAGCAGCTGGCCAAGGCTCTTCAGAAATCTCTAGAGTGATCGTCCTTCGTCAGATCGTCGGCTGGATGGTATCGGGAGTCTTTTCAACGAGGTCGCCTGCGTCGGATTTCGAATGCACAATCTAAGCTTGACATCAACGGATCGGTGTAAGTATAGCAATGCGGCCCGATTCTGGAGGAATCTTGGAGCATAGGCTATGCTTAGCGAGATTCTTCGTGGAGTTTGCGGGGAGGAAATTTCCCTCCTGTACGTTTACTCGCAATCGATTTTCCAGCTGGCGTTCTTTCTGTCGCCTCCCGGAGGGAAATGCCGTTACCTTCGGCTTCAGAACAAAGTTCTAGAAATACATAGGTCGAACACGGGGTCTGGGTCGACGCGAGAGATCTTCCGCGAGGAGGACCTGGAGGACCATCTCAAGGTCGCTAACGAAGCACAATCAACACTGATAGAACTTCCCGCCTCCGCGATGACCGTTTGGTCATTTCGTCGGTTTGAAAACAATGATAACACCATTCACCATCGTACCGAAGAACTCGAGCCACTATCTCTGAAAACAGTAACTCTTGTCGTCCGATGACCGTGGCATCAAAAACGCAGAGGGTTGGTGCGAAGACTGATATCGAGGCGCAGCGTGTATTATGAATGAAGACAAGGCGAAGAGCGAGAAAAAAAAGAAATGGAAGCTTGTTCCAAAGTTCAGAAAGCCCCCTTGACGGAATCCGCCCCGCCCCGGATGTCAAGGCCGTGAGAATAGCAGGCGCTTTTGCAGTGCTTGAGTAGCCGCAACATGACCCACCATCCGGAGCTGTGCTGCGCAGCGAAGAGAAGTCTGCGAACGGCAGGGATATAATGAGATACAGAGCTGCAGTGGGAATACGCAATGCCTTGCGAAACTCTAGGAACATCTCATGCCAATCCGAACAACTGAATAGCCTTGGCACCGCATGTCAGGTCAACGAACATTTTCAACGGAGGATAGATGACGTATGCTTCTCGAGGAGCCCATCATGCTCTTCTGCGCCTCCCGTATCGGATATTTGGGTTCAAAATTTCCGATAGGCGGTCGCATTTCCCCCCTAACTACAATACTTCGAATCTCATGCCGGATTTCGCTGTCAGACTACAAGCTCGAGATGATTGTCTTCGAACCAGGGTTAGGATTCTAAATTTCCGGAGCGAATCAGATCGAAAGGTCGCTAGTGCGGATCCGAAGGTCCATCAGCGTCTTTTTTGGGGGCGTTGTTCCAAGCTGCCAGGTTTAATTCGATTCCCATCCAGCGCATCATTGGGGGAAAAAGTCAGCTCTTTGCCGTCGGAGGGAATAATTCATGGGGACCGAACAACTTTTACGCGACGCCCGAACTCGACCCTGAGAACGACTGCTTACGTCTCTGTTTTTGTCAGGTCGATCCGTTTTTATAAAAAAGAGTGAGCATTGCAACAAACCCATGAGCAGTGTATGTCTGAAGGACAGTGGCGCATGCGGCTTTTTTTTTTAATTCCGAGAGAACCCGACGTCTTTCTAGCGTGAGCAACTGTCAACAGCGATGATGATCATCATCATGACAATGTGAGCGTTGTTTTCCACGCTCGAGCTCAACGAGATGTCTGCAAAGCCCACTGAGTCATCTCTATGATATGCGAGGATCCTGATGTTTCTGAGACAGAAATTAGAGGATACAAAAATGTTCCCCCACTCATGAGGCGTCTACGAGCTCGCTTCGAATGAACGAGCATGCAAACTGCCGACGACTTGACGCTTTCCGGGAAAATTAGCGAGATTGCTACTCGCGCAAAATAGTTTGCATGAGATCATGATTGGCGGGTGGCTATGAGGGTAGCTTTCTCCACGGGTGCGCGTGTAAACTCGCGTGCGTTGTCTTGTCTGCGTGTCAGACGTGAAAAATTGCCGATTTTTTTCTCTTCTCTGCTCCCCGAAAACCCCGGAGCTGTACGGAGAAAACTCACCTCGTCGTTGCTCCTTATTCATCGCTACTGTGTCCCACACCAAGTCCCGTCATCAATGACCCCGGGGGGAGAGATGCGGGGGAATCGAAAAATGGACGATGAATATCTTCACGGCTGAGGTTCCTGTTTGTGCTAATTTCAGGACATGAAGAGGCCGAAGTCGCCGTTGTCGGCTTCCTCGTTGTTCTACTGGATATCTCATCGTGTCGAGGAGCGCTCGGTGAAAGTCCGTCCCCGGTGCATCTCCACCGCCCCGAGCTTGAGGCGCTTCCTCTTCCAACTCCCTCCAGCAAGTTTCGCGCACCACGAGGGAATTTCACAAGTTGCGACTTCAAGTTAGTCGCATTCATGAACAATGTGTACAAAAGACTCAGCTTGAATGCAACGAGTTGTAAGTGCTGGGGAGGAGAGGAGGGAGGTGCGACACTGACGCGAGTGCGGAGAACGAGCTGAGGGAATTGAGGGGCAACGAACATCACACCCGCACGAACATGAAGTTGGCAGCTCTCAACACAAAAGAAGAGAACGCGCCCCCCACGCTCGCATGAATGTTTGGAATTTTCAACTGTTGCTAGCGCGGTTTGTCGCAATGAGCTTTGAACAACTCGATGCGAACCAGAGACGAACCCGGAGTGCGAAAAGGAGGAATTCCGTACAGTTTTGGAGCTACCTACCAGGTCCTCGATTGTCCCGATCTACAACATGCGCGCCCAAGCTCTCAAAGCTCGTTGGTTTCGGACGGCGGATTCTCCACGTTCTGTTGTTCTGATCAGTCTTGAACCCGATTCCCATGCGATCATTCTCCGGAGTCGGTGCCGTTGTACCCAAGAGATCCGATTTCCAATACACGATGTATATCGAGCTCCTGGATAAACCGTCTAGGAGCGAGATTGGTGGTTTTTTTTGTGCATTTCTTTGTCTCTGCACACAGGTGCAAGAATTTTCAGTGAATAAAAACGGGTAGCAGACGCAATTTGAGAAAGACGCCGACATCAAAAGATTCATCTCTCCACAAAAGGCTCCACGCTCGCCTGCCCGCATGCCTTCTGGCCTTCGAAAGCATCGCATCGTGCCTTTTCGCCTCTGCTGCGCACGCGAACGCGCATCTGCTATTCAAGCCCCAAGAGCTAACCGACAACGAGTCCAAAACTCAGGAGCGCGGACATGGCAGCATGCGGAATGATGGACGACTCCAACCTCGGGCCAGACATCGGTTGAAGCCATGCCCTGTTGAAGTTATCTGTTGAGTCGGGTTCTTTTGAAAGCAGCGCAGACTTCGACCGTGGAGGCGGGATGCTGGGCAAGGGCGAGAATACCATTCCATGTTCTCGTCCTTCCTGGTGCCTCGGGCCCGATTTGTGCGCATTGTTGCCGGCTATTTCTATACCTTGGTGATATCAACAAATAGCACCAGAAAGTCTCGAGAGCAACTACTTTTCGATCCCATTCTGCCGAAGGAAGGAAATATCTCCGTGCTTTGAAATTCGATCTCGTCCAAACTCAGGTTACATTGAATCGATGGAGTTGATTGATTTGACGTCGACTCGAGACGTGGTTCAGCAGGTGCTAGAAGAAAGTAGGCACGGCAACGTGACCTCGAAACAGTCATCGCGGCTCAAATGCATGGTTATCGCAACGATGCAGGCACACACAAGTTCTATACGCAAACTTGACTCACTGGTGTCGCCTTCTGGACACTATTTCATGTCCAGCATTTTGATCGCGAAGTCTTTCGGGTGACATCGCGTCAACATGCGTATGCCACAACATCGAGGTGTATTCTCTCTCCAACATTGCGATGCTTTTCATGGGCACGAGGAGGGAAAGTGGTAGACCCGCTGATGTGAACTAGCGAGAGATCTGTACCGAGGTGAGTTAGCATTGTAGTCTTTCGCTCCCGCTATGAAAACGGGAATGTTCGTGGGGGGGGGGGGGGGAGGGATGACCCCGAGGATGGGGGACGCTCTTCCGATCGAACCGGATGCCGTGACCGCGCAGAAGCGTATCAAAAGAGGACGTCACGGAAATCCTCGCTGTCTTCTTCCCTCGCTCGAGAGGACTGGGCCACACGGAACCGCAAACAAAGAACGAATTAGCAAGGAGGCACGCAGTGTTTTTTGTCTATGAGAGCGTGGCAAGGTTAGAGTAGCAACTTTATGTTGTTCCAGGGTGGAAGAATAAATATTTGCTTTCCAACTTTGGCGGTGGCTACGTAAGCGGAAACTTCAGTCGGAACAATTCGAACAGACTGTTCGCATTGAAGCCCACGTGTGACACGCAAACCGTCGAAGAGAGTCTGCTCATTAAGGGAGCCTTGAACGATGGAACTGGATCCTGCACCGAAGCGAACGACGGAACCGAGAACACGACTGAGGTTCAGGGGAAACAACGGAGGGAATACTGCTAGATTGAAGACGACGGAAGAAATTGAGGCCGCCTCGCAACGGCCTTGTCAGTCAAAGGGAAGCCGGTGTTCAAGGGCTCAACGGAGCACTTTCTGCGCGAACTGGAGTCCCACTGAGCTGGTGCCGCCGCTCGTTTCTCATTATGGGAGTTCATTGGATCGGCGAATGACGCTTTTTCCGCTCTCACTCCGCGTGTGCATGCATTTATCTTTCCCACCAAACCATCCACTCACTCACGCGCTCGCTCGCCCGGCCGCCCGCCCGCTGCGAAATTCTGCGGAAAAGGGAATCATGGACAAGGGAAGAAACGAAGACGATGAGGTCGTCGCTGGAGAAGACGAAGAAGCGGTGGTGGCGGCGGCAGCATGTGTAGATTGAGCCAAGGAAAAGAAAACACAGGGATGTCGTATGATGAATTGGATACGCAGTCATTGTCCGGCAGCGGCCGTCCCACCAGCGCGCCGGAGTAGCGGCACGCAGGGCAGAAAGCGTCAAGTCATTGTTTTTATTTCGTATGCCCTCGGGCAATCTCTCTCCGTGCGCCTTGCTTCAAAGCTTTGAGACCGTGGGTCACGAAGCCGGATCGATCGTTTCCCGATGATTTCATGCTTCGGACAAGCTTCAAATGTCCTACGATTTTGATCTCGAAACTTCGTCGCTGGAAAACTTCGGAAACTTCTAGCATTTCAATCATGTTCTGAGTCCTCGTCTCATGTTTCAACTTGAAATCGTTGAACAGAATATTCGTCTGCCCACGTGAAATGCAGAATGCGCAGCAGCACTCCTGGTTTCGGGTTCGTTGTCGAATCGAGCCGCTTTCGAAAATCACGCTTTAAGAGTAGGCGAGAATACCCCGCGGAAGATCACGAAGACCGAGGAGTTTCTCGCGTTTGCGAACAAAAGCGCCTACGTCTCCGACCGGAGGGTAAGATCAGCGGAAGAACCCGTATGATGCGTCTTCGATACCCGTCTTGCTGTTCGTATTATTTTCCTCATCCCTTGGGTTTCTGCTTTAGAGGCCAAACGCCGCTTCTCGCATTTCGGTCAGATTCGTATGTCTCCCGTGAAACAACCGTGCATGGTTCAAACGTCCGTATGAGTTCCGGTCCAACTGTCGTGTAGAATCCCGACTCAAAATCCGACCTAGTTTCGGATAGCACGGCTGTTTCTCTGCGCCCAAATCCGACCCGAGTTGCTTCGGAAGGTTATAGTCAATCCAGCGGAGCCATGTCCGGCATCTTCCTCGCGTGGCCGCTGCGCAAGTGTCGGGTCTGCTTTTCTTCCGTCAGACGAAAGAAGAACGTCGCAGATGTCACAGAAGCAGAATGTCGTTCGGCGGACATCGTTCAAAAAAAACTCCAACAAGCAGCGGATCCGTGAGAAATAGCCGCCGTTGTAGCCGTCGCTTTATGTTGGAATGCAATGTCACGTTTTG
The DNA here is from genome assembly GCA_028455905.1 of Neoseiulus californicus. Classification (NCBI taxonomy): domain Eukaryota; kingdom Metazoa; phylum Arthropoda; class Arachnida; order Mesostigmata; family Phytoseiidae; genus Neoseiulus; species Neoseiulus californicus. Next base: position 435,330 of record JAMQGS010000003.1, read on the forward strand.
GCAGCCTGTACAGCTTGCGTCGGAAGAACAAACGTCAGGGTGAAAAAGGAAACGGGACGGGGTCCGGTCGGCGGCAGGGGCTCCGGAAGCGCATGTGGCGGGCCGACCTTGCGAGGTAGTCCGCGGTTGCTGAACATCGATGCGTCAAAGCCTGATGGAGCTGGACGTTGAATTTTTCCTTGTTGCAAGGCAAGCTTTTGGGCTTTCCAGAGTCGGGCGGTGTGTGGCTTAGAACAATTGGTCGTGACAATCAATTTGTCAGACGTCGCAGACAACGCCAGCGAAGGGCCATAAAGAGGAGGAGAGTGGGTTAGGAGGTGGACGGCAACGAGCTTAGACACGTCAATTCGTTGACTTCGCATTGTTACTGCATTGTCGTTTGCCATCACAAAGGGTTAAGTTCATAGAGCCATGACAATCGCCTCAGAAGTCGATGTGCTCTTTTCCTTCATTTTCGAATGTTTTTCCCTAGACTCCGTCTCGCTGCCTGGCACTCCTCGACTTCTGAAGGAAAGAATGTTCTCGATTTTCGCATGATGATCATCATGGAGAAGAAGCAGAGATTCCCTATCGGCCTCGACATATCGTCCGCCTCGGGATCAAAATCGATTTTGGTCGAGCCGACGCCGATTTCCAAGGACGATCGAAACTATGTTCGTTGAAAAATTCACTGAATGCCTCTCTTTGGTTCGACGAGTAGCTCCAACCTCGCACACGGGGAAAATTCACGTCCATTCCAGTGAATCAAATGCGTTAGTTGAACCAAATTCTTTGACAAAATCAAGTTTTTGGAATCATTCGGCGTGACGTTTCAGCCATATCGCTAATTCAATGAATCGCTAGGTATTGAAAGCTGAGGATGACTTTGAAGCGTTGTGGTTCATAGGAGGCTGGATAGAGAGACGGAGCCCGTCCGAAAATCTCGCTGCGTCCGTGAGAGCTCTCCTTGCCCCTCCCTCGTTAAGAACTGTCATCACGAAATGACGCAAGAAGCGGGACAGAGCGTGACAGGCTGCCAACCGAGAGTTCCGCCCAATGATCTTAAGAGCTCACAGACAGACAGAAAAGAAAGGAGAGAATGAGGTCGAGTGGAGACTTCCTTCTCGCAATCATGAGACCCGGCACTCTTTGGTTATAACAGCGGCGCGACACTGGCGGGAATGTAGTTTTGCAACGGTGGCGCCCTTCGCACACACCCGCAACGACTTTCAGTATTAACAACGGGGATGTCACTGTTAGCCACTTGTCAACCTCACGCACCCCCTTCCACATCGGACATATAGCCTGTCAGAGTGGGAGACCGACGGACGGGCAGACTCTGCGACGATTTATAGCGAATTGAGCGAAAACCCGATTTGAGCGGGCCCCCACCCGAGCCCCCCCCCCATTTGAGGGGAGCCCCCCCCCCAAACAAAACCCCCCTTCGAGGGGGCCCCCCAAAACACCCCCCCCCCCCCCCCCCCCCCCCCCCCCCCCCCCCCCCCCCCCCCCCCCCCCCCCCCCCCCCCCCCCCCCCCCCCCCCCCCCCCCCCCCCCCCCCCCCCCCCCCCCCCCCCCCCCCCCCCCCCCCCCCCCCCCCCCCCCCCCCCCCCCCCCCCCCCCCCCCCCCCCCCCCCCCCCCCCCCCCCCCCCCCCCCCCCCCCCCCCCCCCCCCCCCCCCCCCCCCCCCCCCCCCCCCCCCCCCCCCCCCCCCCCCCCCCCCCCCCCCCCCCCCCCCCCCCCCCCCCCCCCCACCCCCCCCCCCCCCCCCCCCCCCCCCCCCCCCCCCCCCCCCCCCCCCCCCCCCCCCCCCCCCCCCCCCCCCCCCCCCCCCCCCCCCCCCCCCCCCCCCCCCCCCCCCCCCCCCCCCCCCCCCCCCCCCCCCCCCCCCCCCCCCCCCCCCCCCCCCCCCCCCCCCCCCCCCCCCCCCCCCCCCCCCCCCCCCCCCCCCCCCCCCCCCCCCCCCCCCCCCCCCCCCCCCCCCCCCCCCCCCCCCCCCCCCCCCCCCCCCCCCCCTCCCCTCCCCCCCCCCCCCCCCCCCTCTGCGACAGGTACTCTGTTTCAGTTTTTCGAAATCCGGAATACTCAGTGGTTTTCGAGAATACCACTGAGAATCCTCGTTTCACCGCCCGTGTTTCTTTCAGAGCTTCCCTGCATCGTCTCAGCCCCGGATTTTGATACGAAGATTCTTCGTGCTTGACTCGTTGAGCGATTCGCAGCTTCGAAGCCGTTCCAACGAAACCAAAGATGACGACCTCGGTGATGAAGTCGTAGATGATGAACTCCATGATGATGATGATAGGCTATGCCCGTTACAGACTCATGAAAGCGGAGAGCAAAACCAAGCCTCTAGACTTGAACAGAAAAAGCCCCCGGCACTCGAGAGCTCGTTAGAGTGGAGAATGGATTCCAGTCATGATGACGAAGCTCGGTAACATCTGGCTCAAGATAAATGCAGTTCTCCGAAAACTCGACTCGTTTTCTCCGACGCACTGCCGGGTTGCTGAGCCAGTTCGCGTGGCAAACTGACCCTCGGTCCAGTTGAAGCCAACGCGATCTTGGTAGTTACGTATTCTGGTTCTGTTCATTGATCCTTCCACGGGCTTCACCAAGCGGCACAAGTGAACCATCTGATTTCCGCCTCAATCGGGAAATTGCGGCTCGGACACGAAGGATTCCGATCGAGGTCACTCTTGACACCGGGCGTTACCATCATTTCCTACGGAGAGGTAGGGACGGCGGACAATCTCTCGATCGAACCAAGTGAGCGCATACGAATCTTGCAAATCTTGATGGGAATCCCGGTATTTTTCGTGGCGTCACACTGGGGACTGATTCTCGGCTCGCCCACCGTTATGGTTGAAAATCGGACATTTTGGAAGAACCGAGCGGAAGACGTCCGGGCATCGCTGAACTCTGTCAGCCAGCCCGTGATCCAGTGACGAGATTTCTCGCTCTCAACTCGGGATCGCTGCTAGGGAGAGTCGGATTCTCTCCGGTGACAGAGGTCAGGATTTGACTGCTAGACGGTTTTTCTGTCTGGATCCTTGCAGGCTGGCTGACTGGAACGCACAAGGATGACGTAACAGAGTACAGCTAGTCGCTAATGTTCTTCGTTTCGAGGAAGATTGTCCAAGACCTAATTGACAGCACAAAGTACTGCTGTCGCGCCCGAGCCTGAATGACACCTAGTATATGACGTGAAACGACGACCAGATATCGCCCCGTATCGATAGCGATTCCCGGTCCACTCGTTTCCGAGACCCCTCGTGCGTAGAATAACCGGGGGCCACTTCAAGCAACATCACTCCTGCTTCATCGGGACGTCGATTCTTCGAGGTCAGGAGCAAAAACATCCAAAGGTAGGAATATAGAAAGCGATGTCGACCAAAGAGCTTCGTGACTTAGAGAGATCCGTCGTCAGAGGAGAAGGCTGCGAAGCCACATGGAACACCAGAGCGAAAGGGAAAGCGGAAGAAGAGAAGAAAACCCGGAGAGAAGTGGCAGTAAGACTATCACTCAGTCAGTCAGTCCGTAAGTTTGGCGAGCTAGCCGCCTGGCTTTAAGGTCGTTTAAAAGTTGCCAGCTGAACTCATAAAGAAAGCAATGAGCGTGCATAATGGCCCATGTTTAATGATGATGTACTCATTAAATGCTGATCACACAGCGTCGGAGGCATTCTGGCCTAGAGGTCATTGAGAGGCACGTCAGAAAGTATGATGATATCAATCGTACGTGCCCCGTATTCCGTTCCGAGTATCCTTATTTACTTCCAACCCTTTCCCCACCCCCCGCGACATCCACCCAAACTCCTCTGTACCCTCCACCCCCGTCCCCGATTTCCTGGTGCACGACTTTGACCCTGTTGACCCCTGGCTCAACTTTTCCTCTCGTTCCATTCGCTGGGAGTCGCACGTTTCCCATCGAGCAATGAGTTGATCGATGTTGCCGAGCTCAAACAAAACAAGAATAGCTTCGTGTTGCGTGGAATCAGCTCCGACGACCCAGAACGACGACAACGGATGAGCGGAAAGCAGCCACGAACCGAGCACTCCGCAAACTTTCACGCGGCATCCTCGTCGATGAAGGATAGCTTACCTGGAATTGAGAAAAATCATGTTAGTGGCTCATTTCATCAAAATCTCTCTGAACTTCGTCGGGTCTGACGGTCGGTCGCTCGGTCGGTCGGGACTTCGGTCGGCTGCTTTTTCGTATCGAGGGAGGGGAAAGGAAGATAGATGGCCGCTTGAAAGTCCAACAGGATTGAATGAAAGCCACCGCATCAGCTTGTTGCTGCCGCTAGTGCGCAAGAAAATCGCGCGGCAACTCTTCACGAAGTCGCTCGGTTGGCTCGAGGTCGCTCTCACTCAGTCAGAAAGGCTTCACTACCTTGAAAAAGAAAGTTGAGCGCACTTTCAGAGGCCAGACGTGCTGTTAGGCATGATTTATCAACGTTGAGCCACTTACTCGACGCGTTGCCTTCTTTTTCTTCGTTTGGGCTTTGTTGAGAATCTGACAATATGGTCTGCTCGCCTGCCTGGTGGCCCGTTTCGCTCATGTATAGTTGCTGCCCTAGCTTCAAGCAGGCTGCCGTATTCACTATGAGGTTCTACTCTACCGAGTTGAGCGAGTAGTAGTACTTCATGTGGGTGCGCGAAGTGCGCTCGAGGCTGTGCTCATGCGCGTGGTTTGCATAGACTGAGCTACGTTCCAGCAGCAGCAGCAGCAGCAGCGGGGTGTGTGGTAAGAGACGTTCTAGTTCTACTCGGGTCTGGACGGAAAGTTTGACTGTGGTGGAGGCAGCAGCGACGGGAGCAAAACAGGAGGTCAGATCATTTTTCTTCAAGACAAACGATTCCCATCGCCTCGCCACTTCTCTCTGTTTCCCGGCGTCACATTGAAGCCTGCGGCGTCTCCCACGCCGCCGTCCGCAAACGTTTTCGTGCGGCCTCTCCATGAAGACTCAGCTGACAAACCACGCGAAGAAGCATGCATCATGCATGCATTCATTCATTCATCCGTTCGGTCTGTCGGTCGGTCGGTCGTTCATATAGGAACGGATACAAGTATTTATAGCTCTTTTTCTTCTCTGACGTAACCATGTCTCAGAAGGTTGAGCGAACGAGGATTCTGCACTCGCGAGCTCAATTCCGAGGACGGCGAGTTCTCGAAATACATCCGCATTCGTCGATTCTCACGATTTCGTTCGATTTCCTCCTACTGTTTCGAAGGTATTCTACCCAGAAGTGCTTTGGAATGCCCGGAAAAAAAAACTGCTGGAAATCGAATGGGGCGCAAATGTTCGGACCGCAAGTTCCAGGCCGAGATGGCACCGCTTTTATGGAGGCGATGTGACGAGTGACCGTGAACGCTGCCATGGTTCTATGAAGCCACTCGGGCACGAAGAAAGAATTCGACAGAATTTCGCTGGGAAAAGTTGCTTATTGGACTTGGCTGAACGCGTTCTCCTTAGCAGTTATTGGTTGCTCGGTCGGTACGTGTCACCTTGCCCTGGGCCAGTCGCCGCCAACGCCGCAGTGATTCCAGCACGCTATACAACTCCGCCTGCTTCACGGACTGCTTGCTTGCTCGCTCGCTCGCTCGCCTGCTTGCCTGGGTGACTGGCTCGCAGGCCGCCGACGGCTACGAAAGCCGCAGCTTTCGTGCTTCCCTCGAAAGCTTGAATCTCCTCGAACGGAAACCACGAGGACAACATAAACGGGAGGAACTCCTGCACCGTCCGAGCTGTCCTGAAAGTGAGCTTAGCGGGCAACAGAGCATCGTTACAGCTCATTCTCGGCCGGATCACGAAGCGCCTGTCGGATAGAAGACGGTCACGTACTTTTTGCTGTTACTTGTTACCTGAGCGTTGGCTCGTCCGCAACACTGCAGCCAACACCGCAACTGACACGAGCAGCTGCATTTTCCATGGACGGCTGAAAGCAGTGCCACAAACCACTGCCCAAAAGAGAGTGGAAGATAGTGGAAACGCAATAAGAAATAGATAGAGAGGGAGAGAGAGAGTGGTGTGAACGGTCTCCGCACGGAGCAAAATTTTTTCCTTGAGATCGGCTCGGCTCGAGCTCTCTACGTCCTGCTCCGAGGTTTCGTCAAAATTGTTCCTCCCAATTATGGTATGGTAAGGTCCCCGCGGCCACTGTCCGGGCCCCAATCGTCGTCGTCATGTGAAGCATGATTGCTCACCGAGTCTTACCCGTAGTCGCGGAACCGCTCGCGGGTTGGGAGCGGCTTACGAGATGGGTTAAGCACTCGCTCGAGGACTGACGAAGGAGATGTCATCTGCATAATCAAGCTCTACTAATAACCCTTGCAGTTCCACCCACCTTCTAATTAAATGTTTGCCTGATTTTCTCTTTCTTACGCTCTCCAGATGAGGACTGGGAAGACCCTTGAGGTGTACAAGTCAACCAACCGTTCAGTGGGAGACGCTTCGGGAGCAACGGCAAACTCTGTCATCCCTAGCTGACAATCTCTGATTCGTCCGACTTAACGACATTTGCTCTCGGATTCGCTTCTCCCGATCTTCCTTCAGTGGACGAGGATGGTCGCCGCAGTCAATCGCCGGCCGTTTGACCTACCGACAGGCCGAGCAGGCAACCGCATAGGCTCGCTTGCCGGTCGCTCATCCGACCTAGGGTATCGATAGTTGGAGTAACCGTTGGTCTGGCCTCTTTCGCGAGCCGGCTGGCCGGCCGGCCGGCCGCCGCCTAGGGCCAAGACATCATTCCAGTGCTTTACCCGGTTCAACTAAAGGAAGAAGTGCCGCAGCCAGGCGAGGAGCGGGCAACATGGAGAAAGGCCAACGAGGAAATCGGAGAGGCTTTGGCCAAGTAGGCGGCTAGCTGGTCTGTCTGCCTACTCGGCTGCCAGCCCGCCAAGCCGCCAACCCGCCTGCAGCCAATGGGAGTGGGTAATTTTTCTTGATCAAATTTCCTACGCCGCCGACGCCGCTCAATTATGGCCCATGGATGAAGATGAAGACTGAGATGGATATCGACGCCCTAATCGCTATCGTTCTTGCTATAGATTGTCATTCCCTACGGCTACTACGGCCTCTACTTCTGCCATCGCCGCTGTCGCTGCTGCTACTTCTCCTAATACTCCTACTCTCGGCAGCCTTGCAGAATCCTCCCTTCTCTTGTACCCCATACCGTTCGCTTGTCTGCTGCTTGACGGCAAACGCGCGGCCGACAAGGAAACTGCTCGAGAAACTTGGGAGCCAGCGAGCGAGTTCGAACTTTCCCCTCTGTGTGTTTCCGCTCGCGAGCGAACCAACTCGGAGGGAGCTCGGCGTTTGTGTGTGCTTGAGACAATGGAGATCCACTCGCCGCGCCGCCGTGTCGGACCCTCCTTCTCCAGCACTGTTTCACCGTCTATCGATATGGTATAGTCTCATCATGGCCAGGAGCCTGCCTTGAGACCTGGTCGGTGAGCTCGGAGAGGGCAGGATGGGTATGCCGGCGAGCCGGATAGAGGAGCTCTTCAACGAAATATTGACGAGAAGTTGAAGAATTTTCCTCTTCAATGGATCCCGTCCTCTGCTGTCTGTCTAAACTGAATTGAAAAGCGAAACTTTCAGATAACTCTCGAGCACGGTACCCCCGACGGAAGGCGAGCACCGGAGATCCTGCCGGACAAAAAGAACTTCACCGTTCTGTTGGTCGTAGTTTAGGAGCGCGTAAGTGTCTCTCTTCCTTTCTCTTTTTCCAGTAACAGGAGGAGGATTTGTTTTAAGTCTGGAAACCTTCGTCATTCGTATTTCAACACGACGACAAGACTGCTGGACTGAAACGTCTCCTGATTATGCGGTCAGGTTTATTCGTCACTCTTGAACAATATTTGCGTGCATGATGATTCGAGTTTGTTCCAAGCTTTCCTCGAGATCGACTCGAACGCGTTTCTATCAGAATTTAAGAAGAATTAGAATAAGAGCTCGCTGCGGGTTCCTTCGCGCTTCCACTGTCGACTCAACGGGAACCGCTCATACTACGATCGATATGGAAATTCGTAAATGAACGTTTTTGGAGGTAACGGAGAAATTCACGCCTCGCTACGATTGCTACAGAAGGATCATTTTTCTCGCGCTAACGTAACTCGAAACAATTAAACGCCGCTCGTGGGCTTCAAAATAATGATTATACATTGAGAAACTCTGCGCTGCTAGAGGACCCGAAGAAGATGGGCGATAGGAGATGACCAATGGTGGCCCGGGATGTCCAGCAGGCTCCTCATCAGATAGGTTGTATCTCTAAGATATGAAATTTATGCGCATTTCCGAAGCCTTTGGTTTACGTCTTCTGCTGGCAGCACAGAGCCGTTGTGTGAAATCGTGCAGAACACAGACCACATGCGAAGACGGATGGCAACGTATGTGGAGTTATGTTTTGCCACCGATGTCTTCGGACCCCGCTGCCGGCTACAGCTGCTGGCGCCTAAGCCGAGAACAGAGGAAAAAAGCTCACAGCGTCGAGTAAACTGTTTACAATTGCTCGTTGGCAAGAACGTTTCTGACGTGAAAAAATCTGTCCTCGCAGTGGATGGGGGAGGGGGGTCTCAGAGGGGGAGCCTAGGGACCGGGCGAACGGGTTCGCACTGGTAAAGTGAGCGCAGCTTTCGATACAGGAACCGGCGGGAGAGCGGGCCAGCCGGCTAGAGGACGAACGAAAGCCGATGGGTTTTCGATATAAACGAGTTCAGTGCACTTGGAGCGCCCGTTTTCCCTCGTGCCGTTTTCTTCCGTTTGGACCATTTTGCTCCTTCTCCTCGCTTCTCTCGCTCCGGAAAAAAGAAACAGCCCAGTGTCCCGTTGCTCGCCCGTTGGCCCGCTCGATGCACCTAAGGCCGAAGACATCTCATCAATTATTTAAAATCACTTCCCCCGAAAAGTTGTCTTCGAACACAATTTGGATTTGCTATGCTCGCCAGCCCGTGCAGCCTCCCTTCCGTTCGCCCGGTCGCCCGCTGGTCGTTGTCCAGCGTCGCTTTCCGAACTTTGCCGCTCCAAGATTCCAGGCATCGCAAACCACCATTAAGAAAGTTCGGTCGTTTCATCACGCAGTGCTATTTCGTTTGCTGTATGTACAAACCAACCAACCAACCCACGAAACCACCGACCGCTCTGCCAACAGATGCGACGGGAGAACGGTCTTGCTTGAGGACGGTCGTAACGCTGGGAACACGATTTCGAAAGACCAAAAAACTTCAAGCTCATTGCAAGACGAAACTCTGAACGAGTCGGGTGTAGTGGCGCTGCGCTGTTGGAAAGTTCTGCTCCTCAACGTTCATGTTGTGTTCGGCTTGAAGCACGGCACGCCGCGCCGCCGCCACAGCGAACGAGGAACTAAACTACATACATCGGGAGGAACAGCACAAGCTGATAAGAGCAGCGACATGGAGCGTATCACTCACTTTTTCCCCCCAATCTATCCGTCCGTTTGTCTGGAAAACACCTCACAAGCCTTTCCCTATCGGGACGTTATCTTATCAGATACCAAGACCGCGAGCTCGGGGAGAATGGAAGTCTTCCGGAGGTGGGACTCGGAAAACGAACTGCCTTGCCTGGACGGGATCGAATGAGGGAAACTGTCTCTGATCGCTTTCCAACCAACTAAACGGATTTCGTAGAGCGCGCCAAACGTTGCGAAAGCAGACAATCTGAGCGAGCTTGAGCATCGGTTCGAATTCAGCGGTGCTTTGGAATAAAACCAAACCACTTGGGGGCGAAGCCCACTTTCAGGGAATACAAAGCCGACGAAGTTGGTTTTCCACCCCGGGAATTCCAGCCAAACCCCCCCACGATCCCCTCTTTCCCTCCTCCTCTCCGTTCTTATACTTAGTCAAATGAATTCTCAATGGGGTACTCTCGCCCCGAAGGCGAGAAAATCAGTGATGGAGAAAAAGAAAGACAAAGCGTGCGCGTCCGCAGTGGAAGAGAAATGGGCGCTACGCGGCGGTTGCGGCACCGGAGGTGAGGTAATCACGACGGAACGAAGAGAGCGAGCTGGCGGACGAGCGAGCGAGCGAGCGAGCTAGATTCTCTAAAAGAGAACAATTAACCTTCGCAGATGGAAGTCAAACGCCAACAACTTCCGCTAAGTCGAAAGGCTTTTCCTGAATCGTGGAAGGTCGAGGGCCTCGGCGGAGTTTTCGGATTGGAAGCCGGGCTCGAGAGGAACAGGGGTCTCATTCGCTTCAACTATTTCGCCTCTCGCTTCCGCGAAGCAGAATAGAAGCACCGAAAGAGTGAACGGCGTATAACATGCGCACGATTTTTCTCTCGTTCCGTGCGCTCCTCTGATCCCTCGAGACCCTGTTTGAGAATTCCTTGGAAAAAAAAACATTCATTGAGTTTCGTGCTTTTTCCCTCTCGTCTTTTTTCCCGCTCTGCTTGACATCTCTCTGTTCTTTTCCCATTCTTAATCTTCCTGTTCTTGAACATTCTGTGGAGTCACAGATTCATAATCACCGAAATCCGGAACAAAACGACTCCAGACAGTCGGAATATTCGAGGAATGAGGATTAGGGTTATGGAGAATCGTTCAGATATCGTTCCCAGATCTCCGTAACCACCGGATTCCTCAAGCCGCGAATTTTTCCCAAAGTAGGGCCGCCGACCAGCCGACTTAGCGGGGAAAAAGAGCTGCCACAATGTTTATGTGGAAATTCGAGCTCAGCTGCAAGTGACGCTGGCGTGGTCGTTCCGCCATTTTTGTCGCCTTTGCGGGGCCGTTTTAGAGCACAGGACTTATCGTCAAATTCAACACCAAAACAAAACACGGCCCGAAGGAGCTAAAGTGGGGAGAAATCTCAGACCAATTTCCGGCAATGCCAAAACATCGGCGTCGTGGACGGTGACGACGACGTCGACACGCTCCCACAGAAAACAACAATCGCACACGAAAAAAAAATACATGAGATCTCATTGCTATCAACGTCAGCTGTTGGCGTTGCGTTCAAGAAACAAGAACGCGGCCGCCCCGCCAAAGACGACGACAACAGTGATGATGGTGTCGATAAGGGCCACGGTGGTCGCTTGGTCAGCCGGTGTAGGTTCTCGCCGACTGGCTGAGGGGTCATCTGGGGTTTGAGTCTTGGTATCGTTAAACGCGTTCGTCATCAACGAGAAACGAGTTCGGAAAAACCGTCGTGGGTCAAATCATGGAGGGCATTTATTTCACATTAGGGAACGAATCCCAAATCTTCACCGTGAGGCGGTGGGGTGAGTTGGTCCATCCGACCGACCGTCCGTCACAGCTGACGCGAAAAGGGCCACGATAGGACGGCGAGCGGGACGAGGACCCAGGACGACACGCCCTTTTTCCCGCAACTGTCAGAGTCACACCTCGCGTCAAGAAACGCCTTACGAGAGAGTTTACCCTCGTTTGTTCGGGGAACGGATTCGCCGGAGGATCAGCTTAACCGACCCGATGGTTTTCCCTTCCTCGTTGCGTTGCGGGCAGGGTTTTGCACGGGTCGCTTGCACAGGAACAGCATTATTCGCCCAAATATGATCTCGGCTCTCCAAAGTGCGCTGAACTGAAAATGATTGTAAGCCTTGGAAATTACACGGTCCCACGTTCGCGTTTCTAACACTAACCGCCCAATACTCCAATGCGCTAGACTCTCATTCACAAGGAATTGAAACAAAGTAACATATTCTTTGAAGACTCATTTCTACCTGGTTGCGGGGAATAAATGAATGAATGAGAGACATCACGCAACCGACCGAGTACGGCAACGAAGCCTCTCCGAAATTGTCGCACTGCCATCCACTGGAACGAGACCATCAACGTAATTGATCGTATGGTCACTCCGGCAGCGGCGTGAGTCGTATTCGGGTAGCTCGATGATACAATGTAACATGAATTGGTACCGCAATGAGTCCCCTGCAGAAATAGGGACACAGAGGCAACATCTGCTTCCTAGATAGGACTTCATCGAAAACAACGACGAACTCTTCCCTCTTCCCTCTTCCTTCAATCATTCCGCTTTAGTCATTCCTTCGTACGAGCTCGCCCCCAAGATTCATGGCCGTGACTCGACATGCGTTTCCGAGTGCAGAACCGGCATGATACCCGTGAAAGAAGAGCCTAGTCATCCATCATTGATTCCAACGTGGATCATCACTCTGGAACGGGAACGGGGAAATATCCCTCCAAGCTCCCATTCGCTGATTCGCTCGATCGATAGCTTGTTCCTCAATCGACCTCCGTCGGATAGTTTGCTCAGCGCCAAGGTCAGTTGACGCCATTGTAGTAAGCGCGGTGATCTGTACGTTTCACACTTATTAGCAGGGCAGCTGTTTCATTGTGTATTCAGTTCGTGTGCTCAGCCACTTCGAGAGAAGGAGGCCGTTGAGATCAGGACACAATATTTCATATCTCTTGCTCTAATCAGGTAAGCGGTCGACAGCGGTGCGATGAAATCGTGACGAGACACGGTCGTTGTTGAACGTTTTCGAGGGTCTCAGGGCGCGTGAAAGTTACGGCTAGGACCTATGGCCGCCCACCGGTTGTTGAACTCATGATTTCTTCGACTATGTAGTTTGGTGGTCAGCGATCTCAATCCGACTACGGCGTTTTTCAGCGACCTCATTGGATCATCGTTCCCCATCGCCGGCTGCGAAGCTAACGTAGTTCCGTGAAAATTTTTGATGACTTGGAAATCGATCTCGATACTGCCGGAAAGGAGAGATTGAATCGTGACGGACGGATTTCCACTCGTTGGAATATCGCTGATGCGTGTTGGCGGGCGCGGGCGAGCGCCGATGTGGATAAGGGGAACACAATTACGACGGTTTGGTGAGCGATACGCGGCGGTTATCTAACGCAGGTGGCTAGAATGGCGTTGATTGCTATTGATTCTGATGACTCAATCACAATTCTAATATCGTCCAACGATAATGAACAACGATGTTGACGATGGCCATGATTTTCGCTGACACGACGTCTTCGTCCTGGTTAAATAACAGGCATCCCCACCTGACTTCGTTCCAGTTACTTAATCGCCGTAAAAAAATAAAATCGCCGTAAAATCGATGTCCATGTCTTGTCGACGCTGATGTTCGAGGCGGCAGATTTACTTTGGCGCCGTGATAACGGGTGACAGCAATCCGAATTACACAATAGGTTGAAAAAAGTTGTCCAATATACAGCTTTCGTTATCGGCGCAAATGTGTCGCCGTTAAGATTCGATTCCCACAGAAGCCAAAAGGAACCTTCGGAGTATTTGGACGACGAACGACACGCCACCAATAGGTGGAAAGTGCGTCTCTGTCCTCTAATCGATTTCTCCTTGAGCTTTCTGACAAACACAAATTACGCAACGATTATTGAGTTCTAAATCTGGTTCGTCACCAAACAGCGCCGAGAAATCAAAGCAATAGTTAAAGTTCTAACTTTGAAGGTATTTTGTCGCTTTCGTAGACCTTCCCAGCGTTTGGATGATATCGCAGGAGCAAGCTGACTCAGCGGGCTGCCGAGGCGCCCGTCGAACGTCGACGATTGATTTGATTTGATTGGAATTTCGAGGATCCGGAGACTCAATTCCCGCCAAGGTCGAACTATTCTTCCGATACCGACTGCTGCGAAGAAGGCTCACCCAAGATAATTTCCTCGCGTTCCTCCAATTTTCACCAGGCCGTAGCGCAGTCTCTCTAACGAGGCCATTTATCGTGTTTACACTTGAGGCTATTAGGCACAACACGTTCGTAGCCGCACTCCAACGCGGAAGTGCTTACCCCTTTGATACTTGGTGTTAACATCGGTGCGTACGACTTCACGGGGAGTCCATTGATAGCCTGCCTACGCCCTAGGGTCGGTAAATCATCTGAGGACGCTTGAGACGCATTCGAAAAGTATGACTGCGACCGCGAGAAATCGGCGCGGGCCAATTCCAGCGCGACAACTCCACCGAGCCTGCATCCTCGAGGGCCCTCGGGGCGGGGTCTTCGCCTTGCGGCGGCCTCTTTAAGAGAACATGATGTCCGTTTCAAGGATGGGGCCCGAAGTCCGAGAGAGGCCCATTTGGAGTAGGAATGGCGGAGAAGATAGAATTAGTGCCCGGTATTCCCTTTGTTTGTGTGACGCTTTGACCGAGAGCGCACCGTAAGTTATCAGAGATCGTCGCTGCTGCTGCTGCTGCTGCTCCTCCCGCAGGCCATAGCCTCAGGGCAGGGTGGTCTGTCACTGTTGGCTCTAGCCTGCTCGACTGAAGCCTCGTTTGGCCTTCACGTGACAAAACAGCCCTAGTGAGCTGGCGCTCGTGACGTCGGATGGTCGAGCGAGCGGGCGGGCGGTCAGCCAGCCTAGGTGAATGAATTTGCAGATGCCCACGTCTATTAGGATGAAGTTTTTCTAGAAAAAAATTTCTTGAATAGCCCCCGCTAATAAGCCGGGTGACATGCGGCTGCTTCCTTGTGCCAGCCGACTTCGCGAACGCTTTCCTACTCGCCTGCTCTGGCACTCCAGTGCAGCGCAGCTAGTTACATTTACACGCAAGCCAGCCAGCCAGCCAGCCAACGGGCGAGCTGGTCCACCTGGAACCTAAACGTCTCTACTCGGTCCGCTGTCCGCTTGCATGAGCTAACACGTAAGTTCTCTGAAGGCCTGCTAGCCGGAGGGCCACGCGGTCAGGTTGGCGGGCACGCAAATAGTTGGAAAACTTCCGTGACACGCAAGCGTTAGCCGTCTCGGTAATATCTCTTGCGCTGATTATACGAGCGTTTCAGGTCGAAAAACTTCGCTCTGCCAGAGACCGCAGTTAAAACCTGGGTAAGATTGTATCCGCTCAACTCTCCGGTCGCATAAGATTCGACTGGATAGCTTCCAGGGGGATAACGAGCAAACGTGGCTGCCTCGGAGCTCGCGATGATTCGGTTTTGCACTCCGCGTTCTCTCAATGAAACCAGAGCATCGTTTGCGTTGGTTGGGCAGCAGCACCTGCTACTGTGGCTGCAACGGAGGCAGAAGGATCAAAAACATTACCGCCACATGTTTTGTACCGACGGCTATCAGCACAAAGTCGGTACGTGCTTGTACGACAACGTGTTGTTGCTTCCACCACCACCGCCACCGCCGCTGCCCCAATGTAGCGGCCTCGCATGTTAATGTCGGTGTTTCTTCGACATTCTACAGTTCCATCCAGCACGATTCAAATTCAAAAATTTGAGCGCAATCTCGTTGTCGGACACGGAGAGATCTAGGCAATGGTAAGCCTTCAGATGAAACTTCAATCCCAGTGCACCTAGAAGTTATCCAGGCGAAAGTCTGGCAAAAATGCTATCATAATCAGTCGAGAGAGCCGAAAGAGAAACTTCGAGGCTGAGCGAACTCGACTCGTTGTGTTCCTCGCCTTCATAACCTCGTCGGCAGCAGTGAAACAGCCAGTAGGATAGAACAACAATAATTCCACGTATGCGCCGCATGAGGGTAATCAAGTCGAGCTGAGTCGGAGAAGCGTGCAAGCCATTTCATATTTTCTCCGAGCTCACCTGGCTGGAGGAAACGGGCAAAGAGTGGGAGTGAGGGGACCCCACGATTCGGATGAAGGAGGAGAAGTGACTGGATGAGTAGATTGACTCTCAGGCTGCTTTTTCGGCTGTTGCCGACCGCCTCGGAGTCAGTCAGTGAACCACAAACCCTCTCGACTCCGTTCGAATGCCGGCCGGCCCGCCTGTTTGTCTGTTCCTCCGATTCGACCAACGGCTCCCTCAAACCGTGCGGTCCGAGTCTGCTCGTCGCTGTTCAACGGTTGCCACTGTTCAGCGGCGCTCCGGGACGGCCTGCAGCACGAGCAGGCCACGGAGCAGAACCAACTCAACGATCAAATTACTCAAAAACAGCACTCTCGTCGAACGGCGAGCACGTCTCGAGGAATAGCAAACGAATGCTCGAAAACTACAGGGTCGACGAGAGTGAGAGAGAAAGAGATGAACCTTGTATTGAGGCCTCACTCGTGGATTCCTCCCCGCAGTTCAGGAGAACGATTCCCCACAATGAGCAATCTGTTTCCTTGTGCTGGTTCACTTTTTCTCTTAGATCTCGTTCTCCCTGTTTCCCTGTCGTCCGTATAGCGAAACGCAGTCCTATTCGTTTGATTCGCTGCTGGCCCACTCCCTACCTGGTTTCGCGTCGACCCCTGCAAATCGAGGGAGATTCTGTGAGGTCGAGAGGTCTGGTTGTTGGGAACCGTCTGCTGACCATTCCACCGGCCGCAGGGCCGATGTCGACATCCGACACCCTCACTCACTGAGATGGGAGCAGGCTTGATACGGGAAATCAAAATTCGGTCGTTGGTCACAAGAGGCTTGCTACAATCAAAAGCTACGATTGTAGAACTCGGGTCTAGTTGGGAACAAGACCATGTATTATAACCATTTCAATGCTCGCTTTCGATCGGCAGCCCCGCCCCGAGAGCCGTGGAGAAATTCAAAATAGGTCGCGTCATCTTCGGAAGTGATACGATATCGATCGCGCTCAAGGAGTTAGATTGCGTCCAAGGTTTTTCAGCCGTCTCACAGCGAATCTCCAGACTACCCCAAACATCATGACGTCATACTCTATTGGCCCTCATTCCGTACGTTGCGTTTGCGAGCACGAAGTGGGCGCAGTCACGAACACTCCTGTTTTACATCCATGTTTGATGGATCACGCCCCAACTCATTTTCTGCTGGTTTCTAATTCTCTTTTCAGGAGCACGTTCGGGTTCTCGTGATTTTCAAAACGTTCGAAGCCGAGAACTACGGTGTTCTGCGTTTGACAATCTCAATCGATTAGACATCTTCAACAGGAATCTTCTGAATTTCTGACTTCCGTGGTTAGAGAGTCTCCGAGTGTCATTTTTTGACCATGACTGTTCGGGGAAAGCATCTCAACGCTGAAAACGTTTCCCTCCGCAACAGTTCTTTCATCCTTAAAGCTCAATTCTTGCTGTGATTTTTGCTTTTGGGTCAATTGCTCCAAAAAGTATGTATAAAGGCGTCCACCCGCCAGAGGAGCCGATCCGATCAATTTGTGGTTCCTGGGATCGAGTTCGAGAGTGCCACGGCAAAATGTTTCAGCAGCTCACGGTGATGTCGCGAGCCACGCTCTCTAAGGTTCACGCAGTCTACACTGATCATCTCACGTCCAGCCGGGATCCCACAGCGACCGCCAGAATATCTTTTGATGTAATTACAATGTTTAATTAGATTCGTCATATGTCGCCGTATGCAAGGCTTCTGGTCATACGCTCCTGAATGCATGACACACGAAACAGACAGAGAGAGAGAGAGAGAGAGGGTGCAGCGGCAACGTAACGGCGCGGCGCACGAGCCGTTCCGATCCGAAATTGAAGTTCCCTTGACACAAGAGACGTTACTTCATTGTGCCGTCTAGTTCGATTCGTCTGCTGCCAGATCAAATCTCCTATTGGAGACGATCGCCAATCTGGTAAGGTCATTGCCGAGCGTAGGCGAGTGCTTCGGGGAGCTCGACAGCATGAACAGCTAGCTCTGCAATCCTTGATTAATCCACCGCTTGCAGAGATTAGGTTTGCTGTTGAGATTATCGCCTGAACTCGTCCGCAGCCTTTTTTTTTCTTCCCTCCCTTGCAGCGGCGGCGGCGGTCTTGTAGACGTTCCTCCTACGCAGATGATGCGCTCGCTCGGGGCTTCTCGTGGATTGTTAGAGGAGCTTTAGTTTGCATTCGAGGCACAAAGCTAACGACGAGATATGCAAGGCCATTCGAGACATCATCGCTGGTGGACCACGGCGTCGGTCTAACATGTCGAGGAACTCCATCCGATTTGAAAAAGACGCGTTCTCCCTCTCGCTGACCAGATCTGTGATCAAATGGATGTCGTTTGAATAGGAGCGCTTTGGCTCGCACGGATCGATGCCAAAGTCGACGAATAGTAGCTCAGAGATGATTATCCAGCCACGACGAGTCTCATCAGGTTCCACGTTCCTTGTGATCTCTGACCTGAGATCTCTCAAGGAGCTCACAGTGCCGAGACCCGATCTTCTATTCAGATAGCGAAAATGTTTGTCGAATGCATACAATCGGAAATAATCTGTCCGACGGACCTTTTGACGAGGGCTCGAGGAGACGCCATTCAGACCAAATGGGAGGGTCAGTACATTCGGCCGACGCGACGTACCAGGGCAGCGGGGAAGATCGGGGGACTTATCGTCAGCACGAGAGTCTAATGAGGGCTAAAATCTCTGAAATCTCTACTTCATTACACAGAGATTTGTTGCGTGTCGGAAACAACGACGATGTCGACGCCATCAAAATCTATTAGCACAGGGGTGGGTCGAGCGGGCGGCCGGCCGAGAAGGGTCCCGAGCAGAGAAATCGTTTTTGGCGCAAACGTGACACGGATCACGAAAGCCTTCCCTCATCTCTTCCACTGTACGCTGTCCGAGCGCGCTCTCTTCTGATCTCACTCGCCTCGAGTCTTGAGTATCGAAGTTTCGAGTTGGAGCACTTGTCCCATGCTCTGTCCTAAGATCGGGGATCGGGAGCCGGGACGACGACGACGACGACGACGACGACGACGAGAACGACGAGGATGAAAACTTTCTGTCGACTCTGACGACAAGGAGTTCGAATCCGAGCACGGCGATGGTGGCTGACTGTCGAGAAAAGAGCGGCCGAGGGGCCGATAGTGGGGAACTCCGAAATGAAGATAGAAAGTCCAACACGCGAACGCGAGTCTCACTCGCTCAGAATATTCAGCTCTTGTGCCGAGTCCATGTCTGCCTGTCGACTTCTTCGACATGGGATCCGACGAAGTCGTCGTACACGGCATGAAAGTTTCTCTCAATCTTTCGATCTCATTTTCCTATTCGGTTTCGTTCGGCCTTCTCCATGGGATCAAATGGAAATTCATAGCGAGCTCCTCGCGCACGGATCCGCAGATTCGCATTCTCCACAAAAGCAAAAGCGCAATTCGTGAAGCTATAAATCATGCGTCTTCACCTTTGCCACCAATCGACATCAACTACATATCCGGTTGATTCCAATCGTCAGAAATTGAATAACCACCGAAAACTTAGATGTCAAGTCATGAGGGGAGAAGAGGAAAGCAAGACAAACAGCTTCGCGGCTTCCGTGACATGTCTCCCATAATAAAATTTCAACCTGAGTCAGCTTTCTCGCCTCGGGCTCCTGAGCTGAAATCAGTGATGTATCCTCCTCCCGCATCTCCTGGTCGTCGGTGGGGTACATCTCGTTGTTCTCCTTCGTTGTGCTGCATTGGTCTTTGCTCAAACCAGCGAGCTGATGCCAGTTTCCTGAACCCGGGGGAAACCCTGAATCAAATACACCGGCATTCGTCTTGCACACGCAGCGCGCGCTCCGTTTCCGAGACCCCAACAAAGTGGAGTAACTTCCAAATCCGTCCCTGGAGCCGCTATCCACCACGGGGAAACACTTTTTCCGTTGTTCGCGCTCTTTTCTCGAGTGTCCCGAAACAGTGCTGCCTTTTGGAAGCGAGAAGCGGTTCGGCGCGGCTCGCAAAACAGCGGCTGCGAAAGCCGCGACTGCGGTGCAAGCTCGCCTCGTTGAATATTCGTCCGTGTCGTCGGAATGAGTTCTGTTTCATTTGCATTCCTGACGATTCGGAGCAGAAATGTCGTCACAAATGCTCCTTTAGAGTCTTATCAAGAAGTTCAAGAGGGTCTTCAGCTTAATCGAAGCTGTCGCGAACTAATTGCGCGCCATCCCCCCCCCCTCTCGTGGGGACGCGAAAGCCAAAAAAGGTAAATAAGCAAAAAGAGCGAGGAATGAGTGCATGATGTGCACTGCTGCGCGTCATTCATTGACGCAGTTATCCGGCGGCGCATCCATTTGAAGCAGCCGACCGAAGGAGTCAGCATTTCTGAGTAGCTTCGAGTCGATTGCCCGAAGGCGGCGGAGCAGGATCGGAAGACTGAGTGGCAAGCCGGAGACAGTATCTCAGTGAGATGAAAATAAGTGAACGCTAGATCCAGAGTCGCATCGGATCAGAAAAGGGCGACGCGTGTTGTTCCTCGCTGTTTTCCACTGTTCTCGCAGGTGAACAACGCATCCCAGATGGGAACGGATTCCCGCCACGCAGCCGGCACGCCGAAACGGACGAAGAGGTGCATTGAACGCTAAGACCTTGCTCCCGTTTCCGGAATTCTCCAATGCAGCGAAAAGCTCCGTTTCAGCTGTGGGATTCCGGGCTCGAAAAGTCGGTGAGCGCACGTCCGCTGTGACGGTTGCAGCGGACGAGAGCATTGCACTTCCTCGCATAATTGAAAGTGGTAACACCCCCTCAATTACCAACAGAAGCAGTGGGGGCGTCAACGACATCGCCGTGTTGCCGACCGAGTGTGAATGAGGATGAATCGGATTCGTAAGTCATCTTTCAGGCCTGAAGGTCGTTCGAATTGAGTTGAGGAAATTCAAATGAAACCCAGGGGTCCCGTGGGTCTATTTCTCGTCGACCTGCACCATTTTCAACAATCGGGAGGGACCGGGAAAGTAGCCTGAAAACCGGACCTGGAGACCTTTCCAAGCGCTTTGGACCCGAAAACTCGTTCAGGGCGAGATCGTTCAGTTTTTTTCCGTGTTACTCGGTCAGCGAGCAGTCGTTTCCACGCGCTGTGGTCTTGTAGTCAATTCATTACCACATCAGAGTGGCGAGGGCGGCTCCGTGGATGGCTTCATTCCTATGCCTTTCCGCACTCTTCCTCTCGTCCAACCGTCAACCGCCGCGGTCCCTTCTCTTCGAGGCTTTAGCCGGATCCGCGAAGTTTGAAGGAATTCGCTGCGTGAAAACAATATTCTTGCTGCTGCTGAGCCACGTCAGACTACGAGGGTCACGCTCAGACACGAATGGTCTATGGGAATATGATAAGATGAATAAATCTGCGTGACGCTGGGTTTGAAAATTACAGCCGCAGCGTCGTTAGGTTGTTGGTGCACTGCGATCGGACCGTATTGACCGATACGCACATAAGGAAGAGAGGGATAGTGAGTGAGCGAGCGAGCGAGCGAGAAAAATCCACGAACCTTCTATGAACTCACTAGAATATTCATGGATGGCTCCGAAGACGAATTACATTATCAGTGAGAAACTTCGTCGGTCGACGTTGATCGGACGAGAGCCGAAGCGGAGATTGAAAATTCTCGATGAAAATCTCCGTAGACGACAGAGACGAGACGAGACGAACGCCTCCGCTGTGGCTTGTGGCGGGCGCAGCCGGTCGGCCGACTGGCAGCGCTCCACAATTTATAGCTCCGCAACAATGTTCGAGCTTAACCAAAACCTCCGATTAGTTCTTACGGCTCAAGCGAGCAGAGCTTTCCTAGAAGGGCAGTGCCTCTGACAGCCGTGAGCGCCCCTTATTCTTCTCAACTTCGTCCCGCTCCCTGACCGCTTTCTCCAACTGGTTTTCAAGCGTCCGACATTGAACGAACCGTCTCGGTATTCTTACCCTCATCGGGAGTACCGCTCGGAGCTCATGGACTCCACTCAGCTCGCGTCGTCGCTTCTCATCTTTCAAATGTGTTTTTCTCGAGGCTCATATTGAAGAGTGCCGATGCTTGCGTCTGGGGAGGAGCGGGAGCTGCGGAGGAAACTGGAGGAAAGCTCCAATTTCAATGGGATTATTCTATTCATCCATCCATGGTGCGACACACGTCAGAAATGCTTGAAACACTCTAAGCCCCTCATCGAGATGCAGTCAAGAAAACGACGGAGAGAGGGAGGAGGTCGAGGAAACACGAGCCGCGAACGGTGTTGGCACACACGACATGTTAGCTCTCGATCGCGCCATTGAAAATCGCGCCTTCTTTGAATTGGCTTTTGTCACACAGTCACATACACACACACACTTACACTCACATTTAATACAAACACTCACTCACACAAAGGTCAATCAAGAGGCATTCGAAGAATGAGTCGTCAATCATCCGTTTAGGATCGCGCAAAGTCAGCTAAGATCGATCATCTACCGTTCTAGGCCAGACAAGAAATAGAACGATCGAGCTGAACTCGCTCGTTTTTCTTTCTTCCTTCTGACCGACAACCGCCCTTGCAGGAAGAACGAAGTCGAGAGGTGAGATCACTTTGTTTTCTGTGTTTTGAGTGTTCGGGTTGGTTGTGAGAGATTCTTCCGGCTGCCGTCGGATCCTATTTCTCTAGGATGCTACTAAACAACCGAACTTACAATCGATGGCACACGATCGCTACGGCGAGCTCTGGTAGTGGCGGATGAAGCAGTTGAAGCTCTAAATCATTCAGCTCTCTATTGCAGCGAAAGCAACTTCCGATCGCTGCTGCAGCGATTCTCGTTTGTTGGCGATTCCGTTCTTCCATCCCGGAATCTCTGCCTTCCGAGGTCAGCGCTCCCTCCTTCCGTCCGTCCGTCCTCCCTGGCTCCTTTGAAACGAAGTCGCCAGTTCCTGACTCTTGCTTGCTTGCGTGCTTGCTCGAGGGCTCCAACTATGATGTACGCCCGGCTCACCCGAGGCTTTTCACTGCAACGACTGGTGGCCTTTCTTCGAGAACTCACAAAAGGACGGGAATTCACACTGTGGATAGTAACGATGTTCAGACGGCGTATTTTCAGCGAAACTCGTTCGCCCTGAACTGGTTCCCAGCGATGGAAGAATGGATCTCCTTAAAAGCAACAATTCCAAGAGCGTCGAGGTGGATTCTGAACGTATTTGCTGTCTAGTCATGTGCTGATTCGATGGGAAGAAAGTCTCATCACAAGGTGTACTGTATATAGGACGGCTGTACACAATCGGAGTCGTGGATAGGAGCGTCACCGGGCATACGACGAAAGAGCAAACGAAGGACCGGATGAATGAATCGCATTTGTGTGCAAATCTTGTCCTGTGTTTCGTGTCGCCCTATCTATTTTATTCTGAAATATGTATGCAAGCATTTCAGTGCACACCCACCCCTCTGGTAGTCGGGCGGCCGGATTGCATGCATGCAGACAGGCAGGCAGGCAGGCAGGCCTGCGCTCGCTCCTTAGGTGGCTGGCTTGCATGTAGGTAAGTCTTTCGGCAGGGGCCCAATTTTATATTCTGCCTTGCGAGGCAGCGCGCCCACTAAAGCCCTCAACGACACCGTAGACAACCGCGAAGCCGCAGCGAGGATGAAAACCAGAGATAACATGAAACAGACGCGCACTCTTGCCACAACGCTCGCTCGTACAGTTCCACACGGTGGGCCTCGGTGAAGTTCCGTTGCATAAAAAAAAACTTGGCGATCACACGCTGATGAAAATCCGTTATGGAGGCAGAGAGGAGAGATTGGACGACCATGAAGTGCCGCTGTTACGACAGAATTACTGTGAGAGAAGAAGAAATGATGCCCCTGCTCAGAAGAGAACTTTTCTGCTGCAACTAGCGGCGGAACAACGCGGGTAACTCCCATTCCAGAACGAGAATGTGGCTGCTTATCTCCGTATTCCTCAACCACGAAGACGACGAAGACGACGACGACGACGACCAACACCACCAGCACAACAAACACGTTCGTGCTGAGTTTGTTGTTCGGGTGTTGCGTCCACTCGGCGCGGTCGTCAGTCCAGCTCGCAAGACACGCGGCTTAGCTTGCCGACAGAAGGCAAACTGAAAACTGAGCCGAGACGAGACAAGCGAGAACACAAGCATGCCACCGATTGCGTGCAGATGGAAAGCAGCGCTGTTGTTTTTGTCAGTCTTGTCTTGCCATCTACCCCGAAGAGTTTTTTTTTTGCTAACGCTACTGATTCGGCTTGACCGAAGCTTCATGTTGGACTTGATTCAATTTCCAGGTTCCTCCGCGAACGATTTCGAGCTCT
The DNA here is from genome assembly GCA_028455905.1 of Neoseiulus californicus. NCBI lineage: Eukaryota > Metazoa > Arthropoda > Arachnida > Mesostigmata > Phytoseiidae > Neoseiulus > Neoseiulus californicus. Next base: position 459,143 of record JAMQGS010000003.1, read on the forward strand.
CTCTGAATTTTGTTTCGTGAAGTCGCCTCTCGGTGAATCTTTGCTTTCGCTGAAGGTTTTGCTAGTTTCTCCAGCGAGCCGAAGCAACCAGGTCGGCAAGCCCAATCTTGCTGAAGCAGAGGAGGACGGCCCGCTTCGTAAGAAGGAACTACTCATCAATAGCGTTCCAACGAGGTGCCAATTACCGTATTGACCTTAGTCCACTTTCTCCTCGCTTTTTCCTCGTCTACTTTTGGCGCCAGATCGCTAGCCGCGCCGAGCAACCGAACGGTCTTCTATGTACTCTCTTGCCCTTGCCATCTGCTTTGCTTGCCGAGGCCGATCCGAGACCGGCGTCGGTCCCGCCCCCCTTCCCATCGGCCTGTCCAGCTTGCCTTGCGCAGCCCCACCGCCGGTGTTGGCTCGTCCGCTTGCCTCACCGAGTACGCTTCGCTGACCGTCTGACTGCTCGGTTTGCTTGCGAGCGGTTTCATTAGAGCGACCTGACTAGAAGCAAAGGCGACGGTGGAGCGAGAAGCCCGTGCAAGCGAAGTATACAATATACACAGATGTGTGTATATATTTATGTATGTGTGCATGTATAAAGCTAGGATACGTGTTCGACCATTTATATCTCGTCTGCTGCTGTCTGGCTGGGCTGTTGCCTGCCTGCCTGCCTGCCTGCTGGTTCCGTCGTTCTGATCTACTCGACTCATTGCTCGGGCGAACGAGGATTTCATTCGTTTCCATTCGTTCGCTATGGGATGATTCCCCGCGATCTAAATATGTACACCTGCAAAGCTACCTGCTCGAAGCCAAATCGGTGGATTTACTAGCGGGCTGGTAGAGGGGCTGGGTCCCCGTCAATCTTCTCATAATAATCCGGTCGGACACCGGCCCAGTCTCTGGCTCCAGTACCAAGTTTCTCACTAACTCACCTGCAAATGAAAACGCAGAGGTTAATATTCAAGTGTTACTCATTCGCGGAAGACATGCTCAACAGTCTCGCACTCGTCGCACTGCCCGACAGCTATAATTCAGGAACGTTTAATGAAACATCTCCGAACACGGGACGAGGGAGAGGTTTGTAATGATGACCCACAATTCACAATTACGCCCTGCCTCATATTTCAAACTTCGCTCATTTATTCGTCCCGCAAATCGTCAACGCACGCGTCTCGGAACAGCAAGCCGGTACAGGAAGCGACAGACGGACTGAGAAACCGACGGACGGAGGAACCGACGAGGACGGACGGTCCTTGCAGTCGTTGAAGGTAACCGTCACGGGTCGGAATGCGATGAATTTACTCTTGCGAATCTGACGAATCGGAGACGAGAAATTCGTTCCGGTCGATTGAGATGCTGGTGTGTAAGAATTTTAATGAATTCTACGCAGGACGTCGGCTCCCTCATCTCGATGCTGAGACCGGCAATGACGATCGATGTGGCCCTGGCGATCTCGAATCAGCTCGCGGCATACGGCCATGCCGAATTGCGATTAGAAATCAACTGCATAAATATCCTACACGACAATCAAGAACTCACAATCAGACGAAAACGTGTATCGAAGACTCGAAATAGGCTGTAATTACCGTTACAGCAAGTCGAAAAGGAAATTACAATGAAGTCGGCAACATCGGGCTACGCATTTAGTTATCGTGAATCCACTGATCATGACCTTGAAACTTCGACATCTGACAAAGCACTCTTAGAAGTTCCAGCGTTATGTTGGGATAGTTTCAAAATTTTCGGATCTAGATATGGCAACGTCAGATTCTCCTTCTCGAAAATGCGTCGATAATGCGATTTCTCAAGATCAGGTTCGAGCTGAGCCTGAATCCGAGTTTGTTGTGACAGCAATTTGTTTTACTTTCGAACCGGGCATAACAATCGCCTTGAAAGGAAACCGCTTGAAATGCAAAACAAAACGGAGCAGTTTTGTGACAGCTGAAAGGGACCGAGCAGCCCCTGAAACTTCGGACGCTCGGACGTACTCACAGAGAACGGCCCTTGCGGACGAAACGTAGCATTTGATTCAAGACTTCCTATATCCGGGGGAAAGGCAGGAAAACGGATGAAATCGAAGAAGAGAACGTCGACGCGACGGACGAACGAACGGACGGAAGGGAGCGACGAGCCGAGAGGGGAAAACGCTCGATGGCCTCTGGTATTTGCTCCTGCTCTCTTTTGCTTCCTTTTTTTCTCTCTTCTACGCTTCTCCTCTGTCTCTGCTGTGACTCTGCCTGACTCACACTTTCCAGACGGAGAGAATAAGACAGATAGTTTGAAGGCCAGTGGAGCAGACCGACCAGTTCGGGGGTCTACCCGACGGCAAGCAGAGTATTGCGAGCATTGGCGAACTCCCCGAAGTCTCTTTTTCCCGGAGTCCTCACTTTTCCGCTCAGCCCCTATGTTCTCGCTCGCCTCTCATCCGCGTCCTCAGTCTCGCTTTTGTCCTTTCAGTTTTTTTTTTTCGCTTTCCCCGATCGGGTTCCTTCGTCCTTGGTTGTGTCTGCTCCGAGAGAAGACAAGTCCGCTAAAAAACTGTCTCATCTGTCAACTTCGCCACTCGATGATGAGCACTGCCGATGAGCCAGACGCTCAACCCTCCGACAGCATCATCGAGTAGGACGTCTCAGTCCGAGCGAACTGAAGCGAACTCACAGATCGCTTCAGTCTGGAGCTCTCCAAGGTCAAGCCGGACTAATGGTTCACTTCACCACCAAAGAGTTAAACGTGACGAGCGAGTCTGTTTGCGTCCTCTCGTTCGTGACGGCGGCCGAAACCCGCTCCTTGGAGGCTTTAAAGTCGATAGACTCGTTCAGAAGAAGCTTTGCATTTCTCCGATCTCTCTACCATTCCAAACTTCACAAAAAAATGAGTCTCCGTGAGTGGATATCATTTCATGAACAACATACCCCTCACCAAACTAGCTCTCAACCTTGATGGGATCTGCATCGGTTGCTCATGCAGAAGAACTCATGCAGAAAAGTCCGATCCTGGAACGGCCTCCGATATTCTCGCTATGACTCTCGGACCTCGCAGGATCAGATATGTCTCGAATGAAGGAGATTCCTCCTCGTTCCGCGCTCGCATCACCTTCTCAATTGCCGAGCTTGACGTAATGCCTTTGATGCGTTCTGCGACTCCGAGAGGATGATTGCCGCCACTGAATGACGTCGTTTCGCAACACTGCTTTCGTTCCTCGTTGATTCGCGTGCATGAGCCGAATGTGAAGACATTCCTTCATGTCTAAGGTTCGTTGTTCCGAACTTTTAGGAGCACAAACCCAGCCGTGCCGTGCCGTGCAGTCCCAGCCCGGCTCGAAGGATCTCCCTGGGTCATTTTTCAAAAGAGCCCTGCATGGAGTTGAGCCGGGAAGAAAGCGTGCGGGAAGGAAGACGAACGGACAGACGGACGGACGGATGGGTGGAGGGGGAGCACACTTCAACCTCCTGACCCGAGGGTCTCCCTCTCTACTTTGATGAGGGCTGCCGCTCAAATGCATCCTCAAGACAAGCGAGTCAGGTGGAGAAGGTTTTGACTCCAGGGGGCTCGTTGGGATCGGTGGGGAGCCGGAGCCGACCCAAGGGACCGAAGGTGCGGATAGATTCGAGCGTTCGGTGAGCTAAGAGGGACCGGAGGCTACTTTGATGTCTAGGCCGTGACTGAGCATAATGCCATAAGCTCACTTGCTCGTCGGTCTGTCTGTCTATCCGTTCGGCAGCCGGTCTGTCGTTCGGTGCTGCGACGGCTTCAACAACGACGACGACGACGAGTACGATGGTGATGGAGACGGCTTTGGATGACCGGCCGGCCGACCGATTGGTCCACGGCCTGGCCACGATTCGTCCACGGTGGCCGTGGCAGCCGCGTTCCCTCTGGCGCATTTCGAGGGTGGCTCGATCACTGACAGCTCTGTGAGTCAACAGTGGCGTCAATATAGCACCAATGGATGTCTGAACAGAATAAAAGTACGTTCGACGTGAGAAAATATTGAAATCCTACGACGAATCCCGTGCGAATCGCAGAATCGCGCTTTAACTTTATCATCGCTGTTTTCAGTCGTTTTCACGACGAGCGAATGCTCAATCTTGCCGAGAATCTGAGCGATTCCGCAGATGAATGCGGAACCCGTTTTCGTCAGATAATTTATTCAGTAGGTTTCAACTCTGTTGCATGGAAACAACGCAATGAGCGTTCCACTTCGCAGCTGAATTTCAGCGCGACCTTGAGTGCGTGTTTGGCTCTTTGTATTTGTCATTGGGGCTTTTAGCCGTTCCAGCTCGTTCAGCGACGTTTATTCCGCCGCCACGGGCGACTTAACTCCACTGGAACTAGCCGCCCTTTGGTCGGACCTTGATGAACGATAATTACGCCAGTTGGCATGCGTGTTATGGCATTGGGAGTGTACATCTACAGGCCAGGGCATAGATCGTCGGGTCAATCGCGAAATTTGCGGGGTCAATCGCGAAATGATGATATCGTACCGTCACGAAGACAGGAATGCGATTTTTCGAAAGTTGCGTAACAGATTCTTGATTTGATCGCCCTGGAATCCGAAATGAGCCTCGGATCCAAAGTCGTGGATTTGTCTGTGATTCTCGACAGCTTCCCGGACCGCGCTCAAAACTCTTGACATGGCAATTCGAGACGCGATTCCCTAATAATAGACTCCCTCGTCCACGACTTCTCCGAAATACGCGTAGACGAAGATGCGTAGGCTGCCTACGACGAAGGGTTAAAAATATGGAAAACTCTTCAACGAATCGACCTTCCCAAAGCTTTTGCCTGGACGAAAACTTGAATTTCAAGCCACAAAATCGAATGTCGGAATGAGGAAAAGCAGCGGTGCATTTATTACGCGAGTCAGCCGCGGCTGTTTCAGAAAGTAACCTTTGCTTCACAGCACGAAAAAATCGTTCATTCAGGGGAAGCGGCCCCGATTCATTCGTTGCACATCTTTTCATTCAGACGCTGCTGGTTCGTTCATCTATTCAGTCGTCCGATTCGCTCACCCTGAGTCCATTCAAACACGAGTCGCACGCACCACTTCCAACTTGTTCATGGCGCTCAACCGTATTTTGATTGCTTACCTCTCGAATTCTCTTTCATGTCCGCCCGCAGAGCTTGTCTTCCCGGCCAGGCTTCGTTTCAAGCTCCTGGCCTTCTTCTACCCAGTTTTGGACTTGTGTCGGGTTTTGTCAGGCTTCGGATCTTCATGAAGCTCACTAAGTGCCTCTGACTTCAGTCCGGGTCCCCGACTTGACCGAAAGCCTGATTTCATTGAACTCCCCTCCCATCAAAGAGCAAACCGATAATGCGGCCGTGCTTTGCAGCTGTGTTACATCGTCCAAACCTTCAACTTTCCTCAGTGGCGAACATTAGACAGATCACAGTTTCAATAGAAGTTTCGCGAGAGCGTCTGCGTCGGGGAATCGTTGTGGAAATTTTCGAGTAGCTTGCACTCTGGAACTAATTATGGCTTCGAATATTGAGCGCATGTACATGTAGAGGAATATCAGAGTGATTTCAACTGTGACGTCCGGTCGGCCACGGGGCCGGACGGCGAGAAGTTTCGCACTTAACAATTGATATTGCCAGGAACGCCCACTTAGCCGGCCGATGGCATGCCTTTCGTTCGCCGCAGCTTCCATGGCCGTGGACTAGAGATAGCGGCCATGGTCGACCAACTTGGTCAGACTAGGAAACTTTCCCAGCCTTACGCCTTACTGCAGGAAATTCTCTCCTCGTGTTGAATCGAAGGTCCGTCGGAAGGTCGAAACGCGAACAGCGATTCGTCTTCTCGCGTGAAACTTCGTGTTTCGTTCGTCATCTGTTCGTTGCTCTTATGGCTCACTCTCCGATTCGATCGTTCGACTGTTCCGATCCCACCCGATTGGAACGCAATATTTCGATCGTAACGGATGCAACGACACTCTATCTTGCCGAGGGTCTGAGAGCTGCTTAAGTATGTACCCTTCGCTCGCTCGCTCGTTCGTTCAATCTAAAGGGACCTCGCCGAGCGGAGAATTCCAAGGGGCGAGGTATTCATTGATTCCGGCCGCCTGATCTCTCATTTTCTTTCTCCCTTCAATTGCCTCCACTTTGCTCCACTTTCCTAACTCCCCTCGGGTTTTCTCCCTCGGTCCCCGGGACCGAGGGCGCACTCCCCGAACACGATCGCGGTCTACAGCATACCAGTCAACAGTTTCCTTCACGGTAGACGTAGAGGATTGGGGGACACTCTGCTGACGATCGGGCTCACATGTCGTCCTGAGTCCGGATCGCTCGGTCGGTAGTCGAACACCCGATTCGTTACATGGCTCTGTCTCTATCTCCTCTCTGTCCTTTGTAGGTCCACGCGTGCAGCAGGAGTAAAACAACTTCGAAGCGATGCGTGACTCGCAGCGTAATGAAAATGGAGACTCCGCCAAGGAAGTCACAACTACCATAAAATTCAGACAACGAGGAGACAGGCGCTGGCGGTGGATATCGACTTTTTCGACGACTGGGACTGCTGATTCCGTCGTGTGTTTTCTCAAAAAGCGTCCCCAAAGGACGCATTGATTCTGCAGCTCGATTCCCTAGTCCCCCAGGTCTGAGCCGGGAGAATCCTCTCGGATAAAGGGATGAACCGCTTTGCGAACATATGAGGAAACGCCGCGCCGGCAGCGAGTGACCAACCGCTGAAAAGATTCGCGCGAGGCCACAGCCGAACGGAACGGTCGACCAGACAGCTGCAGTGAATTAGCAGGAGCTTCAGGCGCCCAAGGTCGCAGCCCCGGAGCTCTCGTGCGGGACTTTCGAAATACTTGAGAGCTAGTGAGGGAGCCCCTCCTCCCCCGCTGTGGGAACTTCAGGAGTCTACAGGAGGAGAAAGCCTCCTCTCACCGCGAGACAGGAGCAAAATTCAGGGAAATATAGAGGCAAAGTCCCGAATGTTGGGATCGAGCAGAGTTTGTACTTGGTCAGCACATCGCACGACTGTCAAGGGAGGTGTGTGAAAGTGAGAGTGCACATATATACGAGCCAGCTTTCGAGCCCGCTGTATTTTGTGTGTTGTAAACGGCCAAAGAGCCAATAGAGCGTGGTAGGACAAGTGGAAGAACGATGGCACAGAAGCAAATTCTTGCCAAGAACCCCAAATACCCCAAAGACCCCCAAAGACCCAAAAGCCCCTGAAGAGTCGAGCATAAAACCAATAAATTCCACCAAGGGAGGAAAGATAACTTCCGCGTTGTTCTTGAACAACAAAACTCTCGAAGACGAAAGCACATTCGAAAGGAAAACGAACCAAAGCTCCGGGTTCAGCTTGAATCGCAGAATCGAGTGTCGCGTAACTCTGTCGTGATTCAGAACATTACGCCGCGATGCAGGACCGGACTGTGGGTAATCCGGCTCTGGACGCGTGCTCTCCCGCAGAAGCAGAGCGAGAATGGTAAAGAACTGCGCAGAATTTATCCGCGAGCTAGTACGACATCTCAGAATAGCTTTCGGGACAGTCGAGCTAGGAGAGCAGTAATCGGAAGCGGGCTGCAGACGAAAGAGGAGATAAAAAGAACAGAAAGTCATTGGGCAGAAAAAAAGAGAGACAGAAAGCCATTCGACGGGGGCAGAAAAAGCTTTTTTTCCCCATCTATACAACGTCGTTCTGTTTATGTGTGTCGATGGGAAACGCAGCCGATGACTTTTCTTACGGCCTGGGTTTCAGTTCCGCCGTATCAGAGGACCGAACAGCAAAAATCTAGAATTTTTATAGGAATCGAAATCGATGGCTGATCCATGTGACAGACGCGAAGAGATTTCGAATCTAGAGCAGGAGAATCCGACACCAAGAGCTGAGAACCTTCAAGGTCGGAAGCACGGGGGTCACTATGGATCTCATCAGCTCACGAGCAGGTCATGGAGAGTCGGTGATCGGGAAGTCGACGGCAGTTTTTGGAAACTTCGAAAACCGTACATACGCAGTGGTAGAGAGATGGGATGAGGTAGCTATATTCATTTGATCGGGAAGAGGAGGCATGGCGGCGTCGGTAGCGGGTACGACGAACGCCTAAAAAACTCGCGGGAAAAACTCGAATAAGGAAAACCGCCCCGATGAATGCACCGTGACGGATGGCTCCTCAACTTGACGCTGATTAAATTATACTTTGCTGCTAGCGCCATGCTGGCCGCGTCTGTGGCAGGGAGCGAGCGAAGCGGTCTTGAATGACATGTTATTTTGTCAAGCGAACAAAACAGAGGGATGTCAAGTGTCTTCGAGGGAATGCATCCAAATTCTCTCTTCCTTGCCTCCATTTCGCGCTACCGCCCCTCACCTCCCCTAACTCCTATTCTCTGTCCCTCAGGTCCACGAGTGCGGAGAGCACTAAAAGAATGGATCTCCGAGAGAATGGGCAGCGCGCGTGAGGTCGAATCCAGTGGCAAGAGTGTCCGCGTAGTTCCAGCAAAGCCCTCCGAGCTTTGTCAAGGTAGCGGTGAACCCTGTGTGTTTTTAGGCTCCAGTGAATTTTCAGACATCGTGTCTTGCAGGACGGGCATCATGTCAGAAAGCTCTCAACCTTGAATCGGTCGTCTCTACTCTGTCGTCTTTATCTGGTTCATCTCTCCGTTGGCTTGTTCGTCTGGTCGCCAGCCCGTTCGCCTCCCTGACTGCCCGCCTGAGCAAGCGCTCGAACGGCCGTCTGTCTACTCGCTTGCTTGCTTGTTCGCTTTTGCAGGAAGTTCAAATCCCGTTAGTTTAGTGGAGATTTGAAGGCACCAGTTCCCTTTCAAAGGTGCACTGCGGCGCTTTGTGGCGAAGGGATTTGATGATCGCCTCGAGCTATCTGAAATCCGACCAAACTCTCGGTTCCCCCCTTCGTTCGCTCATTTGCCTCGTTTCTATTTTTTATCCTCTATCTACCCGACGGTATCTGTCCAATCCTCGGGGAAAATCATTTTTCAACTGACTCGGGGCCCGAAACTTTTCTCAGTCGGTCGCACAGTGGTTTTCTAGTCGGACAACGCTCAAATCTCGCACTGAGATTCTTTCTCCCGATGAACCTCTACTAGAGCCGATCTTGTTCCGATCTACTTCTATATACTCCAGCTTCGTTGTTTTAGCCTTTGTTCAGAATGGCTCCGTGAGTCGGAAAACGAAACGTAAGACTCTTTCTGGAGGACCGGAAAACTTCCGTTCCCAAGACTCAATAACAGACCGAAAAGTAGAATTGCACCGAGCATTCAAGCCGGACCGTAGAGGATTCAGGCGGACCTTCAAAGAATCGTCCACGTCCCACCTGACTACGTCGTTCGAATAAGAAGGGGACAACGTTGCCGGAGGGAGAGGCGAGGGGACTGGACGAAGGAACGAACGGAAAACGGATAACGAAGCGAAAAAGAGCAATGAAGAAGAGAAGAAGGTCTCCCGCCACAATCTGCTATGCACATGCAATATTCATGGCACGAACAACACGGCGCAACGAAATAGAACATAGGCGTTTGAAATGACAGCGCAGGCCTACGGACAGCGGGACGGAGGAAGGTAGGTAGAGCCGAACGAACGAACGAACGAGCGTCTACTTAACAAAGCACGCAACGGCAACGACCGCCATCTGCGTACGTGAGCGGTGGCAACAACCTCAACTATAACTGCGGGAACGACCGAGAAAAATGTCAGAAAAGCGACTGACATAGATGGCGAGGGAAAAGGAACTTTCAAGATAGTGCACAATATTCACCAGGGCCACTCGGAACGTTTCCAGAATAGTCATGCCGCCTTCCAGATGACCAGCCAACGACCAGGGAACGTTTGACGAAGACTCTGCGACCAGCGCAAGTGGTAACCAAGTAGCGAGGAAGAAAAGGAGAACGACGAAGAAGAAAGAGAAAAAAAAGAAAACAAGAGTAAGGAACGAATGTAACGACGGCTAACGGGAACAGCATTCCGGTTCGCGAGCATCTGGTGAACACTAAGCCAGTGCCTAGCGAACCAGCCTGCGCTTGTGGTTGAAGGATGGATAGAAACAAAATTAATTGAGCGCTTCTGTCGGTCGGATTGTTCTTCGGAGCGAGGGATTGAACGAGTGAGCGAGCGAGCGAGCGAACAACGAATCAAGCGGAGGCGGTTCCTGGTGAAAGATTCGAGGCGTTTCGTGGTCATTTCGTACAAGGCATTGCAGCATCTGACAGTGACTGCTCGCTGCTGCTGGCGGTCGCGTAGGCGGTGGTTACGATCGTAGTTGGACCAGAGCAACGGACGGACGGAGAATGAGGAATAGAGTCGCACAAAGAGAGAGAGAGAGGAAATCTCGTTCGGAATCGGCGAGTAAATCGAACTAGCCTGCGGACTAACCGAGTTAGTCTTCTGACGAACTCAGCGCTGTCTAAGGATGCCCGTAGACTGGTGTGGCGGAATTGTCTCGCTCGCAGCTCTCCCGCGGATGCCTTCGCTGTTCGTTCGTTCACTCTGACTCCACATTGCTGTTCCACGGCTTCCCTCGATGGTAAACATTGCAGGCTGCAACACAAACACCGAAAGCTGCGATGCAAGAGTGCGACTCTGCTCCCTGACCGCAAGATGCATAACAATTTTTCATGATTGCCAGCCTACCGACCGACCGTTGTGTCAGATGCTCTGTTGGCCCGCTGAGAAAAATCACAAATCCGGGTGTCGCGGTCGTTTCGTTTCCTCTCGCGTACATCCTGACCCGCTTGCGACTGCTGTGACCGAATGTGAGAGCGACCGATCATTTCTGATCTTTCGTTCCTCATGAGTTCTCGGATGCAGTATTCACCGATTTGACCGAGTCTTCCCGCATTTGGCATCAGCGAAAACTCGGCAGTCCCCCCGCAGCTGCTGGATCCATACGAACGAGGCTTATGTCAGTCCTGAATGCGGACGAGAAGAGAGAACATCCACCCGGGCTCGGAAAAAATGGCACCGAATATTTATCGTGAACTACCGTAGGCTGTCAAGGGACACGGTAGGCCGCGCCGGAGCAGCAGTCGTCCAAATCAGAGGAAAATTGACGGGAAGAAATCCCTCAAAGGTAACATTGCTGAGGACAAAGTTACTCGAACGTCCCTTAGGAAGTCTGACACGGCGACAACAATGACGATGTCAAAGTCGGCCAATTCCGTCGCCGGAGATGGCGGCGGCGGCGGCGGCGACGATGGCCTTGACAACTGCCAGTTCATTCGGTGAGTCTGGTGAGCTCCGGACCTGGAATGGAGTTCGTCTAAATTCCTACTGGGACCCGTTCTGAAAATATCCGGGATTGTCGTAATCTCATTCCTGGCTATTCTAACGATTTCGAAAGCAGTTTGTGGACACTGACAGGCACCTTGGGGAGCAAGATGATAATCACGGCGGATCCGACGAAAACTGTCGACTTCGATTGCGTTGAATTTGGATCCTCGGAACTGCTCTTTGGCTTTTACACTTTTGAATGCATCCTCCGTCCCAATCTGTCCGCTGATCCGGGAGAACTGTATTCCGTGTATTCCTCATACGGGTTCCGATGTGGTCAGTCCCATTGTGGGCCGACGTCCTGGTGCCCGCGCGCCGCCGATACAACCGTCCAACTAAACGATTCAAATGACCGACCGCGGATGACGGAGAGTCTCGTTGACAATTGTCGGCTGATGGTCTTGGAGGGGGCTGCGTGTTCGAAATCATTTGCCCGATATCAATATTATTTCAAGTCCGAGTCGCAACAGCCCTCAAACACTGCTCTCACTCAGCTTATGTTCATTCTGAATTCGCGTCCGCGTCTGTTATTCTGAACGCCCGAACGCGGTCTTTGCCTTTGAAGCTCCTCCCTCCCCATGGCTCCCCGAGCCCCCCTCCTTCATGACGCCTCCATTCCTCGACCATACGGCTGCCCTCCCTTGATGAATTGTAGCGGAACCTAAGCGCGCAATGTCAGTGTTCAAATATTGGTCCTGAGGGGACAGAAACGAAACTTGGCTTCAGCCAGGGTGTGCACCCTCAGGCCAAGGGCCGGCCGCGAGAAGCAACGGGTGTTGAGTAGAGTGCCTGGCTGGCTGGCTGCCTGCCTGCCCAACTGACTTACTGACTGACTCGCTTGGTCAGCAAGTACGATCGAAATACTCGCTCCCTTCGGGCCACTCTAAATGCTCGTAAGGGATCCTACGGCCATTGAAGGGGTGAAGCTTTTGATCGATCCAGGTCAGGCTCAAACCTGTGTTCCTAAGGGTGCAATCGCAGCTGTTCACCTTGATATCCACGGTCCCCATTTTCGTAACCGCCGCGAGCTGTAGGTCGAGTTTGCTCCCGCTGGGCCCTGGGTCAGCCTAAAACAAAACCGACTGCCCTCCTCACGCATGCAATGATACAAATGATTCGAGACGTATCATCAATTTCGATCACGGCTCCCGGGGCCGGAGGCGATATCGGCAGATCTGATGGAAACTCCGGCACAATCTGCGGATGGGGCCCAAGTTCAAACAGATACCGAACTTTGAGTGATTGAAATGATTCGTTGTTGACCTCTACAGCTCGAAAACACCGGGGCTGATCTTGGTTGGCGTAATGGTAGCGACGTGACCATCGTACAACATATCATTGGAGCATCCCTGCGCGAAACTGAAGGAAAACCGGAGAAATATCCAAACCGAATCCGGCAGTAACGCCGGCGCGCCCGCCGACGCGAAAGCAACGTGAATGAGGGGAGTTTGAGCAGCAAAAGCGGCGACAGCCGAAGCTGAATGGAGAACTGCGGGAGGAGAAACTCAGGAGAACCGCAGCAGGATTGGCAGCAAAAGAAACTCTGAAAGCGAGAAGGATGTTTCGTTCGTTTGCTCACTCCCTCGTTCGCTCATCGTCAACGATTCGTCCCATTCCGTCATCCTCATGTGGAAGGAGAAGGGGATGGGTTTTGTTATACTTGGCGCGTCCTCGTCGCCGGCTTGTAGAGTGCAGACTCGAACCAAACGAACACCGAGCCCCCGGCCAGCCTGCAAGCGAGCGAGCGAGCGAGCAGGCGGGCAAGCGGGAAAAGGAAGCTCCTCTTGCTCGTTCTGCTGACATCGCTGCCTCCGGCGGCGTCTGACTCGTCGGAATATTTGCAGGTGGTTTCTGTTACCTCAGGTATGCGCATCGTTGCCCACACATGATTTGAAATTTCAACATATCTCGTCGTCGGCGGAGTCTATGAAGAGCTCAAGCGCAGCAGGGAAATCGTGAACTCTACTCCGAACTTGGGTTTCCAATTCAGAGCGGAGCTGAGTTCGGTTCGATCGGAGTTTGACGATTTCCCCACTTCGGAAAAACTCCATAGCGGGTCTCATACTCGAAAGGAACCGAGACAACCGCAACCCAGCCAACATCCAGCGACTTCCCGAGCCGGCTCTGTGTTCACTGGCTTCACTGAAGCGTTCCTACTTTCCTTTGGCGTCGGTTTCTTCTTCGGCTGAAAACACAGGCGCGAATCTCTGATTGGACCCTTGAGGGTTGACCGGAAACATTTGAAGCGTTTTGTCCAGCACACAGACACCAGTGGGAAAGCAGGCGGCCTCATATCCTTCCTTCTTCCCTTTTCCTCTCGGTCCCTCCCGGTCACACACAAACTGCTGTGATTCTCTTTACACGACAGCGCAAAGGCAACGACAACGACGAGGACCGCCTGTTGACTTCCGCTTTCATTAAAACGCCAACTTCCGTTCTCGAGACATCTGGAAAGCAAGCAACGAATGAACAAACGGATGAGCCAACGAACCGGCGGCACACAACCGGCAGCCCGACCATTCATCCGTCCACGCGAGCTAGCTGCGAACGAGAAAGTTTCGGGATGCAGAAAATTGAGCTATTCTTGCGCAGAGGAACGAATGTTCCCATCGTCGTCCCAGCATCCCTAGCTTCGGTCGCAGCCTCGAGCATCAAACCTAGAGGTTTCGACTCAATTCATGAAATGCGCACAAGATCCCGAGACATAGGGCGATTTTTCGAATGGCCAAAACACGTGTTCGATCGAATGTTCGGAACATTGCCGCAAGCCCGGGAATTCATCGACGCAATGAAAGTTCCGACGACTCCATTGATCGAATCGCGCTTCCAGCTCAGGGCTTCTCATCAGCTGCGGGCGTCACAAGTTTCATCGATTCGATGAACCGCTTCCACTCAGACGATCTGCACGGAACCCAACTCAGGACTCGATGGGCCAGAAACAGAAATTCATGCATCAGAGCATGAATCACCTGCCGGCCGTGTCTCGTATTCGAAACGTCTGCGAATATTGACGTGTGATTTTCGTCGATAAAAATATGCCGGATAGAATCGAAAAATGGACGCGGATGCCTATTGACGAACGTGTCGCACCGGAGAACTAGAAACTCACTCTAAACTTAGAAATCGAAGGTTCGTACCCAGAAGCTGGAGGTGACCTCTGACCGGATTCCTTGACGAATCAGCGGAATACCGGCGCATTCTTCTAGCGGGAATCAACAAACGAGAATGCGACCTTTATCGCACCTTAGTAGTTCGTCATCGATGCCGGAGTTATTCTCTCGGAATTCTGATTCTCTCTTCTGGACACATCCTTTGATTCTCCAGCAGCGATCTCGTTTCGGAAGGAGAATCACAAGGGAATGCGGAAAGAGGGAGAGGAGGTGTCGAAATCATCCTCCTGCGACAGATGAATTCAATCGAGGTCGGTTTCTCGCGGGTCGGTCCTTCACGTTCACAAAGGATGCCCTGCTCCCTACGCATCGTAAAGAATACGACGATAGCGCGCGACCACCCACGAAATCTCCCCCGCCCTGCCACGCCTCAAGCTGTTCATGCAAAGTCCGTTCCGTAGCAGTCGCGATGATTTTTTTTCTCCATATCATCTCCAGTGGGATCCCGAATATCGTATTATAGGTCGGTCATTCGTACAATCCAACCGATCGAGCCGGCCAGATAACCGCAGTCCGTCCCGTGGTATTCGAACCCCCATCTGAGTGGGAGAGCCAGCGGCCCAGCAGTGGTAATCTCTCCACAGCGCTCCGGGCCGTCTTTGGTGGCATCATCGTTATTCCCGGAGGACATCCGATCTGGTCGGAAAAGAGGCGGGCTGGCAAGCTGGCCCTCCAAGTACCTTGCCATCTACCATGTAGCTGGCAGGCTGGCTGGGCGGGCGGGCGTGCAGCCATCAAGGCAGACAAAAACGTATTGATTGGCGTTTTTCGTTACTTGCTCCAAATCCATGCCAGTCACTCGGATGTCGGCCGAAACTCTATCGCAAATCCAGCCGGTTCCTGTTCCAACCGCTTCGCCCATCCCAACTTCACCCGAAGCGGAAAACAGAGGGAAGCTGCTGCGCGCCAACGAGAAGCGGCTGGATGGTTGGCAGCTTGAAGGTTTGGCTGGTCAGGCGGGTCGAGTTCAGAGCTGTGGTGAGATAGATATGGGGTGGAGGAAACGGAGGGAAAAAAGCACGGCCGGCGGCCGAGTCGAAGAAGCATTGCGACAGCCGGGGAATTCGACGACTTAAAAACAATGTACTCGACATCCTGCAACCCTCTTTTTTATCCACTTTGTACCTTTTGGTGGACGAGGTGACTGGCCCACGCAAAAATCCTGTCTTTTCCCGATGTCAGATTCTCCCTTGTGTTCCCCTGCTTCGCTCCGTGCCGGACCCGGGAACGATAGCAACGAGCCAAGAGGTTCTGGCGGTGAAGAACACGCAACCACAATGAACGAACGAGCTACGCTCGAACGTGCGACGCGACGCAGTGCCCTCATGCTACAACATGATGTGAAACAACAACCTCGTCAGAGTCTGGGAATTTTTTAGTTTGTTGTTCGTGGTTGATTGCACTGACGACCACGAGTATCTGGGTTTACTTTTCACCAAAGGCACCACAAAGACGGTCGATACCGACAAAGCACGAACAAAAACGCAAAGACTCAATTTTTGTGAAAGGCGGAGCCCGCAGGTTCGCTCGGACCAACGCACCTTTGAGTTAACGCAAGGACAAGCATTACGAGGGCCGACGACTTGATGAGATTAAAGGTTGATGTCGATGTGGTTGATTCTACATTCCAGATTCTCCGCCCAATCGTCGAAGATTCCGATCAACACTCCGAATGATGCTCGTTAGGAATGAAAAAAAAAACATCTTTCCAGCCCAAGTCGATATCTAGCGGCCCTGTCGAAGATGACGGCTACATCGGCAACAACAATCATTTCCGATCGTGATTGAGTGCCAGGCTGTGAAGCGAGGCTACGGGGCGTGGGTGTCGCCACCACACGTCTGCTCTCGGTGCCTTCCTATGTGACCGCCGCGCCACGCACCCGCTCCCCGCCAACTGTCTACACTATTCGGGCCACCACCAGCACCATCGCTTCGAACGGTTCCGCGTATGCAGACTGCCATGTATGTATGCATGCATGCAGGCCGACCCGCTCAGGCATTCGTTCATGCATGCATGCATGCACGCCTGCAGTACTAATCACCTCGCAGTAGCAATCGTCGTCGGCGCCAACACCAACGTCGCTGTCGTTACCGTGGAAGCGACCGAGGCCATGGAAGTGAGGTTTGCTTCAGCTTCTGCGCAACTCAAATGGCTACGAACGGCAAATCCTCACCAATTCGAACCTAATCGACCCGGTTCCTAACGCGACCCCACGCAGCAGCGTATCGCGGCATCATCCAAGCAGCCAGCAAGTCAGTGAGTTACTCTGGGTGGCGGTCATGCGCTGCCAGGTTCGCAAATCCTCCATAAAGCCCCCCGTTCCTCCTATTCCCATCGGCACTTGAATCTTTCGACGCCCCAGTTGCCGACAAACAGACGAAATAACAAACAAACAGACGAAATAACAAACAAACAAACGAACAAACAAACTGACGGATGAGCGAACGAACAAGCGCACGAACAGCCGAACAAACAGCAGTCAGCGGGAGCGGTGAGCTGTTGCGAGAGTTGAAGCAAAATTAATGGACGCAGTCATGCCAACCTTCGGCGGCACTGAAAGTCAGACAGAAACGATGCTTCATTACAGTAGTTGTCACAATCATAGACAAGCCCGTGGTTCCGTGCTAATGGTTCCTCGATGGAGGAACTCTACTGTTTTGATTTCCCGAACGATGGAATACCGCACTCGTTCGCCCCACTTCCCCTTGCGCCTAATCCCCGATCTCATAGAAGTCTCCCGAATATCGCTCTAGTTGGTCCAGGGTCTCTGGCTGAAGCTCCTAACGATTATTTCGCAGACGTTTCAGGGTTCCACTCCTGTCCCAGTGAACGGAAAATCCCAATCCTGATCAAGGAGCCAGAGAATCCTGTGACAACCTGAAAGTCGTGCGCAGAGTCTCTTTTCTCTTTCAGTCACAAACGAGCTCGCCGTAGCTTCGCTAATGTGCTCTGGTGACATTTCCCAACTCCTTTTGTCGTCTGAGGCCTCGTCTCCCGAGTCCCTCTTGCTTTCCAAACGAAATCTAAAGGCGGTGGAGCAGGGCACGGTGAAGGGGTTAATAAGGGACGAGCGGTGACTCCTGCGCGACTTTTGGCGGGGCGAGACTGTCTGTGTGTGTGTGTGTGTTCAGAGAGTACGAAAAAGCTCCACGCTGCCGTCGCCGTCGTCGTCGGTGTCGTCATCGTCGCCGGAGGCTCCCCCCTGTACGTGTCATCTTCGCCCTGTTGAGCGTTTGATTAGCATAATAGTTTACGCAAAGTTGCATGTTACGCCGGCAGGCACTTACGTTGCGAGCAAGCAAGCGACCTACCTTCGTTATAACAACCGGGGCGAAACGTGATACACACTTTAGCACCCAATGGAGTCTCCTGAAATCGATGAACGCAAGAGACCAATGCCATTTGCTTCGTCTCTATTTAGATCTCTCTCGGCTTCAACGGCTTCAGCTAGGAGTTTGTGGCAGAAGAAAAAATACGACAATGTCAATCCGGAAAGTAGATGATCACACGCACCGTGATCTTTTGCACCGTCGCATTGCACTGGCGAAATTCTCTGAAAACGCTCGGAGATGCGGCTGCGATAGGCGTGGAGCGCAATTTCCCTAATTGCTCTCTAACCTTGCTCTGAACGAAAACTCGATCGATACCGGCGAAACCTCTCCGGAACCTTTTTTAGGTCGACAAATATTCAACTATTCACCAAACCTGCAGTTCCGACAAGTGGAAAACATTCAAAACTCAGAGCGCTTCCTCGCATGCGTGATATCGACGTAGAAAGTCTAGAGATCCGAGACAACTCCGGAACGGTTGAGAAATGTTCCTGTCCCCGGCAAACGTGGTTGTGACCTCGTTCGCTTGGCAACGTCCCGGGAATCGATTGATGGACGAAAGGAACTCGAGAAGTTCTCGATAAACCCGGAACCGAGGAACCGATGAACTTTGGGGGTTCCGGTTACAAACGACAGTTTCGTTTCTCTTCCCCACTGCATCTCCAAATTGAGAGCTTCGCGAGGGTGTCGCGTTTTCTTCTCAGTTGCTTGATCCGAATCAGATCTGAGAGAGGATACGTCAACGGAGTTCATTGTGAATTATTATTCGTCAATTTTTATGAGATTCGCTTCGTTGCTCGACTTCATTGAGCTTCCATGATCCCAGAACAAGTGTCTTGCAAAACAAAATCTGAAGAGAAGCGACGGTCCGATCCGGGAGTGGGTGGTCACTCTACAACAGAAACGAATCAATAATTTATTTTCGACTGCTCCCGCGCCTCTCAACAGCATACGATCGCGCAGCGAAGCGTCAATGCGAAACGGCTTGCCTCCGATCTCGATGTGATCAATCCCAGCATGACGGAATTTTCGTTGCCACCACGATTCATCTCATGTCTGAAGGGATTCGAACCCGAGCCCGTGTCGAACGAGTCCGTGCTCGCGCGTCTTTCGTCAACAGTCCCATCTAAACTAAAATATCAGAAAGCCGGGAGCGCGCGACGATAATCGAGACGCAGTCGACCACCGAGTTGAGCTCAGGTACCTCGACTAACAGGACTCGAAACGCATCGAATACATGTCAAGGCTGAGTGCGCCGAACACTCATTTGGAAGTACGCTCACTGCTCGGAATGAAGCCCCCGGAAACGCAGTAGCCATGACGCCCACACGACGATGTCGACAGGCATGGCCAAGCGAAGACAGGCGACTCTCTATATTTTCGAGAGGAAGAAAGCTCCTCCGACCGAATCCGGTGAATTATTCAGAATGGAGGGCAACGGCCACATGACTTGACGGATGGGAAATCGCTAGTCGACGAGGGCGTTCGCGTGGGGATTGATTTCATTGGGGGTGCCGAACTGTTGACCGAGGTCAAGTTGAACGCTTAAAATCCGGCCGTTGGCGGTTAAAACATGAACGCCGGACCTTTCAACTGGGACCTGGGACTCGAGATCAAATGAGGTAGAGCCGGAAACAAACACTTAGCGGGCACGCAACACCTGAGTTATTCCGCGGAGTCCGAATCACGGCAATGGAGTTTCCGCGGGAAATTATCTGTCGATCGTTTTCGTTACGTCGACGTGGCCCGGTCCGCTATCAGAAGCAGTGACGAGAGCGTCGAATGATCCCGAGACGCGCACGGGCGACAGTTCCCCTTTCAGAGAGCAGCAACGCTTGTTCCTCTTGAGCCAGAACAAACTCAACTTCACACTCGACTAAGCCGCGCTGCCGTTTCGAATGCCTCGAACTTTTACTTGCCGCAACGCCCTCGCAACAGATGAAACCTCTCGACGGGCAGCGTTGTGTATCTGCTTTTATTTGGAGACGGTGTCTTTTGAGCCTCCTTGGAGAAGCCTCGACGTCGCCAATATGCAAAGTCGGCTTCGATTTTCACCACCGCGTGACGCTTTCCGCCGAACAGAATGAAAACGTAAAGGAAATGTCGTCTCTGCCTGCGCCTCCACCTACGCTCGCGCTCCTTTGAATCGTTCGATAGGGATTCTAGCCCGAGGCCCTGGTATCGTCGATATTTTCCCCCAAGACGACGCGCCTCCTGCGTCCTCTGTCGTCGTAGAAGGCGTCGCTTGAGTTGAACGAGCGAGGTCCCCGGTGAGTCTTTGGCGTCTTCGGCGGAGGTGGTGCTGTTGGTGTTGTCGTTGCTGGTAGTGGCGGTCGCGTTGTTATTCCTATCGGGGACTCTCCGATGTCGCGGTTCCTATTTCTTTTACTGCTCGCCTTCGTCGTGGATCGCGGAGGCAAGCTGGCAGACAAGCAGACAGGCAGGCGGGCGGGCAGGCGAAAAACGTCGATTGTTCCATCTTATCTGGAGTTGACGATTGCTAAGAAGGGTGCTACACCGCGCATCGCAGTCACTCATTCGTTCACTCTATCGTTCAGTCTCGCATTCTCTGTCTCTCGCCTTCACCCGCCACCCACTCGGTCAATCATGGGGCCCTATCTGTCGAGCTCTTCTTTGGCGCAATCGCAAATCTATGGTGTGGTCGGGTAAATCAGAGCTCATTACGAGGCGCACCGAGGGTCGAACCATCGTCAGTCAATGAACCATCGAGGCAAGGCTTCCATCCACCCCACCCACCCAACCACGAGCCCATCCATCCATCCATCCGGCCGCCCCAGCGGCAAAGACGATGCGAGCTCATTCGCGCGTTTATTCCAATGTCACCAGTGGCCCCGTGAGAGACGAACAAAAAGCTGGAGTTGTTGACAGCCTGAGTCGAATTTAATTGTGAGTGTCATTACTGGCCCGGCTTCGCGAGAGACCGAGCGCGAAAGAGAATCGGGGAGTGCGGGGAGCTAACGAAAGGAACGAATTTGCAAGCGAACGAACGAACGAGCGGCCACCCCTCCGCGCGCTCGAGCAAATAAGGGTAGACAATGCGGGAACTACGTTGACACTTCTTACTCAGCTCTGAGAAGCTACTAGATGACACCCTCTCTGACGGCTTCATCGAACAACTAAGAAACCAAACCACCATTCCTACATACGGTGTCTTCCTGCACTACTCGACCATATTATGGAAATTCGTGTCAAATTTGACCTTCCAGGTGGTAGGCCAGCTTTCTTCCAGAGTCGAAAATTTGACGAAAATGTCGAAAGTACTCGGAAATGCCTCCGCTTAGCAACTCTACGGCTGCAGGCCTCTTTCCGTAGGAGGGTCGACGTAAACAACAAGGGCCACACACGCTGGCCCTGTGGGGAGCGCACCGAACAGATTTCTCCGAAAGAAGAAAAGGGAGCCAGGGGACGACGGAGGTCGAATCTGAGATCGAAAATTGCTTCAGACGGATCGACGACGACGACGACGAGGGCGGCTTCCAGCAAGCCAGCAAGTGGAAATAGACTCGAATTTGAGTTCGCACTTTGAACCGCTGTGCTGCTTCGATCGCCGAGGTCGACGAGATGGAAGTTTCGCGGGTGGGACGGGGGAAAATTCCGGAGAACGTCGCGGGATTCCGAAGGGAGAAAAGAGGGGAAAATCGGAGATGAAAAGAACTGTAGGTCGGAATGCTGACGTTCCCCCACGCGCACTCGGGTTATGGCTCCCGAGCTTGGATCATTGGCTGAGGGAGGTCTATCGCGACGACTGTTAGCAGAAAACTCGGGAACTTTGCTGTGGGAATCGAAAGTCGCTGATAAACGCACGACGAATCCCGAAGGCCCGTAGAACAGGTCCATTGACGGATTCTGCGAATTTTCCCAAAAAATTCTCTGGAAAATGCCCCCGATTGGCTGATGAGTGGTTTGGATCCCGAAGAGCGAGGTCGAAGCTTCACAGGGTAGGTAGGCTTAGCGGGGGATGGAAGCGGGCCATGACTATAACTCAATTTGGTTAGACAGCCGTTTCGAAGATTTTTTCGAAGTATTCCTCCGGTGACGTGACATGAACCGAGTTTATCCGAGTCAAAGCTCGTCGGAATAGACGAGCCAGTTGTATTCGGCGAACTCGCTGGTCAGCTGGACAACATACACGCAGAGGAACACGCTCACGCAGCGATGGCGGGCGGGCAGGCCGGCCGGCTGGCTGGCTCGCAGAAGTGCTTAAGGCTTATTCCAGTCAAATATTCGACGGAACGGGTTTCAACCGATTGAATCAATTCAAGGGATCAGAATGCACCGGAGATTTCGCAATCGACAGCCGATGCCTCGCCGATTAATGGAGCGCCTCGGATTCGTTATCGAAATCAATGGAGCTCCGATGTGACTCGGTCGCGGCGATGAATTCATTGGTCGAGTCGAGAACGTCCCGAAGATGACTGTTGGATGGTCTTCGTCAGAAGTTTGTCGCAACTCCCGAGCCGCCCGCCGGTCGTCGAAATCTAATTCAAAGACGGCATATCCAGAAGAGGCAATTCCCGTCCGCCAGACGGCGATTTCGTCTCACCAAGTAAGTCCAGGTTCAGAGTCAAGGAAGCAGCAGATCGTACAGGAGGTGTATTTTCTAAGCGCCCTCGATCCGAAATTAACTCGGAAACCGCGAACTCTCGCGGGGATACCGCAGGAAATATGGATTCCTTGATGTCGTCGTAGCGGGAGGAGAGGAAAAGATTCAGGGTCTGAATTCATCCACGGTGGCAGGCTGCGTTCCGAGCCGCAGGGGCTAGGTTTGATATTGGCACGGTCGCGGACCGCTGTGCACCGCCTGGCCGTTTAGTCTTGTTTGCAGATTTCAGATTTCCGAACAAACTCGATCCGCCCGCCCGCCCGCCGTAGAGATTGATTCAGTTGTTGACGTTTGGGAACACCGGAGCTCCTACGCCGGCCGGCCGCGCTGTCAGAGCGATGTTTGCTCAACATCGACACGAGCAGAGACTTAGTGCGGGTTGGTTTCAATCTCCCATTTATGCAGGGGCGTCGATCAGATCGGGACAATTGAACCGATTGGAGTTGAGCGGCAGCAACGCATCGAGCGAAAGATGAGTCGCCCGGATAGAATCGCTGTGCATATCTGAATGGACCTCTCCAAACTCCAATGCGTATTCCGATTCAGATTCTCCGAGTTTGCGCCAACCCTATTGACGAAATGATTGAGGGTACAGAATCCATAGATGCCGTCCGACATCTTGTGTTTTTCGTACTCAGAGGGTGCTACAGTAGGCTCAACTGGCAACAGCAGAGCCAGAAAAAGTTCCACGCTCAAAACGAAAGAAACTCGAACTAGACAGTGAGCAATGGAGGATGTCGACTCGCTCGACCTAAGTAGCTAAAAAAAAACGTCAGACAACGCCGGCAAAATAGGATCAAGTATGTCTCGAGTCGTAGCTGCATTAGTTCAACATCGCCGAACAAAACGCCTTCGCACGTCTTCTGCATACGGCTCGGATCGGAATGACAAGATACACACACGGGCCATATATTTCCCGTCGGGGTTCCGTCTGTGGGCGTCGACGTCGTTGCCCTTACCGCTGTCACCACGGCGCGCCGTCGGCGGCGGCGGCGCGGCCGTTGCAGCTGCGTCTAGTGCCCGTGTCGTCAGCATTTTTGCTTTCGTCGCCACCTGCACTGGCGCTGTTGTTGTTGTTGTTGTTGTGGCAGCAGCGACGGACGGAGGCGTCGGTGGTGGTGGTTGCGGGCGTCGTTATGTTTTCTCCTTGCCTCAGGAGAAACATTGTTAGTTGCTTGGTTGGTTGGTTGGTCGGTCGGTCGGCCGCGGCAAGTGAGCAATAGGAACAGTCTCCGCAGTCCGCGCACACAAAAGTTCTCCTTTATTTTTCTTCGTCCTGGCTCGGTCGGTCCGTCTGTGGGTCGCTGCGACTGTCGTCCCGATAAGACACCAGAGAGACCTCAGCAGAGAGTCGCGAGATTTCACAAGCGACAATAGCATCTTTTCCATTTTGATACTCTCCCTCTGATCTCAGTCAGCCAGTCCGTCCGTCAGTATCCTGTGAAGCGGCGCGGAGCAACGACGTCTGAAGCTCTGAGATAGCCCGATAGCGTGAACAGCGGACGAGGAGAAAGAACGAAAACAAAGGAGAGAAAAGCTCGGCAAAGGAGGCGGGCAAGATGCCGACCTCACTGAAACCTTCGCGCCCCTCGGATGTAGACGACGACGGGCATCATTGTGACGCAGGCACGCGTAAACACAAAAAGTCAAAGGTCTCTCCCGCTTCCCGCCTCGTTCCCCTGTCTTTCCATGAGTCCGACTATCCGTTCGTCTGTCTGTGTGTCTGTCTGCACGTCCGTCCATCCGTCCAACCGCTCGTCGATCCGTGCCAATCTAGCCCCTCCTTCCCTCCTTGGCACTCTGTGGCAGAGCCTCCTCCCTCCACACAAAGCCCTCCACGGAATAACCGGATTAGGGCCTGTCAGCTCGGCGAACTGTATGTTATTAGCACTTCAAGCAAATAACAGCGGACACCAAACGGAAGAGTGGAAGGAAGACGTGGAAAAAATCGCATGCTCCTGATTATCGGCCACTCTATCCTCGCTCCGTGGCTAGGTGTGTGGTTGTGCGTGCATGGCTGCGGGAGCCATACTCGCCTTAGAGCAGCGTTTCCCAACCTTTTTTGCTCTGCGGAACCCTCGGGAGGGGTAACCCAGTCTGCGGAACCCGAACCTCGGATTTCCCTTTCTCCCTCTCTCGCTTATTAACTTGGATGTTAATCTACATGAGAAAATTGTTATGGTTGAAACAGATTTGTGATTTATTTTAATGCATTCTCCTCTTTTGAAACGAATTGATATCTTGACATTCGAACGATTCCGTTTTCCTTCAATGTGATGGTTGCCACTGGAGACTCCTTGACAGCTGCGAAAAATCGGGAGCCTCTCGACAATTGTAATCGCAAATCGTCCGCTGCATCCAACCGATTCCGGTATTTCGTCTTCGTCGCGGCATAAGTTGAAAATCCAGTCTCGCAGAGATATGTGGTGACAAACGGCAGGAGTACTTTCAGAGCAATTTTCGATAACTCAGCGAATTCTGTCCCGAGTTCCGCCCAGAAGTCGGCGAGGGAAGCGACTCGAACTTTTCCTTCAATGCCACATCGTGTCGTATGTCGGTGAGCAGATCGTTCTGGGAGGCTGTCAGATTCACATGGTTTTCAACGGTGAAGGGGTTCCTCACCCAATCCTGAGAGATTCGTTCCCTCATTTTGGCCGCCGGGAAATAGAGCTCAAATGTCGCTCTCAATTCCGATAGATGCTGACTGATGTCTGCTTCAACCTCTTTATCGGCTCTTTCCCCAGTTTCGTCGAGGAAATCTTGGAGAGTGGGGAAGAAGTCCATCTGATCATCGGAAACACGAACTGCCCAGTTTCCGAGCTTCTCTTTCATTGCGTTTATTTTTCCCGATGCGAAGAATATGTTGACTTCACGACCTTGCAGTGTTGAATTCAGCGCATTAAGCTTTTGGAAAATATCCGCGAGGTAAGCTAAACGCTGGAGCCACCTCGAGTCTCGGAGTTTCTCGAACACCTCGTGGTCTTGGTCAAGACGAACATCACGAGCTCGTTGCGGAGCTCGAAAAGACGACCGAGCGTACGACCGCGAGACAGCCACCTAACTTCGGTGTGTAGCAGCAACGAACTATGCAAGCTTCCCATGTCCTCGCAGAGCATTTTGAATATGCGCGATTGAAGAGGTCTTGCTTTTTATGAGATTGACTATCTTTATCGCATCGTCCAGTACTTTCCGCAAGGCGTCCGGTATTCGTTTCATGGCAAGTGCCTCCCTGTGAAGTATGCAATGACTCGAGGTCACAAGTTTGGAGACCTCTTTCACCCTGCTGACGAATCCTTTTGTTGCGGCCGGTCATGGAGGCGGCTCCGTCTGAGCAAACGTCGACGCAATTCATCCAGGTCAAGCCGTTGTTTTTCAAATAACTGTCGACGAGACTGAAAATCGCGTCGCCCGTGGTTCTACTCGCAAACTGCTGCACAGTAAAAGTTCCTCTTTGACACGCGTTCCGCATACATACCGGATGAAAACTAGCAAGATCGCGAGGCCGGCAACATCCGTAGATTCGTCCACTTGTATGGCCCAACAGGGGCTTTGTCGAATCTCCGCACAAAGTTGATCTTCCAGCCACGCGCTGATTTGCCGAATTCGCCGAGCGACCGTGTTGTTAGACAGGGGCAATGCACGCAATTCTCTCTCAAGTTTTCCGTTGGCAAGGCATCTGGCGGTTTCGATGAAACAAGGTTTTAAGAGCTTTTCCGCAATCGTATGGGACTCGCCAGCGCGACCGATAAGGTATGAGATTCGAAGTGTTGCTTCATTCCAGCGAACGTTACCGGTGGATGTCAAACGAGTCTGAGAAAGTTTGAGATTTTTCCGCGGCCCGTTCGAAGAACGCGGGGGATTTGCTGATCAAATCTGGATGTTTCGTGCTTAAATGTCGTTGAAGCTTCGCTGGCACCATGGAGCTGTTAGTTAGTATCGTTTGACACACAACACAAAGGGCATCCGGATTTTCGTCCTTGTTCTTCTCCACAAAACCATAGCGGATGAACTTGGGATCATACTTCCGCAGCTTCACAGCGGAGGTCGAACCAGCGCTACGCTGAGGCGTTTTCGCCGAAGCTTCGCTCACATCACCGAGTTCCCTCCTGATTGGAACTTCTACGATGTTTTCAGAATCGTTGGACACAATTTCGTGGGTATCCAAACGAGAACGCTTCGGGGCCGGGCGACTCCCGAGCAGGCACCGGTTCTCAACCATCCCTCCATCGTGATCGGTTGCGATTCTGTTTCGAACGAAACTTTCCTCGCAACCATGAGACTGCCGATGTTGTTTCTCGACGCACATGCACGTCTGTACTCCAGAAGCTGTTTTCCGAACGGCTCACCTTAAACGGCGATTCTCGCCGGCGAATCATATCGCTTCGCGTGCGGAGGCTGCAGCGGTCATCGAAAACTTTTACCGCTGGTCCGAATCTCCTATGGTAGACCGTCTAAGGTCGGGTCTCTTTCTATGAACCGTGTAGATCTTCATTGATAGCGTCGATAGAACCGCCGCGGAACCTGAGGTTCCGCGGCAAAAATGCCGGCGGAACCCAGAAAATCGCCCGCGGAACCTGCGGGTTCCGCGGAACCCAGGTTGGGAAACGCTGCCTTAGAGTCCTAGAATAATGCGAAAGGAATCTAATCGACGTTTCCATACAAAGGAATATGTATATCGACGATGGAACATGCCGCATCGTACGATCCGGGTGTTCGCTCGGTAGAGCGATCGGGAAGAGCTCCATTCATCGATGTCCGAGTGATCAATGATTCCAAGCAGATGGATTGAGCGGAACGGAACCGAGCGGAGGAAGAATCCAAGAATTTCAGATCAGCCAGGGCCACTTTGGACTAGTACATGTAGTGTTCACGTGACAGCGGTGTTCGGCAGGCCATAGGGAAAAACGAAACTCTCGTTATCTTTGCTAAAGAATCACAATCGCCAATCAATCAGAAACTTGGAGAAATGTTAATAGAAGTGCTAACGTCGCTTCGACGTAATCTGGTAGGTTTGATGTTATGTCAATAGAGGTGGTGGTAGAATGTCAACTGCCTCCATACGAACGAAGTGGCGGTCGGAGCGTTCACGATAACGGCAGACAATGGGTCGAAAGTTTTCCGGAACAAAGAACAGGCCACGTAGTTCCGGGCTTGGGCCCCTTTTCAGACTGGAAACTGTCCTTACAGGCACCACATATTGATTACGTTTGATGTCACCCTTATTGTTGGTTTATCTCCATAGTCATCGATATGTCTAGAGTCTCTGTCTCTTCAACTTTTCGGAAAACATGGACACGTCAACAAGCTTATCCAGTCGGATCGGATTCCTCTCCTCCGATTTAAACAGGGGGAACGTTCCTGGCTCGTCGACGTTCCGATCGGCATGCTATCCTGGATACAATTTGCGGAAACAGCCGGTTCTGAGTCTCAAACCTATCGAGTCTATGTATGTAGTTCCCCGCCATACTAATGCTACGCTTCCGTTTGAAGATCCTCAGCGATGCGTCTCTTTTCATGCTTTTCTACAAAACATACAACCTTTCCAAGAAGTTGTCTTCCTACCGGATCGGCTATCTCCGCGGGTGTCTCCCTTGCTGCGCAAGTTTCCCGACACGGGGGAAGAAGGTCAATAATTCAACAGTAGCTCTTTGCCTCGGAGCAAGCTCAGATCACTGAAGGCTAACCAGCTCGGCTTCTCCGCAGCAGCTTTCGGTGGAGCGTAATACTGCAGCGACAAGAGTAGGTGGCAAACAGCGTGGCGTGTATGACCTGCGTCGAACTCCGGATACTTGCCTCAAAACCCTGCTGCGGCTGCTACAGCTGCGTTCTCCTCGAGGAGGAATCTCCCCAAGAATAACCGGTTTGTGGGGAAATCGATGTCAAATCCTTTGACCGAATATCGTCCTTGTCACCGGCATCGGAAGAATGACAACAAGGTACTTGTAAAAAGGGTTTTTCCTCCGTGCCAGAGCTCGCTTGATATGCAGATGCTGCGTACACCCTGGACCTGGCAGGGCGGGCGGGCGGGCTCGATCAGTTCTTCTTTCTGTGAGGATGTTGTGAGCTCTGTTCAGGTATTTTTACATCGGCAGTCTCTTCAGGCAAGTGAGCGAGCGAGCGAACGGGCGGGCGAGGGGTCCGGCATACGCAACGACCGGCAACTGTCTCATGAGAATCGGAGCTTGAGTACAAACGAACACCCGACAGGCACTTAAGAGTTAGTGTGTGATGAGGGGATTACGCGCTTCGGCTAGTCGGGAACGCTACAATAATTCGTCGCAGCGAGGGAGAACTATCGTGATGGAACCTCTCCCGACCCGGCATTAACCAATACGACCAACCAAGGAATAGGAAGCTACGGGACCGATGGGAGCCACCCCGAAGAGTGTCCACCGACAACAGGAACATAGACTCACTATCAGTAGTTACCGCTAGGTCGACGTACACCATACACCAGTCGGCGGCCGCCATGGCTGCGGCGGGAATTTTGAAATGTGGATGACCAAGCGATCATCGGCGATTCGCTCGCTCGCTCGATCCGGTTTCAGTCGATCGGTAGCGGGATGGGAACTTCCATCCGCTTGCAGTTGGACCGCGTTCCGGTGAATATTTCATCCACCAAACTCGTGCTCGTTACAGCGCAAACGCACGGTGTTGCCAATCTTTCCCAGGCCATCGTACATAATGCGCGCTGTCAATGTGACGCAGAAGTCAAAAGCATTCCGATGAGCTTGTTACCTCGAGACGCAAACACGACCCGGGGTCTTTGCACTAGAAAATCTTGGGAACGCAGCATCCGTAAGCTATCATGCACTGGGCATGTGTGTACTCCTTGCATGGAAATATCCTCCCACGAGAAACGGACAGAATCCTCGCAGGATATCTAGGAAGTACTGACGGAACCGACTGGACCTCATTGGTATTCATTGATTTTAGTTTTTGTGCATTATATTTGCAAATGCGCTGGCTGCTCCCCTCCCATCCCCCGGATCTTGTTCGCCTTTGTTCTTGCTGTCTCGGGGATTCAATTTTTTGTGATGCAGCAAGTTGATGTAATGGTCAGGCGGACTTCTCTTTCTTCCTCTCTCGTTTGCTCGCTCTTCCCCTACCTCTTGCACCAAAGGAAGGAGGCTCAACGCACCGCCAGAACAAAGTGACGGGCGGAAAGAGCGTCAGAAAGATGGAAGCGAACCACCACAGGAACTAAGACACGGTGTATGTATTTTCTTTTCGTACGGCACTGAAGTTTCCGCCAGTTGGTTCTCGATCAACAACGGTGATGGAACCGAAGAAACAACAACCACGCCGACTTTTTCCGAGTTCTGGAAATTACGACCCAACCTCCACGACCGACGGCGACGGTCATTCCACACGAGGCAGAACTACGGCCTCTGAAGTTCCACGACGGGACCGGTGTTAGATTCCGGTCAACGGCAGTTCCTCTTCCTCCGCGATGCGAAGGCTCTGTGTAGCGATACTTTATGTTGATGAGGAAGCATTAGACGTGCCACGGTTGCGCTCGACCGAAACCTCTATCGGGAAGCTCGGGGAAGCTGCGGAGAAGAAACGATTCCCTTGGAAAGTTCGCTGAGTGCTGCGGATAGAGAGGAATTATTCATTTCATCTTCAAGGTTCACTCAGAATCCAATCGCGATGTCAGGCTCTCTCACTCTCTGCTGCTCTCGAAGCAGCGATTCTTCGAGATTTCGATGCAACATGCTCCCAAAATCGGAACGTAAGTAATGAGTCGTATTTTTCCTGCACAGTTCGGGCTCAATTGCGTGTGAAGCTATTCGCGGTTCCCAACATAAATAACAATGAAAATGAGTGCTTTCTGAGAATAGAACAATGAGCTTGCGGACAGGTTCGTGCGTGTGGGGCCCTGCAGCCGCGTGTATTTGTTGTTGGTGTTGGCGGGCGCGGAGGGGGTGGGGTGCAAGCAAGAACCTCGGGGGACGGTGGGGGCTGGGGACCGCGCGATCTATGTAACAAGGTTGGGCACCATTTGGTGTGGAGACAGAGCAACAGAACAGCCCCTTTTATAACAGAGGGTCCTGGCACGGAAGCAGTAAGTCGGCCCTATACCCGATATGACACGGCTGGCCAACGTCGATTGGCCCATTACATAGCTCAGAACGATATGACGGAAAGTGATGGACTAGCGCACCTGATTACCGAAGCCTGTCGTCAGCTCGTCTGCTTGCTTTGCTCGTTCACTCGGCGGCGGGCGGTGCCGACCACACATCGATGGGGGAGCGCTTTGACTGACTGCTGCCGCATCGCCGCGGATCTAAAAACTCATATAAAGCAGCTTCCGCCGCGCCGTTTGTAGAAGGGGACACGTCAACGTCGTCGAAATAGGATGGAAGACAGAATGGACAAGGCAGAACACACTTCGCCGGTTGTCCGAGGGCGCCGCCGGTCGATCTCACTCGATTCTTGTCATTCACACCGAAGAAGCGCTGACACTAGAGAAACAAGGTGATACACGGTGATTGGATTCTTCGATACAGTCTTCCACGTGTTAATTATCCTTGTGAGCTCCGCCGTTCTTCAACTTGTCATGGTGTCCAGGAGAATCTGTGCGTAAGCCTGGCAATTCATTTTCCGCGCGGGATATCACATACTCGAGTGATTCCGATCAGAGATGGGACGCGTTGATTCAACTTTTTGCAAGAGGGTTTGCTCCTTGTTTCAAATACCTACCCTTCCGATGGCCGGCCGCAGCGCTCCATAGCACTCGGCTCGGTCGGCTGCCCGCCGCCGTCGGGTCGGTTTTTTTTATGCAAATGTCCGCACAAAGCTCTTTCCTTTAGTCGTTTGACGCGCACAATACACGATCTCGATCGTTCGGTCATTGTTTAGCCCCTTCGGACCATGGGTATCCTAACCACGAGTTTTCCCGACGACTGGTGCCTACGCCCGCCCTCAATTGGCTCAGCGAAGAGACATTAATGCATGATGCAATCGAACTGCTGACAACACAAAGGAGACCGACTCGCCGCCCTGTTTGTATTCGTATTTCCATCTAAGATCCATAACACGTATCTCAAGGGTATCTGTTGCCCTATTAATGCTTTGCAGCGGAGAAGCGGTCCGTTGTCGGCGTCGTCGACTGCATTGGCATCGCTAACACACCGCACATGTCGACTGTGCCCGTCGCCGGAGTCCTTTGACAGACTCTGGGGATCGCTTCGATTTAGAACGATACACTGAATAAGCTAACACAAGACCAGAACAAAAGAGACGTCGAGAGATGAACGGAAGGGTCGATGACAAAGGGGAAGAGCGAATGATTCGACGCGTTTATAGAGTTGAACCTCATGTTGTAGGGCCATTCTCGTGGTCTTTGGTGATGATGCTGCTCAAGCTCAAGCTCAACAGAATGGAAACACAACAAACGACGTAAAGGCTTACTAGGTCGTCGCTCAATCGCAGTCTACCACGCTCGGAATATCATCGGCTCCGGCTGCTGGAAGTACGCTCAAAATGCCGGAATCACAAGGTCACGCGATCCGATCCGATCAGATTGGATGGGATAAATCCACTTGTTGTCTTCGGATCGCGGCAATCCTAGGATTCCTTCTCAATTCATAACGAGCTGAATCACGAAGGCAGCCAGGCGAGCCAGGAGGCAAGAGGGATGCTGAAGTGGCGCTTCGACAAGTGACAGATATTTATTGTTACGGATGTAGGTAATGCGTCTCATAATAAATAATGGAAGCATGAATTGAGTGGCCGAGCAAGGAGCGTCGGTGTCTCTGCACGTTGACTGAATCGCTGACTGGCTGGAAAGTTCCGCAGGTGGCTGGGCTTTGCTGAAAGATGCATTGATGTGTAGCACCGCGTAAACACGTCTGTCAGCGAAAATCTCATTCCGTCCTGAATACGTTTTATGGCGAGGTAGCGAGTAAATTCACCAGCTGCAGACCCTGCTTGGCGAAAACAAAAATTGCATCGACTGGCTAAGAGCAACGATCTCCGCGTCTGAGTGCGACACCCGTTCTTTGTCGTAATCGAATTTGGCCCCGCAGTCCGATCCAAACACAGCTCTTAGCACGAATATCCTGCCACTCACGCCACATTCAACCCTCATCAAACGAAGCTGGAATGCGTCAAGAACGAGGGCGTCGGCGTCGTGGGCAAGATGTCGCCACTGCAACGACGCGCGGACCAAAACAGGTAACGTTGACGTGCCCTCGGAATGACGATGGGTTCCTGGAGAAATTACCGGGGAATTTCAGGTCGAGAACGAGGTAGTCGGCGAAATGGAAGGAGTACGCATTGAACAAGAAAGCGGGAATCTCGGCGATCCGTAAATTATGGACCCCGTTCGGACTATTCAAGGCACACAAGACACAGTCAGTGGCTGACAGAAGTAAGCGGGCGAAGACTCTGCTCGTGTACCATATTTGCTCATCCAAGACATATGCAGAAGTAATCGCACGGATCCTTTCTCATACAGATATTGCCCCCCTCCCCGAACCCTAATCGACCCCCGACCGCCCACCCGTGGCAGCCGCGCGATCGGGTGCCGGGAACAATCCTTCCTCGAAGGACAGGGTGAGCGACGGACGGGAGGAAAAAGCCTCTGTTCGTTGATCGGGTGATGCGACGCGACGCTGTCTTCCCCTGTACGGAATCTATTCATTTTGAGATTCGTATTAATGATGGAAATTTGATGGTGGTACTGACAGCGGATGAGCTTGGGCGAACGAGAGCAACGGTGCCTTGCAAACGCTTCTCTGCTTCCTATAAATGCAATAACTCCATCTATCACTGACCCGGCTGCTTTCTCAGACGAGCGCCCGCTGACGCAGGCGAGCGAGTGAGATGTCAGCTAGCTAGGCATTCCAGCAGCCAGATGAATGAGTGAGCCGGCAAGGGAGCTCGTACATAGTCTCCTTTCGCTGGCTTCTTCACCGGCCCACCCGTCCGCCTGCTCACTCACCCGCCTGTTCTCCTGCCCGTACTACCGTCTCCTTTCCTGCTGCCAAACCGGGGTCTCGTCCAGGGGCGTACCCAGGATTTTTTTTTGGGGGGCCAGAGCGAATTTTTCATCATCTTGGGGGGGCCAAGACATGATCATCATCATCATTAACATGGAGCTCTATGGGCCGGACGAAAATCTTGGGGGGCCATGGCCCCCTGGCCCCCCCGGTACTACGGTCTCGTCTCCATACGTTTTCTTGTAAGTGCCTGTGCCTCCTCGGCTTTCTTCCGCAGGAAAGCATGCAAAGGATGCTTCCATTAAACAGATGGACATCGAGGACTCGGAGGAGTCTAAACCTTGCCTCTCTATTTATCTAACCCTCTTCCGTCAATTCCATCTCACAACATCGGCGCCCCGTCCGAGATTCTCCACTTCTCAACGACAGTGCCGCAAGACCTTGGCTTTCACTTCCAGCATGCTTACGAAAACTCGGATATGGCCGAACATTCTTCGAAGCTTTCAGAGTTTTCAACGAGGCGACATCCAGACTTTCGAGCTCATGCGCGCGGGCGAACGAACCGGCGCGGCGCCGGCGGATTTGCCTGAGCCGACGCGGACGAAAGGCGGTCGTTTGTCTCGAGTTGAATGTTTCTGAGTTTTCGGTCGTTCGCTCATTAGCATCATCAGGGATAACTAGTGCGTCGACGTTGCGGAGCAAACTCGACGGCTCGGGTATCATCCAGGGCGATTGCGGCCTCGGCATAGTGAAAGTTGAGCCCAACGGTGAGCTAGGGGTTTGTTGACGACATTCGAGGTCGCAACAGCAGCAGTTGCAGACCCACCGACTTCAGCCAGCCAAGTGAGACAAGCAGAAGAATGTGCTCGATTAGGAAGCGTGTTGCTCGCCGTTAAGGCAATTGACTTTCTTCGAGCAACAGCTGTGCAGGTGCAGGCTGAACGGTCTACAATACGGCAGATGTCAAAGTGTAGCTGCAGTTCTCGATACAAATACTTTCGGTGCCAGCGTACGCAAGCAAAAGCGTTCGCTCGCTTGGTGCCTAGCTCGCCGAAAGTTAGCCTCGACAGTTGGAGTAGCGGCTTCTGGGGAAGCCGAAGAAAGACTGAAGCCAACAATCGAAGAAGGCAAACTTGGACTCGCTGTGACGCAATATGCGCGCGAGATGAGCGGCTGGATAAAGCCTGATTCGCACTACTCGAGGGGGTTTCCTTCCCCATACAGTCAACTCCCTCTATCTTGAAACGCCCATAACTTGTAAACCCTCCCTAACTTATAACTGGATGAGGAATTTCCGTCCTTTTCTCTATAACTTGCAGCATAGGCTCAATGATAAGCGGCCCTGCATTACTTATAAAACCTCCGAAAACTTGTAACTCGAAACGATTTCCCACAGTCCCGAATTTAAAAAGTTATCGAGATTTGACTGTATTCCAGAAGCATTGGTTTCCGAAGCCTAAACGGGCGCTAAGCGATGAAACGGGTGCAGGTTCTAGAGCACCGAATAATGAGGGCACAATCACGCCTCCGACCCTTGGAGTTCGTACGAACTTCGGACGTTCCTTTGTTCTCGAATTGTGAGGTGTGATGTGTGGGCTCAAATGGCTGACGCCTGGTTCCATACACCATGCGGTGCGCCTGCATACTTGTCCCTAAGCCTGGAGACCCCTCCGACAGTAGCCCTGCCCTGTTGAGTGCCCTTCTGACACATTCGAGCACCGAAGTGAACGAAGTGAGTCGCTATAGGTGCTTCTCAACGCCAGAACTCAGCCCGAAGAAGCGAGGTTACAGCCCCGTTCCAAGGGGATCGACATGCTCCTGAATACTCTTGTACGAAACCGTGAATTCCATATTGACGAACGGCGGGTAGGCGGAGTTGATGTATTCCGAGTCTGCCTCCATGACCGACAAAATCAAAAAGTTCTTCCCGTTTCTGTCTGCTACAGACATAACTGTTAAAAGGAATGTGACCCGTAGTGGGAGGACATGTAGAGAAGGGTTTTATGTAGGCAGATCGACTCTTCCGGCAACGGCCTCGACTCCTCGAGGGCTTCGGCATGCGATGCTGGACGCCCGGAATCGCAAGGATCTTTACGAGAAGGCGAACAGGCAGTATGGCGCAGCCGGCTAGAGAGACCGCAGTTTGTGAGTGAGGCGTTCGCCTGGTATCGGCGTTAGTTTCAAGCAACAATTCGTCTAGTGAGACGAGAAACAGCTCATGCGATAAGAACCCTATTCCTCGAGGAAGGATTCGACCAAGTCTCTTATTTCGCTGGTTCGCTCACGCGCCTCTTCGACCAGTATAGTATGTACTCTTCGAGGACGACTATCGAACGCCGGCCTCAATCATTGCGGCTGCTGTATAGCCACCTTGGAGTTTTCGTCAATTTCCGATACGAGACCTCGTGATATGTACTTATTTCGATGACCGCATTTCGAAAAAATACAATTACTGTCTGCAATCTCTCAGGTATGGGTTTCGATCCTGCCATGGTTTCCGGATCAACTTCCATTACCCCGATTATGTAAATCAGCCGATCATTCCGGAACATCACTCCTGGACAAGCATCGGATCCGAACATGAGAACAAACTCTGTTCCGTGTCGGAAATAGGAAACGTCTCACGAGTTCGTGCAGATCGGAATTTCTGTCAAGATATAAAAATTTCCTAGGTTTCACGAGACAAGTATATGAGAAAATAGTATTTTCCTTCTTCACAGCGAACGCCGATCTTTGGAAGAAACTTGGCATCCATTCACCCGGCCGCGAACTGATCCCACTGGGTATGCTACGATTCACTCACCTCGATGAAGCGCTGAAGATAATCCCGCGACGCTGCAGAGCAGAAGCACTGTACTCAAAAACATATTCCCATTGAGTCGATGATGTCGACGCCACTTCATAATTCCAGAGTAGAGATAACCGTTGTTGGATTTGCGTCAGGAACCGATGACGAACCGGTGGCTCTGAACGCTCACCGACTGCACCAGGCGGTTCTGTCGCCGCTGGATCACTGTATTTTCCACTCCAATCAACTGCACAACAATCGACGAACACTAATTATCACTGAAATCCTCTTATCAGAGATAACGGCGCTCTAGCGAATCCGTTTGCCGGAGCCATGAGAGCAATGGCTGCGGGGTTTTGCTGGAAATTCGCAGGTCCACAATTTTTGGCGAATAGACGTGAAAACCCAAGCTCGATGCTCTTCGTCTATTTTCACAAACTTTTCTCGTTTCCTCAAAATGTTGTCAGAAAATGTTTCTGAACAAAGAAGCACGTTGTACGCTGAGGGGCCCTTTCCCGGCGGTGCGTCCCTCACTCACTCTCTCGGAGTGGATAACTCAGACCGCATTAGAAACGCGAACGGAAACAGAGACGGGTCTTCGCCAGCAGAGCGCACTTGCAACTGAGGGCCTTCACGGCTGTCGCCAGAGCCCCCGAGCCCGAGTTCCCGGCTTCGGACACCAGGGAGCGCTTGGAGTCCGGAGGGGCGAGGGCTGTTTTTGGGAGGAGGGCGCCCACCACCTCCACGGGCACGACCGGCGCCATCAGCAGCAAGCCGCAGCAGCGAACCCTGCTTTCTTGTCTATGCCCTCATTTTCTTTCCAGGCGGACGGGAGACCAGCCAGCCAGCCAGCCAGCCAGCCAGCCGGTCGGTCAGGCCGCCCGTCCTAAGCCACCGCAGAGTGCAGATTGGCGAACGGAAAACGCGCGGCGGTTTACGCACCCTTCTCGTGGAAGACAGCATTGCTTTTATACTATTGTTGTAAGACGAGTTGCTCGTAAATAAGAGCCGAAGCAGAAGCAGCAGCAGCAGCATCACTATCGCCATCATGATCCGCAGTGCAAGGAGGAACCCCATCGAAAATAGTACGCGAACAGACAACCACCACTACAACCACAACCATGACGGCGAGAAATCCTAGGTTGTGCGCGCGCAAAAGACTATAACTATCCGCTCGTCGGTCTCCCACAACGTCTGCATCGAGTCCACAGTTGACAGAGGCCAAAACCCTGATCTGTTCCTGGTTTTCTGTCTTCTACCCCATAAAGCGAGGCCTCCCTTTTTCGATCGAGGAGACGCAAATTTTCTTTTGGTCAATCTGGAATGTTTGATGACTGTTCAAGTTGGGGTCTTCTCTGTGAATCCGGAAGTTCCAATCAGCTGCGGAGAAACGACGACCAGCGGGTGGATACGCTTTCGAATGAGTTTTCGTCCGCAACGCAGGAACCAACAGTGCGTTCCGTTGAATATGGATCCATCCAAGGAGAGCTCTCTCGCGTGGGAGGAGGGATCAAAGCCCCAAGAGTTTCTGTCCCGCAGGTCTCGGTTGGAAATTTGATCCGTGTTCAATTTTTCCGTCGAATCTGGAAAAAGAGAGAGGACGAAGCGAACTCGTGGGAAATATCCCCTTTACAACCTTCTCGAGGTAGAGTCGGAACAAGATGCGGAGCTAGAGAAGAGAAAGCAAATAATGTTGTGAGCGGGGCACTGAAACTCCGGAAGAACTGGGAAAACTGCTCCGACCAACCAGCGGTCTGAGAAAAGTTTCCAATAGAGAACTCCCTATCGTCCAGTAAATCGCGAATTCTCTCGAAACTTTACGAAACGCATTGAACGCTCCCGATGGACTCCTGCATTTCATCAAACAACTTTTTTCCTTTCGGGTAGTAGCGCCGCGCCGCTCCGAAACCTCTCTTCAACACTTTATGCTCCGTTGCAGTCTTTTATTCGTTCCGAAATCCGTTGTCTTTCTCGCGCTCTCGAACGCGCTTCCGTCTGACGGAGATCTCAAACAAAAACGACTTTGATGTGCACTCAGCGGGAAGGGAGAGTCAAGAAGCTGAAGTTGAACGAAAAGTCTAAGGCCACCCTCGGAACCCGGTCGAGGGTCAGCTGTCAGGATCGAGGAACGCAGGGCACAAGGTAGGGATAGAATGTATTGAACTCTTAAGATTCTGTTTCATGAACAAGGAACGATTAGGAGAGCTCGACGGAGCCATAGTTCCGGATCACGTCCTAGTTTTCACTCATTTATGTTTCCTGCCCACAGCTGTGATGGATCATTCTCCGTTCTTTTCGGCTCTTTCGTTCGGAATCGAATGGCAGTTGCATTCGGAGCCCATAACGACAGTCTGACAACGGGCAAACTACGTTCGTCGAGGTATACGTAATCGATGACGCAGTTCAATGAGCTTTGCTTGGCAACACCGAACAGGCCATCATGTCTGATTGAGGCAGATCTGGAGATCCGTGGCTGCGTTGAAGCGACCTTCCTTCCGATTTCCCTCGCTCAACGTTCGAGTGTTCGACTTGTCTCTCGAAGCTGGAAAGGTCTCTACAAAGACACAATAATAAAAGTAAAGTTCGTTCAGCGAAGCCAGTCAATCTATTTTCATCAGATCTGATGGTTTGTTTTCGCAGAAGTGCGCCCTTTCATAGAGCTTAAATCGATGAATGTTCTCGGATTACACAAATAAGTCGCGCAAGAACTCCTGCCTGTTTCAGTGTGAAGATTGAATGAACGAAACTGCTCAAGAGTTTTAAGAAAATCCGATAAATTTGTTTCTTTTTTTTTCCTGTTTGCTATCAATGAGCACCAGCGACGTCAAGTTTCCAACCATTGCCAACACTGGTGCTCATTTCATTAGCGTTTGAAGGAAAAAAAACGGATCGTCTTCAGAAGACGTCGCGCTCTCTCACTGTGTTCTCGAGTTTTCCGTTCCCGATATGATCGAAGTGCCGGTCGGAGGAAACCGCCACGCTTGACGGCGACGACGACGACGAAAATCTCCCAAGTCGACTGACTATGAGAACGAATGAAAAGTGCGGAGCAATCTTCTTTGCGTCGACGGAACTGACAGAGGTTATGACGAGTGCAAAGCTGCCTTGTCCGCCACAGACGTCGGGAAAGGCGACCTCTTTGGAGGAATTTACTACTTTTCCGTTTGCGTTGAAAAGCTTCATCGTCTTCTGAGCTTTGACTGTGATTCCGCTCCGTTTTTCTTCTCTCTGACCGGGTTCGAGCTCAAGCTCCGTTCACTCGGTTCCGCGAGAGAAATTGTGCTCGAATGTTTATAGGCTTGAGCTGGATCTTTCCTCCGAGGGAGAACGAATCATTCACGAATAGCGGAGGAGTTCCGCGGGCCTCAACTCCTTCTGGGTGGAAGTTTCCGGAACCTCCGGGGGATCCGAGGAAAAACTCCGGCACATCGAGTCTGACACACTGTGTCAAACGGATGATACAGTCGAAGGGGAACCTTAACTTGCGACGGCCGGCCCTTCGACGAGCGCTCATGAGATCGGAAACCCGTCCCATCGAATGTAAATAGATCGATTCTCTGCGGCAGTTCAACGCGTATTCGGGACCTACAGCTCGTGTAAGATCACGAGTATATTTCAGAGATTTGCCTTTGAAGTGGATATCGCGAATATAAATCTGTTGACGATTTCCTTTGAGAACCAGGGAGGGAGTCTCCCCATGATCTCCAAAAACTCGCGAAAGGGATGTTGAGCAACCATGTACTGATTAGGTGGAGCCACGTGTTCTTCATTTCCACGATTTTCTGATAATGACAAGGAGTAAAGTTGCTGAAGGATGGTATCCGCTCAATGATGATCTGCTGCTCCGGCTCCAGAGCTAACACATCGTCCTGACTGCGAGATGCGTGGATCTTGAACCGAGCTAGTTGTCTATGGAGCTCGAGTGACCTTTTCCTCCTCGAAGAATTGAAGAGCGAGACAGGAAACCGAATGAATGGCGTGACCTACAGCATATTGTTTGGTCGGCCCTCTCACCTCCGGCGTGATTTTCGGCTGGGTATCGTTCCTCCGACTTGACTGACAGACAGAGTCATTCAACCTGACGTATGAGGCTAGGGAATTATGGCGATGGCGAGGCGGTGAGGGAAGATCGCAGGTTCAGGACAGCTATTCTGGAACTCGGCGGGACGCACGACGAGCGAATATATGCGTTTCGTTCAGCTACGCAATATTGGCGATGCGCCGCCAGTCTTTGAGGCGCGAAGCTCAGAACGTGGCGAAAGAAACGACCCTGGCGCCGGGTACGACGAATAGAAATTCAATCATATTCGGAGGAGGAGCGTTTCGGATCGTCGGTGGATTGCTCAGTTTTCCATTCAGATGATTGCTCCAGCCACAGACAACCCCTGGTGGAGGCTTCCAACTGTCGATGCAACAGAACTGAAGAATAATGAATACGGACTTTTTTGATTACCTGACGGAAATCGTACCCTCTATGTCACCTACGCAGCGTTTGTCTATATTTCCTTGAGGAATATTCATTCGAGTTTTCCCCGGAACTCTCCTTGCGACTGACCCCGGACTCGGGTTCCGCAATCGGGTCGCAGTTAAAAGTGTTGAAAGCCCTGTCGTCCCCACGCGGCTACACGAACAATTACACTGGTACAATTATCAAGCGAGGAACAGACTCTTAATCTAGATGAAAGCGCGCTGACCTTAATAGTTTCCTCAATGAGCAGAAGAAACTCGTGTGAAGCAGCACGAACACATTCGTCTCGCGACGATGAATTTTCTCTTCCCAAATAGGGGCAGAATGATGCCTAGCTCCTCACCCTGCGCTGTCGCGTCCCTAACGTCATTTTCGCGTTTTTCCGCGTCGTTTTCCTCTC
Source organism: Neoseiulus californicus (assembly GCA_028455905.1). Classification (NCBI taxonomy): domain Eukaryota; kingdom Metazoa; phylum Arthropoda; class Arachnida; order Mesostigmata; family Phytoseiidae; genus Neoseiulus; species Neoseiulus californicus. The sequence goes on from JAMQGS010000003.1 coordinate 500,087, forward strand.
GTCATTGCTGCCACCTCAGTGTTTTGCCCCTGGGAACCTTGAGTTCTTTCCTCGATCTCGTCTTGCGACATGAGCAGCTGACGCATCAAAGGTCAGCGCTTGCAGAGCGAAGGATTCCTGAACATCTCCGTACCACAGCCGACAACAATGTCAGCCGTGAAGAGCCGGCGGTCTCAACGGACAGCACGATTGCATAGAAAATAGAAGGATGTTCATCCACTTGTTATCGAAGCAGTCTATCCTGATTGTGAGACACGAAGGGATCAGTTTTGAAATTGGATCGCCGTTTGCTTTGCTGTACCCACGAACTCCGTCTCGAAGAAAGAACAAGCGATCGCATGTCGAAGGTATCGAGGAGGCATACATCACAAAATGGGCAACTGCATATTTGACTCCGTCAAGTTTCTGTATTGAAACTTCTCGATGTCAGTCTCGTTCTTCCAGTCTGACGAGCCATATTCAGGCGACTGACGACGCGACGGTTTTCTGGAAAACTGTGATTTTATTCCGCCACCAGGTAGGCCCGAATGGTCGCGAATACTTGTACATCGTTCTTATTCAACTCTTGGAATGCTTTCGAATTGAATTCAAATGCAGTTATCGAGTTCTCGGTTCAGCGAGCTCGTCCTCGTCGACGAAGGTATTTCTTTCTAAGAAGTTTTGACACGTAATCCAAAACGCAGGGTATGCCGAGCCACCTCCTCAAACGTGAACCGTGGAGCGCACAACTACCATGGTCGTTGTATAAAACGAAAAATGGTGAACTCGGCTTCTTCGTGATTGTGATGTAAGCGATACTTAGCATTCCACGAAACGACAGGAACAGGTGAAGGACGAAGGAAAGAAAAAGAGAGAGAGAGAGCGAGAGGGAGGAAGACAAAACCCGTCAACGAAGAGGGAGACAGCACACAGAACTGTTTTGTCGGGAGGCTCCGATGCGCACGACTAACTGCAACCTGCAACATGAAACCTGGCATTCTCTTGCCGCCTCGGCTGCTGCTCCGGAAGCTCCGCAGAGAACTTATGCAAAACCAGAATGAAAAGCCCAGCAAGCCAAACTTGGTTAGAGCGCCGGATGACGAATGACATCACCGGAGTCTTCTCTGAAAGCAGCTCTGAGCTCACGTATGCACGCCGCTCGCATATTTCAACACGCTCCCTGTTCAACACGCTCGAGCAGCGTGTGGCGAAACTCAACTTGCCTTTTCCGATGCATTTCTCTCGAAAGCAGCCAACGAAGACAACGAGTGCGCGCATCTTTGAGGGAGAGAAAATCCGCTTTCCTTTCGTCAAACAGGACAATCTCACCACAGTGACGGCGACGAAGGTGGCGACGGAATGCAACAACCACGATGGAGACACGCCCTTGTTCCGTAGCGATAACCCGAATTCGAACCTCAACAACAAGCGCTAACCTCGAGTGAACAGCTTGCCAGCTCGTCGATCCGTGAAGCAGACCTCGACCTGACAAGGGTCGGCGATATCAGGCCGAATGCCGGACTCGGGTCTTTTGTTGAATTTCCGCACGAACTTCAATGCCCCGAGCTGGAACACAATTCCGGGCTGAAGAAAAACCGCAGTCCACCACAAAAGACCTCGCCGCCTGCGCCGTCGCTAACGGCTTCCTGGTTTCAAAGTGAGCCTCTTTCCACCAGAATGAACACCTGCATCGGAAAGAAAACCCTCCGAGGATCTTTCCGGTCCGACTGCCGGCGCACTATTTCTCTGAATGGCTGTCAGAATGTTCGCCACAAGTGCCTCCGTACTTCCGCCCATCAGCGGATTGTCTGCTGTTTCCTTGTTCCATCCGAATGTCTCGCTGTATCTCATCGACGTATGTAGTTGTTCTTGGCGAAATAGAAATTTCACTTTTTCAAAACCTCGGGCGCGTGCGTAGTGGAAACGTTTTCAGTTTTCCAATTGCCGGAATTGAAGATTTCTCCCCCGCAGCTGCTTCCTCGATCAAAGCTGGATTCGATTCCGAAGTTCATTATTGCGTGCCCCGTGCTCGCATTACAACCTTGATGAGGGAAAAATCTGTGAGTCCTGATCGACAAATCGACTTTCCCATTCTGGTGATGTCAAGGGTCATGGGCAAAGCACATCACTGAGTGAGGTTTCCAGACTTGTTCCATTCGCGGGATCTCCTTCGTGTTCGAGATCCGAGATCAAGGAAAGGAAATGACGAGCGAGCCAGAGTTCTATAGTGCTGAGTTCTTCTCACTTCTTGGCATCGGCTCCGACTTCCCGAGAAACCCCTGGAGATCCTATCAGGCTTAGCGAAAGAAATTCGACAAAAAAAAAGCACCAACTGTCGATCCAAAGAGTAAGAGGAATGCGAAGCAGGGAGGAAGCTCTGGGGAAGCCATTTATTTGGCAATTACATTCGGCTCGCTATCGACAGTTGTTGGTCGCAGTGCTCGGTCGTCGTCGTCGTCGAACGGCGTCGCCCCACGATCATCTCGGTAGCTCGCCGTTCGGCTGCCTAGCTGGCTGGCTGGGGGGGGGGAAGAGTAGGCACGCGACTCTCCGTCTTACCCCGAGCCCGCTGGCCCCCGTAGAGCGACCGTTTCCTCTCCTCAGCCGCAGCCGGTTGGAGTGCTGTTCTCCTTTATTGCTCTCTTTCGTCGTTCACTGTCCCTATATTTTCGTTACCGCACTCAAACTTTGGCTGAATTCATTCGATACTGCACATCCCGGGTCGGAGTGGTGCTCTCGTCGTACCACAAACTCCATAACCTCAACCCCTTCACCCCGTCAACGTGAGGGGTGCCAAACTTTCCAAGTTTCGGAAATTTGATGGGGCTTCCATCGGACGTTCTCGTTTCCATCCTTTGGGATGACGTCCATCGAAGTAAACAGCGGCAGAAGTTTCCGAGTTCAAAGTTCCTCGCTTCCATGTCTTTTGGGTGCCGTGGAAATTCAATCTCTAGAACACTGCGGCTTGAGCACTGAGGTCACTGTACGGACTTGCATTCACTGGGACGAATTCAATAAACCCCGGATCTCTGACCCTTGGTCGCTAGCCAGGCGGACGTACGGACGCTCGGTTATACAGACAAGGGCTTGAAAGCTACGAACAAAGGGTCCGGCCGCCGAGGCACAAGGTCGCTCGATCAGGAAATACGGTCCATGCTGTTGTTTTGAATTCAACTACGAAGGAGAAGAAGGTCAAAGGCCGCGAAGGTCGACTGAAGCTCCTACCGCTGATTCTCGTCTCCCGGCGACTCTCCGTTCCGCTCTAATATGATCTGATGTGAGTGTTGAACAAAGAAGTGGAAACTGGTCACGAAGGAATTCAAATTCCTCGTCTTATTAAGATAGCACGCAAAAACCGCCCGCGACCTTCGACAGAATCGGGCGAAAGCAAAGCTGACCCGGACGAAGTTAAAAAATGAATTATTTAACCGTGTTTTGTGTCTGAGTGCGTGAGGTTTTCTCTTTGTCCGTTCCGTTCCTCCTTCCGACCTGGCGTTAGGACTTTGGGGCAAAAACTTTGGAGCGGTCGCTCCGAGCGTCTCTTCTTCACAACGGGTTCCCCTTTTCGCTCGAGACCGGCTTTGTATCGCCCGCTCGTTAGAAGAAGCGGTTCTTCTCCCTCAATCACCGAGGACGAAACGACATGGCCAGGGCTAAACGGACAAGTAGAAAACAGGTTAAGGAACGCAGAGGAACAAAAAATTACACTACATGTCGATGACTAGTTACTATACTGATTGTGAGAGGTAATCCTGTGTCTGTTCTGAGATTCGGTTCGCTCTCCTGGGATCCAGCGCGACCGTGCTGTCATAGGATGGATGTTTTCCTTCATCGTGCTGCCGGAAGAGTTTCACGATCGCCTCACGTAGAACTCGAGCTCAACGTCCGTCTGGCGACGCCACCTACGCACATTTGCGGAAGAACTTTCGAGCCAAAGAGACCTTATGGTTACTTTGTTCCGTCATCAATGATTCGGTTAGCGGTAATTTGATTCCAGGGCGAATGCGTTTCTCCGCACTCTTCCACCGCTGCCAAAGAGCTCTGGCTCAATTTCAAGTGCTTTTTTCCGCCTTCCGAACTTTTCAGAGCCGATCCGGCGCTTTGGGAACGGAATACCGCTTTTCGTTAACCCGCATTTGTGGCACCGGAAACTTCGAGCATGAGAAGCAGCCGCGGCGCCCACCGTTTTCGTTTGCGGAGCTTCACTCCGCTCGAGGCTAGTCCTGGATCGTACAACTGATCTTATCCCACATGAAAGGATGATACTCAAGTTTGATTCCAAAGAATTCGCGGCTGTCCTGGGAGAGACATAGGAGTTTCCGCGGGGTCACTCAGCCTACGATATGGAATCATACCTCATGATCAACTGTACACGGCTCAAGCGTTGCGTTAAATATTCCATCATACCTTCGCTTCCTAGGAACAGAAAGGTTCGGTCCCGAAGAATGCTCCCAAGCTCGATTCAATTCTGCTCATCGAAGTCTTCGCTGCTTCAGAGCGGTTCACAATGGTTCAATTCCGATGTGTACCAATTGGGCGGGAAGCGGTTTCTCTCGAACTTGAGCGAAGGCCTTGGCTCAACGCTCAATGGAAAACATGGGTTCGCGTCACTGTACATTGAGAATGAATTCGACGATTCGCAGACAAGGAGCTCCCTGATCCCGCGAATCGAAAACTTCAACCACTCCGAATCCGCGGTGTGGTTCGTCCTGGACGGGAAGCTTGGCAATGTCAGCTTCCGTCACAATAACTTGAGTCACTTTCTCGTTTATTGTTGTTTTGTTCATGTTTATTGACGGGGAACGTCTTTAATATTGGCTTGCTAGGCAGTCTGAAGTACTTCTAAACTTCTGTGACAAAAATTGGAAAATTTCGTTACTTCTGTTGCGAAAATGTCACGAAATTTAACATGAGCTTCTATGGCGAGGGTCACAACGGGAGCATTTGATGAGTCGAGACTTGCATCGCATATGAATCATGTTTTCCTTCACCTTATCGGTGCTTCCGCTCAAGAATCTCTCCCTGAGTGTCCAGAAATTGTGCTTGAAAACTCCGACCTATGACATCATTTTTGGGAGTCCCTCCTAGTTGATGGGAAACCAGTGTTCATGAAATTTCTATCTTTCTGCCCAATCTCATCTTGGGAGCGGGGAGAGTGTCGTTCGAATTTTTTCGCAGAATTTCTCGATTCGTCAGTGCCCTACGTGGTCCATGGAATCACAGGCGATGAAATGAATAACGCTCGAAGTTCCCGCCACTTCTGACAAGCGACGAAGCATTCAGTGAGACAATCTGAAACGTTGTCTCATCCTCAAAAATGTGACCTCAATTTGGATGTGACAAGCGCGAGTGCGAACTGGCAGGGAGAAAACGTGAACCTTGTAAAGCAGTCCGGAGAAACCACCGTGTGCCTCGATGGCGTCCAGACCCGCCACTACAAAGGCGAGAAGGCCCCAGACTCAACGGAGGAGACAGAACGAGGCTTCGAACGAAATGAATTTCGTCCGCTTACAACAAAGCGGACGAAATTAAGTAGAAGCGAGGTCGAAGGAACTCCTGCTCGATACTGTAGTACTTCAGCCAAATTCTCCCACGGATCTTCTCATAACCGTCTAGGAGGCCCCACATAAGAAGGAGTCGCGATACACGGGTCCTGGCCCCGAATCGTGAAATGTTGGACTCGGGTCCATTTTCATCGCCCGGATCCGGAAATTTCTTACCCGCATCCAGACATCCCAGACCCGCGTATCGTATCTGAGCCCGGGTCCAATCCCTTTTACCCGGAGACGAAACTTCTGGACGCGAGTCCACTCCAGTAATATCGGACCGGGGTCTGGTCTCTGGACTCGGATACATGGGTCATGTGGTGAGGATTCTGGGGTACTTCGATCACAGTTCTGTGAGCCCATGGGAAAAATTCTGTGGATTCCACACTGTTCGATGCTCAGCGAGCCGAGTGGGGTCGCCACAAGGGAAAACTTGTGAAAATCTCTCACATTCCTCACGCCAATTTCTAGGGCTGCTCAAAACGTATATGTACCGAGCGGATTTCAGAGGTAACCGGAGGCTTCTTCTTTTTTGTAAGAAAGCAAAGGGGTCTGATGAGACTTCTTCGTTCACAAACTTCCTACGAAGCAGATGAGGGCAAACTCAAGCATCTCTTTCATAGAACCTGGAGTCACTCCCATAAGCTCCGAACAGTAGAGTCTCACCGATCTGAGAGTTTTCTCAATGCGCTGCCAAAACTATTGTCAGAGCAACCCCGGAATCATTCCCTCATCATTGAGGACCCGGGTAACGACTTCGGACTAGGGTATGGATCCTATACCTGGGTCCGGAATTTCTGGGCCCGGGTAATTTCTAATATCGAAGTCTGAAGCGGGTCCCAATACCCGGGTAATTGCGACCTCTAACATGCGCTCCTCGACTTGCTTGCGTAGTTCGACACAGTGCATGAGAATTCTCCAGGAGAACGCCATCGATGTCGTCAAGATCTGAGAACAAGTGACCTAGCAATATTTTTCGCAGAAAATTTCACTCTCCTGGAACATCATTATTCATTCCTCAACATCCCCGACTCTTTGGTCATTTCTTATTCCCACAGCTCTGCACCTCGAAAGACGTTTCCCGCCAAAAACTGCGGCAGTGCTGGGCACTGCCTCTTTAATTTTTTTTGACCAGTCCAAGCTCACGGATTCTGGAAATCTCCCTGAGCGTGTCGTTCCTCATTCTCACAATCGGCTTCCCGGTATTTTCCCCGTCTGTGTCGTGGAATATTCACTTCTCGCGATGGCGATGATGGCACGGGAAGCTGCGATTGAATCATTGTCATCCAATTGTCTGGGTCAGAGAATATGCGGATCGCGCCGTAAGCCCGACCAACCTTGGCGCGATGTTCACTCGGCGGAAGAGAACGTCCTTGAGCGAACCGCGATCTGTTAATGTTTAAACACATTAGCCTTGTGAGGTTTCTCACTTTCGCCGGAATTCCCTTCTGTAGCTTCCAGAGTTCCCCCGAAAATTATCCTTTCCGCTTCCTTATTCTTTCTATTATTATCGGGGTGGCTCCTGAGCCGAGCAGAGCAGAGCCGAGCCAAGGTGTTTGGATTCCGGGCTTCTCCGCTTCCTTCCTTCTGCAGATTTCCCTTCCTACGTTTAATTTTGTGGAAACGCGGATGTTCAAGACCTCTCGCAAACGTTGAGATCCTTGGACCGAGAGAATGGAAAGGTGAGCATTGGGCGCAGATTCTCCATTCCAAGGAAACGTCCTCATCGAATCTCATTGTCAGTCTGTACAAAATCAGAGCAGGTCCAGTACCACAAACTCATCAACATGAGCTACTTCGAGAGGAGTCAGGGAGAAAGCGGTACTTTCGTTTCTTTTCCGGTGTGCTCTCGGCACTTGGAGTCCAGTTTAGTGCCTTTGACTGAGCCCACGTTTATTGTTCTGTAATACAACTGGAACAAAGTTATCGAAGTCCCAAAATACTCATTTGTGTCAGATTACAGCTCCCAAGAACAGAGCGAGAACTTGAGCGGTTGGCTCTGGTGCGCTACAGTACCGACTGACCGACCGACCGACCGATCGAGCGAGTATGGTTCCCGAGTCTGAAACTCCCGCTGGACGCTAAAATAATAAACGATAACTCCCCATCGGTCGGTCAGCCCATTGTTTTCTTGGTTGGGTCCGCTGGCTGTGCCGGCGACGATTCTCATTGATGACGAAAGTCTCTTGTTTCTTGGCTTGGCAGCGTCCCTCGCGCTGGACCCTGTCCGTTCGCCCGTCCCTGCTCAGCTACGCCCGTGGTTGTCCTCTGCTGCTGCTAGTGGTGGTAGCATGGCCATTGCTACCACCCCAGCGTGAGGAGAGGCGGCACTTCAATGAAGTCTGTCGGATGTCCCCACACCCCGAATTTGTCCCTCGAGTTTTTTTTCGTCGCGGAACCCCGGTGCTCTGAGTAGCTCCATGCATTTTTGACCACGACCCGTGTCTTGGCGTCGACTTCACTTCAAGCGAGGGCTGCTGTTGCTGCTGTTTTCCTTGCTCGCTGTCGCCGCTTTTCCGACTTCGTCTTGCCCTCTCATCGCGTCAATTCGTTCTGAGCTGAAGTCTCTTCCAGAGAAGACAGTAACAGGAGTCATCCCGTATCCCGACGCTTGAGTATTGCTCGCTCGCTCGTTTGTCCGCCTGCCGACTTTCGCACTTTATCACATTTGACATGCAACAGAAAGATATCATCTTTCGTCGTGGAAGAACACGCATTCTTCTGTTTTCTTCGCGACACCGTTGAAGCAGCGCGGCGTTACTCGCTAGGCATCCAGCATCCAGATATTCGCTGTTTGTACAACGACGGCAACGGGACCAGATCAAAACAAACGTTCCTCCTCGTCGTCATCGTCGCTGTTTCCCGTCTCCTCTTCCACGTTTTCCGGATGCGTACGAGTCTGTCGTCGTCGTCGTCGACACTTTGAAATGTCAACAATTCCATCACGAGCAAGTTCGGCAAACACGTTGCTATCGACCCGATTTCCTGTTTGAGCGCCCTCATTTGAAACAGGGCTCGGGTTGGAACAAAATTTCAATTCGACTCAACCGCTTGAACGTCAACACGCGATCAAATCTGTTTCAAATTCACACCGGGCGCTCCAATAATCGACGTTGAAAACTCGCGGCATCAAAAGCTGGAATCGGTGGTTTCGAGGCTGCTCGGGGTTATGAGAGTTCTCTGTTGACTCAAAGCTACTCGACTCCTTCGGCGTGACTTCGCTTCGAAATGTAAATCGGTGGATGCATCGAGGACTCGGCTCGTGGTAAACACTTCCCTCCGCATCCTGACCGGCAAATATCCGAGCGTGGGCGTTATCTAGACCAGAGCGACACTCTCCTACACATCTTTCCGGATCGAAGTTCATCGGAAAGGTCCTTCGATCCATAAACCGGCTAATTCGAGAAACTTGTCGTTCTTGGTGTACATTCCAGAATTTCATCTGGAAATTGTCAGGAGCAATCGAATTACCCGAAAATTTTGTGGATAAGGAACTCGTCTTAGAACTATGAAAACATCCAGGACTCTGGCAGCTTCTGGGAGCGTGTGTTCTGACAATGTTTCGAAGCATTCCCACATACTATGAACATTGTTGGAACATAATCTTTCATTTCGCGGGATTCTGGAAGTTTTTATGGAGCGACTTCCTTGTCTGTAATACTTCGGGGTAACATCGATTTTGAAACACTAGAAAAATTGTGAAAAAAACTTTGGTTCTTCCAGGAGGAACTATTCAATAATTATCAACTCTTGAGAGAACTTCAGCCGGACGGTGGATCGAGTTTTCCGATAACGAGGGCACCCTTGCTAGCGGACACAGAGATTCTCTGGTGTCCTTTCATTGTTGAAGGGTTCTGGATGATCGCCGTCCTAGGAAGAGGGAACGCCCGCATGATTCTAAATATAGTTCCATTCTATCCAAGTTTCGAGTGTTTCTTCTCCCCCTGTAGTTCCGACAAGAGCCCATCAAATTCGATGCCCTGCCGTTGAGCTCCTGATTGAAGACCCACACCTGTTCTGTATCGGACAGGCCTCAAAGGAAACTTCATCCTTCCCCAAGTGACAATGTTTCGCTCGAGTTCTTTCGGTCAGAGTAGCTGAGACGATTCACGAGTGCTTTGTGCCTCTTTAGCTCGGGTTTCGGCCTTTGGCTGACCGAATCTAACGATCCGGAAGACTCGAACCGCGAGATATCAGCTCGGGTATCGTGCATCGAGAACGAAACTCCGATTCAAACGCCAAAGATACTCTTCTGCTAAGCTCCCCGGTCGGCGAGAGATCCATAAGACATGCAGAATGCCGCCGAGAGATATCCTGAACGATTGAATCGTCCCACTTTCATGAAGCATACAATCAAAATATCTCAAAAAGTCGATATCTCCGAATTGTTCGTCCCGTTCGACGTCGGAATAGCTCGCTCTTCGCCCAGCTCCTGCTTTCCGCGAATACATCCACTGATCGCAAGCCTGATCTTACACTGATGTAGGCCCAATAAAGTCCCCATGAGGGCCAATATTGCGCATTTTGCCAAGAAAGAGCCGAAGCGATGGGCCGGAATTTCGCTGATGTTTTGGATATGACCCACAGCAAGCTCTCTAAAAATGTCTTTGTACATCCGAAGATACTCTCCCGGTTTCCTTCGGCAGATCCGCCTTCAGCTTCATGAAATACGAATCATAGCTCTCTCCCCCAGTGGCGACTCGTTGAGCTCATTCTTCCGTTGCGCAATGCGGGAACAGGACGCCGACTCCTGTTTTGCTTGTTCCAACTCGATTGCTCCGCTGTGTCCGATACTTGGGAGATGCTGGATTTGAAGGAAGGCATCTCATCGTGTATCACTCCTATGTTCCGTAGCACCGGTTCGTGTCCATGGAGATTCTCGATCATCAACGTGATCAGTGTCTATTCTGGTCGTGCACGTGGAGTGTGTATTATTCAAAATGGAGCGGAGTACGCGGGACGACAGCGACGATGTTTGAGCTAATCATTGATAATCCTATTCAAGCTCATTCTGTGCATGCGCATGAATGACGGTCCTCTGATTAGTCAACGAGCTCCGTCTGACCTTGTGGAGAATGGAAATCATCTTCGACATGGGGAGCGAACCGAAGTCCGAAGCATCTACCAAACCCACCTCGAGCTCCAGACGACCGACTGGAGCGGAGAGCGGGATTGCAAACGGTGCCGACCACTCGGTCGCCTCTCGGGCTAAGAACTCGAGCTGTCGTTCTCCATCAACTTTCCGCGGGAATACTGGGAACAGTCTTGAAACGGGAATGGAAACACTGACAAACCTAGAGTGGAGGCAGCCGCTGACTGGCTGGCTGGCTGGCTGGCTGGCTGGCTTTCTAGCTCGGACGACTCTCTGTCAATTTTCTTCCACATCCTACACGGCCTTCGCTCGGCTCTGCCAATGGCAGTCTGCCATCGGCCCTCCATCCCGTCGCATCGTCTCGGACATTTTCGTCCTGCTGCTGGTGCTGCCTTGTTCCATTTCTTTCGCATCGCCGAAAATCGGATTTAGAAACCTCATCGCAATTTCGCAATGTTGTTCCCCTTTGTCGAGTTTTGTTTCTTCTTCATTTTTTCCTCTGTTTTCCTTCTCGTTCCCGACGATCGTTGTCGTTGACGTTATTGGCCCGATTCAGATTTCCATGTTGATGGTGTGCGGCCGCGTCTCAGAAAACGACGCGACAGCGCCAGCGTCTCAAGCTTCTCCTCTTCGTCTCGTCGCTCTTCAGCCGATCTTCCGAAGAAATTCTTTCTGTTCTTCTCCATGGGCCACGGATGGGATCGGGATGATCGTGGAAACTGTGAACGAAACAACAACTGAAATGTTTATGGTGACGTCGATCGAACATACGTCTTGGCACATCTGTTCCTAATCGAAACTGAAGCTGAGATTCCGAGAGGTTTGAGGGGAACGGATCTCCACCTTCCCATCTGTCCCCTTCCCTTCCCGAAACGAGACGAGACGAGAGAATATCGGGGAAGCAGTCAGACTGCCGAGGGATAATCCGGACAAAGAGAGAATCATCGAGGTGAACGACCGGGAACGGTGTATCCGCGACTGAAGGTGATGAGATCGGATTACTGCGATGAACGAAAAAAAAATCTAAAGGGATTCACGCCTTCCAGTCCCCCGTGAGGTTCCCGCGTCACGTGGCGTTTTTTTTTGTACTTCGTCGCACCGCCATAATTATTGCCCCCCTCTCGCCATCGAAAGTATTCTGTGTTTATGGACCAATTTCAGAATCAAGTTCTTATCTGGACCACCCCAAAGTGGATGCAGGCAGGCACCCCCAAAGCCAGGCAGCGGGCGAGCTCAATCTGCTCGAGTCGCAACAATATATTTGCAAAGGTTTCCCTCTCGGCCTCGCTCCCCACTCCTTCGCATTTCCAACAACTTCCCTCGGGCGTTTTTTGTATCGCTCACCTCACCTTCCCTCCAATTTCGTTTCTTCCCATGTGCACCAGTTAATCTTTGCACTACTCTCTCTTTCCCCGTTCTTCTAGCCATGTCCGAGATGAAATTGAAAGGAAACTTGTTCTGCTACCGTCGGCCGAGCCCCAGCCCTCTTCGTCGGTCGCTCCACTTCACCCGCCCGGACCCATGCTTGTTCGAGGCGCAAGCAGACTCATCATTAAACGGTGCGGATGCTAATATATCTCTCGAAAATTTCTCGTCTGCCGCTCGACAAGCGACGCGGACGAACCGACGAAGACGAAGCCATGCCGTTTTCCCTTTTTTCCTCTTTCGCCCGAACCAAAGCGCGTTCTCCGTTCGCTCCAAAGTTACCGCCGCCAAAAAACGTTCCATTCGATCCGGTGCTCGCTTTGGTTCTCGTATTAGGAAGCCTCTGAACTAGAACAGACAGACAATGAGAGTGGGAAAAAAGGAAAAACAAGAAGAAAGCTGACAACGACGACGACGACCCCTTGAGAAGCTAACCGGATGAATGGCTGAATGGAATCGTGACGGAGACGGACAACGACGGAGATGGGATGAGGGATATGAGAGGGAGAAAAACCGACTCGACGAACGAGACGGTTCCCCAAAGCAAACATTCATTGTCCTATGATGTCTTTCTTTTCGTTTGTTCGAGACTACCTCGTGCTATCAACTTCCATTCGGTGGCAGGCGCGGCGTAGTTTCGCTCTGATTGTCGGGATTCTCCTCAGGCTGCACTGGAGCCGTCGCGTCGCTCGACGTGGACTGTGAGCGCTCTGGAGCTGAACGAATACTCTAAAAGTGGGGAGGGGTTCTGCGAAATTGAAACACCCATTGGAATATCGAACGCATTCACTGAATATCAAAGCTCTATTAAAACTCTCAATGTGGTCTAAATCTGGCTTTGTTTGGTTTGGTCCTAATGCTGTCTCGCCATGCCTTGTCTAACTTCTGAGTGAACAATTTAACTTGTTCTTCGGCCGCCCCGTCTCTCGATACGATTTTCGGTCCTCCCTGGACAAGTTCCGAGCACAACGGCCGATTCCAGAACCTCATCTCAACACGGTTGAGGAGAGTTGATTTTTTTTTAACTCTTCCAGTTCTTTCAAAATCAGAGAGTTCATCCGCGGAAGTTCCCCTTCACGACAGGCGCAATCATCGTCGGATGAAGGAGATTACCGGTCGTCGGAATTCTTGAAGAAAGCTCTCTCGACTAGTCTACATATATAGAGTTGATCATGATTGGAAATCGAAAAAAGAACTAAACTTCCATTTCTTGCTCACTCTCGTATTCAACCTCCGGCGACGAACACGACAGAAGACTTGTGCTTGGGAGTCGTATCCGCGATTCGATATCTTGTTAGGAAAAAGTCTGCGTGCACTCTCTTCCCCTGGTTCTCGCTGATGAATGCGAGTTCGCTTTTTCGAATTCTCCGTTTTGTTCCGTGCCCCCGCTCGTCTTGATATGAGTGGAAGAGACAGGAAACTACATGATAAGATCGAATCGCGACATTGGACCACCTTTCATTTGTCCTGGTTTCTGAGGGATTGGGATGACGGTACAAGTTTCACAGGGACTCGATTCCCTTGTGGTCTTGACTAAACATACTATCTGCGGGACTGGCGCGGAGACGAGCGAAAGAAAGGCAGACGTTTGAAGAATACGTAGTCGATCGAGGCCAGCCTTCCCCGTCAAGAGGACCGACGATGTCTGGGTCGAGCTGGCCGCCGAATTTTTTCCCCGCTTCCTCCTAAATATTCTTGGCTGCTTCCGGCAGCGTGTATTCTCTGCCGTCAGGAGTGCTGCCTGTGCCTTTTTCCGATGTCACCTCCAAGGTCATCTTCCTGTTTCACTTACTTTGGGAGCTTTCCGTGAAGCTTGGACAGACAAAAGGGCAGCCTCTCGGAAATTCGGATTGGTAGCGCTTCGACGTTCAGAACTTTTTATTCGGGATTCGCAACCCGACAGAGCCTTTGACAATGACAGGCTCGGGACTCCCGGATTCTCGTAGAGGTGACAGCGCTGTGTATTTAGTTGAAATTGTGAAATCTGTTGCGAAATTCTCGATGGTGACGCCAGTTATTTCCTCGGTTGGCGCGGGCGTTGTCGTGTGTGTCTTCGTATAGTACTACAATAATTGTAATGTAGGAAGCGCTCAGTTGTCGTGTGTGAGCTCGAAATTAACTACCCGACCGGCGACCGGGGGGGGAGGGGGAAGAGGGGAGAAAGGGAGGGGGACGGGGACAAGGAGAAGGAAGAGAGTGAGAGGGCCAACAAACGAACCCGAGAACGTTGTCATTGCTCGCAAGCGGGTTCTAGCATTTATTTAGGTGGGAAACTACGATTTTCGATGCAGGACCTTATCACTAAACCGTTCCCAGAGCTAAACGCAAGCCACCCTTACCAAAAACCGAGACGACTCAGCAACAAGCATCGCTCTGACGTCATTCTTATCAGAAACAAAGTAAGCGATGCAATCCGAAACACAGCTCCCGTGATTTCTTTATCTGGCAGCTGTGCTTCGAGCGTTGTAACTTCCGAGGGGATAGAACAGAGAAACGCAACCGATAAAGGACAAGGCACCGAAAGCATGAGGATTCCTCTTCTGGCTTTTCGACCTTGGCGAATAGAAGGACAAACAAGAAACACAACTCCGGGGTCCCAAGTCTCGGAGTTCAATTAATTTGATTTCGCCTCCCAAACGGTCGATTCACGATCGGCGCTCCCACGGGGTCTAATTAATCAAGCTGGAGTGCCTCGCGAGGCGGCGATTCCGACTCTAGAAATCACACGAACCAGAAAGTAAGCCGAGGTCTTCGCAGTTCCGAACTCCCGCAGGCTTTGCACGGAGCTCGTTCCACAGATCTAGCTCCGATATTTGTTCGTGTTTCCGATATTTCAGCATCACACCATCGTATGGTTCGTGAATCTGGCGCGACGAAGTCCGAAATTGAATATTCCGGAACTCCGATCGATCCTCCGCGATGTTCAATCACTGCAGCCTTGTCGCAAGTTTTGAATTCATTACGCAAATCAGGTACACACAATGCTACTTCAAAGCCCGGGACTCGCAACCGCTATTCGCGTCGAGGATGAAATCCTCGACAAAGCATATCATACTTTGCCCGATCGCCGTGTTCGGCCAATCTTGGCGCGAAGTCGAATAGGAAACGGGATCTCAACAGCATGCGACAGACTCTCGAAAGTTGTTGGTCATTGTTCGGGATATCTACGCTGACAAACGCGAAACCGCAGGCCGGCAACAGAACGCGCTGATCACTTGAGCATTTCGTGAGAATTGAAGCTCCTTTCGTTGCCCCATGTTCAGGGCTAGTTTGCGATGTGGCCATTTAAAATATGACCCCGGGCGTTGGAAGTTTTTCTCGCCCCGTAAAAACCTCGTCGCTGCGGTCACAACGCTGACGTGGCGCGTTTCTAGACCAACACCATTAGCTCAAAATTAGGTTCACAATGTTAATTGCTGACAGTTTCTTCCGCTGGCAGCGTCACTTAGGTACAGACCGCGGGCTGCTGAGCCAACGGAACGACACGACCGAACACATTTTAGATTGCCACTAATAAGTCCCCTCAAAGGATCCACGAATATCGAGGGGATAGCCCCAGGATCGACTTTAAGATCGACCGAGCGTGTGGCTAACCAGGCATCTTGCCAGAGGAACGATCTAGAACTTTGAAACTCCCTTAACATGTACGAGTTTATTTCCCGGGTATGATAACATATAGGCCGTACAAATTGAGGTTTTTAAGATTGTTGGTATGACTGTCCACGCAACACAGTTTTCGTGTTTCGGTTTCGTGAGGCGCCTGATGAAGTCTTCGAAACGCTTCGGCCCGAACTACACTTCCTGCGATCTTGAGAAGCAAGTCTGCCTCACGCAGATATTGATAGCTCATGACCGGAACAAATCGAGCGGTCCACTTCCGAGTCTGCGATATGCTCTGCGCCGTCAAAACCGCGCGATGAAATCAGTTCTGGCATTGAAAGCACCAGCCGTTGGAAGCTGGAGAAGATGCCTGCGGTTATATCGCCTCGTATCTAGTTTGCATCTGGCTGCAAACAGAAACATGAAGACGGAAAAGAGTTCTTGCGGCTTTTCTTTACGACAAAACGCTATTCCCGGAGCCGAAATTGCTTCGTGGTCAGCTTCAGTGGTTTTTCTCTCATGCAATATAGATGAGGACGATCCATCTGCGCTCCACCTGCTCGCGGCTCGTCCATGGCGGGGGATGAAGGCGGGAAAAAAATGAGGATCTGGGTGAGAGGGACGCGAGGAGCGAGCTCGTGGAATACTCCTGAGTGGTTACCGAATATTCCAATCCTCGTTGAGAGAGTTCGCATAACCAACACTGTTTCTGGGACTTCGGGTGAAAAAGCCTCACCCTTCATCACAGACGATACGGATCCCAACGCTTCGGGAACACCGTGATTTTGTTAACGGCCAATACCATTCCCTCTGATGCTTTTGATGACACTCAAGATCTTCTGGACGAATTCGGATCTCCGATCGCCGGGGACGCCGAGTTTTGACAGCATTTCAAACAAAATTTACTGTAATCTCAACAGTTAAGGAAGGGAGCATTCTGGACGAAGCACTAATCCATAGCAGAATATGAATCCGAGCATTCCGAATTCGGGATTGTTTCTCCGGAGCGCAAGGATCGCGAAGCTGAGAGGTTCGGTTCTCCGAAACCGCGTCGATGTCGCTCTCTGTAATACTACTGGTTCGCACTCCAATAACGCTGATTCGATTCCGAATTTTGGCACAGTCGAAGAGAATCGCCGTCCATCTGCTGGCTGCGGGACATTTGTTTCTGAAATTTCTGTCGCCTTCATTTCCGATATCGACACTTCTCCTTTCCTCGTTCCCCGTTTGAAGCTAATTTTGGATTCTGTTGCCTCTGTTAGCCGACTGAACGGACGTCGGACACGAATTCCACATACATTGTGAGCCATATTCTCCCTGGAGCAGGAGTTCCGAACATCCCCGAAACCCCGAGTTTGGCGAGATGAACTCGGGATCTTCAAATCGTGATGCGAGGCCTCCTCCTAGGGTTCGGAGCATTGGAAGCTCCGTGTCCAACAAATCACAATGGAGTGATTCACCAACAAAATCGGCTACCGTCATGTTGGAATTAGAGTAACTCAAGACTCGATACAAAACTCATCATCTGCACAACAAGCTGGTCATGTGGCCCACTATGTGTCTCCGCCTTTCTCGGTTGTTCCCGGCGAAAGCAACTCCTGAACGGCCATGTTCTCCTGACCAGCAAGCTCGGGTGGGATCTAGCCCCTCCCTGTATTGTTTAGCAAACTTCTTGAAGATTAATTCTTCTTCTTCTTCTTTCCGGCGAGAGAGAACAAACGAACCGACGAGCGACGGACGGAAGACTCTCTAACCGCCCACCGTGCTGTGTCGGCCGACCGACCGCTTTCTCTCCGCCGCCGTGGTTCTCGTGCGAGTGTGCGAGGACGAACATGTGGGTGATTCGAAAATCACCGAGAAAGGCCAAACTTGTGAGCTCGGAGCGAACTATGGTAGCGAGGGTAGCGGTGAGCGATCGAGAGCGGCTCTCTACTTGCCTCGGTGGTTGACCACGATGGCGCAGCAATATTTGAAGCTCACGGGAATCACCGATTTGGAGCAAAAACTTCCCACAAAAGCACCATTCTCTCCCTCCCTCCCTGTGACGCCGCACCGGGATGGCTTACACGCTCATGATTCTCCTTGCTGTTACCTTGGATGGATGAAAAGCTATAATACACGCCTACAGGGAGACTGCACGTGTTTGCGCTCGTTCGACCTCGAGAATGACTGATTGCTACGTTACTCGAACGGAGGAACCAAGTAAACCGTCGTCCACATGCAGCAGAATTGAAAGGTGCATTGAAGGCCCAATATCTGCGAAACCGATGGAACCGGCAGACGGCAGTCCGACTCGGGCTCCGATTTGCATGATGCGCCGAAAACGGCTGCGACATGAAAAGCGAACCTTTGAACATAGTGATGCCCGACGCAAATGACGATCCGCGACGTCGAGAACATGCACAACAATTGCAGCGATAATTTCTCCGGACTGGCATCGAAAGCACGAGTCAATGCAGCGTTGTATGACTGACTGGTTGCTCTATTCATCAAGACTGAATAATTAGATACATCAAAGGGATTATAAACTCGAGGACGTCGAGTTGCCTCCATCGGGACCCCTTTGCATACGCTTGGAACGGTGGTGATGCGCAAATGAAGGCAACGGGACGACAATCAGCCGGCACTGCACAAAGTACATCCATGGCATCAACATCACTCTAAAATATCTGGGTAAAGGCTTCGTAAACAAGTCGCTCTTTGTGCGGCCGTATGCACGTTCTGGGCAGGATGGACCGTTCCGATTGAATAGGTCGATTCCTCGGACCTTTTTCGGCAACTTCATCGATAAAAGCTATGAAAGTTCAGCGGGCGATTACGCTCCAGAGAGGGGCTTCCTGAGAGGTTTCAAAGGTGCAGTTTTGACATTTGCTCAACTGGTTTGCGAAAGAAAGCGAGAAAGGAGAAGAAAACGGCGCAGAACGACGACGAGAAACCAGTAAAATGGCTATGAGGGGCAGGACGATGAGGACGAGAGGGTTGTTGCCAGAGTTGGCGTCGATAGCCCGTTCGACCGCTACCGCAGCCGTCGCAACGCCGTTCCCAAGTCGGCTCGAGTGATCCCTGGCGAATTGTAGGAAGATGGGAGGAGGAACGTAGCCATCAAAGCGAACGGTTGATCGTCGTCGTCAATGCCGCCGCCCCCGCCAGCGTCGTCGTCGTCGTTGTCGGCACCGACAGCGGCGTCATTATAGGAAAACCATACATTTCTTATATTGGCGTAGCAAGCGTGCTGATTCATTCTCTAAAAGAGCCAAACCCGAACTAATTCCGCAATATCCGATAGAAACTATAGAAGGAAGGAAAGAAAGTAGAGGAGAATCTAGCTGGCCGATTCTGCTGCAGCTGAACAGCGGAAAAAAAGCGATGTGGACGACCGAGGTGAAGACGATGAGGAGAGAGAAATTACGCCTCGGTCGGGATCTCCTCTCTCCAGCGTTTGCTACCGATCCTACCCGCCCACGCAGAGAACTCGGTGGAAGCGTCGAGCCACAAAGGGTGGTTAGATGGCTTTCCTACCCAAAGGGGTAGAGAAGAACAACTTACCGTGGAGAACGAGCGAACCCTTGCAGCACAATATACGAAATCACCAAAGAGTCAGCCAGGCCTACTCTTCTCGAACCAAGTCGAAGAGGGAGGAGTTCCAATAACCAGAAACAACGGAACCCGAAACGATCGAACCCAGCCATCGTTTTCGTTTGCACTCCCTGCTCGAATCCGAGAATCTCTTGCCCGTTCCTCCGTCCGCGTGTGGGAGTTTTTCATTTCCGAGCGAGTTCGGACGAACATTTCGCGGCATTTTGCGGGGCCCCGGAGCTGGCAGCTTCCCTCGATGTACCTCCGCCCTTGGTGGTTCCATAGCCCACTCAAAGTCAACGCGTAGGTGCCCGCTCTCTCTCTCAACTGCTCTGACATTCAAATCCTGGGGCATTCCTCGTCGTCTGTGAATTCCAGCTGAATTAGCGTTGATAACAGAGCTCACCTTCATTGTGATTTCATCGATTTGAACGTGATCCCCCCCCCCCTCCCAGAGCAGCGTGTTAACTTGCAGGATACCCGGAGCTGCTCAATACTTGATTGCGGACTCGTGCCGAGGGAGTCAACAGACTCAATCTCTTGAATTCGACGCAGTGGGCACGTCAAAAGCCAGCGAAACGGCCAAGGTCAGTTTCAGCCGCCTACAATGAGACGAGGGATAAGCCCGAATCCAAGCCACAGCCTAGTGTCTACCGCGCAGACGAGAGCCGGACTCGAGCTCTCCAGGGAATGCTGATCGAGTCTGACTGGATTCTTGCTCTGCTTTGGTCCGTTGGTCGATTGGTTGATCGGCTAGCTTCCTGGCTGCCTGGTGCTCGGTACAAGATGAGCCGGAATCCCATTCTTGAGAACTCGTTCTATGGATCACTCGCTATCGACGGGTTAGCGAGTCCATCGGGTCCGAGCCGTGCTGTCGGACTCAGTGTTATCGCTCCGCGTTTCCATCAGACTCATCAGATTCATTTGGCCTTCGGTCCGATACGGATTTCTCAGCTGCGTGTTCTATAAATACTTGGCAAGATTGACCACCTTTGGTTTGGAGAGCGTTCCCGATGGTTTACGCCATCGCGATGCTCTTTGTGAGCAGCGGAACCTTCCCGAACGCGGAGAAAGTCGACAGGGATTCGGAGGAGTTGTCAGCGTCGAAGCGAACGAGCAGTGTCGCGAATTTCTATTCCCAGGTATGAATGTATGTCGACAGTGCGAGTCCACCGATTCGACATGTTCGAGCGATTTAATTGTGGAGGCTTGTTGATTGCAAGGTTCCAAGTAGTAAGGCTTCGATTAACTCAAAGACAAGAATCCATGTCGGATCAAACCCGACGGAGACTTTGTCGCGAGCCTCTTACGCCGCAATAACATGATCAAAGTTGCTGAGCATGCTTCAGGTTTGTCGGAGCCGGAGCTTGAATATAAACGACCGATTGACGAGAACAGCGGACCAATTAGCTTCTGAAGCGAATCGAACCTGGGACATGGGATTAATACTCGAGCGCAAGACCCACCTGTGTTCGTGGAAATCTACTGCCGTCGACAAGATCGATCCGCGATCATAGTCTCCCTGCTGAATTCATCTTTTTTCCCGACTTCATTCCACAAGTTCCAGCATGCTTTCCATTCTCGATTTCTAAGGAAGAGCCGATCCAATACTCGTGAAAAATTTCCGGGGATCCGTTCAGATTTGCCGATGAGCCGAGATCGGAAATCATGACCGAGATCGCCGTGGGAAGTGCACTGAACAATTGGATGGCGCAGTCGACAAACGAAAGAAACGAAACTGCGCAAACAACGCTCTCGACACTTCCCCCGGTGTGAGATCAGGAGATGAGACACGCTGCGAGGTGCGAAGTTCGAGAGTGAGTCGAACTATCATCATCGGGAACGCATCGAGTGGCTCGAAACGGATCTGGAGCTGGGCGCAGGATGCTCCACCAGCAAGACGAGCGCTTGAAGGGTGTGCGTTCCTGAGCGCTTATTACTTCGTTAGATGCAAATTGCTCGGGGGATTAGAGTCCGTATCGACCACGTACACCGGCTGTTGTGATTCGCGATTGGAGATTTCCCAACAAGTCTTGCGTCAGATCGGGCTCCAGGAATCGCATTTCATTACCTGACCGAGTCGCGCCTCCTCCTCATCCGCCTCCTTCGCCGCCGCCGTCGCACAACTTCCGAGTAATTACCCCGAGTTTGTTTGTCCGGAGCGAGATATGCATGCGGCCGTCTTTAGAACTGTGATTTCACGATGCTGATCGATCCCGAGCTCATTCTTTCGGCGCCTTGATTGTTCATCTTCACTCGCTCGGGCAGAATCGGAGCCTTACAGAACTCCTCCGTCCCCCGGCGAAAGCCAAAGTTCGCATGATTCCTTCTCTTGATGAATATGTAGTCGGCTGCTGAACACCAGGACACTTGAGAACCTGAAGAATATCTGGTAAAAGGTTCTATACCTCATCTCAAAGCTGAATTTGGACACGGAAAAGGAACCGTGTGGCACCGGGCACCCTGCTCAGTCAGATTGGTTGAAGCTTTCGCAAACTGGAGAGCTCTCGACGATTATCTCTAGCTGTGTCCGGTAGGGGGGTGGGGATCGTGCCTCACTGCCCCCCTTTGACCTCTCAGCTCGGGCTCGCAACACTCGACCCCCATAACGCTCGGCTGTTCCCCCACTCCCGCTGCTCCTCACCGAGCCCATCGTGGTTGAACTCGGTGGGCTGGGTAGCTAGGAAACGTCATCTCCAAGTCCGCTGCTCCTTCACACTAGTTTATCTTGAGATTTTTTGCCCGCGCGATACTGTCGTCACAGGACCGTTTTTTTTTCGAACTTTGGTGGGCTGTACCCTATTGGTCAGGATGTCACGTTGGTCCCTTGGTTTTCTTCCATCAGGTCACCTCCAATTTCTCATCAGAATGAAATTCTCGGTCAGATCGGAGGGCGAAACAACGCTTTCTCGTTCAGTTTTTCAGTGAACAAAAAACAGGAATGGATCAGAATCCAACTAATAAGCGTAAAAAATTGAAGCGCGGAAGAGTCGAGCTTCTTCTGTGCTCCATGGTCCGTTCGCCGAGTCCTCTCGAACCTATGAAGGGAAAGGTCGATTGAAAGTCCCCGCTGACAAACTATTAGCAGCGAGGATAGTTCATTAAGTAGGAACAGAAGATTAACTAGCGGGCGCGGACTCGCCGGCTGGTCGGCCTGCTGGCCAGCTCGGTTCGAGGAGACGATACAACAGCGAGCTCGACGGAGAGCTGCTACGCTTGTAGCCGGATGGACGTAACACGCGCCAACAGCAAGCAGTCTGTTCAACGCGGAGATCAACAACTCTTATAGCCTCGAAGAGCGCTCTCGAAGGATGTCCTGCATGTTCGGCAGCCTGACCGCGCGCGTTTTGACTCGTTTTGCGCGAGTTTTGGGTTCGACACCTTCGGCGTCAGGCAGAAAAAGGTTGCCCAAATCAGAGCATCACAAATCGGCGACGATACGTTGGATTCTCTGTCGCCTCCCACATTTGGATGACGGGGAAGTGGTTCTGGAATGTTGAAAAAAAATTGTTTCTTGGGGCTTCTGCTTGGTATAACTCGCCGGATTTTGGGAATATTCGGTTCTCCTACCTGTTAGACTCAGCCCACGGGAGTGATCGATTCTAAGGCATTCCGAGTTCAACATCGATTCCCAATAGTTCGATGAGCGATGATTGCCACGCATAGACATAGCTGATCTGGCTCAGGAAGAAAACGCAGGGGTACGCAACCTTCAATCAGAGCGAGGCCTTCCGCTCCTCAGAAAATTCTCACAGTCTGCCACCGCATCTGTTCTCGCTCGTTGCACAACATCGGGGCAGCTTGCAGAGATTTTATTTATCTTAGGCCTAAAGAACAACTCCGAAGGCTCGTTCTGCGAGTCTATGCGCACGGTACGGGGATCCTCTCTCCGTACTGGCGAAACAAGCAAGCTGGAGGAGCAGACAGGCAGACAACCGGGGAGGGGTTCGGCCACGACGGGGAGTTGGAGGGGCTCGAAAGGGAGCCAGCCGGTTGGCAGGCCGGCAGGAGGGCGCGGAACGAGACGGGCTAGCCGCGCGGAGGAGCTGCTGTGGAAGAAGTTGGTACTGATCGGAGAGAAGGCCTTGAGATTACCATATCACGGGGGACTTAGTCGATATTGATATCTCGCTTGTTCTGCTGCCGGCCCTCGAACAGGTCGAGCTCGAGAAGCTCCTTCTGAATGCGCTGTATTGACTGAAAGCGGACGCACAGAGTACTTAGACTTCTGTGCCGGCACGCTGCTTGGGAAACTGCTCGCGATCCAGAATGCTACGCATCCGCGCCACCGGTCCTTCGACCGACAAGCTGCCAGTCTGCTAGCATAAGTACACTCTTTATCAAGACGCTGAAAGCCGACGAGAGCCTTGCTGTACATACACGGAAGCTAAGCTGCAGCGGATTCTCTTCACAGGGTCTGTATCGTCGTGATGCCGAGACCTCTCGAATTTCGTATTCAGCATTGGCAAAGCGCGAATTAGCCTTTGAGATGCTCAATCTGGAGTTCGAGGGCTTTTTGAGGATTGGAGCGCGACCTTGAGACCACTGGTCAGAGCCAGCGCCACTGCGAGAGACAGCTGGGAGGCCAACGACAAGCTCTAAATCCTACACGGCTTTTGTGTTATCCGCAAAATCCCTCTAAGGAGCTTTGTTGTCGATGAAGAATGCACCGCCGTTATACAAGAAAGAGTGTGCAATCAATTAGGAAAGAAGACCACGAGCTTCCTCCCCGTCGGACCTAAGCATCCCGATGGGAATCGAGAAGCAGTAACAGGGCCGGATATGCGGATACTAAGTTCTGGAGTTTCTGTGGTCCGTTCTAGCTCGAGGGCTCTGAAACGTTTCCGAGAATGGAGGCCGAGTTCTCCCGGAAACTCCGAACTTTGATGCCTCTCACGTTGATGAGAATAAATTTTTCATAATTCATTGAAGCATGCCGATAGCTCATTTCGACATTCCATTCATAAAGATCATTGCATCTGAAGCTTGGCCGTATGAATCATCTCATTCCCAGCGGTCCACGAATCGAAAAAGTATGTTCCGAAAATCAAGTGGTTCGATCGGGATCAGTAGTTCGCATAGGAAGATTCGGCAACCTTATGCGGCATCTCTTCAAGTTGAACTAACGAACCGGCGTAGCAAAGCAGTCAGCCCTGGTTCAAAGTGCCGGAAGCCATACCAACCATGGACAGGGTGACCGCCTGCGTCGACCGGCAAAAAAGACCTCCACTTTCGCTTTGGCCACTTTCATAGGTTTCGGAGAAGATGCTGAGACGCTTTCGGGGGCCCTTCGATTCGCCATTCGGGATACCGGGTTTTCTGGATAGCGAGTGCACACCGCTGAGATCGTGTTCGATTCTGTCGGAATGCAGTGTAGGTGGGGTTTTTGAAAGCAATGACTCTCACCCCACCCCCCTTCCTCTGGTGCCCGGGGGAGGTGACGCAGGGAAAGGCTTAAAAGATGAGAAAATTGATATCCGAGTTGTCCGAATCAGCCCAAGCCTAAGCAAGGAACTGCCGGTTTTAACTGAACTCGAACGAGTGTCGAGTCCCGAACGGACGGTTCTGTCCCGACCCAAGTCCACGAAATTCACAAATGTGCTCGAGAAATCGGAGAACTGGAACGTCTCCGATGAGCTATTCAGTTTGCCAAATAGATATCTGAAGCTATCGTTACGGACAACGATCAAGGTCCCATGGAAACACAGCATTCCGAAGCGACGATTTCGCATGAGCGACCGATTCCACAGCTAGAGGATTAACACTCAAGTTCTTATTGGAAACGATTGTTACACGAAACATGACTTTGTGATCCAAACGGGTTTTCCTTCTCTCTCACGTGATCTCCGCTGGCTGCGAGTATCTTGCTGATCCATTCGGGTCAGCAAGATCCGGAGTTTCGCCCAGCTGCTGAATGTTGGACTATAGCCGGGTTTCAGAATGGGGAATTCTTAATTCCCATAAATGTCCGATGCGTTATCGGCATTTGTGTATTGTGGCGAATGCATCGATGTAACATAACCCGAGCTTCTGACGCGGGTCCCACCTTGTGTTCTAAATTTCTTCCTCTAATGTACTACATATACTAGAGAGTAATCTCTGCTGTCCGAGAGGAGCAAATATATTACGTTTTCAAGCTTCCCGAGAGTTTCTGCGTAGAGTGTTGTCTCGCAGACCTCCCCAGCCACGTCGTGATGGGTAAGCCATCGATTCACAACGTTCTCGATTCGAATTTTACTCTTGCGGAATTCGGGTAGTCCAAAGAAACTGACGGGCCGGAACACTGAACAATCTAATGTTTGCTTCGATCAATGAGCCACAAAGATTCGGGCATTGCGATCTGCCGTTGCGTTGTACAAGTCCAACCTTGGACCTTCAAGGTTGCAACCCTCATCACAAAGTCGTTTTATCCAGATAATTTAGATCGATGATGAACACAACAGACGCAAGAAAGAACGTGCACGCACTTACTTCGGCCACGCTATATTTGCCTAGACCCAATGACGAACGACTTCAAAAATTGCTTCAATTCCCTAATTCCCCCCATTTCACTCCAGTTGCCGAAAGCTCCGTCCCCGTGTCGACGTTCTATCCCACTTCACGTTCAAATCACCCATGTGAACGGGTAAGTCTGTCTGGCTGGATGGCTGTATATGGGTTCCTTTTTCTCTGTTTTGTCATGTCGTTCTTACAAAGTTGCAGCTGTTCTAAAAGTTTCTCCTTACGCCTTGTTGCTGCCAGGATCTGACGGAAGACAACAAGCATCCGAAGCAGAGTCAAATCGAGTCGGCTCGAGTAAGCAAAACCCCCGTGTTTTCCCCGCAACGTAGAGTGCTCCGGTTGGCGAGTCGAGGAAATCTTGCTACAAGCATCCGTCTTCTTTTGGGCGGAGACCGGGTAAGGGTTGCTCAGCAGGGAGCTAGGCACGGAACGCAAACAAAAGCCCGGAGACCTAGCCCGTCATTCAAGCGAAGTCCTCAGGAGGTTGGCCACCCCACCGCTCGAGCACCTCATCATCAGTTGGGTCCTCACGTCGGCAAGAAAGCTCTTCATCAGACAATACGTGCATGCCTATTAATGTCTCTCTTTGTCTACTAATTACTAATCACCAAGCCCTCCATTCTTAATTTCGTTCCCTGCTGAAGTCACTTACGCGATGCGCGGCTACGCGTGTATGCTTCGTGCACCGTTCAGGAACTTTGAATCGACACACTACGATTTTCGCTGGTCCGAATTGCAAAGACCTAATTCAAATCTCCGGAACTGATGGACGCAACAAAGCAACACCGAGCTGCTTGTTGATATCGGTTTCGGATGTAATGACAGCGGGAAGAGCATGAGGCGAAGACGGAAGCACTGTTTCTTCAAACCCTCAATCTGAGTCTCGATTGAGCAACGGGTGGCTGGCGAGATGCTGTTGGTTGCGTAGCTGGCGAACGAAGTACGGAAGCCAGAGGCTGAGAAAACAAGTCGACTGGACCGTCCGAGGTGGAAAATTGCAAAAAAAAGCAAGAATAAGCAAAATACACAATCTTTCGGAGGCAAATCCCGTGACCGGTCGCTCCACTCGCGGATTCGCGATTAAATGAGGGAAATGACGCACGAACAGGTGCGAGGAAAACCTACGTAGTCATCGCACATTCCGTCATGTAGCATTGCGTGTGGGGTTAGCGTGGTGGGGGTTGACGCCGAGCAATGTCCAGATCGAAGCAGGAGCGCAGGTCGAAGACAATGGGTTCTGTGTGAGAGACGCCAGATGTGGCCGAGACTTCGGGGCGGATCTGTATCTGGAAATTTTCACTGCGGAATTTCAGCACGATGTTCAAGGCTGCTGGCTCGAGGCCACGCAGCTGTAGCCCCAAGTCCGGACGATATTTCAGGATGTTTGCCGCAGTATCTCAGGCGAGCTCGAATCAATATCTCCGCAGACCCTCAACCCTGGCCTTTCCAATCATCGAAATCACTGGCTTTCGGTCGCTTGGCGCTTCGAACGCGGAACATTCTTGGCAGCGCATGGCTGAGTATTCGCTCGCAACTTGGTCGATCTTTCTACGCTAACCTACGACGTCACAGACCGAGGGAGATGCCAGCAGTTGCATTGAAGATGTTTGAAAGAGAGCTGCTGGAGGTATGGATCGAGGAGCATATGGGCCTATGGACGGTTAGTGGAGGAGATAGCAAGCGTATTCAGCAACCATGCTGGCTCTCTGATTCGGGCCGAATAATCCTTTCAGCCTACTTCGCTATTCCGGAAGGAGATCGGGCGCATACTCGACACTCACTGGTTCGCGCATTCGTCCAGACACCCACTCAAAGCTTCCTCACCATCTTAGTTTTGAGGATATGTATAAGTACCGGCCTCCGCCCGCCTAAAACCCTCACTAACCTCGCCCCGTCCCCGGCTCTCCAGCTCCCGGGCTCTCCTGTATACTGCCATTCGTTCGTTTAGCAAGGGGTTTTTAAGCCGACTCTCAAGTTTGACAATACTGATGTAGTCACCAGATGCAGCTTATGGAGGAACGCGTTAGACATTCATCATTCGCAAGGCAGGAAAATCCTCGCCCAAATGTTAGTGAAGCTTCAGTTCCTGATTTTTCTCCGATGGTTTGACGCTGATTTCCCAGACGAGGAGCAAGTCATCAGATTCTCGAGCTCAATGTGGAGGGAAGGAAGCTGAGACCTTATTGTGTCGGAGATATGAGTATATAACACTCGTGGAATTCCCCGCTTCATCGTCGACGATCCATTCCCGCTACTCAGAACTTGCGTGGGTTCAGTATCGATGGAGCTGTCGTTGCCGTGCGCGACTTGCACGTGAACGAGCAGACGTCGGCGGATCAGACTACTTCTCGCCCTTTGCCGCAACTTGACAGACGCACTCGCCGATTCCTTTCTGTATGGTGATGTTCTCTATTCCGAGTGCTGCTAAATCGGGCGAATATAATACTGCCTACCCGTACTGTAACGTACAGGGATGTAAGGGGATTACTATTGCGTGATGTTCACTAGACCGAATGGTCACCGAATCAAAACATCGCTGTGCGTTTCGAGTGAATGAACAACCCTCTGCTGACACCTGGAATATGGTCACAGGAAATCGAGGAAGTCATCCCCTCTCTTTATAGATATCATAGATATAGATTATGAACACATCAAAGTCATGATAGATGATGGTACTTGTGTTCAGGCCTCCCACGAGTGAAAACGGCCACAAAACCCACTCTCACACGCGGAACTGTGGGAATCTCAACTATTCCACGGCTGGAAGTTCGAGTTTGAGCCTTGTTGCGTCTTCAACAAGGGCGCATCGAGATCACGGGAATCATGCGGGAGGATCAGTGTGGGAACAGGGCAATCGAAAAAAACACGCTCACAAAAACGGTCGAAATCTTCTCATCTAATACTCGTCGACTTCATGGAGTCCATCCGTAATCACACCGGTATGTTGTCCGCGGAATCTCTCAGCGGTGGCTCGTTCATATTACGGAGTTTTCTGGCTATAACGAGGAATAACTTCAAGATATTTTCAGGTTGGTTTCTTCAAAGATCGATCGGTATCGAATGACTTGGCCCTTGCTTCGTCGCTTGATGACGCACTGGCCATCCCTCGAGGATCTCTGATTAGCGTACTTGAATATTCTTCAGACTTAGCCCACTCAGAAGTCCACGAATTTATTCCCGCGGATGACTGGTATGAAAAATGAGCTCTATTTGTTCATCCGCATATTCATTGATTCTGTCCCGGATCCGCTGGATGATGTATAGACTACGTAAGTGAGTCGTCTGGACCAATTCATAGCTGATACAGTCCAAGTACAAAACCGCTGTTTAGAACTACATTTGCGTTTGCAAGAATATTCATGCCCGGGAGAATGAGGACCAAACAGCCTTGTAACATGTGGGGACATTCGTTTCATGTGCTTGTGAAACAGCCGACCGAATATGCCGAAAAGTAGATCAGATTGGAGGTGAACTTTTCTCAGGTCGGTTCCGAAGGAATCCACGCAAGAATCTTCCCAGCAATAAGGGGAACTTCTCCTGATTGTAAGCCATGGGGAAAAACGAGTCTCTCGTAGGAATCACGTTGTGGATACTTCGTCAGATATCACGAGAGACAGTAGACAAAATCGCCGGTCCAGCGTCGAATGCCCTTCCATTGAGAAATCTCTAAAGAGACTGCAAGGTAAGTCGGGAAAAGAGATCCAAGACTAAGTCGAAAGATAATTCCAGCTCCGAATGGAGTGTGCCCTGCAAATGGATCATCGAGAGACCTTGTGTCAAGATGGAGAAAGACATTTTTGAGAGCCAGAACATGTACAGAACAAGCCGTAACGAAGGAAGGGAGACGTCAACGAGCCGCGCTTGTGTCGCCGAGACAGCGTGAAGATTCGGCGGTTGGCCCTCCGGCGAAGATTGAGCTCAAGTTGGCTCTTTCCTGCTAATTGTAACACATTGATTGGAAGCCTCCAAGATCGCTCGCTTTCGCCACAGCCCAGATGAGGACTCTAGTGGCAGGCAATCGAATGAGCGTTGATTGATTGATTCGCCTCCTGCATCACTCCATCAAAGAATATATACAGTATTCTGTCCATCTGTCGGCCATGACTCCTTTAGGCACATGCTCTCATGAGCCAGGACGCCACGGTAAAAACTGAGCGCCATTCTTCGCTGACCAGACACCCTCCGTAATACCAACTTCAAAGTCATAAGAAATTTCCTCAACCTTCACATTCTCTCGGACGCACCCGGTTCCGCGAACCGCCACGCGATATCCGCTCTAATAAACAGGCAGAGCCCTTGACATCATTCTTCGGCAATTTCAGGTTTTCTAAGAAGATACAGTGTCTCCATAGAACCAACAAGTTCATCGTCATCCACCAAGTTATCGTTATCGATCACTGAAGCGTGTGAATCATCTTGAAAAACAACGAGCCGTCATCTAACAGAACAGTTTGCGCGTCACGATCGAGTGAACAGTCGTTCCATCGTTTATCGCACATCGCAACAACGCTTTCGAAGGGGAAGAAGGCGTGTTCTGCAGCTCCGCAATCTCGACGCTTGACCCGTAGCGATTCGAGATCGTGTCGTAGAGGACCATGACGACAGCGAAGAGCAGCAATAACAACAACAGCAACTACACGAAGTTGTTAATGATGTTCGTTTTAATAAAGGCGCGCATGTTTGCTGTGGAGCGATATAAATCTACTAGTCGTCGCTCCTCCGAAGAGCCAAGCAGATAGGGGGTCGACTGCTTCAAGTGCGAGCACCACCGGGATTGCGACTACAACGAACGGGTGTCCTTTCCGGAGCCGTGTCTGGATACCTTGATAGGGTTGAGCTGTTTCCCTCGTTTCTGCAGGCTATCATGGCAAGCCGTTCCACTTTTACCTCATTCACTTCCACCCTTGGGAGAGCCTCATTACGTTGCTGCCGCTGCTTTGGTTCTCCCTCTCCCGCTCTATCGCCGGCCGCATATCAAAGCATGGGGAGATTGTTGACTAAACTTCTATCGACGGGATTGAGGATTCGGCAGGACGATAACTGCACGTTCGGTCCTGACAGCCGTCGGGTAACGGAAGGAGATAGCTCGTCTCATAGCAGAGGGATGAGCTAGGTGTGGGATTGCTCGAATAGTGGCGGGCTATTTTCTACAGGATTCCGATGAGACCCGCCTTGATCAGGCCTCGAGTTCGGGGTCAGCCCGATGATCAGGCCACGAGTTCGGGATCAACCCGACGCTCAGGGGCATAAATTTTTAATTCTCGCTAGTTTCAACAAAAATCCCTCTCTGGCGCAATCCTGAAAAACAACTGATGTGGACCCACGGGCGGGGCTCATTTGCTTTCCAGTTGCAGCAACCTTTTTCGCTTCCGCATGCGCGTTGCTCGTGATACCCTTTAGTGAGTGAGGGACTTGCTCTCCCAAATCCGAAAGATTGTCACCAGCACTGATTGTGAGAATTCCCGGCGAGGAAGATTGGCGAGGCTAGCTCTTCAACCGGAAAACCGTGATCTTTCTAGAACTGTGTCGTCGCCGTTACTGTCGTCGCAGAAGGAGTCACCCCTGATGCAATTTAATATCCATGGGATCGAGCAGCATTGCCGAGGCGGATGATGTTTCGTTGGTTCCCTCAAAACGGCTCTGACAACCAAACTGGGGAGCAAGTAAGCAGAACATACGAGCGAACTGGACGAGCGGTTCGATTGTCAATGGTTAATGGCGGCCGTCACGCCGTTAATTGCGCGTGTAGTGCTGGTTAGCCAGCGGGGCATGAATTAGAATTCCGAAGCTTACCTTATGACTAGCTTGGACAACTGCGCGAACCACCGGTGGGTGCGCTCGTCTCATATCACCCGAACCGATCCTTTCGTTGGGGTCTGCGTGTAGCGGCTTCCATGATCTCGGAATATGGTACGTTGGAACACCGGCTTGCGTTCCATCTTGATTCGAGCGTGAACTCGATAACCCCTTCCATCGAGTTCATCACTACGATGCTCGAGGGACAAGAGTGTCGTGATTCAGACGTCGTCGGCGCCAGATGGTGCCCGCAATCTGTTGTTCCGATGGGAACAACAGTTCCGATGGGAACAAGAGGGAGGCAGATGGAGATGAAAAAAATGAGTTCGGACTGCAAGTGGAACAAGGAACAGGGATGGGAGGCAGCGGGGGCAAACGGAATCGAGTCACCAACGAGCGACAAAGTTGCTGTGAGGCCACCATGAAGGGCACGAGGCACGCAGTGACTCGAATGAGTCCATGCGCAGCGAATTATCCTGAAGCACGTCATGCGGAGATCGTCCACCGACGTCCGGGCTCCAACGGTGGAAGGGACCCGTATGCGAATTCATGACGAACGCGACGTGTTTTTGAGAGCTGGAGAAACGATTGCCTATTTCAATATTCTCATGATATTCTCTGAAACTAAAATCTGATCGTTCAGGACCTTTGAAAACGCGAATCGGTTGAGCTATATCGCGAGTTTGGGGGACTGGGATCTCATCTAGGACCCGAGGAGCGACATTTCTCTACAAATCGCTTTAGACGGTCTTAAAACTCGCCGCCAAACCGGTATTTTGCTGCCATGCTTCTGACACCACCCGCAATAATGGCACTCGTTCACAAGCGTCTACACGCGAGGTTTCTGTTTTCTTTTCCTGGATGTAATAAGGTCATCCATGTACAACGGCGATGGATCAGCTGCTGATTCTTGATCCTTCCGCTGTTTTGCGTTATCAGCATCATTCTCCAAGAATCTCCGACGCATCGGAGGACTCATTTCGCATCAATCGCATGAACAAAATCTTTTGTTCGTCACAAAACTTGTCTCGGATGACGAGGACCAACGCCAATCTTCATCCCACAGGTTTTTCTCTTCCGGCTGATTGTGAGTTTTTTTACACCTTGACGCGTAGACGTGGCTTTTTCACCGGAGGAAGTTAATCACCGGGAAAAGGAGGAAAATTGGCAACGTCGACCCCGCCGACGATAGGGAATGAGAACAAGTCAAAAACAGCCGTTCTCGAATCGCTCCCAAAATTACTGCCTGTCCCCCAGCTCGCTCGGCACCGTCCGCTCCGAGATGATTCCCCTGTTCGGCTCTCCTAGTTTCGAGCGGGAAACGGGACTGGGAACTTCGTTTTCGTTCTGTGGCGTGCGACTCTATCTTGTATGTGGCTTTAGTTAGATCGGCTACCGATGGTCGCCATAGGCTGCTATGAATATCTTTGTTGGATAATGAAATAGGCTTCGTTACTCGCTTCATACAGTTCAGCCCCATTAAATTCCATGGAGTGCTGGGCTTTCCTGAATGAAGTCCAGCATCCAGATCGGAGTGAATACTCGGACATGGAATATGTGATTTCGGGCACGGCTATCCCGATAGTTTACACTTGGACATCCGAAAATCCAGCCCAGGAAAACGCTGCTCAAAATCCATACTGGAGAAGCGATCCCGTCCAAGGTGTATGTTGTTGAGGAGATGCGGTAGGATAAGGTGAATTTTGTTTTCGATTGGGTGCCGTTCTTTGAGCCGCGAGCACCGAGAACCCTAGGATTGGAAGTCTCCTATCTCCTTATTCAATCCGTTGATTGGGGCGTGTAATCTGATCCGGTCTGATTGATGACATATGACAGCGTAACGCAACGCAACCAAACGTGACCCTCGAATCAGCTGATCCGGACCCCGAGATACGGAGCCATTAGTGCATTCACGTGATCCTCCGTACTTCCCTCCCGGCTCCGAGGGACTCGTGCCGACTTTCTCGTTTCATCGCGTATCGCCAACAACGCTCCGATCGGAAGTCGACCCATGTGTTCGAATAACTGTAAATGTTGGCTCCAGGTACAGGAGAACGATGAAGGACTAACAAGAGTTCTGATGAATTGAGCACAGACCGAAGGCTGGAAAAGTAATTTTCTCTGGCAGGATTACAATGACTCTTTGCGCGTGAGACATGGATACAAGAAGGGAATGGTTAAAAATGGAAATCGAAGCACTGACAGATCGAGGGAGCGTTGCTTAATCATGGTTCAGGAAGCAGACTGGAACTCGCCGCAAGCCCCCCATTCGGAATGAGGGGAGCAGTGAAAAATAGCGAAGGCCTAACAAAGGAATCATCGAAGCGCTAAGTCAGGCAGGCAAGGCAGTGCACACGTACACCCGTCAAGCCGTACCAAGTTTTTACTTCTGCCCCGTTCTTTGGAATCGCGCGGGACTGAGGACCGGCTGGAAACGCGGCGCAATCTCTCTATTTCCCTCTACTAATATACATGTTTGCATACAGCTTGATCTGTCGCTCCATCGGCTCTGGATTTCGCGTTATTCGGACTACAGTTCTCGGGATAAAATGGGTGGTTTTGTTTGTTTGAATCCATTCGCGACTGCCGCCCTGCAGGCTGTGCCGAAACTCACTCAGCTAGTGATTGAGAGCACGCGCGAATTCAAATGGACGGGCTGATGACAGTAATGAATGCGTTCTCGAAGTCCCGCTGCAAGACAATGTATCCATCATCATTATTAGTTGCTGCCTCTTTCAGGCCTCGTCCGCGTTCCGACGAACGAGCGACTGAAGCAAGCTCACATTGCGGGAGTGGCGATTTGGACTGCGACTGGAAAAGCCAACCAAAAGCCGACTGGATATAGCTGGATGTTGCATCAAAACCGGAATGGGAAGGGTTTTCGGCGAGCGTCGTCCTTCCGGCAAGTCTAGGCTCCATTAGGGAGGATTTCCAGCTATCACTGAACGTTTCACCAAACCAAACCCCTGACCGAGCAACGGCTCTCGCTTCAGAAACGACGGCGGCTAGTGCGAGTTGGGCGACGATTTGGCTCTGAGGAAAAAGAGCTAGAGAGGAAGCGAAACAGAAGTGGACGAGAGAGAGGAACTCTCCCGACCATGTCAGTGCCCGGGACGGCCAGTAGCAAAACGAATCGCTATGGGCGTCGAATGTTCTCCAGCCTCCGTGGAAAGAACCGAGATTCCTTCCAGTCGTATTCTGAATCCCTGGAAGTTTCCATTATTTAAAGTAAGGCAGCCATTTGAAGGACGGAGCGGAGGATGGATGCCAAACCCGTGACAAACCTGGAAAGTTTTTTGCCAATTGTTGGTCTAACATTTCGAATCTAACAATGATAAGAAAAGCTTTGAGATATGCAAAGATAACTCAACGTAGGTTCCCTTCTGGAATAATCATTGGAACATGGGGGCTCTCTGTCGGCTTTTCGAGAGCTTTCAGGGCTACTGTCAGCTCCGCCGCTTCCGTCATTGTTTCCTCTTCCCCTAAACAGCCTCCGCGGCCATGATATTGCTACCGTGTTTCGTCTGTGAGCGGGTCCAACGTCGCGACTGAATTGGAAAACCAACAACAAGTACGCCAGAAGAATTCGTTTCTAAAATGTTGACTGAACGCTTCAGGATGACGAGCGCCTGGCGACGAGGTATGACATCCTTTGTTGGCTCCGTCTGACCACATTGCGCCGAGTGGTTCTGTTTACATAAGCCAGTCAGCTTCCAATTCATCGGGTCTGGCATTTGTTCGTGGCCGGCTCACTCTGGTCAGTATATGTAGGTATAAACTAGTCTATTCGCTGGTGGCCACCGAAAGGACACGAAAAAGACGACGTACGGGAACGAGAACTGTCGAAGGAGAGTCGTTGTTATGGACCTTGCAGCAGACGTGGCACCTTGAACATTCATGCATTGGTAAAGACCTTTTTTTCACGCAGATACTTCGATTGAGCGTTGATTACGCAAGGTTTAACTTAGATCCAACGTTAAAATTCGGGAAGTATCTCCCAGAGAACGAATTTCCGTTCGTTCCGTCCCTCTCTCAATTTTTTTTCTTTTTCCTTCGTCTCCACGCGTGCTTTCTTGAATTAAGAAAATCAAGGAAGGAATGCGGGCCAACGGCTCGATGCCGGCAACCGTAGCCGGTCGGGAGGATTGCGAGGGTCCGGGGTAGGAAACGCAGATGAGAAGAGCAAACCTCGGTATCAGGCTCCGGCAGAAGTTGGAACGCCAATCTGGAAACAAGCAAGCCGGCGCGCTTCCGAACACACGAACCGATGTAGAGACGGACGAGGCCGACAGACGAACGGACGGACGGATGGACGAACGAACAGACCGAGCGATGAACAGGCCAACGAACGCAGCGGCACAGCGAGCGCCATCCGAACGCCGGGCGCCCTTCCTCGCGGGATAACAAATCGACGGCCGTTCCGCTACGCTTAGAATCAGAGTAGATTCCCTGGATTAACACAGCGGCTAATGGCGAACAGCCCCGTCAAATGGATGGCCCTATCCCCTCCGTTGGCCCCGCTCATTTTCCGAAAGCTCTCTCTCTCTCTCTCCCTATCCGATTCCCCCCTTCAGGGTCCTCTACATAAACAGTCGGGTCAGACCCTCGGTGCGCCTGCCAGCTCGCCCGCCACCCACTCCTCACCCAGCTGCCCACGGAGACCCTCGCGCCCACGAGCAGATCAAAGGGGCTGAGAATTGCGCTGATGGGAAAGGCATCTCTCTTCCAACAGTACGTAGACGGTTTTCTTTCCCGAGCTCGGCTACCGTTCTCCTCGTTTTCCGTGTAGCTGGCATACCCACCGCTGCCGAACGCAGTTTCCATGCCGAAGACAGAAAGAAACTCTCCGGCGAGATTGCAGTGTGCCATTCAGGAAACCGCCCAACCGACCGACGAAGCGGACGGCCAGTCACCAGCAAGCGAGGCAAGCAAAGTCGTTCTCCGAGGAAAATCTTCCCATTGAGTCAATCCGTCCGTTCCACGGTATCGAAGAGGCTGGCTCCGCCTCTTTCGTTGGAAACTTGGGAAACAGCCACGCAGGAAAGTGAACAACATATTTCAAAGAAGCCGATTGTCCGGCCACGCAACTTTGCCGAGTTTTGTTCAGCACACAACACCACGCAATCGAACAAGAGCCCTGACCAAACTATCGGCTGGAACAGCATGCGGTATCGAGGGAAGAAGATTGCTTATTCCAGGGAATTCGTCGCGAAACGAGTTTTCATGGGAGAAACTCCAAAAGTTTAAGAAGCATTTCACCTGCGGACGAGAAGTACTCGAGCTTGTGGTAAAAAGGGGGTTTGCATGCTGGCTTCAGTATATGTGCAGCCTGCTTTATGGGCCGGAGCCAACAATTGCTCCATTCAGCAACGCTGGAGCAATGGTGAGCACATTCTGGGGCGCCTCGATCACCAAGTCGCAGGTCGAGAGCTGCGAGAATATGGGAAGAGGCTTTGAAGCTCGCGAAATCGATCGATTCAGCGGAAGAGCGCCGTCAGGTGGAACGGCGATTTTCGGAGTCAAACTAGGAACCTTCTTCGAAGTCCACAACACACGTTACGGAGCGTTCAACTGAGGTCTGCTTTATGCAGAGGGCTATAAAGGGCTCGAGGCTGTGACGCAAATTATCAGCCAGGGGACGGACGAGAAGCTCGCTTTATGGCGGGAAATCCAGTGGGGATGCATCGAA
This sequence comes from Neoseiulus californicus, assembly GCA_028455905.1. Lineage (NCBI taxonomy): Eukaryota > Metazoa > Arthropoda > Arachnida > Mesostigmata > Phytoseiidae > Neoseiulus > Neoseiulus californicus. Next base: position 537,291 of record JAMQGS010000003.1, read on the forward strand.
AGCGTAGCTTCCGATGCGCAGCTTTCGATCCAAGGCTCTACGGGAACATAATCAGTCCCAGCTCGATCATGCGACTTGGGAGGTTCTGCTAGGTGAGTTGGACCTTGTTTTTGCTCGGCGTCAGCTCACTCGACAAGTCAGTAGGACTTCCCCTCACAAGCACCGGATTCGCCTCTGTTCATTAGCTCGTTGAATCGCTTGTCTGTCTATATGTATTTATTTCCTCTTTTTTTTCCTTTTCCTTCCCATATCCGAAGCTTTCCGTCCTTCCTCTTCGCTCCCTGTCTCGATTTCCCTTTCAGTCGTCGTGTCCATGCCTGGATCTGAGCGCCAGCTCAGGCGAGGAACGCTTCAACGCTGCTATTTCCTCTCAATGTGTGTGTCTCTATATATGTCTAAAAGTGCTCAAAAGCCGACCAGCCGGAAGAAAAGCCAAACGAAAGCCCGGTGGGAGGGGAAGGCGAGCGAGCGAGCGAGCGTCTAAGCAACCGGGGCTCTCTCAGGTATCCCATTCGTGTCCGCTATCGGAATTCCTCTTGCTTGTTGCGTCGTCGTTGTCGTCTTTGTCAGCTATCCAGGTTAGCTTCGCAAGCTGCTGCATGAATGTCCCCTTTGTCGGGATTCTCTGCGACTTTTAGTCGAAACTTTGCTCGTTGCGGAAGTTGCGAGCCATATCAATGTTGACGTCCGGCGTGCCTGTCGTGAGCGCTGTTGATATTTCCCACTTCCGAGCGTGGAAAGGGGTGGCTTCGAAATTCCTCCAGATTATCCCATTCTTTCATCCGAGCACTTTCCCGTAGTTGGGACTGCGCAGAAGTTTGGATGTAGGCTGGGAAGGGTAACGTCAGGATATAGCAAATTCAAAATGTCGACAACCTCAAGAGGAAGTTTCCCGTTCCGCGCCCTAAATATAGAAACTTTCATCATCAGTATCTTCGCCTTCCTCGGTGAAGTTCAAGGAGGATATTTCTCGAGGGGCTGCGACAGTAAGGAAACAGGAAAACAACCTTGAGGAGCAGGGGAAGAGTGAAAATAAGCTAGCGTCGACCAACGAGATTTTTGACGACTGTCGAGGGTGTAGCTCGAATGCTTGATGGAAGCTCAAGCCAATTGAGGGTTCGAACTCGTTAAAATCTTCCGCGTGATCGAACCGGGACGACTTTCGCGAAATGACGATCTTACAGCCGCTGTGCCATTGCCCGGCGGCGGCAGCACCGGGCAGAGATTTTCCGCTCAAGACTTTGGATGGTTTTGATTTCAGCTTTCCGTGGTTCCGACGCAGGCGTTACGCCTCCTCCCCTACTTCATCCCCGTCCTCCATATTTAGGACAGCCCCGTTACTCCAGGCAGCTGCAACCGGCGCGACGTCCACGTCACCACGGAGTAAGGCCGACGTCACGACGACGACGACCGAGCGGCGCGCGTCATTGGTCTTGGTTTTGTTCCAATCGGCTCGCTCTCGCAGAGATCGATGCTCCTTTTTTGGTTGGTGGTGGCGCGCGTCGTCGTCGTCGCTGCCGACTACAATCCGAGGAGGAGGAGGAGGATGAGGGAAGACTGAAAAAGCAGGATGACACCAAACTCTCTCTCTTCTTTTCTCATTTCGTTCGCGCCTCGATAGGATTCTTGCCCCGTTGGCTGGACCCTTGGTTGGACCCTCGCGGCTGGCTCGCTCGCCCGCTCACGGATGGCTAATCTCAGATATTTTCGGAAAGCGAAAGTCGATACGCCAGAGCCCTGATTGAGAAGAGAAGGAAGAAGAGTCTCTTTTTGGCAGTTCGACGACGACAACGGCATCGATGATGTTAACAACCGAGCGCACCTCAGGGAAATCTTCCTTCGCGAGATTTAGTCCCGGATATCACCTCTATTTCGACGTCTCGATCATCCCGCAACGGAATCAACTTGCGAATAGGAAGCGACACCTAAGGGGGCATGAAGTGAATTCCCGGCGATCAATGGCTAGATAAATGTGTTCGGAAAGGGACAAATTGCACTTCACCGCGAAGCATTGATGAATAACCGGGAGGAAAAATCGAACAAAACTCCCCCAAGATGCCATGGTGGGTTATTATTCCTGTTCCCGCGACCTCGTCTGTAATCTCGTTGCTATCCATCAAAACTTCAGGAAAGCCTTCGATTCCAGGGAGCATAAATGCCGGAACTCCTTTCGCTATGAGAGCGGGGTCTTCACGGAACGTTCACGATGAGTGTCCGTCGAGTGTGCTTGCTGTATACCGCTCGTTCCGAAGGCTTGAGGCGAAGGTCCCTCAGAAAAGGACTGGTGGCCGCTGAAGCTCGCGGGCGTATGCGGCGTGATCCATCGAAAATACGCAAAAATGTTCACCGGCGGCACCACAAGGAACGCGAGCGCCGCTGTACTCGCAGCGGATGGCCGGGTTATTATGATCTATCATCGTAAAACACGGCGTTTCTCATGACTCCTCTGTGTTTGCAGTCGGATCGCTCTGTTGCTTCCGCTGCAGTTATTCTTGTCACCTCGAGCTTGGCGAAGCACCCACCGAAATACTAGTGCTGTCAACATCGTAGTACTTCCTGTGACATCGTAAGTACGTATATATTCTGCGTATAGGATTGTGAACAAAGCTCCCCAGACTGATTGTGAACTAAACTCTATTGTGCACGTCCATTGAATGAGGTCAGAAAGCTGAAATTCAATGTCAGAATAGCCAATGCACTCCCTGAGTTGCTCAACTCGTCCGCGGAATCCGCCCGGCTTCATCAGAACCGATCTCTGGGAACACAATACCCTGAACGTCCTACGGAGGAAACGGGCGCCGGACTTGGCGTTTCATCGTTGGCGAGTGTCTGGCACTCAGAGAGACGAGTGAATGATCGACAATTTCATAGTTTCATGGAATGGTAACAGTCTCTGGCCAGCAGGAATTTATATGAGATGGCACAGAAACCACGCCTTTCTTAGTCCTACCGCGACTTCGGCAATCAGCTCGATACATATCTTCCGGAGCTCTCTCGATAATGTTGCACGGTGCCCCTAGCTTCAACCTAATTCCACACCTTGACAGCCATCGGAAGTACAAGGATATTGAGCAGTGCATTCCGGACCGTTCTACATGGCAAATTTTCCGTGTCAAGCGCATTCGGAGACAGTTGCCCGCAATATTCTACGAAATTATATTGCCGGCTTTCAGAAGCGACATAGGTCGATCAAGTAAATGAACCGCGTTCGTTAGATCGCTTGAACACAGAGCATTCGTCAGTAAGTCTCCTCGATATCGTTCACCCAATATCAAACTAAATCTCCAGAATCCATCAAAGCATTTTGCATTCGTAAAAGAGTTAAACATCAATTTCCGTGCTGGCTTCGTTTGTAAAATCAAATAATATTGTGGTCATGATTTGGGTATATAACTCGAGAGACTGAGCTATTGTACGAAATTTGCGCCTCCGAAAATAAATCACCAGCTTCATTCATTCTGTTCTTATCTCGTTCTATTTGTTCGCCGATTTTAGTCCGAGCGAACCATGTGCATGTGCACGCAATCAGAGTTGCTTTTCAGCGCTGAAAGATTTCCTCGAGACAGGAGTGAACAGGGAGCACTCTATGTTTTCCGCTCAGCGAGGATGAGACTACCGTTTGCAGGATAGAATCCAGTGGCTTGGATCATGAATTGTGTGGAATGTTTGCGGAATCGCCGGTAGCATACCAAAATAACAAATTAGGGTACGCATAAAACCCGTACCGAACAGCACGTCGAACCGAAGATCTTGGCGAGAACGAGCGGCACGTTATGAAAAACGTGGCCTGCATCGGATCGGCTGAACGGCCGCAAAAGTCGTGTTTATCGATTATCGGAACTTGATCATTGTTTACCGCATGTATAATGCGCTGGAATCGATGCCGGATCATATGGCGGGTATGACGCTCCGTCAGGAACAAGTCAATGTGGCTTTACTTTCACACTGGAAATACTTTCTGATCCAAATACTCATTATCCCTTCCGGAACAGATGAATCATCGCGGGAAGTTCACCTTGTTATCATGGAGAACATCATCAATACCATCGTGGAAATTGAAGGATGGGATTTACGGGGTTGGTCGCTTTTATTCCTCGGATCCATGGATGTATAATACTTACACTAACTACGATTCGAGGAGTTGCTGCCGACGCAATGACATGGACACTGACCCGCGGTGAATCCGTAGAGATTACAACTCTACTTAAACTGGTATATAGTGCTTGTTCCTGCTCGTGATGAGTGTAGAGCTGTCGAGAGGCATTCGCTGAACTCTGAACGACCACGCGGTGGTTAGCGGTTGAAACGTTAGCCCCTCTAGAACGTGACCTACCACCCTTCCCCATACCGGGCGCATCTACTGCCTCGTGGATGGAGGAGAGAGTGAGAAAGCTCGTACAGACGAGAACTGGGTGTAACTAGTGCAATTGGAAGCGCTTAATAAATCCTAGGGGGAGTTGGGTGACTGGTTGCTTACTCCGCTATCCTCATCCAACAAACGCGTTTCCCAACCCCATATCCCTGTTTTGCCTCCTCTCGTTTTCCCCTCATATTCTTTGCCTCCCCCCCCCCCCCCCCCCCCCGTCCCTAACATCTACTCTTGAGGCGGCGCTACCACCGCCCCCTTTTCATCCGCTAAATGCCATTCCACAACAAGAATGACTCAGGCTTGTAGTCGAGGTGCTGGTTTGTGGTGCTGGTGATGACGCTACGCTCGGTGGTGACGGTGGTGGTCATTGTCTATGATGACGATTTAGTCTGACGATAGCACTCGTTGGGTGAATAGATGGCAAATAGCCACCCAACCCTCTAGCCGGGCGGTCAGCTAGCCAGTAATGTAATTGAGATTTGGTTGAGAGATGAGTGAGGATACACTCAGTAATGATGCTGGACAGGACAATCCGCGTACTCAATCATTCAGCAATCCCCCCTGGCTCTCATTCCTGGCCAGTCCAACTACACTGGCAGTGGACGACGAGGTGGAGACAACTATCCGATCGCCCGTGGGCGAATCACAAAAGAGCTTCTTGAGCGTCGCACCTCGGTCCGTCTCCTATATCTCCTTCATCAGTCCAGTGATTCTTTCAATCATTGCTCCACAGTCGGATGCACCTTTGGCACGCGCGAGATTTCTTCGGGTGTTCATGATCGGGAATTTATGATGCAGCTTTGCCCGTTTTCGCTGGAAGATCGCACGACCGCGTCTCTTCGCGCGTCTGCGTACCGATGCCTGCGCCTCGGAGAAACTCTGCATTCGCTTTAGAGGAAAAGCAGGCGACAGGTCTCAAAATCGTTTCGGGTAAGCCCGCGCAGTTGGAATTATTTGGGGAACGGTCGGGAAATCATCAAGCGCACGAAATTCACCCGCATAACGAACGCTCAACTGGGAAATACACCACCCCCCATTGCAAAGCTTCCGTATTACGAACGTGCCATTAAACGGTGGCTATATGGAAGGTTGGATATCTTGGTGCTTTGTTGTCCAAAAAGCGGAAAAAAGTTCCCGACCAGAAGAGAATTCCAAGCCAAATATCGTCTGATAGAGAATGCGACGCGACGTTGAAGAAGGGCCAGCATCCAGCTCAAGCAAGCAGGATGCTTTTGTTCCTCGGCATAATGATGAATTATAATCTATTGTCTTTTTCGCCCTGTGTATGTATGTGTCCGTCTGCCTTCCTGCGTGCCTGACTGCCTGTCGGTCGCTCGGTTTTACTTCCTCTGCTCCTTCGGCGGCAGAAGCAGCAGCCGTTGCGACAGCAGAAGCCATAATGCCTCCGTGTGCATCCGCCCAACGTCGACTTGCAATTAGGGGTAATATGCAATCAATGAAAGCTCATTTAAGCGGCGGCGTCGGGGGACGAGTTAGCGACTGAAAATACGGCGAGTCACCACCGCGCCCCCAGCACCACGACCACGGCATACACCGTCGCCGCTGCCACAGCCCACGGTCTCGCAGTTGGGAGGCAGCGGGAACGGAGGAGAGAGAGGAATAAGGGAGCACGCGACTCGACGTTAGTTTCCCATCATCAGGGACGATGTGCGATGAAGTCTCTTTTTGTGCTCGTTTCTTCTTCGTCACTGCATCATATTAAGGCCGCGGGTCGACGTCTCTCACCTTTCGTTTTTACCCGCGTTTCTCTGGTGCCCGCTCTACAACTTGGCGGTTGGAGTTCTTACTCCTCGCGTTAGTTGCTGCATTCACTGGGAGGAACGACGCTGACGAGCGTCTCGAGGAGACTGAGAGCTCAGATATTAGGAATAGTCGACTAGGATCGTGGCGAGAACGACAGAGAACGTTGGTCATAGGTATGGGGCCCTCAAGTTTTGCTCTAAAGAGTTCCTCTCCGTCGACAACCTCTGCCAATCTGCTCATCGACCTACATACCTATTTGCTCCACGTGCTGCGACGACATAGCACCTGTCAGCGTACTAGAGAATGGTCGGGAGTCCAGCAGAAGTACCTGAAGGTGGTTGTCCGGTGAAAGGCTTGGGGTACCTCGGTATATGTTTAGTTTCACAATCAGTCTTCCGGAGAGCTTTCTCTACGGTCCAGATCCTCGACTCACAGGAAACAAGAACGTTCTCTCCACGCCTTGATTTCGATGGCCCGATCCTAAGACCCTCATCAAATAACCAAGCGTCCAATACATACCACCGAACCTCTAATTCTCATATTTTTTTGGTGCCGATTGGCAGAGTAGATTTTTCTGGATTCTGGTTCAACCATCGGCCGATATGCGATTTCTGCAAACCGAGAGGAACGAGCACAGAGTTTTGAAATGTTCCGGTACCGGTGTGCGACATCGAGAGCAAGTGCTTCCGCGCAAGGCTCAGGATTTCTGCCTTTGATAAGACTTGGACGCTATCCCGGAAAACGCGTTCATTGGTTGCTCATTCGGCTTTGAATTTTCTCGTGCGTATTCTCAAGAGTCTCCTCTACCAGAATATTCATGGAACAGAAATCCGGTGGCCCGATTATCGAATTTTCGCCGGACAACCCCCCAGAGGATGCCCCCAATCTTGGATGACCTATTCCGGCAGTGTGCACAAAAAAAGCGTTGCCGAATGAATCGAGGGGCATAAGCTCGGTCAAACGTAGACGGCAGATTTACCACGCGCTGGTCGAGTTTCACCCACGACAAATTCTAAGCGTTCACGAACCACATGTTATCTAGATGGCGTGCTGAGCGTATTTAACCACGGAGCTATGAATAATGTGTAAGCTACCTGTCGGACAATGTCACCTTGATCACTCTCTCGCATTCGAAACCATTCTCAACGCGGAAGATCGCCGCGATTTGTGCGCCGCAAGGTCCGAGGTTTTGTGATTTCCGACAGTCGAATAGCACATCAGGATGTAGAAAGTTCTTCTCCAGAGTTCCGAGCCGACGACAACCAGATCCACCTCATCGAATGGCAGCGTGTACTCTATGGCGGCGGAGGTTCATTGTGAGCCTCGGGATACAGACTTCTGTGGTCTATCTTCTGCTTCTGCAGCCAATCCTGTGAGCAAGTATCGGGAGTAAATTCGGTTAGCATTCGCACGAAAGTGAATTAATGAACGAGCTCTTCCGAATATTCTGCCGGTTCCAGCGAAAGAATTAGGATTGAGCCGAAGGAATGAGAAGAGAGGCGAACCGGGTTCATAGCTCGAGGCATTACCCCTTTGTCTATGCTGGCGTCATTGTTACAACTAACGACGTAGTGGAGTAACAGACCACGATGACCTGCTCCCCGACCCGCCCGTTCGCCTGCCTGTATGCTCGCTTGCCGAACGGTTAGACCATCCGAAAAGTGGTGATAGAAAGATAGAGGAACGTTCTTGCTTGCCATTTCCGATTCATTACCTACATTACGACACCCGGAACCAATGACGTTTGGGTCTACCAAATATTCTCCGTTCGAACGCTCCCATCTCGTCCTCGCTCAACATTACGTGTAGCCTCTTTGTTTTACAGTCGTGGATTAAGGCTTGCCTACCATCTCGAAGGAGAACGAAACGGGAGGAGTGTCCGCAAGGTTCTAACGGTTATTTTCAACGATAACGGGCATAACATTGTCATCATAATAATATAAATATCATTGATGTGACCCTCACTAACGACATATTTCAATCGAAATCCCGGCTTTCCGGCAGATTCCCCCTGCGATTACCTTCACTCGTCCTTCGCTGGAGCTCCCAGTCTTGTCATCATGTCGAAACGAAAACGAGATTTAGCGTCAAAGGACAGGCGTTCCCATTCTGCAGCAGAGAGTACTGGGAAGCGGGCGCGCTCATAGATTTCTGTTCCGGAACTGTCAGCTTGCAACCATCAAGCGAACATCCCTCACGATCTGTGTCCAGCGACTCATAGTCAGCGAGCGAGTAGGCGGGCGGACGAGCACGCTTGACGAACGGATGTCTCTCTGTTCAACGATGCGTACAGTGTACAGTGCGCAGTTTGCGGCGAAGGCTCGTGAATTTTCGTGATGATACGTTCTCACCCGTACACAACCACTCCCTTCAGGGCCCCGCGGACCAGAAGTGCACCCCTACTGGAGGGGACCCTTCCTCTGTTATCATCCTCTATTTTTCTACAGTTAGGGGCAGAAGACCACCTGCAATTTTTCAGTACCCGATCGCAGTCGGCCACTTAAACGATTGTTGAGTTGTTTATGAAAATTAGATCTGAGGCCAACGGTGGCCGCGCCAAAACGCCTGAAGTTCCTGTGAATGTGCGACGTGATGATGTGCGAGCGAACAGGGGGATATAATCATGGCTTTTGTGCTCTCATGGCATGACTTCCGCTCGGTGCTCAGCGATGTTTGCCGTGCCTATCTGAGTTATGGCAACGTCGAGTTGTCTGTACGTCCATGTGGTGTCCCGCATGCTTGTCCGTCGTCCCGTCTTACTCGCCTGCTTTCAACTCCTTCTGTTCGCAGCACGCGGCCGCGAGGCTCACAATGGAGGCAGGAGGCAGCTTCATTCGTCAGAATTCTTCGGTCCGTCTGCTCTGCCATTCCTCGCATGCTCTCCCGCATGTGCACCAGTTTGGACATCCATTCACATCTGCCCCGCTCTGATAACTGGACCGCTTTCCCGCAACATCGCCCGCTGATTTCCCGACTGGAATCACCTCCGGCGGTGAGACGATGTTTTCGAGTTTTCGTAGGTGAGGAACATCAACCTCCTCGGACGGTGAGTTGGAGAAAAGCTCCGCAACGGTTCCGAGAGACCGAATCGATGTGGATTCGGAGTCTTCCGAGTAACGAGCTTGCGGATAACAATCGACTGTTGTTGAGGCCTAGTGCTTTGATCGTAGGTTCCATCAACATTGATGGTTGTTTGTTATGGCAGTCGCTAGTCCGGTTGACGTCTTCCATGTTGCCGCGGTTGTTGTCGTACCGTGCTTGTCAAGGCTGTCGACGCCGCCGTGTTATTAGGAGCATTATTTGTCGGTTCCACGTAATACTGCCCGCGTATTAGTTCATGTTCAGTAAGCCGTTGGTTGTAAGAACTGGTTGTGCTTTATCTCCATTGCTATTCGACGCATCCCTGGAGGAGACAACCACCCTTCCTTCAGCGAATCGAGACGATGCGCCGCCGCGTGGCGAACAGTCTGCTCGGCCGCTCGGTCGTCGCGTATATCACAATGTACGATCGCCACACGGATAGCTTCGGGCCGAGTGTGCCGTCGGATCCAATCAGAGTTGCAACAGCTTTGCATCTATCTTGGTGAGTGTGTGTATGCCCTCCCTATACCCTGTCCAGCTCCCCTTGCCACCGTGGAGTGCGATGCCGAACCTCACAGCCAAGCTCGCCCGGCCACGGCTTTGACATGCCCCGCTTGAGTTTCCTGTGGTGTGCTATGGCGTAGTAGGGTCATGGCAATGGCCAGGTGGCCAAGTCTTGATCCAAACTCCTGAGATCAACTCTATGAGGTGGAAGAAACCACGGTGATCTTTGCGTGCGCGCGTATGTGGTAGACGACGCCGTTCGCGCAGCGCGACCTGGGAGTAATTATCCCATTTGGAGAATTTTGAATCAAACTGCAAATGAGTCGGTCGTACCCTCAGAGCCAGTGTTGCTTCGCTGCCTGGCCACACTTTAGCGAATAAGCGTCCGACTCGCACGCTCGGTCGGAGCAAGACTCCGCCGGTCAAGCTATAATGGAGGAACATTTCCACTAATTTCTTTAATTCACCATCGTTCTTGCTGAGGGAGGAACGATCCGTTCGGCTGAGCTGGGTCGCTCCTCATCCGTATAGTTTCGTTGATTTCGCGTCGGAGCTTCTACCGCGAACTTTTTGACGGGGCACCGGAATTTTTCGCTCATTAGGGCGAAACCACTTGCAATCGGCATGATCGGGATGGTCAGCTGTGGGGTGACTCCCGCGAGGTCTCTCGGAGGAAACATGGGAAATCCTGCTTCCCACCCCTCGAACAAGGGTTCGCGGAAACCATTCCGAACTTTGACATATCTGAGGAAACACGACAGTGGAGGCCAAGAGCGTAAGTTGCAAGAATCTCATCCTTGGACGAAATCGATAGTTGACGTTCTGCGTCACCGAAGAAGAGCTCATCACGATATCCGCTCAGATGTTCCGAAACTACTCATCTACGCAAACTACTGACCATCGCTCCAAGGCGGAGTAAAGTTTTCCATCTTACCAAAAGTCTATAGGAGCTCATGCTCGGAAATCACAAGTCTCGGCAATAAAAAGTGGCGTTACACTCCCTCATCGGAAGTATGGTCATGAATTTCGTCAGACTAATGGCTAATACATATCTTGATTAGCACACGAAGTTCGTTCGACGAGAAATCTTCCCACGAAACTGCTCTGGGAGCATGCTACGGGTAACTTGAGTTCTTTAAGAACAATTTCTTTCGATCACTCTCAGTACGCCCACTCAGCGCGGGCAACCCGTGGAAACTGTGCTTTGCATTTTGCTACTAGCTTCGCCTTTCTGGCCAATTGTGCAGCAGAGTGCTGCCACGCTCGCTCAAAAGACACCCCGGAACAGCAGCGGCAACTTCGTGGGCAACTTTGCTATTGGCTCGGATTGACATGGAACCGCGTGATGCAGCGACAAGTGTCGTTAGTATGCAAACTGTTATAGCTCGATAGACAGCCCGCTTGTGCTAGAGAGCTAACGAACTTCAGCACAAGTGGATGCAAAGTACCACCTTTGTGCCTTCCACGTCCTGGTCTCGCGGTGAAGGATTAATTTGGTCTCACAGTGTTCTACTTTGAGCTCACTGGTCCGCCTTTAAGAGTAAATCACATATGCTCTCCTTCCACCTCCCCTCTTTCATGAGTCCTACGTAGAGTCACCTGCCAGGATTGCTTCCAAATACATATTACGGAGTGGTTCAGTGAGGTTCAAGAGCTCGAACCGAGGTAAGCAAGTTTCCCAGACGGTTGAAGGTCACCGAACAGCCCAGAGAAACAATGTTTTTATCCCTCTGTCTCGAAAACGTAGAAACCGCGCCGCCGACCGGGTCGGAATTTTCACCCCGCATCAGGCTGCCGGGACCTGGTTACCGACGAAAACGTGAATTTATCGTCCATGTACCCAACCTGCTTCGCCTGCCGAGGAAAAAAACGACGAACGCATTGCGGTGCGTTTCCCAACGCTGCATGCGCAAATCCCCGCGTCATGTACGTCAACCCCTCTTTATCTGGCAGCGATAGACGGCCGTGACGCCTCTCACACCTGCATAAGCCCTCTCATAGCCCAGTAATGGCAGCCGGAAATCGAAACGTCGCACTGAAGATTGTGGTTATCGCTTACGACTGATCGTTTAGTTCCCACCCTATCGGACGAACCCGAATTCAGTGCCAATCGATGGCACGTAGGTGAATCGAGAGTTTTCCGAAGAGCGAACGACCCGCGGGACGAGGGACGTCCCATTTTACGGAACGTTGGCTCCGCTGGAATTCCCCTCGTTTTCCAGAATGGGATTGATTCTCCAAGACCCTTGCCAGCCGTGGCTTTGGGCAAACTGCCTGGTATGACGTCGCAAAAGTAATCCCCGATCCCTCGTCAAGCTCATCCGCTGTCACCGCATCTTCGAAAAACGGCCTGATATCTGCTGGCATTTAGCTCAGCTGACTCTCGAGTCTGGAACCGGAGTTCAGAAGACGGAACTTCTTTTCCGCACTCACAGGACGAAACTCCGCTTTCATCGGGTTAGAGTAACTAAGGCGACGGATCAACTTTGTGGTCTGAATGTGCTCTGGTTGATCAGGTTTATTTGATGGAGTCGCCCGCGATGGATTCATCTAAGCGGTATCGGCATGGGGCGGTGAGCTCGATCATGCGGATAACTCAACCACACACCCACGATCACGCGGGTGCTTTTCCGTATCTAACAACACAAAGATTGCTCGAGGGTCGGCTGAGTGTTCACCACCGCTCCGCGTCACCCAATCAATAATGGTGGCGTGGAAGGGGCCGAAACGATCCTTCACTCACGAGGTGGGATTACTCACTCACATACGGACACTTACAGCTTCAACTAACATCTATACATTTTAGTCCCTCTTGGTTTTCAGTTTGTCGTCGAATCGTGTCTTCTTCGAGACCGTCGATCACCCTCCGAGGTTCAGAGTTCGATGGCGCGCAGTCGAATCGATTTTCCTCTTAGCCTTCCGTTTGACCTTCGGAAAGAACAACTATCCGGTTTCCATCCAAGCGGAACCATTTCGGAAAAGAAGAAACAAGACCAGACACCCCCATAGAAATTCGATACGAGTAGAAGATCTCAGCTCAATTCAGAACAGTTTACTCCATTTTGAGCATCATTAAAAGACATCGGGCGACAGATGATCCGGTCGCGTTTGCTCATGAACTTCTTGTGCCATGGAAGATTCCCAAAGTTCGCCACAAGGAATCTTCGCTCTGGAATTTTCCGGAATAGACGTTGCCTAAGGTTACGATAATAATGAGGAAATTTCTTTCAGAGCACAAAAACGGGAAAGCGAAACCAAGGAGAATGGAATCCGAATTGAATTCAATGCTCCGAAACAACTCCTCTCGCGATCCTCTTTTGAACTCATGGGAACTTATGAATCTGTATATTGGATTTCTCTCCCTGAATGTCAACTTCGAGAATGTCGCTCAGATGTGTTGAGCTGGCGTTGCGTTCTGTTTCTGTGTTCGTTCATCTACATATAATATTTAGTGCTGTCGTGTAGGCGTCGTCGGCGTCGTTCCGTCTGTATCTTCGTTTGTTCTAAAGAGGAGCACAAACACACCGGAACCTAGACATACACACTTGAGGAAACGTATAATTTCGTCTTCGTGCATGCTTCCAGTTTCCCCATCGCTCTCCCGCTATCAGCTTCCCTTTCGTGCCTCTCTCGAGCCGTCATTGTTTCCGAAGTTGTCTGGAAATGGCCAGTTTCCGCGCACATAAAAATTCCCGTGGCGTCTAACAAAGTTGGAGATAGAGGCCTCAACACTGTATCTCCAACCCACTGTTCGCTCCCAACAAAACGACATCGTACGAGCATTCATTTGTCGGCTGCGCGCGGTCTCGACCGACAACCTTGCATAGTGGAACCTACAGTCGCATGATTCGGATACTCATTATTGACCGCTTGCATTTGGGAAAAGAAACACCGAGTGGCGGAGAAAGAGGCTTCGCACCGGCCTGAGGGATTCTGTGCTTGAACAACAAGTACCGAAGGCCGCTCATGAATCCTGTTGCTGGGGATGAAATTCAAGTTGGGAGACGAAAGCATCAATCAAGTTCAGAAAGAACCCTCGATGCACGCTTGAGCCGACCAGCTCACAAGGAGCAAGGCGAAGGAGTAATTATTGAACATTCAATGAGAGAGAGAGAGCGGCCGATCGGCTCCACTGATCGAAGGATAAAAGGGCGAGCGGCAGGATAACTGAGTGAGTGAGGGGCTCGATTCCTTGGCGGCGGCGGCAGCGGCGGCAACCGGACTGAAATCTATCTCGATCGACAGAAAACCATTCGTCATCTTTATCCCTCAGCGATTTTCTCATCGACAGTGCGGCGGCAGGCTGGCGTCGTATTTCTATTCTATATCGACTTCTGAAAGTTTAGATGATGCTCGGTGTCTGTTTACTTCAAGATAGGCGCCGCGACAAAAAAGTAGAAGAGCAGAATCTGTGGAGGAAGCGGAAGGGGGAACTGACTCGCGACATTTCTCCTATGATTCGAAAAAAAGAGAGAGAACGATACACTGTGTTGTTGGAGCGTTCTTCCCGAGCGAAAAGCCTCGCACATGATGCACCGGGCGGGGGAGCGGACTTATCGGTTTCTCAGAGAGAAACTCCGTCGTCGAACGAACGTACGACAGCGAGAAACGAGATTGCGAGAAAGACTCGCCTCGGGGAGAAAGAAAAAGGAAAACGAAAGGAAGCACGAGGAGGAGCTGGAAGTCGGCAGAGTCGATGGGTGGCAAAAATGAGGCCAAAAGTGTTAGCTGTTACTGCTTACTCGGCTAAACACTTATCATCGTTCCAGTCAGTATCGGAACGGCGACGACAACGTGGACGACCACGATCGGGGCCAATGCTAGTGTTGGCCCTCGCCGCCGCAATGACCTTGTACGGGAAGAAAGTGCGAGGAGAAGAAAGTAACCAGAGAAAATAAGCACTCAGACGTAACCAATATCTCTTCTTGGTCGCCACCGCCTCTAATCGCATGACCTTGATTCGATGCGAGGAGGTCAGGCCAAGCATGAGAATCTACCGCGAGCACCGGACACAACGACACAGAGAAAGCCAAGTCACAGGCCGTGAGGGTGTCCCGGAGAAAATCTAGCGCGAGGGAGACTTAGCAGTGGGACTTTGGCAAACGAGCGGAAGACACGGGATGGGGGAGAGATGCGTGATCCGAGAGCGGCGTCGGTGGGTCGTCGTCCGCTGGTTTTCTCTAGTCTCGCTTTAATTACTTCGATAATCGCAAATCGCAGCAGGCACGGGAGATAAAGGAAGAGAGAAAAACGAGCGGACGAAAGATAGTGATGTTGCTGCGCGAAAGCGAGGTAGTGACGTAGAGAATCTAGTTACGTTAACGGTTTTCCCTCTGAGCTAGATCGCTCAAGCCATCGGAGCAAGCGAGCAGGGTAGGGGAAGCAGAAGAGCAAGCAAGCAAGCAAGCAAACGACTTCACCGAGAGACTCCGAGACATATCCGAAAGGAAAAAAACTCTCCCCCTGGTGCCGAGCGTAGGAGTAATCCCAGGACAAAAAGAGTTTGGTAGAGCAACGACACGTGTTTCGTCGCTGAAAAGCCTTTCGCTCAGGAAGCGAACGGAAACGAGCGACGAAGGAAAATAGATCCAGACCCGGGAAAGAAGTCGCGGAGAAAATTAACGGATGCGTTGTCACTCCAACTCAGGGTGTTCCAATTAAGCTGAGACCCCTCGTCGCCTTGCTTCCGAAGGCCATAACTTTCCCCGTCGCGCTAATTTCTGGAAAACTTTGAGAAAGAAAACTGGATACAGATGCGACATTTGGATCCATCGTTTTCCAATTCGTTTGCTTCGACTCGACTTCTGGAGCGATTTCAAATCGGGAGACGAGGTATTTCAGTTTGCTAACTTCGCCCTGCTTTGAAATCGTGAACTCGAAAACTAGTCGGCTGATTCTGGTGTGATTCAAATCCGGACGATTCGGCGCCGGAGAGGCATCGGCAAACTGATATGTAACGTTTCCTGATTCGAAATTGCTGTTCTAGGCTCGCCACAAGAACTACCTTAATAGAGCAAAGAACAAAATGTAGCTCTCGCTCCCAGCTTTCTTTCGCGACAACATCTTCCAGAACCAAGTAGCACGGGAGAGTTATTGCTGTCGGAAGCCGAGCGACGAATCGTCTCACCGTACCAGGGACGTCCTGTATGTCGCGAAGTGGTGGCGGAAGAGGAAGAATCGCCTCACAAGAGATCGCCAGCTGGGCGGAGGAGAAAAGATATATGTAGACGGGAAGGATCAGGCAGAGCGAGAGAAAATGCAAGGATTGCATAGAGGAGCATTCCGCGTCAGAGAAGGAGAGAGGTAGCGACAGGAGATTGAGGAGAAAGCACGGACGGAGCGGTAAAGAGACAAGCGAGAAAACACGAGTTAACTTTGGTCACTGGTTGCGGGAAGTCGATTCCCTGGAGAACAATCGTCGGAGCCCGAACGTCTCCCCAGGGAAAGCGTGGCCGTACCTACCAACCTGACCTGAAAGCGGTGAGTACACCGAGCGAAAACACAAGAGAGACTCAGAAGCGCAGAGCATCTCATCGAGGAGCGATGGGAATAGGAATGAGAAGAGGCTTCCGGCGACACAAACCTCGCAAGATAACAGCCGTCAGGAGACGGGATGCTGGAAGAGGAGGGGCCTCCCATAGGGGTTGCTTGAAAATCGGGGAATTGAAAGAAGAAAACGGGAAATTGTCGAAAAACAGGCGGCGACTGAATCAGGGAGGAGGTTGGAACGAGAAAACGACCTAAGATGAAACGAGATGAGGAACCGCAGTGGAGAAACGAAGTGGGATGAACGACAGTGGACCTCGCTCGCACAGTTGGGGCGTCGAGGATGATTGTGGTGGAATGTTAGAGCAGATAGATGTGTTATGCTATGAATAAATGACTCAATAACCGAGGGGAAAGGATTCCCACCACGGAGAAACTTGTTGTCTGGTTCTGCTAGATCCCACTTCGCCAACTGACCGCTCTATTTGTCTTTATTCCACGAAGGTTGATATATGTAGTCCTCTATGAATAATAGTAGAGAAAGGCACGATAGAGGTTTTGTGTTGTCGAAGTCGATATGAACTGAGAGCGATGAAGTATGAGCCGCAAGCCAGATCTAGCTCCGCAAGGTGACAATGAGGGGGTTTTCGCGCGCGTATCAAGAACCCGCTCCACGGCCGTGAATCGCAACCTCCGGAAACGACGAGAAAACCATGGCGAAGGTGGGAGGCAGTCGAGATTGCGTGGGCCTGCGTCAATCTTCCCGATGCAAAATAAAGAATGGTTCGCAATATCCAATTATGAAGCTCTTGTCGGACGATTGCTGCGAACAAACTTCGCGTACGATGTACCTCACTGGGAACTTCCATCCATGCGTCCCAAGTACGGACTTGCCCGTCTCGGCGATGACGTACGCTTCCCGATATCGCAATTATTCTTCCGACTGTTTCCCCACGTGTTGGAGAACCCGAGGTTATTGTTCGATCTTCAGCGATGCGAGAATGTGAATTTGAGCTTCCAAATCGTCACACTTCCCGATCATTCACTTCCCGCCGACTGTTGTGTGTTTGACACGATGACGGAGAATGAGAGCCAGAAGAGCTATCCTCTGCGTGATTGCCGACTTCGGTCCTCTTCCGCAATAGTAACCATAACGGACCTTGACATCGAGAATAGCACCTGGATATCCTCAAGCACCGATATGGAAAGAGCTTTTTGAGCACTTGAGTCAGCGTCTGTGCTGAGGCTTTCTGCGTCTTGTCTCCTCGATACATTCGCGGAGCACTGTCATTGAAAATGATGTTGTTACCCGCATACTTGAGAGAAGGACAACCGTTTGAGGAAAACAAAGGTTTGAAAAGTCTTTGAGACAGCTTCGAAGGCAGCCTACTGGCGAACATGGTTCTATAGGTTGCTCTGCTCATTGCAAGTTGCTGTTTACAGCGGAGAAGTTGTACGGCAGCTCCGTCTCGACTCAGGTCGACGTTGTAACCGCGACTTGTAAAATTGAGAAGTCCTCCCTCTCGGACAGAGCTCTTGGATTCTCGATGGACTTTCTTCCTTTTCCATCTTCCCCGGAGGCTGCTACTCGTCCGCTATTAGCTGATGGGTGTAACCCCTGTTCGTAAAAATTCACCGGTGCTCTCGGTGTGCGGGTTCGATTCGGGTCATCAAGAATCATCAATACATCATGAATTTGACTCATTCCATCCAAGATATGGAATGTTGCATGGGATCTTGAGTAAATGAACTCTGTCCGGACCGACTTTGAGGAAGGCCCAGGGCCCTTCTCTGAAATCGAGGCCTTCCAGAGCGACAGGAGTCGAGCATCGGCGAATGTGGACAGCGACGAGACCGCATTGGCCCACGCTGTCCTATCTCTCACGCGCATTTATTATGAAGCGGGCGCGCCAATCACTCTAAAACGCCCGGAACGCGCTATGTTCTCGGCGAGGCTACTCGCGTTTTAAGATACTGTTATCACAGCCTGAGTTCCCTCTCAACGCCGATTAGTCTCACAAGCCGAGACGATCTGCACCTGGAATGTTTGTTTCTTAAGTAGCTTGCGAAAACATGATGGAGTCGCGTGTAAATACGAGAAGAAGGACATTTTCCTCTCTCCACGAGAGGGGCCGATCTAGAGCTCACTGATGTGAGGTCGATTTGAGGTTGCAAGAACATGAGGCAAATGAACACGGAAGGTCACCCCGAGGTCAAGTCCATGAATCCATGTTGAAGCTCTGCTGATGGATTGCATGGACCGTGGCGGACCTGGTGTATAAGGATTACAAGTTCGCTTCTTCTGCAGACTTCTCTACAGTCTTCCTGCTTCCTCTCATGCCCATCCGTGTAACTGGTGCAAGAGACTGTCCTTGGTTATCAGCGATCTGCCGCGGCCCGGCGTCGACTCGCTGCTGTGAGTGAGCTGCCAGGGGCATCGCGAAGTAGCATTTAGCCTCTGTATTGGTCCTTGCATCCAGGGTCTCGGCGTTTCTGGAGCCGAGAAACCTCTAAAACACCCTAATTTCGAAGGTTTCTAGGCAGAATTCCCAGCCGCCTGAGGGTCCCAGGTGCATCTCGACTAGACATGATTTCCCGAGGCTCGGAAATCGAAAAATAATTCCCGACTCGGAAATAAAATTTCCGACACGGAAAATATTTTCCGACTCGGGAATTATTTCCCGACATGGAAATCAGGAATACACGATTTCCATGTCGGAAATAAAATTTCCGAGTCGGAATGTTTTTTTCCGAGTCGGAAATTATTTCCCGATTTCCGAGCCTCGGGAAATCATGTCTAATCTCGACCTTAGCTTCCACGTGAAACAGATCTTCCTTCTCCATTGAGGGTCCTTGTATTTTTACGATCAAAGAACCAAACTTCGAGAGAAGCCTTCATGAAGACCGATTCGAGCAATTTCTTTCGCGCGATTAGCACGATCATTCCTGTTCGCCTAGTGTATTCCAAGCTCACGAATTCAACACTGCTCACTTGGAGGAGCCCCAACATATTCTCGCAGATCCACAGTTTGCCCGCGGGTGTTGGGGGCAACGCGTCGGCTATCCACGTGGGGATCCGCGGTCGCCAGTAACATGTGCAGGAAATCGATTGGTCGCCTGGCGTCCATGTTTGCTTGGTGTTCGGTTCAGATTCATGCAAAGAACGAGTCGTGCCTTCTCACTTGAGACTGAGACGAAATCTACCGTCGTCTTGTCTGTTTATTATGCATGTCAACAACACCGCCGCAGCATGGCGGGACAATTCCAAACATCTTCCCCTCTTACAATCATGACCAACAAGATAGATCGACGACAAAACAAGCCCTCCACCGAAATGCCCCAACTGACTAGTTCACACAGATATGTTACAAACTTACTAGGATCTAAAACCCATGTGATCTGGAACATCCAGTAAATAACTCCTTCGTCACCGCGCCGCCCTGAGCACGAATGCTCTTGAACATCGAGAGGGAACTTTTGGACAATATTGTTCTAAAGTAGCTTTACATCACAAAATCTTCAAAGTGCTTCGGTGGCCTTGTTATTCTTCGCGGTCGTTCAGTTGACGCTGGCTCGTTCGAAATTGTCTCTGCATCGGAATCGCTTTCCCGTGAGCCGCCCAGTTCGCCGTCCACACTGTGGAACGACTCTTCGCCCTGTTCCGTAACCGGAATAACATTCTGCGTATGGTCCGGCCTGATGTGGAATCTATTTCTTTCCAACGATGCTCCGTCCGTGGCGACTTGATACGACCGCTCTCCGATATGCGTTGAGACTGCGCCTTTAACCGTCCATCTTCCATCCGCGTCCTGTAATCGTACTGGACCCCGATGTTCAACGCTGGCAAACTGCTCACCCCGTTATGTTTATCGTACTGCTTCTTCGCCAATCTCTCGCTGTTCGCTGGGCTGCTGAAGGATCTATGATCTGCTGTCTCAAACGATTCTCTGGAAGTGGCAATCCGTCCGGAGCATGCGACCGCACAACAGTTGCGATGGCGCAGCTCCAGTAGCCGAGTGTGGTGTGCAACGATACGCCAACAAAGCTCTTCCCGGGTCATCTTGCCGTAAAATACGCTTTGCCATCTTGATCGCGTTCTCCGCCATTCCGTTACTTTGAGCGAATCCCGGGCTCGAAAATCGCTGTTCAATTTCTTTTTTTCGAAGGTACATCTTCCAGGCTTCACTCGTGAATGGCGGACCCTGGTCACTCACGACTCTCTCGGGTATCCGTGTGCGGTGAATATCTTGCTCATGACACGGATGAGAGTCTGCGCCGTTGTGTTGTTCATGTGTTCGATCTCCAACCACTTCGAGTAATAGTCCACTACTACCACAAACTTCCTCTTCAAATGATCCATCCCAAAATCCATCGCTATTTTTCTCCACGGTCCTTCAGGGATCTCCAATGGCTTCAAAGGTTCGTGTCTCTGTGCCGGTCTATTTTCTAAACAGAAATTACAACCGTCGATAAACCGCTCGACCGATCGTCTTATGTCCGGCCACCAGACACAAGTTTCAGCTCTCCTGAGACACTTCGCAATTCCCATGTGACCGGCGTGAAGACGTTCCAACATCTCCGGTCTCATCCTTGAGGGAATCACCAAACGATCCCTGAACCACAAAACGTTGTTCACAACCGATAGACTCTGCTTGTTTGCGATTAATGAAGTCAACTCATCCGACAAATCCTTGCTCTTCTTCGGGAATCCGTTGAGGGTCATATGGATCGCCCTTGATACGAACTCGTCTGACATGGATGCCCTGGCCAACCTTTCGAGGAACGACTTTGAGCATGGCAAAGACTCTTCCGTTGCCCTTACTTGTTCCTCTGTGACCTCCGCGATGTCCGACTCCGCTGTCGCTGCTTCGTTAGGTGCACGAGACAGCGCATCCGCCATTATCATGTCTGCTCCCGAAATGTGCGAAACCCTCGCATTGAATCTCATCAATCTGAGGAGCATTCGCTGACATCTGATTGGCGCTTCCGACAGATTCTTCGTCGTCATTAACGGAACCAACGGCTTATGATCTGTCCTCAGATGAAATTCCGGCAATCCCACGAGGTACCGCTCGAACTTTTCGCATGCCCACACCGCTGCAAGGCACTCCTTTTCGATTTGAGCGTATCGTCTCTCGGCCTGGCTCAAGACTCTTGAGGCGTAGGCAACTGGTCTCCAACACTTTTCGTGCTTCTGAAGCAGTGTGCCTCCCAAGCCGGTGTGCTGGCGTCCGCGTTGACAGCCGTTGGCAGAGATGGGTTGTAGTATGCTAATATGGCCGGACCAGTCATCAAGAGCTTAACCTTTCTGAAAGCCTGCTCCTGGCATGCTCCCACAAAAAGACGTTCTTTTCCGACAACAGCTCAGAAATCGGTCGTAGCTCATCAGCCAGCTGGGGATAAAACTTTGTATGATAGTTGAACATACCCATCGTTGCCCTCAGCTGACTGACGTTTTTCGGCGCTCTCATGGCCAAAAGATCTTTGATCTTATCCGGATGAGGTCTGTATCCTTCTTTCGAGATGTAGTGCCCGAAGTATTCCACCTCGCTTTGCGCGTACTTGACTTTTGCTTTGTTGAGTCTCAAACCCTTTTCGCGAATCTTCATCATCACGGCACGCAACCTCTGATCGTGCTCAGCTTTCGTCGGCGCATGTATCAACAAATCATC
This sequence comes from Neoseiulus californicus, assembly GCA_028455905.1. Lineage (NCBI taxonomy): Eukaryota > Metazoa > Arthropoda > Arachnida > Mesostigmata > Phytoseiidae > Neoseiulus > Neoseiulus californicus. The sequence continues at coordinate 559,167 of JAMQGS010000003.1, forward strand.
GATGATGACCTCCACGCCCGGCAGCTCACGGAACATCTCCTTCATAATCTCCTGAAATATTTCACTTCCATCAGTGATTCCAAATGGAAAACGGGTGAAACAAAATCTTCCGAATGGAGTGATGAACGTGGTCAAGAGCTGGCTATCCTTGTGTAACGGCTTTTGCCAGAACCCGCTCACGGCGTCCAGAGTCGTGAAAATCTTGGAGTTCGCAAGTCTTGGCGCAATATCCTCGAGTGTTTCCAAGTAAAACCGTCGTCTTTTCAAGCATTTGTTCAAAGCCTTGTAGTCGACACAGATTCGGATTTTCCTTCTCCCGTCCTCCGACGTCTTCTTCGGCACGATCACCATCCCGCTACACCACTCCGTCGGCTCTGATACTCGTCGTATCACTCCCAGTTTCTCCATTCGGCTGAGCTCCTCTCTCACCGCTGCCACCTGCGGGAACGGAATGTTTCTTGCAACGGGAACAGCAACCGGCAATGCGTCATCCCTCAAAGCAAGCTTGACAGGGGGGATCTTCAACAGCCCCGACTCGGCGAAACAATCCTCAAATTCCTCCAGAATCGGCTTCACCTGAGTCTCATCCAAATGATAGCTAACGATCCCCATCTGAATCGCCGCCGGTCGTCCCAACAGGTTCGACCCGTTTGCCGCGACCACGACTACTCGAAGTTCGTACTCGGCGCCCCTGAACTGCACCGTGGTCCGAAACTCCCCGAACACGGAGAGCTCGCCGCTCGGTGATCTCAATTTTGCGCGACACGCGGCGAGGGAAGGCTTTGGCGTTAGCCTGTCGTATGAAGCGATGTCCAAACACGTCACATCCGCGCCGGTATCAACCTTGAACCTGACGCTCGATTTTCCCATTCTCAGCTCCACGTAACGGGCGGGATGACTGTCATCGCTGCAAATCATCAAATCGACTGCAATTTCGCCCAAGAACAATGCGTCGTTGTCTCTTGTTTCGTTTCCCTCAACCGAGCGCTCAACCTCCGCGAGATCACGTCGCCCGGCATTACACGCTCTGGCGAAGTGCCCCATCTTATGGCACCTCCTGCATTCCTGGGTCGTCGCTGGACACCTCTGTCCTCTGTGCTCACCGTAAGCGCACGTTCTGCATTTGGACCTTCCCATCACCATTGGCGGTCGACGGCGAGACTGTCCATCCGATCTTTGCACGGCATCCATACTCAGTTCACTTGCTTCCTCCGTATCACCGGCAGCCTTCTTCTCTCGCTTCTCCATTCCCTGGGCAATCGTCAGAGCCTTCTCCAGAGTCAAAGCTTCTTTCACCTGGTAGCGAAGATGGTTGCTGATCTTCTTACTTGTCAGACCGATTATGAACAGCTCTTTCACAATGTCGTCCGCTTTCATCTCTCCCAGAGTAGCCTTCGACGCCGCCACGGTCAACTCCTCGTAGAATCTGGTCACACTCTGTTCTTTTTGCTTACAGGTGACCAAGGTTTCGATCTCATCGGTTGAATTCCTTCCTGCCGAGAAATGGTCACTCAACTTCTTTTTTCACATCTTCGTACTTCGCGTTTTCAGCCATGTTCAGCGACTCGTACACTTTTTCCGCTCTCGGTCCCATAACGTATAGCAGCGTGTTCACTTGATCCTTCTCACTGTCAGTCACTAGCTGGTTCGCTGATCTGAACCGTTCGAACCGTCGGATCCACAGAATCCAATCCGCGTTTTTGAACGAAAACGGCTCCGGCGGTGGGAAACGTGGGGCAGTCGCCATGACGATGCACTACTCTCGTTCGCTCCAATCGAGTCGAGCTCACAAAACCTCCGCAGTTACCTCGTGCAGAATCGTCCCGTGTCTCACTCTCTCGCTAAACCGACACTTCTGACACCATGTTCGGTTCAGATTCATGCAAAGAACGAGTCGTGCCTTCTCACTTGAGACTGAGACGAAATCTACCGTCGTCTTGTCTGTTTATTATGCATGTCAACAACACCGCCGAGCATGGCGGGACAATTCCAAACACTTGGATGGCGCATTCGGGTTTCCCAATAGATTTTGTTGCTGGACTCCTCAGCTCCTTCACTCAGAGCACCAATGAGCAGTGAGACTTCTTCGATGATTATCGCTTCGGCTTCTTCGTGTGGCTCTCGCTACACAAAGGGAGCTCCATGAAGGGGTTCGCGTTCTTCAGGCAGTCGAGGCATTGTCACCGCGACTTCGAACATGCCGATATATTAGCACGATTTCGAGGATTGATACTGTGGCGCTCCCTTGCGACAGCGAGTTTCTAAAGGAGGAAAAGCTCAACGCACTCGATAGGGGCTTCTCCGTTCGCGATCACCAGAGGCTTGTGATTAGAGGTGTCAGAGGCTTCGAAAGGTGGACGAAGTTGAATCCAAAGCGGCCGACAGCCAGCGCGCCTTGTGACGTCATTTCCTGAGTTTCCCTCGGTCAATAACTGGAGATTCTTCAACGAGAAGGTTCCAACAAGAATCGGCAGTCATTTATGGAACCTCCGAATCTACCCATACACCGGGTTCCAAAGCATACGCCGATCCCATTCTGAAGCTTCCCGAAGAGTTCAACGTGACAGGCGCAGCCCGCCAGCTAATTGTAAGCCGTTTATGTTGTGTTTGGATTGGATAGTTCGATGGTCAAATTCGCCAACTCTGAACTTCGATATTGGGTTTCGGGATACACGAGATCTTCGTGTATCTCGAACTTGAGTTATTCGGCACTCGAACTTCTTACGACCCCGATTCAGGAGCGAGGTCCTCCCAGCAAACTTGTTGTCTAGAATCCATAGAATTCCTATTTTAGCTCAAGTCGAGCCTCGTTCGGCCTTCGAAACTTGCCGGATGGACCAGACGGTTCCTTTTCCGTCACCGATAACTCAGCCGGACTCTCTCAGTACGACATGATACTGTCGATGTACTCTATGGCTGCAAAAGTCCTATAGTGTGCCGATAGCTATAGTGAAACAGCTGGAGCTGAATGACAGCAGCTAGCATGCAGTCGAAGACTGTCTCGATCCAGTCGGAGCAGGGCGTCGCGTCCCGCCAGGAGGTCCACTCGCGAAACGCAGACGAATCGCTTCGTCCAGTATCCGAAAGGCAATCAGCATCCTGGAACACAGAGATTCTTATCGACAGCCAGGCAAGATAGCGGGAAACAGAGTTTTCAGATCGATCGAGTCATTCCATTCCCTGTTCGGAATGTTCTAGATTCTAGAGCATGTATTGCTCTCAGCTACCGATGCCTGAGGCTGACTTTGTGCACGTCATGCTCCGGAACTGAAACGATGATTCGCTTCAGCTCACGGAGTGCAATTTCTCGCAAGCGATACGCCCAATTGCGTACGGACATCATTCATCAAACGGAGCAGTGGCGCGGACCTTCTCTGATGAATCAATCAGAGAGGAGCGCTGCGCCACGTGGGCTGTTGCAAAAACCTTTATGAGGTTGCCCGGACTCCGTTTATGACGACGACGACAGCCGCTGCGATAAGGCCACGTTGAGTAACGCGGATTCCAGGCTTTTCACGCATAGTTGAGCCAGGTTAATTTCATTGGGATGTTATGGTCACTTGCCTCAGAGTCCTGGGTAAACGAAATTATGGTATACCGGACCCATCGCATAGTGGATTTGTCAGATATCGAACCCATCTTATAGCGGACTCGTACGGTAAGGAACCTATCAGATCGAGAATTCATTGTATGATGATTTTGTAAGAACAATTTTCTGCGAAAATCTTTGCCCTGTGCACAGAAAGAAACTGTGATCTTCGGGACTTGAGATTCACTCGGGCGCAGATGCCCGGTCTTGCTACGAGAAATATGAGCCTCCCACGATCGAATTCCATACCTCTTGAGCATAAACTTTATGCTTTATGCGAAAGTTTCATTGGGTACTTTCTCGTATGGCTCGTATGCTTTATTTCATAAAGCATATGAGTCATACGAGAATATCTTGAGACGTTGATAGCTTTATTTCATAAAGCATACGAGCCATACGAGAAAGTACCCAATGAACCCATGGTAGACTCGAATTCAAGGCTATACCCACTACTCTGTCATTGCTAGATAAACTCGATCGATTGGAAGAATAATAGACGGCGTGCAATCCATGATCGATGTCTGAACTTCCGGGACCTAGTCATGATGCGACGATGACCCTAATCGGCCAACGCAGCTCACATTTATCAACGTCTCAAGATATTCGTCGTTATGGCGTCAGGTGTCAAACCGTAGGAAAGATAACATTTGTTTTGGTTCTGGGGATCCCACCGTGATGGAAGCAGAGCCGAGGAAGGGAACCCACGCGGAACTGTCAAGCGTAGAGAGATGTAATTAGGAAAATCCCCAGTGAATCGTTCGCATCAGCCCGAGACTCGCAGGATAGGACTTTCAAGCGGTCAGCTCGGGCTGAGACATTCTATTCTCAGCCACGGAATGCTCTGGTTGTACGCCGTGCCGCAGTGACGCTGCCGTCGCCGCATGCGAAGCGATCAGTTGGGAGGAAGTCAACCAGGTTTATATTTTGCTTGACCTTCATCAAGAGTGCTAACCGGGGTTCTCGAATGTTTTCCATTTGCTTCAGGGCCTCCGTCGCAACTCTTACAGTGCTCCCTAGTTTCCGCTGCACCCGAGATCCGCTCATCGCAGGCCATGCACTCTCGTTCGGTGGAAAACGTCTAGTTCTTCTGGAAAACGTCCAAAAACCTAATGAAGCGGCGCGAATTTCGTAGCGAGTAATTCTCGTTCGTCTGGAGCTCACACCACACCTCCGATATGCGCGACGACATCGAAATCAACCAATTTCGATTCTCATCAAAATAGATTGATTAACTTGGAGGCTCGCAAGGATCCCATTGATGTTGAGTGTTCCGAGGATACAGACTACTGACGCCTCCGTCTCTTGTTTCCAGTTGTCACAATAGCAAAACCAATCCGGAGTCTGAAAGACTCATTGGGAGCAATCAACGGTGAGTAACTTTGAGCGAATCTGTTTCCTCCGGAACGAATTTGTTTGAAGTAGTTTTTCTTCAGTCCTAGAGAGGGTCTTCGGATCCACTTCGAACGCTTTGAGTGTAAGCGTCTTGCCATGAGTCCGTTTCTGTGTCCTACGGAAGAGAATTAAGCCAGGGACTTAGCAGAAGGCCGACAGGCCTCTCAAATGGGCCGAGAACCGGCGTGAAAAGAAGGGCGTCATTCTCATCTTCGCACGAACTCCTCGACGAAGACAGTAGGAGGGAGGAAGCTCATGAATATGCGCAGCCAGCACCTCAGTCAGCCTCTCCGGCGAACTCAGTTCAAAGTCGTCTCCACACTGTCGGCCTGCGATCCATCCTCTGACTGATCTAAGTCATTGACGCGTCCGCCGCGGGAGACGCTCAACATTCTGGGACCTCTCCAGCATGGCCCTGAGTTGACTTCGCGGAGTTGAAAGAATTATAATCTTGCTGCACTTATTCTTCATGTGAAGAAACGCACCGTTTCCGGCTCCATTCGCTTCGGGAATGCCCGAGAATAATTTGTGGACCGCATGATTTTCACGCATTCCGACTCGGTCTCCACTAAATTTGGCTAGAAGCCACAACAAATCAAGACCGTCGGCTCTGCCCGCCAGTTTCCGCATCATCTCGTTCGGACGGATTTCTTCATGCAACTTATGAGTTGAGCCTGCATTGCCCGACTCAATTTGCGGAGCTCATTATTACAAGCTGTGCGAATTCGGATTTGCTGAAAAGGTACATCCTGTCACAAATTATCCACAGGGTGCAGCTCTCGGAGCCATGTTGGGGTTCCGCTTTGGCAGAAAATCTCTTTTCCTAACAAACGACTCCCATGAAATGAGAGAGATTTCCTGTTGGCCGTGAATTCTTGATTTTTACACCTGAGATTCGTTCTTCTTGGAATTTTCAGAAAAGTCATTCTGGAAACTTCCTGAAAAGTCAAGGCAGACCCGGAGAACATGTATGACTCTGAAAGCAATACTCCCTACGACAGTGCTTCCAAAACGAGGAAAACTATTCTTTCCTCATATTCTATTATCATTGGAGGGTTCGGCAAATGGCAGAATCGAAACTTGCGGAAGGGTAGGGTATCCTCGGTAAACGTATGGATCACATGATCCGATCGAATGAATTGTGAGATTAATGAACAGATGGATGAAAGTAAACCCATGGGCTCGTCGCAGCTGCTGTGCTGGTGAGGCTAGAGCTCCTCTGTGCGCTCAGACAGAGTGTTGGAAACGCTGACAGGCTGCGAGTGAGATGGCTTCAGTGAGCAAGAGAGCCCGGCGAGGCGAGCGACCCCTGCGATGTACATACACACTGTGGAATTTGGAGCAGTGTTTCCGCAGGGCGGGAATTGCGTAGTAAAGAAAATACGAGACTGAGAAGAACGTTTCGGGGACGGCTGCCAAGTGTAGGCTTTAAGGCTCCCCAACTTCAACTGTTCCCTCGTTCCCCTCATGGGCCATCGTATTTGACACAGGGCGGTGTACTTTGATCGATTCTATTCCACCTTTGAGTAGCCCAGCTCTCGCTAAGACCCCGAAATTAAGGTAACCTGATTCTGAGGGGATAGTTTCTAGGCGCTTCGTGGAACCCTCCTCGGATTGAGATGGATGCTGAACGGCTCAACATCAACTCCCAAAAAAAAAAGGTTCCGGCCTTCCCAAAAAAAACCCCCACCCCCCAAAAAAAAAAAATAAAAAAAATTTTTGAAAAAAAAAAAAAAAACCCCCCCCAAACCCTTGGGGAAAAATTTAAAAAAAAAAAAAATTTTTAAATTGCGGGCGACCCCCCCCCAAAAAAAAAATTCAAAGTCGGGAGACGAGTGAAGTCAATGTCTTCTCCTTATTCGAGTCTACTCCAGGTCCGTGAAACAGTCCTCGCCCACGAGTCGCTGTGTGCGACCATCGTCGGGCTACCCGTGCCTCGGGGCGTGAGTCCAAATGTTTAGCCACTCGGAGCTCGTGCAATTATTGGCGATGGATGTCCATACGATGAAGGTCGTCACACAATTCCGATACGCCGCCTCAGGCAGTACAACGAGCACTCTCGCGCGCTCCCCAACCGTGCGGCATGCTCATACAATCTATCCTCATCCTTTCCTTGCGCTGCCAGACTAACCGGAAATGAATGAATGTTTAGCAACGCGACAGTGGAACTCTACTCGGGGAACGCGAAGAGAACGATGCCGCGGCCGCAGATCGTGGATCTCTCACGTCGATATCGGTCCAGTCGGGCCCTCCGTAACGGAAACCCTAGGTACAGTGACAAGTTAGGTGCCTAGAAATATCACAAGCTCTGCTTGGGTGGCAAAACTCAGTCGCAGCTTCGTCATCTCTTCCCTATCTGGTTCATCGGATCGGCTGTCAATTGCAAGTCCGGTACCGATCGACGCTGATTGAGTCATTTGCTTGATTCGATCATCGATTGACGAGAACACTGAGCTCATCGGCAGAACTTTCCCGGCTTTGTCGTTAGAAATTGCAGATGAATTCCATAGCTATACAAATACGACCAGAGGGCCGAAGCGATACAGTGATGAGCTCACGCCTAACGCTTCCCGTGAAATCGAAGCACTCCGACGAAGCCGGAATCCTCGTTCGACCTTTCCGCCGAAACTTCCGGCAACGCAAACGTCCGGAGGTTTAAGAGCCGGAAGGCCTCGCATTTCTCGTTTGTTGACGTCGATCCCATATGCCTCAGAGGTTTTCTTCTTTTCGAGGAGAGACAGTGAGAGGATAGCAATACCCACCACTCTGAATGCGTGGCTCTTGAAACCACTGTCCTCATGGATCCTCGCTCCCGTTGCTCGCTTGGTGGGAAAGGCAGAAGCGCAAAAATTTCTTTTTCAGAAAGCACGAGAGCGCAACGTTGCTCCTCAGGATACGACACGGCTTGGAGGAGACATTCTCACAAAATTTCATGAGGAGTACAATCAGTGGGCATTTCTGGGACTCTTGATCTGAAAAATTTTCGAATCCGATTTGATTTCATCGCTGTTGGGACGGCGACTCGCGGCCCAGGGTAACGCTGTGCCGATTATGCAGGGCACCCCAAACTTTTTCCAGATCAGATGAGGTTCATGGAAACCATATACGAGGCTTCTGGTGCCAGAAAATCGATCTCGAGACCTTCCAGTCGGAAATGCCGATCTTCGCAGAGAAGCATGGAGCGCACGTGCACACGTATGTTGTTGCGGATGGCGTGCAACGCGTGTCAGACAACCGAGCAATCACCGCTAGTCAATGGGTACGATCCATTTTGAGTGTGCCAGACCTTCGCTCATGGAAAAAAATGGAGATATTATCTCAGTCAGGCCTGCCGTTCGCTCCCTCCGCCTGTGGCTGCGAATTCAGACGGAATCTTCCACCAATGATCACCGCGCATCACAAGCGGATACTGGATCGATGAATCAATATCAAACGGGAGTATTATGACATCCAGTGAGCCTTGTCGTGGGAAACCGCTCCTACCGCACAGACGCCCGGATTGTGTTTTGCTTCACCAGAAACCAGGGGAATTCGCCTGGCCTACATCGGAGCTGAGACGACAACGTCGGTTCCCTGCGCTATAGAGGCAATGCGCTGGACACGCCGCATGAGAGTCTCTTATGTCTGAACACCGAACATCCATAACGCTAATAGTGAGCAAACCAGACGTAATGAAGTCTCGTACACCAATCCTACACCGATCCTCACGGAATCGAAGAGCTATACACAACGTCTCGGATATCATTTCGGCATGGACGAAACGACGCTGATGCCGAGGATACCCAAGCCAAGGATCGAGTACCAAGGCATGTGTTTGCAGGGGCGTGCACAGGATTTTTTTTGGGGGGCCAAGGGCACTTTTTCAGGGTTTTGGGGGGCAACAGATGATGATGATGATCCTTCCCATAGGACCCTATGGGCAGGATCGGAATTTTGGGGGGCCATGGCCCCCTTGGCCCCCCCCTGTGCACGCCCTTGTGTGTTTGTGTATGTGTGGCGAGGTTTTCATAACAGATCACGTTCGGATCACAGTTCACTTGGACGGATGACTTCCTTCCGGCTTGAGTGTACCTGATTCTACCGTCGTTATTCTATCTCGAGCTCACGTCGTGCAACCGAGAGAACGTCCTCAGAGCAAATCGACGCAAACTTGTTGTTCTCTCGTCTGTCATCCCGCGCCCGCGCCTTGACCGATCGACAACTCGTGCTGTTGAAACGTGGGCGAGCCGCAGGTCGTGGTGATTCGTCGCGGGAACTCAGCGCGATTAGACCGAGATGAGAATCTAGGTTTGGGCTGAATCCAGCAGGCCCTGTTTCCAAGCTGCACCATATCCTATGTACACACATTGAGCTGTGCCTGATGTTGCCGAACATTGTTCCTGCAGCAACGTCCAAGTTCCCAGGGTGGTGAAAGCAAACTCTTCGCCGAAAAGTTGAGCTAGCCCAGTAAAGTATGTCAATGGCTGCCACCGCCGCCGCCGTGCGTCGTCACCATCCTGATAACGACCCAGACGGCCAGCCCAGTGCGCAGCTGATGCCCCTTTCAGGAACAACGGGCCGGCACCAATTAACGCCATCACTCAAGCTGGACGGCGAGCTCCGCGAACGGCGAGCCGAACGCAACTCGGGATGCCGAGTCTGACCAGGTCCAGCTTTTCCGCACGTCATCATTGACAGCTTCACTTCACAGCGAAATTATATATGAGCATATCAGTCGAGCTTCATCGAGCGGAGCGGGGCTCTTTACTCACCATGAAAAGCGGATATTACTCCAGCGAGTCCCAAGTTAAGAAAGGTAGACATTCCAGAAAAGTCTCTGCTATATCGAGAGGAACATACGTCATCTGCGAGTCATCGACTTCCTGCGTTTGGTCGTGCTCCGAGAGTTCTAATATCTCTATGTGTAAACAGATTCGAGGAACCGCAACGCCCTGAGTTTCATCGAGACCCTGTATGGTTCTGCCCGCGGTTCGATTCGGTTATTCTTCCGCTCGAAACTTCGAGCGTGTTGATTCGAGCCGCTGATTGACTCTTCATATGATAAATCTTTGATGAATTCCGTGCAACGAACAGTTGCTCCTTCCGAGAGTTTTGCTTCGAGTTGAACAAACTCCCGTGCCTGCTGAGAATAATTCAATTCTGGTCTGCCCAGCAAATGAGATTTCTAAAACTCATTCCATCGAAGCGTCGATTCCCAGCGATTCAGAAAAATCATTGCGAACAATGGACCTTGGTGCTTCCTCGCCGTTTCGGTTTTGTGGTTCGTGCCGTTTGTAGCTCGCCTGTGATGGCATTCTACGGGGCACGTGCCGACTCACGACTTTATCGATAGCCCGGTTGGTGGGCGGGTTTGTTTATCAACGTGTTTGCCCGCGTCGATGTAGTCCGTGAGCCTCCATCTGCAAGCAGGCTAGCTTGTGCTTAGCAATCGTGAGAATGTTAATGTTCCTCAGAAAAGGATGGGGGACGCTTGAAAACGAGTCAAGTTAGTCGTAGCATATGAGTTGTTGATTCAATGCTGTTGATGGTGACGATGATGGCTTGGATAATATAATAATACATCCAGATACCGAAACTTCATCGGCGGAATCGAAGTGTACAGCCGATTCTCATTCACAGGAACGAATCGGGAGTGTTGCTGAAAGATTCCGAATCCGGCTGCGAAAGAAAGAGATGGGATGTGTTGTGAAGATTCGTCGGGCCGTCGGCACCTTAACGAAACAAATCGGGTGGATCGAGATAGCGATCAAAAAGGCTCCAACGTCGATATGGGGTTTATTTCCTCCGCCTGGCGGGTCGCTGTGGGATGATGTCTGATTTATCTTGACGGCTTTAGCCATCTGGGACTCGGGAACCAAGTTTTGACGGCAAGCTTTCGGAACTTTAGTAAAGCTTCTAGAGCTATCGATCTCCGCAACGTTACCCAACTTGATTCCTCGCGACAAGTAGGAGAAGAAGATGTTTTGCCGACCATATATAGAGCGGCTCATTCCGATTTGTTTCGCACTGCACGAGTGTCCCTGCATCATGGATTTCCCCGATATTTTCTCGGTCACCTTGATGCACGTTTGTTTGTTGACGTGAGGGAATGCACGGAATGAGACAGACCGAATATGGCGATCGAATATGCGGATGCGATTCTCAAGAGACATGTCTTGTAAGAAAAAAAGAACACCTTGGTGCCGAGAATCCTCCGTGTTCCTCGGTGAAATAGAGTTACTGACATAAGAAGCAGCCAGAACCGGTGGTCAGGAAATGATGATGAAGACAATAGAGAAGCTGACGATTACGACGTTGTACTCGGAACGATTACAGCGAACGCGGAGATTGAGCGCATCACATGGGACTCACATCTCGGGATTGATGTTGTCGTTATGGGCAAGATGCGGATATGAGAAGGGATCATGATTCCTGTTCCCCAGCCGAAAATCCCGGAATCCCAGATCCTAAGCCTTCCTTGCCGTGATTGCTTGAGCCAAGCTACCGCCCAGTGGCTTCCGACCGGCTGGATGGGAAGGAGGTGCGGCTCGTTCGACGATCACGCGTCGGAAGCACGATTCGCTGGTTCCTTTGGAAATATTTGGCAACCTGGAGGAACGTTTTCTTCACTCCAGGTATTCCGACGATTGCGCGTTAAAGTCCGGGATCTCCTGAGAGCTCTGACGACTTTGGGGGATTGCTGTTCTGACAGAAGATGGCACCGTAGAACCTCGAAGACAATTCCTTGGCCCCGGATCAGTTATTCAGTTACTCTCAACTGACGAAGCGACGTCGCCGATCTTGTCCAAGTACAATGTATGGAGCAGGACTCAGTGAGAGACACTCACACCGTGAGCTCGGGGGAAGAACGAAGGTGCGGGAATACGTTCTCAAGGAAGCGCGAGGGAGAGAGCTTGATGAAAGGATTAGTTGACGTAAAGGTCAGCCAAGCGCGGGGGGAATCTCCTGATTCAGGTCCAGCAGCGCAAGACTGAGCTGCAAGCAAATCCTTTGTATTCAGAAAGCTTACGCAACGTGAAGCTGAACAATAATCTTCCGTCTTCTCATACGCCGGCCCTCCCTGCCGGCCCACTTCCCCAGCTAGCTCCACGAGTTAGCCAGTTGGTCCGCCGTCCCGAGCTGGGTTCCCGAGTCGAGGCTCGTGGAACGCACCAGGGAAGTTCTTTCTAACGATACAGGCCGCATGGGTTTGTTGGAGAATCACGTGCAAAACGGGGTTGTCACAGCCGTACCACAAGCGACTTCATGAGCGGAGAACGAATGAGGAGCACGTATCGGTGCAACGTTCGCTGCAGTTTAATTCGACCCGAGGTCCGTTGCTAGGTGGGGTAAAGACGTAAGACCTATCAGAGGTTCGTGACAAACCCAGAAACGCATCAACGTCGAATTCGGCATTTGCGAAGGTACCAGACTAAAAGTCTCGAGGGGGCTAGAACTCTCGGGGTCTGGCTCCCGGGGAGACCATTGGAAGGGCGATTCCGAAACCTGCGATTCAATGCGCCAAGCTATCCGTTGACCAGAGATAACTCCGGTCGCTACATTGTCCGGACACGTTGAGAGAAAGAACGAAAGATTTTATTTTCCCAAGTGCCTCCGGAATACTTTCGAAGAAGTTGAGAATGGGAACTGAATAAAAAAATTGAGAGGTCAGGGAATTCCAGGTCGAAGATTTGGTTGGTGATCGTGGCGATGTCAAATAGAATTGGCTTAGAAGTTCAGCCAGGGAAAAAATGAGGTCGAACATCAGCACTTCCCAGCGGTATACAGTGGCTCCCGTGAGCTAGTGAGCACACTGAACAGCAACCGATCGAACAAACCACGTTAGGACCCGACGTGGCACCTGCGCCGCAAGAAACGCAGCGCATTCAGACTGTAATGGACATGCCGAATCTTTTAATGGTCATCGGCATCGTTGTTTTCATGGCGGGATGGCATGATAATCTGCGCTGCTTGCGCCGTGAGAAAGGAAGGTATCCAACCGAGAGGAGCAGAGGAGCAGATCGCAGCCTGCGATCTGCTCATCCCCGAGTCGAACGAGAGTCACTTTGGATGTCTGGAGGCTGCTCCACGGTTGGCGGTGAGAATCATTGGATGAATGCTCTTATGATCGATTAACAGCCTCCATTCATCAAATTCTTCTCAAGCACACGATCGTTTGCTTGCTCCGATTCTGAGGAGACGAAACTAGGAAATTCATGTCCATGGGCAAATGAGCTCTACGAATTGAATGTATGATAGTTCTAGATTCACGCGAAAACGGCCGCCTCGAGGAATGGGATTCTCCGGAAACTTCCTAGATGCCAATCCAACGAAGAAAGAAATCCAAGAGTCCTCGATTCCTCCGTCTCTCTCGGAAAAGCAGCGGGCGAGGCGGAGCGATCGCGATCCAGGCTCTAGACTCTGAATTCTAGAAGGAGAATGGAGTACGTTTGAAGCCAGACAAACGGGCATTTGTCCTTCCGTTCTTGCTGGAGCAGAACGGAACCAGAATAAGCGAGCAGATCGAGAAGAAAAATGGAAACGGAACGGATGAACACAGCAACAGCGAAAGGCGGACCGCATGCGAGAGCTTCACACACGAGAAGCCGCGATTGCCTGCGATATTTTTGTTCCATTCTCCAACAGTCCATTGTTACAGCTCCTCCCTTATTTTTCTCGCTTGCTTCTCTTTCCTCGGCTTCTGTTGCTCCTCGATCCCGGAACCATCTAGTCGGTTCGGGCTCGACGGTTTCTAGACACTCATCAGCCATAAAATGAAACAGTAAACCCAGAGATGATCGACACGGAGCTCACGTGCCTCCCATCAAGACATCGCTCCTTCGGCATTCCTGATCCGATCAGAGTTCTTTCAACGTGTTCTTCGGTTATCGATTAGGACGAATCTCACGGGATCCGATTCGGAATTAGCCATGCTCGGATCTGGTGTTCGCCTCAGCGCAACTGAAGAGAGCATCTCTGTCAGAGCCCCACGAGTTTTGCGTTCACATAAGCGATCGGAAACACGTTGCTCCGATTGCGAATCTTTTGATGTTGCTGAACTCGTGGCGAGTTGTGCTCCATTGATGAGATACCATTGATCATACATGTGCTCATTTTCCCAGGAGAGTCTATTCCCCCCCCGGCTCTGAGACTTTTCGTACGCAATCAGAGTCAAGCTCGAGCACTCGAGCTAGCGAGCAACCGAATCGGAACTTTTCAAGTTGGGCAAATACCTAGCAGAAACTCCACAGACGCCAGAGGACACACCTGACCACCAACGCAGGTGACCGGTCGGTTTGCGCAGTTTGTCGCTGTCCCACTTAATTATTCCACGTCGGCCGTCGCACGTTCGGTCCAGCCTTGTCCTCTGAGCCGGGTGCTCCATGCCAGGATTCGAGTATTTGCGTCGAACGGGCAGCGCACAACCTGACAGCAACTTTAGCTACCGTACCGCGGAGATCCTGGATCTCCTGCTGGCCTTGCGTCGCGCTGCACGTTGGGCGGCCCGGCTCTGCCGCTGTGGCGGCTGCCGGTGCCGTGAAACGAGGATTGCGGTGTACCGCGGCGCAGTGACGTAATTCCGTATGCAGAAGGCAATCGGTCAATTTGTCATCTTTTTACACTGACGCGATAAAGGACCCGCCTCACAAATGTATTTAGATCCACGTAGCCTCGATCCCATCCTAGCCATCGAACGAATTCGCCGTCTTCTTCAACCACGGCTTGGGTTTTCCGCGATGTGGACGTGCAAATACTTTGGTGGACGAGCCTTCAAACGGCCTCCAATCCGTTGGTCGTTGCGGAAGGAACCACCGAGGTCAGTTGCGCACAACAACGGTTTTGCATTCTTTTCAAACGACGAGAAAGAACTAGAATTTCCATGAGATTCATTTGCTGGAGCCACTGCCAGCGATACCGAAAACACGTTCTGGCCGGACCTTCCGGGTGGGGCCCGGTTTGTGAACCATTCTTGAAATATCTCCCAACATGGAATTGTCCAGGTGTCCAAATGTGATACATCTTTGGAGTAAAATCGCATTCTTCATGTATCCCGAATATTCGAAACGTGAAACGTGAAGCAAGAGGCTATGGAAGCCGAGACCACAGTGAGTTACATGGATTGTCGAGAGCTCAGTCAGATAAAGTGTGCTGAACGTGTGGTACAAGCAATCAGAGTGATTGCACTCTGCGGCGCTATCTTTTCAGTAAGAACATTTGACGAATCCTGTTGGTGAATAACAAGATACGGCACCTTGCAAATGATGTCTGATTTTTCAATGTCGAATCCCAGATTCTGTGCATGGAGGATTTGCGTTCCGAGGGCAGGAACTCGGAGAAATTCAGCCTTCATGCAACATTCACCGGTTGGTGTCAGACGGTGCTTCCGAGATTCAAGGCAGCACCAGCTCTGCCTTCCCACCGCACTCACTGCTCCCTCATACTGGATGTTTCCTAAAAACAGGAGCTTCTTCATAATTCTTCCACTAATTCTGATTCCTCGATGAAAGTCAGTATCGCATATACAGTCGAACCCCCTTAAAAAAAAACCCAAAAAAAAAAACCCATCCAAATTCCCCCCTTTTTTTCCAAAAAACCCCCAAAAAAAAACCCCCCCAAAAAAAAAAAAAAAAAAAAAAAAAAAAAAAAAAAAAAAAAATTTTCCCCCCCCCCCCCCCCCCAAAAAACCAAAAAAAAAAAAAAAAAAAAAAAAAAAAACCCCCCAAAAAAAAAAAAAAAAAAAAAAAAACAAAAAATTCACCCCCCCCCCCCCCCCCCCCCCCCCACCCCAACCCCCCCCCCCCCCCCCCCCCCCCCCCCCCCCCCCCCAAAAAAAAAAAAAAAAAAAAAAAAAAAAAAAAAAAAAAAAAAAAAAAAAAAAAAAAAAAAAAAAAAAAAAAAAAAAAAAAAAAAAAAAAAAAAAAAAAAAAAAAAAAAAAAAAAAAAAAAAAAAAAAAAAAAAAAAACCCCCCCCCCCCCCCCCCCCCCCCCCCCCCCCGATGTAGAAGCCCTTGGTTTCCCGATTCACCGCCCACATATCGCAGCATCAATTGTGGAAGAGCCATCCCATATTAACCGCCGCCCGATGTACCCGATGGGCTAATTTCAGCTATCGTACAGAGAATTCTGAGATTCTGAAAGCTTTCCTCGCGTTTTCATCTCTCGTATACCAGGTCTCTGTTCTGTATGAAGTCCGCAAGGTTTCGTGATTCTGCTCGCCTCGATCATATCCATGCTTCGTCTATCGGCAGACGAAGAACATGACCTCGAGAGCAGATGGTTCCCGATGATTGTCCGTTATTTATCATTGCTGCCCGGATATCACTCCGAATCAGCGTTGCTCCGGTGGATTCTCCATGCGCTCCTTCTGAGGATAGTAATCTGCATTCGCCCGATTAGCGTCTCCGGATTCTCAAGGTCCTTCTCCGCGCACTGCTCTTCAGGGGTCAAGACCGATCATCTTAACACAAGCATACAAGTCATTGAACGACCTTATCAGCCACGCACTCTCACCGCATTTCTCCATTCTCAACTGGCCTATGACACGTAAGTATTTAGTAGCAATCCATTGCTATCCAGAAAAGCTTTTCGAGAGTGAGTGAACGGCTCTTGCGGGCAGTTTGCAACGCTCTCCTCATCTGCCGTCTCTTCCACGCTCCTCCAAGGTCTCAATTCCTCCGGCGGAATGATTCTATTCCAGCACAGCCGAGCGGATAAATCACGCGCTTCAAGGGTGGTTCGAGCCCGGAGAGACTGAGAGGAACATTTCAATTTATTCTCATGTCGTACGTTGTACTGATTAGCATCCCTCAAACTCGGGTTGACTTTCTCGTACCTAATCTCTCTTCGAAGCTTCCTTACCTCTGGCTCCCCAAGTCCTCCCTCCGAGTTCGATTTTCGGTGCAACTCGAGCCTCGAATCGGATATTCTTTGGCCGAGGACCTCGTTGAGATTTTTCAGGAGTGAAGCTAGAGATCTCATTCCGCCCGCAAGACCCTTAAAGAATCCTCGCGGAGTTCAAGAAATTAAAGGAAATCCGAACACCGTCTGCTCGCCTGAGTCCGATTCCCAATTAATTTCTGTTCCGAGGCTCTCGATTCCCGTTCGTTTAGCTCGACATTCTCCGCTTAAGTTTGCTCCAACCGACACTTCAAAGGAACTCTCGCCCAATTGTTCCGCGGGATTTCTCCGGTGCTCGCAGAGCCTGATCGGAGAGCAGACCTGAGCACGGACCTATCCACATTGCTTTGTATCGTATACATACACATTCAGCCGTTTCGAGTTGAAGAATATCTTGAAGACTTTAAACGTTGACTCCGGCCTGGGATCGATGGATTCAATGCAGATCGGAAATACTGGAATGACCTTCATTTTCCTTCGTTGGATGTTCATCATCAGTTTACGGAGCTCTACTTTGAGAATAAGGTTTCAGTCTAGAAACGCTCAGAGGAATGGCTCGGAGAAGAACCAATGCGGTTCGAACCTTTGTTCAGCTGTATGCGCCGAGAGACTCAAATCATGCAAGAAAGGGTGAAGAGCAGAACTTGTACGTGTTTACCCTCTCTTCACCCTCCAAGCATCGATTCTCAGCTCGATTCGATGGCGTGCTATTCTCGGAGCTCTCGGTGCACTCTTCCTAATCCAGGGATCAACACTTCCTGGTTCCGGCGTCTCGCGCTGCTCCACAACGCTCCAGGGACCCCAGCGCCGCTCAAAAATCTTCTCTGAACTCCCATGAAACTCATGATACTAAATCGGGGGACAGCTCTGCTTCCCTGCGCCGCCGAGGAGGAGCCTCGCCGTGGGACCCTCGGAGCTAGGATCCCTTCCAGTATTGAAGTTCCGTCGATGAGGTTGAATTCGATCGAAAACCGTTCTGTATCACAGTGCAGTCACCGACATGTGTTGTTCAGCATATGCACATGACTGTTACTCATAGAAATGCGAAAAAGAGCTCGTACCTTCGCAAGGGCGTCATTCAGTCAGCCACTCCGCCGAGGAACGTCTACCGGAGTCTAGCAATCCGGACTCAGGACTCAGCTCCTGGCCTTGAATGGGTAATATTACCACGATAACTAACAGCGGTCTTTGTCTGGCGCCTATCTGGGACAACCACAGCTGCCATCGTGTATCGGTCGGTACACTAGATAAGAAAGTTATAAAAAGCGCGTGCGTCATGCTCTCGTAACCAGATTATCTCAGTTATTGCCATCAAAGTGTTGACGTTCGTTGAGCGCACTCATGACTAGTCCTCGGGATCCCTCTCAGAAAACATCGGGGAAGTATGCCCGAAGTGGATTCTATTATATTTGCTTCATAAACATGAAGATACGTCCAAATTGAATCCGGGACATGGAGTAAGTTTGATGGAGGAGCTTTTTAGGTGTGACGTGTGCTGGATTCAAAGGCCACTCACACACGCACAAGCGCGCGGATTTCACTGGTGGCACTCTTTCATTGGCACAGCCCTGAAGAACTTTCATGCGTGTTCCGAGGATGGCCTTGTATCAAAAGATTGCATGACATGGCACGCCATCTGACAATCCCACCCCGTTTGTCGGATGCCGAGCTGTCTTATTCGACGGAGTTTGCCTAGAGGTGGACCACCCGTCGCCGATATTCGTGTTTTGCCAGACCCGTTGAGAAGTGAGAGCTCGTTGTTGCTACATGGGGCAGCGCGCTGCGATGCATCCAAAATCCTGTACTGTTCTCCTCTTCTGGTTACTGTTACTTTTCAAGATGTACAAATGCTGTGTACTCAAGAAGAAGTCGATCCCGCCGTACCAAGCTAATTATGGGAGCTTTCTTGGATATCCGAACCCCTACCAGGGCTAGCTCGTATGGTGAGGATTTACGCTACGTTCGTCAATTCCGTCTGGATCACAAGTATATAGAGTACTTACCGTGATTGCATTCCATGTGTATCATTGGTAGTTAAATGATATTACATACCTACATCGTGATCTGTTCAACCCAGGGTTTACATGTTTACCTCGGAGTTCAATTGTTAGTGTAACTCACTCAGATTCTGAGAATATGATCAAGCAGTCAGGCGGTTATCCTCGCAAATCTTGGAGACTTGATGATTGTTTCCTTATTTCGTCAAACCTTTTAGAGATGTCTCAGGAGTCCTCTCTCAACGGGAGCGCCGATATCTCGAAGCTGAGGTTGGGGGGCTCGCATCGGGATCCGAGATGTGAATTATCCAGTCGAATGCTCTAAATTGACTCGCCTGCCGCCAGAATCCGGGTGATGCAGCGGAATGAGTAAAGTCCCTGGTTGGCTATAACGAAACGCTTTCATCGAATTATCCTCAGATCTCGCGCTCTTCCTTTTTCGTTCGCTCATCGTTTTCCGTTCGAATTCTCTCGCTATTTTTTTTTCAAATTTTTGGCCTAGTCGCTCGCGTCCGCGAGCTCATTCAATTCTTCCAATCTCTTCCTCATTCATGAAGCTATGACCTGTTCGTCACCACTTGGAAGATGCTAGGGGTATTCAACTCTTCGCGAGCGCGCCGAGAGCGGGATCCCGGCACATAAATAGACTGGCGCAGTTTTCGGCCGAAACGACCGAGCTGATAAAGGAGGTGTCGGTATCCATATGAGTACATCATGCCTCCGCCTGAAAGATATCAAAAATCTCTGTTCAATGTTCGCTCGCAGGAGACTTGTCAACAGGCCTTCTCAGGAGCCGTCTCTAATCGCGGCTGAACCAATGTTGGCACTCGTGTTGAGGATAGTTGGATGAGTGGTTGGCTCATTGGCAGACTGGTCGACAGACCAACAGACCGACCACCCGACCGGGTCGCCTACCAACCGGTCCGTCAGCCTCTCGGTCGGATTGTCGGCTACACATTGGAGACCGTAGTACAAGCGATAAGCCAATCTGATTAAGACTTTTCCTACTGCTCTTCGTAATCTTGTTAGGTAGCTCTCTGCAGGCTGGCGGAGACTGATATAGAACGCTGCTTGGTCTCCTGGCCGTCCTTTTCTGGATAGAGTAAATTCTTCCCGCTCGCTCGCTCGCTCGTCCGCCCGCCCGAGTGCCCGCTTGCCTGATCACGCGACCGTTCACTGGCTCGCTCGCTCCTTCGCCTGTTCACAGACAGACTGACTGGTTGGCTGCTTCTCTTGCTCTCTCTGCCGCCTTTTGCTCCGCTGGCATCCCCTCCGAACTCAGACAAACGGGCAATCCATCTTGAAGCGGTTCTCTGTTCCTGCTACCTGCCAGGGCAATGGAGAACTGCGAGAGTTTTGCACACTTTCACAAGACGAGAGATCGCCTCCCAAACTCCGCTCCGATCTTCTTGCTCGCTCAACTACGTTGTCGTCCCACTGCTTCTCCCCAGCGACCCAACAGGTCGCTTAAGTGCTGCTGTGGTTGATTTCGACATCATCGTCAGGCTCCGGATAGATAACGACGCGGAAAGTTTCCACAGATTCCTCGTTTTGAGCAGTTTTTGCGAGGAAGGAGCACACGCGCAACAGATGATTGAAGTCGCGATAGACAAGTCGCAAAATTGCATGGGTTGCCCCGCAGGCGTCTATCTCTGAAGTTTCAAGGGGTTCCTTGGGCTCGGTTGACTTCTCGATGACTCGATTCCTCCATCTCTCATCTCTCCCTCCGGAACTCGGGTCCCGCTCACGATATCATTCGAAACCTAGTGAGTCCCATTCCGACGAAGATCGCAGCGGAAAGCTATTGGGTAGTTTTTTCTCCTCACTCAGATTTCAGTCTTCCGGGAGCCGAAACGAATTTCCTGCGTTCCTGGGTACGCTTCCGGGTGGCCCGTGATCCCGAGTCAAATTCTGCTAATTTGGGAATTTCAACACCCTGGGTCTCAAGACGGATACTTCCGAATGATCGGATGGTCAGTCGAGCATGACCCGATTTGTCACAGCTCTTCCCGGGAAGCGCATGAATCAGCCGTCAAGATCTGACTGAGAATCGCAGTGTTCCGAAAGCCGTCTCCTCCAGTCCGACCTGAAAATTGGTGCTAGTAATACGCTCCATCTCATCCCCACTCTCGGAGAACGAGACCCCGGAAGTTGGAGAGAAGTCCATCTGAAGTGATCCCGCAACAGTGATGTTCTGCGCCTTAGTGCCTTCGAAATTCTGGAATGTGGCCCCCGACAACCCCCCCCCCCCCCCACGGTGAGCCCCTGTTCCGCGATTCCGATTCGATGTTCGTGCCGCAGGATTGCTTTGTTCCTCCGAGGCGATTGGACTCGATGTATTGCTTTCCTGCCGAGAGCTGGGGCGCAGGTCAATCAAATCGTTTATCACTCCAACGACTCTCGGATAGATTTTGAATACCACCAGATCATACAGCGTTCCGGATGGAGGAACGCAAAGTTACCAAACCTGAGAAACCTTGAAAAGTGTCTCCCCGATCAATTATTCTGTCGAGGTTGCTGAAGTCGGACGGATTCGATTGCGGTGGATATTCCTGTCGCTCCCATGAATAACTCACGCGGCTCAGAAAGTCCCCCGTCTCGAACGACTTACGCCGACGAACGCTTTTTCTAGGATGCCTGGGGGAAACTCCAGCTGAAACATGGCACAGGCTGGGGAACATGGAGAAGATGCATCGTGTTCAAATCAGTCCATCTGGCGATCAGTGGATGCGAGTTTCTCTCACGTCCCGAATTTTCTGTTTCTGAAGTCATGCATCGATCCCCGGACGCTATCTATCCGAGAATGGGGAAATGGAATAGAAAAAGGAACATTTGGCTTACAAATTACCAGGGCTGTATCCAAGCCGGGCGTTCCGCGACGAGCGTGCCATGCATTTGGACTCGTGGCGAGCGCGGAACTCCATCCAGCAGGTCAACTGAAACCATCTGCATTCACAAGCAATAAAAAACATCAAAATGCTCGGGAAGATCACAGAAAGCGTGGCGCCCTCAGACGGGACTCCAAGAACGAATCTAACAAGGGGCGACTCCGAAGCTGATAAAATGGACTCCTATCGGGTGTACCAGGGGCTGGCAGATGTTCCTTCCGAGATATCTGGAGCGCGGCGTGGAAATCCAACCGAATGCGATGTTTTGTGTTAATTATGGGTGGAAAAGGTCAGTCATAAGGCTCTATCATCGATGAAAAAGAAGGCAAGAAGACGGTCTTGTTTGGGTTCAATGATTTGTCTTGTTTTGCCTGATTTTCACAAAAAGTAGTAGAGCATTCGGGAGGGTTTTCCACTCAGCGAGCGCGGACATGGGAACCGATTTGGCAGTGGAATCATTCATCAGCACAATTTCTTCCGATGACACCCATGTCCCTGATCTCGCCCACAAACGACTCCTCGCCTTCTCTAGAATCGGCTCACGGGAAGGCACGCCGCCGGTCGGGCACCATTGGTCTAGGTATCCTGTTCCTTGGCAGCGGCTATCAGTCTTCATGCCCAGGGCTCCGCAACTGAGAACCGATTCAACTCGGAAAAAACCGGGGCCGTTTCGGTCAGAGACCGTAGACTTTCTGACGTAAGGTACGTCGCGGAATGTATCCAGAGTTCGTGGGGCCCGGCGTAGGGCGTAGAGCTCGTTTGTGGTCGCTGGTTAATGCAATGGTATGGATCAGTGTCGGATGCAAACGGCGAGTCAGAGCTCGGAATGATGTGTGCGTTCGGGTTGATGGTTAAAAGAATACATGGCTTCGTCGTAGATCATAAAGCCTCTTCCTCTCGGCACCACTCAATGCCACTTTTGCTGTTTGTCCACTCATACTGAATCGGGAGAAGTCAGAAGCACAAGACAAATCGCAATTGAAGGACGATTCAAAATATGAAAGATAACGATGAGGGATGCATTGCATTGGGATGGGCGTCTGGAACGACTTGGCAACGCGGGATGTTGTCCGAGTCTTTCATAGAAGAAAATGGAACGCGTTCGCTTGGAATAACTGTAGAAGGAATGAGAAATCTGAAGTTTGACTGTAAGCTACGAAACACAGTTAGGGAGCTGGAGTCATTTTGTGTCGGAAACAAAATCTTAGCTTTCTACTTGACTGAGTATTGACTGACTTCCGTTACTGTGACTTCCGGCGAAAACAAATGGCTAGCGTACCTTCCGTCAAAAAAAGGCGAGATTCGATTCGTTGGTGCCGAATACGCTTCATTCTAATGAGATCAGGTTGATCTCGAATAAAGATCTCCTTGCTCTTCTGGAAAACTTCTCTCGACCACCTTTGATGGAACCTCATCGATACCATTTCCTCACGCGCGGGCCTAAATGTCTCTCCAGCCGCCCTGATTACCGACAATCTAGTAATTGCCTCGGGGATCCCATCAACACTACATCCTGACAGTGCCGGACTTGGTTCGAGCATGTTTGGAACACCCTCTGACAGTGATCCTCGAAACTGGCATCGAACCAAGCTCCCTCAGGCAACGCCACTGGGTGCCACAACATGGTGACCGTGGCCCAACGCACTTGAGACACACGCGCTGACCGCTCTGCTGCGCCGTCGGCCCTCAATGCCCCAGCATCCCAGGACGTTTCAAGGTTTGCGTACGGGGGATCGCCTGAGTGTGTTTCCTCTTTTTGTTTGCATTGGACATCTCATTCAGCCCAAAGAAGCGATCAAAAGAGCCCTTCTCTTTGCGGTGTTCACAGGCTGCTCACTACAGGCTGTCTGTTCTTTTCGCGCTGGCTTCGGCGTGCGATATGATTGAACAGCTGAATTCCCGCATAAATAAGAAGCACTTAGAAGGATTCCTCAGAATACTGCTCGTCATCGATCAAATATGAAGGAGTGTGTATTACTTTCATAGACAGCCAGGGCACCGGCCGATGCGTTCCTTCTTTGACGGAATATCTCTCCCGCGCCGGCTCCACGACCGCTTCTCGAGCGAAGGGAGCTGAGCAAGATATGTACTCGCGTGCGCTTTTTCCGGAACTGAATGCCGAGGATTAGCTGTCTATTCCTTTGTAATCGCGCAGACCTAGCTCGTACTGCCTGCCGAGCTCTTCCGGTCCAACGCAGAAGTGGACAGTCTGGACGAAGCTGTGCTGTACAAATACTTTGAGCCGTAGGTACAACCAGACAGACCGCACAAATATTCGGAAACAATTTGGAATGCAAACAGGCGGGCGGATACAGAGATGAGGGCTCGTTTCTTTCATTCGAGGTCTTGGGTTCTTGCGAGTTCCGCATTCATCGACGTGCACCGGTGCAAAAATTCTTGAGAACCAGGAAGCACCATGGTCTATCCGAAAGTCTAGGTTAAGATCGCCTTACGATACGTTGTTCATCCGCATAGATGTCGCTTGACAATCCTGGAGGAATTCCGTCGAAAACTTCGGAGCTGATCTGGAAATCCGCCAAGGGACTGCAAGCAGCATTCACGGCGGGATTTCAGCCTGCGACGACGAGCTTGAGACGTGGATCGAAGCTGCGATTAGCCTAGAATGATTTTTGACTCGGTGTGGGACGACGGCTTGCCTCTCGCTGTCCTCCGAGCACCGCTTGTTCGCTTTTACAGGGCTTTCTCATGCGACACTAAAGGAAATTGGGTTTTGATCAGAGCACTCCGGAACTTCGTAGAAGTCTCGAAGGCGGAGAAGAAGGGCCCGTTTGCTCATCGCAGGCCTTTCTTTTGACTCTCTTCTCAGCCTCAAACCGGGACGACCCCCGTCCTTCCACGCTTGCTGTCGCTCCTCATTGTGGATTGCTGGATAACTGCCCCCTTCCCCTACCCCTTTCGGTTCCTCAATTCTGTCGCCCGTTCCGTACGGAGCCAGGCTGTGGCGATGGTGGCGGTGCCGCCGCCGCCGCTGCTACTGGTGGAATTAGGATGTTGTAAAATGATTAAGTGTCCTTGGGGGTTCTTCCTCTTTTCGTGCGCGAGAATCTGCATAATTCTATGCAGGTCGAGCCGGAGCACGGTTAGCTTTCCCTGCTGCTCAGGCAAAGGACGACAAGGAAGGGTGAGCCGACCAGAGCGCACTGAGCGCGAGCGGACTAAGAAATGGGAGGCAAAGGAGACACAGCGCTTGAGGAGGGCGGCCTGAGATGAGGAGGTGGCTGCTGTTGTGGCAGGGGTGTGAGAGGTTCCCTTTTCCGCCGGCTGCTTCAATACAGAAAGAGCACGACGGCAGCCTTTTTTTCTCCAAATCAACCTCACTTTGCTTCACTTGATTCGAAGCTTGTACTGTTGGAGGACGGGTCGCCAGTCACGGAAAACAATGAGACTCGGAACGGAACGAGACGATCGCGCGTGACAGCCCGTGTTGAATGAGAAAGCCTCCGCTCAAATCGACGTAGTCAGTGGATCTCATATCAATCAAATAAACGATGCAGAACACAGGAGCGTGTCGTCGGACGAGTCGCGGGTGATCATCCGTTATCCCGGGGGTGGAGACTGAATTCATGAAACAGACGCTATCAGCAGCTTAATCATGTTCTATCGTGAGAGCCGCGCACGATATGAAGTTCAGGATAGTCGCGCACCGAAGACCCTTGCGGATAGTAACGCGAGAATCGGGTTTCCAAGTTTGATGTATCTGAAGTCACGCAGCTGCGATTCTGCAGTGTTCGGTGGAGTTTTTGCCAGTTCTCAAAAAATATCAGCGGAGGAATACAGATTCGTTGAGACGTTCCCTCAACACTCTCTGTCTCATGCTTGGTGGCGTTCGATGCAGGACTTGGGTGTCATGGATATGCGTTTCCGCATGTTTAGCTTGGTGAGGATAGGATGCGAGATGCCACGTCTCGTTTGCTGACATCTCGTGAAGCGGGCTTCTGCAAAACTTCTCACCGCTGTCGTAAAATGTAATCCCCACGGTGAGAAGACGAAAACTAAAACTAATGCCAAGAACGACACACTGAAAACAGGCAGTAGACTTGTCGAGTCCATTTTAAGTATCACTTGTGATGTCAGATCACGCTGAGCTCACATCATGGAAAGAACAGCCTCAATGTCGTCGGCGTTTACCATTGATATATAGAGAAGCGTATCAATCACCGAAAGAATGTGTATGGAGCAGTGTTGGGCAAATTCATATTCATAATCTTGTGTATGAATTTCAAAATTAAAATTTAAAAATAAAAATAAAAATTAAAAAAAATTAATTTCCCCCCCCCACCCCCCCCCAAAAAAAAAAAAAAAAAAAAAAAATCCAACGGAAAGGCGTTTTTAAAAAAAAAAAAAAAAAAAAAAAAAAAAAAAAAAAAACCCCCCCCCCACCCCCCCCCCCCCCCCCCCCCCCCCCCCCCCCCCCCCCAAAAAAACCCCCCCCCCCCCCCCCCCCCCCCCCCCCCCGGGGGGGGGGGGGGAGGGGGGGACCCCCCCCCCCCCCCCCCCGTAGATTTTCCCTGTTAGCGCTAAAATTCATGAATTAATTTATGAATTTGAGAAATTCATGAATGTGAATTTGAGAAATTCATAAATTAGTTCATAAGTAAATTCATATTCATATTTATGGATATGAATTTGCCCCACAATGGTCTGGAGTTCGCCTAAGGCGGCCTCTACACAATAAATCAATACCCAAAGTAAACGAGTGAGAGAGCTGGCGGTGCAGTTCTCGAGCAGTTGAAATACGAGCGAAGGCCCGCGTGACTCTGCCTGACCATTTCGAGTCTTCAAGGTTCAAACTTTCGCTGGAATCTGATGCATTTGGTTTCGAAGGCGGACGAACCAGACTTCATCGCCCTCCGATGATTTGAGCATTGAAAACCTTTCCATCCTCGATTTCAGGTACAATCCGTATCCCGTGAATCAATCTCACACTTTCATAACGAGATCGAGACGAGTTGCCGATTCTTCTTATCGGGAATCTCTCGGTAGCTATTGCTGTAGTATCTGTCGTCATTCCAAAAGAGATCGGGGAACGCTCAGGGGGGCTGCGCGGTCCAGCTCGTTACCAATGGGCTAAATATAGATACATGGAGTTCGGACCAGAGAGGAATCGGAAGAAGTCTGGAAGGGATTCAATCAAATCGGAGGGTTTCTCAGACAGGCGTCTGAGAATGGCACCAACATCGATTCCCGATGCAGCATGGGGAGGGAGCTTCCCCCCCCCCCCCCCCCCCCCGGGGGCATAAAAAAATGTTGACGCCCCCACACCGGGGGGAAAAAAAAAAAAAAAAGCAAAAAACCCCGCCACAAAAAAAAACCCCCCCCCCAAAAAACCCCCCCCCAAATTTTTTTGGGGGGGGCTTTTTCTTTTTTTTTTTTTTTTTTTTCTTTTTTTTTTTTGGGGGGAAAAAAAAAAAAAAAAAAAAAAAAAAAAAAATCCCCCCCCCCCCCCCCCCCCCCCCCCCCCTCCCCCCTCCCCCCCCCCCCCCCCCCGATGGTTGCGCTCACGCTTGGCTTAGAGCAACCGAGTTGTACCAGCTCTCCAGCTGTGGGTTCGAATTAGCCTACAATCATGGAGAAGATCGGTTTGGAGCACTCTGGATGCTGCATGCATATGTTCGAGATATTCCATGACTTATTATGACAGATTAATGCCCCGGCCGTGGGAAGTTCACACTCACCCAGTTCAGGACTGGGGAATGAGAGTTAATAACTCCCGGTGTCTCTAATTTTTACGAATCGGAGGAGCACTGAGACGCAGAATAGATTTGAGGAATGAAGAGCGAAGACAACTCCCTCGGTGGGAGTGTGTGGTTTCCTCTAGAGGAAACTTGAATTGGCGGCTAGCATTTTGTGCATAGTAAGTACTTTCGTTGTCCTTGTTTCTTTTCGCTGAGTCCACCCGCGGCTCTCCACGCTCTTTCTCTGGCTCACTCGTCTACTCTCTTCAGAATACTTCTACTTGCCCCGTTCTCCTCATCTCGCTTGCACTCGTCCTCTCCTTGCCATCTCAACGCCTAAGCTGATTAAGACTACCAGCCGGTCGCGCCTGCTCTCCCTCTCCAGCCCAAGAGTTTTGAGTCGAGTCTGAAGTAGCGTTAGCTCAAAAGCTCTGACCACGAAGGAGCTGCCACCATCCGCCGCTTCTCCATGGGCAGCAACTCGCAGCTCGAGCAGCATTGCGCTTAGACGTATCAAGAGAGACTAGCTTGAATAATTTACCAGCAGGCGAGCCGTCCACTCTGATAGCAAGTGCAATGTGTCGTCCCGTTTCATTCGGCATTCCTCCTCAGTCAGTGAGAGCAGGCTCCTCGCAACTAGAGCCATCGTTGAGATCCCCGGATGGTAGGACGAAGCGTTGTCGTCGTCGGTGTCGGGAATGCTCCGCGTACGCTGACGCACAGGCCATGGACCGATATGCGCGACCGGGTTCGAATCACAGGGCACCGAGTGTGGTTCTCCACACAACGTCCCCTCCTCAACGGTAAGATGGCTAGATCTGAGCAACAGGAAGCTTCTGTTCGGCCTGGGCAAAGAACAGCAGGGACCACCTTCCCCATACCCACTTAGCGCATTTTCGCAGCTCGACCCAATCATTCACTCCAATGCCGCAGACAGCGCTGGTGTTGAGAGTTGAGGAATGATCTGCGTTGTTCAAAATCCGTTTACCTCTTTCTTTTGTTCTGGTAGGTTAGTTCGGATACTGACGGAGATGTCCCGTCAACCCGACGAACCTATTCGGTTCAATCATGCGAAAGTCACGGGGAATCTCTTGACGTCCCTCTCTCACGGGAATCTGGTATTCAGGCTCATCGATCCTGAGTGGGGATGCGCTATCGGCGCCCGTTGCATTTCACCTCCTGACGCTGGGGTGACAACGCAAGAATCAAGATGATCAAAAGCGTAATCTCTAGAGAATTCAGGCGAACCTGCAACCAGTCTACACTTATTTCGGGATTTCATCAACTGAATTAGTAGCTTGAATAACAGTCAACCTTATTGGACCTCCTGGATAAAGAGAGTATATACAGGGTGGCAAGTAAAATGTTTTTTTGCGTTTTTCCCATTGAAAAAAGTAATAAAGAGGAAAATGGTCAATGGAGACCCCCCCTGGCATTTTTATTTTACATCCCATGGGCATTACAGAATTTTCCAAAAAACCCATTATCACCGGTTTCCAGCACAGTTTTGGCTTATTCTCTATGGGAACCTCCCTCGAAAACTTCTTAGATCGAAAGATCTCGCGATTTCAAGGAGACAAGGTTTTCAGAACCACCCTCGGAAAATGCGTTTTTCTGGGCGCTAGGCCGTCCACGCAAGCGGCCCATAGAAACCCGCCGTCGAAGCTCATTTCAACCGCAATCCGGGTCTGGAACTTGTCGCCCCAGTGCACTGTTGATAGAAACCTCCAGAAAGCTTTTTCCAAACAGGGGAATATCTCGCGAATTTCCGCAGAGAGGAGCCCAGAATCTCCCCCTGAGCTTTGTCGTCATTGAGTAGGAATCTCACTCCGCGGTCCCACGCATTCTCCCCTATAGGACCCGAAGAAGCCTGTCCGAGAAACGCTGCCAGACATTATCACGTTAGGTATGTTGGGCACATTGTAAGCGCGGGTTGCAAACGCCATACAATGTCAGCAGCTGATCAATACGGCTGTCAAACTCCTCTCGTGAAGCACGACTCCAAATCAGAAATGGAGTTCTCCTCAGAAGAGAAAACTGAAATGCTTGTGGCTTTTATCCTTGCTGGCAAATGTGCGGCGCTAGCCCTCCGAGACCACAGACACGTCTCCCAGACACGAGACAGCCTTCCAAACAGCACACTCGCGGCTCGACAGAAGTTTGCGGAGTTTCGGTCGTTTCGATGTTGTGATGGGTGGTTTCCCCAAAGAGGAGCTTTAAACAATCATTCTGGCGCACGCTCAGAGAGACCCAGAATCGTCTCCAAGAGAAATAGCTTATCGCTGCAGCGTTACCCATCCGATTGTTCTGATAGTCCTGCGAAAACATGGCATGAAGCCGTACAATCCTTCCAATGTTCAGCAGATACGCGAAGGAGACCCCAAGCTGGGCGGGCTGGTTTTTGCAATTGGTTTCTCGCGAGGGAAAACGCAGATCCTCAGTTCTCCGCGAAGATTCTTCGGAGCGATGAAGCAAACTCCAGTAACAGAGCTTTCTTCAACCGAAAAAATGCTCACTTGTGGGCGATCGAAAAGCCAAATGAGTACAGGGAGGCTAATGCCCAAGTGAGATTCGGTTTCAAACTGGTGGTCCTGGGATCTCGCATCATAGGTCCGCATTTCTACCAAGGAACTCTTCGTGCTACTCAATATCAGCGATTCATTCAGGATGAGCTGATCGACTTCATGGAGGAGATCCCCCTTGGGCTCCGACGATGCAGGATATTCATGCAAGATGGCGCACCCGCCCACAATGCACGCCGAAACTTGACCCTTCTGGAGGAAACATTCCCGGGTTGCCTGCTTGCGACGAATGGTGATTTCCGGTGGCCCGCGAGAAGCCTCGATCCAACACCAATGGATTTTTACTTGTGGAGAAGAGTTAAGGATCTGGTCTACAGCGCAGACAATATCCCTTTCACTAATTTAGACGAGCTCAAGAGGAATGTGGAGGAGACATTCGATCGCATTCAAGCGGGAGCTCTGTTTGAGCAGCTCCGCTGATAATTAATTCACGTCTCAAGATTTTATTGTACACAGTTCGTTATGGAAGATTGTGGAAAATCCTAGGATAATTTAATGTTTTTTGTTCGAGCTAACGCGGAGAACCGAGGCTTCGTGCAGTAGCGTACCGAGACCTTTTGATGCCCGGGGCGGAACTTGTTTTGATGCCCTCGTGGATATGTTATGCCCCTCGGAGAGGACATTTTACTCTCATTATTTCGTTTCCTTCCGCATCATGCTCCTAAATGGGGAACGATCGCATGGAACTCAGGAACTAATCGAAATATTGAAGTGCTGTTTGATCAAAAAGTTTGCGGCTTTTCCGAAACTGCTGCACCGATGCAGCGAATGGGGATGCTCTTTCTATTCAACTGCCGCCAAAATCAATGAGAGCACGACGTTATCCCTCCGATTTAAGGGCACCTTCTACTTGACGGGACTTTCCATAGAATAGGAACAATGAATAGAAAAATTTTCTCAGATTCAGCTTAATGAATTGAGACTTTGTTCGAATACTTCCTTTCCGTGACAATCACTGGAAAGAACTTTGATGCCCCTAGAGATCTGATGCCCGGGGCGGACCGCCCCCCCCGCCCCCCCCCTCGGTACGGTACTGGCTTCGTGGAGAAAGCAGAAGATTCAAGGTTGAGATCTTCAATAATAAATGATAATATTATTATAATAATATTATAATATTAGATTTTTTATTATATTATCATATATAATATAATATTATAATATAATTATATAATAATCCCCCACTGAGAAAAGAGCTATGTCTGTCTGTCTGTGTACAGAACTCCGCCTCAGCGCTCGCGAAGTCCTGAGTTTTGAGGAGCGCAGTGATCGTTCCTGGCCCTGAGAAAGCTCCTCCGAGAAAACTGGAGGACTCCGGCGAAGCACAAGCGGAATCGCAACATTATTCTTCGCCGGTCTCAAACGTAAAAAAGTATCAGAAAGCCTCGATAGGTGGCGTCACAGGTCG
Organism: Neoseiulus californicus; assembly: GCA_028455905.1. Taxonomy (NCBI): domain Eukaryota; kingdom Metazoa; phylum Arthropoda; class Arachnida; order Mesostigmata; family Phytoseiidae; genus Neoseiulus; species Neoseiulus californicus. The sequence continues at coordinate 590,593 of JAMQGS010000003.1, forward strand.
ATCAATTCACGAAAAGTCGAATGTAGACAAAGCAGCACACAGATCGTCGAAAAGTAGACGAAGCACCACACCGCAGTTTCCATAGCAGAAGCCGCGATTCTTTTCAGTTGCGCGGCTGGCGTTGTCGCTGGCGGTAGGATGGCGAGTTTCTGGCCTAGACTCAGCAATCCCCAAGCGCGCAGGAGTCATCATTGTCGAGCACTAGCGTGCCCAGGAGGGGGGCCCAGGGGGCCATGGCCCTCCCCAAGATTTTCGTCCGGCCCATAGAGCTTCATGTTAATGATGATGATGATGTCTTGGCCCCCTCCAAGATCATGAAAAAAAAGCTCAAAAGAAATCACGGCCTGCTCCCTGCCGCTATGAAGCCTTCGAGGGCAACCGGGAGCTCCGAAGAACAAGAACAACATCAAGCATCAAGATTATCGTCACCAGTGACCATCCCAACTTCGCGTGAGCATCCCTCGCAGCCCGGTGCACGATATACCGTCCTTGGCACGATGAGCAATTGGAAGAGCCGAGGTTTAAAGTGGTACAACTCCGTTTGTCGCATGCTTGAAATCAGTCGAATCCGGGAGAAATGAATCGAGACTCCCCTGACAAAGCCTGGGAACCAGTTGTGGGTCAGATGGAGCTGTGCCCCTTCAGAGTTTTGAGTTGTGGCCTTCGGGATCTCGGCTCTACAATTATCCTTACCATGGGCTTCCCACTAGAAAACGACATCTCAACTCACAATCAGTCGTTTCGACAAGGTGTCCCATCCGCAGAGTACCACCATGCTCCAATTCGAACTCATACTGCGCGAAAACGTTGACAATGGGATAGGGAGCAAACAAGACGCAACCGAGTTCGGAGACCGCACGAAGGAACGGCCAATGACGGAATGGCTAACGCACGGCAGCGTCGAATCCAACGGGTCTCCCGTACTAAAACAGAACCCATCGCGGATCGAACTGCCAACACCGAGCGACGCGAGATTCTGCAAGCACGTCAACCTGAGGTCGAGAGAGAACAACTACGCTCAACCGATGCTCTTGCACACCGCAGATCCCATGCTGCAACAAGCCTCCAAAGACAACGAAAGATCATGGACGTGGCGAAGTACCTCGAGCACCGCTACACCGAAGCGCATGATCTCGGAAGTACGCAACACATCTGCCCTGCATGCCTCAGTATTCCCACTGCTACGTAGAGAACTGCGTTCGAGGAGAGAGCTTTTGTGAGGGCTTTTAAGAGCGATTCCGCGTGGAGACTACTAGAGCGGCATCGTTGGTTACCAGGATGGTGAAGGATTTCAGAGCCCAAGCGCCGACTTGGGAAGAAAAGCGACTATCATCAGAATAAGGAGGCCTTTCTCCGCGCCTGGATAGGGTATTGCGGGAGTTGTTTCATCTACCGGAACCAAGTCGCGCTGCCCACGTTCGGCAAACGAAATGAGCTCACACCTCAAGACCAATCCGCAGGATTCAGCGTTCAGAGAAATCTCTAATCAACGTGTGAAAAACATCGACTTCATCACAATGAAACCTTGAATAAACTGTTGATCATCCTTCTCTATTCCGAAACTACTGGATGGCATGACAAACTATTCAACCTGCCACCGCCCTGTGTTCACGTCCGATCCCTATGTTCAGTTTTGAAATAGTCCCCAAAACTTATTACATTCATCGGGCATCCAAGCCCGCTCAGTCCCACCCTGGAGTTACATCCCCGAAACGAACGCCACGCCAGCCACCGGAGCGGCCGAAGGCCCGGAGGTGGCTGGTATTATATATATTATATTATATTTATAATAATAATAATAAAATATAATAAACCCCGATGGTACAAGAATCGAAAACTTCTCAGCGATTACTAGTGAGATTTCACAGATGGTGTTCTCAAACACCCTGGAATCACTTGCTCGGGAAGAAGGTCGTCATCGTCGTCGAATCGTCGATAGATTCAAGGAGCGCAGCTGTTCCCACCCACGAAGCCCTGATGGGCGGATTCCGCGGACGGCATAGCGCCCAGGAAGACGCGTTTTCCGAGGGTGGTTCCGCAGACCTTCTCGTAACGAAATCGCGAGATCTTTCGATCTTAGACGTTTCCGAGGGGGTTTCCCATAGAGAATAAGCCAGAGCTGCGCTGGAAACCGCTGAAAATGGGGTTTTCGGAAAATTCTGTCCTGCTCATGGGATGTAAAATCAGAATGCCAGGGGGGTCTCCCTTGACGATTCTCCTCTCAATTGCTTTTTTCAATGAGAAAAACGCGTCGTGCCGTAGTGCCGTAGTACGGTACGATGCCGTCCTCCGTACTTCGTTTTTGATGCGGATGCCGCCTAATCTGCCGCGATTTTGTCATCAGTCAGTACATGGCCTCGGAAGCAGCAATGACGCAGAGATGGGCAACGCGATGTCCGTTGTAGATCGATTCCTTGTCGCTTAGCACCCAGATCGGGTGATTTTCCGGTGGATCCCCCAGGATATGGACATCCTGCCCACGGACGGTGAGAAATCCTATTCAGGCCAGCAGTTTCCTTCAGTATGCAGAAGACCCGTTCCTTCTACGCCAGCTTGTGAGCAAATAAGACGATTATCCATGCAGATTTCTCAAATTTTAAGGGGATTCGTGAATCTCCATCCCAGACGAGCATTCGGTACCCTCAACGGAGACTCTTTCAAACAGAAACACCGCGATTGTGGGCTAGGGAACTGTTTTCGCCCCATCTTGAATTTGCTGAACAGGAATGCAGAAACCGGTGAGAATTTCAAATCGGAATCGAGTTATTGCTATCATTGTTATTTCCTGGTAGAGACAAGCAGAAGGCACTTGGTTTGCGACTAGAAATTTGATGACATTCATTGAAGCTCGTTACATCTCAGACACAAAAATTATTGGTTGTGGACTTCCAGTCGATTTGATACGTTCCATCGCGCGGGCAGTCTCACTGCACATTCCGTGGTTCCTTCAGAGCTCGATGAAAGGAAACGTTTCTATGAAACGTTGCTCGCAAGGCAAGTACAGGGAAGAGCAATTCATCCCCAAACTGCCTCTCGCCGCCCCAAGTAGGAATTCGCTCTCCACGTCCATGAAATTTGCTATGATCCGCGGGAAAGATCTGAAGCCATTGCGCTTCGAAGAGATGATTTTCGAAATTTCGCAGACGGATTTAAGCTGACAGGGGCGGCTGTTGATGCTGAGGAGCCCGAATACGCCATCTCCAAGTTCCGGCGGGAAGTCGGACAGGTTCTCGAGCAGTTCCCGAAAGGAAAGTCGTATTTGGAACAGCGTAATTGAAGCGGTTAGAAATGCCAAAGTGAGCAGGCACAACAGAACCGCATGAATAGTCAGATCTCGTTTGCGTTTATCAGTCATGATTGTAACGACAGCCAGGCAGTTTGAGGAAACCAAGAGCACGACCACGATCGTTGCAAACAGCACAATCCCAGCGGTTAAATATGCCACCACGACCAGGATCAACAGAACCGCACAAATCTTTAGATATCGTCTGCGTGTATGTCTCATGAACGCAACGAGGACCAGGCAGTCTAGGGAAACCAAGAGCGTGACCACGATGATTACGATCGCTTCCAGCTCCATGGAGATCGCTGGCTTGATTTCTTCGAAGGCCCAGGCCCAAGTCTCGCCAAAAATCGCCAAACCGAGCAGAACCAACAGAGCCGCACAAGTTGTCAGATATCCTCTGCGCGTTTCTCTCATGAACGTTTCGAGAACCACGCAGTTGAAGGAAACCAAGAGAGTGAGCACGATGAAAACAATCGTTTCGAACTCCATGGAGATCACTACTCGATTTCTTGGACGGTCCAAGACTCCTTCCTCGAATCGTGGGAATTTAACTTCAATACGGCGGTGGAGGTCGCTCTCTCTCTTCGTCCCTCCCTCCATCGGGCATTTCCTGTTGTCTGCTGACTTTTGAACCAGAGACCTTGAGCATGTTGAGCTCGGATGCAGCCGACACGTGCATCATGGCGGCCGGTGGCGTGGGCACAAACTCACCCGCACGTAATCAGTACAGGAACACATACTCAAAAGAGGAGAGACAACAAAGAAGGATGATTTTCATGTTGAGATCCACTCGTTCGGCGTCTTCAAGTGCCAGGGTCTCAACGACCCCTGTTGCGGAACCATCATTCGCGGTAGATTGCTCAGCCGGGGTGCTGATCGCGGATGGTTCCAAGAGCGGCTCGGTGTGCGAACGAGGCGGTGGGCTCTTGCCGCCACAACCGTTAGAGCACTCCTTCGCAATCGATTCTCAGGTACGATCACAGCTTGGTTATGGTTATGGTCTTCGCGCGTCTCATCCGAAGATGACCCTTTCACTTCAGGGGCGAGCAAGCTCTGCGGACGCCGGTCACAGTTTTTGGGAAAGAGGACACCATTGAACCCACTCTTGACTGACGCCTAATCGTGTCAGTCGATGCACACCTTGGACGCGCTCTTGCACCTGATGCACGTCACATGTGATGCGTCCCGGCAGCAGTCGAAATTCGAATCGCCGCCATCGAGTTTTTGGTTACGAGATATGCCGTAAAGTGGGGGTCCTCCCATAAATTCTAAGAAATCAACGGACATCAGTCAAGATCCTGGGCTGTGTCACCCTCGGGCATATCCTCGAAATGTATGATGATTAATTTCTCAATCAAGATGCTCACCAGATGGAAACACTAAACGTGGCGATTGCACATCCGAGTTTGCCGTCATCCTCAACAAAGCGGCTGTGAGGAAGATCAGATCTTGCCCTCAATGGAAAGTCATCTAAAAAATCGGGGCCGTTTCGGTCGGAGATTGTAGGCTTTCAGACATGAGGTACGTCGCGGGATCTATGCTGAATTCGAGGGGTCCAGTGTAGCGTGCAACACAAGATTGTATTCGGTGGGAGATGCAATGGTATGGATCGCACCATTCGAAGCAGACGTCCAGAAACCCGGGAGGATTACAAATCCGGAATCAACGTATTGCTATTTTTGTTGGATCTGGGGAGAGACAAGCAGGAGGCACTTGGTTTCTGACTAGAAAATTGATAACATTTATTATGGCTCGTCAGAACTCGGACAAAACAATTATTGGTCGTGGACTTCCAGTCGATTTGAAACGGTTCATCTTGCGGGAGGTCGCATCGCATATTCCGTGGGTCCCTCAGGGCTCGATGAAAGGAAACGTTCCTATGAAACGTTGCTCGCAAGGCATGTACAGGGATGAGCAATTCATTCCCAAACTGCCTTTCGCCGCCCCAATAAGGAGTTCGTTCTTCACGTCGATGAATTTGGTCATGATCTGAAGGAGAGATTTGAAGCCATCGCTCTTCGAAGAGAGGATTTTCGAAGTTTCGCAGACGAATTTCAGCTGGCAAGGGCGGCTGTGGATGTTCAAGAACCCGAATACGGCATCTTCATGTTCCGGCGGGAAGTCGTACAGGCTCTCAAACCGTTCCCCCAAGGAGCGTCGTATTACAAACAGCACAATTTTATGTAATGGACATGCCAATGCGAGCAGGACCAACAGAATGAGGAGCACACGAGAAAAAACGATCAAGAACGCACGAATTGTCCTATATCGTCTCCGTGAATGTCTCATGAGCCGCCTGAAAACCAGACAGCCCAAGGAAGCTAGGAACACGAATATTAGAATCGTTCGCAACTTCATGATGACCACGGACTTGATTCCTCTGAAGACCCGAGTCTCGATCCTCCAATCGTAGGAGACTCGCTTTAATACCGCAATTAAGCTCTCTCTCTCTCTCTCTCTCTGTCTCTCTCTCTCTGTCTTTCTCTCTTGGTCCCTCCCCCTGTCGGGCATTTCCTGTTGTCGGTTGACTTTGAAACCACAGAATTCGAGCATGTTGAGCTTGGATGTAGTCCAGAGGTGCATCATGGCGGCCGGTGGCGTAAGCACAAACTCACCCGCGCACAATCAGTACACGAACACAGACTCAAACGAGAAGAGATAGCAATGAAGGATGATTTTCAGGTTTGGATATTCCAGAGTCCATCAACCAACAGTGCACTCGTTCGGCGTGGTCGAATACCGAGATCTCTGCGACCCGTTTCTTGAGAGCATCGTTTACGGTAGACAGCACAGCCGGGGTCGTGCTAGTGCTGATCTAGTGGGTGGTTGCAAGAGCAACTCGGTGTCTTAACGAGGCAGTGGGCTCTGGCCGCCGGACCGTTGACGCACTCCTTCGCGATCGACTTTCGGATACCATTGCAGCTGGGTGAAAAGGGTATCGTAGAACAGCCACCCGGCCGCGTACTTCATCAGGGCCTTAGCCTGACCATTCTTCCTTGGTCGCAGTCATGTCCGTTGCCGTGAAAATGGAGTTTTCCCAATGATCCTGCGAAACCAACGGATATGAGTTCAAATCCCCTTCTTCCTCCGTGTTTTTTTGGGAAGAGATCCTCCACAGGCTCCGCTCTCTGCGGATTGGGACTCTTCACCGACTTCTTTGAATTAGGGAAGTTTTCCCGGAGCGCAAAAACGACATTGGGGAGTCCATCATCTTTTGATTGGAATCGGTCCCATACCTTCAAATCTGGAGAGAACAGTTCAGATGTGGGCAGGTAGAACTTAAGGCTTAAGTATGGAACGTGGTTGGAAGCAACCGGTTCGGTTCTTTCATCCAATTGTAAAAGCATCTGATAGGCGTTTTGTTTGTAGGCGCATAGATACAATTCTACAGTTTCGTATGCTTCCCGAGATGATGGGATGGTCCTATATTACAGCCGTAATTACGGTTCACCGGCTTCGCCATAGAGCCCATGGTGATGTTCTTCATGGACCCAATGGCAAAATCCGTCAACGGTAATTACGGATCTGATCCGTAGGCAAGGCGCGGCACATGAACTTTTCAGCGAAACCCCGAAGTCTAACATTGACGCGCGTCAACCCAACCCCATGAGGAAGACACGAGGTCGAGGTTGAGAATTCTACATGAGGCTCAACCGAAACTCGAAGTTTTACCTCCCCGCTGGACTTGGGCGTGACTAATCGATTTTGGATCTCGACATCGCAAGTGGGAATCTCCCCGTTTCCTTGATGGCTCATGTGAGTCGTGTGGACGACATGAGAGCGCAACCCGCTCAATCATACACACTGGGCACGTTGGCACAGCTCGTCAGAAATCAGCTTCTAAATACGCTGAAGACGTATCCGGATTGAGCGGAAGGATGTTACCTTGTTTCTCATGAATTGTAGACCGGGATATGATTGCGTATGCAGTCATCTCAAGTCCCATTCCCACGGAGCTGATTGAAGTTTTTCATTTCAAAATCCCGGACTATGCCCCCTGATACCGTTCCGATGCTCAGAAGCCTCGAACTAGACTTTCTGAATCTTTGGCTTGGCTCGAAGGAGCTCGCACTCAGGATCCTCGGCCTTCCGCATCATCGAATCGAAGCTGACCGCTGCATCCTTATCTCAAAGCATAAACACGGCTCGCGGAGGATGAATCAGAAACACGGTTAGTCATCATCAAGTTTCTACGCAGTTCCCGTCTGTTTGTTTCAGTCGGCGCATATGCATGCTTGGAGGCTTCACATGTCACGTAATGTAGGATTGTTTTGCCGATTGTCAGCCAGCTGATTTCGGTCCCGCAGGTGAGATGTGTAGCAACTAGCAACTGAGGGTGCGAATCGAAGATCCGCTCCACAAAAACAAACTTCTTGAAGCTGCAGTGTCTGTGGTGAGTGACGACGCTAGAAACGGCCTTCCTACGGCAGGCTAATTGAATGTTTTACCGTCGTTGGACTACCTATCCGCGATTGCCGCGAAGGCAGCGAGGTATGATGCTCGAGGGATCGCCCGGAACCCAACTTGCGTTTGAAGGTTCATCCACTCAAGACCGAGAATTCTGTTGTACCAAGAGCGCGGACATTCCTTAGACAATGTTTGGAGCCGAGATGCTTCCTCGGGCGGAATGTTTCCTCTTTGACGGCGTGAAGTCCGTCTTCCAAGTGTCGAGTCCACTCTGTTTTCCACAGTTTTTCTGCATGATTCCAAGGAAGGGCCTTGAATGGGATGCGGCGCCGAACAGAAATAGAACAGCGTCAGTTCTAGAGCAAATTGCTTCGTTCGCCGTCGGAACAGCTAGCGCGCTGAGGAGCTCATCGCCTCAATCTTTCATCAGCGCCTTCCATTACTCTTTACAGTGTCAGCTTCCGAGCTCTTCACGAAGGGCGAATAAAGTCCTGTCAAAAAGCATCCCCGTACTCTCTGGTCAGTATCACGTTTACGATTTCGAGAACCTCCATGTTTACGCTCAGTGCAAACCATCTGCAGCTTGTGAATCACCCTCGAAACGTCGAGGAACCCGGCAGACGCTTACAACAAAGCATACAAAACTCATGATCGCCTTTACTCCACAGACTGAACCATGATAATAAAGGGATATGATTACGGGATGCCCGGTACCGGATACGGTGTTTATTACCTCGGGCTCAAAGTCTCAGAGCAATCGGTTCTGGATTCAATGCGACTCCTGTTCGAGAAAATCAAAAAAGGACTTTGGCGTGACGAGAAACAATATCCTGAAATACATCGTACCAAGTTTAACAAACGCTTCAAGCATATTAACCTCTGGTCTGCCAGCATCGGGAATCCTGATGTCGCAGAATTGGGCGAGACCTTCGAGAGATTTACTAAAGAACAGGCCGAAAACCTGAAGACGGTGCAAGTGAAGTTCAGCAGATTGAAATGCAAGGTTATCGGAGAGAGGATCTATGTGGGATTGCAGCTGCACTTCGAGAGCCAAGAAACCCTATTGCAACTCCAGGACATGGTGATATCGCGCTTCAAAAAATTCCAAAACTTCAAGTTTGCTAAACCTTACGATCTGCATTGCTCGCTTCTGTATGTGAACACAAAGTTCCCGTTGGAGAAGGTCGAGAAAGTCGTCAGTGCATTCACAGACGATGTGAAGAAGCTTCGAGCACACTTGAAACCTCTGATTCTGTCCCACAAGAGAGAAATTCTTTATGAATATCCAGAAACCATTCCTTCATTCATCGGAGCTGATGATGGTTCGCCGGAATGGATCTCGAGGAGTCTGTGTCTGATGGATTTCCCCGACAGTAGCGACGAGGAAACTATTGAAATCATCCGCTCGATTGCTCGTCTGAGCGGGTACACGGATTTCGCAGATTACATGATTGATAAATGTGCATGGGAGACTGCCTACTATGAGAAGAAGAGAATCGTTGCTAAATTTTCGTCAACCAGACTGCGTGACGACTATCAGAGATATTTTATGCGTTATTTGGCGAGCGTGAATTGGGAGCTCTTCGGTGCCGATGTGAATCCTAAATACAGTTCTGAGGTTAAGGTCGGCGTTTACAAGGCTTTATCTCGTGTAAAAGACAGTTTACATTTTTACGCTGAGCAACTTTGCTGCAAAGGACTGCCAAGATATCGATCCAAAGTCGACGTTGTCACGCTGGATCTCTATCTCCAACAACTTGGCAAGCCCTATAAGAAACACTACTTCGACACACAGAGCGAACTCGAAGACTTAATTGAATTACTTAAAAAGGACAACGGGATCGAGTTTCTGTCCTCGATCTGTTGAGGAAAATTTTCCTGGAAAAGGAGAACAGCTGGAAGACTGTATATGGATCAGCAGAAGTCGGACCGCATCGACCGCAGAAGTTTTAATATATGACCCTCTTTGTTTAATTTTTAATTTCATGAGTGCGGATTCCCCGGTTTGCTGATCCCTATCGGCTTTACCTCGACTATGTATAGACATGCATTTTTCGGAAAAATAAAGTGCTGCTTTTATGGAGCTCACTGCCCCAACTACTCGTCCTGAATGAAGCCCGAAGTTTTGTCGCAGCCCCGCTCCTCAATGAATAGCTTATCACGGATCAGTCGACGCCTCTCCAACCCTATTTCCACTTGGGATTGTGCGTAGCATGAGGCTTCCATGCTTGAGCAGGCTCGCGACTTCGGCACTCTGCGCGGTTGACTGAGAGATTCAACTTCATGGCACACCCCCGTCGTGAGAAATGAAAGGCTAATGGGAGATATCACCCTTTGGTTGCTCGGATTATTTATCGATCCATGTCAGAGCAGAAGTCGAAAGCTCGCTGAAATTGTCGCCTCAAGCGTTATTTTGCTGATTTCGAGTGTTTTTTCATTCCCGCGATCGCGCTGGCAGGAGCTATACAGTTATACTTTGGTTCGAACTTTCGCGACGCGGCAGCCGCATGGAGTTTGCGGAATAATGGGCACCGCTCGATTACCTACTGTCGACCCGAAATGCTCTCTCTCTCTCCTGCTCGTCTCCGACGCCGAGCGACAACCCAAAAAAACGACCCGCTATTAGGCAAAAATCAGCGAAATGCGGCCCGGGGCGGAAGGCGTTCAAGCATGGAGTGATGCAGTGTATCGTGGAGTCGAGAACAAAGTTGTTTCTTGCATACGAAACCGAGCTTTCAACCTTCTCCCATTGTTCATAATCAGCTTAATCAAGTCGAAGAAGTGTTTGAGGAAAACTACGGAGAACCCACTCGTAAATTAAGCATCGTGTTTCGAGAAAAAGCTGGAACTATAGTTTCTTTCTTCTTTTCCACCTACTCGCTCCCCAGCAGGGTACAAATCACCCTCAAGATACCCGATTCGTACCAACTCCTACTCGAAACAACTCTGAAAATGAATGGCGGATCCTAGCGGATAGTATCCGCGGATCCTGATTTCGGATCCAAGATCCGCGGATCCTGACCTTTGCGGATATTTGGAAGGCGCAGTTCTTATTAAGAACACGCTCGACGACTTATGGCTGAACTCCTGTAATGTTCGGAAGCTCGGGACTTGACCTGAACTTCGTTGTAGTCTGCGACCATGGTATCGCAGGGCGTGGTGTGACAACGAAGTTGAGCGAGAACCAGGTGTGCCCATTGTTCTGTTGATGTACGAGATTGAAGTTTGGACCGTAATTCCGCATACAAAGTTACATCCCGAACTTCTGAATTCGGGAATTGGTTTCCGGACTCTGAACTTCACAAATGACTCATGAGATGAGTCATGAGACAGTTTGACTGAAATTGAATTCTGAGCGTTCTCTTTGGTTTTTAACCCGAGAGAGCAGTGCTGTTGAGATATACATATCCTCCGTGGGTACTCAACTGGCACAAAATACAGACGATCGGCTCTCAATTTCCCGCGTATTTTCCCTCCCGCATGTCGGGCGTTCTGGATGGAAATAGTCACTAGGGGCCTCTTCACGTTTGTGCACTTGTCCTTGGTAAGACCAGTCAGAGTCCCATTTCGGGCGGCGATCGGGACTAAACCGGTATGCACGAGATCCCACACACATCTTTCATTTCTTCCTGCTCTTTCGTTCTACTTGCTTCCAATGACCTCTGCGCTTGCCGTCGCGACGGTCGGAAGCATCAGTCGAGCTGGCATCAGCTCGATTCCCGTGAGGAAGGCTCGTCATGGGTCATCAGATTTTCAAATCTGCGGGAACGCCGGAAATGATTTTCGAACGTAGAGTTCAATTTCCATGTGGCACCGCGTGCAGACCACCGTCCAGCAGTTCAGATGAGTCATGTCCTAGTTGCAAATATTTCTCATTTCTGTGACTAGATCTCTCAGACAATTTCTTCGGCCTGGCTGACTTGGAGTCGGATGAAGGATGTTGAGCCCCGAAACTGCATGCTCCTGATCTTAAGGCATCGCCTCGCGTCATCGTATGCCCATCTCGCCGTGCGCTGCGGCAACTGAGGGCTCGAGGCACTGCAAAGCGCCACCCCACGTCAGGTCCCATCTATCTCGCGGCAAACCGGTGCGCCACGGCAGCATTTCCAGTCCCATATCGGGGCTGTGGGGCTTACCGTGACGGTTTGTATACCGGTCGTACATACGAAAGAACGAACAAGCGGGAGTCGATTTTTTAACAATATAGAATTGACCTCAGGGAAAGTTCAGTTCTCTCCTGCCAGTACAAGTGATCGAGAGCGAATATAACGGCGGTCGTTTTGGTGTTTGATCGCTTCGAATATGGTCCATGTTTCGTCCGGGAGGTCCTCGTGAAAATCACCAACTTTTTTTCCGACACCCCTTCAAAACTGGTCGGGAAAACTTCGAAGCTTGAAGTTATCTTGCATCTTCGCGAAATTGCACCCGATAGTATCCACCCGTTTTTCTAGGTCTTGGGATTCGACTAATCTCGTTCTCGTCGCGTTTTCTCTCGTAGCTTCTCAGCCGAGCCGGAATCGATGACGGATATGTATCACTGAGAACGGCTCCAGAATCAGAAGCATCCGCTTTCTGAGTTATTGAGTCGATTTCCAGACTCTTTGTTCCATCCGAAATCTGGGGGCGGAAGAGTCGGATGAGGGTGATTATCGGGCAGAAATAAAATGGTTCGAGATCGACCAAACGATTTGACAAACGGGTGTTTCGAATCGGTTTGAGTGATTTCCGCCAACGACTTCGGTTTGGTTACGGAGCGACGAGGGTAAACGCGGTGGAAACGAGATTTGTCGAGTCGCAAGACCCAGAAAACGGGTGGATACGATGGGGTGCCATGTTGCAAGGAACACGGTAAATTCCATTCGGTTTTCTTGCCGCTGACCGGCTCCCTCTCGCGTGTCGAATGCTACGTCGGCGAGCTCCGCCTCGATGGGTCTCGAAATTTTCCCGGCCTTGAAAAAAAGTTGGTGACTTCACAACAACCTCCTGGACGAAAAATTGGATCATATTCACAGCGATAGAAGACAACAGAATGATCGCCGGGAAATTCTCCATCGATTCCTTTTTTTTTCAAAAACGTGGATTGACGAAATTATGACCGAAACAAATCGGGTCGGAAACTCCCGACCTGACCCAGCCACCCCGTACAACCTGAAGAGAGCAACGCTGCTTTGCCTATCTAATGAGCTCGAGCTGTGTTTGGACAGCTGCAGGTGTTTGTCTTCAGTTATTCGCAGTCTTCAGAATATCATTCGGTGCGCGTCTTTTCGAGTTTTTTGACTCTGCGATCCGCCAGCATGGCCTCGAATCGAGTTGAAGAGATTCTCGAACAGGGAATTCTCTCTGGATGAGACGTGCCAGACTGCAAATGTGAAACTTGGCCAGAGACATCCAAACCTCTTGAAGAAAATTTTTCGCCGACCGCGTGAATTCGATCCAATCAAAGCAGGCCAGGAATTATGCAACAATTTCAAGATCTCCTCCGAGAAACAGCGAAGTAAGTCTTACGGTGCCGTTTCGACAGCGAAAGATGACAAGAAAGGCGCGGTATGTTTGTTACCATCGATAGGCCTCTTCATGAGCTGTCTCGAAGATTCACGCGTGTGGCGGAATTAGATGAGAAGCTCGGCTTTTTGTTAGATACGCATGCTCGAACCCGTGAACCCGTGTCGGGCCTTTTGCAGGTTTCTATAAGGTTGATGTTGGCGTCGAGGAAACGTATCGCGAAATCTGCAACTGCAGGACGCTCCTTGGAGTTGTGAACGAACTCCATATCAGCAGTCCGGTGGAGCTCCTCCATTTTATTGTTCAATATGGAGACGGGGCGCTGCTGCTGATCGCTTCGCTTCCATCTTTCACGAGTTTTCCCAGCGGCCATCCGAGCGTTTGCGCGAGAAAGAGCAAGAACGTCCTCAATCACTCGAAAATCCTACATTGTTCCTTCCGGTACATCTTGTACTCCGACTCAAGCAGCTCTTCGGCCTTGGTTTGGTCGTAAAATAAGCTTCGAATTTCTCTCAAACGCTCCAAGGAGATGGATTGTTGGGCGAGCTCGACTCTATGGAAGAATTCGACTGCATTTAATGTAGCGTCACCAGCATACCGCGCGAAGCTCTGCAGGTAACCGTCGCATACGTATCTATAGAAGTTGTCGCACGGGTCTACTGAGAAGTTGATAGATCGAGTGTATGCCGTTCCCCAGAGCTCAGATGCGGAAAGCGGTACGTCTGACTTTCTCACTGGCGGCAATTTGATAATCTGGCTCCGCCGATCGAAGTTCGATCGATCTGGCCACTCTGTCTTCGTGGGCGACTGACGTGATACGCTGAGAACGCCTACTAGTGAGGACAAGATGAGTACGGCCACGGAACATTGCTGCGGATTGAAATCGAAGCCCACATCCTTGCCATCTGCCTTCTCAGCGGAGCTCATGCGAGCATTGGGGAGCGTCACTTCCTCAGATCCCACAGCAACGTCGTCCGAAGACAACTTCAAACCAGAGAGCCCCAGCGATTCGCTCGTGTTTCCGAACAATCGTTCTGACGCCCCCTTTTGCCATGTCGTCGCCGTTGGTAGAATTTGGAGGGCCATTTCAGTGGGCTCCTCTACACCTTGGTGCTGACCGAACGCATCAGCAATCGATAACCGCAAGGCTTTGTCGCGGTCTCCGTTGTCTATGTTCATCGGACGTCGATTTCGATGCACTAGAGAAAGTGGGCCAAATCAGTTGACTTGGCAGACGGTTTTTTCGGGTGATCATGACAACCATAATAGCACTCAGCTTGATCCCAGGTGCGTGCCGGAGCGATGGAAAATCAGAATCGATGTTATACGATTCTTTGTCCAATCGTCACCTGTGCATAGATATTTGTTCGTTTTGAGCCAAAGCGTCTGGCCAAAACGTCGATGCGGACATTCGCGGCGAAGCACCCCATATTGAGGCTCAAACGTCGACAAGTTTCGGGAGCGGTGGGTGGGACGAAACAAGTCTGTAATCCGCGTCCAACGTCCTGTCTCACGAGCTCACGATCAATCCTTCGCGTAATGACTCTGACGCGAAAACTCTGGATCAGCTCTCTTTCATTGATCTGAGGAAGGATTGAAGTCTTCGGGCCTAACGGAAACTCAAGCCCTCAAAGGAGTGGCACGGGAAAAGTCCTAAGGGGGGCTCAGTTCGCTCCCTAATTGGCTGATGAACATCGCATCGCCAACCGTCAGGGTGAACTTGACGCCTTTCTTGCGGTGTGCCCCAGGTAAGCCGAAACTCGCTATTCTGAATACCCGCTATCCCGAATATCCGCTGCCTCGCTAAGCCCTTGTCATTCAAAAACGAAATTCGTGAAAAGCAGCTGAATCCGGTATTATTTCATGACATCCAAGGGATTTCAATGGGCTTATTTGGGGTTGAATGGCTCGATTTGCCGACTGTTGATGCTGGCACTTGTGTGAGCGATCAAGATGTACATCTGAGAACCTGCCGCTAGCATGACATTCGATTCGCACCGCGCAATCTCATCAAGTCGCGGGGTCTTTCTCCAGGCCGGACTTCACGCTCTGGGTTCCTGAATGACGAGACTTTCGGATCCTGGATATTCGGGATAGCGGGTATCTAGGACCGCGAGTTTCGGGATGCCGGGTTCCGAGATGCCGCGCTCCAGAGGTCCTCCGTCTGGCCGTTCGGGATACCGGGTTTTCGGGATAGCGGGCTGTAACCTTTCGGGACGCTCGCAGGCGTAGCTTCACCATGATTTCTCGTCTTCAGAGATTTTTCTGCAGGAAGTGACCTCCACGGGCGACGTGTTTTCTCATGGGTAACACCATGTTGCTCGGAGGTGTCGCGATTCTCTCGATGACACTAGTCATTTCGAAGGATAGAGACAAGAACAAAATCGAATGGACATCTTGTTTGAAGTTTACGAGGGATCTGTTCAAATTATCCTTCAAATATAAGGAAGCTTGACAACGTATTCTCGTCGACGGGCCCATCCCTATTGGACCTTTGAACTTCTTGGCATTGCCGATAGCAGCCTTGTGAGTTTGCCTTGAGCCTTGAGATTATCCGACGAAAACCGTGAGTATCAGGCAGCTCTCGCGATTCGCTCCAAAGTGCGCTCTGACAAAACATGTCACTAACGCTAATCGACATCCGAAAGCTTCACGGTCATCCATAAAGGGGGATTACGCTGAACCAATATCAGTAAACCATACGGTGGCTCAGCGAGATTAGAGGTTATCTGGTGGGTTTGATCCACGGGATTCCGATGCGGTTGAGTTATGCGGTGGCTACACCAGTGTGAAACAATTGGAACGCGCAGTAGCAGATAATCAAAGAGACTACTCTGCAGGAACGGGATGTGCGGAAGCTGGAAAATTTTTCAAATCATCGCCATAAATATATCGCACCGTGAGGAAACTCTTTGTCTTCATGGATCTCTAGGCTGTTGAACGTTTTTGTGAGGACTACTGCTTCGTCATTGCTGTCAACCTGCATCGTCGCTCTGCCGCTCAGTATCACTCCGTTTAACGATACACTGACACGAGAGCATAATGGCGCCGCCGGCGGGCTCCCCGCCAGACTTCCGAGGCCCGTGAATTCTGTGGTTTCCTTGAGTCCCCCTGAGGCTACACATCATTGATTCCGTGCTGTTGGGACTGATCTACACACAGATGAATGAAGTCATTAATAAACATGCACAATCGGAGACCGCATGCGATTTCATTGAAACCTCCCAACGAATCAAGAGACTCCCACACACTCAAAATCCATTCCTGGATCCGCCAATGCGACAGAGGGCTCGCCAGTAGCAGTGTTGAACGAGCTCGGTTGTGTTGGTTGCGCTGAAATTGGCCCGCGGCCTCCCATTCGGAGTGTACGCTTTCGAGCTTTGATGACACAACTATGCCAAAGTTCCAGCTGTCACAGATTCAGCAGTGGGTTTCCGGATTCCCGGACGGCACAGAGAGATCCTCGAGATGAATTCGAGAGAATTTAAAGGTATGAGAAAGAATCTTCCAGCATTGAGACTCGTAAAATTCCGCCATTCTCTCCTAATGGGTACTGCTGTGTCTGATGAGTAATGTGGATGGAACAGGAACGGTATCCCCCAGGATAGATCCTCAATCCTGCTCAGCTGTGCGCAGACAAAGAAGACAGTGATCTTGCAGCTGTTCCTGACTGTCTTCCTCGTTATTCGTGTGTGCAAGAACTTCCAAGCTCTGGTCTTCATTCGTTTTGTTGTATGTTGTTCGGGCCGGCTCCCACGGAGTGGGAAAATTAATTTATCGCCCTTGATTGGAGCGGGGGAATTCAAACGACACAGTTCGGACCTCGTGGTGTTATGATCAGCCTTGAGGGTGATGGGGGAGCGACTCGGCTCATCTAGTACGGCAGTGCGACAGTTTTTCGTCAAGGCCCCTCACACAGGAGATTCATATGCAGCGTCCGAAGCCCTTTTCCCGCCTTACAGTCGCCATATATTTGGCATAATTTCGACGTTACAGACACGAGACCGTATGTTTTGACGACGGGGAATCAACGGAAGGGAAAGCATCTAGAAATATTTTCGTCAATTTTATCCTGATAGTCACCTAGTAGCAACAAAATGCGAACAGTGTTTCAAATAACGTAGGAAGCGACCGGCGTCGTATATACAATGTGAGATCTCTGAATCAGCCGGAGTCGTAGTTAATCTCGCACCCTTCAAACTCTCGAGCAGAATTCCACTACCATTGTGGGATCCTGCCTGGAGCTCCTCTACACACACACAATTCAGAAAGACTCAGAGCGAGATCGGGGTACCTCCGGCGGAGCTTCAGACACACTTCCAGAGCCCGCGGATGATGGCGATGGCTCTGCTCGTTCATCCGGCTGTGGAAGATCAAAACACATTCTTTGCAGCACCCAACAGAGGCATTCGTCTCAAAAAGTCCAATAAGAGTTCTTGAGAGGAAAAATAGAAGAATGAATATGCTCACCGTCTCTTGGAATTCGATGCGACGGTGTACTGGATGTGATCTCAAAGATGCGTCTCGAGAAAGGATGAACATTTGACATTCGGAACCGAGTTCATCGAAGAATCCTGCGACGTTGGACGGGGTCATTAATTCATCACGGACCGCTAGCCCGTTTTGAGAGCAGGGTAAATGGAATCAGATTCCTGACACTCCCGAGGACTACGTCCACCTTCCACTCACTTTCGTGCAGGGAGCGAGGGACGGAATCCGGGAAAACGTCGTTTTCATCGATCCAAAGCACACGGGGTATATTAAACTCCGACCGAGCGATGAGCGCGGAGATGAGTAGCGAGCATTTTTGCTCGTCTGGAATGATCAAACGCTCTGTTCATCCTGGAAGTTCTCAGAGCAGGGAACAGGGAACAATCAATCCCATTCTGATCCTAGGAAGACTGACCTGAGAGCCCTTGCAAGTTTCTGGTCGAATCGTCATCGAAAACAACCTCGATGAGATCGTCCTTCCTTAATGGCTCACCCGATCTCAGATTTCGTCTCCCCTGTACGCGCGCCACCCTCTGACGGAAAGATACGTGAGAAGAATGGTTCGCGGATAACGGACAAAAACGTGATTACGGCCCACGATTTTCACCATGAAACACGGTTATTGGTCCTGACTCCTGACCAAGCCCCATGTGAGACCGTAAATGCGAGCTTTGGATTCACAGTTTGCGTATCTACGGTTTCGATTCTGAAGCGACGGTACATCTCCGATCAAAAAATTGTTGCGTGATCCGGCCCAAGGGAGGGCAGACGATGTACCGTGATGTCGATCCAATTTTCGGCATCTGGGAGAAGGTCCCACGATGGTCCGTCTCAACGAAGGGAGCATGAATTTCTATTCAGCGTTAATGCTCTGATCGTTATGATGCGTTGATGTCCCGTCGCCTCAGAGAACACTGAACAGTAAAAACGCAAACCGCAACTTGTGGCTTACGGTTCTCTATGGGGTTCAATGAAAACCGCAATCACGGTTTCGTTCCGTATTCGCGGCTCTTGTTGCCATCTGCATGCTTGAACGAATCGCTCTACGAGTCAAGCTCCTAAGAACTCACCCGATTAGAAGCGGAAATCAACACTTCACTCGAAGGATGCGACTCTGAGACAATCATCTCGAACGACTCCAATAAGGACTTCAGAATACCCTGTTCTAGATCAGGCAGCGAAACTTCTCGCGGATAATCTTTCAATTGCTCCACCGAGTCCACAGATACTTCTACCCGATTTTCATCCCACGGTTGCATTCCACAGAATGCCCGCATTTCCGAGAGGACAGCGTTCGTAAAGAGCAGAAGGTTGAGGCGGTGCACTTCCTGTTTAACGAGTCTGAGTTGCCGCGCATAGTTCGTGTTGGGGTTCCAGTCTTGTGGCGCTGTTCGTCCATACGTCTTCTCGAGCGTGTCCTCGATACGTGCGAGTTTCTTCTCCAACAGGAAGATCCTCGACCGAAACAGGGGCGCGTTCGCGGAGTACCACGCACGGCGCTTAGCGACCTGGTTGACAATCTGTGCTCCATCGTCGCCATCCATTTCGAGTTCCCCGTATTTCTCCACAAAAAACTCCGCCTCCTTGATCAACGCTTCGAGCCGGAGGATTTCCTCTTGGAGGCAGAGGATTTTCGAATCTTTCACCTCTTGCGGAACGAGGCGAACATAGTATTCCACCATGTCGTTCATGGATTTTGAGATCGAATCGTCGAGGAACAAAATCTGCAGGGAGAATGCGGTCACATTGAGTAGGCTAAGCCGGCACGACCTTATGGAATCGGCATTGCCTCACCTTGTCGCGGAGTCCGGCGATTTCTTCGTCCATAGCCAGCGAGATATTTTCGAGTTCCAGCTCGAAAGCGTGCGGAACACTAGACTTTTCTGTGGCTTGGATCGTTATGGCCTGGTTCGTGTAGTTCTCGACCCGCGAGCTTATGAGCTCAGTCTCTCTGTCCAAGCGTTTCTTGGCCGTCTCGTAGAACCGTATGTCGGCTCGGAGACTGTCAATTTGTCCAAGTTTCTGCCGGTTTTCTTCCCTTGAAGTCGAATTCTTGTCAGCATGAGTGTCCGGCACAGTATGCCCTCGCCCCTTCTGTTCAGTGAAACTCGATCCGATGGTCAAAAATCATACAATACTCACAGAAGTGCACGAGTTTCCTCTTCAGCCTTCTGGTGATTTGTTCTCGCCTGCATCATCTCGTCGAATCGTGATCTGAGCTCTTCGTGCTTGGCTGTCCAATAATCCCAGAGAAGCTCGTAGGTTGTAAGCGGATCCTTGGTCGCACCGGGAAACCGCTCGCTATTCTTCCCGAAGCACGTGCCTTACCGACGGAAGCAATCGAATATAGGTTTATTTCAAGAGAAGTGCTCGATACTCTACGTAACTCTTGGGCGGGAACGATCCACTTATAGGATTTGATTATGATCCACAGGCGGGCTGAGGTTTTCGCATACCATCCCGGAAGACAAATGTGCGGGATGCCCATCGCGCTTCCCTTGAAAATTCCCTCGCTTTCTCCAAGGCTGCACTGGGCTCCCCTTCAATGACGAGGTACTCCGTCAGCTCACAAGCGATGATCTTTCCGAGTTTCCGGATTTCTCTCGTTGTCAGAGGGAAGCGATGCCTGTCCTGCACGGAGGGAATGTTGGATTGGTGAATACAGATAGCGTACACTACAGCAGTTGATCTTGAGGTGGGGTTCGCGACAGTAGCGTACCGAGGGAGGGGGGGCCAGGGGGCCATGGCCCCCCTACAAGATTTTCGTCCAGCCCATAGAGCTCCATGTTAATGATGATGATGATCATGTCTTGGCCCCCTCCAAGATGATGAAAAATTTGCTCTGCCCCACCCCCCGAAAAAAAAATCCTGGGTACGCTCCTGGTTCGCGACCCCAGCGCGATCCACGACATGGTACACGAGGGCCGCGATGAAACCCATCGAACTTTGAGCCGCTGGACTACTGGATCACGGCTTCGAAGGCGCATAATTAGAAGAAGTGATGGGCGATATGTGGAGCTACCGGAGTTTCCTGCGTCCCTCGCGGCGAAGCCACAACAATGATTATGTTCACGGATTGTCTCATTCAATAAATCTAAATTTCGAGATTGAAGTATCGAAACTCTCTGATTGTGAGAGCTCAGAGGAGAAGAGATTTCTGTTTCCTCGAACTCATGAGGAGCTAGGGGGCAGACTGCGGGAGTCCGCAACTTTGAATAAACATTCGGAAGGGGTTCGCGAGCTCGAGAAGTTCGGGATCTACTGCCCAAGGCAGCTGAACATGTCTTCTTATCTTAGGATGATAGCCACTCCCGGCCATTATGACATGTCTGTGTGGAGTTTGAAACTTTGCACGGCACCTTGGTATTCAAATACGTTGACAGCGGTTTCGTGCCGCGTGGCCCCTTGAGTCCCTTCGGGAGTCGATCGTAGTTTTCAAAGCTGAAGAATTTCACGCAGCCTTCGAATTCCAATTTTTGTATTTTCTCACGCAGCTTCCAAGCGACCTGTACGTCGCGAACTAGGAAGGAACACAATCTGAAATGAGATGCGTCGACATCACCCGGAAAAGAAAGGAGTAAAATCGAGGAAGACCACAGAATCCTAATTGACCTCCCACTGCGACTACTCACAGCTCCCGTATCGGACGTAGCAGGCCTCGATGCTCGGGCTCCACGTTGATGTGGTCAATGACCGCGCCGAAGAAACCGAACTTCCGCCACGCCGACGCTTTGGGTTGAACTCCGAATTCCTTGAGGATCGATGTCATAGCCTCGATCACATTGAGATGGTTTGGACTCAATGTCTCGACAACATCCGCCTCAAGGTTTTCGTAGACTCTCCCGCTGTAAATTCATTCGAAGAGAAGAAGATGAGGTTCAGCGTATGCATGCTCGTAGAAACGGACCGACCCGTGATCTTCCCGCGTTTCATGACTCAGTAATGCTCCCAATCTCGGTAACATGGGTGTGGGCTAGACTTCTAGGAAACGCATTTGAATAATGGGGCATCGTTTGAGCTCTTTTACCTCAACAGCTCATCCTCCGTCTGCTGTCTCGCATGGTTCTTCATCGTTTCCTCCTTGAACAGCTCGAGTAATTGTTCCTCCCTCGCTTCTAGCTTCTTCTCGATCTCTTTCTTCTCGCGCGAGATCTCTTCTAAGCGTGCCCGGCACTTCGAAAGCTCCTCATCAGAGGAAAATCGTTGATTGTTTGCGGCCATGTATAGCTCTTCCAAGCGGGAGATCCTCCGGGTCAGTGTATGAGATGCATGCTTCATGCAGTCCCCTCCTAGACCCTTGTTTCGAATGACTTGCAGTCTGGCAGAGACGCAATCCCTGTCCGCTTCCATACACGCTAGAGACTTGTACAGCATGAGAAGCTGGGATTTTCTATCTTCCAAGTCGGCCTTCAACGCTCCTGGGGAGGAAAAGTTCGATCAACCATGAGCACGTAGAGTCGTTTTCAAATCAGCAGACGATCCGAATGCGATGAGGCCTGGTCGAGAATCATTTATTGGCTCACGCTCTTCGGCTTTCATGTCTTCTCGACTTGCTACAGTAGATCCGAGGCTGTTGAGTGCTGTTCGCTTCTCTTCTACTTCGCTTTTGAGTCGTTGAAGGGTTCGCTCCAGTGTCATTTTACCAACCCCTGAGGCACCCCGCTCATGATCGCTGTTGAGGTCAATTACCTGAAATCATCATCATGTATTGGAGAAGAGCTTCAGATCGTTCAGATTCGGACTTTTCGAAGATCTGAGTTATCGATGTACATTTTAACAAACTCACCAATTTCGACATCAACTGTTCTAATCCCTCCGTTTCTCTTTGTTGCTCCGTTTGATCCTCTAGTTCGATCCGGGCTCGCATGTCCTCAATTTGTCTCCGCTTTTCATCGAGTGCATCATGAGCTTTTCTCAGTTTTGTATACTTTACCAACGACGGGAGCTGCGCTAGGTGCTCCAGGAGGTCCGCGTTCTCATCATGACTGTTCACGAGCAACTGGACCTTCGTCTGATGAAATACAAAGAACAAATGACCTAAAATCCCGCTCATGAAGAACACTATTTCCGACCGCACGAAGCAGATGATGAAAAGTGTTAGTTCTGGATATTTTTCATGGGCCATCTTCTGCCCATGCACCATCAAAAATAATCGGAACATGAATTTCTCATCGCTCAGGCAAGGTTTTGAACCATCTTATGGTCGGGAAGAGGGTGGCTCATACGCGGGATTTTAGGAAAATGTCAGTAGGTTTTGTTCAATTGAGTAACAGGATTCCAAGCGATTCAGACAGCGTGAATTTTTCAGCCGCAGCTGACTCGGGTCAGTTTTGTGGCGGAGAAAAGAATGTTTCATGCCTGGAGTCGGAAGCTATTCATCTCAGTGACTCTTGCCAGCTCGAGGGCACCCGGGAGTAGGGTATCCGATTCTAGGTAGGCAGTGCTTCTGTGGACTGCGTCGAGAGTCTCTCCGAAGAGCGATTCATCCCAGAAAAACGACACCGGCACATACTTCTCACGGAAAATCTGGAAGCGCGAACAGAGTCGTAGCCGAATGTCACCTTCCCAGGGTTTCACGTACAAGATCATTAGGAAACAAGCGTTGGGAGCTCAAGGGAACGCAGAGCACCAGAAATGCCTCGGAAAATAAACTTCCTTCCCAAACCGAGAAATCGCGGTAGCCTCACCATGTCTGTCGAGAGGGTGATTACAGACGCTCTGTGCAAGCCGTGGGTCGAGAAAATTCTGCAGACCTCTGGGAAGGGTTCTGGAGAATCGTTCACGTGAAAGGTTGTACCCGCGCGGCTCCTGGTAAAACAAAGCGTCAGCTGCGAGCCTTCCGTATCACTATCTGTGTTGCGTTCCCTGAAATAGCCCTGAATATGGAAAATACGATGTGAGTGGGTGGAACCTCACTGGTAAGGTGCCGACGACATCAGGGAACGTGTTCTCACCGTGATCTTCGACGGTGACTCCTTGTCCGGCCCAAAGAAGAAGGTGAAGCCCCTTCCTCCGATTCTGTCTCGAAGCCCAGCACATGCCAGCAGTATCTTGATTGCTGCAATGTCGGAAGAAAGGTTCGGAGTTGAGACGAGGAGTTCATTCTGCGAAATTTCACCACTGTCTGACACGCAGATATGGATAATGGGCTGACAGCGGAGTGTCCTTGTGGTCTCCAGCCGCTCTAGGAGAACGAAAGACTACCTGCAACGGCCACCTTCCCTTTTGACCTAGCGTTCTGGTCGAGCTGTAGGTCCACTGAAACGGGAGGTACCGTTGGAGCTCGAATTCATCACAGTCCCACCTAATTATCGGGTTGGAAAAATCACTTTCTCCCGCTCCATCCAACGTTCGATGCTGCTCTCGGGCCGCTCACCGACAGATATCAAGTTGACGCCTTGACTGAATTCGAAGGTTTCATCGACGATACTCCCGAAATTTTCGATCTTCAACTGAAACGAAATGGAATCTTTTGTTAGCCGCTCTGATGAACTCTGCTTCTCCTGTCCAAGCTGCGAGACTATCAGATTCAGAACTTACTCTGCTCAGGAACAAGGCGGGTCGAGATGGTTCATACATGGTCACGAATGAAAGCGTATGAATATGCTCGATTCTTCCAAAACAACGACCGGATAGCCGTTGTCGGGTTTTTTCCTGGCGAACAAAGGCGGAAGGGATGAGTGCCACACAGAACCTCACTCAGCGAGCACCATATGCATGAAGCGAGAACCCTAGCACGTCTGCTGCATAACAAATCCTCTTCAACGTTGTGTAGCTCAAGAGGTTCCCCCAAGAATCGCAACGTGCACTTCATTGAGATGACCCTAGCCAACAACGTCGGAGAAGCCCCCCCAATCGCTGAGTTCTATGCGGAACTCTCATTCTCGATGAGCATCATGATGATTGGACACTTCGTGGTATTCCGAATGTTTCAGCGAACGATACGGATGAAATGAGCCACAAAGTAAGATGATCTGACACTGGATCGACAACAGGCGTGTGAAACTAGACCTAGGTATCTAGAAAATGAATCATGAATCGTGAGAGCAACGTTCTGTCACACGTTTTGATCAACCGGTTGGGAGTTACAGGGGTCATAAAATCGTTCTCCACCGGGATCAACGTCGTATTCTGACCGTGAACGTTGACAGTGCGGTTCTCGGGCACACGTGTACGTCCGCTGGATTAGCTGTAAGCTACGGTTTGGGTAATTTCGAGAATTGGATCCCCATCAGAGATCGTTCCGAGGCGAGATTACGATAGCTGCCGCGACGTCTGAGAGGGCTACGGTTCGGTCACCTCGACCTACGAGGAACGGTGAACAGCTGGATAACCACGACTCCACCTCTGGAAGCTCCCCTTCAATTATGTTCCTCACATTCAGGTTGGCTGATGTGATCAGCGAGCACTGGAGACCCTCGAAGGGCAAAATCGAGTAAACGGTGGTGGTAACCGATGGTAGTCATCACGTGAACCTCCAAATCGCCTGAGCTCATGCTGAGTCCGATGTTCTTGAAGCACAATGTTCCTGTGCCTTGGCTTTTTATTCGTAATAGAAACGACAGTTCTGGTGAGATATCTACGCGGCTCATTAATTCGGGATGAGAATGTGCTCCCGCATCTGAGAACTGTAGGGATCAAATCTTACTGCGGTTAGCTATAGCTCTCATTAGCTTGAAAAACAGGTACTAAGCTAGGATATCAAGGGATATCCTCTCAAAGGTTTCGAGCCATCGCTGCCGCAAGGATTATAACTACATCTTGATAACTCAGATGAATACGCCATAAAAGCCGAATCTGGCTTGCTTACAGAATCGTTTCTGGTGATCGTGCCGACACGTCGGGTGAAGTGCCAAAAGATGGAAGCGGAAAACGACGACGCGGAGCTGAGGACTGAGAGAGGTTATTACTACCTCGGATTCAAGATTCGTGACCCAGCCGCTTTGGAATCGATGCGCGGAATATTTGAGAAGGTCAAGAAAGGTATTTGGTCGGACGAGGAACGCTACCCAGAGATACACCGCACTAGGTTCAACGGAAACTTCAAGCATATAAACCTGTGGTCTGCCCATATCAGTCATCGTCAGGACCGAAGACTTGCCGACGCTTTCGGAAGATTCACGGAACAATATGCTGAAGAGTTACAGAAAGTGAAAGTTAAATTCAGCCGCTTGATGTGCCATCACAGCCCTCTTTTTTTTTTAAGGGAAACCCCCCCCAAAAAAAAAAAAAAAAAAAAAAAAAAAAAAAAAAAAAAAAAAAAAATAAAAAAAAAAAAAAAAAAAAAAAATTTTTTTTTTTTTTCAAAAGGTGAAGGGAAGGATTTACGTATCACTGAAACTCAGTACACTTCGATTGCCTGAGTGGGAATTTTAAAAAAAAAAAAAAAAAAAAAAAAAAAAAAAAAAAAAAAAAAAAAAAATTAACCCGTTTTTAATAAATCAAAAACAAAAACACCCCCCAAAAAAAAAAATTAACCCCCCACCCCCCCCCCCACAAAAAACAAAAAAAAAAAAAAACCCCAAAAAAAACCCCCCACCCCCCCCCCAACAAAAAAAAAAAAAAACCCCCACCCCCCCCCCCCCCCCCCCCCATAACAAAAACAAAAAAAAACAAAAAAAAAAAAAAAAAAAAAAAAAAAAAAAAGGAAACTGCTCCAACCCGTCGTCAATCTTCAGTCGCTTACGAAAAATCTTGCCTGCGCATTTCGAAGAGTTTCAAGACGGCTGAGCCTCCAGATAATGAAATTTGCTGTTTCTGGAAGGCGTCTGGAACCCCCCCCCGAAACCCCACCCCCGACGCTCGGCCCTACGATCTACCGACTGCGTCCGAACCGGTGGGACTCAGAACGTTTAATCTTCGGGTCTCTTCATGGTACTCCCCCTCAGCACCGAATTATTGCCCTTCAAAGACGTAGAGATTGCAGTCAGGGAATGCTGGAAGGAAGTGAAGGGACTTGAGGCAACGTTGGAGCCTTTCATCCTCAGTCACCGGAGGGAAATTCTCCACCAGTATCCGGAACCATACCCAACGCTCATTAACTGCCCTGACGATGTTCGTGAATGGGTTCCACGAAGTCTGTGTCTCATGTGGGATTTTGCGGACTGCAGCGATGACGATGCCCTTAAAATCATTCGCTCCATCGCTAAACTGAGCTCCTTCGACTTCGAGGACTATATGATTGATAAGTGTTCCTGGGAGATGGAATACTACCGAAAGGGGAGAATCGTTGCCCGTTTCTGCTCAATTAGGTTACGGGATGACTTCCACAGGTATTTCATGAGATATCTGTGGACCAAAAATCCGGAACTCTTCGCGGCTGATGTGATTGAAGACTACCCTGACAATTTCAAAGTCGGTGTGTACAAAGCCTTGTCGCGAGAAAAGGACTGTCTGCACTTCGATGCCGAAGAAGCTTGCTACAGGGAATTGCCGGGATATCGCTCAAAAGTAGATTCGGCCACCCTGGATCTTTACCTCCAACAGCAACAAGAACCCTACCATCAGCACTACTTCGACACTCGGAGCGATCTCGACGAGCTAATTGACTTGCTGAAGCGAGGCCGCGGAAGGGAACACGTATCATCGAATTGTTGAGAGCGATGTTCAGGCTATTGAATGTAAGCGCCTTTGAATATGCACACGTCCTCGCTGCGGAACAGCTCGTGCCCAACTCTCCACCCGTATCCAGGTATTCTCCAATTTCTGCCCGATCAGCACCAGCCTCAATCCGACTACTTATATTTAGGTGCTCCAATAGCTTCCCTCCCTCTCCTTGTAGCATTTGTAATAAAAGCTGCAGAAACACCGAAACGCCATAGTTATCGATGTTATTCCAGCGTGCATTCGTAAAGCATGATCAGTTCCCACCTCTTCGAGCAAAATTCCGAAGTTGGAGTTCTATTCGGAACGACATGAGTCAAGGAAGAACAACAGCGTGACTCGACAAGCTCAAGATGTGAAAAAACCGACTGAAATACGCATGAAGACTTGAACAACGCATGCAAATCCATCGATACCTCAGAAGATTCAAGAGACCCTTTCCCGAACAGAATCGTCGTCGAAGGTCCAGACCTCGACACCCGGGGCTGTGCATCTCATGCTCATGATATCATTTTCGACATCAACTCGACCAATTCTGAAAGCTGGAAGCTAACTGCTCTCCCGAACTGTCAGCCGAAGTGAGAGCGGGTCACAAAACTAGAGGTCTAGAGGTGATTCTGAATGTTGCGAAATCGGAGGGACCGGTGAACTCACGGACCCTAACCATATCGCGAATGAACTAAATCAATTCTTAGCTTCGGTCGGTCGCGGAACAACGGGCTCAACTGCCCCTGTTATAGGCCTCGAGGACCATCTGAAAGACCCAACCAGCTCAGTATTTCTGCCCAAAAACATTAACGTGGCCACCAGGGCATCCCCACTAACTGTTTATCTCGCCGAACCTCTGACAAAAATCTTCAACATCTCCATTAGCTCAAGCAAATTCCCTGGGAAGCTGCGAGATGCTAGAGTCATTCCTTTTTTCAGAAAGAGGGGTGATCGTCGAAATGCAGCGAGCTATCGACCTATCTCTCTGATTGACTGTCTGTCAAAAGTCTTGGAGAGACCGGTTAGGTCGACCGTTCAGGCACAACTAGAGAGAGGAGACTTCTTCTCCTCATCACAGTTTGATTTCCGACCTTGGCGTTCCACTGAACTTGCGCTTGCTCGCATGTGTAATTACATCGTTGCCCATCTGGCTGAAGGAGGCTTGGTTCTAGGCATACTCCTTGATGTTTCCGCCGCATTCAAACGTATCGACCACTCCTTGTTCCTCGATAATCTCAGGTCCATCGGGTATGATAAAACGGCAGTCGACTGGTTCAGTTCCTACCTCGCCTATAGGCGACAACTGGTCGAAGTTGGTAACAATCAATCTAGGTGGGGAGAGGTTGGCATGGGCAACCACAAGGGTCCGTCGATTTTTATTGTTTATGTAAACTTCATTCTTACCAAAATCCAAGATAGATGTTCGTGTAACATCGTTGCTTACGCCGATGACACATCCCTCTCATTCGATGTGAATCGAACAAGCGCCACCTAGGCAAGCGGCTTCGATAGAATCTCGGAGAAAGTCAGCGAAGCGATCAACATTTTCGTGGAATTCGGCCTCAAGGTCCACGAGTCAAACTAAAACCGATGCCATCCTCTTCAGAGCTCTAACCATTCCCCAAAGGGGGGCCCCCCCCCCCCCGGGGGGCCCCCCCCCCCCCTGGGGCGGGCCGAATCTTTTCATACACAACCCCTTCCCACCCGGGGCCACACGGACCAGCCTCCCAGCTCCAATTGGGCGTTGTTCGGAAGGTTGCGCTCAGAGGAAACTAAGAAAGGTGTGCTCGTGGGCAGCCGACCCCCCCCCCCCTGGCCCGTTTCCCCCCCCCCCCCCCCTCCCCCCCCCCGTCCTCAACTGTGGGGCGGGGCCTGAACCAGCTCGCCGAGGTCGGGTCGAAGTACAAAAAAAGGGACAACCCGCGAGCGACACGCCACAACAAGTTGTGTGAAGCCATTTGCCAATCCCATTAGGAGGGGGCTCATTCATCCCCCGAAGCTTGACCGCAAATCATCCCAAGAAAATAAGGGCAAAAAAACCCTGATCTAGACGTAAAATCCAACTTCCTAAGATCAGACTCGGTAACACAGACATCGAACCGTCTAACTGGGTCAAATGCCTCGGCATTGTTCTGCATGAACATCTCTGTTGGAGGAACCATGTGGCGTTCCTTGGTCAAAAATGCTTCGCGGTTGTGGCTATGCTTCGTCAACTCAGGACGGTAGGGATCCCTCGCGAGGGTCTTCTCGGGAAAAAAAACCCCCCCCCTGGCCCCCCGCCCCGCCCCCCCCTTCTCCCCGGGGGCCCCCCCCCAAAACCCCCCCCCCCAGGGTCTTCTCTAGGTGGTTCAAGACTCTACTGGTCCTTGTCTCGTCTCACTGCATTACCTTTTCCGGGCTGCGCCTACGACATCGCTGTTCGTAAGGCGAGGGTGGTTCAGTTCCTCATGTGCGACGTTTCGAATCGATTAGAGGACAGTTTAGCACGCTTGACATCTTCACGGTTGATGAACTCCACAAGATCGCTATCGCTCTCCTCGCCTACAAGGCCTCTAGGTTCGCCATCCCTGATAGCGTTCTCCCACCGCTCCAGACCCAGAAAACTCGCTCGACCCGGCGCCAGACTACGGTTGAGAAACCAATAGCCAAACAAACTTTCGTTCACCAATCACTCGGATGCCGTCTTCTCGAGATATGGGGCTCGATCCCGAAGAGCACCCGGTCCCTCCGTTCGACGAAAAAGTTCGCCGAAGAGTTCAAGGAACTTCTCATAAAGAGAAGATAGTTGTGTGTAAATAATAATCTGCAGTTCCAAGTTCCTAGTTCTCGGCTATCTTAACAATCAATGGTTATTGACCGCCAAGTGGACCGATCGCGTTGAAAAAAAAAGAGTGTTTGAGAAGCCACAAGGAGTTACCGAGAGAAGCGTCGGGAGCTACCGATAGCTCTCAACATCCCGGTTGCCCACATCTGCTCCAACCGATCATCTCGGAAGCATTTGGTGTCCACTTCGCAGCGTTCAAGTTGTTCAACACCATCTTCTGATACCTACCCTGCTCAATCAGAGAGCCACGTCGAGACAGACGCCTGTCTCTTGCGACATGAACCGTCCGTTCTTGTTGCTCTCAACTATCCTCGGAAAGTCCCCTTCTCAGCTCTGGTTCGTTGATTTTCCGTCTGTGTCATCACGGATAGTGCACCCAACTCACTGGATATGATCGAAACGCTCTTCTTCGAAGTCGTCCTTCTTGTAACGGGGAGGGCCGCTATAATGCTCAGGACGATCCCGTTGGGGCACCTATTGGGGTCCCGATGTCATCCTCTCGTTCGGTGCTTCCTCCGCACGTGAATTCTCGTGTTTCGTCCGACGACCCTGTGGTTTCTGGTTCCTCGCTGCCGTTCCGGAGGTTCTAGGCATCCTCACTCCGAGCAGCTTCAGAGATTTCTGTTGTAGCTGTCTGCAGATATTTGAGCTCGCGAGACGGACGGTCTCAAGCCTTAATATGTACCAGTTGGGGTCATCTGAAAAAACCAGGGACGAATCCTGGCCAGAACAAAGAAGCAAAGAGGCCCCAGGATCGGCAAGATCCTTTCAGTTTGGCATGAAGTAGATAAGTTTGATTCAGATTCTGGGATCGTACGACCGTGGTCTGTGATAGTGATTCACTGTACTACACCGGGCGGGATTGCAATCGAAAATCATCGACGAAACAGGCGCCTCGGCTCATAAGTCGAGAGCCATGGGAAGAGAACAGCTCATAGCTCACAGCTTGAGCTCAAAAAAACATCTCGAGGAGTTTTCACGAAGACACTCCGTGGCCACGAGAATGGTCAAAACGAGCCCGAGACAGAAGACAGATTCCGCGTGCCCACCATCAAGCCAGCCTTGGTGAAACCTCGACCGTGAGGGCTCTCGCTGAAATGTTCATTCGTTACCGCGGAAGAATTAAGCCGGTTCCGCGGACTTCGTTATAGAGGGGGCGTACTGCATCAATATATCAGACCTCATTCGAAACAATTCGATCTCATTCTCATGGCTTTCTGCCTTACCAGAAGACAGGTGTGCATCGTCGCTATAACCTAGGATCCTCATGATAGCAAGTTTCATGCTTGATGGCAAAGAAGCTTCTCATAATTTTTTCCATGATAAAAGTGGGTGTAAAATCAGTCATTCCGAATATTCCTCGAGGTGCTCATTATGGCTGAAACTGTTGTCGAACGTCCGAGCTTCCGAGTCGCAGGATTACAACACGAGATGAGTTTTGATCCGCAATATCTACTCATGGGTAGGAAGGGGATATTCTGGCCTATCGATTGCAAACCTGCTCCCTGATACACTGCTTTCGGGCTTTTCACTAAGACGACGAATCCTTTTGCAAAATTCATTCTTTCTTCTCCACACCTTTGCAAGATCCGCTCGATACCGATCGAAAATGATGGCTCACCTCTGCGGAGTGTCGATCCTTCAGAACGGGATTCGTCCCAGCTCCTCCTGTATGTATCACAGTCGCCTAATACATAGAGTTGACGCAGTTAACAAGTTCGCACGTCCAATTCATCGGCTTATGGGAATTCAGCCGATGTGAGCGAGGGTTACTGCCGGATACCACGTATTCCGATAATCCACATAATTTCATTCCAGAAGCCAAAACCACCATCATTTTGTTCCGTTGCGGCCCGCGGAGTGGAAGAAGATGTGTGCAGCCGAGAACCACAGAGGGTCAGACGAAAACCGTGATGTCTGCTACATAGGATTCAAAATATGTGACCGTACCTCAGTGGAGTCCATGCGCCGGACCTGTGAGAGAATCAAGGGAGGTTTTTGTTCTATTTCGGACGAACATGAAGGCAAAGCTCTCGGTGTACCGTTCAACGAAGACTTCAAGCACATTAATCTATGGAAGGCGGAAATCGATCAATGCGATTTGCCGAGGCTTTCAGCTGCGTTCGAACGCTTCACCGAGGTACACGCCAAGGAGCTAGAGGGAATGGAAGTGAAATTCGCCAAATTGGTATCAAAAGTGTTCGGCGATGAGACTCGCGTCTCGGTGTGCCCCCGCCGTGGAAAATGCTTAGAGATCCACACTTTACGAAGAAAGGTCGTTGAGCATTTCAAAGAATTCAAGGAACCTGGCACTTTTGGACCATACCATCTTCATTGTTTCCTTCTCGCCTTCAAAGTCTGGAGTATAAAGAGCGAGGACGTCGAAAAAGTTGTTCGGGTATGCGGCAAGACGCACAGAGCCTTCAAAGCGCCACTGGGACCATTCGTGCTCTCCTCACGAGCACGAATTCTTTGTCAATATCCATCATCGCTTTCGGAAAATACCGCTGAGAATGGTTCGGAATGGGTTCCGAGAAGCTTGTGTGTTTTCGGGTTTTCGGAAAGGGCGGACCCTGACGAAATCCTACAATTGATCGCTCAATGGAGTTCATTCGCACTCGAAGAGAACAGTTTCAGCTGCTCTTGGGACTACAACAGCTACGCGAAACCTCGAATCGTGGCAGTTTTCGGTAATGTCCAGCAGCGAGACGATTTCCACAGGTGTTTCCTGAAGGCCCTGCGGTTGAATGGAGGGGAGGTGTCCGCTGATAATATTGACAAGAATCATCCAGGAGGTAGGAAAATCAGCGTCTACAGAGCCATGCTCAAAGATCGGGACCGTCTTTTCCATGATGCTGAAAGAAAATGTTCTGAGCAGCTGCGGAAGCTTTACCGACCGAGGGTCGATGAATCTCTTGATTTTTACCTCGAGCAAGGTGACTCGCCCTGTCAGAAATATTACTTCCACACCGACGAGGAGCTCGATGAACTTATCGCTCGTATCAAAGGAACGCTCCCCCATGGCGGGGTGCGACCAAGAAAGAGATTGCCTTTGACAGCTCAGTAAAGACGAGGGACTTCGATTAAAACAAACGAGTGGAATCAACATGCGAAGTCTGGAAACAACGGAGGGAAGGGCCAGGGCTCACGACGGGCCGCGAGTCAGAAAGCAGCAGAAAGCTTGTACTCAGAGTGACCTGCCACTGAAGACGGCACCCGCGAAGAAGTACGATATTGTTCCAATCTTCTAGGAGAAGCCCCAATGACCCACGTTCCTCCTGACCATGGTTACCACAGGGGAACACAGACGAGGTTTTTTTTGAGAATAAATGCTAATTTCCGTGAATGCAGGGTCGGTGTTCCCGATACGCAAGAGACCCAAGTACGCCCGAATGCGTCCCCTCTGAGGCCAAACGCAAAATATCGATACGTTGATCTCGAACCGTGATGATGTTTTCCTGCCGTAAGACAGCCATCCGATGGGCCCAGAAAAATCACCGTAGATAGATGTTTTCGCGTGGCCTGGGATCAATCGGATCAGCCCCTCGATTATAATTTATCTGATGTAAATGCGCTACCACTACGACCAAGATTTCGTCATCGTAAGCGCTCAGAATAATGGGAACCTCTAGGTCTTACTTAGACTAAGTCTACGGCGTGCCGTGATCACTGACGGTGATTCTGGCGTTATCCTGTCGGCTTCCCACAGGGTCGACTCTCTCATCGCGGATAAATATTCCTCTATTGCAGTGCTGCTCAAACCGTGTCCCGCGGGCCAAAAGTGGCCCGCGAGGCCATTTTTCATGGCCATCGACGCGTGATCCGTATTTTCGGGCGAGTTTTTGTTGTCCGTACATTCGGATCATTGTCTGATACACCAGGAGGCACTCGTTGGCAAAACCATGAACCTCGGCCACGTCATGAGCGTGGTCGTGAAGTGTGTGAATAAAATGATGGCCGGGACATAGAATCACACACAATTCAAAGCTATGCTGGAAGAGATTGAGGCGGAGTACACCGACTCGCTGCTCCATAACAATGTCCGGTGGGAACTGAAGGAGCGAGTTCTCGAGTTTTTGGTCGAGAATGATGAGCTGAGGGGCGAGCGAGAATTCCTGAGCGATGAAGATTGGTTGACCGACTTGGCTTTCTTAACCGATATAACCGCGCATCTCAGTCAATTGAATCTCCACCTTCAGGGATCGACAAAAATATTAGCTGCCTGTTCCTGAATCCGTTCGCCGTTCCGGAAACAAAACTTCCTGATTATCCTGCAGATCCACAGCTCGAGATAATTGATCTGAAGTGCAACACCGCTCTAAGAGATGTTTTCGGAGGCCTCCGCTCGATGCCGGATTCCAACGATATAATTGGCTTCTTGAAAAAATTGCCGAGCGATCAATATTCAAAGTTGAGATCATTCGCGCAACGGCAAGTCTGCCGATTCGGAACCACGTATCGTTGCGAACAAGCATTCTCCGCCATGAAGCCTATCGAAAGCAAGCAGCGGTCGAATCTCACAGACGGCCACTTGGATGATCTCCTTCGTCTGTCAACAACACAAATTAAACTGGACTTTGCTCGGCTGACGTCTGAGTTTCATAAATAAATCTAGAATTCACTTATTGTGACAAACAATAAGCAAACATGCGCTGCTCATATGTAAATGTGCTGTTTTCAGTCCTCCCGAAGAAGTTGAAATGGATCGAAATCTCTTGGGTGAATATTGGGCATCTGGTATGACAATTTACGCGAAACGCCTTGGCCCGCGGTAGATTTTCGGCTTGCGATTTGGCCCGCAGCGGAAATTCCGTGAGCACCACTGCTCTATTGAGTCCCTTGAACGCACCTCTCTTTGCAGCTTATCGATCGAGCCTCTCGTGAGGATGGCGCACATATTGGAACTAGGCTTTCCAGCGGATCTGGATCCGCGGATCCGGATCCGCAAGATCCGCACGATATCTACGGACCTGGATCCGCCGGATCCGAGTTTTTTGGCGGATCCGGATCCGCGAGCGATCCGTTTGAAAACGTTACTTGGGATGGCATAAGATAACTTTTTTTCGTGCTGTTTGTGTTTCCTCTCAGTAGATACAGCATGGATTTTTCTTGAATTCTCATTCTCAGAGTTTTTGGCACGGCCCTGGCATCATGGGATACTTTTTTGCCGAACCTTCAGGTTCCCCATCGAACTTGAGAAGTTGCAGCATGAAGAATTGCGTGTAGAGTACTCTTTTCAGAGCGGGGCGAAGCCAGGGTCGCTTTTAAAGTTGTGCCGCGAGGTTTTAGGAGCGATTCCACCAACGTTAGTGCAGCCCGAGAGGCTTTCAGCTCCCGCGCCTGATTTTGGGTGTAAACCGAGTGGAAATCGAACCGCAAACAGGGGACAGCATTTTATGCTCCGCAAAGCAATAGGGTGGAGAAATTCTCTCACTGAATGATCCCCCATCAGCTCGCTGCAGTCAGCTCAACGATGATGAGTTGATGAGAATAATTTGAAAGCTCCGACGGCTCGAAGGAAGTCATTCATGCGATAACTATTCCCAAAAGATCATACGATGGAATATGGAATAAGATAGAATGATCCCATCCTATGGAATATTATGAAACCGTGAGCCAACACACCCAAAATAGATCAGAGATCTCTTGCGGATTTTGCGGTATTATCCGCGGATCCGGATTCCGGATCCTCGGATCCGTGGATCCGCGGATCTGAAAATTTGCGGTTGAACCTAATTGCAACGCATTTCCAGCAGCGCTTGGAGTTTTCAAGGCCGTCTGTCTTCATGACCGTGCGGATGTTACCCCCGACTTCTCGTGTGAAGACCTTCAGTCCACTACGTAGCCACGGGAAGGGCAAGGGGACTCATGAGGGGACGTCCTACAGAAACGCATTCGGCAACATCCTCAAAAACTTTGTCCTGTTTGGTTCTTTCGAGGATCTTCGCACACGGCGTAAGATGAGTTCGCGATGAGTTTTGGCTTTTTTCACTGATGCGCGGGTTTCCATGGTCGGCTGCGCCGGTGCATAGATGTTTTATCCTCCTTATTATAACGTGTCCCCGCAAGGGTTACCAGCAAGCTCATCTGTTAAGTATCAGGCCACTTTTCCCTACTTCCTAACCAAACGTTCGTCCATCAGCTGCCTTCAGCAGGACCGCGCATCGGAGCTTCGTTGAGCCGCTACTCGTGTTGGCGGCTCGTATACATTCCGGCTATTATGGAGATCCTCCCCCGAAAGCAGCGCGAACCGGCGGATGGCACACGCAACATACTAACGGGCACATGGACGCGACTTCCGATTCCCTAGAGCGACCATCCTCTTCCGATGTGGAAAGCTGGACAGAATGTCGGAGTTACCGACTCCCGTGATAAGAATGAACGGGAAGCACGTGGGTCTTCCACTTCTGCACGACAAGGCTGCACCACATGAGTTGGGTAGGGCGGACCTTCGTTTCTCCACGACGAAACATACGCTAACACTACTATCTGATGAAGGACTGACACATTCCGTTCCCCTGATTTCAAGCTACAGTGGATTCCGCTTAATGGGACCAGCCGCCTATTCGGATCAAAATCCAAATCCCCGAATCTTCCCAGCAAAATATGTCCGGGTAATCGCACCAGAAAGTCGCTAGATCGGGCCAGTCGAGGTCGAGCTTTCGGAAAAAAATCCTCGAAAGCTATCGTTCGGCGATGATGATGGCGAGCTATTGTTGAGTTGTTCTATCGTGAACTGCGTATCGATTCGCTCCGTTCTCCCGACGCTTCCAGCCTCAACTGATCGTCAATCACGACAAACTGGTTGTCGTAGCTGAGGTCTCCGCATCGCTCTTGCAAGGAAATCGATTCGTCAGCCATCAGAGCTAACAATGAGGATACCGAGTGTCAGATTCACAGGCATGGCGTCCCGTGATATGAATTTACGAAAATTATCGATTCCGGTGATGCTTTTTCCCCTATCGCTCATTGGGACCGGCCGCTTAATCGGACCAAAATGGCCCGGTCCTGATGTGGTCCAATTAAGCGGAATCCACTGTACAACCTTTTCGCACATGGAGAACCGATTCTACGGTTCATCCCCGACTCATTGATGGAAGGGTCACGGGACGGAAGTATTCTGTCTGGAACATCAAAGGGAGCTCTCGAGTCCGTGATATGCCGAGAGCTCGGGGAACATTTCGGAGAGAAACTCTCCGATGAGAGTTCCTCTCGCGTCAGCTTATTTGAAACTCTAGTTTCCGCTATGAGAGCTTGCGATTAGATACCTAGAGATCATGGATATCGCTACAGGAGGAAATCTTAGCAACGCTGCTGTTTTTAAATACCTACTACCCTCCCTTTCGCAAAGGATTTAGCTGTTTGTAAGTGTACTACAGATAACTCGTTCCAAAGTCCGTGAGCAATCAATTGTTAATAGCAGGTCAGTTCGACTCTAGACTCCTCCATAGACTGCGCATGAGAGGCTGGTGACGCGACAAACCATTCGAGATAGAGCGGACCGGCGTCGACCTGCATATCGCTAAATCTGAACACGAGGATGCTGAGAGCTCCACTCGAATGCTATGATGAATAATGATTCACAACTCGAACTTGATCATGTCATCCTTGTGGTCTACAGAGTATGCCCCGCTGAGTTCTTCCTGGGGTTTCGCCAGCTGGTCCACAAGACTCAAATGGTCTTGA
Source organism: Neoseiulus californicus (assembly GCA_028455905.1). Lineage (NCBI taxonomy): Eukaryota > Metazoa > Arthropoda > Arachnida > Mesostigmata > Phytoseiidae > Neoseiulus > Neoseiulus californicus. Next base: position 628,380 of record JAMQGS010000003.1, read on the forward strand.
AATCCTCCTTGTCCCCGATGAGAGATGTACACGCTTCGAATGTGATTCCTGAATCGGCGCTCGCTGAAGTCATTCCAACGCCTTCAGAGTTTGTCGAAGCGCCGTGTTTTCACGGATTTCCATTCAAAGCGGAGATACGAATAACATTGGGCGATTTTTCTGCGGATCAAGGGGTGTATACGGTGAGGAGTTAAGGTCTCGAAGCGGGTTTCGGCGGCGACTGTGCAGCCAGGCCGACACGTAACCTGTCCTCTGAATTCGTAACTCCTTTTACCATATGTAATGCCACATTCCTACTTCCCAAGAAGCTCACTCAGATGTATTGAGAAAGAAATGACGTCACCGACGACGAGATCTCTGAGAAGAGCACCCAAAACGTGGTGTGCAACGTGAGAGAGTCGCCGAGGGTGGCTCGGGTTCCATGATTCGGATCTTCGAGAATGTTTGGTGCGAAAGCTCCATGAAGATTGTGGCTGGGCGTCCACCTCAGAACGCCAACTCGAAACCACTTTCAAGAGTCAATCGCTTGAATAGATTTATGATCTCACATAAAACGACGTCATTTAGCGTCGGCGGGAAACCGCGCACCCCGTCCAAAACACACCGCCCTTTCGCCTCGGGTCATCCTCGCCTGGCCTGGCCGTGCCTGCTTTAAAACCGAGCGAGACGTATTCACTCTTTGATCTGAGCGTAATCAGTCCCCACAAGAATAGAACTCGTTTTCAGGAACTCAACCGGTTTAACTTGCATGGGTGAGCTCAAAATCTACTTCTTTCCGTTTAGAATCTCCCTCGATGCGGAGAACTGCTCTTGACCTATCGAGGTACTGCCAGGTTTCTTCGTCCTGTTGCCCGGGCAGCTTACGCGGAGCTCAAGCCCTGGCGATCTGCGCAATAAGAACCGTTTCCGTGGAGCCAAGCTCGAAAAGCCTGATGCATGACAGCCCAGCTCTGTGGCTGAATGACGCGTATCGTATCGGGATGAGTCAACTTGAGGTTCATTGCTCATGACTTCATTGCCTAGCGACTCACTCGGAGAACCCGATGTTCCTGGGTTTTCCCGTCAGACTCGTTGCCTCATGCTATTTTGGATTTCTAAGGAACCTGGATTGATTGCCTTACTGACAACCGATGCCATATAGCCGTCGGTGTCGAGTTGGATAAACCACTGAAGACGGTGGTGCGTGACAACTAGTTATGACGGAGTTGACGGCATTGTGTGCTGTCAAGGCCATGCTTCTGATGGCTGCGAGAAACGGATCAATTGTCGTTGCGGACGGCTTCCACTTGTTTCTCTGTTGCCGAATCGTTTCAATCTTACTCTTCATTCGTATTCGGCCGCCAATTTGATGGCGTTTCCGTCATGCCGCGTTCACAGCGGTTCGTTCAGGCAAGAGCGGAGGGTACGCGGAGTACTCATTGTCAGATAAAGAGAAAGGTTCATCGCCAGACTATGCAGATTCTCTCCACCCGAGCTGTCGTCTCGTCTAGTTGTGGATCGTGCGTGAATTCTGCGCCGTCAAGTTCAGGATCTGCGGAGCCTAATATTAGCTGGACGTTGACCCGAGTGAGCGTTGTGGTTCCAGGTCCGATCGAAAAGATTCGGAGCTAGTACGCGTTCACGGTTCCCGCAACGCGTATAAGGTTCATGCGCCATGAACATGACAGATCTTATTCATTAACGCTCAGTTCACGCAATGAACATGATCGATTCCTGTTTCATTTACAGCTCAGGCGTACAGCAGCGAGATCGTGGAGTACGCCGCTGGCGATGCTATGAGCATAGCCCACTTGTTTGCATCGCAATGGCCATCTTGACTCGGAACCGCAAGTGACGATACTTCTCCTCGCCAGTCCACTGTAGCTTCTCTAACACCTATCTCAGTATCGGCCCTGCCACCTGCTATCAGCGGGGTCGGCAGCAGACCTTTACTAAGTCATCATTTGAATCAACCACAAAAAGAAGCTCACAATCGTTATGAATGGTAAGTAGCCGTTCCCTCTTAGGTGGTTCTTCTTCACAGCCATGACTGAGGCTCGATTGATGGTGGATGAGTAGTTACGTAATTGGGAATATGAATCTAGCTCTTCGTGAGAAACTGATCTCGTTTGCCTAGAGCAAGCAATCTGTTGGATCCGCGGTAATAGTGCTCTACGAGTCGAATCCTAATGGACGGCTTGATGGGCCGGGATGGTTCACTCGGATTGCAGCATCTTCATTCTAAATTGGTTCAGATTTTCTTGGAGATGATTCCCCTGTTGGGGCTTTCATGACTTTTCCGTTCCCACTCTCAAGTTCCAACGATCCATTTGCCAGCATTGGGATCTATTCGGGGTTTCTGCGCCGGAACAAGAGCTAGATAAAAGCTTAGCGGGGATGTTCACGAAGCTACGAAATGAATGCTCAAGGTCGACGGATACACTGTCGACCGTTTAGTGCGCAGTTGGTGCTCATCATTCTTTTGAACACGTACCGATCACCTGCACTCAACGACTCGAGATGTAGTTGATGCTTCTTAAGAACGGGGGGTCGCTGAGTTTGCTCTCATAAGAATTCCACTGCATCGAGCATCCCGTGCGCTGGTTAATCAACTAATCCTGATCGACACTTGCAGTCCTCCATCACCGGCACTGTCCTCATCGTCCTCTGAAGATCTTTCGGAGTCGAACAATGGAGCCAGCTCGGCCTCTTCGAGCGAGGCCAGCAGCAGCGAAGGCGGTGAAGAGGATGATGAAGACAGTTCCTCGCAAGCGGAGTGCGAAGATGAAAGAGCGAATCAGTTGAGCAAACTCACCCGATGGGGCCTGAGCCCACCGGTCTGGAGCAATGACTCTCACTGGTCCGAAGTCGCGACCTTCCACGAGTTCAGCGCCGTTCTGACTCAGTTGCAGGACATCCTCACGGTGCAGCTCAAGAAAGATAACTACAACACTTTTGGCAATCTACTGCACTTCTACAACGAGTTCCGGGCCAGTGGAGTCTCCAATGTTGGGAGCTTCTATCGTGACTACGATGCCCCCATCGTCAGCAATGGCTTATCGTGCGTTGGCCTATCCTTCCGTATACGAGATGCCATCGTCGAACGCCTTCCAGCGCTTAGGCGTTCCGTGGTTCTCGCCTCATGTGAAGAATGGGTGGAAGATCTGGACGAATACGTCGAGCAGCCCGATCCTGGCATAGATACGGTGAAGGAGCACGTCATGCTCGCCGTCCGCATTCTATGCCAAGAAACCAATCAGAAGGCCTTGATCATTCTGGACAGTGGCTATCACGTTCCAAAGACTATTGTCGTGACATCGGATGGGGAGGCGCCTCACACGGGTCGATTCGTACAGAGTGACACGCAGAAATCTCGTAAAGAATACGAATTTTGTTGGAAAAACGACAACTACGTCCAATGGAACATCACGGAGACTCGCAAAGGCCGTACAAGTGTGAGTATATTCCCTTAATCATGATGATACATCACGCGCATTGGGGCTGCGATCATAAGCGTCAATGTTCGATAATCACAGCAACATGAGAGAACCCGTGAGATCCGCTAACGATCATGCATCTATTCATTGCAGACTTGGAACAACTTGATCTACACAGGCGGCAACTATGAGTCATCACTCGGTTATTCCGAGAAACGGAATCTGATCTACGATTTCCGTACCGTGGTAGCGCGTGACGAGAGTGGTCCGTGTGCGGGCGTTTACGTCAAATTCAACGAGCCCAACTGGAGTGCCACTTACACTCTCTTCTACAAAGTGAGTCATCGTGTAATCGGTCCTATGACGTATTGGTTTTCACAATGAGCGTCGAATTTTCGAGCATGTATCGGTTTCCGAGGCGAGCGTCGAATTCCTGAACATGTATAGCAGTTCCCCAACGGACGGAAATTTTTTTTAGGACCTGAACGGACACCGGATCGAAGCTAAAGTACCAGTTCACTCCGTTCTCCGAGGTGCCCATATCGACTGCGCCGGTGAAATCGCGAAGAGGCTTCAGACTTCCGAAGACAAACTTCTGATCGCGCTTGAGGACATGGCTCGCATGTACGAAGACCGTTCATTCATACGAGAACTACTCTATCTGAACTACGCCGTCGATCCCTTCGAACAGGCGAAACCCTTGGTTGATTAGATGCTATGTCGAGGTCATGAGAATTGCTTCAATTTGAAATCGGTTCTGTGTTTGGAATACTTAACTCATTCTTACTGCAACGCGATTGCCGATGGCAAAGTGTTCGAATAATTCGAGGTTAATTTCGTAGAGTTGAATTATTCTGTCAGATTCGCTGCTTTGATGCTCCCCGGTGAGCAACATTCACGCTGTTCGGTACGAATTCCATGAGCGAAGCGTTCCCTCTGGATCCAAATGTTCGGATCGAACTTTGAAATTTTTGCTGCATGCTGATCAAGGGGACAACGCTATCTCGTTTTCTGATATTATTTTATTGAAAAATCCCTCAGAGCTCCGTAGAACACCAATAAAACTTTCGTTTGGAAAATCAAGATGTTATTCTCTCACTATTCCACCGAATGCGATCAACTGGTGCGAAAATAACAAAAAAATCTTAAAAAAAAAAAAAAAAAAAAACCCTAAAAAACCCCCCCCCCCCCCCCCCCAAAAAAAAAAATAACCAAAAAAAAAAAAATTCCTTCCCCCCCCCCCCCCACACCCCAAAAACTTTCCACAAAAAAAAAAAACCCCCCCCCAAAAATTTTTTATTACCCCCCACCAGACTTGGAGGGGCCTGCCGGACGTTTTGAAGCTCGAGATGGGCCCAGATCCCAGAGCAGGGGTTCTCAGGCTCGCCCTGCCTATCTAGCCCCTTAGTGTCGGCCATTCACCCCAGGAGTCGAAACTGAGCCCATCGGGGACTGTCGCGGTTAGACTGACTCCACAGCGAACTCTCCACTCCTGAGGCCGGAGCTCAACCCCCATCCACAGACCCCTTCGTTCGTGACGATGCGCGAACAGCAGTCATCCAAAATTGCATGAAACGGAGGCAGCCTTCAGGCTCACATTCCGAGCCAGCTCACTTAAGGCGCGTTTACACTACGTCATCTAGAGTGCGCATCCAGAGTGCCAGAGCCAGAGAGATCATCCACCCAGCAGCAGAGCCTATGGCCGGAGAGAGAGAGAGACGTGGGCATTTAAATGAGCCGTTGTGCTGGAGGCGCAACCGGAATTTTTTCGGAATACGCCCGCCGAGTTAAATTGTGCCGCGCCAACACGCCAAGGTGGCGACTTGAGCAAGCATTCGGTGCGATAACTTGCAGGCATCTGCGCAACGGTTTTTAATGCCCACCTCTCCGTCGCAGCCAATGGATGCTGCTGCTTGTGGATGCGCATCCGAGATGACGTAGTGTAAACGCGCCTTTAGATATATTCTCCCGGAGCTAATCTAAAGAGAATTTCAATGGAAGCTGACCGAGCTCGAGAATTGTGCGCAAAGTTCTCTGGAAGCCCTGATGAAGGCCCGGGGGTCAGCCATCGAAAAGCTCATCGCGCGCGCGGTTTGGGTGTCTCTCTCTCTCTCCGCTCTCATCCAACAGACGACACGCTAACATAAACAGACATCGCGAAGACGAAGTGACCACGTAAGATATATCCGTTGTGGATCCACGTCGGATTGAGTTGGATACAGGTTACGTGAAATTTTCCGAGTCTTCTCAGTTTTGCGACGCTCATCTTTCATGGTTTTGGTGTCTCAGTTTGAGTTTGGACTCATCGAGGAAGCGGTGACGATTGCAAGACTGTGGAAGGTAGAAGCCAGTTTTCGAACTCGTTATGTACCTTTGAAGGCGCGCGCTGCATGCGTCCAACTCGGCTGTCAGAGGTACGTATCCAAGATGCTGGTTCCCCCGTTTATCGTGCATTTTCTCAGTGTTTGCAACGAAGCGGACGTGCTCTCATCGTGCAATACAGCTCTAAAAGGCCAACTCTGAAAATGCGATCCGGTTCCTTCTACGAGTGAGTTTCGTTCGGTAATTCTCTCCTATTGAGTGCATGGCAGCAGCAGAAGCAACATCGCCATCAACCAATAGTAGAAGCAGCCGCAGCAGTCTGAGCGCGGAGCCCGTTGGATTTTCTTCTGGAAAAATTTGTTCTGCTACCCGGCTGCTTCACTGCCTACGTACTAGCCTCCTGCTTGAACCTCACCGGCCCTGTCCGTCCGTCCCTAGACGATCCCGCACGTTAAGAACAAGCTCCATCGAAACCCACCGGCCCGTTTCTGCGCTCGAAGTGGAGTATTCGCACGTTACGTCGTGCATGTATGTTTCTCTGTGATCGACTTCGTATACCACTCGGGTAAATCATGTCAGCTATGAACGCATTCACATCGAACACCTTCTCCGGTGACTTGGGCCTGCAACAAAAAGTACATTTCCTGGTCATTCGAATGAGCAAGTCATTCTTTCTCTGGATTGGTGATGATTCCAAAATGTTCTCGAGCTTGAGTGTGGCGATGCCTCCGAGTCCCGGATCGTCGGAGGCCGTGTCGTCAAAACTAATCACTGGACAACAAGGCACTCTGAGTCAGATGATATCTCAAAAGCTCGCGAAAAAAACCGCCTGTCAAGTTTTCGTGAGCGTCAATTTGAGTTTTTGCGAGAAACAAACGGAACTCGATTTAATGAAACGGATCTTGGAGGAAATGACATCGCACCCAGAGTACTTCTTCGAACCCAAAGAAGAAACGTCGTGAACTGCGCACACCTTAAGAACTTCTCTGCGCGACTTCTGTACACTGCTTTGCTAGACGTTGCAGTACTGCCCGTTGGATGTTCATGGAAGCCTGCCTTATGTTGCTGATCCTGGAAATAAAATCCTGGAAATTTCAATTGGCTTCCTAATTTTCGTTGTCTCCGTTCATGATTATTTCTCGAGATTCTCTCTATAGTGAATGAGGGGTCGGTTGGCCGACCGGGTCTTGGCCGCCTGTGAGAAGTTTATATAAGATTCTGCAAGGATCTTTAGTTTTCTGTGTGTGTTTCGCATTCGAAGTCTCTCCTGGAAGTGTATAGTAGAACGAATTAGCCTATAGAGTTCCTAATCGCTATTTCCGGTCAACTAGTTTGTCCCAACGGGGGAGAAAGACTCAGTTTAAACGCCGTAGAAGAGCGTTATCCACCAGTGGAGAGAGTGCACTCGACAGTATTTGCACCGTTCATACTCCACGTGGGTGAGTGTGGCGCTCTGCATGCTTATTCCTATAGAACTTCCTCAGGATTATTCGAGTAGACGTGAGCACCTCTGCAGGGGTCAGATTGTACTTCTGCGGACAACCGCAAAGGCAAATTCCTGAATGACGCTTTGTCCATAGGAGAGAAGACGACGACGAAGACGAAGATATCAGTGTTCTCTCAACGCACAGCACGCACACGTCCTCACTAGGCGGCGCGTCATCGATAACCACCCATCACCACAACTGTCCTCACCACAGATTGAGTCAACCGAACTCCTCGTTGTCAATTCATAAGCCTGTCGAAGCAACGTGCGATGTGAGTTCTAATGCAAAAATGGAAAACTCCCTATATTCAACGCATTCAAGCCATAGGTGAAGTTTGGGGGTCTTAATATCCTTAGAGGTGCCCAGAAAATCATCTTCTGGTGAAGCGAGCGAAACCTTGTCAGCCAGTTGTAAGGTTGCTCACTTTGTCCTCAAATCTCTGAAGGTTGTCGAGTCAGCTCTTAAGCGGAAGAACAAAGGAGCTTTCTTTTAGGGAACCTCAATCCCTCTGAGAGGACAATAAATAATTTATTGTCTACTATATATTGCTCTGTAATTTATCGTTTTTCTCGTTATGAGAGACTCATTCTCTGAGCCCTCGAGCAGTCGTAAACGAAGTTCGTACGAGAAGCAGTCAATTACGATATCAGCATCGGATGGTCAGATAACTGCCGGCGCTTCATGACAATCACAGTTGACGGAGCACATTCAGATGGAGTCGTCACGATGTCCACGTAGAGGATTGAAACTCTGATATGAAGGGTCGAAACAGTGTTGGCAAAGATGGAGAACCCCGAAGCGGTCCGGCCTCGTCATGAGGATCGATCGCGAATGCCCAGTTCGCGTCTCCCGAGTTTAGAGAATATCGGGACGTCATTGACGAAGTACTCCGGGGGAGCCCCTCTAGGTTCTTCAGATGTTCCGAAATCTCAATCATTGTCGAAGGCGAACTCAGCGTGTCATTGTCCCTGAGGCGAGCACGAAACCGGGGACAAGTGCCCTAGCTTCGCAGACTTCAAGTTTGTTATATCTTTGCAGACCCACGTTTGGTATCTCTTGCTCAAAGTCAGCATGAGCATTTTGATGGCTACCGGTGTAGCAGTCCTCGCGAGTTTCATGTACAATTTCCCAATCATGCAGAAGGTCGAGCTGAAGTCACTGGAGAACGCTCTTCACAAAAACCTTTATTGCCAGCACGCCGCCATAGATGGTGAGTTACCCTTGAGAACAAATCAAATGCGCATGAAATGCTTGCCCGCTATGTTTCTCTTTGAAGATATTCATTTTTTCTTTCATTTGCAGCCTTAATGGGACACATCAGAGGCTATGTCGAACGAAAACACGAAGGAGTGGTTGTACTTTTCCTAGCGGGCTCAGAGGGTTCTGGCAAAACGCTGACAGTCGACACGTTTCGAGACGTGAATCCAAAATGGAAAAAGATCGTGGCCACACACGAGCAGGTACGTGAGCAGAGTTCTTGTCGTCTGGAAAAAAAAAGCCCTGTAAGCCTCAATTTTTTCTCGGAAGCTTGGTGCGAGACGATTATTGAGCACAATAGCGAGTTCCCGTGCGAATCTCCGGGGAGTTTGGAGAATCGGAAAATATCCACAAATTTCAAGTGAGCGGGATTCCAGGGTGATCTCAACCAGCTAAGCCAAGAGCAGCTAATAGCTACGGTACGGGGCAATATTCACACGTCGACTTTGAATTTCTTATTCATTGACGATATCCCGAATCTCACGGAGGGCACGCCATTCGTCGAGATGAAACTCAAACCCATATTACGAGCCCTAAAGTTTGGGAAGACACTTGTGTTCCTTGTGATCACCTCGTATGAAGGAAATACGGTAAGTAGCAACAGGAGAGGCCTCTAATCTAATAAAAATGACTATGACTATCTAATAAACATGACATATGAGGAATGATACGGGATCACCTCTCTCCCCCGGAATCGTTGAAGAAGCAGTTCCTGATCTGAGAACTTTTTTTGCAGAGTTTACCAAAGTTTCTCACAAACGAGTACGAGCATCAGACCATCTTGTACGAAGCGATGCCGCGGCCATGCGTGGAGAAGTGCGCTGTCGATGTCATCAGAGCGCTCGATGCAAATCCACGTTACATCGACATGGAAGCCCTTGTCGACCGAATTCACTTCGACGACGTGGATGGAGTTCAAGTGTCGAAAGACGGCTGCAAAACAGTGCCTATGACTGTCGCTAAATTTCTCTCTGAAACCGTCATTCAACAAGAAAGAGAGCACGAGAGCCAACACCCCGAGCAAGAACCCAACGAACTGTGATACCGCCGGAAACGAAACCATTTTGAGGAAATTGCTGAGGATGATCGGGCTGAAGTTCGGAGAGCACATCGAATTTTCCCACGTTTACATTATCCGTCGGCTAAGGGGGGCGGTTTTTCTGAGAGGGCAATATTTTCGTGTTGCCTGACGTTTTTTCCTGGTTGTCAAACGGGGTAATCGAACTCACAGAGGCCGCATTTACGAAGATTTTAGATTCCCGCCCCGGGCGACACTTCGCCGGGTTACGCCCCCGCGTCTGCTGATTCTTCCATCGGGGATTGTGAAGACCATGAGTGAATGTGGGCGTGTATTTTATACATGTAAATATCCATGTATGTAATGATACTGATGTGAGCTCTGTAGGCCAAGCTCCGAGGCCTGAGGAGCTCGCCGAGAGAAAATGCCTTGCAAAACATTGTCGCTGAGGAGGAAGAAAGGTCAACCCTTCAAGTGGACGCTTCGGAGCTAACGACGCGAAACGACAGGGAAGCTGTGAAAGTCGTGCGTCCACATCTTTCGACTCCTAGTATTACTCTAACAGGAAATACGGTGCTACGAGTGGACCCGAGTTGATGGATGTCGGGCGCGTGCCAACAGCAGTTGATTTTGGTCACGTTTGGCGAAGTATATTCGCGGTCATTTACATTCTGACTCGGTATTGAGCCGAGTGACTCCCGTATAAACCCGCGTCTCCTCTTACTTGGGACCACAACCCTCACTCGCGACGCAGTTGCCATATGATTTCCCAGATCTTATTCTCGTTCCTAGTTTGCGTCCTGGCTGTTGTGACTGCCCAGATGATGCGTGAGTATCTAGCTTCAATTCCATTTTCGAACGGAAATCGGTCTCAGTTCCGTGTTCGCTACCTGAATTTCTCTCGAAGTATTTGCTGTGACCGCCAGAGATAATTTCAGTTCTTGACCTAAATCTCGCTGGCCTTCCTAAGTGTTCTTGCGTCTGTGTGCGCGTACTTACAGCAGAAACGGGTCAGGGCCAAGGCGGGCAAATGAACCCTATCGTGAACCCATTCGGATTTCTGGCGGCGATGAACCCCATGAATTTCCTGCAACCGTTCATGGGTCCCCTGCAGGGTCGATAGGGGCAAGACCAAGATGCACGACGTCTTCGCTCGCCCAGAGTATCCATTCCGGCTGGTTCGGATGCGGAAGCGATTTCTTTCGTTCGAGAGACGGTCATTCTTGTGGCGATGATTGGAACCCTGAGCGACGGCGGCAGATTGCGCTGCGTCGAGGCCGACTGGATTCTGAAACTGATCTTTTCCTCGATGCCGAGTCCTCTCAGAGGGAGAATTATTCGCGTGACCAACAAGGCTGTATGAAATGTTGATCTTTGACCGAAGACTTTGCATCGGGTTTGTTGTTTCTGGAGCGAATCTGAATAAATATTGTGCGAATCGTTTCAAGGAAAGCATCGGGTCTTTCTTGACTTCAAGAAGAGCTTCTACACTCTCTCCCCGGGGATCTATTCAATGTTGCGTCATTCCTGATGGAGCTGTTCCCAGAGAGAACGCCTGCGTACCCATATAGTTCCCCACAACAACGCAGTGGGTCAAACACTGACAGACTATTTGGTGCCGTTCACATATGTGATCTTTTGCTCCAGCTCATTCTTATTTTTTTTTATTTATTTATTTATTTATTCACAGCAAAGGTTTAGCGAGTAAAGACTGCATATAACCTGTAAAACAGAAGATTTGTACAAGAGTTCTAAAGATTTACGAGATAACGCTTAAGCCGCTTTTTGAAGCGCGGGTAGCTATCAAGCTTGCGAATCTCATCTGGGAGGTCGTTCCAGGTAGGGGGGATCCGCGCAAGGGGGCCTGAGGCTGCAATTCTAGTACGAGTGTAGGGGACCCTTAGGTCGAGAGGATTATGCCGCCTCACTGAGGTAACAGGTTTGAATTCGAAGCAGAGAAAGGGCGGCAGTTTGTGACGCAGTCCCAAGTAGGCAAGGCAAGACAAGCGGTAGGTATGGAGTTTACTAACGGGCAGAAGACCAAGTTTTTTGTAGTAGTTAGAGACGGACGTGCGAGGTTTGAGCCCGAGGATAGCTCTCAAGGCGTTGTTCTCAATCGTCTGGAGCGATGAGATGAGTTCCTTGGATGCAGAGCCCCAAACACAGATGCCATAGGACAGTTGACTGACGAAGAGCGATTTGAAGACCAGAATCAAATTAGTTCGAGTGAAACCAAGTCGGCGTAAGCGGTGGAGACAAAAAACGATGGAGTTAAGCTTGCGGCATGCGGCAGAAATGTGTTGGTCCCACGCGAGGTTGGAGTTGAGAATCACACCAAGACAGGTAGCATGAGGAGAGGAGGTGAGAGGGGCACCCTCCCAAAACACAGGGTGGGCCGGCATATGTGCCTCTCTGGGAAAGGGGAACGTAATGAGAAGAAGACTAGCTGAGTTTTGCTAGCATTAACCCGATTATATACCCGATACAAAAACAGATAGATATTAACGAGCTCGAATGGCTCATGACAGGTCTGCTCAGTCTGACTGAACACAATCCCCGTCCATAAATACAAGTTTATGAGTTTATTCAATCGGAGATCTCCATAATGCGATCTTTCTCGCCCTACAGTGAGTTTCCATAATGTCGGTCATTTGAAGAGTGGAGTCCATTCTTTCAAAATACTAGGGAATGTCGAAATCTGGCGAGGTTACTGGTCGTTTCGTGAACGCGCAGGAGGGAAGCTTCTCCATATATGATCTCAATGAAAAACTCGAGAAGCCGTTGGCCAATAGAGCTCTGTCGACGAGTGCTTTGAAGGAATTCGCGATTATTTGTACAGGTTCGCTGTTGATTTCCATGCTTGCTGTCGGGTGCTTCTTGAGGTTGTAGTCGAGGTCGAACATAAAACCCCAATAGCGCAATTGAGCATAGCTCTGGTAAGACTGAGCCTGAATGCGAAGTGCGTCTTCTCCACAAGTCAGACAGACGGGAATATCCTCTTCATGGATATTGCATAGGACGTCAGCGTGTCGAGCGTCGCACATTGTACAGATGAACTCAACTTTCTCCGCTTCAACTTGGAGGAGCTGCAACCGCTTCGTGAGTTGGTTGCATAACTGCTCGATCTGCGGGAGCAGTGGGCTATGGCACTGACCACAGTTCGAGAACAGGAACTTCCATTCACCATCAACATTCTGGAACGAAAACCAGGGATTCTTAAGCGAACGGGCCATAAATCGATCTCAGGGAGAGTCGAATCCGCTCATTAGGATGATTTCCTTCCTGAAATATGGGCCAATGTCTCAGGATTAAGGATCTCCAAAGGTTGGACTTCTTGGAACTCACCGCGAAAACTGTCCCGTCAACCGATATCGGAGCATTGCATTTCGTGCAGTTTACCGTGAACGCTTCGACATTTTGGAAAAGTTCCGAATCGAGGCTACTCGGCAGCAGCAGGGAAATCCCAACGTTGGCGTCAGAGTCGACCATGCCAGAGGGATCGAAGTTTGTTCGCCTGTTATACTTGCTTGGGTCGAGTCCTGAAAAGAACCATCATGGTTATGCATCTCGAGGCACATCGCGGACGGCGTGAGTATCACGACGGGACGCCCATCAGGTCCCGCAGAGTGTCGATAATCATCTCCGGAAGGCCTCAGGAACTTCACTGAAGCAATCGAAAAAAGCTTTGAGCGTCGCAAGGCGTATAAGAAGGCAACAAACCTAAACATTGGGCTACAACTGCAGCGTCCGTTCCTCGTATGGGCTCAACGAGACGTGAGACGACTGGGAAGACTTGTTGAGAGATATAGTAATCCCTGTCCACGGTGAGCTTGTTCGCGAATTCCTTGGATTCGATCTCCTCTTTACTGTACGCACGTTGCGTGTGCGGATTTTCAGTTCCATCCTCGCAGATGACATACCGCACTGTGTCGCCAGCGCGCCACTTTTTTGCGCCTCTAGCATTGAATCGCTTGGCCACGATAACGTGGGACTGGTTTTTCGCATCCGGGTAGTCTTCAACATTTTTCGTTAGCTGCTTAGTGATTATATAGAGATCGAAGGGCAACGTGTTGTCGTTCACTTTCTGAGCGATGTCTCGCAAGTAGTTGTGCACTGCGTCGACGGCGTCATCTGCGCTGAGTGCGCCCGCGAGCAGCGTCTCTACAACGTATCGTCCAGTTTCGCGAGCCAATACAGACCAGTCTCTTCTGACTATGTCGAGTCCTTTGATTTCGATCTTCTGACCGGTCACTGCACCATCGGGGCCGAAAATCAAGGTGCAAGCCGCGTATTTCTTCTTCTTCAACAGAAGCATAGCTTTGAATACACCATCCACTTCGATTTCGAGTCGCTTGTATTGGTCGTTGATTGCTTTACTCAGCTTCCTCCCAATGTCTCTGACTTGCGCTATGTCTCGAGTGCATGTGTTGATCATAATTGAATCTGTATCTCCGTAGATGATCGAGTAACCCATCGACTCAGCCATGGATTTCGCGCTCATCAGGATATCACGACCTCTTTGCGTGACTAACGCGGCGATGGGTTTCGCATAGAAACGAGAGCCCTGCAAATAATTCGCGTTAAGTACCGGGACTAAGTATTTGGTACTGAAGATGCTTTTATAGTTTCTCTACCGTCTGAAGCAAAAAGCAATGTGCTCAGGCGGGGTGTAGCAATATGCTACCCGAGCCGGTGTGGAATGACGCGAAAGTGTAGTGAAGCTAAAAACCTTACCTGGAATCCCAAGCATCCGTACATGGAGTTCGCCGTCAACTTTAGAGCTTTCTGTCTGATGTCGTATTGTAGGATCTTTTCTTTCGAAAGATTCGGAGTTTTCAACAGATCTTTCACTGTACGACGATTCTCCACGAGCTTCCGGATTTCGAAGGGAAGGACCCCAGTGTCGACAGTTTTGTGTGGGATCTGGGCTTCCCAGTCGGCCTCCGGGGCGGTTGGATTATCCTCCGGTGGCGTAAGCCCGCAGGTTGTGAAACACAAGTTGTATTCTTGGATGATCGATGGATACAGGGAATTGAAATCCATCAGCAGCACCATCGAGTCGTAGAAGCCAACGATTGGATCCAACACAAGACCTCCGGAGTACGCTGGGCCTTTCTTCTTGTCGTCGGCTTTCTTCTCGGAGGAGTCGTTTTGCTGCTTGCGCTTCTGCGAGCGTCGGGTTTCCTTGTCGGGCACGATGAAGTTCTTGTTGGTGAAAGCGTGCAGTAGGAGGTACTCGTTCCTCAGAGCGCGCCCTTTCTGCAGCGTCTGGGTCTGGGACACGGAGAGGAATCGATATATTTTAATCCTAGGCACAAAATACGGCACGCTTCCCTCTGGGCCTAAGGATGTTCGAGACATAGATCCGATTGAGTGGAATACGAAAACCCTTCGCTTACCAGAGTATTGCCACAAATAGTGGTGATTTGCGACGCTAGTGGCAGGACATTGAGCTCTGCGAGGAGCCTGATGACAAACTGACTCTCGGCCATGATGTGCTTACAGAGTTTTATCAAAGAAGGTGACCTAGAGAGCATTTCTCTGTAGGCCTCAGTCGGGATTTCTTCGTGCTGTCCATTCAAGACGTCGCTGACCAAATCACTGAGCTCGTAGCTTTTCGCTTGGATCAGTTCTTTTGCAGATAATTTTGTGTCGCAGATGACTCTACCGGGCAAGAGTTGAGTACGGTCTAGCTTGGCCACATTGACGTGCTGTATGTTGGAGCGAGAAAGACGCGACAATGCCGAGGGCTTCACGATCTTGTGGCGTTCCATCGCTGTCAAGATCGCCGGGAGCGTGAAACTGCTGGCGTCATGACCCTGAATATCGGAAAAATCCCGTGAAGTCCTCAACGATAGAGTACCCTCAATATGTGCGCTTCTTTCTTACTTACCACAACGATGTCGGGGTCTAGTTTGGTCATCTGGGAATTGAGTTGAGAAATGAGCATCCTCTCATTGTCGCACGGCTTGATTCTGATCTTCTCGCTGGCTGCCTCCTTCTTGAAATCATACGGAAGACTTCTGTCACTCGGGCTGGTCACAAAACAGAAATGTTGAGTGAATAGCCTCTGCGGAGGAGGTTTGGTCAAGGGATAATCGTCGTGCAGCAAGCCCGCGACCATTACAACCTGCAAATTATCGGATGATGACTCAGATCTCAGCTTCATGTCTCATGTCCCAAAAAAATCGACCCATGAATTCGGGCAACGCATTGAATGAACCGGCCTTCTGACCTCGTCTTTGGAATTTTTCTCGTTCCTCACGACTCTCGCTTGGAGAGTCAACACACTCAGATTTGGAGGATCTGATTGCACGGAGCTGACCGAGAGATTCTTCAGATCCACACATTCCAGCTCGAATTTGCAAGTCGTATTGTGCAGCTTGGATGCATCTGTGATCGGAGGATATTAGACTTCGGGTCATCCCCGCGACTAGAGATGATACTGTGGCCGTTCTGGCCTTATGGTTCGTACTTACCGGGGTGTTTCACTTCGAGCCAAGATGGACCTTTGAGTTTACGATCGAGGATCAGAGCCTCTAGACTAGATGTGTTTGTTCCAAATACTCTAGAGAACGTTCTTCCGGCCAGATCGGCGGGGAGCGTGTTCATAGCTTTCGCCGGATTGTATTGGACCTCGAGATACTTTGCTTTGCGCGGCACTCCTGGCGTAGAAAAAACGAACTGCTTCTCGCTCTCTTTGCAACGGAACTCTTTGATTCCATGCTGCTTCAGAACCTCTTTGACCTCGTCGTAAACCGACTGAAACGACATCGGACTCGACACTCCGTTCTCGTTTTCTTCTTCTTTCGGGAGGAAGAACAGCTTTCTCGGAATGTTCTTCACCATGACAGCAGAACTGACGGAATTATTAGCGCAGATTGTTTTCCCGAAAATACAGACGGTGCCAGGGTGCGCATATGCGTCTTCATAAGCGTCCAGCCAGAACATCCGGAAAACCTGGAAGAAGCAGCCCGTTACCTTCTCGTAAGATCAGAACGAAAGCCCCCGTGACTAACTGTCAACAGCGGAAACTTTTCCACGACTCTTCAGATAGGGACTTACTTTTTCCCCTTCGGCGTTGTCTACCACGGGCAAATCGGCCGGCAATTTCGGAGCGACTTGGGGTTTCTCCTCGAACGTTTCTTCGAAATCGTCCTCGTTGAAAGCGTCCATGTTCACCCTGTGAATCCGGCAGCTTTCAGTCAACATTGTCCTCACGGATGTCGAGTGCGGTATCTTGCGAACGAACAGATCTAGAGGAGAAGGAATCTTGACTCACTCTTTGAAGCCGTTCGAAGTCGTTGGCTGCTCCAATTGCGTCGGAATCTCTTCTTTGATGGTGGGGATTTCCGATTTCAGATGGTCTTCCACGACCGTTTCAGAGTCTGTATCAGGCTTGGTGGTTACTCCCTCTTCGACTTGCATTGCATCCACATCCTGAAATCCACATTATCAGAATTATTTTGTTGTCGACAGCGCATGAGCCCTGATACGGGATCGTCGTTCCGGGCATCTGAATGCGATCACATTACCTCTACGATATCCTCCTTTACAGCTGGAATATCCGGGATACTGCCCATGGAATCCTCGTCATCTTGGACAGTCACGATCTCGGGGGCGGGCTCTTCCAAAACCTTTGAAGTCGTTCTAGGGGGCTCGGGAGCTTTGGGTTTGACCGCTTGTTTCTGGGGTGCGCTCCGTTGAGGTGGCCGAGCAGCTTGCGGCTTCCGGGTCGACGCGAATGGGTTCATGGATCCCTGAAACGAGCGCGGAAAACTTCTATGAGACCCCGTCTCATACGATTCTCGAAGAATCGGGGATTCACGTCAATGGATTATTCGCCCGATGACGAATACCGTGAGGTCCTGTACCTCGCTCTTCTGCTTTTTCAGTACGTTCCCTCGAGGAATATTTTCCTCCTCATCATCGTCGTCTGCATTGAGACCTTTCGATTTCATCAGCTGCTCGAGAAGCTTGTCATCCTCCAAGGAGGCATTCTCAGCCTTGCGTTTGTGCGGTGCCGCGAGAAACATGGATCTGTAATGTATGTTATCATGAAGAAACAACCTCCAAACGCCATCTCCGATACAACCGATCTGACGAGGCTTTGTCGAGCGTGATACCTGATGTTTCCGGACTTGGCGGCATCTTGTCGCTTCTCCTTCGCTCCCTTTGGAGCCTTGTATGACACTTTGGGCTTGTTCTTCCTCTCCTCTTCCTCAGCATCCTGATATTCGTCGTCGAACATCTCAAACCCATTGTCTTTGTAGTCGCCGCTCTCGTCAGCAATGAAACCGGACCTCCGTTCACTGACTCGCTTATTGTACTCTTCTTCAGTGACGTCTTCAAAGAGGTCATCTTCAGTTTCGATAAGATCGTACTTTGTTTTCTGGCCGGATTTCACTGCTTTGAACTTCTCTAGAGCTGCCAAGCGTCCCGAGCGATCAGACCGAGCTCTCTTGGACCGGCCCGCCGCCAATGAATCTGGAATGTTGCGCTTTCGTATCTCTGCCGTACGCGTCAATCATGAGGGAGAAAATCAAGGACGGAGGAATCTCAAAAAGGATCTTGCTCATCCATCAGAACGCTCGAAAGAGGTTCCATCCTGCCGAACTTTGATTGGGAAAGCCAGCTCACCGTCAGCCATTCCGGGTCCAACTCTGTGACCTGCGAGACTATAGGAACCTGTTCTATCCACACAGTTATATTAGCACTACGTGTGTTCCGAGAGTTCACCAGAATTGTTCGCGATCTCCGACTTCGAGAAGCACTACACTCCGCTGTATTATTTCTGGCGCCAAAGTATCCGGACGTGCGCGGACCTCACCAGGTGGCGCTATATCACCTGGGTAGCTCTAGGATCAGATGCTCACAAACTCCTCGAACCGGAATCATTGACATTGGGAAAACTCGGTGTTTGAGCCGCTCCTGGCCACTGAACAGCTCTAGCAGCATCTTGGTGGCCAGGATCGTTTCATAGAAAAGGACTGGCCGCTGTTTCTCGCTACCATCGTTCCGAAAGTTGCTGTCGGCTGCTCCAATGTTTTGTTTAGTATATGTCATCCTCTGTTTACATCAGGAGCAGACGGTTAGAGTCAGAGCAACAAGATGGGGATTATCGAACCGAGTCAGGGCGATGCAAAAGTGAGTAAAATTCATTCAAATCGGAAGTGTTTTCGCGTTTCGTGGTGCCCCAGACTTCCTCAGATGTCTGGAGTAACTTTTGAATCCGACGGGAAAGCTCCTCGTTGCTAACTTACGTCTAGAACGCTCCTTCAAGTCATCACGTCCGGCTTCGCAAGGAATGCCTTGTCATCGTTCCTTCATAGGTTACGGTTCTAGAATTGAGATGCTCCGCGTACAGTGCATAGGTCCACCAGTCTACGGGAGCCACCGTTCCCGCATCCAACGCTATGGATATTGTTTGCGGACTTCTCAGAGCTCTTCACGAGCCACCGTCATTACAGACGTCAGCTGTGTCCTGGGACTTCTGTCTATCGCAGATGCCAATCAGCCGTTTGATTATATATACGACCAATATTCTAACGATTCCCATTGGCAACATCAGTTCTGTTCCTTGAGATTTGCAATGTAGACGAACACGCCTTAATACGTATGTATTCTGTCGTTCCAGATGGAAATCGAGGCCCCCTCGGGCAAGGAGCGTGAGGGCCTCAAACAATATTACATCGCGAAGATCGAAGAACTTCAGCTCGTGGTCTCGGAGAAAACACAGAACTTGAGGAGACTTCAAGCACAGCGGAACGAGCTCAACGCGAAGGTTCGGATGCTGCGCGAGGAATTGCAGCTTCTTCAGGAGCAAGGGTCCTATGTTGGCGAAGTGGTGAAGCCGATGGACAAGAAGAAGGTGCTCGTTAAGGTCCACCCAGAGGGCAAGTTTGTGGTCGATATCGATAAAAACATTGACATGAGTCAAGTTACCCCAAACTGCCGCGTGGCCCTTCGAAACGACTCCTATACTCTTCATAAGATTCTCCCGAATAAGGTCGATCCTCTCGTTTCTCTCATGATGGTTGAGAAAGTACCCGACTCGACGTACGAAATGGTCGGTGGCCTCGACAAGCAAATCAAGGAGATCAAAGAAGTCATTGAGCTCCCGGTGAAACATCCGGAGCTCTTCGAAGCGCTCGGTATCGCTCAACCCAAGGGAGTGCTGCTTTACGGACCTCCCGGAACTGGGAAAACGCTGCTGGCGAGAGCTGTGGCTCATCACACCGACTGTACATTCATCCGCGTCTCGGGGTCGGAGCTTGTACAGAAGTTCATCGGAGAGGGCTCGCGTATGGTCAGGGAACTTTTCGTTATGGCCAGAGAACACGCACCTTCCATCATCTTCATGGACGAGATTGATTCGATTGGAAGTTCTCGAATTGAAAGTGGTTCCGGTGGTGATTCAGAAGTGCAGCGAACGATGTTGGAGCTGCTGAATCAACTCGATGGCTTCGAAGCGACGAGAAACATCAAAGTCATCATGGCCACCAACAGGATCGATATCTTGGATTCAGCTCTTTTGCGGCCCGGTCGAATCGACAGGAAAATCGAGTTCCCACCCCCGAACGAAGAGGCACGTCTAGACATTTTGAGAATCCACTCACGGAAAATGAACCTAACGAGAGGAATCGATTTGCGGAAGATCGCTGAAGCGATGCCTGGAGCCTCTGGGGCTGAGGTAGGTTGAAGCAGCTTTCATGACTGATGTGAGAGATACCACAATGATCGCCGTTTGATGGCATCATAGTCTCTAACTCATTTTTACTGATCTACAGGTGAAGGGAGTATGCACTGAGGCAGGAATGTATGCCCTACGTGAGCGCCGAGTACATGTCACACAAGAAGATTTCGAGATGGCTGTCGCTAAGGTGACACAGAAGGATGCAGAGAAGAATATGTCTATCAAGAAACTCTGGAAATAGGAGTTGAGTTTGAAAGCGCAACAACCTCGCATAGCTCGAGAGAAGAAATCGTTTCGAATCAACATCATGACAGTGTTGTTCGAAAGTCAAACTATCAAACCGGACCACAGACATCTTATCTCATTGACGGTGCTCATCGAGAATTGGTCGCTTCGGTACTGTAATCTCAGCGAACACTAGCGACTTTCACCGTATCTTCTGCTCCACATTTCCATGTTCACGGCCGAACGAAATAAATGAAAAAAGAACGAGCATAACCCTCTCATCTATGACGGTGTCCTCGGGATCAAATCAACAAGTTCTCTTATGTTAGACTGAAACGCAAGCACTTGTACATTGGGCCGCGTATTAGGTGGCGAAGACTCCTGATCATTTCCGAACTTTTCTGAGGCATTCGAGCTGTGAGGTGAAAAACATTACCCAATGGTGGCTTTCCAGAAAAACTTGATCCAGTTCTCCGACAATAAGCAGGCGTTTACTGGGCCATCAAAGACTCTAGAGCAACTTTCTGTATATGTTTGTGTGTGCATTATTTGATGTTCGGGAGCCCGAAAGCGCTCGAAAATCTCGACACATGAGAGCAATGACGAAAGCGCGGTTCCCTCTGGAATCATTAGTGTGAACAATTCTCTGATCGCCTCCGAAAACAGTCTTGGAACAAGGTTGAAAGTGATGAATCACTCGTCTAGCCACCGGAGCTAACGATTTCCTCAAGTCTTCATTTATAGTTTGAGTTTTCTGTAATCACGATCGTCTGGTGCGGAACGCGTCAGAAAGCTTTGCCAGAGCTCCCAGGAACGCAAGATTCCCATCATTCACGGCATCTGTTGGCGATGCTGTCTGAGCGAAGGCTTCGCACTTTTTCTCTCCTGACTTGTAGGGTTCGCAGGCCGAGGCGATGAGCTCTCCAACAGCGCCTGAAGTCAACTGTTCGTTGAAAACTCCGGCTTCTTCTCCACAGATCCGTTTTGTTTCATCCACGACACATGACACGTATTCGTTGAATATGCAGCATCCGTGAGGTATTTTCTGCCTCAGTGTTCTGCCGATGGCTGCTTCCGCAAACACGTCCACGTTTCTCTCAAACGATCTCATGCATCCCAGGATGTGTGCTGACATCGAGTTTAGACATGTTGCCATCTCTAGATACTTCCTGTGCTCTGGGGTGGAGGGGTCGCATCGGATCTCTCGTTCGTCGTGAACGGCGTCCATCATGAAGCGCGCGATGCCCTTGACAACGCCTGTCGTACAGTTGTCAGTTCGTTGTTTTACGCATTCCTCTGCAGCTTCCTGGCGGCGGCAATGCTCAGCCAACACGATTTCGTTGACAGGTGCTCCGAATACTCCGTCAACGACGCCGTACACCATGAGGTTCATGCCGCAGTCATTCAAGTAGGAGTAACTGCAATCTGCCGCGGGCTCGTTGGCTCTCACATCAAGTGCAGCATTTCCGAAACAAACTAGGATTAGGAGGATCCTGGAACGGGATGAAATAAACCTCATGAGTCGGTTATGCAGAAGGTCCAGAGTTCAAGAGTAAGAGTAACCGGGAAATTAGAATGGTACCATGACGGTCTTCCCTGGCTGTTGCAGTCAGTTGGCGATTATAGAACCATTTAGTGAGAAGCGATGGCATATCCACCTTGAACGAATTCTCCCGACGGAAAATCTCATTGATCATCCCCTCGCTTTACCATCAGAGTTCGGCGGAGTTCGCCCGATGTTAAGGCATGCCATCGACTCGACACCGACAAATGGAGCGAGCACAAGTCCTCCAGAGGTCACGATAGGACTGACACGTGAGTTTCCCCAATCTGATCGAGCCGTCCGAGTACCAAACCCGGTGATTTCTGAATTCCGTACGATTCCTTTGAGCCTTACGATCATTGCAGTGGAGATGCTGTTGTTAGATGACCATTAGCAGAAATTCCTTATTCAACTTACGGTAAGTCCATTGCGCAAAGAAGCAGCGAGGCAAGTGACTAAAAGATTCAACGCTGGCTGAGTTTTGCTATAAAACAGTCCGTGAGGCCTTGGCATGATGACAAACGATTCCTCGGCAAGTTCTCGCCCGAGGATCTCCTTCCACTGACTACCAGAAGAATGGAGTAACCACGGAAGAGGGATATCTCAACTTCAATCACATTCTCCGTTCGTCCATCGTCATCTTGGAGTGAAGAGCGATTTTGGGTTTTATATCGAAAGAAGTCCGATTTATCGCGATCGATTTCCCTTCACGTTCTCGGAGAGAATCTTGCCACGTGAAAGATTCATAATTCGTCGTGAATTCCGAACAAATAATGGAACGTATGGCCAAGTGAGCATATGGTCAGTAACCTCTTCTCAAACTTCCATCTTGCCTTGGATGAAGCTGAATCTGGCTCGAAAGACAAAGCTCAAGATTTGTGCTTCCGTTCGCGTCGCGCAATCTGACATGAGTGGAGCCGTCAATGATTATTATGCTTGAACACTTCCATGACTGGAAAAGTCTCTCCGAGCCTCAGTGCCCGTCGTGGGGGGATTACGTCAGTTGGCGATGTCGCCCAAGAGTGCGCATGTCCTTGAACTCTCGGCTCCATACTAGAACCTCCGCGTGAAACTCTGAATAGAATAGAATACCGGAGTACCCAATAGCTCAACACGGTACGCAATAGTAGCTTTGGTTTCGACAGGGTGAGCCAGCCCCCCAAAGTAGACCAGTCTGAGAAATGATCCACTCTTCGAGTCGATGTTATTGGGATCGTTGTATCCCACTGCTAACGAATGAATCAAGCGATTGTTGAGCCGCTGAACAACAAAGGTGTATTTTGGATCTCTGACTTGCCGCACGTGCCGGCTGCAACCCCAGCCAGAGCTGGATGGAGGCAGGAGCCGACCTCTCGAGTTTCGGGTGGATGCACCCAACAATTCTGGGTTTGTTTAGAGCATGTCTGCGCTTGGTGCTTTTCTTATGAAATGTTGTTGACTCGTGAACAAGCTCAACGCTGCGATACATATGCTATTCACTGCGAAACTCGATCATCTTCTCAAACAAGCGGTCTCATGAAACAATCCTCATTCCGTAACTCTTCTGCATTCTACTTGGCTGCGATTTACGATGTGATCGCGGTTCACTGCAACGAATAGTGGATTCCCAATGCTTGACGTGTTCCAGCCCATGTTGACCGTC
Source organism: Neoseiulus californicus (assembly GCA_028455905.1). Taxonomy (NCBI): domain Eukaryota; kingdom Metazoa; phylum Arthropoda; class Arachnida; order Mesostigmata; family Phytoseiidae; genus Neoseiulus; species Neoseiulus californicus. The sequence goes on from JAMQGS010000003.1 coordinate 651,986, forward strand.
ATCGGGCGGCATTTCCGTTTTCTTCGGAAATTCTGCCTCCGAGCTCTCCACCTATAGACCATTGCCGAAAGAGCTCGATACAGTTTCTTGATGCAGCAGGAATCGGAGTCAGACGATTTCCCAAGGATGAGAACGTACTGCTGGCGCGTGGCTGTCCAAACCTTATGCAAACGAGGCTTCAGACGCTTCTGAGCGACTCGCGAGTCAAATATCAATTGAGCCTCTCAATCGATTTTTAATAGCATCATTGTCTTGTTTACTAATCAATCGCTCGATGAACCTGAAGGGCTCTACCAGATTGAGGGAGCGTCCGTCACCGTCCTAAACGCGTCAGGCAGACCGAGAGCCACGAAAGCCATCAATTTTCACCAATCGAGATGCCTATAGCCCCACGTGTGGACAATCTTGTGGAGAGCGGAGTTGAGACTCTCCGACTCAGAACCTGCCGCATTTAAGAGCGTCCATCGTCGATATGTGATCTACTTGAAGATCTTGTCTCTAGAAGCATCCGCGTCCCATACGTCGGAGAATAGACGCTTGCAGGTGCCATCCTCTGGATCGACGACGGTAACAGAAGACGACTTGACTAAACGGTGAGTACTGTTCGGTTGCTCACCGCAAGCGTTGCCTTGCGATTCGAGCACGTCGCGTGCTTCCCCGTTGCACACTAGACCTTGACGGGCCTCACACACCCTTCGTATAGACGACTCGCTGTTTTGAGTTTCCAAATCTGTGATCGTCGATGAGCGAAAGTTGCCGCACATTTATCTCATCTTGCGCGTTCACTGTCTCTGATCGTCGATGCGACGATGGTCCACTCCGATCCTCCCCCGAATTCAGGTTGAGATCATCTCTGTCAACATTCTTTCAGAATACCCTGAGTCGTGCCTCGTAGCAAAATGAAGGTGCTATATAAATTCATCTGTTTCTTCGCCTTGATGGGGATCGCATCTGCCATCATTGTCCAAGCACCTATCACGGTGATAACGCAACATTTCGGCTCTGAGAGAGCATACCCATCGAGATTCGGAAGGTATCGACAGCATTGACAGATTGTTCCGGCCTTCGTGCGATCATCGTCGGACGAACTCAAGTTTTGGAATAACTCATAGTGAGCAGTGATTGTAAATGATTCAGGCAGAAATGTTGTATATGAACTGATATATTGTGAGAATTGACGTAATTTGGCGTATGCAGTTCCAAAATAAATCAATCACTCACAAAGCTCTCCTGGCTACCTTCGCTGGTATGATGATCAGACTCGAAGTGGGGCTGATCCTGATCTTTCGTCGGAACTTCGAATCACCCCTCGTTATTCGCGAAGATGAAGCATGGTTCTGAGTTTGGAGCGGAAGAGTATCTGCTGAGTAATCTGGAAATCAACGTCACGTTCATTGAGAAGTTCGAGAACGCATCATCTTACGGTTCTATCTCTGACAATTAGTCTCCTCACCTGCCCTACCACTGACCACCCGGGGTTCCTCATGCACGACCGCGTAGTGTTCCTCGCGTTCCTGCAGGACGCGACTCCGGTGGGCAGATTCCCTGAGTTTTTCCAACTCGACTCATGTTGTTTCCTCCACATGGTTTACGTTTTCACTCGCATTCGCCGAGCACTATCCACGTATTTCTGGCTGACCAGGTCATTAGGGAATGGCTGCGACAGGCGGCAGATCGAGGGTTATATGGGAGCCGTGTTTCCCTCGATCGGCGAGTTTCATCGAGAAACTTCCGAAAGTATGGCTCAATTCGACGATCATCGACGCCAAGAACCGACGCTTTGTTCTCAAGTCGAGTCTTGTGGAATCATCGGATTGAGAACTCGATAGACGTGCACATCTGATTGGGAACATTCGGGTCGATTTTGATCAGAATGAATGAGACATAGGCGAGGCCGGTGAATCTTCCTGAATTTCGCAAGAGTCACTCGATATATGAATTCTGGAATCCCGACCGCAGAAAGAAATCGGATTTCGCATAAACTCAAGAAGCCACAGGTGGATCTCTCTGAGCCTAACGAACGAGGAGGAACCGTTGGAGCCACATCGTACCGGTTTTCTCAGCAGTTCGAGTCAGCAAGAAGACTTATACACAATAACGGGCTTATACGCGAACTTTCTGTTCTATACAGGGAGCGTGATTCAGCTACGCCGCGCTCCTTGGAATGTCGACAGCAGTGGATAGTGCTGCCCGCCGCCGCGATGTCCACCGAGCGAAACATTTCCCCGAACCAGCAACCTGAACAGAAAACTTTCGAGTGCAGGGGAGCGGTCCAAGCGTTGGGAACAGAGAATGAGTCCGAGGAAAACGCCGAACTGTTGGTGAAGGAAACAATATGGACTGTGAGCCAGAGTTTGGGAGGCGACAATGTTGAGATTTGGATAGATCAAGGTGAATCATATCAACCAGACAGAGAGGCCGACTGAGACTTCTGAGTTTAGGACAACAATGAGGTTCGGACATAGCCATAGATTCTACGGAAATCCCCGCATATCCGTAGTGTACATCTATTGGAAGAGAGTATTGCTGATGTTCTCGAGGGAAGTTTCACGATCCCGGTATCTCACATGCGATGAGGTCAAAGGGAGCCTAGAAGCTTCAACGAGCTAGTTGATCGTTCGTTTCGGTCCGTTGCGCCAAACCAATGTTCAGGCCCCTATCAGGACGAATTCTCGGAAATATGGACCCATGGTTCTGGGTCCCTCCTAGAAGATCGCATCGAAAACGCCTCGCGCGGCTCCGTAAGGAGTGAATGAGGATGGTGGATCCAGGACACCCGCGCGATCGTTTAGCCTCCAATCAGGGTATCTCAGTCTGACTTTCAACGAAGTCGGACACGATTTCAGCATCGTTCAGGAATCTCAAAAAGATGCCGGAGTTTTGAAGCGAGGGCGACCATCGTTGGCAAACGCGCGCGCGCGCGCGGAAATCTCAGCGCACCGGCGCGCCTGTGCGGATTTCGAATGTTCGCGCCGCCGCGTGTCCGACCGCCCGGCCAACGGCTCGATACATCGTGTAAGCGACGAAGACGAGAACGACTCCTTGAACAATTTCGGCGGCGTGCGGAGCGCGCATTTTAGTGTTAATTTCTGAAGCTATCTGAACAAATTCGAGTGGTAAATCATTCGGCATGGACCTCCTCCAGATCCTGCAGAAGACCCTTTCACCGGGTAAGCATGACCACGGCTGGAAACGTGCAAAATCTCGCGTCTGCTAACCGTCACAAGAAAGTCTGCGGGAAGCACTGCTTCGAGGTCCAACCGTTGCAAGCAGTTTTCTCGATCGTGGAAATTTGTCATTCGATAGCTCGATCCGTAAGCTTCGAATCCGCGGCGAGAATGTCACCGCAAGTGATGGATTGCTCGTGGAATTTCGGGTTCACTTTCAGACGGCCGAATCGATTCCGGCCGAACTCTACTAACGTGACTGTTTCCCGATTCCAGACAAAAACGAATTAGTTTGTGCTCAGCAGTTCCTCGAAGAGGCGGCGAAGAACAACCCGGTGAGTGGTTTTTCATCCTGCTCGCTCGAATTCCCCCTCCAGTTCTCGGTTGGCAGCGAAGTTCTTCATATTCATGTCGACAACGGGCGATGATGATAAAGTGGTTTCGAGCTGAATTCGCCGCTGTTGCTCTGACGGCTTTGGAAACGAACATGAACGGCTACCGGCGTTTAGAATGTCTCCTCGTCTCTTCGCTTCATGAAAGTCGTTTTGAAATGTGAATCCGTCGAGCAATTTGTGTCTTGATCAGTGATTCGGTAGCGCTCACGACATATGTCTGTCAGTACGTGTTCCACGAGCTGACGATCTCATAAAAGATGGATTTGCAGTGGCCCTGATTCTGCGCCCGTACGCGTGTTTGTGCTCGGGCTCAGCGGCGGGTTGGAGCGTTTCGTTGGAACGATCGTGAATTCAAGTGTATGACGGATTAGGTCGATGGCACTTTGTTTGTATTTGTGTAGAGGAGCGGACGAGTTTCTCGAACGCCACACGCCGCGCCGTTGTCTCGAAGCGGAACTTGTGCGAGAGAATACGTTCACATAGTATTACGTCATATTTCATGGAAAAACGGAAATACGACGTGCATTGTATTTCGTATCTCGATGGCATCATCAGTGCCAGTACCGGCGGTGAAATATGTCAATTGATGCGTTATTGAATTATTGAGCTGAAAATGGCAGCACATCCTGTGCTATCAATTCTTAAATCGCAAGATTGGAGTTTCTTGCGGGTCACGATGTTGAGGGATTAAGATCGTCAAGCTATCGGAGCTGGAATGAATGGTCTCCGTCCTCAATATGTGAATTCGCGTTCTCATTTCCATTCTCGCGAGGAGCTCTCCGATTTCTTCTTGTAAACCGAGGATCAAGGGTTGCAGTACCAAGATCCAGTTCATCCATGTATCTCGGCGGCCTAGAAACTGTTCAGATGTCTAGCCTCGAGAATCGCTGATATCTGATTGTGAGATGAATCTCGAATACAATCGCCTAATATAAGAGTTCCGGATTCCTAAATATTGAGATTCAATTCATTTTCGCAGCTCGAATTCATCAAATCTCTGACAGAGGTTCTCACCAATCCGACAAACCCGGGACCATGTCGAGTTGCCGCTGGTCTCCAAATCAAGAACCAGCTCACGTCAAAGGATCCTGAAACAAAGAGGCTCTACCAACAACGATGGCTGACTTTCCCCGTCGATCAGAGGAACATCATCAAGCAAAACTGCTTGTCATGTTTCGGAACCGAAACCGAGAGGCCGTCCGCGGCAGCTCAAGTTGTTGCATACGTCGCGATTGCAGAACTCCCTCATGACCAATGGCCAGAGCTCATGAGGATTTTGGTTAACAATGTGGCCAATGCGAATTCGACGGAAATGATCAAGGTGGTCACACTTGAAACCATCGGTTACATCTGCCTCGAAATTGAGCCCATCGAAGTTCTGGCAGCACGCTCAAATGAGATCCTCACAGTGATCGTCCACTGCATGCGCAGAGACGAAACCTCCGACAGAGTGAAGCTCGCCGCAACCAACGCCTTGCAGAATTCTCTCGAATTCAGCAAAAGCAACTTCAACAATGATAACGAGAGACATTACATCATGCAGGTTAGTCTCACGCGGGGCGAGGCGAGGCGCGGTGCATTCATTTGCCATCTATGGGATGTGATCGATGCTAATGAAAAATTCTCCCTTCTCAGGTCATCTGCGAGACAACACAGTCCACGAACGTGCAGGTCAGAGTTGCGGCTCTTCAATGCTTGGTCAAAATCATGTCGCTCTACTATGAGTTCATGGAACATTACATGGCACCCGCGTTGTTTGCTATTTCAATGGAAGCCATAAAGAGCGACGTCGACGAAATCGCCCTCCAAGGTATCGAGTTCTGGTCAAACGTCTGTGAAGAGGAGATCGACTTGTCTATCGAACTCAGTGAAGCTGCCGAGGAGGGACATCCGCCGACCCGCTTGTCCATGTACTACGCCAAGGGCGCCGTACAGTTCCTGATGCCGTTACTTACCCAGTGTCTCATGAAGCAAGAAGAGCACGACGACGAAGATGAGTGGAACGTTTGTAAGGCAGCCGGTGTGTGTTTGATGCTGTTGGCGACCTGCTGTGAAGACACCATCATTCCACACGCGCTTCCGTTCATTCAGGAGAATATCAAGCACACCGATTGGAGGCGGAGAGATGCGGCTGTCATGCTCTTCGGCAGCATCCTCGAAGGAGCCGAGAGCAATTCCACGAAGACGCTGGCCGACACGGCGATGGGAGCTCTTATTTCAATGCTGAACGATTCGTCGGTTGTTGTCAGAGATACGACAGCCTGGACGATCGGACGAGTGTGCGAAAACGCTTCAGCAGCCGCGCTCAATCCCCAGTACTTACCGACGCTGCTCCAGGAGCTGACAAAGGGGCTCACTATGGAGCCGCGTGTGGCAGCAAACGTATGCTGGGCTCTCAGTTCGCTAGCGCAGGCGGCCTATGAAGAAGCTCAAATGGGTGATTCGAACCGAACGCCCGACACCTACGCACTGACCCCGTACTTTGAGGGCATCATCACCAAACTCCTGGAGGCGTCAGAACGTGCTGACGGAATGCAATCCAATCTGAGAGGGGCTGCCTACGAAGCGCTCATGGAGATGATGAAGAACTCCCCCAACGACTGCTATCCGTGGGTCCAGAACATGACTATGATCATACTCCGACGAATTCAGACAATACTCGAGCACTCGCAAGTTGCATTGACTGCGTCTCAACAAGAGAAGAACGCCTTCTACGACCTGCAATGCCTCCTGTGCGCAACCTTGACTTCGCTGCTACGCAAAATGACCCCCGAGGACGCTCCAAAGGTATGATACGCTTAGACAACTAAGGAGAATCACGGATTGCTCTGAAATTCATCTTCGGATCCCCGGGAGAATATGTATTTGGTTTCAAAAATTCAGCCGTGTCCGCAGATGTAACAAGCAAGGTTTTTCAAAATGCAGGTTTCCGACATCATCATGGCCGCGCTTCTCGAGATGTTCAAGACAACTGTGGGCATGAAGGAGAGTGGAGTTCAGGAAGACGCTTTGATGGCCGTCTCGACGCTCATCGAAGTTTTGGGACGCAACTTCCTCAAGTACATGGAATCTTTCAGACCCTACTTGGTCTTGGGATTGCAGAATCACGCAGAAACGCAAGTCTGCCTGGCCGCTGTTGGCGTGTGCGCAGACCTCTGCCGATCGATGGGAACCGACATGATTCCTTACTGTGACGAGATCATGACGCTTCTCCTGGAAGCTCTCAACGACCCCGCGTTGAATAGAAATGTGAAGCCCCAGATTCTGTCGACGTTCGGTGACATCGCGTTGGCTATCGGCGCAGGTATCCAGAAGTACGCCGAGGTCATGCTGACCACTCTTTCCAAAGCTTCTCAAGCTCACGTGGACCGATCAGATTTCGAGAACGTCGAGTACCTCAACGAGCTCCGCAACGGGTGTCTCGACGCCTACACCGGTATCCTCCAAGGTCTCAGAGGCGAGAATCAGAACATGTCCAATCTGCAATTGCTCGCGCCTCACGTCGAGTTCATCGTGAGGTTCATCATGTCCATCGCGCAAGACAACGAAAAGAACGACTCGCTCGTAGGCACTTCAGCAGGGCTCATCTTGTAAGTTTGTTTCTTGGAAGTTTCTTCCTTCTGATACGTTAGTTTTGGTGTTGGTCGCGCTCGTGAGAGTCTTCTCAGATAATGATTATATGGAAACAACCTCCAGAAATCCGTGACGTGCTCTCGAATGGCCCCTAAACAGGAATCGTGGTGCAGGTTCTTATTTCTTCTTACATTAATTTCAGCGATTTGGTCACAACATTCGGCAGGGAAATTATCCCGCTCGTTGACAACGATGTCATCAACGAGTTGTTGACTGAAGGCCGTCGATCCCGTGTCTCGAAGACGAAATCGATGGCGTTGTACGCGACAAAAGAAATCCGAAAAATCAAAAATGGAAACGGTCAGGTGTAAAAAAGCGGGAAGCAGGAATTGAAGTCAAACATAGCCAGTGTTGGGCGTGGACTCGACCGGGAGCCTTCAACATCGGATGTAGAAATTGTTGCGTCTGTAGATAAATATCAAACCAAGGATGAGCGCAGAGGTGAAAGGTGCGGACACGAGAAAATAGAGAGAAGAACGGCCGAAAAATTAGAGCGAGTTTGAGTCACATGTTGAAACACATCGAGCCGCACCGTGGAGTTGTCAAATCCGCGGACTCAGCTTTTCTCGCAAGATCGGACGGCATCTCGAGAAAAATGAACCGAAGAAGCGAACTTGGTCGAATATTTGCATGAGTGATGAATGAGTGAACGTGAGAACGGGCGGGCGACTGTGAGGGAATTGGTGAGATGGGAGGGAGGGTGGTTGGGGAGACGGTTGGTTGGATAGATCAGTGAGAGGGTACCAAGGAGGTGTCGAAGAGGAGGCAACCCAAGCGATCGAGTGTGTGTAAAATACTATGTATTTATTGAGGCGAAAACAATGCGAAAAAGAGGATTGAGTGCGCTTTAGACAAAGGAGGCACTACTGAACGACAACATCAATCAGAACTTTCGGAAAAGAAGCACCAGTGAGGAGCTCATTCTGGATTGCCGAACCCGCGGCGAAAATGAGCAAATTGCGGTACGAGCAGGAACGAGGAAGGCTCCTCCCTCAACAGCCACTAAGAGATCCTCGGCGATTAACTGTTGCTCGTTACATTTGTTGCCGGGCTGAAAACGTTCAGGTTCAAGCCAAACAATGAAATAAATACGGATTAAACCTGAGAGATTCTGAATAAACAGGAAACCCCGTTTTTTTACGTCCATCAAGTATTTAGATTCATGCTCTGTCTAATTTCATGATTCAGATGCCATGATTCAACACACTCTATTGCAGTGAAGTGTGTTGAAATTGAGATAAGGTTTCGGTCAGACGCCGGCAATATCGAACACACATCGCGTTCCACGAGGCATCCAGCTCCAGGATTTTGCATTAACCTCCTCAATCCTGTGTCCCCCTCGTCGGTTCATGGCATTGGCGTAGCCAGGATTTTTCCCTGGGGTGGCGCGTGGGGCTGATCCTTTTCCTCACAGGGTACTTCTGCGGGATTCTCCGCAAATCGGCTGCTCGATCAGAGGCCTTAACATAGACATGTACGCAATATGATGTACGCAGAGACAAGATACGCAAGGTCTCCGACCTCTGTCTATTCTATCGGTACTTCTATGGGAAACGCTCAGCTAAAATCTCTTCCCTCGTTCCTCCTCTTTCGGTTTCAGTTCGCGTAACCAAGCGAACTGCCAAACGACATCCCCACTCTGTGCAACTACTCACCAATCGTACTGCTAATTTCGACTCTACCTTTTTCCCTCGCACTTCTCATTTCGGGAATGACCTTCCCTCCAACGTACAATCCGAGTCTCTACAGATCGACTATCTGCTCGTAGCTTCCAGATGAAGAGCCATAGGTTTTTTCAGTGGGTATTATATACATGAGCCCCACACTCCAGGTGAATTTTCCACTCTTCTGGGTCGTGCGCAGAGGCGTACCAAGGGGGGGGCCGGGGGTGCGGCCCGCACCGGGCGGCACAGGTGTTGGGGCGGCATTTGTGAAGCCCTGGTTACGGTGTGGGGTTGATACATATGTATTCAGGCGGATCTCGCCCGCGCTCCATAGAGACAAATCAACTTCAAAAATTTCTCGCGCGGCGTGCGATACCCAGAACACAATAATCGGATCGAATCCACTCCGCTCCGACTTCCGGAATCTTCCCTCAGAAGCGATTCTCTCAATCGAAATTCCAATGAAATGTTCTTACTACCAAATAGCAAGTTCGGAGGGAGAGATACCGAGAAAATTGATGATTCAGCGTGCGAAAATGCGGAAAATCGCATTTTCGGGGGCGGCGAAATTTCCGCCACCGGGCCACCCCCGGTCGTGCGTAAATGCATTTTTTTTTCCTGTGGCTTTTCTATCTCTTGCTCTTGTTCGTGACCTTCCCTTCCGCACTCGCAGTTGCTTTTGAGAATCATAGGGTCTACCTTTTGCGAGTTTGCATCCACAAAAAAAAATTGTAGTGTAATCCAAGGGATGCGCGAGAGCTTGAGTCCGCTCAGCCCGACCCGTCTCACCCACTGCGTCAGCGGGACGAAAGCCTCTCATGACTTCACCATCCCATTCCAAAGATGTTTTTCATGCACTGTCGATGCCATGATTGTTCCCCGCCACAAAATGAGCTTTCGCATTGACAGAATCGAGGAAAACGATGAATCGATCCCACGAAGGATTCCGAATTCACTCACAGGATCTGGAAGTACCTCGGGACAGCCTTTTCCTCGCATGGCTACTGATCAAATATCTGATATTTACGGTGAAAATTCCACCATGAAGCGTAGCATTATTTGCCCAAGCAAATCATATGCAAGCCTTAGACGAGAACTGTGGTTCCATACTCGCCCATATAGAAACGAATGAATAACTTGTGTAAGCGATCATTAGGCGCAATAACTTGTTCAAATGAGCCCGGAGATTTGGTGCCAGATCGCGATCCTATCCGCTGTTGTCGGTTTGGGATATTCGGTCTCCATCGAGAATTTCAACTTCTGTGGTGAGTACAATACGCGTCTTCGACCGAAGAAGACGTTCGGCGATGCTGTTGAATCATAGGCAGTATCTTGCTTCCAGCTATCACGGACAAGCTGGAGGACGTCATGGCATGTGCCGATAAGAAAGCACCGCCAAGATCCCGAGAAGTGTTTCAAAAACGAGCGACAAGCGTGCCCGGTGAGTAGTTGACCGTGGACTGCGTGCTCGGGATCATAGACGGGGAACTTTGGCCTAGAGATCTCTTCTACTCCCCAGGGATGACGAGGCTTGAACTCATCGAAACTGTTTGCACAATTCACAATAATGCCGGGCAAACTCTCTACAAAGAACTCCGGAGGGAATTTCCGGAAGACGAACGAGAACTCACTGATAAGGTATTGCTGGATTGCCTCCGCAGTGCTGGTGTGCTGTAGAATCGAAGTGAGCCTGGAGTTTTCCGCATAATAAAAGCAATAACATGGTCGATATCCCGAAGCCGGTTAGACGTCGGGTTCCCTCGAGAACGCTCCGAGATATTCACGCGTCTGATTTTCTCCTTGTCATATTCTCACAGAATACTTCGTTTAGCGAAGAAGCGAATCCGGGAACGGAATCACAATGCGATTTCCGCGATCGCTTGTTTTGCTTGGAACCGTTTCTGACGGTTGCCGATGTTCTTCAGCAGCAGACCCTGGTTCACACCTCGTTCTGACTGTTGTCCGATATTCACCGAGAAGTCAGCACGAAACGCAAGCGCGAGCACGCACGCAACCAACAACTTTGTCTGCCGGAAAAAAGCATTTCCCGAGAAACATAACGTGTTTCGTGGCAGGTCGCTCCCATGTGTATATTTCAGATAAATCCAAGTCCGGCTTCTATCCATTAGGAGACAACCGGCTTCAGGTCAATGTGTTCGTGGCTTCCAACAATGATGATTTATTTTTCGGAAATTCAAAACTTCTGTGAGGACGCTGGAGATGCCTGTGGTCGACGTCGTTCTAAGGGGTTTCATGATGTTCAGTTCCATCAGGGTTCTAGCAATGATCCCGAGCAATCTTCTGTTCTCCAACGAAACGGTCGCGCCCATGAGTCTCATTCAAAAAGCTTTTTAACCATAAAAACACCTTCTAGAATAAAAAACTGCAAATTTTGCGAAATGTTATCGACTACCCCAATTCGTAACTCGGAAAGCCGAGTCAAAGACTGATGAGAATTCGATGTTGTCAACGGGAAAGTCGACGAGAAACCTCAACGAGATTAAACTGCGTAGAATCACGGAGTGGCAACATGAAAATTACTGGCTTATGATGTGTTAAGTACCTTTTTGGCAGTGGAGATACAGATCAAAGCCGTTCCAAAGCGCTAGATGTTCAACACTTTCAACGCCGGCGATTTTCGTCGAGCTTACTCGACGGCGACACCTCGCAAATTGATATCGGCTCCAATTTCCGTTCCATTCGACCTGGAAAGCTCGAGAGCTCCACAGAGCTGAACGAGATGAATTCCTGAGCGAGTTCTTTCGGTTTGCTCCACGAGCACTCCGAGCAATTTTTCATGTTCATTTTTCAGGTGTCGGTCAATTGTAGAGATGGAACAGGAGTTCGGCCCATGAAATTATTTCCCTGTGTCTTATTCTCATTCTGTGCAACGCGTCGACATGTTGTCCAGGCTCCGGAAAGACAAATGGCTTCGGAGCTCTGTTCCAGCGGTACCCCATTACACGCCGAAGTAAAATGTTGATTTGACGCTCTTCTGCTCCCCGCTGAGCGCTCCAAACAACATTGTATTCTCGAACTTCATGGTATGCGACTCAATATACCCGCGCACCCGTGGTGCGATACACGTGGAATGCGATGAAGGCCCGCCTTAAGTTCGTCCCCCGATCGAAAGCAAGAACTTCCAAAGTCAGCTCGATTCGTTTCTCAAATGCTTGTATCGAAGCATGACACTTGCAAGATCCCAAGCATTACCCGAATTATAAATAAAAGAATAAACAGAATAAATATGTTTCAAGATCAACCAAATCCACTTCGTGTATAACTTCGCGCCGAACGGTTCGGGAGGGCTTCAACGTTGCCCAATTCAGGAGTTCCGATTCAGGAGGCTTGAGGGCTAGGTCAGAATTGATTCAAGACTGCACCAGGCGCTCGGACGTGCTGTCTGTCCAGTTGTCCAGTGGCCGCTCAACCCCGCCAGAACCAGTCGTCGTCTTCGTCGCTGGCGTAGTATAATTGGAGCGAATTTATCAAGAAATTATTTCATTAATTCAACGGCGCACTGTTTCTGGCTGGACGCTCGAACATAGCTGGCGCGCTTACAACTGTGTATCTTCTGTCGGCCGCGCGGTCGGTTCGCTCCTTCGTCTGTTCGTCCGTCGATCCGTCTGTCCGAGCTCGGTCAGTCTGTTCGTCCTGCTTAGCGGCCACGGTTATCAAGGGGGGCGATCGCGAGTCGCGACTCTGTGCGTCAACAAGGTGATGGACGTCAACTGCTATTAGAAGCGGAGACGGCAGACAGAGCAGCGGAAGACCGATGCTGTAACAAAACGGTCTGTGTTCACGCCACCAAACGTCGATTATCAGACATTACCTCAGAGATTAGCCTCATTTATTCCGGCAACATTCGAGCATCATCTCCGCAATCCTGCGAGCGACGAGTACGTCCGTCTGCACGAGGTATCCGGACACGACAGTCTACTTACATCTTCCTCTGGAAGTGTTCGGTCCGCCAATAAGCGCATCAAGTCGGGTCATGTTGATTACACGTTCGTCTATTGAGTTCGTTTTCAGCTCGATCTCTTTGGAAGCTTCACGATTACTTCGAACTACCGTCACACGCACGATGGCTATCTGCATTCGCAAAATTCCGCGGCACCTTCATTCTTCATGATACTGCGGCGAAAGTTCCGCCGATCCGGAATCTCCCAGACAATGTTCGATACTGCAAGAAATCGGTACGGAACCCTGGTTGAGTTCTCCGACAATTTCGGCGTTTTGGAAACGTCTCTGACCAGCAGTGTAATCAACGTTCTCAGTGGGTCATCCATCGAGCGAATTCAGGAATAACTATAGCGGATGAATGTTTCGGAATAAGAGATATATTGCCTGTATTTAAGCTTGACCAGAATGATCGCTCGAATTTTTCACTGCATGCGCGTCTCTTACATGTGTGAGCCTGTTTTGCGCGCGTATATTTCTCCCTTGAAAACGCCAAGTCCTCCATGGTGCTGTTTTTGAGAAAGACAATTATTTATTATTTATCAAGGCAGTTTATTTTCCGCCGAACAGGCCACATCGGCGGCAATTATGAAGCATCTGGGACCCTCCTCAATTTTTTCGACGTTTAAATTAGGAGCCGCGATCGGCTCGCTGCTTAGAACGGTTGCAACCACTCCAGTAAGTAGGAGTTCTCCGCAGAAGAAACTTCGCAGCCAACAAACGAGCCCAGAAGCATCCTGGAAACGTGTTTTATAGAATCGCCCAAGTGCTCTGAGAGAGCCTCGGGTTCTTCCGACGATTCACAACTCGACGCTGCAGAGATCACGACAGGATTCCAAATTTCACTTTAGAACTGGGAATTCATGGTGGATTTGAACTCCAACAAAGAACGATGTTCAGACCCGCCAAAGTCGAATTATAAACGAACTCGTCCCCTCAGACACTGTCACAATTTGCAATCACGAAGCGAACATTCGGAGTTCAGCAGGTACAGGGAAGTTCCAGACGAAACCTCGGTCAAAACTCTTCATGGCTCTCCTCCGGCTCCCTTCTCTGCTCGGTCGGCGGGAATAGAGAGGTACGCTCGATTTGAATTCGCTTCGACTCGACGTTGGTATATCAGCCCATATCGATGAGCAACTTGGAAGCAGCATTTAGTGTTAATTGTTATCATCACCATGGACGAGAGAATTCGGTATGCAATGGTGAAAGCAGTGGTGATCAATGCCTCAATCAGGTTGATGATGGTGATAAGCAGTTCTGAAGCCGTAAAGTCAGGGGAAAACAATTATAACATCTTGTTCGATTCGGAGGGAGATGGGCTCGGATGCGCATACTTTACGAGTCAAACTACCGTGATTACAATGATTTGGGAGGAGAAAAGACGACTCTCAATAAGTGTTGACTGACGAATTATGTGTTTATCGAGGAATATTTCTCCGCGGAAACGCAGAAGATGCGACAGTAGGGTAACTCTGTCCCAAGATCCAACGTTGTGGATTCTTGCTCTTGCCGGCGGATGGCTGATACTCGGGAAATAGAATTCTACACTCGCAGGTCATGCCGAGTCTTCAGATACCCTTGATGGGGATCCTGAATCCGTTATTGCTCGATTTCGGCTCCTCTTGCGGAAATCATTCCTCTAGCCTTACCGGGAGACGCCAGTTCTCGGGTTGATCATCATCCTTACGTCATCTTGGAGCCCATCCATGAGAGGACTCGTGGGAGAACGCCTGGCAATTAAATCAAAGCAGAGGTCCGAGGATTGCGTTGGAAATTAAGTCAAAAACTCAACAAGTCGTGTTTAAGACTGAAACGCATCGGCTTCAATATTCAAATGAGAACCTGCGGTCGATTCTGATGTTGGCACGCGAGATTTTCTCAAGCGAGAACGGTCGGTTATTCTCTCTCTACATGCAAATGTTCTCCACTGTGAACATATAAATATATGAAGCCATTAGCGATGTCGGTGCGGTAGACGCACATGGAACTCAGTGTAACAACACGTGTTTCATTCAGAATGATTGATGCTCGACGAGGATGTGAACTAAGCCTCAACAATGCTATCACGCTTTCAGGGTAGTGAAACCGCTTCCGACGCGCGGCAATGTTCGATGGAACACACACACACACACTTCACATGCTGATACCGGCACTGTCGGCGTGTTCTAGACTCTCGACCAGTGGTTCTCAAACTTTTTCCATCCATGGACCCCCTTATGGCCCTGTTAATGGGAATGGGGGTCCCTGGGGGTCCATATGGACCACTTTGAGAACCACTGCTCCAGACGGTATTCCCGAAAACTCGCTGATTTTCCGGAGCATATGATGAAGAAGAACGTTCCCAGGTGGTGCCTATTGTACAAGCCCATGTGTTTGTTTCTGGGCTTAACTTGGAGTTGGCATCCCACTCGAGCCCAGAAAATTCACATGAGACGAACGCCAGACATGAAACTTCAGCGAGCGTCGTGATTAGACCCAGGGTTGGCGGTGACATCCTCGCATAGAGAACAGTTTTCACTGCGTCGGTTAATTAGCCACTTTGGCTCGAGTCGAGTTAGCGCTTGCTTTGCGTTAAATGCCATCAGCAGACATCTTCAAGCTAACGAATGGACAAACGAAAGAGCAAGCAGCCATATTCACTCGCGACGAGGCAAACGGACAAACAAACGAAACTCAAAAACGAAAACTCGCGCAGACAATGATCAATCACACACTAAGACTGGAACTCTGAAGGTATGCTCTGGGTTTGGTAAAGTTGTGGACTGGCGGGTCGGAACGCACGCGTATCCATCTCCTTGATACCAATGATCGCGAAACTTATTTGTGGTTCACCATACTGAACCGTGGTCATTCCATTTATGTACGGTATTATGTGGAGGTGAAGTCTGCGTGACGTCGATACGCTTTTGGTTGTCCAGCCATCTCGATCCCGTTTTCGTCTTTGTTTCCCTTGTTGTGATTCGCTCGACGAGAATATATGGGCGAAAAAAAGTCATGAAGGAATCCCGGGAGGGGAAAAGAGAAGAACGTGTAGAAAGCAGAATGTTTGTCACTCATAACAGCTCCAGATGCCAGCCGCTCAGAAAAGTGGACGCACCGAATTCAACGGGTTTGGACAAGCCGTCACGCTGCACCCGGCGCCGGGAAGACCCCAGAAAAAAGAATGAGTTGGATTGAAGTCAAGGAATCCTTGAAGAAGAAGAGAAAAACCCGAGATTTTTTCCCTTTCAAATATTTGAATTCCGTGTAAATGTCCCTGCCTGGGTGATAAGGATGGGTGGACAGTCCGTCGCCGGTTTGCGTTTTTCCCCCGCAATCACCACCCCATGCGACTGAATCAACTGACTCACCGCTCTCCGGGAACGAAAAAAAAAACGAAAGTTGCGGTGAGAACGCCCATTATAGGCAAAATATCTTTGGTCAACGATGAGCGCTAAGATATTGGGGATATTCCGCATTTTGATTGAGGTGATTTCCTGGCTCGTTACGCAAGGAGTCAAAGTCTTTTGGATCCATTTGTCCGACGCGCCGCTGCTTCGCTGAACGTTTCATGCGAGTAGTGCACCATCGCTCTTCTCTGCCGTTTTCTCTCTTCTCGGGTAGCGGTTCCTCCGACACGCTCAAAGTGCGCGAAGATTTCAATTTAAATTTTGAAGGTGGAATGCTTCGTCTGAAAGCGGAATCTCACGAGTCGATTGAGTGGGTGGGAGCTCGGTTCCGCGTGAAGGTAAATCCTCATCCACCATAGACGTTCAAACGGTTGCTCCTCTGCTGTCTAGATGTGCGGTAGAGAGAGAAAAAAAGTATCCTGAAATGAAAACGAAACTCGCGTGTGATAGAATCGTTCTGTCAACGCGTTTCGAATTGAAACAGTTTGAATGTGCAGCTTTTGTTTGCTCGAGGTGTTTTGCCTGCCGCTCGACAGGAGGATGATGGCCAGCACTGCGATCGTCGGCTGCTGGAGTCGAAGTAGTTGCCGCTGTTGTTGTATATACAAAAATACGAGATGAAATATAAAAAGTGAAAAAAAATTGAATGTCTGGACGAATAGCTGGACCGCGGTAGCCGCTGCTGGTGCTGGCAGCCGGTTGGCTGCTTCTTTACGAAATTACAGGAATCGGTTCTGGTGGTGAAGGAGGAGGAGAATCGAAAGCTGCCTCACGAGGGGCCTCCTCGGCGCTGATGTCTTCATCCAAACCCACCGACCGAAAGACTGACGGACGGACGCGCGGACGTATGGACGTACGGACATACGGACGAACGGAACGTACAGACCAACGAAAAGGCCGTCTCGAAACCCGACAACGAAGACGCCAATAGGCAACCGGGCGACCAACCTTCTCTAGTCAAGCTTGCTCACAAGAAACTCTTTGGGACGATGACGGCGGCGGCGGCGGCGGCGGCGGCGATGGTGGCTAGGCGAACAACTGACGTCAAGGGAGAGGCATTGCGTGAGGACCCAGACCCCTCGAACGAGATGAAGATGTTTGGGGTGTCTGAGCAATTTCTCTAGCCGCGCCGGATGGTTCTTCTCGAATTCTCGCTTCTCGTGGGTCCTTGTTGTGATGCTGACGCTGCCGAACCATGGATCCAACCCTGAAACGTCTACCCCACGCTAGTTGCCTACCGTCGTAACTAGGCGGGTACAGCTCTTCAAGTACACGTATGAGAACGAGTCACTTCTGTGGGACCGCGTTGAGCCGCGTGTTTCCGATCGATGGCTCAATTTACAGGAACCTACTTCAGATGTCTCCGATGAGGAGTGGGGTTGAGTGAAGCCTTCAAATATAGCATCGGAGGTATCGCCGCTCTTGTTTCTTCTCGCTCTGAAGAGTTTCATCAGTTACGATTCGTCTACTAATCTTTTTCTTGTTTTGCTCACGTGTTCCGCTCGTACTTGTTCGGAGCCAATGTTTGTTTCTGTTCCCGCGATAGCGATGAGTATCGCGGAGAAAACTCAAATCTTGACTGAGACACCACGTCATCTCCATATCTTGGCGAAAGCTTCGAGTCTTATCTCTCATACATCAAACGTCAAGCGGAGGAAGAACAGGCACGTGACAGCAGCAGACAGTTTTGCAAGCTGCTGACCACTAGTTACGAGGATTTGAGATTCATGTATCTCTCCAGGGAAACACCTCTAGGAAGCTGTTGGATCACGTTGGATCGAAGGTTTTTCGAAGGCTTTGACGCGGCTACGGTCAAGATCGTGCGTAATGTTGGTAATGAAGTGGAGTTTCGGGAGATTTCCCTCCGGCTCTTATGCTTAAGTGATGTGGGAAAGCAGTGAATAGGTATCTCATGCCGAGAACAGCTCCCGTGTAACACCACGCACATTGCTGACACGAAAACGTCTTCAAAAATATTCTGAATGGACGTGGATAGTTTTCATCGCGCCAGTGCTGCTAGAATTATAAGTAAATGGGAAACTCCATCAGGTGTGAACGGAGCGATGAACGCGGTGAAAGAACAATAATATCATTTTGTTTCGGATGAATTTCTGTTCGGATCTAGCGACTGTTTTGCGCGCATAGTATTCTTTTGGGCGGAATTCTCAAACACAAAAGGAGAGCGAGCGCTTGACGCGTCGGGTTTGCCCCTTTTGAAAGCGGTTTTTGAACAAGTTTTGATATTCCTCGCAGGCAGACAGCGGACGCGACACTGAAATGCGCTATGAAAAGAGACTGGAGACCGAACTCGCTCAAGTTGACTGCGACTATCACCTCCGCTCCGAAAAGATGACGACGAGGACGACAAACTAGTGGAGCGGCTAGTGCAGTGTCGGCCGCGGCTTGCGGAATCATAGTAGTCGAGAAGACGGTAGCGCCCGTACAATGCGTCGAGCTCGATAGGTCGTGGAATATCAGAAGAACAACAACAACGCGGGAAAAAGAAGAAAAGTAGCAGAACCGAATGTGAAAAACAGACGAATGCACATGACTGACGCGCGGCTACGCACCGTTGTCAGACTGCGGTTCGGACACGATTCCGGAGCAAAATGGAACTTCTGGTTCTATTGGTCGCTCTGGAGCTGCTGAAGCGGGCGATGACGGCGGCGAATAGTGAACGGGATGCTCTATGACCGCGGCTTCGTAGCTACATCAATTTCGTAACGAACAAACAGCCGAACGAATCGATTCTAGGGCTTCATGTTAGTCGCGGTCTATATCGGAGTCCAAGCCCCCAACTCTAGCCGTATAGCTCCAATTCACGCATCGAGATAAAAACTCCAGATCAATCACTTGGAAAAAATGTATGTGAACATTGGTGTGATCACACGATTGCGATTGCTCGACTGCAGATGGTGCCCATAGGAATTCAGTATATTTATACAGGTTCTTTCGATTTTGACGTCCTGCATACGCGGTGTGATGACCATGGGATCTTCTGAGGATTCGCGGAAAGGAACGTAAGATTAGAGCTGAATCCGAGCTCGACAGTGCTAACGTTCGCTGACTTTGCTCGTTTCGAATACAACGATGCTGTTCTGTTATGAACGTGTTGTTTATGAGCAAGAGCGAGTTTAGTTTCTTAGGATCTGTCTCTCGTCTAGTTGAGCTTTTTCGGGGTAGCTTCAATCGAATTTCTAGCCAAACTCCGGGTTCTGCGATCCAGTTCTTGCAAGATATGAGCGGGCTGTATTCTTGACCGCTTTCATCCGTTTCCCGGATAATCGTCCGAGGGAACATAACGACGCGATAATTATATCTCACCGCATCGGTTCTAGTCGCCTAAGATATCAGGTTAGCTACTGACTAAAAGCTACTCACAACAAAACACGATTCTCATTGAGGAAACCAAAGAGCTCGTCATGCAACAACCCCTCCGGAATGGTCGTGGATACGAATAAAACAAAATCAGCAGGGTGTCAAGCCGCTTCCAAACGGTCTTCTCGTTGCAATATGACGAAAGAGCTTCGGAAAAGTGCAGACGCACAAGTGTATACATAAACATCAGAGCTTTATGGCACGCCCGCTGCTCGTTGACAAGCCAGTCGCTGGCTATGCGGCACTGCACCATAAAATTAAAATTCCACTCGAGGGGTCATCGTTGTTCGCAGTACCACGGGAACAAAACCGAACGGCGTGGCGCTGCAGTTCACTCGAACGCACGAAGAAGGTCGGCTGCGTATAAAGCAGTGTTGATGCTTGCCTCCGAATTCAATCTTGGACGGTGTTCATGTCGAGCATTCATACTTTTCGCAATAGGACCGCGTTCAGATTTCCGGATAGCAAGATCGAGGGCGGAACCGGCATTCGATTCGAATGCCTCGTTCTTGCGCGCGGGTGGATCTTGTTCATTATCAGTTCTCAACTCACAATCAGATACCAAGGAGATATGTTCTCCGACGAAACATGCCGCAGGAGATTTCCCGAATCAAGACGATTGGAGTTTAATGCCGCTACGTCGCTCATCCTTTCCAACTGTCAGATTTCCCGTTTTCCACTCTTGCAGAGGGAGCCTAGAATGCTGGGCCAGATGCTGCGATCATCCCATTTGTGAAATTAGAAGACGAGCCACATTACACCTCCTCCATCTCCCTGAGTAGCGAGTTGGACGAGGCGTCAGATTGGCAAAGCGCAGAATGTTAGAACAATCAACGGACATGTTAGACGAAGGGGTGTTGATTCAAACGATCAAAATGCAGCGACAGGAACGGCGAATTTAGCTGCTGATCGCGGTGTCTCAGCAGTGAAGCGATCACTCGGTCAATTTCGTCTTTCTTCCCAACTGTTGCCATGAGTAACAACCAAGTCGCCAACTTGCTAACTTACCGAGTGGCTGGGAAGCGGCATTCCTCTCTCCTAATAAGCGACGAATCACGGTCTGCTCTTGACTCTGGGCTGCAGAAATTGGAGAATGTATTCATCAAAGGCAAACGCATCGGAGCAGAACTCCGCACAGCATTTACGACGTTACAGTGCTGCCGTCGTGCCGCTTCTGAAATGCTCACTCACTTCAGTGATGTTCGCGCCGTCGTCCTCACATTCGTTCATTCGTGCGGCGGCGTCGGCAGCAACAGCATCAGCTCTCGTCTCGATCGGTCTTGCAAACAAATCTAGTCCATCATGAGATTCGCACCTCTGTCAGTAGACTCAGGTGATTCTGTTCTTCAGAAGTCGAAACCGGCTTAGTTCAGACCAGTTGATGTCGCTTGATGTATCGGACTTGTGTTTCCATCTCTTGTTACGTCTATTGAGAAGCAAAAAAAGTATCCGAGCAAAATTCATCTGAAAGCAATCATGCGTTCAAGAGAAACACTATCTCTGCTAGTCGTCGTCGTCGTCAGTCTTATCGTCCGTCGTTTCCCCGTTCCTTCATGGGATGAATTTTGCTTCGGGCTCTTCATTGAGAGCTAACCCTCCATCGCGCTCTGTGTAAGGGATCCAATGTATCTTTCGTAGGAACCGCGAAACCGCCTTCCGAAGATGGTGAGGGACGGCTGTCGGATGTTTGTTTCCGATATTGTTCTAACGAGAGGAACAAATACCACGGGCTGAGCGCGTTTTGAAAGCGTCCTTCGTCGAATTTGCTGACCGGACTCTCCCTTTCCAGGGGGTGTGCATGCATTAGTTATCGCGTCGTCTACGAGAGAAAAGCCTATTAAAATATGGTCGTCTCTGTATAATTCGCACATCAAAGTATTTATCATAGAACAAACTGGGAATGCCGATGAAGTAGGTGGAGATCGCGTCGAACTAGAGCTCGGTGGGGATGGAGAAACTGACGCCATGGGAACAGATTTCTTAACTACGGCCCAAACCGCTCATGAGGGACTTGTTCACGAGATTCTTCAGCCATCATTCTTTCTCCCATTTTGACTCCTTACTCTCTTGTGGAAAAAGTCGGTTCGGACCGACGCGGTTGGTAGCGATGCAGGAAGCCCACCCCCCCTACAGGCTCCAATGGCATAGTACAGAGGCTCAATTATGGCTCCAATGGATCTCTAATTCACTCTTATGCAACTGGACCTTTAGTATCATCTCAGCCGCCAGGATCATGGGATCTGAAAGTTATTGGGGTGGAATTGGGAGAACGTGAGATTTCTCTGACTGAGAATCGCGGTGGACCGGGATCCCGAGAGAACTCAGAATTCTTGAGTTCTCGCGCGAAAATCTCGGTTCCACGAAACCTATCGTGGGTCAAGATCCTCAACAGCTCAAATCGAAGCTTTGCGAACTTCGAGGATTATCAGATAACATCGAGGGGAAACCGCACCATAGGGAATCCGCGCCGCCAGGTCCCGCTCCCATACATTCCTATGACGGGGTGCAAGGTCCGGCGTGCAGATGATAAACGGGGGCGTGTATCTTCGGAACTCCATGAATCTAGGACCATCCATGATAGTGGTCTCTAAAATCTCAACAATAGCGAGCAAGCGGAGTTCATTGACGCAGTTTGATGCCGGGGGACGTCTGTCGCATGAAGAAAGCAATATGGACTGTTCTAGGCTCCTCCAGGGAACCCTCGAAGGCGGCTCTGTACTGTCTGTACTGTGAGTGGCGAAAATGTCAGTCGGAATTGATTGAGCCGCAAGTCGGTTGGCCGATCGAAGTGTTGGGGAATTAGGAGGAGGTACGAGGCAAAATGATTTCGGCCGAATAATCGAGGTTGAAAATGAGCTCGTGCTCTTGATTCCATATTTCCAATCTAGCGAACATACCACGAGGGAATTCATGAATTTTTCCCTTCTGATTCTGTCAATCGACTTGAGTTGTGATGGTGCCCCTCCGAAAAATCAGACTCGAGTATCTTAAGAACACTATGGGCAGTTGTGAGTAAGATGATCACGAGGAATTCGATGAATGAATGGTGTGTAAGCTCGCAGCAATCACTCTTGCGTCGCTCCCCGTGACGAAAGTAAGTCTCGTTCCGCGGAGAGTTGCAACGATTCTGACATCCGTCGGAAGCTCTCCACGGAATCTAACAATCAATGAGTTCCAAGGTTCCACGATGAGTTGTGTCAGCAGTAGTGTCAGAGCCTTCGGATCATCCGATCAGGTGTTTTGAATGTGAGAATTGCATTCCACCGGTCCTTCAAGGTCTTCTGAGCTCAAGGACTAGGATGCGATAGCAACGAACGGGACTCGAGTCTAAGGGGACCTGATCGTAGGGTTATCCAATCGAAAGTTGGGTCGTTCGAGAACGTTCGTCGCGCCCTTCGTGAAAGACAAGAAGAAGCCGGCAGACTGCCTTCCTCGAGGGGATAAGATGCAGCAGCGAAAGCACGGTATTGATAAGATGCGTCCACAGGATTTCGTCCCAACCCGAGCAAACTCGTGCACTTCTAGATTGAACGCGGTTTTCGTTCCTGATGGATATAAAACGTTATTCCCGATAGGGATCGCTCTGATATTCTATCTCTCTTGTATGAGAAACTCAGACCCACTGAGGAACCGCTACAGTAACTTAGGGGACCAGCTCGTTCGTTTTCACGGACCTCGATTCATCCCGAAATTTTCCTCTTATGATTGCCGGGGAGCGATAGCTCTGAAAGGTGTTAATGCTGTCTACTTTCCTATATTTGCCTCTGGAACGAGCGATGTAGGGTGTAAATGGGATCGTTGGGTTCAAATGTCGACCACGGAAGTCTTTATTGCATTTCTCTGCGATCGGTCAATACACGCAATATGACCCACGTCCCGTGTTTGAGCACGCCAGCGTCAAAACCGCGAACATCGAGCCAACTACTAGTTCAAGTAATTTTGAGCTCATTGTTACAACTCCTTCTAGTTTGTTCTGTTGTCAACAACAACAGCAGCGGCAGAAACAAACCAAGGGTCCGACGATGTCGACAATCATAATCGGATCCAATTATCGGTCAAATATGAGCGGTACTCCGCTGACGGCTCGCCGTTGTGGCAACAAAGCAAAGAGTTCACTTGTCGGTCAGTCGCCGTTCCAGCATCCACTTCGCAGTCGTTCCGACAACGTTGCCAATGGACAGACGCACAATTAGATATTCTGATTAGCGTATGCGTAAGCATATAGCAAGCATTTCGAAGTCAATTGCCTCCGTGGCCGTTGGCCGTTCGGACGTCTCGAAGGATGGTTCTGTTTGTTTCTGATGTGTCCGTGAAGATCACTTTCCTCACGAAGACCAGCCAACCATCAATCTATCAGCTCCTCCTGGCTGAGTGGTCAGTGACACGCCAGATGGATGAAACGTGTGATACGTATTGTAGGTATCCACTGAATCCGTCAAAGAACTCTTGATGATTTCTGACGTAGGATCTCAATACTCGCAAACATCGGGAAGGAACGGAGTCGGGGGAAAGTGGGACTGCAGTTCAGAAGCTGTTGACGATGTACCGTAGAAAGATGGGTCATGGCACGATGCAATGACCAGCTCCAGTTTACAGATGAAGATGTCCAAGCCGCAGAGTTTGCTTCCCGCAGCTTTCGGACTCCACATAAGAATCGTGGCGAATGTGCAACACATCCTCCATCTGAGGTAGAGCTCATCATTGACGGTATGATGAGGGAATCGGGTGTTTTGGATGAAAATCGGCGTTGGTCCAGGTGAGCGGATCGACTCCTTCAGCTGACCAATACCCCGAAGGCCCTCTTCCTTTGTTGCTCGTTTCCCATGTTTCGGCATTCACGTCGCTAACTGTCACTCATTCAGTCACCTAGGGAGTGGGTCGGACGCTCGGGCTGTCGGTTAGCGAGTGAGACACGGGCAGGATAAAAAGAGACGTGGCCTGATCTGTTATCAACGAGTTTTTGTCACCTTATTCTCTCGTTCAGTTGGAACTGTCCGTCACGGTGCCTCAGGCTGGCCGCCGGCTAGCTAGGTAGATCTGTCGGTCGGTCTATCTATTGGATGGTCGGCCAAGCCGCTCCACATTTCAATCAAGCGGCTAGCAACCCCTCAAACAGCAATCGTCAAACATCGGCGCGGCGGTGAATAAGATACAGAGTTATCCTCTCACTCAGTACCCCCGAGATCCGCCTCCACGTTTTTACTTGCCTACGAGCTATTTTCTATCTATTCAACTCAAACGCAGGTAGAGAAGAAAGCGAGGGGACGGGGCACTTCAGGCGCTTGGTTACTACGCCAACAGCCCGCAACGTGTGAACGATTCGCTCTATCTATTTTTCATGCAGGTTTCGTGCTTCGGAGTGACAAGACTGGGGGTTGAACCTCCGGGAGGGTGTTTGATGTGCCAAACTTTCACTCCCATGACTTTTTACTGAGCTTTTTCAGCTGAATTTTCGCTTCGTCGCGCAAAGTCATATCGGAATCGACATCCAACAGAGTGGCGATCGCGTAGTCGATAAACCAGGGTTTGTTTTGCGCTGATACCGCGTGAGAGGCCGATTTGTACGGAACTCGGCAGAATAAATCCTTTCCAGACAACGGTCAAATTTCCCTGTTGTTCAGCTTGCTGCCGTTGTCGTCGTCGCCTTCGCGCTGATACTGTTGATGACTGTGTCTGGTCTTGCCGCGGCTTTGGAGAGAAGATACTTTCTCCACAAATCACTCTGCGGGCGTTGAATGAATTCAAATCCGAGAAGCTGTTTATGTACGACGACGTCGACGGCCTGTGAGACGCATGGACGGCCAACCCAGTTTGTGGAGGCGCTTTCGCTCAGTCGGCTGGGCAGTGTAGCTGCTATACCTGGCCGTTTGGATCCTCCGTCCGCTTGCCTGCCTGATGGAGCTCTCACGTTCTTCTTGTTGCCAGTCAGTGATTCAGTCCGAAGACCAGTGGAATAATGTTGGGGGTGTTACTGTATTCGCCCGGTGGATCCACATATTTTCACAGGCCACCCAGGGGCTGGTCGGCGCCCCCAATGACCAATTATGAACGGGAATTGAAACGACGCACGAACTTATGAGAATAGAATGCGGCTCAAATTTTTGGGTGCGCGACCGAAGGATTACTATGTGTTGGCTATGTATGGTGAAACGGCCTATACAGCCTCGGGGGCGAATATGCGGAACTTCAATGCGGATCCAGCTTTCCGACTTGCGGACAAAGACATGAGCGCAGCTATTCGAGCGACGTCTCGTCAGCGATTGAGAAATCGAGTGGAAAGACGCATGCGGCGAAGGTCGCTCGAGTGGATGTATCATATCTGATCTATCATATGGAGGTGATGTATCATGTGCATCATATGATGGGTTACTTCAGGCTCACTTCAGCATTGTATCATATGCCATATGTTACATGACATGGTGAATGTACGATGTCCAACATATCTTACGCAGCTAATATATCATATGCTGAATCATATGCATCGGGAATACCGTATGATGATCAAAGATCCTAATGTGAAGCATGATGGACCACATGCTCCTGCTTTTAGGCTTGATGTATCAAATGCACTGGAGTTTTCGTATGATGGATCATATGCACTCAGTATTTAGTATGGTGAATAACGTGAACATGATATACTTTTTCGATGGTGGCACGAGCTGACTGTGTGGATTCGTATCATGGTGCGAATCTTGGCTCCCCATATTTTGTCCGATTGTGAACCAAAAAAAAACTCCCAGAAGTGTTCGCAGCACGGCCGCTGTGCCGAATGAAGCTCACGACCAGTGAACTCGATGACGTCTCAGTCCTGTGGGTACCACGAATGTCGAGCGGCAAAGAGTTCACTATAATTGTTCGTTCGTGCCTCGATCTGTTTGTTCTGTCGCTCATCGCGAGTCCTTTCGTGTCGTCGACGACATCGAAGACGATCGGATGATATTGATCACAACATGATGTCGAGAAAATGTGGCCAAGATGAGCTTCGCCCCGCAGTGGTCTGTTCCTCTACGAATTGAATCGTCTTTTTCGAACGTGAAAACTTCTCACTCTCAGCGGGACGCGTCTTCAGCGAACCGACTCTCACTTGGGCTAATTTCGATTTCGGATTCGACAACAGAAGAGGCTCGTTTGGAGTCTTCACGAAGGAAAAACAAATACAAATCATTGACGAAGATGAAACGTGTTCAGTCAACATTCTTGTTGCTTTCTAAGTGTGTCCGGCTGATCGACACAAGGTGTCGCGTTCTTTCTCTCTACCGAAATGAAGGCGGTGGCTTTGTATGCGCGCGATTCATCCCGATATCGAGTTTCCATCGGAGATTCCCGAATGTTTCTTCCAAATCGGAACGGACTACGGGGAACATGCTCGGAATCGACACTTGAATTACGTTCGTGATCGGGAGGTTTGCCACGACCTGGGATGGGCTTCCTAACCCCATTCTTTCTGCCTTCCTCAGATAACCTGCTTCCCCGTGATGTCCGAGTCGGGGAGAACATTTCTCCTTGGACCTTTTGCGAATTGGAGAACGAAACGGTTGTTGGCTGTGATGAAGTCATGACGGGTGGCCAGTGGGTCCCAACTCCGAGGAGCCTCCAAGGTGCATCTGATGCCACCCCTCGAGAGTTTTCTTCTGTTGCGGATCCTCTTGCTTCATAAGAACCAAATTAAGATTGGCCCCTCCTGTCGGATGCATAGAGACGTACGGAGACTACATAATCTTCGTTCTTGGGTGGCAGGCGTTCCTCGTCGGCGGCTGGAGCACCCTGGGTGGCGAATTGAGCGGGAATCGATACACCCGAAGCGTCGACGAGGGCCTCGAAATGACTTCATCTCAGGCGCTTCATCTTCGGCGAGCCTGACTCTCTTCCCGCCTGCCTACCTGGCCGCCTTACTGCGTGCCTTCTCGACTGGTCTGACTGGTTGGCTTGGTTGACTCGCTCGCTGGCTGGTTGGCTGTTGAAGATCAAGACGTTTCAATCACGACGACGACGACGACGGACGGACGGAGCAAGGGGCTCCTTCAGGGACTCGTTCGGAGGAGACGGGTGGTAATCACAGAGGCGCGACAAGGCGGCGGGCGCTGCTGCCGCTGCACAACCAGTCGAGATGATGAAGACATTGAAGTTCTCGGCAGAAGAGATCTAGCTGATCTTTTTCTTCGTGCCGGCAGTCCGGCCGGCCGGTCGGCCGAGCGTCCGTTCGGTCGTCCCTTCGTTTGTCAGTCCGTTCCTCTGTCTGTCTGTCTGTCTCTGTCGGTGGCTGTCACTCCAGAGGCAGGAGGTGGATTCTTTGCCTTCGCCTCCGTCCCCTTTCTTTCTCATCTTCGGCTGACCACCTCCAACGGTATAATACTGAAGGAAAAATGTCTTTGATTTTCTGTCAAATTTTCCAACGCCATCACCTTCGTTCGCTCATGGCAATTATTCTTTCCTTGACACTTCAACTTCAGTTTGTCACTTCTGCAGATTGAGACGAACGCGTCCGAAGTGGTCGAGAGTGGCCCTCAGGACTGGTCGAAATTCGAAACGACAATCGGAGCAGTTTTGTTGCAAGCAACGGAACCTGGGGGTGAGACGCGTTCACGAAGTTCTCCATAATGACTGAGGCCTGTTCCGTGCATTGAATATGAAGCCAAGCACGGACAGAAGCCGTCTGGTCATCGGCTGCGATCAGATTGAGTTGTGAGGTGCGTTTTCAGCAGGCGTTCGCTAATTGCTTTGCTCTTCTCGAGCGGCTCCCGGCAATGCCCCTCTCACCACGAGTGATGTCTTGATCATTTACCTGAAAAGATCAGAAATTCTAGCCAGTCTGTCAGGAGTCGACAAGGAGACCGATCGCCGGAGGATGGACTCGTTCCCGTGGAAACAAGCGCCACTCATCATCGCTGGGTGAGATCATGAGATCGAATCTCCGAGCCATCCGTCAACGGAGGCCCTCATTGTAATCTCTGGATGGTCACGAACATCATGGAAACTGCCAATAACAGCAGCTCACTGGTCACAAAGGTAGATTCACTCACCATAGCGAGACTCGATGACTCTTGCTAAACTTTCGGCTGCTCATTCGTTCGCTCGGAAGACGGGACAGGTTCGTCTAGTATCTGATCTGGCTGCAACTAATGGGAAATTCGGTCATTCCAGATTCGGCGCAACCCTCACGATGAGTTCTGATTACGGGACCGAATCCCCTCGTGAGCTCACGCGGGTCAGACGCCCGAACATCGGTGCCGAGATCCCTCACGCGGGTCAGACGCCCGAACATCGGTGCCGAGATCCCTCACGCTCATCGGTGCCGAGATCCCTCACGCTCATCGGTGCCGAGATCCCTCACGCTCATCGATCGCGGAGTGGACGTCTTCGGAAACCTTTCCTGAACATTCATAATCATTTTATGGCGACCTGTCTAGTTCAACGCCTCTTGGATTTATTATGATCTACCGATGTTTGCTCCTTCTGCTTCCCTGTCGAGTTGTAAAGATGTCAATCCCTGATTGGCAAACACACCCCGCCGCAAGGACGAAAACGAAAGTAGTTTTAGTTCTCCCCGAAGAAGTCTTTTCGCAAGAAGTGATTCCATCAAGCGCCGGAAAACCTCAAATCAAGGTTTATCTTTCGGTTCAACTTCGGCCGGGTGCGCCCTGACGTCAAGCTCTGAGAAATAAAAACCGGCAGAAGGACCTCCGTGGACATCGCGGACCAATTTGGGTTTGTTTGGACTTTGCTCGAACACAAGCAGTGACGATTAGTAGCCGAGAGCACTTTAGCACAGAAAACTGAGGCCTCGAAGCAAAGCGGTAATACGCGCTTCGACAGGTAGAAGAACGAAACTGAAACCACCCAGAAGAGGTCCCTTCTAATTAATAGGTTCTCCCTCAGACGGGGCTGAAGATCCTGAGTCCTCCTCATTTTGTTGAGGTAATTTCATGCTGCTGCCGCTGATGGTTCTCGCTCACTTGCCCGCTCGAACAGTCAGTCGATGAAGACATCACGGGAGAAAAAAATTCGCGTCTCAGTCAGCTAAGAAGAACAACTCCGGCAGCGTGATCGATGATGAAGCCAGGTTGTTCAGGTCCTCACAATGGACCGCCGCACTCCCGGTGAGCATTTACAAACTTCCCCAAAACAACCACCGACCTAAACTTCAGCGCTGGCACCTTCACCGAAAAACCGCTGGACGCTTCGATACGGGATGGGAAATTCGACCTTGATGGCGACCTCGGGGAACGGGAGCTATGTTTCAGTTCCTCATCGGGTTCTAGGTCCAGATGACGAACACGTTAAGTGTCCATGCGAGCGCACCCGTTAGACTTTGATACAATTTGATACAAATTGCAGCTGCTAAGTGAGCACTGAGGCAAATAAGTTATCCCGGCTATCAGATCTCTCATGTAACACAGCTTATCGCCTCGTCATTACTTCTTACTCCGGAACGAAGCAACGTCAGCAACATGTCAGCGAGGACCCTCTCACTTAACGAAGCCACTGAGATTTTTTGCTTCATTTTTCTCTCGATTTTATATCGCTAAAAGCTTCCCGGTTTCTTGAGGGTTCGTCGTTGAACCATCATGACAATTTCACATCAACGACGTCGCTAAATCCAGCAGAAAATCAAGCCAGATCAGGAGGAGCTCCAATAGGAACCGTTCGTTGGTCCGAAGGCCACACTGCCTCGAAGATGGATTTCTGAGGTGACAAAAACTGTGTTGCGCCATGTATCCATTCTCCCGTTTCGAACTGCCGCACAAAAGTTCAAGTTCAGAACACGCACATCGGATAAATTTAGTGTCAGTCGACGAACCCGCCCTGCTTCACTTCTGCATGAACTTTCGCACGTTTTGAGCTTGAATCGCTGATTAGTTCTGCGAGTTTGCCATCTCTGTCAAGAGATCACGTCGAACGCCCCAAAGGTATCTTCAGCAACCCGGATCTCACCGAATCCAGCCCTCTATCTGTTTCCTCGTCTATCCCGCGTTTGTCTTCTTTTCTCGTCACTGGATTTAGTTTCTGTTGGGCACCTAATGTAAACATACGATCGCAAACAGCGAAGATTATGCTAAATCAAGTCCGAATTGAAACCTCAAACGTATCGGTCGCAGATCGCTCGCTGAAACCACAATCACGTTATTATGAGACGAGTCGGCCCTATTTTAGTTTGCCGGTTGGGCCCCCGGGCATCCAGCGAGTCAAGCAAGAAAGTAAGCAGTCAGCGGAGCCAACTAAACAACCCACACGACGAAGAGTATTCGGCCGAAGATACAAACAATCGTGACCAGAACGTGCCGAGGCGTGCACGTCGGATACCTCTTGCGGAGTCATGAGTAGCCGGGTAGCCTAGCAGGGATGTATTGATAGCAAGACGACGACCGTGGCGGCCCCCGACTCGTGTAACCTACGGAGCTTGCATCTGCACAGCAAGGAAACCGCTCCGTTACATCGAGGAAACACACATACGCACATAGACACAAAGAGACACGGATGGGATTGGAACAGAGACCGACCGACGGACGGACGGATGAACAGACAGCCAGGCAGGCAAGCAAACACATCAGCTCGCCTCAGAGCAGCACGCGTACGGCATCCGAATCAATGTGACAGCATGCCATTTTGGTATGATGTCGTGTCATATCCACTTCTGATGGATCGATGCCTCGCCGGATGGACGGACGGACGGGCACAAAGATAGATAGGAGGAACGGGTCGATTGATCGCACCCGTGAGTACCTGACTCCTGATTCTTTTTCATTTCTGTTGATTCGCGCGAGGAAGAAGCTGTGCGCCACCCCCAGAACCCCAGATCCGATAATTGACACACCTGAGCCGGAGTGGAATCTTTGTCTTCAGCTTTCCACCTCTCTGTATGTTCTCCCCACCTTACTACCTTCTCCTTCTGTAATGGAATTTTAGAAACAGGTTCCCGAAGATCGCTGGAATTCGGAAAAAAACGACATGGCGAACGTTACGGAGGAATTCGCACGAGGCTGAAGTGTGGCGTCTGAAAACGAACATGCAGTGATATGCATAGGGATCCATTCTTCCCTCTGTTGTGCTGCGGAAGTGCGAGTTCATGCGAGTCATATGAGAAAGCCCTTTTAGACAAATTCATGAGAACACGTTTTGGATTCCTCTCCTTCGAGTTTCCTTTGCTTTTCAAAGAGCTTCCTGTGCACGGTTGTCTCAGCCGGTTTTTCTCTCGTGGGTTGAATAAATTTTGAGTGAATCGAAATCCTGACGTGTCTGTTCGCTCACTTGGCCGTTCTAAAAGTGACATCTCGTTATCTGTGTAAAGGTGACTTGAGGTGATTCTGGTCGCGGGAGAATCGGAACGCGATATTTT
The DNA here is from genome assembly GCA_028455905.1 of Neoseiulus californicus. Lineage (NCBI taxonomy): Eukaryota > Metazoa > Arthropoda > Arachnida > Mesostigmata > Phytoseiidae > Neoseiulus > Neoseiulus californicus. The sequence continues at coordinate 683,909 of JAMQGS010000003.1, forward strand.
TGTGAACGGCTAATAGCTTTACACAGATAGCATATCACGACATACAGACCGATTGACGGACACGTATCGCACCAAGGAGAGTGCATTGCACGATCAATCAATCCGTGAAGACCAGGAGAGCTTATCGAGACGTTCAAAACGACGCGAAGTTTTCAACGAGACGAGCCACGGGACCCACATTCCCCGATAATTTTCCTCCCAAGTTTCGCCGATTTCGCAAAGAGGGTTCTCGGGTCGAGTCTTGCGGCCAGTTCTTCTTTCGCTCTCGACCTCTATGGGACCCTCGAGGAAAAGAAAAGGCTGAATGATGTTTCTGTCCGATGGGATATGGCATCTGAACAACTTCTTGAACGCGAGCAGCTTCAAATCGGTGACCCTCATGCGCGAAAAACCTGCCGAGGGAAAACGGTCGGAGCAGCGAGGAATCTTTGTTGGTTTCCTATATCAGCGTGCAACGCTGGATCCGCGAGATTGCTTCTTTCTTTGCTTCGGTTGAGATCTTTGGTGTCGATCGACTGCAATCGGCAACGCTAATGCTAGCAATTTCTTCTGAAGTCACTCACTTACGGATTGTGCCGTTAAAAGCACACGGTGGCAGCCTTCGAGCCAAAACGAACACCCGAACGACGGACTAGTAATTTTCTTCTTCACCCAGAGTCCCCGAAGAACTATATGCTGTTCTAGAAATTACAGCTTTTTCGCTTTTGGAAGTTCGCCTTGCGCGCAGAGCGTTCAGCCCGCGCTGGTATGGCTCGGAGAAACTGGAAGGATGGAAGGTCTCCTCGAGGGTTGGGTGCTGCTGAAATTCGCAATCGACCGCTCGATCATTCTTCCATGGAATCGATGCATATGATTTCGTGCGACCATTTCAAATGAATCCCAAACAACAACCGATCGAAGCGAGCCGATCGGTGAGCGTGCGACCGGGGCCGACCGACTCGGCTTGACACCGTGAATTATAACGGTTCTCAATAGGAGAAGTGCGGGATCACCACTTTTGTGTTGTTGAGAATCCCTTGGCCTTTCTAGCTTGCATAGAAGCTTGAAATTGTCGTTATCAACGATTGAATCGGATATGCAATCCTGGTCATAGGTGACACAGAGCTGCTCGAAGGCGATGCGCGTTCGGCCGGAATACAAACGGAGCTTGAAGGTTTGGTCGCTGCTTCAAGCGACGCTGTCTGTCTACGTCGATGACGAAGAACGCTTTTCGCCTGTTGATCAGTTTGTCAATATTTTTTGACGTTTCTCCGCTCGGCTCGAAGCACAACGGGTTGTTGAAGAACAGTGAGAAACGAGGCGAGGCGAGGGTGGACGCATCTGGTGACGCCCCATCGGCGCGATATCACTCTAATTGCTTCGTGCATTTGCGTTGAGCATTTGCGCCGAGCGGATCGCGTTCAACAGTTGCGTCCAGTATTGTGGAGCCTGTAGGCTGCGAGTCGACGCAAGAGACGAAAACTCGTTGAGTAGGTGGCGATAGCCGTGGTGCACGATGGACCGGACGGATAGATGAACGAACGAATTGAACGCAAGAGACACAAGCGCTCGATCAGTGTGAACTTGAATGGTCACCTCCTTCACACCTGGTTGTGTCGGCTTACAACGCAATGGCTACTCTCATCTTCTTTTAACTTGAAGCTCTCTTTTTCCTTTTCTTCTTCCCTGCTCGTCCGGTTGATCACCGCGCCAATCATGCTTTGAATTAGAACTTGCTCTTTGTGCATCGCTCGGTCCAGTTACATGCGGCGCGGCGCCGGACGACGAGCAGCCTTCACAACTCCCGAAGTTCGTCCGACTCGGCCACAACAGAAGAAGCGGCAGCAACTGTGTCAGCGACATCAGTATCGACCACAGCTCCAAAGAACTAAATCTATCGACCGAAACAACGAGAGAATCATGAGAGCTGCCGAAACAGCATTTAGAACGGGCATTCGCCGACACCAACAACAACAACGACGACGACAAGCCGTCTAGTTGCCGAGGAACGCTCAGCAGCAGTGGTCTTGGTCGCAGAAGTGGTCAGTGGCCACTTTTCAGCGGATCATTAACGGACCAGAACGTCAACACTTTCGCGCTCTTCGAGCGGAATACTCGTCGAGCTTATCATGAGACAATTCTGACGTTTATGTCACAAACGTTTGTGTCATCCGAGACCTAACGACCGTGGTTTTCTGGAACGTCCGTCCGTCCGTCCGTCCGCCTTTCATTCGGAAAGCGACTCGTTATTTATAAAACCATTAGTCCGCTATCATGTATTTGACCGGACTCGTCGATGATGTCAAGTCTAATGGGCGCACGAATGAATGGGCGCGGAAGGTCCGGACGTGATACCTTCCGTGCATTCAAAGCTTTTCGGGGCTTCTAGAGATTGAGGTTCGGGATGACCGGCAGTCGGTCGATTAACAGTGCGTTTCGGTGAAGACAAGGCAAAAAGGAATTTTTGCTCATGTTCACATTAACGACGCTTTCTGGCAACGGCATTGCCGCCGCCGCCGCCGCGCCGTCAACACCACCGCCACTGGCTTCAAGTGACGACCCTTTCGCAAGACGGAGAAAGAAAGAGAGAATGAAGAGAATCTCCACTTCGACTTACTCGCTCAGCACTTGAGCGGTGTTGAGGTTTGTCACGCAAGCCACCGTTCCTCTTGTTCTTACTGTGTCGTCGCGATGCTCTTATTGAATTCTCTCTTCTTGCGTCGGTCGCCGCCGTTTGTCGTCGTTGTCAATGCTGAAGCCGCTGCCGTAGCCGTCCTCGTTGTTGTTGTTGTTGTTGCTATTGGTGGTTGTCTTGTTGCTGTTGTTGCTGTAGTCGTCGTCGACGCCGCCGCCGACAGAGTGACTGTCTCTGTGTGATGAAACTCGCGCAAATCGTAGAAAAGCAGAGCGTCAGGGCGCGGGATGACGGAGTTGCGTGCGTGCCCGCGTCCGTTTGTCCGTTCCTGCTTACGAGCAAGCGAGTGAGCGAGCTTGCCCATGTTGCTTCTCCCGCTCATCTGCGAGTTCTAGGGGTCTGAGGGTCCGACTGGCTGTGGCCATTCGATGTCACTTGAAGTCAAGTTGGCAAATGCCCTTCACTGAGCGTTTCACTCGTTATGTTTCCTTCCTTTCCGTCGGCGTCGCCTGCGAAGCATCATAGGCCGATGCTCCAATCAACGCCATCCTATGAGCGCGGTCCGCCGAAAGTTTTCTATATCTGTGGAACTTCAATGCGATTCTTTCCCTTCTCGCAAATTGATCAATTTAAACTCACGACGAGCTCATTATGAATTTTCATCGAGTAAATCTGGAAACTCCAGCTTCTGGAACGGGTCTGGGGAATTGTGAACAGAACCTGTTCTCGAATACCTCTGTTTGTAGCTTGGAGTCAGTTTCAGGTCAAGGCTAGAGGCAATCGTCGAGAGCTATGAGAGATGCAACTTTGAGCTTGAACTCGCGCCCCGAGTGTGAATCCGAGTGAATAGTTGAAATTGAAGCTGGATGGTCTCGCAGAAACTTGCGCATTTGACTCGCTATGTAACGTCTGCGGGTTTGCTATGAGCGGCGGTGCCGGCGTGAACAAAGAGCACTCAGAGGAATCGTGGTCTATTGCCATCTCTACTTTTCCTTCTTTTTTTTATGCTATCATCCGTATTCCCATTCTGTCGTTGATAGGTTGCAATCAGCCACCGGCCGGCCAGCGGCTTGTCGATCTGTTTGTCCGTCCGTCCGTCCGTCCGTCCGTTTGGTCCGTGGTCTTCATCTGCTGAGCGGTGAGCTTCGACGCCGACGGCGACGTCGACTGCGATGACGGCGACTGCTTTGGGGCGGTGAGCGCCCACTGTTCGGAATTCATTCCAGAGATGGGCGTCTAGTTTCACGCTTCGACGCGATTCACCTGCCAAATTGAAATGTGCATCGGGACTAGCTTGTGCTAGCTGGCGAGCGAACGAACGAACGAGCGGATGAATGCGAATGAACCGAGGAACGACCGAGTGAAACCGACGCACGACTCAGTCGTCACCAAAGCTTACGGACATCGCACAAGTCATGGGTGCCAACCGCTTGACCGACAGAAGGGTTTCATCTGTCGATCGGAGCTTCGACAACCACGGCGACAACAACGTCGACGTTCTCATCGCCCCAGCTACAGATCGGAAGACGGACAGTCGGACGACAGATCGGCAGACGAACACGCTCGCACGTTCACGCGCAGGCCGCCAGGCAGGCAGGCAGGCAGGCACGCACGCACACACCAAAAGTTGAACCAACACAGAGCAATCATTTCTTCATGTGGCCCACTTCAACTCACAGTCAGGCGGACGGACTCGGTACAAAACCATCGACAGCTCGACGACCGGCTATGAATGTCAAATACTACGAAAGAAGAAGTCGGCGGTTTCAAATCGATACGAACAGTGAAACAGCGATGGCGTGATCAGATCCGGTGATTTCTGACATTTGAATCGTGTCCGCCTCGAGAAGAGGAACATAAACCAAATACGCTGAAAAGTATGACATTTGTTCTGAGCTATGTACGATGGGGTAATTAGAGCGTCGGTATGTCGGAGTGCCGTAATTGTGATTCGCCAGAACACTGTGACTCGGCGCTGCGAAAGAGCTTGAGACAAAAGATCGCCTGGTTGAGATTTCAGAGAGATTACCGCACAATGTGGAGACGACGGCGAGAAATTAGAATCCTCGTCTCACAAACAAAATCAGCTGTAATCAGACATAATTGCCCGATCAATCAAAGTGGAACTCTTTCTCGGTTTCGACGCACTTCCAGAAGGTTCGTTTGATATGATGTTGCCGCCTTTGTAAGACGATGAGCGTGTTTCTCTGGTTCTCCCACAGACACCATCTCGTCATTCGCTTCAGCGAGATGCGGGACTCGGAAAATCAAACCGCGAGAACAGAAGATCGCTCCTCCCCTCAACCATCCCCTAAAGATGCCGAGGTGTTAGGGTAAGACCCGGATCCCCGGCAAAGCTCACTCCGATATTTGCTAGCTCATCGAGCCCATGTTCGTAGAACGCTTGGACGCTTCCGTAGACGGCATTCTTGGATAATACCATATCGGTCGAAACTAGATTCCAACGCACAACAATGATCGGGATGCACTTTGTTGGTGAAGTTTGAATGGAACGTAAGGTCGATTTTCCATCCGAAGTTTCTGAAATTAGACTATCCCGTACTCAAATTCAACTTCGATCGATTTCTATCGCCAACTGGAATCGGAACGCTCAAAGTTCCATCGTGATCAGACCGAGCGCTCGGTCGGGATTCGAACACCGGGCTCCCCGCCGAAAGAAGAGGCCTACGTTGTCATACATTACTTTGTTTTTCTAATACTCTTCCGAAAAGGTCTCTTGTCTTCCGTTTTCTCGTCGCACCGCTCCACCATCTCGATTTCTGTCGGCTTTTTTGTGCGGGTCGTCTTTTGCTGACTGCTCTGAGACTGATGTCAACTACGCACATCATGTGAGCTGTCAGTCACTCACTCATTCATCCAGAGGCACTTCCAGACCTGGTTTTTCCCTCTTTTCTACTACGCTAATTACACTTTTCCCCAGTGCATGGTGGACGTCGCCACTTTTTCTGAGCACTCGCCCGGCCGTTTCTGACTTGAAGCTGCGAAATTACGCAATGGAATTACTCGGTCAAAATGCCTCTTAAACTTGGTCTACCTCAATCCGTTCGCACCTCGAAGAAGCGATGGAAAAATTGCCCATTTGTACCCAACGAGCTTGAAAAAGACTTCAGAGAAGAAGAAATATTCAGGAAGATACTCAGATGCGATCCGGAGTCTAACACAGATAGGAGAAAAAATTGTTCCAATAAAATCGGCCGCTTACTCTAAAGGCGAAACTTCTTTTTCGTGTTTAGGCAAGCCTCGGCCACATCGACCAAGGCTTATTTTATTGAAATTCTGCATGCGGAACTTATTCTGTCCGCTTTGTTTCGCAAATGAAAGATAATTCTCCGTTTTTACAAGACCTAAAACTACTTAAAGACTCCATATCGCTTTCTATCAACTCTTATCATTCAAGTTTCCACCGTTCCTTCTAGCTTTCTGTATCAATTGGTTTTTCTAGGAATAATTACATAATGAGAAATTCATTTGGGTCGTATGAATGATTGATGATCAACGATTGATTCGATGATTGTGTGGGTCGGTGGGTCGGTGAGTGGGTCGTTGCTTGGCATGAATCCGTGATGCTATGGTAGAGTGAGATGAATGGAGTTCCTTCTTGCTTATCTTTTGAGATACTTCCTGAGTATGTACAACGGTTCTTTCGTTCCGGACTGGAACAAGTTGAGATCGACGAAGTGAGCTCGCACTCGGTCAATAAATAGTAACAGCGACTCCTTCCACGAACTTAATTCACAGTGTCACAGTTTGTTGGTAGCCCGCATTCCACCATACCAGGCTTCGGAGCGTACTCCGATCCTTCGATCGGCCTGCTCTCCGCTCATCTCCGAGTGTCATCAAAAGTTTTATTGCATCAGTTTGAGATGGGTTGTTTCTTGAACGAGCGATGTGAGAGATGCGCTCATGTCGTTGATGACCATGTTGCTTGTGGTTTCCAGGAGGGGACTGCTGCGTCTCTGAGCCCGACTTTCCGAACTCGAGCTGATCTGGCATTGCTGAACGTATTCCAACGTTCTCTGGTAGGCGTCCTGCGCCATAGAACTCTGACTCACAGAACGGCACTGAACTTCTCGACGACCCTGCTGCTGCTGCTGTTGCTGCTGCTGATGTGGATGAGGTCTATGCATGACGTGCGGAGGTTCCTTCAGGTGGTTGGGATCTATGTTCATCTGCTGTAGATGCAAGTTGTTCACATGATGGTTCCGATCGTTCGCCATCTTCGGAGCAGCTGTAAGATGGTTCATGTTCTGATCGTGCTTCATCACCGGCTGGTAGTTTACAGGGGCTGCCGGAACTTGGCCTTGAGGAGGCTGCTGCTGCTGCTGCGGCGGAGGAGGTGGTGGAGGACCCGGGTAGTAGCAGTTTTGCGACATCTGACTCTGTTGAGTCTGGATCCGGTGGTTCTGTTGCAGCGCGGGAGGAGGCTGGTAGTACTCGTACTGCGGTTGTTGGGCGATCACCAGATTCTGCGTCGCCTGGTAGCAGTAGGGCCGCGGAGGAACACCGCGAGCTCGGGGAGCCGGGTGCTGAGGTGGTCCCATCTGACTGCGTCGGATTTCGTCGTACTGACTCACCGATGAGACGGCGGCAGAACTCAACGCGGATCCCGGCCTGGCCGGTTGTCCATCAGTTCGCTCGTTGATGAAGTTCACCATGTCGTCAGGTAAAACAAGGTCGTCCAACGCCGCCTCTAGAGGTTTCATGACATTTTTGATATCGTTTGTGTCAAGATCGCACAGAACGTTATCGGCTAGAGTGCTGCTGCCATTGGAATCGTCATTGTTTTCTCGGGGAACAGGAACATTAGGATTCGTTGGCGCTGGAGGAGCGGTCAAGTTCAGGTACGGTCCGTAGTTATCACTTCCGCAGGTCGACGCAACCGGATCGTTCGCGTCACTCCGGGTTGCTTCGGACGCCATACTACCGTAGTACGTGCTAGCAATGCTGTCCCTTCTCACAGCGGCCGCGGTGAACGAAGTTTCCTGGATTTGTGGGTTGCGGATCATGTCGGTGTACCTCGACAAACCGTTGTTCGTTCCGTTACAGGTTCGAAGCTCGGCGTAACGAACGTTGCCATTGTAGTTTCCTCCCTGGTGTTGATTCGAAGGATGGGAATGCGGATGCGGGGGAGGAGCCAACCTACCCATTGCAGGTTGCATTCTCTCTTTGATACGGTTTACTGAATTGAAGTTGTGCCTAGGAACAGGTGCTTCGCCGTAGCCGTTGACTCCAACGGCACAGGGTACAGGATCAACGAAGTCTTCCATTTCGTACTCTAGAGAGGCGTAAGGACTTTCTTGAGTTCGAGCGAGGGAATCGACGGGAGCGCAGGTTGTGGTGGAAACGTGGGAGTCGTTCACCGGAGATGCGTCGCTCGGAGGCGTCTGAGGATTCCCGAGGTGCGTGTAGCCTGGAGCAGCGTCTGGAATCGACTTTCCGCTGCCTGGACTCAGTGGCGAACTGTTGTCCGAGTTGATTCCGCCCGAGTTTGGATGCTCGTCGTACTGAGGACCTTTGTGCTTTTTGTTGGCGTAGAAATCGGCCCCGTGGACGGTCTTGACGTGTTTGCGGAGCGAACTCGGATCGGTGTAGCGTTTGCTGCATCCTGGTGCGTGACATGCGTACGGTTTCTGGAAAGAGTAGGTCAAGTTTAGATGGAGGGCTCGTCTCTCGTGATCCCCCATTCACCACCAGAACATGGGGTTTCTTCATGGCTGTAGTGCTCACGAGTTACTACGGCATTCATCTCGGAGACGGCGCGGTCGGTTCACACTTTCGAGCTTCCACTCTCCCGTCCTTTCATGGGTTCGTTTCGTTTTGAGGACAAAGATCCCGTTGTCGCCTCGTTCCAACTCAACGGAGAACATACCGGCGACGGACACAACAAAAGAAGGAAGCCAGATATCTCACCGGAGCAGGCAAATGGGAACGACATGAGAGAAGAGGTGTGATATATGTTATGTACAGCTCTGAGAACCTCTTCCTTTGTTCCAAAACATGAGCAAGGAAGCCGGCGGAGGCAGCAACCAGTCCGCCGACGATCGGTCGCTCTTGGTGACACTTCTTCTCTGTACATTTCACATGTGCGGCACACGTGTAATGTTGTTCACACCTCTGACTCCTCCTACTTCGTAGACTCCGACGAGGTCTGCCTGTCCTCCTGTCTGTTTTCTATCCAGCAATAATAACATGCGCTGTTCCAGCGCCCTCCAAAGGCGGAAACCGCAAGGTCGCGCACAGGCGAGATTCGGCGAATGAACGACGAATGTCATCGGAACAAAAAAGAAAAAAGAAACGGACTGAAAAAATATCACGAAAGCTGAATGAGTGTATGACTAGTGATGCATGGATGTCGTCGTTGTCGACATGTCACGCGATGTGAGGAGTAGGAGAAAGAAAATAGAGAGTTACGGGGACTCGGAATCAATAAGAGGAACAAGGTGGAAGAGGCGGCATCACAAACCAACCTCCCTTCGAATCGGCCGCTTCGACTCGCGGCAACGACAACAGCTCAACAGGCGAGAAAAAAAAAGGTAAAAAGAACAAGCTAGGCAAAAAGGACTCGACAAGCCTGGCTCGTCCACCTGCTTACGACTTGCTAGGGCAGCGACGCCGAAGCACCACCAGCAACAGCAGCGGTAGCGGCATCAGCACCCATAAACAACGCGGAGGTGATAAAAGATATAAAGCCAACTGCGACCAACGGGCCAAGCAAGCTAGCGAGCAACGACTTCGAAACAAAGAATGCCGCAACCAGGTCTTTCCCCGCCACACGTTCGAAGAAATTGCTCGGCGTAAATCGGAATCAGAGGTTCCGTCCGAAATCTTTCCAAAGCACCTCCGCTCTTATTCTGGCCAAATGCCTCGTTTCGTCCTCTTGACGTCACTTTCCTCGACGAGTGCTCGTTACGACTCGGTGAGGTTTACAGTTTCATTCCTCAAGACAAAACGCGGTCTCGCACAACATGCGGGTGGGAGCCGGAAAGCAAGCCGGGAACGGATCCGCATCTACCGCTGACAACTCGATTAGCCTCGAGCATTGATCGCTTGGTCTTCTGATTGACGATTTTCCATCTTCAGCTCTTGACGCCCGATTGATCTTCGGGAGATTCGGAAAGATCCGACAGGCTGCATTAAGTTCTGAGGAAACGTAGTGGACCTCAGTTGATTTGCTTATGGCAGAACTCCTCTTGCTCCTTTGACGAGAAGGAGATCGAAGACAGAAAAAGCGAGTAACGACAATCAGTGCGCGCAGATTGTTTTCCGAGTGGCCTTCCTGCCCTTGTTTGCTGAATTCCGAGTGAAAGACGCACAGCCGGACCTACCGACCGACTTGATATCTCTCTTTTCGATGTCGAGAGGAATAAATGTATTCTGTGCTTGTCCAATTACGACAATTACTCGCTTGTGATATGTTCGTCTGTGTGTCCGGCAGTCATCATCATCGTCGTCAACGTCAGCTGTAACACTGTGGAATGTCCGGCTAACGTCAGACAATTTGATATCGTGTTGCCTTCTGCTTTGAAGTACTCGCTGCTTGTTGAACTTGTTCTCAGGCCGCCGTAGCCGAAGAAGACGACTCCGAGGCGTTTACAAATGAGTTGACCGTGTTTCCAATAGGGAATCATCTTCAGCACACGTCTGGTTCTACGACGTGATAACGTACTTGCCAAACGTCAACGACAGCACCGACATAACGTCGTCAAAATGAGCCGAAGAAGGACAATCGGCCCTGCCCGTTGTACGGCGAAAGAGCATCGAAAAACGGAGGAAAAGAAGGAAGCCCAAAGAAGGCCATTTTAACAACTCCATCAAAGCCGCCCGTATGCATGAGGTATAAGAACGGAGTTTTCATTCGCCCGCATAGAGTCAGTCAGCCGGACTGAAATATGCGCGTAGACCTCGCTTACGGTGAAATCTACGAATGTTTGTGGTTGATCTCTATTGAGACGTCAAAATGACGCGGCCGTGCGAGCGGAATGAGAAAGCGAGCGAGCGAGCGAGCGGGCAGAAAGCAGAAAAAAACGGAACCGGTTTTCTGTGCCTGACCCACCGCTGGTCGATGCAGAAGACCAGTTCACTCGGCAGCCGCTCTCATTAGCTAAGCCGGGGAGGTAAGCTGAGTACTTAAGCTCGTATATCTTCAATCGCCATCTACTTTAAGAAATTTCGGGTTAACGTACCTCATTCGAATGAGTCCTATTCTGATGCTTTGCCCTGTCCGACGCGTTGCTGAACGCCTTCGTACAGCCCGGGAACTCGCACATGTAGGGTTTCTCGCCGGTATGAGATCTGTAATTTTAGAGAAGAGTATGAGATTTGTTTGTGCTTTGCATCCTAAGTATTTCGGCGATCTCTGTTGTGCCTCCAAGTCCTATCAAAGCTCCAACAAAGCCGTCAGCGTCCAATCATGCTCTTCGTGCCGAGGTTTTGAGCACGCCTGCAGATCAGGTACCCAGACTAAGGTAAGGGCAGTGGGGACAGCGAGCGTATTTTGTATTTTAGGAAGAAATAGAGACGATTGACAGTTAAAGCGTCGCTAATCCATCAGTGGGCACTCCCCACGCTTTCCTCAGACATACACCGCGCCCTGATGCTCCGCTATCGCAGAAGCACGAAAGCACCAGCCAGTCAGTCAGTCAGCCGGTCCGTCGGTCGGTCGGCCGGCCGGACAGTTAGCCAGTCAGCGAGCACAGTCGATACCTTATCGACGCCGACTATCATCAGCGTATCTCCCATTAAAACAGCGTCCGATGGACAGAGCGGAGCACGGCGTAAGACAACAAGGGTCGGTGCTGAGCGACAGGAGAGGTAGAAGAAGAAGAAGAAGGAGGAGGAGAACGAGGGGACGCTTGGAGACAACGACAAAGAGGAGGAGTATTTGAAAGAAAATTTACTGTAGCGGCAAGGTGCCTCTAAGGGGTCACTCCATCAAGATGACACACACACGCACTAGAGCACGCACCGAGTTTTCCTCTGAGCAGAGGACCGAGACCCGGGTGATTCGCCTTGCCCGATCTTTAGGTCATCCCCACCCTGTCGGCGATGACTGCAACCAGACATCGCCGTCCGACTCCGAGAAGTTATTGTCTGAATGGCGGCTTCCGTTCCCCCTCTATGATCCTGTCGTCTTCCCGAACATCGTCCTTGGGCAAGGAGCCTGCCGTGACCTAGGAAGTAGACGCATCGAGCTCAGGAGAAGACGGCACCGTCAATTCACGCGTGCGCGTTGTCGAAACGAAAAAGAGGGGACGAAAATTTGAAGAAGCGGCCTTATTGCGGTGCTGACAAGTTGGTGGGACTAGCTTTATCTAAGACAGTAGAGTTCCAACGCAATGATAGTGCGTTTTGTTGACTGCGCGGCGGGATGCGCCGTGAGTCAACGAGCGAATCGTATTCACGTTCTCAACTGTGTAAGTGGACGTCAAATTAGCGAAGGACGAGACGAACTTGTGCCCAATTCATGGGCTGAGAATCGCAGTGGCGACTTCAGCGACTCAATTGAACTAATTACGTTAGCCCACGAACAAACGTCCGACCAACCGTCCGTTCGTCAGTAGCTCCCCTTCTGCCTGAGTATCCAAGTCGCCGGTAGTTTTTGTCGGGTTTGATTTGTTCCGAGGCGTCTGGACTTGCCCAGAGTGGAAGATCATCATTATCTAATAACTTGTGAGTGTCTATGTGTGTGTGAATGAGTGAGTGAGTGTGCCGCGCGACTCTAACAATCCGCACACAAGTCGACTTGAACCGAGTCTGTGGCGTGTTCGTTAATTGTCGTAATTTTGTCCCTCTTCACATGATGTCTGTTGTTCCTCCGCTGCTGATGCAGCATCATCGTTGCTGTCGTCGTCGTCCATACCGAGGGAAGATGACCCACCGGCTCACTTGCTTTTCAGGCTCCCCGCCTGCCTGCATACTGACGGACTGACTGACTGAGTCGACGAGCGAACGCACGGATGAATTAAGCTGCCCACATGGATTCGGCCATCAGCAGCGCAAAGTCGAGACCCCTCAAGCGCGACGGTGGAGCCCCAAAAGGGGACCGAAATACAGACGACAGCGGTGTTCACCACAGAAGATTCAACATGGTGATCATCACCAAACGTGACATCGATAGCGCACGAGGAGAAGAAGAAAACCCGCCTGGAGAAGTTAGAGGCCGAGGCCATGGACTGTAACCCTTGCCTGCTCTCTTGCTTCGACAGACACTTGCCGGCTACGCGTTGATCAGCGCGCACATGCCTGCGTCTCTCCATCAACTCTTTCAACGTCATCAGCGGGAAGTTCAGGTTGGGTAGTGTCGATACAGAGAGTTGACAGAGTAAGCCGGGCTAGGGGCGTAGGTGGACGAGCAGATAGCGACGCGACGTAACAGAGAAGAAAAAGCATGCGAGAACAACCTATGGGAGAGAAAGAGCTCCTCATGCTCTCAGTAAGACTCTCGAACTGAGCAGGCTCGGCATGCTAGGCAAGTGCTCTTGATGGGTAGCATTCACCGAGCAAGAAGAACTCCAAGTCCGGATCTTTCAACGTGTCTACTTCTGAGCCATATCCGGCTCAAGGCTCAAACACACAAGGCTCTTTGTTGTGCTCGGTTTTATATATAGAAATGGGTTCCTCAATGAAAACCAATTAGCTTACACCAGTATGTAGATACCACTGGATGGAAGGACGGACGGCCGACCGGACTAGCGCGTGTATGTATAGATAGATGGACACACAGATAGATGGATGTTGTTGTCGTTGAAATTACTCGAATGTCGCTACGACAGAGGAATGTTCTGTTTTATGTTCTTTGATGGAGTTGCTTAATGAAACTTCCATATCTCACCGGAAGAAAAATGATTCTTTGATTCTCGGATTGATTGAAATGATTACTTCTTCAAGCTTTTCTCCCATCTGCTTTTTCTTCTTCTCACTGCTGTCCCGATGCTGTCAGGTAATCTAATGAATGTAACACGAAGCCATGTGCTGTAGCGAGTACCGTGTAGGGAGTGACGAGTTCTTTTATTTTGTCTTTCGATTGTAGATTGTGCGCCCGACTGGCGACTGGCTGAGAAACCGAGCGAGCGACCGACCGACCGACCGGCGGCGGACCGACGGTCGGCCGACCGCTTGCTTTGATTCTACGTATGTACTTGTGAGAGGAGAAGGCCACGAGACGGAGAGAATTCTGAACAGAAAAGCCACTGTCTTCAGGCGGCGTTCTTTCGAGGTGTGAAACTTTTGTTGTTGGTGTTTGATGAAGATGGATTTGGAAGAGGCGCCTTTAGAAGCCGAAGACAACGCTTTTCACCAGCAGAGCACCACACACATACGCGCACAAACGGACAGACGGACGCGCGGACAAACACTCGTACCTACGAGTGCGAGTGTGTTTCTAAGGGGTGAAATTGAAGGAAGGAAATCAGCTACGCGCTATCCGTCCGCCGCCGTCGCTCGCTCGCTCCATATATCGATCGATAGCGGAGAACTTTAGTCCGCATACTTCGTGTCCAGAGAACTAAAGCGTGCTCTTTCGGACGTCGATCCGTCGCTTGTCCGCTCGTTGATTTGTTGATTCATGTCTGACTGAGATTCAAGGTTTAACCGCCGCCGCTGGGATGTTGCTGTGTCGAACAACAAAAACAAAGAGAACGGCTCGACGCCCGCTCCGCGATCGAGATGCCTTTGACACCCGAGACCGCAACCAGAAGGCACCTAGAGTCGGTGGCTCCATCGGTGACGGACCGACTGACGCCTTCTTTGCCTCCGTTCGAATATTTTCCAAGATCGAGTTCGCGATCACAGTTCAAACGTTTCTATCGAGCTCTGCAACCATGGAGCCGGCGCGCGGAGCCAACGACACACAAGCGTTCGACATGACGGCAATGTCTCTCGTTCGGGTTACAAATTATCCCTTATCTCTACGCTCATAGACAGCCGGGCGAATGTTGCCACGCTCGTAGGAAGAAGAGCGTCGGCCCCACATTCGTCGATCACACCGAACCCGCAAAAAGAAAGAGATAAGCTTGCAGAAGCTACGTAAGCGTCCAAGGATCGTCGTTTTTATGTTGCTTCAGAATGATTCGAATTTTTCTGTTGGAGCTTCTTACCTGAGATGCGTTTTGAGGTTTTCCAGCCGCGAGTAGGCTTTGTTGCATCGCTCGAATGTGCATTTGTTCGGTTTCTCGCCTGTATGCCGTCGCATGTGAACGACCAGCATGTATTGAGCCTTGAAGGGCTTCTCCTCCCGTTGACAGTCCTGCCATCGGCACACGTAGGCCTTCTTATTGGATTGAATGTGATCTTTGTTGATGTGGAGGACCTGTAATCGAATTCCACACCTGTCAGCTGCTGCGCTTGCTCGAGATCAGACGCCACGCTATTCTTCACACCTATCATGATGTCATCATGTATCAACTCTTCCTCAACCTCGGTCGCCTGTGCAGCCGCTGAACAGCTCAGCGAACGAGCGAAGCGAGCGACTTCTACCTAAATTGAAAAACGCCCGTGTTTACATCGGATAGAGTGCATACTCTACAGCAGTTATCAAGTGAATCTGACTCCGGCGGTCTGTCTCGTTAACTGCGACGACTGGCAGAGAATAAGAAGGGAAGATGGGATGCGAGATATGGATCGGTTGGGCGTTCGATCAAAGTCCCCTAACCAGACAGATACGAAGCAACTGAGATCAACCGAAACCAAAAGGAGAAAGACACAACGAGCGGAGCCGGTTAGCCGCCCGGTCTGTCGGCCGACCAACCAAACGACCGTTCGTCCGAACACACAGCTCAAACGTTTGATGCACAATGCAATACATTCATTTTAAGGAGTCACCGCTATTCGGAAAGGTAGTTATGCCGCTCTATGACTGGCCACAATAAACCATCGAAACCCTGGATCTCTGTCTCATTCAGTATTTCGCTAACAATCGAGAAGCAACAATACACTTTCACCCCACAGTCAGTCGGACACGCTCGCGGTTTCGACCCGAGCAACTCGAACCATTCCGAACCGGATCGGCCCCCTCATAGATATCTCAATTTTCATGGCCGGACTGCGGAGTTTCTGAGCTATGAAGACACATTTTGAGGTAAGCGTACAAGCTCGGGAGATTTCGGAAGATTTTCTCCGCTGAAAAAACGTTATTCTAACTTACCAGTTCTGTTTGAGTGTTGAATTGTACGTTGCACTCGGCCCAGTGGCAATTGGTTTCTATGAAGTCTTCAACTTCGTCTACTTCTTCTTTCTCTTCTTTGATTTCTCTCTTGATCTCCACGTTCGTACTTGACACCACGTCCTGCAAACAGAACAAATAGCCAATTAGAGTCAGCTCACGGAGGGTGGGGATGGAATGAACGAAATTCTCGTGCGCGCCCTCGGTCTGAACACACACAGCTGCGAAAAACTAGCATTTGGAACCGGTTAGTTGTTGGTGACCGGATCGTCGCCTCATTGGTTGGATGTTTGTCTTTTTCTTCGTCTTTGGCTCGCGATCAGAGGATCCGGGGGTTTCGTAGATGTCCGATCGAAGCGATTCTGTCAGATTGGATCAAAATTCTCCGCGTTCTAGAGTCGGAGATCTGAATGGCAAATTAACACCGCCGCCGCATTCCCTTTCTCTCTCGCTCGAAGTCGGTGTCGACGCCGCCGGTTATTCCCGGATTCTCGAAGTCACCGGGAGCCTCATCCGGCTCCTTTCGCCCTCTGTTAACATTTCCCCGTCGTCAGTCTGAATCATGAGTCAGACAGCTCCTGAGGCCGAAAACGTTGAGGTGTTCTGTTATGGAAACGAGCCCTGGTATCGAACAAGCCTCGAGGAGTCTAGGGTTGACGACCAGTCGGAAATTCCGAAGTCGTGGTGCAGCGCATGTGTACTCTCGATACCGCACCGATGAGAGTTCAGCGAAAAACGCAGCAACTACATACTACAACAGAGACACGGCTTGTTCTTCCCGATAAATAGAACGCAAAATCTGTAAGCGCATCCCAGGTGTCACACCAGGAGGCCGTTTCCTTTCAACCGACGACTTGGCGATCGACTTTCGGTGTATAAGGGGCTTCTTCTCTCGTCCTGTCTGTCTCTGTATTCTCGTTCGTGGAGTTGATTGTGGATGTTGTTGTCATCAACACCTTTCTGCGAAACTTCTACGCGCGATGTTTCATTCGACCCCATCCTTTTCTCGGCCGGTTGGTTGACAGGCCGGTTTCGAATTCGAGCTGACGCGTTTTCCGAAGTCGTTTGCTTCGTCTTGAATCAGAGTCATGTATGCGATACAATGTTTACTCGGGAGGTTCCCTGCGAGGATGCATGAAGTCCTATGGAGTCATCAATTCGGCTTACGGATTTCTTCAATCGATGACGAGCGAATTCCGATTGGAGCCACGTGATACGCGATGGAACTTCGGTTCGATAACAGCGGGGAAGCCGATTAGGAATTCGTCAATGCGCGGCGCGATTGGACACCATCACCTCGTTCGTTCAGTAGTCGTTCGCTCGTCCGTTGCTACTTTCTGTCCCAAGACGGGCAGGATACCTGACTGGCTGAGAGAACGGAAACCAATCCAGAAGTCGTGCACCTGACGCTAGCTTCTGCTCGTCGTTGAGGATTCAGAGCACGCCCGCCTCCCAATATTATCATCAAAACGGAGTCAGCGGCCGTAATAACTTAGTTAAGTTGTTCTATTCGTCAAACATGAGAAATCTGTCGATCAGCCGACCACCCAACTTGTCTTCTTCATTCAGTTGATCCATGAACTTCCGCCGGAGGCTCAAGTGAAACTTTGTTGCCGCAGACCAAGTTGATCGTGCTCATCGACAAAGGTTGCTCGCTACCGCTTTCCCGATTCGCACGTTCGAATGAAAACATATGTTCTCTCGATGCCCGAGAAACGCGGAAGGAAGGAAGGAAAGAAAGAAAGGAGGAAGGAGTGTGGAAAATTTGTTGCTTTTCCACCAGTAAATAAGCGAACTTCTTCCGTCAGTGGGTTTCGGAGCGACAACGGTCGCCCGAAGCTGAGCGTTAGCTGGTTCCGTTGGTTTCGGTTTGTTTCAAGGACGACCCGAGCCCTAATCCGTTGCTTTACGGTTTAACACGCGTGTCTGGCCGATGGAATTTCTCTTACGACCGACCGGAAACTCTGTTTCTCAGAGAAAAGGAAGATCCTCTGTGTTTGATGGGTGTATTCATAGACTAGCATAAGTTTCGGGATTCTATTCGTTTCGGAGAAACAAGAAGAGGAAGAGGGGCTCGACCACTTGACAGCTGACGAATCAAGTGTCTCGATCATGCGAAATCAAGCGAATCGAAACGATCTCGAGATAACCTCAGACATCAGACGCGCAATCGGGATCTTTGAAACAACTGCGATTCCGACGTCCGTCGGAGCTCTGGGTGAATTTGAAACGGAGGTCTTAGCTTGCTCAACCTCCTCCTCAAGTGACGGGAACGCCGCCGCCGCCGCCGCCTCGAGCCGCAATCGCCCCGACACACATACACCTCTTGACAACCAAAGTAAACTTCGAAAGAACGAAGAAAAGAGGACCAAGAAGCAGAGCATACATCCAACATACGACAGAGGTTGGCAACCTCGTAAAGCCACTGGGTGCCATCGAGACGACGACGACGACCAGGCAAGGTTTACTGTTCTTTCATGAGGTTCCGCCGCCGTGGCAAAAGTGAAGAAGCTTAGGACAGCAGAAGCAGAAATCCATAAAACGGCGAAGCTGCCGCGGCTTCTGCTTGGACCTTTACGACCAAAACAAAATAAAGAGGACGAACAGCGGCGGCTACTTTAACTTTGGGCTCTTGCGGTGACCATGGATCGGGAAAAGAAAAACATGAAAAACAGCAGCATCACCACCGCCACCATCACTACCAGCAGACGCCCCTACGCCCCTGTATTTGTTGTATATGCGCGTACTTGTGGCTCTCGGGAACCCCGGCTCTAGTTGTCAGACTCCCACTTCCTTACTGCTCACCGAGTGACTGACTGACGGACTGACACGCTGCTAGGCTGGATGGGAGTGAATGATGGTCGATGGCGGCGGCGACTTCTGTCGTAAGCTCTGGTTTTATGGACATGAAGATGAACCCCACATTTCGAAACATTAAACACTTGGCTAAGCTAAGCTGTCAGCTTGCGTCTGCGCCGCCCAATCCGACGGCGCGGATCCCTGATTTTCACTTATCCGTAGTTTTAGGGCGACGGAACCGATTCGGATCGAGTTATCAGAAAGATTCCCGGCATTTCGACCCGCCGGAGATTTTTTCGCTCTCGGATTCGTCCGTGTGGCTCGTTCTAGCTACACATTCTGTAATCCGTTCGGCCAACGCGCGATTCTGGTGTGTCATCAGGCAGATGGATTAGAAAAGGCGCTGATTTCTTGAGCGTGGCTTGTGCTGTGGTGTGTTGGGGTAAACGACTCGTTCGAGACCGAGAAATTTGAACCACAACATCATCATCGCCACCGCACCGACTGACTCTCGGTTCCATTTCACGAGATATTCGAGCGAGCAAGCGAGCGAACGAGCTAGCGAGCAAGAGGGAGCCTGCTCTCAAGCGGAATTCTCGGGGCGTTGAGCGATCATCTAGTTTCGGAGCGATGATGGAAATCTTTAGGTGTCAAACTGGATTCACAAGAATCCCGCGAGAGACTCTTTCTACTCCTTCTATTGAGAACTCTTCCCTATTCCGTTGTTTTGTTCAGCTCGAGCCAAACCAGGAACAGCGCAGACGATGCGGCGGCGCCGTTTGTGGTGCTTGGCAAATGCGAAGAAGAAAGATCAAAGTTGAACTTTCAGACATCAACTATAACTGGCATTCCAGACGAAACCAACGTTCAAAAACGTCGGAACCGCGAAAGCCGAAACCGGGCGGCGGTCCACGTCGCGGACGAAACGTTCCAACACGAGGAGAGGCGTGAACCGAACTTAGATACTCCACACGATCAGGTTTTGAAACGTGAACTCGAGAGCCACGGCAGACTCTTTGTACCGAGATCAGGATCGAGGAATTCGAGTTTCCGTTGCGTCGATCGGGAAGCTTGAGAACATTCTGTCGCAGGGATCTCTGATTACGACACGACCCGACCGAGACTGAGTGAGACGAAAGTTTTCTTCCCAGAATTAATGAGATCTTCGCTGAACCACAGCACAAGTCGAGTACAATGCATCCGAGGGAAGTGAGTCATTCGAGCATTCCTACCCCGTGCTCGCCCGAAGTCCGTCGTGTTCTCTGGCTTCTTCAAATTCTAACAGCTACTGGCGAAGAAGGGCGCCGCTGTCAGTGTATCGCAGAGTCCCTTTCTTCTCTTTCTCTCTGGATGCCAGTCAGTCAAGTCAGCTCGGCCGGTCATGCTCGTCAAACAATGCTCTCCAAGTTGTATATCTTTCTGTTGTCTCTCCTTGCGCTGTTCGGTCGCTTTCTGGTCGCGAGGGATTCTCCGCGAAACGTACGACAACGCTAGCAGAGGGGTGTAAAGCCATTGAGCTGCTCATTAGAGCCAAGTCGAGAGTACTTGCGACCAGGAAAAAAGAACGGAACAGAAATTGAGGTCGTTCTCGGTAGCGACAATAGCCTAGCGGGAGTCCGATCGGTCGGTCGGCCTCCAGAATCACTCCCGAATATACACGTCTTCTCTTTGGACAGGTAGGCTGTTCAATCCCTGCCTAGGGTACTCGTTGGCGTGTCTGAGTGAGTGAGTGAGCCGCTGTCTTCGTCGTCGCTGGAGAAACAAGCAGCGGGCAGGAACGCCCAAAGTAGACTTTTCGGTGAAGATTTGCTCGCTCTGTCTATATATCGACCGAACAGAACCATCACACCTAACAGCCGAAGCGAGCCAAATACTCGCATCGTGCTTTCTTACAGCAGGTACAGAGTTACATCCGCTTGATGACGTTCTCGGAACTCCCACCAGAGGGCGTAGAGACCTTCTTTTTTTTCGCGAACCCCCGCTTCTTGTGGTTCAAGACACACATAGTCTTTGGCTATTCTTCTCTCGATCGTTTTCTATTTCGCACATTCACTCACAAGAAGCGAATCAGAGGAGCTAGCATGCCTTTGTATCATAATTTACATGCGGCCCTGTCGCGCTAGCTCGAGCGCAGAGAAGCCCTCTTGGTTGGCTTAAAGGAACGCCAGAAGAAAAGAAGTTCGGAATTGAGATCATCTTTCGAGAGAAGATCTCGGTATCACTCGAACCAAAGCACTTCGCAAGGGACTCTTCCGCAAAATCCTTCAAGATCCTGGTCAATGTTGTCAGGAGCACCAAATTCTGTCAGATCTTCTGTCTTTTATTCCAAAAGCTTGAATTCCTCGGTTGGCTGGAAGGGTAGAGCGCTGTGTAAACCAAACAAGCGCGATACGAAACACGAGACCCGATGTCCGATTGAAAGATGTTAGATTGGAGAGGCGGAGCGTCAACGAATCGTTCGCCGCTCGTTTGTCGGTCGCCATAAACGACGTAACGGCTCCGTTGGTCAGCTCGGTAATTGCGGAATTTATGTCCTGCAGACAACGACATCAACACCGCACCGTTGGCCGGCTTGGCACCAGCCAACCCTTTCGTGTTTTTTTTATGTCAGCAGCCGGAGACATAAGTTGCCGACCACCCAAGCAAGAAGAGCAGCGCCGTTATGTTGTGATGATCATAAGTGCAACGCAACTCCTTTTATTCTTCTGGTGGCGTCAGAAACCGGAGAAAGTAAACGACTGAACGATACCAAAAAGGGAAAATGCGCGCTTGCCCGCCAAATTAGCCGTTCCCGATGGCGGAAGCTCTACGGATTTTTGAGGTTACTTCATGCTGACCGAGCCGTTCCCGAAACCATATGGGAATACATACATGTGTGGACATAAGAAACGGACTCGCGCACGATTGGCTCAAGTATACCGAAGAGTGGCTCTGGCAACCTGGAGGACGGGGCGACTCGCGCCGCGGCCATTTACGGGGAACGAACGAAGACGAACGACGACGACGACGTCGACAACATATACGACGGCATCAGCCCCAAAATGAAGAAAATGGCTTCATCTGGGCTCACTCACGGCTCAAGCTGTTCACGGAAAGCCTCACGTCTCAATCGATCTATAACATCGATCTATGGAGCTGCCTCGCCTCGCTCAGGGGCACTAACTGGGTATTGAAGAAATTCTCTATTCTCCAGCAGCGTTAACTCAATGGGCATGCTTCTTCACCAGAAAGCCTCAATCTGAATTTTGGTTCGAAGGCTCGCGAGATTCAAAGCTTCCAATGAGCGTTTCAAGCCGTGGCTGCTTCGATCTGAAACGACGCTCGCTCAGAACGAACGTCCGTCCGACTCAAAGGCCCGACCCAGAGGTTCAGACGATACTGCTCGCTCAGGCGTATGGGAGCAATGTTCATTTGTTCATTGTGTTCTCTGGCTTGGACTACATTCATTCGGGCCGGACTATGCACCACCGAGCCACGCCGAGCACCCCAGCCGATTTTCAAGTTAGCTCCCGAAGCAACCTTGAACGACAATGCACGCCAGGATCACATTATACCGACAGCAAGTCTCTGTCGTCGAAAGATCTCCGGGACCCACCTCCCGCTTCTCGGTCATCCAGTACACCAGTACACTGTCCTGCCGATGACTCTATTACAAGATCCGCGGTGTTCGAGCCGCGGTCGATGAGATCAAACGTGAAAACTTCAGATTAGACAATTACAGATTACTCGCTTCGGACGTATGACAAAATCGACTGCGTCGACCTCGCGCGACTTTTGTCTCGTTGTTCATCTTTCTGTTTCAGATAAGAAAGCATATGTTTCAGTCGCCCGCATGATTTTTGCGTCTTGCTCATGTTGTTGATCTTGGACCGTTGTGTTTCGCAGAACACCCGCCCCTATCGACCGGAGCATGAAGACATTAACAATAAAACATCATCATAATGTCTCTTTCCAACTTTTCGAACGGCATCTTGGCGATGGAGCGATGTTGGAGCGCGAGCCGGAATTCAAAGCGCGCCATTCGACTCCATCTCGAGTCAGTCAGGGAGCAGCTTGGTTGGAAGGACTACAGGGATTGAGATATCGGCGAAATCGAGACTTCTTCATTAATGTGAAACTTCCGAAGACGAAGTTTGGTTGCGAGTCGGAGTCCAAGTCCGAGTGTGAGACGGAAGAGCGGTACTCTCGGCAACAGCAGCAACGACCGCGCGCACACAACCGCAGTCTTAGACATCGTCAGTAGAGGCGCCCCGACGAGAGCAACAGCAACAGCAACGATCTTTTCGCGGAGCAAGCCGTGAGCTAGCCGATAGATCGACCAGTGGCTTGTTTCGATGAGAAAAGACGACGCAGACGACGAGCGAAGAGGAGGAGAAGACGCGGTCTTCTGTGATCAATAACTTCGTGAAGACCAAAAAGAAGAAGAAGAAGACGAAAAAGCCAGGGGAGGCAAAGTCGATCTTTGGATCGGCGGCGGCGGAGCCTTGAATGTCTTCATTATCAAGACATTGGCTGACAGAAACTTGGCGAGAAAGGAAGCGAGAGCGAGCGCCATCGATCGTACGACGAGTAGAAAGGAAATAAGAGGAGACGACACAGGAGCACCACATTTTCAGACAGAGCGTGAAACATGGCGCGAAGTCCAACAGACAAAATAATCCACATCCACGTCGGGCAAATCACAGCTTCATCGAGCCGCGAAGCCGAGACTCATTTGCCGGAAAGAAAAGGAAACAAAACAACGGATCTCAGATCAAGACCGCGAATCCGGTTCTTCGGATCCTTTTCAGGGATCACTCAGAGCCGTCGCTCGGGCGACTATCTTGTTCCGACTACCTGACGGGTAGCAGCTATAGATTTGAAAGAGTCGAAAAATACGTTCGAAGGTCCTCTTACCGTTCCGAGATCGGTTGTGCCAGGAACTGGTGCCAGCGAGGTCACTGGATGATGTTGGTAATGCCTTTGTAGTAACTGTTGATGTAGTGGACTCAGCGTCCCCGCTGATAAATGACCGTATGATCCACTTCGAGTACCGCTCATCAAAAATTGGTTCGGTGAGAAGCGGATCATGGAGTTGACGTCAAAAGCATCCGAGTATGGCGAGGATGAGTAAGCTCTTTTCCGTCCGCGACCCGCCCTTGAGGCAGCTGAAAGAGAAGCGCATCGATCAGTATTCGAATAAATTATCATGTCTTTCAATTTGTTCTACGTGTTCTAAAGAGTGCGGCGAAAGCCCTCTTCTGCTCAGATAAGTCCGGATAGCTGCCCTCGGCGCCAGACTACATACAATCGAATAAAAACCAGGCTGTTCGTGCTCAATTTTTTGATTGAATACTCTCCGGGAACAGACGCGACGCTTTTCGGTGATTTCTGTACGACGGCAAGACTTTCAGCCGTCAGGTTCTGCAGCCAGAAACGCGGTGTGCATGCTGAGAATGGGCGCTTTCGGAGACAATCTTCAGCTTCAGTCGTTCCGGTGGAAGAATGGATGAGCGAAGTGTCAGACAGCGACAGAATGATGGCAAAGCCATTTTCCCGCCTGGGGGCTTGGGCGCCTGTTATGACTCGATTGACAACGAGCAAGACGCCAAACGAATCAATCAGCGACCGGCGGCGCGACGATCAGCGTAGAAGCGACAAAATCGTTGCGAATTTATTATAACTTCGCAATTTATCAACGTCAGCAACGCCGATCCACTCCGCCAATTATTCCCACTGAACGCTTACTGCTCATCGCCCAACAGAAACCTGTTGATGAGCTTCCGTCAAAATGGTTACCAGAATCACTGACGAGATATACCGGGAAACACAACACTGAGTGAGCCCGGGCGTGAGAGGAATGGCTAGTGTTCCCGAAACGGGTTCCCAACAGTGGGACCAAACATTCCGTAATTGCAAGCGCGTGGTCTCCAGCGGACGGCCTCAATCTGTTTGGATTATTTTCTTGTTACATGTGATTCTCGTTCCCGGTGGTTGTGGCGGCGGCAACATCCAACTCCCGACATGACGAGCTGCCGACGAGCGATGATGCACTACGCAACAAGCTTTTCAACAAGTGGATCTCTGTCTGCCGTGAAATTCCGAAGGAGTGTCGAGAAGCCTCACGCGATTAGCAGATGCGGACTTGGTTGGCCGAACGATTGCGATGGGGTCGAGTTGCTGGAGCGCTTTACAATATTACTATACTTTCCATCTCTCAGTCTTTCGCCTGCTCGCTCGAGGCGACAAGGTTGTGTGAGCTGGAAGTGGGTAATTCAATTCAATTCCATGCGAACGACAACGCCGTCGACGACGAACGTTCCAAGTGAAGCGGATGACCACCGCTCATGGCATTGGACACAGTGACAGGAGTCCGAGCGCACTTGGGCGTAACAAGAACCCGTTAGGCGCACGTGGGCGTTAACACTTAGCATCATTGTCGAGGATTTATCTGTGTATGATTTACGTTTCTTTTCTCACTGGCTCCGGCTTCATGACATCGAGATTCTCTTCTCGGCGCACGAAACAGCCCTCGTTCGTCCCAAGCCTCCTCTTTCTCCTACGATCCCGGTGTTTAGGGTCGCAATCACTAAGCTTGTATGCACATTAAAGGATATAAAGCCTCATCATACGGCTCGTCGGTCCGTCGGTTGGTCTCTCGTTCATTCGGTCGGTCGGTCTGTTCTCGGCCATATCTTAATCCCGGATCGTTTCTCGGAGGGCGCAAGCTTCCGCGTTCTTTGTGCGCGCATTTGAAACGCACAAAGCAGCTGAGCTCTTCAGCGGAACAGAATAGAGATTTTCCGTAGCTCAGTGAAGAGTCGGTCTCTATCGAGGCGACTATGGTCCACGATGAAAGAGAGCCATCATCTCTCATCAAACTCGTCCATCACACAGGTGATGTTGGAGATGTTTAGCGAAAACGCCGAAAGAGGGATTCTATCCTTCAACAATGAACGATGAGAATTTTCTTCTGCGAAACCTACTCGACCAACAAAGCTTGACCCTTCAACTTTCCCTCAGCTCGATATAACCATAAAACTCTCAAAATTTCTCTTCTTCGTCTTGCTCGTCACGCGCTCTTCTCGAAACATGGAATTGTTTCCCCATTTCAGCTCAGATTCAATGATGCTGTGCAGCTGTGTCGCCGCGCCGATAAACGACTCGATTCTGACCGCTTCAGCGCCAACTCACGCCTACATCTACAATGGACCTATTATGCCGAGACGCCTACATTGTAGCTATGTTTCTACCATGTTTCTTTTTTCTCTCACAAACTCTAGACTAGGTGACAGACTAGATACAACCAAGTTGTTCATTTGAACGTTTTCCCGGCGCTACAAACTGTGGCGACGTAGACCGAGACCTTTGAAACGTACACGCGATGAACATCAATTGTGTGAACTTTCGAAAGATGGTCACTTCTATTGCCGTTTACTGGAGCTGAAAGGCGTCGGACGAAACCCGAAGGTCCCAGTAATCCAGAGCACGCGCCTTGGATTGGCGGCTCCGAAACTACAGTTTGTCCGCCAGGCTTTCTTCAGACTGACACACCGACGTACGGACAAACTGACGGTCAGACGGAGGGATGCCGGAGCGACGGACAGACAGTTGGATACACAGAGACACATCTTTATCTGATAATAATGGCTGGGGAGTGGCGGTGCCTCAGACACGGTGCCGTCGAACGCCGCCGCCGCGTTTGCTTCCATTAACGCAGCGAAAAACTTCTTCCATTGTCACAACAATCGTAACGGAACTGCAAATTAAGTTGGCTAAATTCGTCACAAACGGCACGAGAGGGATGAAAACTAAAGAAAATCGAGCTGAAGAGCAACAGGAGACCTTCAGCAAACAAAATCACAACTTCAGTCAGCTGCCATCTGCTCAAGGTGCGTCTCAGCTGCTCCCTTAACTGAGGGACGGACGAACAAATGACAAAGTCACCAAAACCAACGTTTGCGCTATCTCCACTTTCGGCTTTCGGTGATTAGCGTCTCCGCATGTGTTTGTTCGTTCGTTTGTTTGTTTGTATGTTTGCTTTCTTGTTTAATGTTTTTTTCTCGTCACTGCTGCTCCCTCCAATCTTTTTCGGCTCTCATTTGCAACCACCGGTTTCATTCCGGATGGACTTGATAATTCGTGTCTTGACGCCAGCGGGGAAAACGAGCGACACGGCGGAAAAATCAACACGCGTGTCGATGCAGCGGGAGGAAACCCTGGAAAAAGTCCACCCTCCGAACCGAGTCATGCAAAAGAGTAATTACGCGCCGCAGACGATTTTCAGTTACCGCCCGCAAACGACACGAACATAGGGTCGAAAGGGTCGAACATCTGATCAGCTGATAGAGCCGTAGCAAAAGTGAAAAAGAGGGATTCTCCCCGTTGAAGCGAATGATTTGACTCGGAGTGCGACGGCGAAATCGTCTCTGACACGCTACAAATCCATCTGCCAACCACCGACCCCGATTCACAGTTCCGAACTCCATTGAATCCGTTCCAGATTGAAGGACAGAACCGGTGAGAACTTTCGAACGTTTGCCGAACTTTTCCTCTCCTAGTTTCACCTAGCGTGGCTCCTTGTAGCGACAACGATTGTCGCACACGCCGGCGGTTCCGGCGGTTTAGCGAGGAAACAAGCAAACGACTATCAACATGTCGCCCGAGAGACTCCTTTACGGATCGTGAGACTCTCGCAGCTGACAGCAGGTGTAGAACTGGGGATTTGTTCGGCGATTTCGTCTAAATCAATCTTTCGCTGCTCCGTCGTGTATTCCCAATCTACTGTTGTCGTAGTCATTTGAATGATATCATATTCCCGCCGACAGAGCAACCAAGCGGCAGGAAGTCAGGGGCCAACCGTTCAGAGCCTAACCGCCAATTTGCAATTACATGAGAGCCAGCAAACCCCCGGACAACACTGATCATCGTCCACATTGTCATCATCAGCATCATCATCAGCATCATTGAAAGTGACTACATTAAGGGCGCCGCCCGGAGCCGTTACACCCGTGCTCTGTGTCTGTATGCTGTTATCATCAGCTGCTGTCCCGACAAAAACTTCCACTTCTGACGAGTTCTGCGTGTACGCCGGGAGTGCGTGATTCGAAACGAGCATGTCGGAGCTAAGGGATTTGTTCAGACAGCGTAAAACGAGATAAAGACGAGCAAGCTCGGACAAAAATCCTTCACAATTCACAATGAGCCACGGTCTGGTGATGAACATGTGAACCGATACAGGCGACAATCAGCTTACTACATAGCACCTCTTCGTGTGAGACAGCTTCAATCCTGTCGCTGATAACAAAGCGGGAGGAGGAGAAAAGGCAAAAACTCAATTTCGGAGCGTTTTTGAAGCCAACAAACAAAGCGTCGTACTGTTTAAATGTCTTCATTCTCTTTACCGAAAAAAAATAGGATTCCCCGTCTGGGATTCATGCGCGGAATGAAGGGTGGCGCGCACCGGAGAAGATACTGTCCAGGAAAAGCAAAAAAAGAGACAACGCAGGTTTGGAGTCATGGAAGTTCCCTCCGACGTGGGGTCACTTCGGAAGTCGTTGTCCTCAGACATTGGCGTTGTTTAGGGAACAGTCTCCAACTTTCCATTCAATCGAAAGATTTGGGTATGTTCAAGAAAATTTTCAGAGCGGATCGGTCATATAATGCAAACTTGGCGCGACTTCGTCATCGCTAAACTCCGTATCTGAGCGGGAAACGGACTCTCTGAGATGCGTTTGAGCAAGGATCTTAGGTGGGGAGCGACTCAAGTTTGAAAAGCCAAAAGGAACAGCGATAGACGTTGTAACGAGGTGAACGTTTTGATAATTCGTCCAGATGGTTTCAGATTGCCTCCTTCTTGTTGAGAACGAGTAAGCACTAAGCGCGGTAAACAAACTAGACAAATTTCAAACTAGTCCGATCCGGAGCAGCTGGTTAGAATAAACTTTGAGTCCCACGAATGGAAGTTCGAAACACCCCGAGCGTGTTTCTGCTGTGGCTACTGCTGCTTCTGTGTGAACGACGACCGCCAGCAGGAATCGTTTGATATTCATCTCGATTCCTCTCCGATACGCGATGTCCTCCACCGACCGATCAAGTGCTTTCGTTTCCGCTCAAAGTTCCACGAATCGCCATGTTGCGCATGAATGAGAAGAGTCAATTGTTTCTTGAAGCTGACCGTCTCAGTATTTAATGAACGCACGCGATGGTTGGGGACTTATCTTCAAGCGGGTGGATCATCGTTGGTCTTAATCCGGTGTTGCTCATGAACTTCTTCCCAAGACTCAATCTGTTTATCAGCGCCTGGCGTTTCTCTGCCGTTACGCAAAGTCACCGAGAAGCGTCGATTTTGTGGAGCGAATAACTTTTTGAAGCGAGTCACTCGACAGAAACCCACGGGGCATCGATCGAGCCACCGAGTGAAATCGTAAATTTCGTCCGGTGCTCTTGATGACGACAGTTGATCAGATGATTCTTTTTTCTGCCTCATTTCTCGTCTGCCTCCGAAGCTTTCCCGAGGTAGCTGCTTCTAATACCGAAGCAGATGCTGCGCGTCGTGATCTTTTGACTTCGTGTGAAAACGACCGAATTTAGAACTAATAACCGCACTGCTCGCTCGCTCGATCGATCGGATGCTGTGATTCCAGAGCTTCGTTCGGAATCTGAGACCACGATCGCTCAGAAGCATTGACCAACTTGAACTTACCGTCGTTAGCTGACTGGAGATTTGCTCGCTGCTGTGCGAGGGCAGCTTGCATGTGCTGGAGGTAGTCCATATGAGCAACGGATACATCTGAAAAGGAGGACGCAAGCTTCAGTAAAGATAATCTGACTAGCTCAACGGTCGATTTCGCATGCCCTGCGGCTCTCCCTCGGACAATCCGACGGAATCTTTAGCGGGATATTGATCCTCTTCACTCTCCAGGCTTCCTCTGATAACTCTTGAGGATATTGGGTTCGGCCGCCAGAGTCCAAAAAACCTATCATGCTCCACTTCAGCAGACTTCGCGAAGTATTTCCACGAGCGCCACTTGATACTTTCAGCGCGGAGATACTTGCGGACGCGTGACTCAATTCGACCGGAGACCCGGGTGAATATGATCGTTTGCTGAATTGGTGACGTTCATCCTTATTTCACATCGTTCTTGTGTTTCCTCGTTCAGAAAAAAAAATTCAGCTGTTGTCGTCGACAGGTTCAAACATGGACAACGATCCAAAGCGGCACCAGCGCGATCCCGCTGTTGGTGCTGCTGCTTAGAGCCGGCCGCCGAAACCAACGCTTTCTGTTGTTGTGGCAGATTCTCGAGCTTTTTTGACGGGTAAATAAATTGGAGTACTTAATTTTGACCACCACCCCGTCATTTGCGACTGGTTCGGTTGAATTCAGTGAAACATCCGACAGCGCGTCTTGAGAGACATCTGGCCGCTGCTTCACGTTCGGCCTTTTGACTGCCTTTGGGTATGCGGCAGAAGAGGAGTAAGCACAACTTTTCATTTGTTACGCTGAGTATTCCATTCGAACGCGTCCACGGAACGATATGTCGCACGATCATTGGAGATTTCAATTATTACTGGTGCTCCGGACTCGACAGTGGTTTCAAGTGGAGCCATCTCCACTCTCATTCATTCCTTGATCCTTCATCTCATTTCATTCATTCACCGAAACTGCGGAAACACGCTGAGTGAGCTACGCTTGATGACTACAGTGCAGAAGCGTCGTGCGAGCGCCCCGACAGATTGGCGCGCAATGAACGCTCAGCTCTTGATTGAGTGCTTCAGAGGGGAGATCTTATTTTAATGTCGGCATAATCCCGACGGCAGAGAGTGCCGACGGGTCTTCTGAACTCAGCGAAAAAAAATCAAGAGAACCCACCATAATTGAAAACAACTTGGAGCGTCAAGCTACTTGTCGACCGTTGTTGTGGACAGCACGTGTTGTCACGTACTTAATGTGCCTTTCGTAAAGAGGTGCCCAGCTTTCCCTCGGACACAACAAAAACTTTGATACCCCTGACCATTCAGGAGTAACGTACGGAAGGGAGGGAGGGGGACATTGACGGGAGGGGGTATGTGAGTTCCGGCGCTTCAAGAACGCGCGAATATCCGTTGAGTTCAGAGGGAACTCCTAACAGAAGCTGGGGACTTCTGCTTCGAGTGATTTTCGAGGTCTGACATTTCAGCCTGACTCAAACCGGAGCGGGTAGAAGGGATCCCCATTTTCGCAGGGAGGCACGCATGCGTTTTCCACCCGTGCGTCGCAATACTGACAGCTATTCAGCATGCCATGTCTACGTTTATGCCGAAAATCTACTCACTGCGGTGACCCAATGGACTCAGAACTCCCATCAGGGGAGATCCGCTGGCAAAAGGATTGTACAGCGGATCCAGATAGGGTGATATGCGGTATGGAGATCGTGCACCCACGCTGACACCGACCGCCTGCTGAAAGGCCGCTGGGAACTCTGGTGACGCCGGCAGCCTGGAAGGGAGAAGAAAAACATAAGTTGAGGGATACATTCTCTGGAACTTCTGAAACTTCGATACCCGGGCTAGGGCTGAAGCTGTCACGACAGTGAAGGTGACAGAATGAGAAAGTTTGTGGAGGTCCCTTGCGATTTCGTGCAGTCTGTTCTCCCGATGTCCGACATGGGATATTGATTCTACCCTAGGCGATAATTTGGTTCACTCGATGACCACCTAACAGTTCGAGAGGGACAAAATAGAGACAAATCTCTCAGTTTGTGAATCATCCTGTCGAGTGTGTAGTGACCCGGGAGGAGAGGTACAGCCCAATGAAAACAGGGAAGAAAAAAACATAGAGGAAAGGTTTCGCAGGTGGAAAAGGTCTCTTGTTGTTTTTGGCCTCTCTGAGAAGGTGGCGAGAAGAAAAAGATGCCTTCAAGTGTCGCAGCTTTTACTTCCGATTCTGCCAGTTCCTACTCGAAAAACAAACGACAGTCATCGTCCACGAAACATTTCCAGCTGTAGCTTTCCCCGAGAAGTGACAAACTGCTCCTCTCCCGAACAGAGGCGGACAGTAGAGCTTTTCCAGGCATTAGCTGGAACGATGGAATCTGCGGAGCAGTATCATCGAAGGTCACAGTGTCTTAGCGATCCCGGGCTCGAACACTGCGACAAAGGCGATGGTTTTCTTCTTGCGCGCATTATCGAACAATCGAGGAACAAAAGGAACGCACGACGAAAGAAAGCCTTAAACAATGAGACAAATTTCAGGCTTTCGGAATCTCGGGCGAAACATCAGGATCTCTCGCGCAAACGGGGAGAACTAAGTGAAAACAAAGCGCGACTAGTCTCAACAGAAACAGAGTTCAAAGGCGGAAAGGACTGGAACGAACTTCGAGAGAAACGGATTGATGTCGCTATCCGTTAATGGTCTCTCCAGCTTTGCCGGAATCGCCTAGGGTAGTAATAGTAGTGGTTGTTGTCGCCATCGTCGTCTCACAAGTAGTTCTTTCACTGGTGCATGAATCGCAGAGCCATGGAATGCGAGGCCAGCAGGGCAGTGACTTTCAAGGAACCGAGCCGACAGCCTTTTTCGAGAGAGGATTTTTATCAACAGCGCCAGAATTGGATTTGTTTCAATCGAGTTGTTGTTGTCGCTGTGGAAGCAACGCTCGTTGTTGTTGTCGTCGAAATCCCGCTCAGGAAGATGGAGCAGTCGTAACAAAGAGCCAGACAACAAATGATAAATGATGTCCTTTCGTCAGGTGCTCTGCCTGCCTGCCTTCCACCCTAGCTCCCTCCCTCCGTGCTTGCCTGCCTAGCTAGAAGGTTGGAGGAACGCAGATGGAAAGGAAGGTGCTGGAACGACCGCTGAAGAGAGACTTCCACGAGAAGACGGCCTTCTAACTGCGGCCAGTTCGTGAGCCCGCCAGTCTTCCTAACGGAGTGCACATGATGGAAACGACAGATGTGGCGGGAGCCTCTGGCAGGAGACCAGCTGAACTCCGGCTCGCTCCATGTAGCCGCAGGCTATAACAGAATTTCTCTCTCGCTAGCTTCTTCTGATGGTGTCGATTTTTATAGTGACCTCGACAAACAACAGGTAGATAATCTCTCATTGTGTCGGTTGCTCGTATGCGCCCCCGAACCATTGGAGATTATGATTCCTGCGGAAGCACCAGTATCTCGGAATGGATTCAGAAGATCGAACCTCAATCTTCACTTATTGTCAATCAACATCGATCTCCGCGAGCCGGCTCCGCGTAACCTTTTGATACGTGTTCCTTCGAGTCGAACTCCGAAGTTCCTCGAGACGTCACGGATACCGAAGTTGAGGACATTGGGCAAAGGATATCTCGACTGGTCAGGATTTCAGAGGATTCTACCAAAAAGAGATGCCGTAACCTGGTCCGAGAGCTTAGTCCGGAATCGTTCCCAGGGCCCGGCGGACCCGCGCGGATGGCACCGCACCGCGGCAGCCAACAGAAGTGGAAACCATCTCCCAGTCCCGTTGTCAACGGCCCGAAGACAGTATCGGAATACCGTTCGGGCGCGCATAATGAATGATCAAAAATGGAAAGCCGCAATTGCGATTGACTGTAATTGCGGGTCCGATAGTCTCACTCACCCCGTGAACGGATTGATTCGCGGTTCCCAGACATAGCGGCCTTCATGGGTTCTCTGGTCAACCGGTATCGCTGCATGAACCGCGGCAAATGCTGAGGCGGCACCGTGTAATGCCCCAACGCCAGGAACTGACGGCATCTCTGCCATAAGAATGCGTTGGGGGATCGTGTATTCTGTCCACTGAGTTTAGAGTAGAGTATCCTATTGACGAAGACGTAACATGGTCTGGTCTTCACTGTTCCACTTGTGGCGGCTCTTCAGAGAAGTTCGCAGACACAACGCAAGCACAAACACTTTCAGTTGTCAACACAAACACAATCCACGCATTTCATCAACGAACGGCAAGTGCCGACAAACTCGGAAGAACGACTTCTGTCAACAGTAAATAAAGGTGCACTCTTGGTTTCACGCTCCGAGCGTCGTCGTCCCAGATCAACGCACATCAGACAGACTCTGACGACGGTGCCTGCCCGTGGCAGTGTGCAGAGGCCTTGTCGCTGGAGAGGATTTCGCCATGGGCGGCGCATGGACGCCTCCGAAGGCACCACAGCAAGAAAAAGCGCCACCACCACACGCTGGAGTTAGCTAGAAACAGAAAAAGAAGAAGAAGAAGAAAACGACGAAGAAAATACAGACGCACGAGCGATCGGACGGCCGGCCGGCCGGCTGGTCGCTCTGAACCACCGACCGACCGACCGACGAACAGAAGAATCGATGCACCCATGATAATGTCTTGATCAGCCATGGAGCGGCCTGCCTCCCGGCTAGAGCAAGCCGAAGCGTCGAATGAGCCGCCTTCAACGTCTTCAGTGACTCTGCGAAGGACTTCGGGGAATTCACATAGGGAGTCTATCATCTAATCGTCGACTTCTACATGAGTGTCATCACATGTCGGGCTCCTCCGCGACCTCGTGCTCTCGTCCTCCAACAGTCTGAAACTAACGGACAGTCGCTCTCATGGATAATTGAGGTTTAAACCCTTTCAAGACACAGATTTGTTCTGATTGAAGATCGAGTTCCGACGGTCGTGACGTGCAGTCTTGAAAGTTGACCCCTTCCGCGATATCGCGTTCGTCCGATACTGTCTATACTTTATCTAGAGAAACGTTTGAAAACCTCCGAGGTCGAGATTCTTCCGTCGCTTCTCGGTTCTGCCTCTCATTCAGTTTTCAGTCCAGCTGGCTCGATGGGCTTCGAACTTCATGGGAAGACGAGTCTAGCTCATATTTTGTTGGGAGACATGGAAACACATCCCAGCGAACTTGGCTCCGATCACCGCAGATCTAGACTTCTCACAAAATGCTCACAGGAAGATATCAGAAACGGTCTGAAGAACATCGCAGGGAGCTTCGGTTCTGACGAACGGGTCTGCATTCAGATTTATGCAAATAGCCATCATCGTCTGAAGAGTCTGGGATCGGGGAAGCTCGATATCTTACTTTCAAGGAGCCCCCGATCCTCGAGAAGAATACATTGCTTTCTTCGACGATTCGGTATAGTTTGCCGGCATAAAAACTCAGCTCATACTCGAAACGATTAGATTTGGTCGTACCCAAATCTTCCTCATGCCGATTTCAAGAGCCTAGTTGGCGTTCCGCGAAACGGAGAAAATGAGCGTGCGTTCAGTGATTAGATCGAGTTGTTACAGCTCTTTCGATTGTGCGAGTGTTTCCGATTCCTCCATGCTACAGATTGAGATACAATGCAGCGAGTTGACATCTGAGGCCACAACTGGCGCCATTAACTCTGGAAGAAAATTCTGGCGAAAAGACGTCGGAGTCCTCTCTATGCGCAGTTTGAACTCTGAGAATTGTCAAAACAAGCCATCTGACTTTGTCAGATGCCGGGCGGACGGTCGGACGAGGAGTCCAAGATTAATCAGAGCAGCGGTTAATGAAGCGCACATTCCTAAAAACGACCCAAAACACTTGATGTCAGGAGAATTCTTTCTTTCTTTCCTTAAGACGGCAAGTACAGGAGAACGGTAGGTGAAAACACTTGGACTTGAAAACCTGAAACTGTTCTGGCTGTCGACGGTTCGAATGCAAAAAAGGATATGGAGGGAGGCGTTCCACCGAACTCTCCGATCGGGCGAGCGTTCGGGGGGTATAAGTTCGCTAGGTGAGGTGATGACGGATACTTAAATTATGTCATTCAGGTTGGATGCAACCCCCGAAAATCTCGTCGTTATGCCAGCTTGGACCGATCCACCTTCGGAGCGCGCTTCGCCCCAGAGAGAATTCATCCTCGATCCATTGTTTAACTGGAACGATCGGAACACGATAATTCGCGAGAGTACACAGCATCTGCTTCTCTTTGTGAGAATCCAGACCACTGGGAATCATGGTTAGACGACGGCTTAATTTTAAAGAGGAACATTTTCCTTGAGTCTCAAGTACCATGTACTCAAAAGCTCGCTTCTCTCCATCAATCAGCTTTCTGGTTCGAGCTGTTTCTTCGTTGGAAATTTCTAATTGCGGACGATCTGCGTAAGCTAAGGAGTTGCGTTTCGCTCGTTAATGGAGCCATTCGAGATCGCGATCTGATTTGCTTTCTTGAGTGTTGCCCATTCATCTGCGATGCGCCAAAGCGCACTTCCCACTTCTCGTGGCAACAACAAAAAAACGAGCGGAAGGAGAACGGCTCCCTTGCGTGTAATGCGGGGTCCGCATAATTTTCCAAGTTTGCCTCAAATGAATGGACGTTGAACGCTTCTGTCATCTGAGATTGAATTGCCGTGGATTTGCGTCGAGCAGCGGTTTTCTGCATCGGAGAGAAGTCGCCGCGCGAGAATGCGCTGCGAGCAGAGCTATATGGTTGTCGACGTTGTTCGCCCGTACTGTCTGAGGGGAGAGCCGATTTCGGAGGAAATAAGAGGTCAAATAAGTGCCCGAAGTAGCCGCGCCATCATTCACACACGAATCAAATTGAAGTTCCACTGAATTGATCGAAACATGGATGTTCACATCGGTCATGGCTCCGTCTCAGGATAACCTTTGGCGCTGAACTGGCAGCGAAGGCACCTACTGACCATGGCAATGCTGCTGTATCTCCATTCATACCTAGCGAGACGTTTATAAGATTCCTTCCGGTTGCGATACGCTCTGCGCTCACCCGAATTGCATGTTGTGTTCGGATTTCGATTCGCGGTCACTCACCTGGATTGGCAGACTCGCGATCAACTCTGTCACGGTCACGGATATTCTCGGCCTGCAACATGGCTGGTTGGGAAGGATTCCCACCCCCCGAGTTCTACCGTGAATCCGAAAAAGCCCGGAGGAAACACCATGAAGTATGTTCGAGAAAATTACGGGGACCGAAACGGAAAGTTCGGTGGAGAATTCTTTTGCCATGGCGAATGTTACCGGCCTCATATAGTTCCGCTCTACCAACGAGAAGGAAGATCAATTAACAGAACTCTCATTTCAATGGACTGCTGCCCTGCGGGCGACGAGCTCACCGGAAGATGAATTCGAATTAACCAAAAGGTACGCTTAGGTCACAAGTGAACTGCATCGCTCTCGTTCTTTCAATAAATTTGAGCAGATTCGTTTGACTCGCGACTTGGTGACTCAATGCCACGGTGATGCAAGTCCAGAGCAACGATGATCAACCCCGCGATTCGTGTTCGTTTCTATATGCACACATCATGTATCGGGTCACGGGTTAAAAACCGACTCGGAAGGCGCTTCCAAATCTGGAATTCATAATCGACACAGTCGTTTCCTCGGTCATCGACAAATATCGGTGTGCAATAATGAGACAATCACGCGGTGAACTCAATATCAAACTTTATTTCCATATGAGTTCGTTATGGAGGAGTAACTGGAGTGGATGATCTGCATAATTCCTTCTCAGTAAGAGTGTATATTCAACAATAAACAATGAACATGAAAGTTGGCTATTTCAACATTGTCGTCCCATTCGTCAAAATGTCCTTTTCAAGTTTTCCAGATGCTGCTCCCGCTGTTGGAAGTATTCCCGACTAAATGCTTGCTCAGCACCGCTCACTGCGAGTTTGACACCACGCCGTCAACTGTCGTCACAGGAGCTTTGTATCAAAAATGATGGAATCATATCCTGCTCAATTCTCGACTTGCTCAGTGGGGATCCATCTTCACCAGAACGGACACCAACCGATGTAACATTGACATAAGTTCTCAGGAGAAGTCGCTTGACGAATCAACCTCTCAACTTGTTGCGGAACTTCCAACGGAGTTTTATGTTCAAAATCACAACCTGGGGGGAGAGATGCGGCTCGGATTAGAACGGGTCGAACTGAATCCGCAATAAATTTGTTGAATGCGCAGATGTACTTGCCAGTTAATTTATCTCTGACACGTTTGATGATGGCAACAGCTTTCCGGTTAAGAACTTCTTGTTTCGGTTGCATGCCGGACCCTCCCCGCAGTACGGTGTCAAAGGATGTCGGCGCTGCGTCATTATCCGACGGAGCTCCTTGATTCTCGGCGTTCATTCCTGTTGGACGAAAAAAGAGAAGAAATCAATTCAACTCTCCAAATATGTCCTCGGAGGAACCACCCAGGAGGAACACAGCGGTTTATGAGTCATACCCGGGGCCAGATGAGCTGTTGGATTCGGTTGGACTAGTGGCTCTTGAACGGAGGTATCTCTCGCAACTATAGTGTCAGTGGGTCGCTGCGCCGCGTGTTTCGATTTCGCAGTTGGGGCGTTGGCCTCCACCAATCGCCAGTTCAGCAGAGGATCGTAGACGAAAGCCTCCAGGACGGCCATCAGAGAATCTTTGTGATTCCTCAGAACTTTGAGTACTTTTTCGCAAGTGATTCGGTACGTTCCCTCGATACCAGTCACTTCCATTGCGAGAATCAGCATTCGAGTGAGTCTGAAGGGAATTTTCTCGGGGAACTTCTCTCGTGTCATTGCAACCTCGAAACAGTCCCCGAAATCGATGTGAAGTATTTTCCCGGAGGTTCGGAGCATCAAATTAGATGGATGGCGATCTCCCAGACCTGAATAAGGGAGAAACGAATTTTTTTGTTTGAGTCGGGGAAACGCGACGGTTTGGAGTATAGGTTGGTCGCAAGTCAAACTTTTTAACACCCAGAACTCACCCAGAATGTAGCCGACCATCGACATAACGGCGAGACTCCGTGTGTAATTGGTGCGACGTTCGAACCACTCCTCAGATGTCGGGCTCTTCAGCCACAACAGATTGGCC
Organism: Neoseiulus californicus; assembly: GCA_028455905.1. Classification (NCBI taxonomy): domain Eukaryota; kingdom Metazoa; phylum Arthropoda; class Arachnida; order Mesostigmata; family Phytoseiidae; genus Neoseiulus; species Neoseiulus californicus. Next base: position 722,270 of record JAMQGS010000003.1, read on the forward strand.
AGATCATGGGACGAACCCATTCCGATGCAGTGTTCGAATACCTCAACTTTCTGAGCCAGCGGTAGATGATCGTATTGGGGAGACATTCTCAAAATGATGCGATGTTCAAGATTCAGCATGATCTTCTTGCGTTCTCGGTGCTCTTTGATCAGGGTATGGAGAGTGTCGCAATTCGGAACCCATCCAATGAGACCCGAATTTGTAGAGAGCGGAATAACCGAGTACCTCTGAATCGTGAGGTTCCTTCGCGAAGTCTCCGGGTCATTGATTAGCAACGTGTTGACGAGACCGAAAAGTTGCATTACACGCTCATCCTGCCGCAGATCCTCGTGACCTGAAAGTTTAGATTTCGTTTTAGTTTAATTTCGGTTAGATTTCGAGAAGAAACCTACGAGCGAAGTTTGCATGAGGAAGTAGCCCATCCTCCGAGGGGGGAATCCCCCATAGGTAGATCAGTACCTTTGAGCAAGAAGGTGAAATCACTCCCATTTGAGCCCCTGATGCAAAGCTTCCGGGGCCGTTGCTTGGAGCTGATGACATTCAACGTGGAGTGTATCGAATGTATTTTCACGATCGGTTGGTTCGGGTTGTAAGTACCCGGTACGGCTAGTTCTAAATTCGTACACTCAAGCAGCTTCGGTGAGCACTGCTGCAGTTCCAGACTGGTCAGAAGAGGCAGCTGCTTGGAAATTCGCCGGAAAGTATTGTAATACAAGTCCCAGGCGGTCCCCAATTCTTTCAGGTTGTGATTTTTCTCATAGGTTTGGCAACACTCGTTGGCACGAACCAAATCCAACCCATATGCCTGGAAGACGGATTGGAAACCAATTATTCCCAAGATCAGATATGTCCTCGTGAGTCTCATCAATTACTGTGAGAGCAGGATCAAGTTTCCAAATCTAGAATATTGGCGGGCGTCGACCTAAAATTGAGACTGAGGCGCACCTGTTGGAACGAGGATTCTTTGCTGGTGTCTGGTCCACGAGCCATGAGATCGTGGAGGGGCTTCAGTGTGTCAAGCATACCTTGCACATTCCGCTCCCCGAAATACAGCCTTGAGGCTTCTTCGAGTCCCTCATGCCACAACTCGTGCCATAGAATCGAAACTCGAATCAGTTCATTGGATACAAGTTGGGCTTGTTTTACTAGATTTGGTGAATGCTCGCTCATATACGAGAGAACGACGTTCGCCGCCAAAGAACGTTGGTATGCGGTGCTTTTGTGGGCCACAGTCAACGGGTATATCAGCGCTTGCGGATGATGTTTCGAGATGTCCATTAGGAGTTCTTGGATGAGTCCCGCGACTGCCTGGTATGGCATGTCAATCCTCGCTATCAGCTGGGGTATAACTTGCAGCCAGGTTTCAATGGGAACGCTTTTCTTGGCCTCGGTCAAGGCCTGTAAAACAGGTTCCCAATGCCCGTAGTCGAACCACAGTGTCAATAGGCGCAACGTGTCTTGCAAGGAAGATCCGTCGCATCCATCAGACAGAGCGATCGAGCGGAAGAAACCTATAAAGGAGCCACGAATGCTTATAGCAAGAATAAGGACACGGTCAAGTTGATTGAGTGAATTTCCTCAACGAAGTGACTGACCTTGCACAGCCGGTACTGTGAAGTTTTTCATCAGCTGCTCGGACATCCCGCGATCAGGATCTGCAACCTGATAACCTTGGCCAGGTCCAAAATCATTCTTCTGGTTTTGGCTGCGTTGGTGGAGATGAATCGCTTCGTAGTTGATGTAAGCGAACGCATGCCATGCTTTGTGCCACTTTTTGTTGTGATCTTTGGCTAAAGTGAGATAGTAGAGAATGTCCTGGAGAGATGCTTCGTTTATTCCCTCAAGCTCCTCTTTCCAGCGACCGCACTTCAGGTAGCATTTTGACAGAAGTTCTCGGTACTCTAGACTTTGACCAGGTGCTGTGGGCTCAGTCTCGGCTACCATTCGATGGAGATCTTCGTGGCTGAATCTACGGAAGGATACAGAATTGAATTTCTTCGCCACGCTGCGGCTTGGAATCAAGGCTGTGAATCACAGATCGACTATTCCCCGATACCAGTCAGAATCGAACACTCACTTGTGTAAAAGGTTCAAAACGTTCTTCTTCTGTTCGGGGTCCCTCGCTATCGACGCTTCCCTCCACATGTGCTTCATAAATGCGAAAACGACTTCAGGCTTTTTTCGCGCGCACTGAAGAATATTGTGCGCTGAAGGATCCGGTACCTCGAGCAGCGTCGACAGGACCCGACGAGATTGTTGCAACCTCCCCGCGTTTCGGCATAAGGAGGCAAACTTCAGCCATGTGCGTTGGTCGTCTCGGGGAGACGCAGCGAGACTGTGAACTTGCAATATGCGTTGCCAGTCCTCCACAGAGGCCTGACATCCCATGAGACGATCCCACCTGGAAAATTGATTAATCCATAATTCCATCCATTTCTCAGATCCCCAACCGCATTAGCGAACAGATCAGAACTTATCGAAGAAAACTGTCAACCTCGAAGTGTGTGTGAGTGATCTCGTGGGAAGATGAATCGATGGACTCACCATTTCTTCTTAATGAAATCTTTGAGTTCGTGCACGAGCTTGTACTGTATGACTTCTTCAAGTTCAGCGAGCATCTGGGCTTGCACCATGGCTGGATAGGCCCGAGGATAACTTTCTTTCGCCAGAGCGCTCAGTTCTGCCTCTAGGAGATCGCGCGCATTGTCTACGTTGACATAGGCTTCGGGGTAATTGTCCTCGTGCACAGCCAACACTGCCTTATGGAACGCGTAATCGAGAGTGTTTTTGGGCAGCGCGCTTGAATACGTTCGCATGTCCTCCCAATTCTGGAGACCCCAGGCTGCTGCGGAAGCCATACGGGCCATTTTGGCCTGAGTTTCCACTGAAGACTTCTCCCACTCTCCGCTGGCCACTTTGTATAGTTGTTCCCACTCAGCTAGGACCTCCAAGCATCTCATCTGACCTAGCACAGGTTCGGTACTATCGGGGTTCTTGGTTCTGTGAAAGTGAACAGGTTAGCAACAGTATACGGGAGAGGAATCCATCGAGTTTGATGTCAGCTGATATTCAGTGATCCTCATTCATCGAAGCTGCCTTACTTTGCGTCCCTGTAGGAATCGAGAGCAGCGTTCCAATCGTGGAGCTTCTCATACCAGCCGCCGCGCACCTGGATAGGCCCGTGTACTTTTTTGGCATACTCCAGAACCCCGGCAGCACCTTCGGGCTGCTGTAGTTTGTTGTTTATCATGATCAATGATTCGAGGACTTCAGGTTCACTTCCTTTTCCCGCAACGAATTGTTGCTCCCGGTAGCGTAGAGCTTTTGCGTAGGCTCTAGTCTCGAAAGCTTTCCTGGCTAGGATGTTCACGTCCAGGAAAGTTTGCTCATTGTGTTCGATGAAGTCATTCAAATTCAGAATTGCGTGGGTGACCTCGGGAACTTCTTGGATCTTCAAAACCTCATGCAGCGCGTCGGTCACGCGGGTTCTTTGGTCTTTTGTTAGTTCCAACCAGCACGATAGGAACGCGGTATTGAAGAGTTCCCTGCGTATTGGAGGCAAAAACGCGTTATCAAAAAGTATCAAAGTATAACAATGAACAGAGGAAGTTCTCGTCGTCTACTCACCTGTGAATTGGCGAAACGTGCGTGGTTACGGTGGAACACCACCGGACGGCTCTGTCGGCAGCCTGCGAGAGCGTCACTAACTGCACACTGTCGAACCATGTGAGCCAGTCCTCGTTGAGGACATGCTTGTCGAAATTGGTCGTGAGAGTAACGATGAACTCATCGCCAACACGCTGCTTGTGAGAGACGGTCACGCCTTTTTCCATGGACTGCTCACGTAGTTGTCTTTGGCGGTGAGGAATTATTCCAGTGTCGTCGTCAGTAAGTGAGCTCTCTTCCAGAACCTGAAGAACAAGTATACACCTAGTCATGAATCAGCACGATGCGATTCATTCCTTGAACCGGCGTTAAAACCCTCTCATTTGCCTCTTCCAGTGGACCGCTCCTGACCTTGAGACACATGGCGTGATATGCGTCCACCCTTGCGTGACCTTGGAGAGAACTGCGTCGGAGAACTTCATCGACGGGCTCTTTGAAGATCCTGAATTTCTTACGTAGTTGACAAACCATCATGATCATGAGTTGCAACGCTTGCTGTGCGTAGAAAAGATGAGAAGAGTCAGAATTTTTAGACAAGCCGTCATCCGAAGAGGAACAGAAGGTCATGGCATTTGAACGTTTGCATTAGCTAAGATGTGCTGGAACTTACGTCCTTCAACTCTTCGCCACAGTTGCTGTCTATCGTCCTGATCAGACCGTGAATAATCATTGAACTGAATTGACTGACGTCGAGCTCATCTGCCAGTCGATCCACGGTTTGGATCACATTGCGTCTGAATGATTCATTATCGCCGGGTTTCTCAAAAAGACGAACCAACGGTGGTATCAACAAATGTAGGTATTCTTCAAGGGTGCAGCCCAGAACCACCAGAGTGTCGAGCAACTTTTGAGTAACCTCATCGGGACTTGCATCGTTAGAGAGCACTTTCAGAGCGTGTGGAAGCAACCTTGGTATGTACACTTTGAAATCAGCGCCTGCAAACAAGTTCAATGTTGAGATCCCAATGTAAGGGGGTGACGTGGTAGTGGCGCTGACCATTCACGATATGATTGTATTTCAGGAGCAACATTTCGCTTAGCAACGTACCCAGTGCTCTGACTAGAGTTTGTACGAGATCCATGACGCCTGGATCCATGGGAGAATTGACCTCCCAGAGCTCTCGCGTACATTTAAGAATTTCGTCGAGATACGTCGATATATGCTTGCCCACAACTTCAGTCATTTTGATGATCGGAGCGAGTTTCGCTGCCAAACTGTGGGAACATTTCCGAGGAATGACTGCGAGGAGGGCTGGGAGCAGCTGAGACAAGTATGGCAGAACGCGCATTCCTGAAAAGAGATCACCGTTTGAAGAAAAGAACCGCAGGGCTTTTCTGAGAGGGGGGATCAGTGGTCTGGTCCATTATTCGCTCACCCTGATTCCGAATTTCGGCTCTTCTTGGATCCGAGCCACAACTTACCAACTTCGCTGATTAGGTTCCCGAGAGATCGAGCGATTGCACAGCAGCAGTTTTCGAGCTGCTGCTCTCCGAGCATTTTCGTCAAAGACGTGATGGTCATGGCCGAAAAGAACTCGTCAAGATTATTGCTGTGCATGACCAGGAGTTCACAGGCGTGTTGAGACGTGCCGGTAGCTTCCGGCGTTCCGTTGTCGTTCGACAACGAAACAACCCCCCCTGTGACGTCGGATTCTATCGCTCCGATGTTCAACTTGTGCTTGAAGGGGTCCAGAGCGCCGAGGAATCCCATCGCGCGGAGTACGTCGCGTTTCACGGTTGCAGTATTTTCCGTCTCCAGGATATGGAGCAAATTATTCAGAAGATTGGGATATTTTTCATAAGGAACTACGACAAAACCAGTTGACTCGACCAATTGGCTCAACGTCCAAAGTGCCGTGTCTCTTTTTTCCATCGATACATGGTCCTGCATCATTTCCAGCACCACCGGCATCAACTCCTCCAGGTACTGCTCCATCTCAGGACCCGAGACCTGAGCCTGCTCGCCGATAGCGAACATGACGGCCACGGTGACGCCAACTTTCTGTGCCTCCTGATCGGTGATTTTCGGCAGAAGAACCTTCAACACTGGTTGCATGTACGGCTTGACCAACTTTGGCGCACTGGAGAGGAGATGGGCGAGCATCTTGGCAGACTCCTCATTCTTCCGAGGCATCCCCGAGTACTCGAGCGCCGTGAGAATTTGCACGAGGACCTTGCGAAGGTGTGGCATCACGTATGCGGGATTGAGTGAGCTCAAGCGCCCGATTATGATGAGGGCCAGTTCTCGTATTTCGAATACTTCATCGTTGAGTATCAGGAACAAGGCGTCTAGATGTTCGACTTGCGCCAAGTGCTCATCAAACCTGTCGGTTAACGATTCCAAAACCCTCCTCCGCACCTCTGAGTCGGAGTCTGTGACGGCCGCGCTCATCAACTTTGACAAAACGTCTTGCACAGTGCACATTAGGGTCGGACTGTACTGGTTGGTTCGTCTCATGAGATACAGTTTTGGAGAAAGTATGAGACAACATGTTCGAACCACTTCCAGTCGAATTTCCGCTTGCTCGGAGCACAAACAGTTCTTCGCTACGTATTTTATGAAGGGCAATAAAGAGTGATCTTCAAAATCGAACTGGCCGAGAGTCTTGAGGGCTTGAACCATAACTGCCGGGTCCTGCTGGTTGTCAATGAGATTGGAGGGTCTCATAGGATCTCCCGGATGGGTCAAGGGCCTTTTCATTATAATCCTAGACAGGACGTCTAGGAGACCTCTTTGGACCTCACTTTTCAGCGCCGGTATTCGTTGGCAAATCTCGTTGAGGGTGCCTGCCATGTAGCTGGTGAGAGGCGATTGCAGGATGGCGCCGAGCAGTCCAGCTATATGGCTCTGAATTGCAGATCCTTTCACACGAACGAGGAGAGATATACACGCAAAGACCGCCGGTTCCGGAGAACTCCTATCGTTACGCTTTTTACTGCCGCTCTGATTCTTCGAGTGAAGACTTTCAGTGATTACGTCCAGAAAGAATTTCAGATCCCCGATGTGCTCCTCGCCCACGGCTAGAGCGAGCATACCGACTGAGATGAAGGCGTTTCCTCGGTCTTTTTCTCGTCTCAAACATTGTTGAAGGTAGAGCAAACTGCGGTCCAGGTGTTTCCGGTACACAAAGGAGTCTGGCGCGAACGCAGCGATCCTAGGCAAGAGTTCCCATAGTGCTTTGTGAATGAACATGTTTCGCTGCTGCATCTGTCGGACAACATGGTTGCAAATTTGGTCGAAACGCTCCGAGAGTAGACTCTTGCAGATTTTGCTCTCTTTCGTTGGTGTGCTATCCAGACGACTCACGGCAGCCAACGCTCTGATTTGCTTCACAGGTCGCTTGGTCGATTTGAATACTCTTCTAAACGTCATGGGGTCTTTGTCTTTTCCCGGGATGACTGGACTGTACTTTATTATGTCTTCTACCTTGTTCAACTTCTGTTCCCATTCAAGGTTAGAGAAGCGGAACAGCTCATTGAGGACGAGAAGATTGCCGTGGATCAGGTCTTCTCTGTTGAGGACTTTGCTAGCAGCGGCTGCACTCGAAGCTTCTGCCAACGCTTCCAAAACACGATCGAGACAGCTGTCATAGTAGGAGAGCCTCTGTCGCTCTCTTGGTTCCCGGACGACGATGATCCGGAAAATTGCGCTCAGCGCTTCCACAGCATTTTGCCTGAGCTCGGGCTGAGGATGCTCAACAGCGAGGAATATTGTCTCGAAGAAGCGCGCGAGAAACTTCGAGAAAAATGTGGGGTTCACCGTCGCGAGTTCTTTCAGAACGAGAACGGCGCTCATTGCTTGCACGCTGTTTGACAGGATGTCCTTATCCACCTCGAGCGATGTAAGGGTGTCCAGCGATGTTTGAACTTGACTTTCATAGTAGGGCTTCGCGGCATTACTCGTGTAGTTCTGGACCAGCATACCGAGGGCTTTCGCCGCCAGCGTAACCACGTCAACATCGTTCGATCCTTGAGCTTGTTTGATGTAGTTAGAGTAGAACTGGCTGGTGCCCAGATCAGACACCTGGAGGAGTACCATGATCGCTTGCATAGCTCCGCGTTTCTGATGGTTGTCGGGAGAAGAGACCATTTTGAAAACATGTTGAGTGAAGTCATTGACGAACCCCGAAATATCTTCAGGTGGCAGGGATCGCAATTCTGAACTGACGAGATTTTCGAGTTCTTTTGCTCCGGCGTTGCGAATCTCATCTCTTCGAGATTTCAGTTTCTCCACAAAGTAGGGAACTCTATCGCGCAGTCCCGAAGCCACTGCAAGTCAAAATCAGAGCATTATTATGAATCTCGCTCAGCTCTCGTCAACAGATTCTTGGAGAGGAGCGAGTCATCCTGGCGAGAAATAATCTCATCGGTGACTCAAAGTACAGCCTCGACAGGCAGCACTCCATTCACTAATGCTCATCTTCGTTTCACGGAATGCGAAAAAATCGTTGACATTCACGTCTGACAGAGCCATCTCGAAAGGGTTCAGATAAAGGATGAAACTCTGGATCGAGAACGAGACGATTGTGCGCCGCGAAGCAATCGGACACGTATCCGTGGGTTGGAAGCCGCAGTACTTGCTATAGAGTAACAGGGAAGTTTTTGCTAAACAGTTCATCCGCAACATCATCAGCTCGGATGACATTCGTCACAGCGCCGTGCTTTCCCCCCCGCCCCCCACCTCGCCCATTCGTGAATGAGTGGGATATCGCTGTCAAAATCGCACATCGAAGCCCGAGCGCAATTGTCGATTTTTTCCGTCTAGAGAGGAATCCGCTCATCAAGTAGTCGTAGTCGGGAATTGTAAATAGCGCGGAAAAGCAATATGACTGGAGCTTTCCATCAATTCCCCGGTGCTTCTAGAGCATGCAGCCACGCGATGCGAAGTTTCCGCGGAGTTTCCACCCGAACCAACAACGGCGAAGGCGGATAACGAAACCATGTGATTCGCTCGTTAGTTGCTACTCTACTGCTGAGATCGGAACGCATGCCCCGCAAAACAACACATGAAGAGAACGACGAGCCTCCCTGTCTCACTAGAAACTGTATGAAAACTCACTTTTTATTGGAAACAACTTCCGTTCAACGGATTATCTGTCTCTGGAACTCATTGGAAGTGACGTTAGGATTTCTAGATATACACTTAGAGAGTTTGTGTTTTCACTGGGGGCCACCAAAACACCGCTCTCCACTCTATTTGACAATAAACCTCCGTGCTTTTGGAATCTCCGGGCTTGGGCTCGGCGGACCTCAGAGCGCTCATCGTGTGCACCGCATATTGCTCCCATGATTGCTTCCAATAACCAACGCTGAAAGATTCTGAAACCCCGATCGATGCGAAGAAACGTCCCTGACACCATTGAGCGGTGTGGTTTCCGCATCGAATTCCGTGCTCTCCAAACGGACGGATGCCTCTGTGACTGCTGGGGAGATCTGCTGTGGTGCGCTATCGAGTATCAGGCCCGCGTGTGGAACGCGCACGGTGAATAGAAGATTTTCCAAGATGATGCCTCTACCTATCGAGTCCGAAGCCCCTCCGAGGTCAACGGCGGGCAAAAGCGGCCTACGGAATTTCGTTGAGTCGTGGTATTACGACCCGTTCCGATGGGCTCTCCTGAAATCGTGGGGTTTCTTCGTCGGCGGCATATACCTGGCTCAGGAAATCGCGGAGATCGACATCAGTAGCTCAGCGCCGATGCCCATGTGAAAGTAGGAGCTCCAAATTACTGATGACAGCAATGGTGAGCACATCCTCTCGGAGGAATCTGGTTCAAACACGACGCATGCGGCTGTTGAGAGCCTCAAGGAGCCTAACCGTTGATTTTTCGATTGTCCCACTTTACAGCGTTCACCTGGAAAGGACTGTGCGCCGAGAAGTTGCTCCCTATTGAATTCATCCCAGTGGACTTGTCTGACCCCAAAGTAGGATCTTCCAATGTCATATATGAAGCAAACTGCCATCTCTGAGAGGTATCATCATATGCAATAAAAAACCTCTCGATGGGAACGGTCTCTTGATCTGCGGAAAGTCTCACCGGGATGTCAATCGTCAAGGTTGAAGTCGCCGGCGCTATGCATGGTGTTCCGCCATGTTATCTTTACGGCAAGCCTGGCAGCTCATGGAACTCAAACGTTCCGTGAAACCCACTCTGAAAACCACTGTTCTGGTGGACGTGAGAGCTTGCTCCGACGCGAAATTGCAAGGTTTCACCTCCCCCCGAAATTCTGACTCATCGAGGTGAGAAACACGTCATGTCTCATCCACTGCTCCAACATTTATTGCTCAATCCTATGCGTACAATGAGCGCCCACTGAGCCTACGATTCCTCGATTCTGAACACAGTTCCTTCAAGCCTCACGGAAGAGTCCTAGTTCGAACTAGAAATCTATTTCGGATTGTGAGGTTTCCGATTCCCTGGTTATGAGGGTTACGGCGCGTGGATGCTCGAGGCGATCAGTCTTGCAAAGAACTCGTTCGGACTATATCCGCTCGATCCGCCCGGCTGACGCGTCCGGGTGATCGAAAGCGGCCAAAGTCGCGACTAGGTATCTGAACAAGCGTTTCGACATGGGGAGTTCCCATTGGGACTCTTCCCCGATGACTTGGGTCCGAGGGTATCCTGCACACATCCGTCGTGCATCATTCTAGAGAGAGCTGAGAGGATCGACTACGACCTAGGACTTTGAGATTGAAGTCTTCCGTTCTGTGATCGAGATGTCGGATTCAGAGTGCCTCCGACCAAGTAGATCAGAATTTTTGGAACGGGGTTGTGGTGCGGCTGTAGAACACTCGCCTGCCACGAGTTTGGTCCGGGTCCGATGCCTGGCGCATTCCCTCACCGAATCTTCAAAATATGAGTGGTACCCCTTGAGTCTCCGCGAGATAGTGGCCAGCTCCCAACAGACCCCCTCTCATTCGAGTCTCGATTGGGCTTTATTGTTTCACTAAGCGAAGCTCGAGCTGAGCTCCTCCCATGAAGGATTTGCCTGAATGTGTTGAGTTCCGTGCGCTTTGAAACGGACCCGGGCCACCTGAAACTCTTGTGCGCGTCGTCCCTGATTGCTGTAGTCTAATGTATCAAGGAGCCTTGACGTCATGTGGGCCTGTCTTTCTCAATGGGAGGCTCATCATCCTCGTCGTCGTCGTCGTAGTCAAAAGATGTTCCGAGACGTTTTTTCAGTTTCAGCCTGGGAGCTTGTTTCGTTGACATTCCAGGAAACTCCTAAGAAAGAACGTTTGGATTAATGGCACGCCAACTCGACAGAAAGACACCCGCAACCGACAGAAAGGTTTCGCCAGTGTATGTGACCAAATCAGGTCTGAAAAAGCCCTGGTGGACCGGCTCGCGGGGCAAAGTGGATATATGATATACCATCACTCAAGGAAAACAAAAGCCAAAATATGAACAAAAATTCGGTTTCTTCTGCTTTATTCCAATAAAATTTCCGCAAGCAAGTATCGATACAAAAATGTAAGGCGTTTCCCAAAGTAGGTACTTCCGAAGATGCATGACAATTTGCGTAAGATAGATGCTCTCTCTAATATTAGAATCTACAATGATATCATCTGACAAAATATCCCGCAGACCTCTCTTGAGAATTCTAGAAATTTCCCGAATACTTCGAACCCCATGGAATTCGCATTTCGGCCGTCGATCCCGCGGATTTCTTCGAAAATGAGTCCCTACTGTAGTCTGGTGCAGTCACTGAGCATTGAAACCCTATGTTTCGCACCAAAAAACAATGGTCTCTCGTCCAGAGAGCGATCGACCACGGATACCCAGGACTTGGGGCTTTCGTTCCCCCAAATAGCTGGGCAACAGAACCCTGATCAAATTTCTAGACATCTGCTCATTGGAAGCGAATCACTGCTTCCCGTTCTCTTCATCATCGTCGTCCATGTCGTGATGGTGCGTTACCTGCGTCGGTGTCTGCGGCACCTTGCTGGACGCGCTGATTGGAACCGATACCTGGATTTCAATTTCAAGACGACGCTAGTACGGAAGTGTTGGTTTCCCCCCGGCTCCTTCACGCGCACATCAGGCTTCGCAGGTCAAGAAGGAATTCAGCGCCAAGATTCTCTCTGACCCCACTAACCTTTCGACTGAGCGCGTGATGTAGCGGAGTAACTTCGTAGGACTCGTCGTGCTCCACCGTGGACTCGTGAGGCATGAGCATGGCCGGGGATCGGAACATGTACGTGAACGGATAGTACAGCAAATTGAGGAAAGTGTAGCCGTAGATATCAGCGTAGCGACAGATTTGGTCCGCAAAGAACGTTTGCCGCGAACCAGATCGGAAAAGAGATCCAAAGATTCCATAGCACATGTCAAGATTGTGTGAAGTTTCCTGCGCAAGAAACAACAAGCCACACCCGTTAACTGGTTAGTTTGAACATCCTGGACAGCGTGAACATGGGTTTCATGAACAAAACTCTTTGCGCACCCGAATCTTGTCCTGAATCGCAGTGATGTCTGGGCAAACGGTTGAGCTGGAATCCAAGTTCCGGTAGACGTTTCCGAGCTCCACGTCTAGTTCCTGCAGTTTCTCGAAGAGAATACACTGCGTCATCGAGACGTTGAGTTCATGCACAAGTTCCGGGATGAGCAGGAACGTGCGCCACCCTACAAACGTAATATGTTATGGCTCGCAACTTCGATGTTATGTCGGGAACCAGCATGAAATCAGAGTTTGCAGAAAATCCTCGCGGAGGACCAATTAAAGATCGGGGGATTGTAAACTCACCTCTTGTTTTCTTAGACTTGAGGATGTCTCCATAGATGTGGTCACCTACGTAAAGCACGTCCTTGCCTTTGGCCCTCAGGAACTCGTTGAAAACGTCACAGCTACCTCCAGAGTAGACTTGGCCCGCTTGAAGGGGACCGATGTGGTTCCCAATGCGAAGCCCGCCGGTTTCCTGGGAACAGGTTCGATGGGTCATAAATGAGTAATGAACAAAATCCACGCAGGAGAAGCTGTGGAACTCTGCGATTGGCTGAGTGACGTTCTACTCACCGTGTTCACTTGACGCAAGATAGTACCTTCTCCGAAAAACAAGGGTTTTCTAGCATCGACTACGATGTAATCGAAGTAGGTTTTCCAGTCCTTACAAGACGGGAAGTCGAACAAGAAGCTCATGATCTTCTCGGTGTATGCGAAATCGGAGTTCGTTAACAGGAAGATTGTCTTGTTGTGAGCCTTCATCCGATCCAACAACAATGGAAGACGTTCGTCGCGTTCAACGTATTTTTCCAGATTATCCACGGTTTCATTCTTGAGGATGTTCTGTGCAGGAACAAGATCCGTTTGAGAATCCAACAATCTCAATATAAAGTATACGCAGAGAGAACATGAAGTGAAAGCCGAATTCTCGCATGCGGGTTCCACAAGAGAGGGAGAAAACCTAGCAACTGGCTGAGGGTACCACAAATAGTCTGCATCGCATGCTCGACAGATTCAACGCGCGAAAGAAAATGATATGTCGCCATGCGTTCCAGAGGATGATATGATTCAGAAGTGTGAAGAGCCGTGTCTGATACAAGGCTGAGGACCTCAACGTGATAGCCTTACAGAATTTTCAACAAGAACTACAAGTTGAAAAACGAAAGTCGAATCCAAAACAGTCGTTCGAGATTTACCCATTGAGATTTCTCTCCTTTCTCGCAACAGGCTTTTCTCGCTGGCCGGAGCTAATGATGATAAAATTGTTTGTCAATACGAAAAGAACTGATAAAGCTTGTGTTTCGAACGGCTAGCTAGAATGGTCGTTTCTCTTGGGAGATGTCTCCCAATTTACAGTCACTGGAAATGGAACCTGTGAACGGTTGTTGGGGGCATAGAAGTTGCAATAACCGAAAGCCACCTCGACCCGAAGCAAAAATTAGGCTTTGAATCAACAGACTACGAGCTCGAGCTCATTTCATATTGCACACTCACCGAGTCGTGCATCATGTCCATGGCGCAACGTAGATCCCGGAAAATAGTTTTGAATGACATGCACAACGTGCCCATGTTGACTCCGGTTTTCGTCCTGAAAGAATGCTTATCAATCACAGCTTCGATTGGATACAGTTCAAAAACAGGAAATTATCACTTGATCGTGATATCGCCGACACGGTTTGTGACGGCTGAACGAGTGTTTGGCTGTACATGAGTCCCAGCAAATTGGCGTCAATTGGATAATTTCTCTCTGGATTCATCACGCCAGCGAAAGTCGGAGAACATGAACAGCTATTAAATATTCTTACGTTGTGTATCCAGGCGTGGTCGTGAAGTAATGAACGAGAGACGCTAACAAGTAGGTTTCTGGGAGATTGAACATTGTGTTCAGGACGAAGACTCTAGATTCTTCGAGTTTTATGAATTTGTTTGGGTACAACTCGTAAATTTCCGAAGTCTTCAAGAACTTGAAGCCGTTGCAGCAGACCAGGATATTTCCGTAAGGATCGACTTTGAGCAGGTTTCCATGCAAGGTGTCAAACCACAAACCCCTGCAATGATCATAGGAGCTCATAAAGCTTCGTTAAAAGGGATGAACTCTCCGAATTCAGAGAGCGGCTGCAGATGAAGATCCCGTTTTTGATTCGGTCTCATTTGTGTTACAGGCGAAAAGCTTACCTTATGGCGAAAGTCGGATCGTACTGAAACTGCTTGAGTTCTTTGGGATATCCCATCTTGAGCAACTGATCCAAGAGCATGGTGAACTGGATAGTCTCGTATTCCGGACTCTTGTACTGAGCCAATGTATAATCCATATCGAAGCCGAAAAACTTTATCTTATCTAAGTGAAGAGATCTGTTGACAAAGATCCGATGCATAGGTTCTCGATAGTATTTCTTGTGTGGATGAGCGTCGGCGCCATCGAGTCCATCGGACAACGTTCTGTTCGAAGCACGATGAATCTGTGGAACGCGAGACCTCTGTATTACTTTCTCCTTGTCGCACTTCGGAATTCTCCCGCTGATTATAACGCGAGTTTTCTTAGTCATGTTTCTCGAGGCTTCGATCGGTAAACATCGTTTTCGAAGAATACGATGAATGACGGAAGCGCGGTACGCTTCTCAATCGACATGTTAGTATGTTCATGCAACATCATGCGCTCGGGGTCGGCGAGTTCGTGGTCGAAAAGCGAAAAATTGATTTCCCCATCGATTGGAGCAGGAAACCAGAGCTTCTGACTTGAACCGAAAGATTTGCGTCATGGAATTCGCGAGAGATACTCTGCGAAATATGATGATTAGGCATCGTAGCGGTTTTAGAACCGCAAAATTTTGGCGGTTTGTGAGCGCTTGGATCCGCCCGACTTTCGTGAATGAAACCGCATGTGTTCCGAAAGACTCCTAATTCTATTTGGAGGACCGGGAAGGCCAAAATGAATATTTTCCGCCCTACACGCATAACCGACGACGAGCGAATATTCTGCGGTGCCTCGAACTTTGGTACCCGAGTTTTGAATGCGCCGAGCATCGACATGCAAATGACGCGCTCACAGTTGCCTATTTCGCCCTTTTTGTGTGCCTCAAATTCAAAGCTCTACAGATTGTATGCATGTGACCTGATTCCCGAACTGGTCTTCATTGAATCGAACACGTACGCCCAGTGAGCTCTTAGATTCTTCATTAGAACGAATGCGGTTTCTTGCGGTTATTTGCAATGCCTAAAGACGATGACCAGGGCTCAGCCGAAGACCGGAGACCACAATCAATCCACAACCTCAGAACAGTATCGTTGAAACATTCTCCTTGCCAGATATGAGATAACAGACTCCAGGTGTGTTACGAGGAATATCGACGCATTCTAGACCTTGAGGCGTAGAGTTGCTTATCCATGGAAAAGCTTACCCGTGTACCAGACTGGAAATCCATTTTTTTTCGAGTAATCCGAAGGGATTTCACAAGAAAACACAGCACGTTATAGAGTCTCGTGAAGAGTCTGGTCGGCGCTCTTGTACGGCATGTCTGGAGCGAATGTCATTCGAGAAAGGGCCCTTATCTAATCTCCCGATAGGGCCTGCTGATGTTCATCGGCTATCTACGCTATCGCTTGAACTAACTAGAATTTGAGCCGCAATACGTTGACGACCCCGAGTCTGTTGCGTAAGACGATATACAACAACGTATCACTCCATTCGAAGCTCGGAATCCCAGCCGCTGCTCGTTGAATGTTCCGTTACATCACCTCTAAAGGGTTCAGGTGGCTCGGGATGTCGATATAAAACGAGAGCGGAAGGATTGCAAGCGCTCCAGTGATGCAGGCCACGCACCGCGATTCGAGGAAAAGTCGAAATGCAGGTTTCGCGAGGAACTTCGACAGGGAACCGCAATATGCTCCCATCGAGCGTCCTACGAGGTTCACAAGAAAGCTCAATTGCTGGTCTCTGTCAGTCCCAGCGGCATTGATGAAATGGCCAGGAATTCGTGTTTGCGAAAAGAGAGGGACTCCTCAAGAGATCACTTCATAGACACTCAAGCACTCATTTTCGGAAGCCCATGGAGCAGAACCAGGTGGATATAATCCGTGAGATTCCTAGCTACCGGCAACATTGGAGGCCGACGAATGAAAAGCTCTGCGAGAAGCAAGCCAGCTGTCTTGAAACCCGCGGATAGAAGAGTCATCAAGAAAGAGGGGCGGAATTTTGCATCTCACGCTGAGATGGCCGCGAGAACAGAGCATCTATTTTAATATTCTGTCTCAGAATATCTCACGACCCCGAGTATCACTGAGAGTGGAACTCGAGCTTCTCCGTCAAGTGAACGTTACCCATGGTTCCACTGATCGACCGATACCGCCGATTGGCGAGAGCAGCCTCTCCGAACTTGAGACTCGTTGGAAAATATACATGGCCATGGACATAGAATCATACTAGCATTATTCTATGTAAGAAATGTCGTCAGATTGATGTGAATACTTGTCGCGTTGTTACGTCCGCCGGAGAGAAATCTCCGTCGGCGAAAACATTCATTGCTTTCCGATACCGGCCGATTCTATCGGATTGGCCGAAAGCCCTTTGATCGACACTATCCGGGATCCGATTCAGATCAAGTCTTATGAGATCGGCCCTTCATTCGTGACTGCGATCCCATGTTGACGAAAGAAGTTCGGCACAGCGAATCGAATGAAAATATTTCGCGATCCAGGACCTCCTCCTCCGCCCGCACGAAAGCCCACTCATCGGTCAACTCTCGCGGCGGTTGAAACCCCTGAGCATACGAGAGAAAGACTGGCCAAGCAACAAGAAAAGAGAGTGAACCGAGTGAAGAGAGAGCGGAGAAAGAGCGAAGAAAGTGATTTATAGAAAATAAAGAGAATATATTTATTATTTATTAACCCGTGCTTGTTGGAAAAGTCGTATCCCGTACGAGTCTGATTTCGAGAAGCTTTGGGTGGCTCACAAGGTCCACGTCTTACTTCTGCGTCGTTCTTATAATTTTGGATCGGACCGCTCGAGGGACCAACCTGAGTACGGCGGCGGTGTACGACTACCGAAAAGCTCCGATGTTTCCAATCGGCGGTAACCGAGGAATTCTCCTCGTTCTCGAGGAAGCATCGTTCTCATCCCGCACGTCTTAGGGGCAGGATCACACGGCAGGACTTACACAGACCGTTACAGTCTACAAGAAGGAAAGCAGAGACTCACCTCAGGTGAACTTCCGTTCATGTTGACGATGTTATCGAGGTAAATGAGCGCTTTGATGAGAGAATTGTGATTTGAGACGCTGCCACTCAGCACCACGGTCGGTATACGTTCGTTTGAAGTTCCTGGTTCTTCTGTACACGGGAGACACCAGACGATTCGAACGACGGTCGGCACACGTGTCACGCTTTTAATCCTTCGGTTTTTGGCAACGGGTTTGGCGCCGTCAGTGTTGGGTTCTCTCTTTCACGGTGGAAAGGAGGCGTCCCCTCTTCTGGCCGATATGCGAGCTGAAATGATATCATTCTCTGATGTGAAGCAGCATGACAGCAAAACATACAAAACTTATGGAACAACGCTTGAAATTCCACTCCATAACCAAGGATCCGATAAATTGCTCTGGATCAGAACAGTAACGCGAGAGCGATGTCGACGGCTAGGAGCGTGAGGAAACGAGAGACTCTTCCGGCTTTATGCTCATTCGACGGAAGCTGCGATAGTCTTGTATTTCCACTCGAGCTTGTATGATCTTGGAACGTGCTTCGACCAATGGTAAACATCGCCTGAAAGCGCAATCGTTTGACTCGGAGGGGTGCGCGGAAGTTTCGCAAGATAAGTTTTTCAACTCTTTTTTTGGCAACTTGATTTTTCATTCTGTAACATAACCGGCTATTTTTCCCAAGAATCAGATCTGAATCTCTGGGATTGCCAGGGGAAGACTAGTTACTCAACTTTGAAATTTTACTCCGACGAGCTTGAATGACGCTGTACATGAAACGTTGCGTCATCCGCTTGACGAAGAAAAAATCAGTTGATGTATCGATTCGGAAAACATGTCCAAGGCTGAACCACTGAATATGTTTCTCGAATTTCCCCCAAGTGGAACTCGAGTTCTCATTTTGCTCAGAAGAGACAGGAGCTTTGCCCGAGAGCCTCGCTTGCTGGACTCCAACATTCCTGTGCAGTGTACGTCGCGTGAGATGATCGTGATTGAGTTCACAGTATGTGTCCACACTCCGGCGGCATCTCTAAATCAGGTTATCACGGCGAACAAACAGTCTACGCTTCTCACGCAATCGTCGACGTAGACAGGAGTTTTCCATCTGCGGCTCACAGACAGCGCAGTGACAAACGCGGTTCGATGAGCCGATTTTACCTGCGTCAGATCGTAATCGTTGAAAACAGGCCACTTATCTCACGATAATAGCCGAGGTGGGCACCAAGTTGTTGTCGTCGTCAGACAGTTTTCTTATCTTCAAGAGTGGCAAAACAAGTTCACCAGTAAGGCCTGCTGAACGAGGCCTTACGAGGAACGATTTCAAACGAAGGAAACTCAGGTCAACCCGATCGACTACTACTACTATGAGAACGCGAGATCGAGGATAGCGAAATGAACGGGATCCCTCTTAATGAGTTGTTTGTTTCCACTTTTCCGGTCGCGGCCACAAATCTACTCTGCACTGGCACCGCGTCGCTGAGACAGTCATAACAAGGATGCGAATTCTTTTAACATAAACACCCGAAGTGAGTGAATCGCTAGCTGCGCGAGTGGCTGTAAACAGTTTGCAAGCAATCTGGCGATGGTGTCGTATATATCGCAAGAAAAAAAAACACCAAAAACCTCTGGAAACCTTGCTTCACCCAGCCGCATTTATGACGAAGACTGTCAACCTATTTTTACTCTGGCTGTCTAGAGTCTGCGACTAGCGACGGTGGTTCTGCTCTACCTCCGTTCTATTGACCATATGGAATTCAGAATGAGTTGCGATCTCCTATCGACCCGAATGATTCGGAAGCTCAGCCGCAGAATGCTGGATCGAAAACCGAAGAACTTGGCGCCTCAAATCACAGCCGCGACTTAAGGCGCATTCACACTTATGGATCCTTGCTGAAACGGCCGTTCATGCGGAAGAATCAACAAAACCCCATTGCCCTGAACCCGCCCCCCATATTTCCCCCCCCAAAAACCCCCCCTTTCTCCCAAAATTTTCCCCCAAAAAAAATTTTTTTTTTTTTCCCTCCCCCAGAAGGCTTCGCGAACTTCGCGACATCGGTCGTCGATTCGCCCCGATTAGGCCGCGCTTTTTTGCACACCAGTTCGATTCGATTATTCTTATTCGCAGCACAGACTTGAATTCATTAATCTCATGAACGAAATGGATCTTTCCTGCCCATGATTGATGCCACGAATGACGGAAGGGCTTCGGGTCGCCATGGGCATGAGAAAGCTTTGAATCACTCCAGGGAGCTTTCTCGTCATCAGAGCTGCGGAGTCATCAAGGTTTCGGGTTTCAGTTGACGTCCGGAAATGTCATGCAGATGGAATCCGACACTCGAGTGTTAGTGTTCGAGAATGCCCGCGTCTCCGAACTTTTCCGATCGAGCGTCTGACGCGTGTTGCACGCGAATACTCACGTCGCCGATGGGATGCTTATTCTTTCGGATGTTTGAAGCTGTTAGTCTGGATAAGAGGCACTTCAAGTGATCAGGTTCTGCTGGCGACTCGTGCGTTCTGAGTTTGACTCCTCAATTGCTCCTCTGGGTAATTCGAACCTCTCTGCGTCAGAGAGGGAGTAGCTACAACGGCATGTGCGCGCGCACGGTATTTACCACGCTGACACCACTCCACTGAGCGTGCCGCGGAAGCTCACACGTAACTCGGAAGAGATACCGAAAAACAGATGGCACTCGTGGACTCCAAAGCGTCGTAGACAGACGCTCAGGTCAGCTGGGACTGACAACAGAACAGCTGAGAGCTTGCACTACGGGCTGCTTGGACTGGACACCACCGCGCCAACATTCGAAATCAGCCGGGCCTGCTCTCCGGCATCGGAAAGCTGTGGGGCGCTGTTTTTCTATCCTGTTGAACAAGATTCCGATGCGCTTTGACAAGGGGCCGCGCGAAGTTTGCCTTAACTCAACGTCGCTGTCCCATGGCGATCGCTTCGTGTATTGATTCCGTCTTTACCGTCGAGGGTAGGACCGGCAAAACCGGATCATAATTCGAGATGAAAAAGAGCTCATGGAGGAAGGTCACCACGAAGCGAGCACAAGTCGGCAGCTTCCGCTTTGATCACTTCGAGACGAAATCGAAAGCGATAAGAACAAGGCTCCACTCGACTCATGAAAATAGATATTCTTCCAAACCGGCTCGCCTCCCGGGTGATAGGTGATAGAGCTGTCGAACCTTTGTGGTCACACATAGAGGGAAGCTATATCTCATACGGTGTCGGTTGTGTCTGTCGGACGGTGTCTTTGTGATCAAAGATGTCGAATACCTGGACCGGCATTCGTCCGGAATACCCTCCTCACCAACATGGAGTTTTCGATCGTGGTTCAAAAAAGTGATTGATGACGGACCGATCTTCCGGCAGACAGTTTAGGCCGAAGCAAGTGTCCATTCTTCTCTCTAGAGATTGGTTTTGGTATAACTGATAATTTGAATCGGGATTGCGAGGACAAGATGGATACCCGAATTAAAATCGGAAAATCGCGAATTCAGGAGAATAATCCTCATATTTTTCGGAGAATGCGCAGAAGTTATTCTCATGGAGATGGTACGTCTCGCTTTCGAGAGCTAGAACGCCATAGCTCCCGTTCATAGTTCGAGAATTGCATATTTAACCAAAACGAAATAGGAATCAGAAGTGAAGAAATATGGCTGAGAAATGTAAATAATTTAATCATAGCATTTGAAAGCTGTACACTGCACGATAGGTGCGAGGCTCTTTACATTTACAGTTCCAGTTTTTCAAGTCGACCCTTGCTCAGCACCGACGGGCGTGTCACCCGAACCAGGATTCGCTTTGTTTTCTTCAGTTTCGTGCAGAACTGTCTGAGACTTCTCAGATTGAGGCTGCGGCGCAGGTGCCTCTTCGAAGTCCAAAATGATTTCCTCTGGATCGGGGGCGCGCGGCAGGAATTCCTCGTCCGGGTACATTTCGTGAAAAACTCGTTCAGCTTGCTCTATGTAAGGGTCGTAATCGAGGTGGAGTCCGGGCGTCGACATCGAGTAAAGATTGGGAACATCCTTGCTCGTCGGATGGGATTGACTCCCGGTATCGATCATATTGAAATAGGCTACCCAGACTCTTCTGCTCGATGGGTAGATCTTCTCCACTAGGGTTTGGAGATCTTCTTTGGCGGAATGCATCCTTCTGCACGTTAAGTGAGCAACCATCAAGTTCTTTGGGCAGACCATCATGCCCGCACCTTGTTCTATAACAGTAACAGCTGATCGACCGTTCTCCGGAGGAACTCTCAGTAACGTTCCAGCACCTGGTTCGTCGATAGGTGTATCCTGACGCAAAACCACAATGGCTCGAGAGAGGTGGTCAATAGTTTCAAAATCATTCGGAACGAAATCTTGGTTGACGACGACATGCGACGCACGGAACGTTTCTCCTTGAGATCTCACAGCCTTAACATGATTGTTTTCGTCCACAAAGTAGCCCTCTACCTCCCTATCCAAATGGTACACACCACCAAACACAGCACACAGTCGACAGAAACACTGCGCAAGCTCTCCACAACCATAAATGGGAGAGAGGAAAGGACTGTTTCCATACCTCCCCAGGGACTTGATGAACTTCCGTGCATCTTCAAGGGCGATTTTAGTCGTCGCACTCGGGTCAGCCATAGCAATCGAGTGTTGAATGAAATGTTGCAGGTTGTCGGTGAGGAATAGCGCTTTGAGTTTGATGAATTCTCCGAAGGGTTTATCCAGCCATTCGGTAAAAAGCGCCTGGTTTTCATAATCCAATACGTTCGTAATGAACCTCATCAAAGCCCGTTTCTCGACAACGTTCACGCTGTCAGTAGCGAAAACGTCCGCTCGAGAGCATGGAACTTGCAGAATTTGGTCGCCCTTCAAAGTCAAAACCTTCGAAGTCAATTTGAACTCTGCATACTTGGCTATGTTCGATGAGATGAGCAGTTCGACCATCTTCCCTCGCGCGAAAAGCAATTTCGGCGCCAGATCCAAGTTGAATTTTCTTGAATTCTGCTCGAGTTTCTCCAGTGTCCATTCATCCTCGGCGGTCGTCCCGACCTCGATGTGGACGTTAGAAAAAGCTGATAAGGACTTCGCGGCAATGAACTTGAGGCCATCTTCCGAAGTCGGAGTCGGAATCACTTTGGATGATACCGCAACCGCTTGTAAGATCTCCTGGAGATCATGGAAGTTGAACGATGCAAACAGTGACCCATAGTGACTTCTGTGATCGAAATGGAGCACCGATTTCCCCACACGTGCACAGGCCGCAGCGACGATCGATTCTGGTACCCCAGTTCCGAGCACAACCACGTCCACCTCCTTCGGCAGGTCCCCCATTCTGAAATTCGAATTCTTACTGTCAGTGAGTACTCGATCGATCCGATGGGTTTTTCGGTTCGTGAAACCATGAATGTCAATCCATGTCCTAGAGTCCTGTGACCACTTGCTCGCGGGCGCAGTACAGCTCTCACAGGAGAACACTAATGTTATGCCATCCCGCTTCTTCGCAGTTTTTTTCCAAAGAACAACAATTCAAGCAAGTATCAAAAGCCACGAACCTTGTCTGGTTTCGAACTCCTTTGATAATCGCCCTCGATTTGTCAGCTGATATGATTGATTAAGAAACTGCTTCGAGGATCGATTTTCTACCTCATCCCTTCAATCAGTTGATGACCGAATCACGTTACTTTCACCGCACAGCTGACTCCTTGAGACGGAGAAGGGGTTTGTCGGCTGTTAAATTACTCACCGCTCACCCCACACACTCCTCCTCCACTACTTCAGACCATGTTCTGTTTGTTGACAATGGGAGAAAAGAGTGGCGGGCTTTTCAAACCCCGAACCCATCTGGCTCATTTTCAGCCAGCCCACAGCCGTTGGCAGTCGGAGACGGGTTTTCGAGTCCAGTTCACCGTATTCCAATCACAAACTGCAAATGCACAGAGCTTCGCAGGCCGTCCGGTGACTGGAGGATTACTCTGAGCAGCTAGAACGTGCCACAGCTTTATATAGCCCACGCAGGCACGCAGATTCACATCACTGAAGAAGTTTATCAGAGCCGCCCAGGAAGCTCCTGTAGATAGTGAAGTTATTTCCCCCAAAAAGTAGAGGCGATTTCAACAATTGCCATGATAATCGAGACTAGCTCGCTTACTCTCACTACTGGTGGATGCGAGATCCTTCAGTACGTTGGACGTCGTTCAATACTCTGAACACATCGATGAGGGACTGCAATGAGTGGTCAACTCGATGAAAGGCCACGCATGCAGGGCCGGATCTAGGATTTTGCCGCCCTGAGGCTGAGAAAAAATTGCCGCCCTGAGGCTGAGAAAAAAATTGCCGCCCTGAGGCTGAGAATAAAATTGCCGCCCTGAGGCTGAAAAAAATTGCCGCCCCCATTTTTCAAAAAAAAAGACATCGAGGCGAGAATAAGGAGATAGTCAGGTAGATAATGAGTTCGCTCATTGAAATGAGCAAATCATACTTAGAGTAAATCGAGTTTCAAAATTGGAGTGCATTTTCGATCGAGTACCCTAATTCGTACGCTGAAAAATGAGGCTTAGTGGCTCCCGTGGGTTTTTTGAATCTTGGTCGAAACTTTTCATCACAGAACACTTGTATCACAGCCTCATCTTGGACCGAATCAGAATGAGGCGATGCAATCGCGGTTCACTCTGTATTCTCGATTTTTAATGGAATCATAGCCTCGAAAATTTGCCGCCCCTGAAAATTTGCCGCCTGAGGCTATAGCCTACTAAGCCTAGGGTAGATGGCCCTGCACGCATGTCCAGAAATTCCGTTCTCTGTGAGTTGAGGGTCATAAGTAGCTTTCTCGGTGTGAAATATGCAACTGAACTTGATCTACGAGGAAATGATGATGGCCGAGTGCCAGGCGAGTGTACCCACTCACATTCCGGAAAGGGTCCGGACGATCTCGGATCGAGTCGAGAGCGTTCCAGCACAGGTTTTCCCAAATGTTCTCTGGTCCCTAATGTTGATGGAATGTTCCTCGTGTTGTAAGATCTATATGCACGTTCCCGGTTCCACAAGAGCCAGTGACGATTTCTAGTCTTCAAATCGGTTCCGTCGTCTCCCCAGACCAGCTGTGTGAGATATCTCAGGAACCCTGTATCCTTACACACTGCTTGAGTGAGCCAAGACAAGCTGAGCGCTGACATAACGAGCAAGTGCAACCGGCGATACCTCGCTTGATCTCGAACTGAAAATGTACGCCCATGATCAGCTCTAGCAAGGTGACGCATTAGAGGACCGGTACGCGTATCCGTTATTTGGGGTCCCGTGTACCTCCATGTCTGGTCTCTGGCCTCTGTCATCGGAATAAAATGTCCCCGAAGGAGTATGGCCTCGTAATCAGATCCACCGAATCCATTGGGCCAAGAATATATTCTCGGGTGCAGAGGGATTGATGAGCTCCCTCGAGTTACGCACCATAAGATTTGACATCCCGTCTTCGCTTACGTGCTCGACATCCGTAATGGCTCCCAACCGTCACGGGACGTCTGTGGCACTCGGATACGTAAGTTTCCCGAGTGCTTCCCAGTGCTGATATTCCGGATAAATTTGGCTCGCCGCAAGGCTGCGGTGCAACGAGAAGTGACGTTCGCGCATACATATAACTTTGTGTCGTAATCTCTTAGGTAAAACACTAGAGAACGATTGGCGGTCAGCTCTCGGTTGAATCTAGCGGGAGAAAGAGTCTCACAGAGTAAGTTGAACACGAACTGTTTCGCTTGGCCTAGCCTGTCTGTCCTCGGCGCTAACGGACGCCACTCGGGAGCTCAGTGATTGGGAGCAATTGAGCTCAGACTCTTGGACTCGCCTCTAACGTCCCTACCCCGCCGTCCTCTCCGCGTTACGAGCAAGGAACGACTGCTGCCTATTTCGCAACGTGACGGCGCACCACTCTCTCATGGCAGCAAATTATATGGAAACCGAACCACAGGGCCCTTTGTGGTACTGGGATGTACCACACCGTCTCCAGCTGGTGGTGGTGCTGGTGGGCAGTTGGCTTCTTCATCGCTAGGCTGTTCGCTATACAGTACTGTTGCGCGTCACAGTTCATAAAAATAATTGTTGCTGCGGGCCGCGGTCTCCCGACCGAAACCTCGACCCTGTGCTGTTTGTTTGCTAGCTAAAGTGGTAATACAGAGGCCGATGGAGAACGTGGCCAAAAGGTGCCTCCAGAAAGAATTGAAAAAGTTGATGGACGAGGGTTCGGAAGGATTTACAGTGAAGTTAGTCAACGAAGACAATATATTCGAATGGGAAGTCGGCATCTTCGGTCCCCCGCAGACGTTATACGAAGGGGGCTACTTTAAGGTGAGTCAAATCGGATATGTTTCCTGAATATGTTCTAGCTGGTTTCCTAGAATTAGATGTTTCCACCCAAATGAATCAAATCGGGCCCAAATCTAGCATCGGTCGAAATTGTCTTTCTGTATTGCGGTAAGGCAAACTTCGTATTGTGCGTGGTGGATTATCGTCGGATTGCATGATTTTCTTGGCGCTTGATGCGTTCCGGAACTTCTTGGGTCTTTGTTCAATCTCATTTGGGAGGAGCTTGGGCCCTCGTAAAGTTCCGGGTAAAGACAAATGTGCGCTCACAAGTTCGAGAGCATTGACTCGGTTTATCGAGTCATAGTTGCTCGATGTCAGCTGGTCTTTCTGGACCCGAGTATGTGATACTTCTGTTTCGAAGTTTCCCAGAAGAAGTTTACTCCCAACTCGTCATGCGTTGATTCATCATCTGATGTAACATTCATTCCGACGTATCGGTGTCCTGAAGGGGTTCTCGTACTTTTCTTTCGTGAGGAGACAATCGATAAGCAGAATCCTAGTTTCGGGTAGTTCACCCGAATTTTCAGTGGCAGGTATTGGACACTAGGACTTTAAACGAAGCTTTGTCCCTCACAACCACCTGATCGAGCAAAACAATGCCCGTTGTGCGGGAAAAACTTGGAATTCGAGTAATATTAGTCGCGTTAAAGCCAGCGTTCGCTTTCGTTCTCTCCTTCGTAGCTCCTGGCGAAAGTCAGTTTCACCTGAAACGCATTTCGAACCTCAGAATTCCAATGCATCGCAAGAGCTACTGCGTGTTCAAATAAAAGCATACGACGCTGACTGCCGTGTTTTCGCTCTAGCGACTGCGCATCTAGAGAGGCAGCTTTTGTGTCCTGGCAATTGTCTTGACAATTTCCTCGAAATTCTGCATGTGGAGACATGTGTGTATCCGCGAACGAGGTGGTCGTGGGCGCAGAGATGTGCCTCATTCCACAAAGCTGAATGTCATGAATTCGGTCTTGTTTGTGGAGAGCTCGTCCAATGAGCTCTTGGAGAAACCAAAGCGAACTACTCCGTTCTTGTACATCGGCAAGATCCACATCCAGAATTAGATATGAAGTACCCTAACGAGGATCATTTGAATGTTTCAGTTGTTGATGCGTTTCCCGTCCAATTATCCATTCTCTCCACCAACTGTGAGCTTCGTGACGCGCATGTGGCACCCAAACGTGTACGAGCACGGTGAAATATGTATTTCTATCCTACACCCGGCCGGTGACGACCCACAATCTGGGGAACCAGCCTCCGAAAGATGGAACCCAGCGCAAAGCGTCCAGTAAGTGGCTTCACCGGCAGAAAGTGATTCATACTAAACCATCATCTTCGCTTACAAATTATTAATTTTCGGTCTGATCCTTCAAGATCTGTGATTGTTTCGGTTATTTCTCTCCTGAACGAGCCGAACACGTACTCTCCGGCCAACGTTGATGCCTCGGTCATGTATCGAAGATGGAAAGAAAGCCGTGGAGAAAACAAGGATTACGTCGAGTACATCAGGTGAGAGCACCACTTTATTTCGTCCTTGAAATGCATAAGACTTCATTGAAACCTACATTGTTATGAAAGACTCATGTCAGAGCCGGAGATCGACATCCATCGCACCGCATGCTCCTATCGTTAACAGCTGTCGTTAATTACGCAGGAAAATCGTCACCGATTCCCAGCTCGACGCGGCGAAGGACGGGGTGACGGTGCCGCTTACCACAGAAGAATATATCGCTACAAAGAGAGCGTCGCACAACCGCAACAACGTCGAGGACACAGATTTCGGAACTGGCTTCGGAACCGACGACGATTACGGCTATGACGAGGACGATGATGAGTCCGAAGGAGAAACCCTCTCCGAAAGCGCAGACTCGGGGAACGGAGATTCTTGAAAGCGACCAACTCGTCCGAGCTTGCTGGCGCGCTCGCTGACCCTTGTATCCGATGGGTGGGCGGGCGGTCTGTTCGGATCCGAGTCCAATCAAGAGGCGCAATCTCAGGCGCTGTCAACTGCCACGTCAGCGAGTTCAGGGGGTAGAAGGACTGTTAACACATTGTGTACACTGAGGACATGAGTTAGGGCGAACACATCGGTGTTTTTTCTAATCAATCATAACGAACCGACGAAAAAGAGTCGGCTGCGAGGCCCCGCAGTCCATCTCATGTAGATATTCAAAAGGGCTCAAGTCAGATTCGTGGAATCTACGGGAATTTCCGGTTGCTGAGGTGTCAACGCCGGTTTTATGTACTTTATCTCTCTTCCTTTCCCATGCAGAATTTTCCATTTAAAGCTCCATTTCACCTCCCAGATATGTCCCTACTCGATAATTCATGGCCATCGTCGATGATTGAAACATTTGGGTTATCGGACTCTGTGGAACAATCCGGCTCTCATGCAGCACGAAACAGGAAAGAAAAAAATTAAATACCCAGTAAAGAAGAATGTGCCGCAAAAGACTTTTGGAACAGGACAAGACCGCCTCTGATTTTCTAATAACCGGGACGTTGACGGAATCTTACCATCCGATCTTGGCCATATGTAAGGTCAGAATTGTATACTTTCGGTATCCGATAACATCATTACGACCATGAGTTCTCATTCAATACTTCCCAGGGTATGGGATTGATGAAGCAACATCGTTGGTAGCGCTGGATTCGTCCGGGAATCGCAGGACGCCAAAAGACTCCGCTCGGTTGTTAAATGCACGGGTGGGTCATGCCTTCTGTTCCTGAAGCTACAGTCGTATCTCGATGGAAGAACCATCGTGCAGATTGGTGGAAAACTCACTGTGTAAGCGCTTCTCGATTCATATCCAAGCAACTTTCAGTGCAGAATCGGAACTGGCACATCCTCACATGAGAGCACTTCGAATCCTTCTCTACCGGGGAAAGGCTTAGCTTTTGGAGTTCAATTCCGATTGGCGAAGCTCAGAGAGAACCAGTGGTCTATTGTAGGCTTCCAAAGAGTCCAAGACTCATGAAACGGTACTGAATGTTGAAATCACTCGGGTGTCGTTCATAAAAGAGTGCTCGATCAATCGGCAATCAACAATCATTGGGATCTGAACAATCAATGCACATTCTTCGATCATCACGAAGTCCGAGTGTGTTTTCTTCG
Organism: Neoseiulus californicus; assembly: GCA_028455905.1. Classification (NCBI taxonomy): domain Eukaryota; kingdom Metazoa; phylum Arthropoda; class Arachnida; order Mesostigmata; family Phytoseiidae; genus Neoseiulus; species Neoseiulus californicus. Next base: position 751,028 of record JAMQGS010000003.1, read on the forward strand.
TGGAAAACGTATCGTCAAGCATTTCCATGAAGTCGAATTGACAAACAATCCAGATGAATCCTTTCTTATCTGACATAAAATAGGCCATTCGTCCGGAGGAAGGACCAGTCGCAAATTTGGGGGATTTTGAAGCTATCGAAACAATCTGAAGTTACCGAGAGGTGCTCGACGATAGGCGACTATTGCCCGGAGGGTCCTTGAGACTCCTCGAGAAGGACCGAAGCGGACCGGAACTTGAACCCACAAGCTGATCATGACAAAAACGATGTATAGAGACAATGTTTGGATAGCGGGGGTATATTGAGGAGGAATGGCTTTCATTGAAATGAGCATACAAACAGAGCCTTGCGGTGCCGCTTACCAATTCAGTTAGAGCATTTTTCTAATCTATACCATATTTATTTACCGAGTCGATAACGATAATGGAGATTGAAGAAGGCGAAAATCGATTTTGTAGACGTGACATGGAATAAAGTACGATCTGGTACGTTGAGTATATCACGCTTCTTTTTTGGCCCAACCATACTGATCAAAGCTGCTACCTACGTTTTCAGTTGCTTGTAGTGAGCTTCCAGATACCTGATTCGAGTCTGGGCTTACAAATCGGTCAGTCAGGACGAAAAAATCATCTATGGATGATGGAAGAAAGTTTATTCGATTGAATCATTTTAAAATATGCTTCGTCGATCCCCGTAGAGACTGTGACGGTGGCTGCATAATGCTCAGGTCGGTAGTAATCACAGGTGACGCCATGCTACACGAGTTTCCTCAAAGGCAACGGGTTGGCAAATCCGATGGCGCTACCCAAGCTTAAAGTCGGTACGATCGACTTTTCTCTGTAGGCCGTTACAACGATGTTTCTCTTGGGTTCTTGGTCATAGCTCTGTCCGGTGCATCTATAGGCTTCAAGCAGTTCGTAAATGAACCTCCGTTGATCTCTCGGCATAGGCTCAAAAGAGAAAGAGCGGCTCAATTGCGGCGACTGCAACGAAAATATCTCGAATCAGCCCAATGAGGGAAACCATCTGCCCTGGATACATAGTATGAAATACAACTCAAAATTACCGTTTTCGCTAACTCTACTAGCTCGTTCAATTTCTGGACTATCTTCGATGCAAATTGCCAATTCTTTCGAGCTTCATCTTTCACGAAATCCGTGTAGAGACCCGACGTGAACAGTGTATTGGTGGGGTCGATCTTGAATCCCTCAGCCATCTTCTTGTTCCGGGCTTCGATGGCGCATTGCTCGACACACTTCAAAAAGCCTCTAGACAACTGCGAACGGAGAAACGCGATTACACAATGTCTCCAGGGACGCGCTAATTTGCATGAGATCAGGAAATTCGAGCGGTTGTCACGAGATTGGAGCCAGAAATACCTGAATGAGGTCTACGGCAAGATTGACATCTTCTCCGCGACGGATTCGTTGCTGTATCTGATTATTCACAGCAAGTCGGAATTGATGACAGCTCCTGGATTCTACGATTCGTCCGCAAGCACAGGTCAAATCCACATTGGCGAAACAAGTACTTGGGGGGCAGGACTCATGACAGGGTAGCTTACAAGGATGGCCGCAGTCTCGAGGCACAGTGCAAGGCTGTTCACACTTCTCAGGGCACTCGCCAGAATGGCAGATCTTGTCACAGTTGTGCCTCTTGCAACCGAGAGGTAGACCACATGGGCGTCCGCAAGACACATTCTGCAAGGGGAATATCTCAAGGAAACCGGACCAAGCAGAAGCGTGTTGTCGATATTTGAGTTGAAAGCTTATTCAAGTTTGTTGGCGGATGTTCAATACTCTCTATGGGAAAGTCACGAACCACAAGATGACACGGGATATTCCTGCGAACTTCATGGCCACCGTGGCATCTTTTCTCAGTGAGCGATGTACACGGGGGGCATGAGTCTTCAGAGTGACAGGGATGCCTCACAGGATGCGAACAGCTGTGCTGGCGACCGCAGAGCTCGAAGCACTCCGGTGGTGGAGTGTTACACGCGATGGGGGGATATAGGACCGAGGCACCACAGTGGCAGCTCAACTCGTCGAAACCTATTGAGTAAAGAAAGAGATCCAAATATCCGTTGTGGGGGTTTGCATATGGAAAAGTGGCCCCGAAAAAAGCATACTTACTGACGTTATCACATTTAGGGCAGGACCCTTTGTGGCAGAGAATTTGACATGGATGTAGTTTACACGACAGCATTTTACCACAGACGAGGTCACAGATATGGAATTCTTTGTCACAGCATTCGTCCAAGCACTTGTGACGTCCGCAAACTTTCTTCTTGTTACATCTTCTCTTGCAGAGTAAGTCGGTCTGACCACACTGTGCATCTTCAACGACAAATCCGCAACGACACCGTTTTCTGCAACAGCCAAGTGGAATCAGTCGTCAGGAGAGTTCCTTCGTGCTCGGTGTTATTTCGAACCAGCGAGATCCCATCATGAATGGCATTTCTTGAAAATTTTGAACTTTAGAGAACAGAATATTTCCACTTCGACTCATTGCTGTTCGTGTGCGCACGCGGATCTCCTACGCTCTCCCCATGAATTTATCCCAGGCCCCTCAAGCTCAAGGATTCATGCTTAGAGTGCTCGACTCGGTGATAACGATTGGACGGCTTTCAGGAGAGCTTACCCTTTGACGACGACTGTACACGGCGGACATTCCCCGCAGTGGCACTTCTCTATGCAGTCATGGCCACACGTGAGCGTCTTTCCACAGACTTCTGTGCAAAGGGGAACTTCATCGGAGCAATTCCAAGTTTCAGAGAGGGGCATTTTGCCGCACGGACAAGTCTGGATCCGCGCCAGTTGACATTCGTCGCAGGATCCGTCGTGACAAACGACAGAGCATTCATGATTACCACAATTCAATGTTTTTCCGCAGGGTTGATCGCATGTGAACACGTCTTCAGCGTCGCAAGCAACTTCTTTGGAGGTCCTGCCGCAAGTGCAACTGATTGATTTTGTTTTCTCGCAAGGAGGACAATCTCCAGGGTGACAACGATCCTGACAAGTGTGCTTCGAACATAGCAGCTCCTTCCCACACAACTGCTCGCAATGAAATGCCATCTTGCTATCACATTTGATTTGTGTGCTCGTTTTGGCACAGTGACACGACCTCGACACGATAGCTTCACATGGAGGACACCTTCCGGGATGGCAGGGTCGATTACACTTGTGCGCACAAGATCTCGGCTTGAGACAGAGCTGGCCGCAGCTGTGAGGCAAACTGGACTTTCCATATTGAGGATTCTTCTGCTTTCCACAGAAGCATTGATAGATTGCAGGTAGAACAGCCGACTCTCCCTGACAAGCAGGGCAACGCCACGTCGGGTTCTCACGTGATATCGATGTCTGGGCCCACTCAGCTACGCACCGCAGGTGGAAGATGTGGAAACACAATTGGCAGTTCCAAATCGGTTGAGTATTCCTGACTCGCAGACAACATATCACGCAATCATAGCTTCCGTTCTGAAGTTGCTCCTCCAAAGATTCCTTCTGGGCTTTGCTTTCCTCGAGCTTCTTTCTCGGGGCTCGTTTCGCAGGTTTCCTGGATGCTTCTCCAGATTTGGAGGATGCCGCTGCAATCGCATTTTCTTGTTGCTGTCCTGGATTTCTGCGTGCAAATCTTTGCGATATGTTTTGTGGTTTTGCTTTTTGCGCTACTCCAGGGGTGAACACTTCAGCGTGGACATTCAACTTGGAAACCATGTCATCCGCGAGATCCTCCTGATCGTTCTCCGTGTGCTGATCCCTCCTCCGCTGGGGAGCAACATGCGGATTTTCCCGATTCCTCTGGTTTCGCTGGTGCTGATACCCTCTGAGGCGTCCGGAGGGCCCTCCGACTCTCTGCCGAGTAAACTTGACCTCTCCAGATGCTCCATTGTACGTCCGATTACGATGGCGGTCGGCCCATTGTTCTGGATCCAAAAAACTTTGATCAGCTCTTATAAAGAACGCATGGGCATTCATTCGATGGGGAAAATCGATCAAACTCAAACATTTAGTTCGCTCTCGGAAATTATACGTCCTCGAATGTATTGAAGAATTGATATCAAGGTGCTACACTGTAGCATTTCGAACCCGATTGCGATCCGAGAACGTTTCCGTGGCGAAGGTCCACTTGAAATTCTCTCCATTCGCACAACTCATAGTTCAAGAGTGCGGGAAACATACCATTCAAATTGGAGATAGAGCCTGCGCTCGGGTTCCGAACGACCCGATTCCCAGTTCTCCATGATGTGGCTCTCTGAGCGCTGTCCACACCGACTTCTTCGTTCGACATGGGATAGGTCCTCGTTAAACGGAAACTGGAAACTTTGGAATATGTTGGTGGGAAACGGGAAAGTCAAACTTGCGATTGCGACGATCGGAGAAGTTCTCCGAACGGCAGAAAGGTGGTTGAACCTTTTTCTAAGACATTGAATCGGAACAAGAACTGTCCACGAGAAGTTTCCTCTGGGGCCAGAAGTCATACCCCCCGATCGAATATTATTGCGCATTACGTCATCCCCACCACCAATTCGACTGTCGGTGAACCTCTTACAGGTGATTCCACTGACTCTGGCCAGACATGTCCCGTCTGTCTTGAGGAAAAAACCGGCTGCCGTCCCGGCGACACAAAATCGCTGCAAGCCGGGCTTCACCAGATGATTAGACGCACCGAAATCCATGCGCTGACATGGTCCCCATCTTTTCCCGAATTGACCATTCTCGCAAAGATATGATGTGATTATAGCGGCATAAAAACACTCACCGTTTGTTTAGGGCCCCTCACCTGAGGCTTTCCACTGTGTGTGAGTCGGTATCGAGAGCGGGCCTTGTTGGATACGGGTGGTGCATAGCGGGCGCTGTTGGGCACGTGGATTAAAAACATACATTTGGCTCAAAAACACTCCAAAGTTTGATCCTCTGTTCCTATCAAGCCTCGGAACGATGCGTGTTACTTTTCTTCCAAGGAACCGGCGACCGGATCGATTTTGTACCATTTCATAATGGGCATCGGGAGGGCCATGGTACGTCAAAAAATGGCGCGCTCAGCAGGATGAAAGGATTGTAAACAGAGCACGTCCAACGATGCCCACTGCTAGACTGCGTGAGATTTTTGCTTGATGAAAAGTGAAAATTGGCATATTTTCTGTAGTTTCTGGTGATTCTTATTACTTGAGAGGGTCGAGGCTTCAAATCGACACCAAGCTCGAGGCCCAGGACGGCTCCTGTGACGAGAGCCCCATTGAGTCAGCCGCATTTTTGAGAAATTTTTCGAGACGGGCGTAAAAAATCGCTCTGTGAAGGCGTCTACGTGAAGTGAAGTTGACCGTACGTGCGACCGACTCAAAGTACGGTATCCAAGAGACTGTCAGTGGTTCTACCCCGGTCGCCGTCGGTAGAAATCGGGACTGAAAACGGCCTGTTGTTGTGTCGAATCGGAAACGTTTTCGAGTCGGATACTGTGGACGAGGATTTTGTTTTGATTTCTGTGCGTGATCTGTGGCTTACGTGCATAGTGGAACGAACGCTCCGGTGTACTGTGAACATTAAACCGTGCTATGGGATCCTCCAAGAAGGGTCACAAGGAGCGGAAACGCAGCAAGAAGGATCGGCGCTCGAGGTCTCCCTCCAGCTCGAGCTCTCCATCCGACAGTGAAATCTACGAACGCCGTAGGAAAAGGCCCCAAAAGGATTCCAAGGAAGACGTAAGTAGTCTCTCGATTTGAAACGGGCAGACGTGGTCACTTGAAATCGAACAGTATTGACCTCATAGAGGAATAGCTCCCTGTCTCTGTGGTCTCGAGTGCCGTACTCGGGGCTCCAAAACTGCGAGCGGGACTCGGTTGTGGTTTCTCACTCTGACAGGTGTCTGGGTGACTAGTCGGAAAAGTGACCTCATGAAAAATTTCGGCTGTTCTCAGAGTTCGTATGTCATTTTTAGAAGCCGAAGGCATTTGGGAGCATTCGGATAAAGTTGTTTGTTTACTTTCGGTGAGGGTCAAGACGCTTTCGGGAACGGCTCTTTATCTTGCTTTTGTGCGATCTCAAGTCGAGTTGCGGCGACTTCTCAACCAGACACCTCACTAGAATAAGTTCGAATCGAAGAATACTGTGATTCACTTGTGTCTATCACTGAAGTTTCATATGGAACACGGTATTGATGAGCCTCGAACTCTGAGCGAATCGATTTATCAGTCCTTCATCGAGCTCGGTGTCTTCGAACGAGCACGATGTTTTTATTGATTAGGCTTAAAAGAGCCTCGAACGCGATGTTCTTTTGCTAGCATACACTTGGTGATTATTCCGAGTTTCGATGAGTAAATCGTACACTCGACAGGCAGCCGTCGCTCGATTCGTGTAGTGGCAATATGATCGGTTCTCCATCCATCAGTGTCCCGTGACTTTGCTCAATGCTCTCGCGTATTTCAGAACATCGGGAATCTAAATCCTATCTGGAAGCACTCAATTTTCTCTGTTGCTTGGGAAACCCTCCGATTCCCGCAAAATCGTTCGCGATTCTTCTGTTCCGGATGGAGATTTCAATATCCAGGAAACTTCGAGCTCTGGCTCGAGCCTCTTTCGGGTCATCAAACGATCGCCTCCAGAACGTATACATATTGAAAGCATAGGGTATGCATCGAGAAAAGGATTGCGTCATTGGCGCGGAAAAGTGCATGAGGTGAACTTCTGGGACAGCGTGTCGCTAGAAAAAGTCGCCGCTGCTTCCTCATCCCGAGTTTGTTGGAGAAAATTCTCCACTCAAGTTACTGAAACTATATGTCAATCCGAAAACCGCTGTTTCGTGCTGAGCGGTTTTTGAGGTTCTCTCATCCAAATCATCGACATTCCGAGAATGGAAAGTGCTTATCGGTGTTCCCCGAATCCTTGGTTCCGTGATAAGGACTCAGTCCTTCACGGTGCAGGTCAGGTTCCCCAGGTTTATTCGTCGCGGATGTCTCGAAGGCCCCTTCATAGAGTCTCGAATCTTCGATTGACTTGATAAACCCTCAACCTATGGTGGTGCTCGCCGAAACAGCGAGGTCTTGGACGTCAGTGTCCGATCCGGCTTATCGCACCTTGGTGCTACGGGTATAAATACATGGCCTGTCTCGAACGCCGTCCTGAAGTCCGTGGACCATGGAAAAGCAGGTCTAGTTTGTTTCCGACGTGTTTGACGCCTGATCTTTGGACAAACCGTGTCCAGAAACTTGTTCTCGGGAACTTCCGTTCTGAGAGTCAGGAGCCCAAGTTCACCTTGTAGACATTGGGTTCGCTCGGTCTTCGAAGAAGCCGTAGGGATTATGCGGAAGCGTATCCATCCTCCCGTTCTGCTGTCTGTCAATCTCTGGCATCTGAAGCTGGAAGAATCGAATTATCCATGAATTGTCCCGGTATCGATTGATGAATTCCCAATGTCATCCATGTGACGATGACGCTCTTGTTCATACAGGGCGGGAAATCCCGTTCTATTTCTCCGACTGAGCAGGAGTAGAACGGTCAGATAACTTTGGCTTGCCCGAAGAGTGTAAATGAGAGGTTCCGTGTGAGAGTGCCTAGCACGATTCTGTCACTTGTTTGCCATTCAGCGAATGAACGCTATTATTTGAGAAGAGTATTTGTGAGCTCATGCTCCCTCTACGAAACGCTGAAGCACTCCGATTTTGAGTATCTGTTCAGTCGGGAAACGTCCTGCTCCGACTTGCTGGTGGTGTTTTTACGATGCCCTTGTTGCGAACGTTCAAGGTCCGTCCACGGAAAGAGCGCTTCTGGTGCCACGAGAGGGCGCTGTCGGCGTGCATCGCTGGACTTACTACATGCAGCGCCGTCTGGTCGCTATAGGGGCGGTATGATTCAACGGTGGGCAAAAGTTTGCCGATTCCAAAAACTGTGGGCCCGGCCGAATATGGTCAACTTGAACGGCTAACGGTTAACGGCGCAGCTTCCGGAGAATTATTCGAAACTGATGGCTTCTAAGCACTGCGGGGCAATGTTCTCATTGTTGTGCTCTGCAACCAGTGAGATTCCAATAGAGTGATTTCTCCAGTACCAAATCACCCTCAATTGCTTCCTCTCCTTCCTCCACTCTTTTCCGCAACGGCCCAATCCGGAAGCTCGATTGGTCGGAACGAGATTTGAATCTCATGATTCTGGAAGAGGGAATTTCCAACTCCGATGCCCAGTTCCTTGGAAGCCGGGGTAGGCTCTCATGCGGTTCTCGCGAGAGCCCCGATTTTTGCCAATTGAGCTAACAATCCAAATTTTCGAATCTGTGTTCAACATGCCTGACTGGGCAGTTCTTGAAAATCAGCTCAATTTCAATAAGCTTCACGTTTTGTTTATGTTGGTCTAGGAGAGGCTAGGCCAGGAATCGCCTGACGGTCTGATTTGGTTGCCTACTCTCGCGGGTGATTTTTCCTGTATGCTCTCCTCCGTGACCAGGCTCCCCCAGTTCCGCGTTTCCGCACGCATCCATTGCTCAAGTACCTCCACAAATATCATAAAATTTCTGATTTCAGCTATAAGCGCGTCAATTGACTAGGTAGTTACGTAAACCACGACCGAGATCCCTTGGCTCTGATAAAATGAGTCGGCCCGTTTCGTCCCATACTTGATTCACTTTCAGGGTCTCGTTACCCCCAAGCTGCGCGGACTGACCATCCCCGCAACTTCGGGGTAACAATTTTCAGGGTTTCAGGTGTTAGATAGAACCCTGCTCTGTAATATATGTCGATGCTTCAGAAATGTTGTATCACACTTGAATAAATGGGCCTTCCAAAGACAACACAACAACGTTGCGTTTTGGAAGCGCAAAACTCACGGCGTCGAGTGCCTCATTCGGGGCTCTGAAGCTCCATGTCTCACAAGAAGTCGGCTTTGAGAAGTTTCGCGTGCTCGAGCTCAAGAAGAAGGTAACAGAAGAGGAGGTTTTTTTTGCGGTCGGCAGAATTCGTCAAACCCCATTTGATTGAATTCACCGACACTTGGATTTTGCAAGGATTTTTCACGTTCCCGAAGTTTTTTTCTCGTCGTGGGATTTTGCGCTTCGAGGGAAACACGCTCTTCGCTCGGACATCAGTCATCGCAGCCGTCAGTCTACGTCTTGGTTAGGTTATCGGTAGGTGGTTCCGAGTATTCATGTGTAATGTTTCCCCTCGCAGCACGCCGAGAAACACGAGAGAGCTCATTCGGAAGAGGATGAAAGGCATAAACAGATGGAGTCGACGAAGTATCGTGATGAGAAAGCTGTCAATCACGAGAGAAGGGATCGGAGAGAAACGGGTAGATCGGAGAGGGGTAAGCGTCGCGGCTGAGGAACCTCAAATACTCATGTTAGCTGCTGAGATTGTTCATGTTATCCTGCAACGAGCTCCCACCTCGAGCTAGTTGCAACCTCTTTCGTCCCGTTCGATGCCAACTGGTATATCTCTTGAATAACATTCATCATCGTTAACAGAGAGGCGACGCAGTGCGACACCCGAGTATCGAGAGCCTACTCCCCCAAACGACAAAGAGAAACTTTCCATGAGCATTGACGAAACGAATCAGCTGCGAGCGAAATTGGGCTTGAAGCCGCTGCAAGTCGATGATGGTGGTGACAAGAAAGGTTCTGGTGAGAACAACGAGGTATTTGTCAGAACGGAGAACATATCCGACAAGAAGGAAGCAGAGGCTTTCCGGGAGAAAATCCGCTCGCTTCGCGACCAGCAAAAAATCAAGGAAAAATATGGAAAGGTTAGCCTCTCGGTCTTGTTTGAAACGTGATACTTAAAGTCGGCGGTTCGAACTCTTCTGATGAATTAATCGTCCGAAGGTGAAAACGTTGGCGGAATCCGACGAAGACGACGACGCGGTGAAATGGATCGACAAATCTCGGAAACTCCAAGAAGAGAAAGCCATGGCCGCGGCCCGGGAGAAAGTCTTGATGGAGATGGAGAGTGAATTAGGTACGAAGTCTGATTGGAATTAGAGTTTGGCACTTTATTCATAATAATCTGATGATCTTGTGTCGGAACCCGCCTAACATTGTGATTCGGTGACTCGCAGGTGTGGGTGATCTTGTCAACAAGGAGCTATCACATAAGAAGGAGTACTCTGCCAGGGATCTAAGAGGGATAGAGATTGTACACAAGGAGGACAGAATAAGGGAAGGCGACACTGTGGTTCTTACACTAAAGGATCACGGCGTGTTGGATGACTCAGAAGACGTTCTTGAGAACGTCAACCTCGTCGATGATGAGAAAGCCGAGAAGAACGTGATGAACAAAAAGCTGGGACTCGATGCTTACAATCCCTACGACGACGCCGACATGGACGAATTCGGCATCGCTCACAAGAAGACTGTGCTGTCCAAGTACGACGAAGAGATCGAAGGCTCGAAGAAGGAGAGCTTCAAAATCGGCGTCAATAGAGAGCAGCGAAAACAGAAGGAACTCGAACAGATCCGTGTCAAACTCTCGAAGCAAAAAGAGACACTCGAGCTCCCCGAACCCACGATTGCCCGGGATTATCTGACCGGAAACGAAGAGGCTGCGTTCAAGAAGCGAAAAAAGAAGATAGTTCGTAAAATCCGGAAACCTGACGTGTTCAAGGCAGATGATATTCTTCCGCTTGGTGATGAAGAATCGAAGGTAGATCACGGCTCTAGGAACCGGAGAGTGTTGAGACACGACGCCGAAGAAGATCTGGTCGGCCCTGACACAGATTTATCGAATTTCAAAGTGGAAGACGATATTCCGGAACGTTATCACACTCGAATCAGAAAAGTGAAGGAGATCGTTAAGAAAGAAGTCGTCGAACCTGTTGCTCCTCAATCAGTTGCCAGTGACGATGACGCAGAGGAAGAAGAAGCTGTCAAAGGTGTGCCTTTCACGCCGTCCATGATCATGAACTCCACCGCCGAGTTTTGCCGAACACTAGGCTCGACGTCCTCGTATATAGGCAAGGAATTATCAGAGGAAAAGTCTAAGCGTGGATTCGAGGAGGACATGGAAGTTGATCAAGGTTGGTTATTGCGATCGCCGCTGATCGTGCCGTTGAGTAAATGATTCGGACAGACGGAGCGTTGCTTCTTTGGATGATCCATTGATTCTCTTACAGAGCCTGAAGTGGTAATGGAGCCGGACGAAGAGGAGGAACAGAAGAATTTGTGGTCCGAAGTGGATCCTTTGGCTCAACAGAAACAGAAGCAAGCACATCAGCGTGCCGCTGCTGAACCGATCCCAACTCATTTAGAAGCGTTTCCAATCCTCGAGGAGGAGCCGAGTGTCGCACAAGGTATCGCAGGAGCTCTCAAACTTGCTCTCAAAAAAGGTTACATCGACGACGAATCGAAGAACAATCCAGCTGCTGTCAAGAAACTTCAAGATCTCCAAGCGAAAAATTACCAAATCGAAGAAAAATATTACGATGAAGAGGGGCGAGGTAAGATTGACTACTCCGACTCCGTCCGTAGTTGTTTGGAGGTGGATCTTAGGATGATCATGTATGGTTCCGAGTCGCTCGAGTGTTCCTTCATAGGCATAGGAATCTTTCCCCGCGGAATGCTGATTATTCTCGTACTTGCAGGTAGGAGAGGAGGTGGAAACACTCATTACCATGGTCCCGTATCGGATTTCAAGGATAAAGCCAATTACAAGCCCGAAGTCAAACTGGATTACATCGATGACAGCGGTCGCTTGCTGAACGAGAAAGAAGCTTTCCGTTATCTATCGCACAAGTTCCATGGAAAGGGATCCGGGAAGAACAAAATAGATAAGCGACAGAAGAAGATTGAGCAGACCAATAAGCTCGAACAAATGTCAAGCAGCGACACTCCACTCAACACACTGAAACTATTGAAAGAAAAGCAAAAGCAGTTGCAAACTCCTTACATCATGCTGAGTGGAGGCGTCGCCAATACGCTTAGCGGTCCCAGCGGTCTAAGCAAGAAGTAACCTCCAACATGCAGCAGCCAAAGATATCTGAATGAGAGTATTTTCGAAGACAACATCTTATTTTGCCCAAATATACGACATCAAGTGTTGGAAGTATCAAATCGGTCTTTTCCATTCTTCTTCCCCATTCTCTCGACCGAGATCATTGATTGGTTCCCAAAACCGAATCTAACGGAAGTTCTCATTACAGGGAGGCTGGGGGGCCTTCCAACGGCGGATATTAACACCTAGAATCTATCGTACAAACCTTTTTTTTCAATATTTCGCTCTCTCTTTTCAATAAAGTCGACTCCGCCGGAACCCTTGCCATGATATGCTTCAATGATTGGCTTTCGTTCGTGCGATGAGAATTTTTCGTTTCCGTTCTGATTCCAATTTTCTCCCAGCAAGGACTAAAACCCGCCCTCCAGATCTGCAGTGCCAGTTTTGCAGCTATAAGGCGCGGCAATTCGGTCACCTGAAAGAGCACACGAGAACTCATACCGGCGAGAAACCCTATCAATGCCGCTTCTGTCCCAAAACTTCCAAGACGTCCTCGAACATGCGAGTACGTTTCGCTGCCTGGTTTCGACGAGAGTTCTGAGGATTCCGACCTCGTGCATCCATAGCCTAACACTGTCGGGATGTTTGTTCACAGGTTCACGAACGGATTCATACCAAAGAAAAACCATACGAATGCAAATTCTGTGGACACTCCTACCGACAAAGTCAGTCCCTTCGGGAGCACATGTCCAGAGTGCACTCGCCACACTCTCGCCCGCCCGTCGGCGAATCGTTCAAATGTGAATGCGGATTCAAGAGCGCAAATTTATCGGGTTTGCACGATCATAAGATCGTTGAGCACGGCGTCGATCTGGTTGCGATAGTGCCGATCCAAGGTGTCTGACGAAAGCGAAATCTACAACCAGCTACCAAACCGATTCCAACGCACTTTTTCAAGGATTTTCATGGGGATCGCACCAATTTTCTCCGAAAGCGTATCTACGGCGATCCTGCAATGGAGCGTGGACTATTCGCGACAGCCGTTTTCTTTGTAAACGAATGTCCGAGCCAAGAGTTCTCCGGAGTGCATCGTTTCTTCCGCTTTCCCCTGGGGGCCAAGGAAGCTTCTTTCATATACACTTGTTGCGATGGCGGGATTTTCGAACGCTCATGAGGTCCAGCAGCTGACATACTGCAACCTTATATGCTCAAACTATGTCAATCAGTCAGTCAGTCGGGCAGGCAGCCCAGTTTAGGTTTGAAGAAGTTTATTTTTGGAGATTATTATTGCTGCACTGTTGTGGATCGCTGAAATATCATAATATATATACAATATAATATAGTTATGAATGAGTATATGATGGAGTGGTGATATAAATAAACAGCTGGTTCCCGGCGTCCGCTTTCTTGATTATTCGTATAGATCAGGTCTCGGTGTGTATCAACGGAGATACCCAGTGAAAGAAAAGCGGCTATATTGCCTCTGACGTAACTCTCCACGTTGAGCAGGACTGACGCGTACTGTACTTTCAGGATCCCTGCTGGGTAGGAAGGTTATTTGCGACTCGCTCAGCCCGCAACGACACTCTTCGGACCCGTTACCCTTTGATTACTCCTATTTAGTTCTCTGTTTTGTTGGAATAAATCTTAATTTTGCGCATCGGAAGCTTTTTCAAACCCTCGTTTACACTGCTGTTCTCTCAGAAACTTTGTTCATCGTCTGTTCTTATGGGTTTCGGCTCAAACATGAAGCCGTATCACATTTTTTTTCTTTACGAAGTCTCGCCCTTGCAAAAGGTTTTCTTTTTTGTCTTTCTGTTCAGCTCCGCGGTTGGACTATTCGAATCCTTCGGCATATCGCTTGGCAATACTTTTGATAGGCATTCTAATCCTGGTTTCGTTTTAGCGCCGCCTCTGCTTCTGGGCCATGCGGAGGAAAACTTGGTTCTTGAGAAAATGCCCGGCTGCTCCATACTTGGTACGTGCGTTGGGAACCTGTTTCATCCAGAGGCTGATGTCAAAATCCGAGCTATTCCCTAACTCTTTCGCTTGTTTCCAGCCCAACGTCTTCAAGCTCGGAAACCGCCATTGGAGGTTTCGGTTACTATAGCTCCAATATCTGCTCCTCCCGAACTCATTTGCCCGGGATGTGGATTCGATGCCGTCGACGAACAAACTCTGCTGGCACACACATACCAGTGTGGAACTTTCCGTCGCACCGTTCGGGGCGGTTGGACTCAGCAATCCGAGATGAGAGCTCTAGGGACCCATAAATGTAGATTCTGCGACTATAGGGATTATGCCGAGTACAACGTCAAGAAACACGAACAGCGGAGCCATTTCGGTTTCCGCTAATCGGCGGGCGGTGTGACTGCAACCTTTTCGAATCGACTTTCTAGCCCCTCATCCGAGGCAGTGCGATCCGTCAAGCGCCAAGCATGATTTATACCTAGGAAGAATTTTTGTAGGACAAATGTTCAGCGTGCAACCATACTGAGACCAACGTTCTCGTCAGCCAAAGGCTTTCAATGCCTCGACACGAACTGTGCCTGCGAAGCGGATAGTTGAGCGTGAATTTGTGATTCTTACCGTGTTCTCGCCTCTCCGGTGTTTTCGATAACCGTGCAATATTCGCTAAGTTAGCGTAACTTCCAAACAAGAACAATTTGAGTTCTTGCGCGAGTCGGAAAAGCCTCCCGCGGAAGCCTGAAGTTGTGTATAAATGTTTTTCTACATCCGCTTCCGGGAGCTCGCGAAAATCCGGTAGTATTGGATGAATCGGTACGGAGTGGAATCCGTACTCCGAGGCGCAGCGAGGGAAGTTCTGGTTGACTGTGCTCCTCAGCGGGAGTCACAGTGGTGCAGAGCATCCTGAGTGCTTCCTTATAACGCGGGAGCGGGAGCGTCATTCTCTTTGGAACTCACACACTGTACTTAAACTTATTTATACTCGTGTACCTTATCTTTCATATTTTCTAATTAATGAGGAAACGAAGGGTAGCGTACAAAGTCTGGACATGACTGTGTATTGTGTACGTGTCGGGATGAACAAAAAGTGAAGAGGTTTTCATATATCCATTTACATATATTCAAATATTTTCAATAAATCTATATATACAACTCTTTCATCGAAGGGAGACGTCTGCGGAATTTCCGAATCGTAAATAAACTCAGCGCAGTATTCGCTTTTTTGTAAATTACGAAACTTGATTCCTCCTAGGTTCCCTATGCTCCTGATTGGTTGGCTGGAGTCCTTGAGCGCCCAGGAACACATGCTAGGGGATGAAAATTTGCTTGCTAACAGAATTGTGTTCTTTCAGACCATGGGTCGTGGTCATGTACCTCTCTTGGACCTGGAAACGTCACCAGTTTCCATGAACGCTGTCTTCAGTGTCACTGAATAAATATGAAACACGGGGTCCGCATAGTTTCCGAAGAGCCGGTGAAGGTTTCATGACACCTCGTTCCGATCAGTTCATGCTTCACTCATGATGTGTTTAACGGGCGAACTCTCGGGGGGAATTCGCTTTCTCATTGACACCTCTATTGCAGCCAGCGGGCAGAGAGCCGATGTGTCGCGACTTGCAGAAGAAGACTCGGAAACTATGGAAATACTTGTTGATCCACCGAATATGGATCCCTCTGCAAACTGCAACTTAGTCTACCATGCTGTGGCACAGTGTTTCAGGAAAGATGATTCGTGTTTCGTTTGTTGTTACTGCAGCAACACGTACAGCAATCTCACTCAGCTGCTTCTGCACCTCCAAGTGCACCCGGGCAGGAGACCGTACAGATGTCATGCGTGTGGTCAAGCCTATAAGACGTGGAACAATCTCGATTCCCATAGAATGATGACACACGAGAGGGCGCTTTACCACTGCGAACAATGCAATTACAGAACCCAATGGGGCAGCGAATACTCATTTCATGTGGATAATGAGTGCTAGGTATTTGACGATGAATCCTTGTACATATTTGTCAACCCAAGCTGATTCAACGCCAAAGATGCCATAGGATGACATCCTGAGCAGCCCTGGCGATTCGGGACGCTTTTTTTGTCGGAACCCCCGTGATATCCCCGAAACATGGCTTGTTCGTGTTTTCGGGGAACAGTAAACATGAATTTTAGAGAACATGGTTTTCAAGTTTCCGAAATCAGTATTCACCGAACCTTGCCAAATCGAACAGTACTCGGAGAAAGAAGTCAACGAAGCTGCAAAGCCCTTCCATGTGCAATTTCTATGAATCTCAAATGACCTGGCTTCTTCCTGAAGAGTATATGTACAAAGCGCTCATGAGAATGTGGTTATGTCAACAAATAAATATTTGATTCTGTTTTACTATTAACAAGGGACGAATGACAATCTTGCTTGATCGCTCAAGTTGAAGAACTCCAGTTACAATGCTTCCGAACTCCCCTGACGTTTATGATTTTCTTTCAGGGATGGGCACGCAACGGTCGTCGCTGGCTGACAGAATCCGGCGGTGGATGACGCATGAGTCTCTGAACGATCGTCCCCATTCTGGAGCATTATGCGCTCCAGCGGCTCTTCGATTCCAGGGAGCATTGATCAAATGAATAAACTGAGCCGTACTTCTTCATACGGCGTAGCTTCTTGCCCTCCTTGCATCTTCGCAAAGTCATCTCCGGGAATGGTTCTCTCAGATTGGGGTGATTTTTGTGCGCGTTGCAGCCATAAGTTGACCCACGGCCATATCGCTCATCATACCAGACCTGAATCGTTTTCCAAACCTGTCGAATTCGGTTTGCGAGCTGTTTCGGCTGCTCGCATGTATGTTCAGAAGGGAATGGCTGCTGCTGCGTCGGATATGCTCCTCAGTGTAAAGAACTGTTCGAAAAGCCGAGAAGTCTCCACTCGGCACGACGATCTGATTTTTCGCTTCATGAGGTTCAAAATTATTACGCTTGTTGAGGGGATTTCCGGAAGGAAGGAAATCGGCACTCGAGCTTGCGATCTCTGAAAGATGATTGTGGAATTTCAGGCGCGCGTCAGCCGCTTCTCATCTTGGACGAATCGCTTGATGCGTACTCCCCCGTTGCTCCAATCTTCAAAGAAGATCCCGGTGAACTGATCATCGTCGAAGACGAAGAACCCACGAACCCTAACGCAGCCGGACCCCAACGGATAACTGTCAAAGAAATGCAAATGATCGTAGACTGTGCCGTGATGAACAATTGCTTCAAATGTCCAATCTGTCACTACAGCAAGGCTAAAGGGAAAAAAGTTTTCGAAGCTCATGTGATGACCCATACTGGCGAGAGGCCTTTCAAATGTGATTATTGCGAGAAACGTTTCAATAAAGTTGGCATCATGGACACTCATCGCTGGACGCATCCCGAAGCCGAGCCGTTCACATGCCACTGTGGAGTTTTCACCACGCGATCTCGACGAGAAATGAACACCCACCAGACTCGTTGCACGATGGTTTCTCGTTTGACGATTAAAAGCTTTGAGCACGCCGTTCTGCATCTGAATAACAGTGTTACTCGGCAGCTGAATATGTGAGCGCGATCTGACAGAGCGACTCAGTATTCGTTCCATAATGATTCTTGATCGTTGGAACCCGGTCAACTCTCAGTCGCCAGGCTGACTTCCTTATCCCCGGTCCGCTTGAGAATCCCCCAGTAAGCTTAGATAACAGTGGCTTGTAAGTCAAGGAGTCATTTATTGATATTTCGTTCAAGTTTCTTTGTCATTGTTTTGCGCTTAATTGTCACTGACTGGAAAGAAACGTGTGTAGTTGTTCTAATAGGTAGAGAAAGTCGTTGGTAGACTCCAGGATTCAACTACGATCCTCTGCAATGTCAATAGAGAGATACCACACCCTGTACCTCAAAAGATCGGAGCGCTGCTCTATCAGCATGCCGCATTCTAGAAGAGTGTGGCCCCGATTGGGATGAGTGAAAATTCGTAGAATCAGTCGACGCAAGCTTTATCTTTCGCGGTAGCATACATTTGTCACAACTATTGACTCGAGAAAATGTGCGAGGGAATTCGATCTGAGTGAGAGGGACTCTGAAATTCGGGAAGTGTAAATAATCATCATCCGAAGTCCTCTGTAGCGACTCTAGTAGTTGTAAATACCGGTAGAACGTGCAATTGTTAGATAGACGTTTGGTCCCATTATCAGAAACTTCGTTCTGTGAAGTCGATGAACTACTTCTCTTCCTTCGCTCGTAGAATAAACCTACTCATTCCTCGCGAATACCCAGAGACGAAGCGTGTGGTGAATTCCCTGTGCGGTAGATACAGGTAGGTAACCCCAAACGTGAAGTTCCGGCTGATCTCGTGCTCTCCATTACCCTCCGGGAGGTGCTTTTTCCCGTGGGAAGGCTCGAATCACCGATCTTTAGACTCGAGTTCTCCTTCGTTTCCTTCGAGAACTTGAGGATATTCGTTTGTCAGAGGTTCGCGAGACTTTGGATCGGCCGAACATACTCTAAAATCTGTTCTCCTTCCAGTCAGTCTCCGCTTCCGATCGCCGTGGACTCACCTTTGTTGTTGCCGTGGACTTGGCTCCAATCGTTGCGCCGTTCTTCTCAATGTATCCAAGTGCAATAAACTTCAACGTCGTGTGGATATTTAGGCCTCTGAGTATAATGGGAACCATTCCATAACCGACGTTTCTTCTGATGGAACTTGCAGAGTGGATGCTCAACATCGACATGGGATACTACACGCTTGAAGAGGCGCGATCATCGAAAAGGTTGACGCCGGGTCCTGATCAACTGTTCGGCTGCGCGCTGTGTGGTTACCGTACAGCCGGATCCTACAGCCTGCGACGGCATTTCCGCGTTCACACGGGCGAAAAGCCATACGAGTGTGAATTGTGCGGGAAACGTTTCTCACAACGTTACAGTGTGGCAATACATAAACGGACGCACTCCAAGGATGCCCCGTGCGACCCTTGCGGCGCATGCAGCTATCGCGATGCGGACGAAATTCCATCGAAGCCGCGCACGAAGCTACATAAGATCGCTCGTGAAGGTTCGACATGATATCTCAAAGCTCAGTGCAAGAACTGTGACCTCATTTGACTCTGTGTTCCGAACGTCAACGCGGAGTCATTCCTCCGCCACAATTGGGGAGGATGTTCTCCCCTGGATTGACGCTTCGATCAAATGATGTGTTTTGTACAATTCGTCTTGAGCCTCCCTAGTAGAACTGTGCAATTATAACGTACTCTCTTAGAACTTACGGCGGGATTCGGCGGAAGGGCGGAGCAGAGGTCCGCTCAGATTCCGATGGCCGACGATGAAGTGCGATGTTTAAGGCGCACTGCCCCGTCGAAATCAGTGTCGATATATTTACAACAAATTTGCACCATATTTACAAGCGATAGCTGGAAGCAGTTGAGATTCGCATTTCGATTAATTGCATTATTGTTTGGTGTATTCATGTCCTCGGCATGGACCCCGAGTGTGTTGATATTGGGGAGTTGTATTGTCTCGATCGTGCACCGGGCGATCAACGTACAGATACAAACAAACTTGTTTACATTGGAAGCACCGAGAGCAGACACGTTCTCGGGCTATCGATTGTCGCATTTACACCTCTGACTGAGTCCAGGGGCTTCATGTAAATATTGTTTCGACCGTTGATTGGTGGATAAAGGAACGAAGACGAAACCTCATCGAATGGCCGAGTCTACGTAATCAATGAATAAACTGGGATAAGAAGAGCCGTTCTGACACGATCATGTTATTTTCAGTGTCTTCGCATCGAGATCGAGTTTTCCTGAGTTGCCGCCGTCCTTCAGTTTCCCTTGATTTCCTCGTCGTCGTTTGATCTCTTTCAGTGAATGCATTGTATTCACCGAATAAATCTTCTATTCTTTTTCCTGCCGTTTCGTTTGCCTTGGTCAATGGTCTTTGTTTTTTTTTCGATTCGCTTCCTCTCTCCCCGGATTCCCTTCGTCTGCAGTGTGACTGTTGTTTGCGCATATGTTTGTTTTGTTCGTTTTTTTTAGTTGTTCGATTTTCATTTCGCTCACGATTCCGCTTACAGATGATGACGTCCTCTCGCTTCCCGGAGGCCTTGAGATGCGAATACTTCCGGAGCCGGATTCTTCACTTGAGGAAATGTCGGGCTGGAATCTGCCTCAAGGAATGGAGCTGTCTCCCGTCGAGGGGAGACTGTTCTCGTGTAGACACTGCTCCTATAGGACACAAGTCGCGTCAATTCTTCAACGGCACATGCGCGTTCACACCGGGGAGAAGCCTTTCAAATGCGACATTTGTTTGAAGAGTTTCACCCGGAAAAGCAGTGTGGAAACTCACAGAAGAATCCACACCGGAGAGAAACCCTTCAAGTGCTGCTTTTGCGCGTATTCATCCGGTGATCGAAGTGCCGTTCGACGACATCTGATGAGCTGCAGCGAGGGCTACAAAAAATAGCCGTTCGATTGAACTATCCAGAGTCGAACATGAAACGAACAAGACCCTACGTAGTACATCGGAACGCCCAACCAGGCGAACCCAAGATGGAGGTCAACAAGACGATCAACGAAGATCCAACCACATCGGGCAATGATTTCCGAGACAGCCCGTTTCAACAATCTCAAAACGAAAGTTGCGAGAGCACGATCGAAGTACCTATTTAAGCATTCCTAAGCCATCTTCGACACAGAAGGGACCCAATTGTGAATCTCATCGATGAACCTCATACAGACACACAAGCATGCAGACACACAAGACCCTCTGAAGGATTCGGGACAATATAAGCGAGCGAGCAAGCTGGAAATGTAGCCGCCTCGATGGTCACGAGACAACGCGGGTGGTGGCTTCCACGAGAAATCGCCGAACTTATTCATGGCATTCCACGAGCTGAGCGCTCGGTCGCCCTTAGGGCACCAAGGCTGAGCTATTGATCAAAGTTGCGTAGAACCTTCCGCGTCGTCATCCCTAAGTCAGAGAGTCTCTCCTAGAAGGCTCTCAAACACAGTTATTCCTAAGTGCATTATAGCCACTGCAATCTTCGACGGACTATACGAGACCGCATGAGATGCAACGATGACAAGGGCAACAGCCACCGATCACAACAACGACCACGGAGAGATGAAGACGACCGCTTAAGACTCATTGTTTTGCAAACTCTTCCTCGCCATCTGAGAGAGGCAATCGTTATTGACATGAGAGAACCACGAACATGTGACATGCCGGCGCTTCTCAGCGTGTGTGGCCTTATCAGGAACGACCGTGATGTGGGCAAGTTTTGGTCGAACTCGCATTTACCCTCTGGCGCAGCTCGCGAGTTCCAGCCCCGCTGCTGGGCGGCAACAGTGGGTTTCGTTTCAAGAAATGAGATTGAATTGTTCCCCCGATTATTGTTTTGTTAAAATTCGTTTGACGTTTCTCTGTATATTGAATCGCGTGTTTGCGCCCTGCCGCGTAGTGAATACAAGGGATGTTTGTTCATCTTTCTCCAAAATCTAGTGAACGCTCGAGAAGCGCTGAACCTCAGCACGAGTGAGCGGGCGAATTCCAAATTGTAACGTGCAATCATTGCGTTCTTCCTCCTGAATCAGCGAGCGGCTATTCACCCTGCAGAAGAGAACTGCTCGATGCTCACCAATATCACGCAGCGTACGAATCAGCTGAGCCGCTCGTGCACTCCTTTTTTTGAAGCTCCTGTTTTACCGAGAAAGTTATCATCGCGAAGACCTTTACTACTGCTAGATAGCGCGGTGACCCAATCGGTGCAGTTCGATTGTTTTCTGATTTCCTTTTGGGTCGAGCGGTGTGAATTGAAATTAAGATTGTTTCTCAACGCATACATTACCATGACCGACGTCACAAGTATAACAACGAAATAGTTCTCTCACGCATACAGAAATGCATACAAACATACATACTTTAGTACATAAACTGAACCAAGCGGAAGGATCAACCAATATAGATATAGTAGATAGATAACCTTCTCCACCGACAACGACTAATGAGAGAATCGAACTCGACGTATCAGTATAGAACCTCCGATATTATCAAGTCTTCACCACTACCGGTTTCCAACGAACTTTTGGGAGTTGCGGGTCGGCCTTTGTCGCGGATGCCTCGCGAGGATTCCTCGAAGGCGTCAAATACCCTTATCACAAAAGCGATTTTTGGATTTTCGCGCAGCATTCTCGAAGGTTCGGCCGTAGTCTACGGCATGGCCGCGGAATGCTTGTTGGTTCCAGAGTACGGCATTTCCATTTTCCCTTGTTTTACAGAAAGGTTCCCACCCAATGATATAAGTCACCCGATGTATACCTCCAATCTTATAGTTAGTTACGAGCCGATGAAAAAAAAAACCTCCTCGGAATCTCCTTTACGTCGCTATACCTGTCAATGAGGCTATGCTATGTTTCGAATGAATTTATTGGTCGCAAGGACTCCCTGTGTAACTAATGTGTACTCAGCAACGGAGTTTCTGTCCGTTCTACGAACCGCCTCTCGATCATCATCGGTTCTCCTGATACTTTAAGCAAAATTGTTGCTACTGTCCCGGGAAAATCAATCCAAGGATGTCTTTGGCTGAACGGCTCTTCAACAAAAACCATTATACTGATCATACCCGCAATATTCGCTGTTTTGAAGATGTCGTGTCGAGGAAACACTGCAATCATACCACTGGAGCGTTGTTGATGCAAGGCGATGCTCCGAACAGACTATTCATTCCCACGAACCCGGTTACAGAATCTATGACAACGAAAAATAAAATACTTCATATACCTATTTATTTCCCTAAGGCCGGTGTCTTCATTTGTCGAAATCGAAACGATAGTCAAGTCTGTACAACGCCGGGATTGTCGACCACCTCTGATTCCAAGATTCTGTTTTCAGATACCTTCGAGAAACGGCGGATCCCTTCTGAGCTTGTGCAGCATCTCAACCAACTGGCAACCCGGGATGATTTGATCATGAACAAATAAATACATCGCCTGCTTTCTTGCTTTTCTCTCACTCGAATTTCACATGTCGCTCTCCTGACTGACAATGAGTTCTGGTACTCAATGAACGCTGTCCATCGTTCTCCAGACTTTCAGATGCACATTGGAGATCATGAAGATCCGGATCTAATCGTACCTGACGTCGAACCTAACAACAACAGTGCAATATACTCAACGAGCGCGCGGAAGCCAACGAGTGTGACGCCGTCGAGAGCCATCATCATCCCGCGAATACCGCAGCCAATAACGCGGATAGCGACACCGATCATCAATGCCCGTCAGATCAATGCGACCATTCCACGAATGACCGTTGTGAATCCAAACATCCAAGTGACACCTTTACCGAGCATTATCAAACTCCCACCCGGCACAGACATTGATTTCATCAACCAAACGAGTACTCGCGGTAAAGCCAACCAGTTTTGGCAGTATGTGTGCAACGACTGTCCATTCATCACTCAGGATTCCCGCACCTATAAGAAACACCGATCCCTTGTGCATGAGACCAAATCGCAGTCAACGACCAAGGTGAGCTATGGAGAGGGTGACTCCTGAGATCGACGCAAGAAACCTCCAGCGTTCCGCTGAGCTTAATCCTCGACTTTTCTAGGTCTGCAACATCTGCAACAAAGGATTTCTGGATCTCGAAAATCACCTCAAGGTTCATGAGCATGGACGCAACCATGTATGCGACGTGTGCGACCTGGGTTTCAATTCGATGACGGAACTCCGCAATCATGCGACGAAGATGCACCAGGGTCGGCAATTTCTCAAGTGTGGCTATTGCGATTTTACCGCGGTCAAGGAAGAGATCTCGAAACACCTTCTTACCTGTGAGCCTTTCAAGAGGCAAGAGCAGCAACGGCAGCAACAGCAGCTGCTGCAATCGTCTGCTCCGAAACTGACATAGATCAACGGAGTCATGGAGCAATGAATCAGAATTTCTAATCATCGGGCCTTCCGCTCAGGCCGGCTCGAACAGATCGTTCGAGTTTTCAGGCGCCACATTCGGGAGGTCCCTTGTTGCCCCGGGCGAGAAATCACTCGGAAGCTTTCCAAACCTATGACTCTAATCGATATATCGCGAGCCAGGCCTCCGAGTATTTCCCCGGGACGACAGTCCCTCAGAAAGCTGATAGCCATGATCATTGCAGTTCGTTGTAATCCTCGATTCCAGATGCGCGTCTTTGAGAACACTACGCTCGTCGGTCCGGTTCACGAATATGTTCGCATTTCAGCAACCTATGATTCTTTCTATCATAATCATCGCAGTAATATATGTCCCATGCCTGGAGTGGTTGGGAAGTTGACTTTTATACATTGACAATACACAGACATCAGTACCGTATATTGACATTCATATAAGACAAAACTGGGTGGACTATGAATAGTGGTATCCGGTGGCAATCGATTGTTGCCTACTTTTGGGATTCTTGTTTGCAATATGAATATATCTGTGAAGCATATACATATACAGAGAACTATACATTCAGATTTCAGGTTGATATTTTATATGACAGTGTTGACGTCGATTTTTGTTGTAATCCTCAGATGTTCTTCTTCTGCATGAAATCGAAGACGAACTATGTCTTCTCGTCGCGCGTTTGAATTCGATCGGTGCTATGTATAATGAGTCGTGAAGATTCCGAATATATGAACCAAATAAATCAGTTTATGACATTCGTAGGGACGCATCGGTGTTTCTCGGGAAGCATTCTTGCCCGTTTCGGGACAGGAATCCTTGCGGAAATGCAAAACTCCGGCTTGGTTCTCGCTAATATCTTCCCATTCGCTTCCAGGTTCCGCATATCAGAAACCAAAGCATGGCGCTTGGCTCCAGACGCTTCCATCGATACCTGCGCTGTGAATTCGCCTTGTAATAAAAATGAAGCTCGTTGTCATCTGATATTCTACCCTCCGCAAAGATCCTACCCATCGCGTCAGCGTCCACAGTCCTGTCCTTCCAAAGCTGAATTCCGCGTGCTTTACAGCTCGACGTTCGGGAGTCCAACTTCAGGCTGAGGAAGAGGAGGATGACGACGAGGAGCCTCTACAGTTCTTCCCGATACCATTCGTCGATCTCGGGCATACTCTAGAAGAGGAATTCGGTGAAGGCCTCTCAACTTTCAAGATGAACGAGGAAGCAAACGAGATCGGCAAAAGGAAGAGAGGCCGCCCGCGCAAAGACACATCATTGAGCAAAACTGGAAACCTGAATAAACCCAAATCAGCCGCTACGGTTAAGCCTCCTGTTACTCCTCACTTGGCGCTCGCCAAACGAAAACGCGTCCGTTTCGATCTAGCAGTTGCTAGCAGAAGAACAGAGACGGAACAGACATCCGGAGGTGAGACAAGCGTAGACTATGGTTACGAAGATAACCTTCTCGGCTATATTCGTCGACGAATTGACGCGCCGTACGCGGATCAATATCAGCGGCTTCGAACTTTTTGCTCACAATTCCTCTGTTTTCAGCGTCATCATCTAGTCGAGACAACCCGGCGACAAAAATAGATTCCAGGAGCAGGAGGACTCCGCAGAAGAAAGATGCTACATGCGCTTGTTGCAAATGATATTCGCTTGTCTAGAGAGAATATAACTGCAGCTGCGTCGTGGTGAAATTGTCCTGCGTTCGGAATTCGAGTCAAAAGTCAACATCTATCTGAGAACCGTTACGGTTGCATAAGATTCCTACGTGGAAATCCTCGATCGGGAGCGAAGGGAGCTGTACGCACGATATATTACTCGCACACGCCCATGTAGTGTTCGTCATCACCGTGCGATTCCCCATTCGCTGTGTGGAGCGTGGAAAGCCCACGGAGAAGATATATGATCGTTGCGAAATATCATAAATATATAGTGTTCGAAGTCCTCCGACGGTTCGAGGTGCTATCGCGTACGGAGTTCGTGAAGTGGAAAAGTCATTCGAAATAAACACATCACGTGCAATGATTCAGCAGCTAGCTTTGTCATCACCGATTCGTGATACAAGATAGCCAGGTTTTTGTTCCCCTTACAACGCTAACATCCTCGTTCTCCTTCCAGATCGATGATCACATGGCTTCTCAGCTGCTGTTTTAGAGACGATTCGAAGAGTTTTGAGAGATCGATGAAATAAAAATACTTTGCCGAAACCATTTACCGAATGCTCCCATCTACCTTGCCGCTGTCGCCCGCGCCGTCGCAATCAGTGTTGAGAGAAATGATTTGCGAAAAGATGCCGCTTCGTTACAGATGAGACAAAACCAGTAATTCCATCTCCTTCGCAATCAGAAGGCTTGATCCGAGTGAACGGATTTGAAGGGCCGAAGCATTGTCTACCGACGGCTCTGCCGCAGATTTCGAACAGCAGAATCAACCTCCAGGTCCGGAGGAAATCACAGCCAAGCCCTCCGAGACGCAAGATGAGAGCCGTCCGAACTTCTCGAATACCTCCGTCCGAGATCAAGTCGGTGATCTTTGCTGAAACCTGCAAGATTGCTCCGTCTGCGGATCGGGGTACCGTCGTTGAGCCGGGCGATTGCTCAGACTCTGATCCCAGACCGTCGACCCGTGCGGCTCTGTTCCGTTGTATGCGTTGCGGGGCCAAATTCATCGGAAGAGCATCTTTTCAAGAACACATTGCCGGACATCTATGATCTCAGCCATATCTCAGTCACCGATGTTTTATCATAGATATTTTTCTCAGTGCTCACCATGTTTATACGATTTCTCAGAAGAATCGGAGTTTGTGTGGCATGGGAATCGATGCCACCGACTTCGATATTTTTAATAATAATGTTGATAATAGCGATTGATTCGCAATGAAAGTCAGAATAATGGACGAAACGTTTCTCAACTGAAGATTTCTCGTCTCTTTGAGAGCCTGACTGTTGCATGGGAGTTTGTGTCCGGCTGTCCTGGTCCGATGTTGTGTCGCTGTTTGGAACATGCGGGTCGCATGAGAAAAGAAGCTTCTGCGAGAGTTACTTGGGAAGCACACCACCCTCGCTCTACGAAAATGGAGTATCTTGGCTCTGGCTAGGCATTCGTTCCTCCTCATTTGACAACGTACGAGAATCGACGCGTTGGTCTCGATTCCGGGGATCCGAGCAGATGCAAACGAGCGGAGTAGAGATCCGCGCGAACGCCGGCGCCGCGCCGCGCCGCGGGGCTCGTTCCTCCGGCCGTATTGCCATCCGCGGATTGGCTCGCTTAAGAGCAATCATGGAGTGTGAGAGTGACGCGCCAAAACTGATACTTCTTTCTCCTTCCAGTTACGCGTACGATATGTGTTGCCTGCCCTATGGCCGTTTCCGGATGCAAGTGATAGAGCTTGCGGAGATTCATGAAATAAAATTGAACAACTCACTGAGAACCAATGCTCTTGCTTCTATTGGTCTGAATCTGCGCCTGCGGCCGTTTTACAGAACACAATATGATGTCATGCCGATCCGTTGCAGATGGAACGGAAACTGAACTCAGACCCCCTTCGCGGAGCGGAAGCGTTGAGGAGTCGAACGGCGCCAAAGATACTTCAGCCTCTGTCCATGAAGGTTCCGACGGAGAACCCGATCCTCGACTCCGTAAGAAACCATCTTCCAGCCCTAAAGAGAAAGGGAGCCAGCGTACTTCAAGTTTGCATGTACGGCGCTCGGATGAAGTCACCAGAACCTTCAAAACCGTGCTCAGAGCTCGCCCTCTGGCCAGCTCGAGTGATACTTCCAGAACTAGTGAGATGACCCAATATAAGGATAATGAGAGCGTTTACGAGTCAGATGCTTCCTCTGAGTCTGCTGATCCAAGATCGTCGAAAACTATTTGGTTCAACTGTATGCGTTGTAAGGCCAAACTTGCTGGCAGAGAATCATTCCGGCAACATATCGACTCTCATCAGTGATATTTTACATGTATAAGCGGTAACCGAGTGCAAAAACCTGCCCAGTTGAAGCTGCAGAGTATGTGTCAGTCATGTTGAGGTGCTCTAGTGTGCCCTCGAAGGTTGTATAGAAGGGAGCATGGTTCTCGAGCGCGCCTCGTCTCGTGCTGATTTCGCGTTGGTCGCTCAGTCTCGTGACCAAAGCGCGTTGTCGTCAGCAGAGGTATTGGTAGCGATACCTTCCATGGATCATCATAGTAATAGACACATTCGCAACACATAAAATATTCTCGCATTTTCCTAAAAAGATGCGTCTTGTTTTGTTCGTCAGAGGTTTCAGCTGAGAGAGCCAGATCTTGCTACGCTTCTTCAATTTTCACATTTCGCATTGAAAGGAATCCTTCAGTGGAGGAACTCAGGCGGGTCCAGGATCCACCCCTATTCTGTGTGCAATTATTGTTCATCGCCGCAAGAACGTCATCGCCGTGCTTCAAATGTTCGGAGCATGTCTGAAAATATTCCAGGAATCCTCAAAAACTTTTCAGTCATCATGAGTAACAGTGCTTCCCATTCCAGGCCGAATGACGTCCTTAGAGACGGAGGGCTTGGGACAGACCCATCGCGAAGGGATCCATTTCGTGATGCTCTCCTCCTCTTTGTGTCGCATTTGACAGTCCACAATAAACGGATCGAGCTTTCCGTTGAATATACATATATATATATATATACAGAGTGCGCATGACTACGTTTAGGAACAGCCAGCGAGTTTTTTTGAGGACTTTATGAGATCACCTTACTCTGATTTCAGACTCCTTGACGTTCTCGCCAACTCCGCTCGATCAGGAACTTCTTCTGGACGATTACTCGGAAGTTGTCGTCTCACCTGTGTTACGAAAGGACAACCACGGTAGCTACAAATGTGACATCTGTGGGAAGACCAGCGCAACACGTGCCAAAGCTAGCGGCCATTATCGCGTTCACACGGGAGAACGCCCCTATCAGTGCGACCTATGCACGCGTTCCTTTAGCGACAGCAGTAATTTCAAACGGCACCGGAGACTGCATTCGCAAAACGAAACGAACGGGAAATGTTCGTAGCATCAACTGAGCCCGTCTATGATGGGAGATAGAAGAAAAAGTGAGAACGACCCTGACTCTAGGAGTCAAGGAGCCTGAGGCCCGTTTTGGAATGTTGCGCTGGTCCCGATCGTATCGACGAGCACACGCTGTTAGATCTCATTTTCTCCTCCGCTGACTCATTTCTTCCTCAAACTCGTTAGAATCTCTTCTGTCACAATTTTCCCCTCTTTTGGTGGAAGCTCCGGAACAGAGTTCGTTCCTGAATATGTATTCCACGATTTCCGACTACAACTTCGGTCAATTCTGGGAGCGTAGTCATAGTGAGATTTTCGTGTTAAACTTTCTATACCTCAACCGGAGGTCGTGTTCTGGGGAAAGTCAAGAAGCTGGTTCCGCCACCGAAACCAAGTCAGCCACTGAAAGCCATAGCAATTCAAAATTGTTCGTGAGACGATCCGAGTTCGAATTCCGCGCAGTTTGAGGTTGTCCAATAACTCTTAGCAACAGATATTTGGCCCCGAGGAATTGTAACCTCGTTGGTCAATTAAGGAGACAAGCTCCAAACTGAAGGGATTCGAGCCCCGAGTGGAATGGACCCTGCTGTAAATCCAATCGTGGTATCACTAACGTTACTGACCAACTGATTGACTGAACCGTTGGACAACGGATCGTGTCCATGTAACTTGTTTAGGTATCAAGAGCAGAGAATCAATTAATGTTAGAATTATGGAACAGTTGAAACGATTAGTACGTATCTATTTATTTTGTAATTGTATATACATAAGCATTTCGAGCTTTGATACTCGAGTCCAGAGATGGAATAAAAGTGCCGAGCATGAGGCGGTTGTTAACTATCTCTGGTCATTCACTACCTGCTTCCGAAAACATAGAGCACACCATGTATTCGCGCTGGCTTTCGAACAGCTACTTATCTCATGTTTTCTTACAGATATTGACCGCCGTGCGACGTTTCCAGCTCTGGTCGATGCATCTCGAACAACCCACATCGAAATGGAAAAATTGAAGAAATAAAGTCGATTATTGTTCCTCTTCGCTGCATTGTCTTCCCTCGAGAGATCGTCTGGCAGCCGAACGGTACCTTGAGATTTCACAGTGCCTCAGAACGGATATATCTTTCTTTCCGAAGGCGACGCGGGTTCCGACTCGATTCGTCGTGTGGGGAGATTCAGCATTTCTAAAATAGAGCAGTTGGAGGACGCCCCAGCTGTGAAACCGAAGACAACTCCGGAAGATGAAGACGCGGCCATAAAATTAGCGGCAGCCAACGTGGTGGATGAGCTCTTGGCAGCTTACGCTGCAGCCACCGCCGAGCAGGAGGAAGAGAGCGATCTCTGTGAGAGTTCTGCCAGCGTGTCTGACAAAGAAAACAACCCCTCGAATGACGACGAATCTCTCGAAGAGCTCGCCTTCGAGGAAGGTAAGGTGACGGTTAGCAGTACGCTCTCCGAACTAACCCAAAACAATTTTGAACTAACACCGTAATTTTCCCCTCCTAGTTCTTGCTTCCTTCGGACGCAGAGGGCCCGGCAGAAGAGGCTTGTGTTCCCACAGTGTCGATTCTGCCGCTCATCTGCGGGCAATGCAATTACCAATCGACTTCGCAGCGTGATCTCATCACCCACATGAACACGTGCAACAACGGTAGGCCCTTCCCATGCAAATACTGCAATTACGCATGCGGAAGTATGCGCGACCTCCGCGAACACGAGAAACTCCATAGAGAGAGCAAGTACATCTGCGACGTCTGCGGAAAGATTTTCCGCGACCCGCAACGCCGCGATCTCCATCGCGACGGGCACGTAGGCTCGATCACCTGCAGCCTGTGCGGCCTCTCTTTTCCAACTCATCGCAGTTTCAACGATCACGTCCGATCACTCCACCCGGAAAGGAGCCGCCATCGTGAGGGACGGAGCGCCAGCGCAGCCTCGAATTTGAGTTAAATTCTCGATGACCGAATGACAAGAAGTCCTGAAACTTAGGTCAGGCGTTAGCGCGTCCAGCCAGGTCGATCTTATAGACCGGGAACTCGTACGCTCCTGGTGATTAAGAGCTTCTGCACCGCTCTAGAACTCTCGCTCACTTAGAATTCAGTGGGCGTTAACACGTAGCAAAGTGTTGAGCTGTCGAAGCTCATCAAAGATGCGTTGGCACTCTGAGTCTTCACGACGTACTGAAACGTTACCGTGCATCGACGAGACATATGCCGCGTAAGGATGGCTATTTTGAACACACTTGTGAACCCAACATGCGACAATGTTTCCCGCAGACTCGAATTCTGCTACTGAACCACTTCACGACTATCAGGTGAATCTCACGAGATTCTTGTTGCTTTTGAGATCGGAGATTTTCCTCCTTCACACGCTAACCAGCCTAATCACAATGGGGACAACGGTGACAATGACAATGCTCATGACCACAACGATTACTTGACGTTGACACTTACGAAAGCGGCGGCTGATTCGCCACGAGATGGACAACGAGAACGATGACGACGACATCGACAACATCATTCGACGAATGGGGGATGGCGTCGCCTCGGAGAACAAACTCCGGCGATCGAGGAGAGACACGCGAGACACTGGGAAACGTTCCGCGGATTCCACGTTGCGGGCGGCCCGTGTGCTCTCATGTTATATTTGTTGCCAAGTGCTCAATCGGTTTTCTGTCTCGCAGCCAACCGACCAGAGTACGATGAGCTTTCGCGCATTTCAAGTCTGCGCTCCGTTCCTTGTGTCGGGGCAGCGACAGCCGCAGAAATTGGAGCGAATCCGCAGCAGTTAGATTGACAACATCTCTCAGGCTAATGACGGCCTCTCGGAGACAAACAGGCAGAGATACTAGCGAGCAAGAAGAAAGGCAACTCGATGTGCCAATGTAAGCAGTCAGGAAAGCCGTTATAGCTAGCCTAGGTTACTTGACATGATAGTTTCCCTCCAAAGAAGTTGTTATTGAACCGAATCAGAGTCCGGCAAGGAATCGCGGATGATGGATTGGTACTCGAAACAAGTTTCAAGTCACGCAACACTTTCTTGACGGGACATCAATCAGAGGGTTATCTGCTCGAGCAGAAATATTTGTGAGATTTCTAGAATGTGTGCTACTGTGTGCTTTTTTTTTGAAAATCGCGGCGCTTACCGGCGCCCTGATGCCAAGCCTGATCAATAAAACCCGTTTAGACGCTTGACAAAAACGCCTTCTTCTTTAGCCAAGCCTCACCAAGCTAGCACATCTGTTTCGGCACGTTCCCATGAGGGCTATTGAATTTTTTCGTCTCTTTTCGAGGCCTTTGTCGATTCGAGAGTCATTGAACCGAATACTGACTGTATTTTCCTTCCAGGCATCGGCATAGATTTTGTCGGAAGACGCGCTACTCATCCTCCAATGTTCCACGGCTTGATAAGACAATAAATTTTTCCGGGCTCCTGGATTCGAGCCTTGCTCGTCATAGGATTTTGTCCGCATTCTGTCGTCATTATTGCCGTGAAACGAACGATCCACTAATGTACTTACAAGGTCTAGGGAAATTCGGAGGAACCTTACCACTACCATGTGTTGGCCTCTAACCCATGCTTCGGTGAATTCTTCCCACTGTCCGCGATGCTTGCGACCATCTAACCTCGGCTCAGCTGCTCGACTACACCGGTCAATCAAACTTACCTACCTATCTACGAAACACTCAAAGTCGCGGCCCTTACAGGTTTTGACTTTGCCGTGCTGACGCCGCTGTTAGCTGAATTGGCGTCATCGAGCGACGATCTACCAGGTCCTTCGTTCCAGAGCAGAACGTGTCCCATTTGTGGCAAGACATTCTCCCAGATGTCTTACCTCAGCTCCCATCTGCTTCTGCACTCAGGTCACAAACCCTTCGTGTGCGCGATATGCGGGAAGGGATTCACGCAGAAGACTAACCTCCGAACCCATGAGTTGAAACACTCGGGCGCCAAGCGATTCCGTTGCGAATACTGTCACAAGGAGTTTAGTAGCAAGTATTCACAACAGGTGCACATTAGGATTCACACAGGTGAAAAGCCGTACGCCTGCTCGTACTGTGCGTACAAGACAGGCAACCCCAACGGATTCCGAGCTCATTTCAAGATTTGTAGCGCGAAGCATGCGCGTAGGAAAGACTGAGCTGGTCCTGCCGACCGCCGATGAGGCTTTCGTTTCGCATTCGGCAACTCGTTGCATCTTCTTCTTGAGCGCAAAACGCTCTGAAGCGGGGAGTCTCATCTGCGTGCGGAGACCCTGGAGGAGAATTCCACTGGATATGAAATGGCATTATGGAGAGTTCCTCCTCGTTCTGTTTTTTTGTTTGATGTTTACAGGAGCAGCTAGAACAACATTCCGAACTCGGAGAATACCTGATTTTTCCGCAGAATTTGGTTATCGACCGACTTCTACACAGAAAAAAGCGAAAAAATTCATATCGTTGCGGGGCTGTCGTGTTTTTGTGCAGGGAGGGAGGGAGGGGAGAGGGGATGTCATCGCGCTATACGGAAAAGCGGCCACAAAAACTTTACAATCAAAAACCCGGTGCCATGAACATGCAAGACAACTTTCAGCTACGAAGTTTCATTTAGACTGGATCGATCTAATCGCTCTCTAATAGGAGAATTCCCCGACCGAGCAGAACCGGCTCATAGAGGTCATACCTATTGAGAGGTTTTTCTGCGGAAAGAGTTGGTTCCGTATTTCTTGCCGAACCTTGATGGCATTTTCTGTTGCCAAGAATGGGAATTCTATCATTCATCGGTTGTGAACCTACGAGTATAAATTGCCGCTACCCACGTCTGACAACACGGGACTCCCATTCCGTGGAGAATGTAAAATGTTTAAAGGTCGACAGAGTTTGATACAAAATATAAAGAGATACGAACAATTTTCCTCAAAGCTGCTCGGGGAGCATTTCTCCTCAGCATCCTTGGCATTAAGTGCATGGTTATGACGAATGACGATTTAGTCGACATCGTCGGAATATCGCTACAAACTTACACAGAAATGAACTTCTATTAGGTGCTACATTCCATGTTTTTAAGCAATATTGTCTACTCTTTATTGAAGCAATTACTACCTTGCTCTCCGCGAAGTCTGGCGCAGGACGGAGGCCTCACGAGCGACCACGAGCTCGATCGAGATTCTCTCGCTGCGGCTTTATGGAAAACCTTACGACGCGTTGGAAGATTTTGAATTTTGCTTTGCGCTGGATTTCGGGAGACTATTATCATTATGCATACTTTTATCGCTGTCGTTTATGAAAGCTACAATGACCACGGGGATCGTTCACTTTGCTCGGAGCGCACATCCAGCAGCGTCGCAACAGAGAACGGGGAACGCAGACGTCGCTGATCCACTTGGGTCAGAATCAGAATTCGGCTGCAGCCGCAAGAATGCGCGGGTGTATCTTGTGTGGTCGCTCCACACGAGACGAAACTTCAAGCGTCGTCCTCTGCGATCAGGTGGAAGGTTCGTCTGCGTTGTCCGCTTCAGGCGCTTCGTGCGTCGAACATCCGGAGCTGCGCATGGTATGCAGCGGAATCATGGGCATGAAGAGTTTTCTATGAAATGATAGTTCGCGGTCGACGTATACTATGCGGGCAGACGCGAGCAAAAAACTTTCGCATACTCACCTAGGTGTTTGGACAGGATTATTGTTGTATTGTTGGCAATCTCATCAATCAGAATGTATATTTATCCCATTGGAGCATTTTTCACAGAAGCAATCGATGAGAAGAAAAAGAGTTGAACGTCGTCGAGAGCGAGCGCGATCTTGAAAAGCACTTATTAGCAAGAGTTGATGAGCATCTTCAACGAACAATTTCCAAACGAACCAACAATCCACTTATTATTGTTTATACTAATCATATGAGATGGGCATATGGTTTTACTTAAGATTGCAGGGAACGACTGCAATTGATCGGATGTACTTTGTAAATGGTGCTGGTTTTCATTACCTGTGATTCTATCCTTGTTATACTTATTTTTTAAGATGCATTGATGATTTTTCCAATCTCGGTAACGTGGCATTTCATGATGATCGCTCCATGGAGGGATGATCAAGAGCGGAGGTTAATGAATACCCTAATAAACTTCTTTCGACAAGAGTTTGGTCGTTTTTGATGCCCAAGCAGTTGAACACAAGATTGAGGACCCTCCTCCCCAGCTGCGTCACAGCACGGCTTCCCGCCATCGCTCGGATGATCGGTCGGGCGGAAGGGGGCGACTGTGAGCTAATCGGGACTTTAATTATTCCAGAAACTGACTTCGATGACGACGATCCAGACGAAACCAGCTCAGTTTGGGGTTTGATACAGGAGATGGATGAGCCGATCCTACCCGAAGTCATCATACCAATCAGGGGCTTATCATGCAGTTACTGTGGTAAATCGTTCAGCACTCGCTTCAACCTCAAGGTCCATTTGCGAATACATACGGGTGAGAAGGTAAAGCAAAGTCGACTCTTCATTTTCGTCACGATCACTTCAACCATCCAAATTTGGAGCTTTCCTAATTTTTACGTACCCTTTCAGCCTTACGAATGTCCTATTTGTCAACGTCGCTTCAGCGATCGATCGAACATGAACGGACACCTCAAATCTCACGCTGGTCCTGAACCGCCTTTTCGATGTACTCGGTGTACAGAGCGATTTGATCGCTATATTGACCTGAAGAGTCATACGAAGAATATGCACTTCACTGATGAAAATATTTATAGGCTCAAGTGATATAATTCTGTCCCGGATGGGTACCGGGGCGAAGACGCCCGTTTGGGAAGCGGAATGTGGAATCATCTCTTGTTTTGTACAATTGTGCACCGCGGTGCAGACTCTCGCGAACTCCGATAACTTCGATCCAGGCTGAATTGCTTGATGAACATCATGTTGCGCCGATTGTAAACACCCGATAGCTTCCTTGAGATGTGGGGCGTCCCCTTCCTCGTCATGAATGTTTTGAGAGGCAGATTTACACACCACTCATAGGTACCCTAGTCCCATTACATTGTGGTATTTTATGAACGATGTCGGTGATCACTGATCTCATATCTATCGCTGTGCAATGTTTTCGTCGGGGAAAATCGAGGGCACATGTTCGATGGGGAAAAGTATATTCCTAGTTGTCACCTTTGTGGCGACACCATGCTGAAGATTGCCTTCGTGCCACTGCGTCGAAACTCTAGTCCCAATCGCATGTAATCCGTTGCCAGGTTACATCTAGTCGTTTATTCAGTCTCTGAGAATCAGTTACCCTTGTTGGATGGAGGAGAGCTTACAGACACGCGTTTACCCTGTACATTGATTGAAAGCAACGAATAATAAAACATTTTTGCAAACGAATGTTGAAGGGGAATCCTGCTCCCAAAATTCAAATGTTCTAGACACTATCACGTACAACATTCAGAGCATTTCTGACGAAGTTCCTTCTTCCAGACTCCTGCTTTCAACGGCTCCAGCTCATCTACGACCTCGCGTTCAAACCGGGCTCGCCCCGACGAAAATTTCCCTATTAAAGATAATGCTGTGACCTCGAGAGTAATTATTCAGTGTTGGCATGCGTAGCCGCTCCCCCGATGCGAGCCGATTCCGCTTTGCTAAACTGTCTGAAAGCTGCTCTGACTTACTAACACGTGGCTTTCAGAAGTTCCACGAGCTCGAACTCGCAAGAACCGGGTGCATCGACAGCGTTCGAATGAAGTCCTGATTTGACCGTTTTTGCGGTCGCGAATTCCGCCACAAATCAAATATGAGAATCTTATCTTCGGATTCATACCGGTGAGAAACCCCTGGGGGGGGGGCCCTCTCTGCGTGATGAGGTTCAGCGGTCGGACTAACCTGCAAGGTCATCTGCGAGCGCTTCGCGAGGACGAACCGAGTTCTTGCATGCTTTGTGACCGATCATATGCTAGGAGAGGACCACTTCTGCAGCATTTGTCGAATCGTCGAGCCGAAATCGTTAGTTGCACTGTCGAAGGACCTCGGACATTCTCTGAGGATCTACTCCGTGGTCGGCGAAGATCTAGAGTAGTCCATTGGGTTATCAGGGACTTCCTAGGCGCTCAAGATTCGTGCTTAGCCGCGGCGAATGCTAGCGTTTCTCTAATCAGATCGATCGCCAAAAGTCCATCGGCTGATGGACTTTGCCAAATATGAGGTTCCATCGAGTTGGTCACTCTTCTAATGTACCCAATTGATCATTTGTTTTGTGGCACACTTGCAAACATCGAGCTCAATGAGCTCCATGGCATTCCTTGGGTTTCGTTCCCTTGACGACAACTATCGAGCTCGAATCGGGGAGATGTTCCTGAGTTTCCAATATCGAGCGGATCTGAAGTTGCCATCGGTCCAGTCTACTAATCTCCCAGCTAACCTCTTGGCATGTGTTTTCCACTGGAGCCAATATTTTCCATGTCGATGTTGTCGCCGTCTCGCTTGATCGTTGCCACTCACATCATCAACAACGATGCTAACGCCGTTCCCGCGTCTCATGTGCTGCGACTTCTCGCCTCAGTTAGCTTTTCGTAACTTGGCAGACTTGCTGTCGTTACAGATTTTTCGGGGAAAGAAGACGCCAATCGAAACTTGCTCGACCTCTATTTGGAAGAAGACTCACCGGAGAAGTTTCGTTACGCTTGTTGTGCGTGCACCTATCGCACAAACTGCGTCACAAGCTTCAACCGGCACATGGATGCCCACTCGATGCAGAAAGGACATCGATGCACATTTTGCGATAAGTTATTCGTTGATAAAAACAAGATGATTCGGCATGAGAGGATACATACGGGAGAGCGGCCGTTTGCTTGCCTTCACTGCAATATGACTTTCAATCAGAAGAGTTCGCTCCATCGCCACGTCAAAGTTCGGCACTTCGACCTCCTTCAGACGTCAATGTCGTTGACGGACTTCTGAAGTATGAGGCGTAGGGTCTCTTGTATGAGGCAGAATTTAACACACAACATGTAAAGTTCAAAGCTGGCACGACGATTTGAGTCTCCATCTCAGACTTTATTCTGCAGTGCTCTGCTACCATGTGCAATTTCATAGGTAAACGTGATAGATTGATTCCGACATACTCAGAGCGACTCAGATCGACGAGGCGGTCACAGTTGTCCGTTTCGATCGATGCCATCAGCTGTGGGGTAGTTTGCCTCTCTCTGGTTGTTTCTCGAATACTCTACTGAGGAGATTTTTTGGTCAAAGTGTCGTTTATTAGAATAGCTTCTACAATCTACGTAGTTACCTGATTCAATCGTTGATCGGTGGTTGCCGAAGTTGCCTTGGGTGCCTCGCCAAGCACGTACTATTCATCGGTCACCCGTATACTCGCTGTTATGAATTGAGTCATTTCTAATACTGATTAATGGAGAGAGTTGTTTACTCAATCGTTGAGACTAAGTGCGATCCGATCGATGTCGGCATGAGTGGAGAGCGGTATTCTCCACGACGTCGTTAGCCGATCTTTCGCTGCCTGGCCATAAAAGCAATTATACAATTTAATAGTTAAGCAAATTCGAGGATATATAGTTATATATATATATACGTGAGCCACTCATTATGTTTGCGATGTGTAGGGAGGAGGAGTAAAAATAAAAAGCTCAAACTCAGCACCTGACCTCGCTTTCACTCACCTTCGAGAGCAGACTCCATTAGCCGCTCGAGTGTGACGAGTGAACGCATTCTGATACAGTCACTTCCATTTCAGACTCACGATCAGTGTATGATCGACATTTGGACGTCTTCAGCGTCATGTGGGGTCCTAAGGCCCCACATGTAGGCCCTGATAGAGAGATGTGCTGGTTTTTGACTGTTCTGTTCTTCCGCGTAACAAATAAAAAATTGCGTATCGTCCGAGGAGGCGTACTGTACTTCTCAGGCCGGGGCACCCACAGGACTCTTCTTCTGAGATGACAACCTTCACAGCGAAATTATTCTCCGTTGAGAGGTGGATCCCGTGCGAATCGAACTGTCTTCTTCGAGGCCTAACACGACTTGGATGGAAGCTTCTTATGCCTAGTCCGCCGCGAAACCGCTAACGAGTGTTGATTTTTCCAGTTACGGCGTACGTCCTGGAGGAGTGCAATGGGATCGCTCCGGTTCAGTTTGTTGAATCATATGAACCCAGCTCCGAGGTCTCGTTGAGGCACCAGTGTCCGATATGTTTTAGGAGGTTCGCCAACCGACGCAACCAAGAAAACCATATCCGCTCCGCACATACGCGCGAGAAACCCTACAAGTGTTTCTTCTGTCCCAAACGCTTCTGCGCGCCAAATACGAGAGGAATGCATATGCGCAGACATCATCCCGAGAGGTACGAGCAGGAAAAGTAGAACCGGATGGATGAGTCGAGATTGGATTAGCGAAGATGCAGACGACGACCATCATCATCCATTCAAAGTCCGGCGATTCCTTAAAGTCGCTGCTGTACTCTGCGTAACGAAGCGAGCCGCACCAGTAATCGACCAAGATATCATTCAACTCATCATCGCCGACAACATAATCGAGTGTTAGAACCCGATCGGTTCTCATCACTTGCATCAACGAAAGACGACAAGAGATGTGTTACTTAATACTATTTTATATGGGGTTTGAATAATGAGCAGCGGAGGTCAGATTTAAGTGGGGGGGGGGGGCCAAGAATCAAGCATACACGGGATCGTGAAGCTGAGAAAGGTGGAATGTGAGAAGAATGAAGATGCGGTAGAAGCATCCATGTGAGTGACTGAGAATCGACTACATGACCAGTGCTGTTCCTCAAATCTTCAGAGAGGAGTTCAAAGGTCATTATCCGAAGTATTATGGCGATCGAACGGAGTTCCAATCGGTTTGGAGGCTTATTCGGTCAAATTGTTACTCGTCTCCATCTCTTAGGGGACCAGGGAAGAAGGGAATGGTAATCCATTATTGAATGATAATTCGCGAGCTAAACGACACACGAGACGACTGAAGATGACGACCACGTTGACAGAGAACTACAAACTGTTAAACTCTCGAGGCATTTGTTAGATAGTAGATAATAGAACTTGTTGAATAACGGAGTCATATTATTCGTTTGTAAGCTTCGGCCGGCGACTGCTGTTGCGACCTGACGTTGCGCATTTGAGTCCTGATTTTCCCTTTGTTTTGAGCAAATCGAGTGCATGAGTGGCCAGAGTTTGTAAATACGTGGTACGGGCGGAGCTCTGTATGAGGGCTCTGTCGACACCTCAGTATTCTTGGAGAAGTCGATCACGACCGTATGATCCAACTGATCGTTAAGTCACTTTTCCGTCAGTTCAATAAAACTGGAATCGACTGTACTTTTTACACGCTGGCTCATCGTATCGCCCGTTTCCTCCAAATGGGAGATGCACTACAATTCATGTCGATGATATTCGAACGGCGGGCTGAGACTACTGTTATATGAAGCTATATGAAGTCGTACCGAGAACTTATCGCGGAAGCCTGCAGCGCGGCCAGAGAACCTATTCTAACCACTATTTTTCATTACAGGAGGCGCGCTACAGCGGATTCAGCAACATGATTGAGCCAGCATTTCGAGGGACGAGACTCAGTGTGATCACTGACTCTATTGCAGGACGAAATATAAATAAAATCCATCGCCAACGAATGATGCGAATCCTTATGAGAGGACGTCCATTGAAATAACTCGAATCGGTTCAGATTCGTCTGTCATAGAACCTGCATCCACCTGAGCAAGATAGGACTGCCGCGTAGAGCGTTTAGTCAGAGACGACTCCGCTATTCCAGAAACATCATCACTCGAATGGAGGGGCTTGACGATCGAGCCCGTGGCAACACCTACTGAAAGTGGGACCCGGAGAGTTCAGTGCTACGTATGCCGTCGTTGGATGAGCGGGAAACAAGCTCTCGAAGGTCACATCAGATCCCGTCATACAGGCGAGCGACCATATCCGTGTGCCCTCTGCGGGAAAGCTTTCGCCACGACTCCAGCACTAAGGTTGCATGAACACCGTAATCATTGAGGTCCTGGAACTCGGCATCGCAGTCGGTGGGCTTGCCGTACCGGCTGTGCTTTCACGACACTGGCTGTCCGACGCTCGGATTCGAAGCTGTCTGAGTCAGACCTCTTCTGCGGGTAGGATCAAGGATGTGAGACGGGAGTTGACAGTGAATGCATCCGTCACAATCGAACGCGCGCTAGAGATGGACTGGCTCAGGTAAGCTGGTCGAAAAGTTTTGCCATGACCTCGGCTCCCTTCCGCACCGAAGGAGGAGTGTTGCTGAGCTGCGGACCATATTTCGGTGCCTCCGAAAGCTCTGACGTCCCGAGTCGCGTCTTGAATAAAATATCATGTGGGTTGGTTATCAGTTGAGGATAAGGGACGGATGTGTTTAATCCCAGATTCCTTCGGCACCGTGTTGTGTTCCTGCGGAGATCGAAGTCTCCGTCAGAGAGTTTGTAGCACTGTATTTCAAACCCTGTGTGAGATGTATACGAGTATCGATGCAAAAGCAGAACTGCCCAAAGAGACAGCTTGTTCACATCACCCTACTATATTGTCACCAAAAACTGGATCATATCGAGTTTTCCCAGATGAGGGAACGGAGTGAGAAACACACGAGTC
This sequence comes from Neoseiulus californicus, assembly GCA_028455905.1. Classification (NCBI taxonomy): domain Eukaryota; kingdom Metazoa; phylum Arthropoda; class Arachnida; order Mesostigmata; family Phytoseiidae; genus Neoseiulus; species Neoseiulus californicus. Next base: position 792,428 of record JAMQGS010000003.1, read on the forward strand.
GTCTTGGTCCCCGCGCGGAGAAGAGCTCATCATGGTGTATGCCGACTCTAGTCACTTCAGTGAAGCCTTTAGAGTTCTATGATTTCTGTACATGTTAACTCAGCCAGTATGCTTATCGCCTTGAACGGGATTAAGACTGTCATACATCTGAAGCGTGCCTCATCATCCAGGCACTTTCATAAGGTTGATGTAAACTTATTTGAACAGTATTTAAAGTGGAATCGTGTGATTAGGGTGCTGCAATATATTCGCTTGAGACCAGATGAGTGCAGTCTCAAAGTGGCGAAGTTATCTGAACATAAACTCGTCGTGTGTCGATCTGTTGAAAGTGTCTCTTCATTGCTTCAGCACTGCTCGTGAGTTTGTGAACTCCCTCGCTACGAGGGCCGTCCAACCTTTCGAGGGATGAGTGATTTCATTAACCACGGATCTTCTTTCAGACTTCACACGCTCTTCCGTGATCATCGGCAAAGCCGCCTGTTTCGGAGTTCATTTGCATCTCACTGGGATTCACAATCGATGATATGTGGCGTGAAGCCAAGAATAAAGCTGGATCGCTTTCAAGCGTTCATTCAATTCTTTCAGCAGTCGCGAGCGGCTAGCTCAAATCCTATCGAGCGACAGCCTCCGACAGCTCCACATTTGCCTTCACTTTGGTGTCAGTTGAACCACCACTCGCGGTAACCGCCGGGGAGTCTTTACTTCGGCCGCTTTTGGAACTTTTCTCTTGAACAAAGGATGAGCTGGAATTTCCACGATGGCTGAGATCTCTCGTGAGAAATCAGTCGTGTAGAACCACCAAATCATCAAAACCCGGCCAATACTCTGAGTACTCGTTAGGCTTGAACGTAAACTCTTGAAGCCGATTGTGAACTGTGAGGGCGGAAGACAGGCTCGAATCAAGGTGTCGATGGATGATGAATCGCTTCGGTAACTGCTTGCCAAGTTTACGACTCGATTTGACTACCATGAATTGCTAAGAGCTTGCCCCCTCCCAAAATTTTCTTCCACAATCTTCTCAACAGTTTGCCTGAGTGACTCTCATCGCGGAATCTCGCGGTTTTCCAGGGAATGATCAGGAGTGGAATCTCTTCGGGTTAGGCTCGCAATCGGCTATGGAATGGTCTCGCAAGAAGTATCAGTGTCTGTTGTGTGGTCGTTGGCTTTCCACCAAGCAGGTAACTATGCTTCGAGCAATCTGCATGATGGCTTGATCGATGCTTTACTTCCTAGTGCCAGTAACCGAGAAATAACCGCCTCCCATGTGTTCCAGGTACTGGACTCTCATTTGCGAGCTAAACATACCGGAGAGAGACCGTTTCGGTGCCAACACTGTGAGAAAACTTTCGCGTCATCGGGTGCTTTGCGGCTGCATGAAGACCGCAATCATTCGGCATAGCGTTTCGTCGGCAACAGCTTGAGAATCCGATCTGGACTTGCCTGGTTTTCCCTGCCCTCCCACATGAGATGCCGAAGAAACCGGGTCGAGGGAAGGTTTCGTTATTTTTCAAGTGAAAGAATCAGTACCTCGAGGATGCAGTTGGGGTGCATCTGGCAAAGTGGCCGGCTCGTGTTTCAAGCCACTTCGGGTCTGCAGGAAGTTTCTGGTTACAGGGCACATCCGGATCCAAAGAACCTATCGTTCGTGTCAGTTGAGAAGTGATCAGCTCGTTGGTGGTAGTCTATTGTTTAGTTTGTTTGTTCGTTTGTTTGTTTATTCGTTCAACTGTTTTTTCGTACCCTGTTCCATAACTCTAATCATTGTTCAGTGAAGTTCAAGTTAGTGAGTGAAGTTCGCTGGGAGCGAGAAGCTCATTTCAAGGGAATCCGCCCCCAGCTCCGGACCATGAGCCTGTGTACACGATTCAACAAATCGTGTCATCGTAGCAGATGTCGAACCAGAACCGCCTGCTCGCTGAGAGACGAACTTACGGATGCGAATGGCCGGATTTTGATAGCCCAGTGCGTATTGTTCGGATTCATTTTGCTGAGGATCGCGGGAGAATGAAGGCGCGGAGAATTACGCGAAACCTGTTGAAAAACGGCTACAATCGCCGAAAAGACGCCATTCTCTCAGCATCGAAAGACACCAAAGTTTGTGTATATTAGTAGTAGAATATGAGCGAATCAAAGGTCACCTAGGAACTAGTCATATATATCAGATCTGAGGTTGAGTTTTAAAAGTAGTAGATACCGCTGGGAATGAGTTGCATTATGTATTGGAAAGGAGACGAGCGACAATTGAAACGACGAGGACCTATTGAATTGTTGAAACTTGTAACGGGGCGAGGAATTAAGTAAGACGCTGACGCGTAACTCGGCTTTCCAACCGGACGAATAACATATTTGTGACCTAGTCTGATGTACAGGGTAAGAGCGAACCGACGACTTGTTTGATGAGAAGGATCAGGATATCGTGATACTTTGGAGAGAGACCGGAACACACAGATGATGATAACTATGGTGTCTCGGATAATAATTCTGTAGATATGATCATGTGTAAGATACAGATAATATACAAAGGACGAATAAATAGCAGCACGTGTTGGAGACGTTTCTCCAAGAGCCCGGCGACACCTCTTCTCAAGAATCCCTCCAAGTGCGATTCCGAGACGGATTTTCCGATCGCGGTCGTTGAACTAAGATTTGTTCCCCTTTCCAGAGCACGAGAGCCGCAACGGTAGATAACGGGTTCCGAGTCGATCAAAGAGCTCCGAATGGAATATCAGAACCAAGGGAGATACGATCCGCTTCAGTCGAAGTCGACGAGCTAGTGGAAATAAACCAGCGTGTTCATCATTTCGCGGTTTACCGGGCGTTCCCTTGCATGTGATGGGCAGAACTAATCGCGGGCAGCCGTGATGAGATCGAAAGTCGTAACATGCAGTGATTTTTGCAGAATTTATGTGTGACGATGATCTCAATTTACCCACCATTCCGCCCTTACCGATACCGAACGATCCAAACGCACCCGTACGGGCAGACGATCTGTGTCCTCTGATCGTGCTAACAGGACCGCCCAAGCCACACGAGAACTTCACCAAACATGGAGATCTGTTCTATTGCCGTGGCTGCATGTATAAATCGAAGCGAGTGGACCACATGAGGAGGCACATATGGCATCGGCATAGCACGATAAAGCCGTTCGTTTGCACGTTCTGTGGTAAGGAGTTTAGTCGTGATATGTCGCTCAAGGATCACTTGCGAACAATCCATACTGGTGAGAGACCGTACCAGTGCCAACTTTGTCCAGAGGCGTTTTCCTCGAGTTACCTCCTGTGGCAACACTGTAAATCCTCTCACGATGGCAGGAAATGATTACATCATGAATTGCTGTCACCGAAACGCTGTTTGTATGTACTATGTTCCTATGAGATGTAATTTAAGTAATCGTTCCAAGTATGATAATGATAATGAATAAAACATCATTAAGTTGTTCACTGAATCGGGGCTTGAGGTTTGTTCTCAGTCATAGTGGCTCATCCTATGATTATCTGGATTTTGCAGAATTATTCTAACGACGTGTTCTCCTTGCAGATGCGATGCCGATTCATCGAAAGCGTTCTGCGGCTGCTGAACGTTCTATCCCTCTATTTGGATTCCGACTGATCTCTCTGGCAGTCGAAATTTGTGCTGTTTCTTAGCTTGTTGTGATCATGAAACACACGCACGCAAACGACGTTTACTGATCCGGACGTTTCGGAGTCTCTTGAATAATGGCAGAGGCGCCTGATTCACGGGGCATCGTTTCCGCCCGACGGCCTTCTTCTTCAACTCTTCGAGTCTCCTGCAGTCCCGGATCCTGACACAGAACTGCGAATAAATATTTTTGTTGCGCCCGAGTTTCGTATTTTCCGCCCTCACCCGATCTCCTCTTCTTCCCTCTTCATCCATACCGCAAACCGTCGGAACGATTCCGAATCGACCCCCAGGATCCCATTGAGCTCACACAGTCATTCCCGACTTCGTGTTTATCTTGTGATGCTCCCGATATCTTTCAGCCGAATCGTAACTCCAGCACATGTTTGTTACAGGAATGTTGTATCCAACGCCGGTCGGTGAAGTTTTGCCAGCGAAGTATGGGGAAGATTCCTTCATGGGGACCTACCCTGTACGTTCCAGACTGCCCATGATAACCATGGAATCGAAAGTCAATTACAACGATCAGTACAGAACACAAGGCTCTTTGCACCACTGTAAGCATTGCGCTTACAACACGAGTCGAGTTGACCACATGAAAAGACACATTCAAGCCCGGCATTTCGGCGAAAAACCCTACAAGTGCGCTCATTGTGAGAAAGCGTTCGCTCGGAAGGAACTTTGGAAGGCCCATAACCAGAAGTTCCATTGGTTGGAACATCTCGTGAACTAAGACACGGGCGAGTCTGAACTTGAACATGGAACGCCGATGGAAAGTTTGACGACTATATCAAAACCCGGTTACATTTTCTCTTCTTTTGTGAAACAAGCATATTTCAGTTTAGTTGAAAGGGCCACCATGAGCTCTGAGCAATACATATTTAGACCAGAAACGAGAACGAAACGAGCGCAATTTTCCGCTCGGAAAATACTTAACGCAGGCCTCTCGCAGCTCGCTGAGCACGAGGTACAGATTGTCGATAGACCATCATCGAGACTCGTGTCCAAATAAGCCATTGGAGTGCCAATATATCAGTTGCAATCTTTGTTGAGACATGAGGTATACGTCTACATTATGCAATTGTTAGGTAGAACCGTGCGGAACCAGAGAGCACAGCGAGCCACTGAGTGCTGGTAGTGCGCAATGGATCCGCTCGGGAGAACGCGAAAATCGTACTGATATCGACTTGCTATACATCAACCTACACATTTACACACGTACTGAAAGCATATTTTTGCTATATTATCAATTTGCCGGAACTCTATTCGAATTATCCGTTTAGCCCCAATTGTTGGATATCTAACTTTATCGAATAAACCCTTTTCCCAAACAGTGGCGGGAGTTGTTTTCGATTTTGGAAAGTGAATCTGGACCCGAGGGATCAGATGAGTGAATAGAACCCGTTCGCCAGAGGGGAGGTCCTATCTTTTTTCCAGCATCTCCATGATATCATCGATTTTGGTGGGGACTGTCCGGAATCAACATCAACGAGCTGCTGTGTTTCTACTGGGGGTGAGGTAAACTCCAAATAATCGCAGGACTCTCACTGCACTACAGCCCATCTTTGTCAGGTTGCAAGAGGAGAGCGTCTACCTCCTATAAATTCAGAGATCAAGGACAACATCTCCGTGAGAAGCCGTCTTGGAATAAAGTGTTCTCTTTTATCTGCTGCTTAGTAGAGTCCGGGTAGATCTGCTCGTCGTCGTTGCTTCTCGCCCGGACTCCTCGATGATGTCCAAGAGGAATCGATACTCTCTTAGGGACCGATACTGACCTTAAATTTATTCTTCCAGGCATTTGGTCTCGTGTCATCGGCATGGACTGAATCGATAGGAAGCCTCTCATCGACGCAGGGGCATAATGAAAAAAAACGAAAGACATATGTTCGGAGTCTTCCTTCTCTGCTGTCCGAGTACCCAGGCAATCTTTTCAAGTTAGATTAAGCACCTTCCCGATCATCATTACAGATCCCATGCGCCTGGAGGCTTCAGCACCCTTCAGCGAACTGCGCGTAAGCCAAATTCGAGGACCTCAATTGGATTCATTCCAAGGCACCAACGAGGGCATTTACCTCTGCCGGCAGTGCTCATTTCGATCACCTTGCTTCAATTCAATCAACAGCCACGTTTTGTTGAACCATTTCGGTCCTCGGCGTAGTCGACCGTTCGTTAACGACCGCATGATTCGCTACGGGAGACAATTCCTCTAGCCTCCCGTCAAGCTATCCTCCGATCTCAACTTCTAGTCTGGATACAGTGGATATTGATTGTCAAAATCTCTGGTTGGCCGCTGGTCCTTCGTTCATCTACGTGTGTCTAGTAAAGAAATCTAGCCCTGCATGGCGGTGTCACTTCTGTGCAGGACCAGGGAAGCCTCCCTTCGCGCCCTTGATTGTAAAGAGGAACGTTTCTGTTGTCTGTTTGTGGAACTGAATTGTGACTTGGATTCATGTCAAATAAAACGTTCATGCCGAATATCTCCTCGTCACTCAACATTGGCTTGCTGATGACACTCGCGGAGGATGCCGATTTTTCAAGGACCGATACTGACCCAAAATTATTCTTGCAGGCGTTTCGTCGCGTTGTGTTCGCCAGGGATCAGCCAAGATTCAACCGCCCAACGCTCAATAACCTCATTATCATCAATAAAACACGAAAAGAATAACTTCTGGCAGTGTTCGTTTCGTGTGAATCCTGATCACGATCCGATGCTGATATATCTCAAATCGGTTGCAGGCCAATTCACGATAACCCCAGCCGTCCCGCCGTCGTTAGCGTTGCCTGTTCCTCCAGCGCCACCTGGCCCACCAGGACCACCGGTACCGGTGGCTACTCATCCACCATCACCTCCATTCAGTTCCTGCTCTGCTCTAATTCCAGCAAGTTTAGCGGCATCGCTCCCAAGCAGTCTTCTAGTTTCCTCAAGCATTTTAGAAATCGCTCCGCATTCAGAACAACTTGGACCTCTGCTGAAACTACAGAGACAAAATGGTCTTTATCATTGCCCAAACTGCGAATACAGTTCGCCCGTGGTTACCAATGTGCGATACCATTTCAACAGTAAGCATTGTATGGTGAAGCCGTTCTCTTGCGGATTCTGCGGTTCAACGTTCGGTACGCTCGTCCAACGCGACAATCACGTACGGCGAGTGCATACGGGGGAACGTCCCTTTCGTTGCGGCCGATGCAATAGGGATTTCTTCTCAAGAAACTCACAACTCTATCACAGCTGTGGTAAATAGTCACATCGTAAATTTAGCGAGAAACGCGTTGTAGGTATTGTGTAGTTTGTTAGTAGACGGTTAGAAACCTCGACCTGTTCACAAACTTTGTAGCACTCAACAGCAGATATACATCCACAAATTCCAAAAGATTGCGGATAGAGTCAACTTGTAGTCACCTCGTTAGAGATTGATTCCATCTCTATATGTTAGATAAGTAGGATCAAATTGGACTCCGGAAGCCATAAGATCCCTCGAGCTTCGACTGTGTTGAACGGTATCCACTGAATGATTTTCTGTCGCTTAAGAGTCAGACGTTTCCCTTCACATTGGATGCTTGATCAAAAGTACGGAAATCAAGAGTCAGGCTCGCCCTCAGAGAGCCGTTTGGAACCATGTATTGTAAAACAGATGTAAAGATGAAAAGTACTATTTAAATAAATCTAGGCGGACATGCACCCCGACGAACGGAGTAATGCGTTTGTTCCCCGACGTAGCTTGGCCGCAATTCGACATGATGGTTAAGCAGTCAGAGTTCCTTCATGGTTGAATCTTCATGCCGACGATACGGAGTGCTTCAGTTTCGGGCTCGATGAGTCTTCTTCGTCTCAACCTGGGTCCGCCATCAGAAGTGTACTGAATGTGATAGTGAAAGCTTCGAGCATGAGAGAAGTAAGGCGCTCTGGAGAGCGCAAACGGGAGTTCTACTAGCTCCATGAAGCAGTTCGCTCCTGCGAATCGGTTCCTCCACAAGACAAGTTTAGATCAATCCTTCAGGAGCGAGTATAATACAAACATATGGCCTCAGAACCTGTCTTCATTTACATGAATTGAATCATATCTCGAGTTGGGACCCTTGAGAATCATCACAACTAATACTGTCCTCTCCTTCCAGTTCATTCCCGCCCCTACACAGGATTAGAGACCCCTTCCACTCCGTTTCTTTTCGGCACGCCCATTCTGCTTAATGTTCAATAAATTCTGTTCGTTATTTTCATTTCTATTTTTGTTCCCTCTTCCCTATGTTCCTCTGCTTGAAGGGATCTTCGAGCCTTGAACTCGTTCTATTGCGTTCTTCTTCTCGGTGGTCGAAACATTCCTCTAGTTTTATGATTTGCACTTCCTTAGCCTCTCCTAATTTCCTCCTGGTTGAAAAGATGCAGGAGAATGGAAGCAGATTTTCGACGGGATCGGCCTCTTGAATATGCCCTGGCCAGGAACCGAATTGGAGCGCGTCGAGAACAACAACAACAGCAATCACAGTAACGCGGAACTCGGGACGCCGACCAGACAAGACGGGAAAGACAGGGAGTACAAATGTTACTTCTGCGAGAAAACGTTCTCGCGGAAATACCGCCGAGATACCCATGTGAGGTAAGCAGAGATGTTCCAGACTCATTGCAACAATTTTCGTGTAGACTCCGTGTCTGGAGAGCCGAGCATCGTTCCGGTCTTGCGTGAGATGCTTTGGTCACGTAACCGCTCTATTGCAGGTGTATACACACCAAAGAGAAGCCGTATCCTTGTCCTCATTGCTCGAACACGTACGCCTCTCAGGACAAAGTTTGGAAACATATCAACACTGCTCATCCTGGTAAACCCACGAAAGCTCAAGTACAGCTGCAGCCCATATCTTGGAATTGATGTAGTTCCGCGATTAGAATCCGTAGTTGGTCCGAATTAATCATGGTGTTTAGATAGCATTGTAATAATTGTCTCACTGAAGTGCCCCTGCGGCATCGATCCTTCGCGGCCGTTCAGCTCATACGATCATCACATTAAACCTCAATCATCAGAGTCAGGTCGTTCACAACTATAGTATATAGCTCATTGATTGGATATTTCTGTCGAGCCGAAGTTGTAAAAATCATGAAGGGCCAAAAGGGAACTGAGTTTGTGGTAATTAGGGGATAAGTGACTGTTGGGTGATCAAAGCTCTCGAGGGCTGGGAAAGTTCTCAGCTCCGAGCTCCCAACTTGAGAGCTAAAACCTTCTTCGACTTATTGTTCCGCGGTGGTCGCTAACAGCGAACAAAAACTCCACCTGATCTCCAAGATGACCGACCGTAGCCGATCAGCAATCCGTCTTGTAGGAAGTCCGACACGTGCCAACGACCATCTGATTCAGACTCAACTACATGATCTTCGCCGACGGGATCGACAATATTGACTGCGTAGAGTTCGACGCGATGGTCGCCTCATTGTATTCATTTCCATAGTGCGAATACTCATTCTCAGATTACGCTTGTAGATAAGTTTTTTTTTCTCGGAATAAATAACCAGAGATTCCACCAGAAGGCTAGTGGTCATCATTTAGCGGGATTCCCCGAGAAGTAGTCTCGAAGATGGAAGACAAATGGATCAGAATTTCCTAACGTATATTCTCCTTACAGGAACCTTCCTCGCGATATCCAGCAGCGAATCGTTCATGTCAAGCGATGATGGGAATTCAATAAACGGGTGCTCGTACGTCGTCCGGAGTCTGATTAGACTCAGCCTCTTTAGATCATGCTCGTTCGAACGCGTTCTTCCTCCAGAGTCAGAAATCTTGGAACGAACTCGCGGCAAAGTGTCATGGGTCACGAGGAAATTATTTATTCAAGCTGAAACTGCCCGTGTTTTCAGACATCGACACGTCCTACGACATCGAAGAGGACGACTCAAGGATGATGGCCCAAGAAGATGTCAGTTTTGGTTTCTACAACCAACTCCAAGAGCGCTTCGGGCCCGAGCACTACCGACGCCTCGGGGGACTATACTACTGTAGATTCTGTGCTTACACCAATGCTGTTTGTAAGAGTTTGAAGAAGCATTTCTACCAACATCACGCCGCCATGAGGCCATACGTGTGTTCGTATTGCCCGAAAACTTTCGCTGCAAGAAGTCCCTTGGTTCGCCACATTCGTACCGTTCATTTGAAGCAGAGACCCTACGGCTGTTCCCACTGCGATATGTCGTACACTAGCTCAACGTCACTGAACAAACACATTCGAACCGCGCACTAAAGATTTCCCGGAGGAAGTTCCAAGTCGTGCGTCAGTTGACTGAAGCGTATCGTACGAAGATCTCTAGTCACGGATATATTATACTACACCTTTAGATAAAGAAGCTTATCCCTATTTGGTCACACTAGGCTCCCGAATAATTTTTGTGGGAGATGGAACGCAGTGGCGGTGGCCATTTCCTCAGCCTGTATCAGAGGCAGCACAGCATCTCATCTCCTCCTCTCTTTCCGTGTTCAGTATTGTAACGATAGTGATACCATAGTTCATATAATATTTATTGGAAGCGAGCATTCCTCGGCTAACGCCAACATCGCGGCGAACACAGTCTGATTTCGACGCAGTTGCTGTGAACCTCTTTCCGATCAGGGTGGCGATCAAGTGATGGATTATTGTATTCAGAAACCGATATTGTGATGGTGTGTAACAAGGCATGTAGAGTCTATATCAGTCAAATGAGAGCCCATATCTATACATTCACGACGTCTGGACTAGGTTAAATAAAAAAAATTGTGTCGAGAAGCCCAGAGCTTTTGAGAAATATCCCGTTTCAGAACTGTTTGAATCAAAGATTTCGAATAGCGAGCGTCCCACCGCTGTGAGTGTCTTAAGCGAAGTGTTGAGATCATCTCCGGGCAGGGCGGCACGGTCTGATATCCGAGGGAGTAAAGGGAGGGTATGGTTGGGTACTCGTCCACAAAACATTCTAATGGTATTTCTCCTTGCAGACAAATAGCTTCGATTTCACGTTACGCCATCTTTCCGGACGAAGGCGATCATCAACTCCGATAATTTGTCTCGGATGATCGTTATGGAGCATTCCGTGTCTCAAGGTCGCAGATTCGGTTTGAGGAGAAACCAATCGAATAAAGCTGATGGTTTGACAGCGACGGAATCTTTACCGGAACGAGTTTTAAGCGTTGCATCGTTTGCAGAACTCCCACGGGTCTCAGCCGAGATCATAAGCATTGGTGGCACCAGCGAAGGAGGTCTCAGGAGCATGGACATCATGGTGCGAGAGGGAGGAGCAGAAGGAGAAGAAGAAGAAGAACCGCCCCCAAGCACTCTGCCGACGAGCGAAGCAGCGAACAAAGATTCCGAGCATGGTGTGCACCAAACTACGTCCGATGATCTCGACATCAAGAGCGATGAGAAGTTCAACAGCAAACTTCACTGTGCCGGAAACGGGCGACAAACTGATGGCATATATTACTGTGCTCTCTGCGACTTCCAACATCCGAACTACGTTTCGATCCGGGATCACTTCTACAAGAGTCATCAAACGGAGTCGCTGTTGAAATGCTCCTTCTGCAAGCGTAAATTCCTCCGCGGAGCTAGACTTGAAGATCACGTTCGCGCGAAGCATACGAACGAAAAGCCCTTCAGATGCGAAGAATGTAAAAAATGCTTCGCCTCCAGCTCGGCAAGACTCATGCATTTCAAAGCCGCACACACGAAGAGAAAATCCAGGGAACGATGAATTTGCGATCAATGGCCATCGATCTCATTAGGTATTGCAAACAAAACAACGGATCTCCCTATTAAAGTTTCAGAGCAGAAACTGAAAAACTGACACCAAAGATATTATCAGAAAGTTTCCCGGCTAAACTCCGGCACACGACGAGAATAAAAACGATAGTTTCGGATCCAGCTTCGCACCGTTTTCCGTCGGAATGAGCATTGTTACGATTTGGGGAGAACCGAGTTGGGACCCCTCTTCCTCGACGGTAATCATAGGGTTCTTTTGCAGAAGACCAGAACAGTGGTTGTCGAGCTCGTGGACAGGGACGTTCCCGCTGCCTCCCCAGGCCAGCAGACTCGAATTCGGAGGGTTACCCAAGAATAAACGATCCGGCTCGAAAATGGTATCCGCTCTGGGCGGGTGTCTGTGTGGGACTTCAGCCAGGACACTGCTCGATTGGCTATCGATTCCGGGGGAGGGACTTGCGCGAAGAGACCGAAGTCACGACCTCGACTAATTCTGTCCATTTTCTTACAGATATGTGATTCGTTTTTCTGAGTTCTCCGTTCGATCTCCTTGGTTCTCCTCGCTCGAATCCTTGAGTTGATGTTCCCCAAATAAAGTGATAATGTTATTGATTGTGGCTAGATTCTAGTGGCTTGATTTTTTTCTGTTTCCGGCTCTACACCGAGTCGGGCCATCTAACCCAGCTTCGAGATCCTCTCTCTCTCGTGCCGCCGAATTCACGGAGCTCGATAAAAGCCTACTGGTGCAAAAATTCAGATTATGATAAGCCTTGTTCTCTTTCCTGCAGATGATTTCTTCTCCAATAATGAATTTTACGGCGATATATCGCGTCTCATGGAACAGAACAACAATTCGCCTAGCGTGAAGTTTGGCGACCCGCTCATACAAGATGTCGCAGGCAAAATGCTGAGATTCAATCGAGAGAGCGACATCCACAAAGTATTCCAGGAAGATGAATTCATTGTTCGCGATCCCGACGAACGGTATGCGTATAACGCTCAGTGCTGAGGTCTCGTACAATGGCTGTGGATTTCGGGACGACTTCAAGTAATCTCCGCTGTTCCTTTCAGATTCCGCTGCACATTCTGTGAGCACAGAACTTCATCTCGTTCGCGATGCCGAGAGCATGTTCGAACTCACACTGGCGTCAAACCTTACCAGTGCGCGATTTGTGGGCGCTGTTTCAACAAGAGAGAGTGCCGCGACAATCACGTTCGTTCGAGGCATACCCTGGAGAAGCCGTACAACTGTAACCTTTGTCCGAAATCCTACTCGTCCTCGGCAGCGCTAGCTGTCCATCGAAAGACGTGTCGCATTCGACACCAACTCGCCAATGAACAAACTCAATAGAGCTTTTTTTCAAGATTCCTCAACAACAGAACAATTCCACAACACAATAACAAGCCCGGTACTGAGTCCTGTTGGAGTACGGCTCCACAGGAAGAATTCGTCATTTCGTTCACCTATGGTCGCAGTGGCCGCTCTGAAGAGAGTCGAGTTAGAGCGATATATGACGGATTCCTTCTAGAATACATTCCACTTATTATAGCATTGATGACAGGCAACGAGCCGGCCATATCGAGGACTAGACCTTGGCTCGCGAGTTCTAGTTCGAAAGAAACGTTGTCGTCAGCAAACACAATTCGCGGCATATTTTATCTAGAGTTGCCGAACTTAATCTTTGCAGTTAACGTATTTCAAACGTTTGAAACGCGCACGCGTTCGAAGTGAGCAGGATATTCGTCCACTCCGAGTCGATCCCCAAGGTACACATGTTTTTCTCGAACATTGGGGCCGTTATATTTTTCCGACGGTCCCCAGCGATCGGTTTCCAAGGACAAAATTCTTAGTGTTTGGCAATTTTGCGACAGATCAGAACTAGAAAGGAAATTTTCGGTTGACAGCAAGGCATTCGACTGCGTCATATAGTCACGTTGACGAAGAGGCTAGAGGATATTTTAACCACAATTATATTCATCTTTGAAGAGCTTTTACCTTAAGCATTCCGAACAATCCCGGTAAACCCATACAACATTTATAGAGTACATTGTTATCGAACGAATACTTATTGTTTACCCATCATAACTATCCAACTTTTATAATGATTGCATTATTTGTGATGCCACGCCATAGTATGAAGAGCATCCATATACATCACATGAAAAGAAAATCGGCCTGCGGTCGTAAACATTCCTGGCATCCAGAGAATTCAGAAGGCTTGGGGATGTGTTTGTACACTGCAACTATATTCAAATACGTCATGCGTTCATGCATCCTTGAACTTCGATCATGTTCACCATGTCTCACATTTCATCCTTGAATAACTTCGAAGCTAAGCTTCCACTACTTAAGATTGAATTATAGAGAAACCCGGTTGCGATGGGTGCTTGTGTAGAGGCAAAAATTATTGAGAGCGAAAACCGTTTGAACAATTGCTCAGTGCCAGAAACTGAACCTACGAAGCTGTGCGCCGAGATGTCTTCTACATTCCAACCTCGAGTACCTTTCTAAGTTGAAGAGAAGCGGCAGCAATCACCTCAGCGCAGTTTGAGCTGGTATGCCATCAAGGCGAGGAGGGTGAGGAACATTGATTTGATTATTTTCTGAAACCGAGGTTCAGCTCCAATGATTTCTGAGAGCGGAGCAGCCATGAATCGATATCTCTGCACAGCTCTTCATGCCACAACTCTGTTCCCTCGATTCCCGAATATTAGCAGTTTTCTACACTGTGCCAAATATCCGTTGTCTTGACACTACGTTCTGAACTCTGCCAAATCTACGAACGGCAGGAGAACGAGAACTCGAACACTTTTTTGCCCGGTATAAGTGTTGCATGCAACGAGAAGGACAAAGAACCTCTACTTTTAGATTCGCTCGTTTTGAGTTGATTCGTGGTCCAACGGAGCCAGTGCCAACCCCTTCGGGTTACAGACCGTGGTTGGAGAACGCCGAGTCGTTTGTTACTAGACTGTCAGTAGTGTACACCGCGTTATCTTCAGGAAGGATATCCCTGTTTGTACAACTCCTCTACAATGACTGCGAACGAACCATAGAGGAAAACCGCAAGGTTAACACAATAAAGACGGAATTCCGACAATTACTTTTATACAATATGAAATCTCAGTGTTGCTTTTATCTTCTAGGATCGGAGATTGGAATGAACGCAGACGTCCGATAAATTCCCGGAAGCATTAACATGCCCGAATGAGCGAACCTAACCTCTTTCTCGTTTACAGGTGATCTGCAGTCGGTCACGCAGCATGAGAGGGTTTATCCTGCAGAGGATTCCAACCCGCCGTCTGCTACGGATCAGCGTCTGTAAGACCGATTTCCGGTTGCATCGACTGATTGAATTTAATAAATCTCGAACAAATTACAACGTTGTGTCCATGGTCGCCTGAATGGATCATATTTTATCAAAATGGAAGGAACGAATTCTCCCAGTCGGAGGTTTTCGGCCTGAGGAAGTTTCCCGATCGCTTTCTTCAACGATTACGCGCTATAGCATGAAAATTACTAACACAGCAGCATATTGATTGACTTCGGAGCGGAATGAGTACTACACGTCGCTCGCCATCGATGCAGTCACGTAGAAATTGATAGTTGATAATGAGAATTTTGAAACGCTATCTGCAGACGTTCCCGACCCCCTCAAGGAAGATATGGATCGCGCCCAACTCCACGCCGTTTTCAGCCATCTGTTTAATGTTGTTTCTTCCCCGTCAACGTCTACTCCGCCAAGCTCCAACACCGAAAGATCTCCCTGTCGTGACTTGGGAAATTTGTCTGTGCGAGATCCTGACGGATTTTTCCGCTGTCTCGTTTGCAATTACAAATCCAACAGAAACATGAAAACCCATCTGAGAACCCATACTGGTGAACGTCCGTACGAGTGCGAATATTGTGGAAAAGGTTTCACTGTGCGAAGCGTTATGATGAATCACGTTCGAGCAATCCACACCAAGGAACGCCCGTTCAAATGTGAAAAATGTGGCCAAGGTTTCCCGTCGACTCCGGCTCTTTACGTGCA
Organism: Neoseiulus californicus; assembly: GCA_028455905.1. Taxonomy (NCBI): domain Eukaryota; kingdom Metazoa; phylum Arthropoda; class Arachnida; order Mesostigmata; family Phytoseiidae; genus Neoseiulus; species Neoseiulus californicus. Next base: position 807,808 of record JAMQGS010000003.1, read on the forward strand.
CCGCAAGACTTGTCAGGGAGTTTCGAGCCCTATTTGAATACCGACACGCTCCGTTCACAATATCCATTAGGAAAGAGAGTCTTGAAGACAATCATCAACTTTGCTCAAGCAGCCATGACTGTGCTCATATATACTGTACGAACCCTATACGGCCCTCTCTCAGCTCAAATCATGAATCTGCGTCTCGAGTGGGATGTACATATTTTTGAAGATGTTTCAACCGCGATCTCGTCGGAGCTTCAGCTGTTTTGTTGTCACGTGTGACTCCAGATCCAACAGTTCCTAATGAGCCTCAGCTGCTGCCAATGGTCCGAGTTCCGCTTTTTTCGAATACCTTGCTTCCCCGAAACTCTCGCCATCAGGGTGTGAATTCGTGATTTTTGATTCGAGTTATTGAGTTTATGCCGCCGAAAAAGATACATCATTACGATGAATATTCCTTGTCTGTGTGTGCCTAGGTAGCTGATGAAGTGGTCCAGCATGATCGACTCAAGTCATGATCTCATATTCACTCGACGATTTCTCCTTCTGGGAAGTGGAGAATGACGGATGATCTCATTTTTGTGCTTACTCAGTTCATATTACCAATTTGTTCGATCCTTATTTGGAAAATAAATGCTAAGTTCCCTTTTTTCCTTAACTCCTTGATTCTCACTTGTTTCTCTCCTGCGACGTTCCCGTCATTCTGTGTTGAACTCGTTCCTCTTCCGCCATCTAGTATCTCTGCCCGCCGATCCTTTGAAGGAAGGACTCGGGAGGCATTCTCGACTTTTTCCCATGTGGCGCCCAAGTGGAACCCACAATTGCAGCTTTGATCGATATTTCGTTTTTCAGGAAGCCCGCACGATGCGTTGCAGCAGCAGATTAGTGACAAAATGCTACCGGTGACAACTTCGGCTGGCAATACCTCGGAGTTCCTGGCGCGCCTCGCTGACTCGAATTTTCAGTGTTCTCTCTGTGGCTACTTGTCCGCGAATTCATCGAACGTCATTCGCCACATTCGCGTGCACACAGGAGAGAAGCCTTTCGCGTGCTATGTTTGCGGAAAATCATTCTCCCAGAAAGGTGCCATGAAGAAGCACGAGAGGAGTCACTCGTAACCTATCATAGAGCTCAGTCCGGAAGGACGATTCGATTGACTTCCCGGCCGCTCTAGAGCAAGGGTTCTCATCAGATGTGAGTGATGACTGTGCCATTCGAGCGTTCACGGCCTACACTCGGGATCCATTTGCGTTGAAGACCGTTGCCGTGGTACCGTTGGAGCCATTGAAGAACGCAACCGACAAAGATTCCCGTATTCATACGGTATGCTGTGATCCGGGGAGTTTTCCCGATACTTTTGTTGTCCGATCCGATTCATTGACAGTCAGATTGTACAACCTCCCGAAAGTCGAACTGTCGGTTCGTCTGACTCAGTTCGAAACAGTCTCTTTGTTATAAACCAAGGTGCGGTGGGCCTCCACGCCCAGAAACCTCCTAGCTGTGGACAAGTGGACACACGAAAGAATTCATGAGATCTCATCCGCGCCGTCGCTACTCGAGGCAAAGATCTCGTTCTATGGGGAGTCGTGGATCGGCCATTCAATAGAGCAGTCGGGTTTGGAGCTTCAAGGAGCGACACATTTCTCATAGGTGTACGCAACACATGCTCCGCTGTTATTCGAATAAATGGTATATTCTGAATCGATCCTCCAGCCCCTGGGATGTCCGTGTCCTGACTGCGCATCCTTGTGGTATCAAGTTAAATTACGTACAGATCAGATTTGTGCTAATTTTGCTATTTCTTCCAGATCTCACGGAGTCCACATGAAAGACCTCGATCCGATATGGAATCCAAGTCGAACAGCGACTTGCTATCTGTGAAACTGGCACGAATAAAGCTCCTGGGAACCGCTGGCGATTGTCTGCGCCTTGATCATGACTGAGCAGAGTGCTTGCTAGATAACTATGATTGATGTTATTCCTCTCCATTTAAACTTTCATTCGAATTGCTCCCTCAGGGAATTCTCACCGACGCCGTGGAAGGCCAGGCCGAGATATCAATTTCCCGATCACTATCGATGAAAACCCAAGCATCCACTCGGAATCCCGCCGGATATTCCGTTGCACTCTGTGCTTATATTCCACTACAGTGAAAGGGAGCATGGAATCACATGTGCGGCGTCATACTGGAGAGAAGCCTTTCCAGTGCTCTGAATGTGGTCGAGCGTTCGCCCAGCGTGGCATATTATATCGTCACTATCGAGAGGTTCACCAGAACTTCAAGAGAAATAACATTCGCCTAGAGGAATACTGATAGAGATTCAGACGGGCTTCAAACATGATTAGTCGGCGGCCGAAACTGATTGCTTCGTCGGGTATTTACGACGGCGTTGTACCATAGCAAACGAGGAATTCTAGCTTCCAAAGAGGAAATGTATAAACAGTGTCAGAAGTGAAAGCTGGACACGCGGCATTAAGCGGGGTAATCTAGTCGAAACTCATCGTTACTCTGTTTTGTTCATTAACGCCGAGTATACTACTATATACAGCTCTCGGTTTCGTTCCAAGCGCCAAAAAATATTAATTTCGTCTTGCATGCTGCGCGCAGATCCATCAAGTTCTCTAATATTCCGATGGTCAGAATCGCTGAGCGAACATTGCTCACCCTATAATGACTCGAGCAGAGAATCTATCTCGTAGCCTAGAATGGATTGCGTCAACCAAAGATTTTATAAGCTATTCGGTGCATCTGAGTTTCTTAACCATGGACTGTCCGCTCTGTAGAAACTTCTAGTGGAAAGATAGCGCATAAACGAAGCTTGCATCGGTGATCAAGCATTCGAGAGAGCAAGCAATTGAGCGATCACTGTGAATACTATGACATCTGATTTAGAAGTGCTGGTGAAAACTGAGAATGTGTAAATAAATAATTCACGTTTGTGATGTTGCAACATCCACAGTCGACTGTTCTCGTGCACTCTTGCCGGAACTCATGAGATTGGTTCCGTTCGCCATGTCAATCCAAGCCTTCTCTGTGAATTCAGAACATCATACTAAAATGACTTTTCCTTCCAGAGGGAGAGAACTTCGGTGCAAGTTGGCGGCGTGGAACTTCCAAATGAGTTTGGTCTAAGTTATTACGGATCAGTTTGAAAACACTCCTTGTTGATCCTTTTCCTCCGTTGCAAAGCGCCCATTTTGGTTAATAAATGTGTTACTTTTGATTTCTCCTTCAAGTTCACCAATTTTATTTCTCTGATTTCTCGACCATCCCCGTGGGATACTCTTTTTCTCATTTACCTAAGAACTCTGTCTATTTGCTAACCATATTTTCCCTTTGAAGCTTTGGTTCTCTTCTGTCTCATTTGATCCTTATGATTATGATTCGTTGTGATCGCCGGTAACCTGAACGTTTAACTCAATCATTCCTCCCGATCATGCAGTGAGCTCATCATCATCTAATCCCGGATACTTCCGTGTTGAAGAAGGAAAAGGCCGAGTTCGCAAACCCAATCGGAAATACGAGATGTCCCCACACTTTCGCGTGGTTGATGCCGAGGAATCGGTCGACTCAATCCTGCCTTCGTTGGAAGAGGGGGAGCACTACACGTACGACCCGAACGCTCGGATGCACTCCTGTCGCTACTGTCCTTACACCTCTCCACAACGAGGCCACATGACCTGTCATGTCCGCACGCATACAGGAGAGAAGCCTTTCGAGTGCGCGATGTGCGGAAAGTCGTTCTCTCAGAAAAGTATCTTGACCCGTCATCTCAAGCTCACGCATAAGGTGCCGGGTGTTGGCAACGTCGCAGCCGTCACCTGGTATTCTTAGAAAATGTTCTCGATCAGATGATTAACAGATTCGACCGAGCGGACATACGAAACAACACGATTAATTTACTTCCTGAGACATCAATTCTAGTATTATATCCTGGTATTGATCGAGCGATCCCAATACTGAAGCTGATCACGTGACGAAGTTCTTTTAGACGCATGGTTGATAGATTGATTGATTGATGAATTGATTGGCAAGCTCGTGATGAATGTTTGATCGACTAGTAAGCCGATGGAGATGATTTTAATTTTTCGAGGTGCTGATTTTAGGTTTGGTTGTGTGAGAGAGCCGCGACGGTAGCCGGCTCTCCAAGCGTGGATTTGTTATGCGCTTTGTATTCCAAATCATGTATTACGACATTTATGTCACCTAAACACAGAACGAAACACAATCACATACCGGTAACATACGACTACACACACACAGACACAAACACACACACACCGGTGCAAATGGCTGGCATGAACTTGTCCCTCGGCACGGTTACACCCAATCCAAACGATCAAGTTAAGCAGACGAATACACGGAAGCCGCGAAGGATTTTATCCATCTCAATTTGAGTCAATTGTTGTGAAGTTCTTGGAGGAACAAAAAAGTCCACGACCTAATTTACATACGATAACAACGACGACAAACATATCCCGTTGACCACCTATGGAGTCCAGGTAGAAAGGCGATTCAGACTGACCGCGATCTGGATTGGTGCTTTAAATGAGCAGATGAATCAGGAATCGGAGGCGATACATTTACACGCGAGCAAGCAGAAACATATAGGGATCGAGCGAAAGCTCTACTCAACAGGGTCCAAGGAATCCCACATCGAAAAGATCGGACACCTTGTGGACAGTATGAATCCTTCGGGCATAGGGAGAGCGTGCAAGTCTGAGTATTCTATAACTAGTATTATGACTATTCATTTACATCTACAGAGTTATGAGAAGATTTATATTGAATTACCTCGATTTGGAAGCAGAAGCAGCATGAGCAGTGCAATACGAGAATCACATTTGGAGGTGGTGTTTCCAAACTACTTGTAATCGAGCGGTAACGCTATGCGGTTGTGGTAACAAAGCATTTCCTATTACACCCGACTTCACGAATGTCTTTGCAAGCTGACAGCAAGTCGGAGATTGGAACCGAGTTATGGTGCCGGTTCCCTCTCAGAACTTATGTATTATAACGAGCATTCTGAAGTAGTGCAATATCAGACGAAAACGTCTCCGCAGACGGCAATCGATCATTTCTCTGAGATCCTCATGCCCGCAAGGGCTGCAATATTATACCCACTACAACGGTGCGAATCGGTGCAATGTACGCGAAATGTACACGTTTACACGGGGCGAGAGAACGTTCTCGGAACGGGATTCCCCAACTACGATATTGCTCTTATCACACCCTAAGTATGTAATAAATTTGTCTGATCCACTAAATACTTGAATTCCTTCAATTTTTGAGCAGTGTGATGATCGGAGGGGAACTTTCGTTGACCTAGCAAGCGGAGCTCATCTCAATCAGTACATGGTATGTGATGGATGAGGAAGACCATATACTAATCGTTTCTTTTCTTGTAGACTTCGCTCCGATCGTGAGACGCCGGAATCGGTTCCATATCATTGGCAATGAAGTCATTCCAACACGGAAGTCGTGCTCGTTGAACACGAGAAGCGAATGAAACTCGTAGTGCCGGATCTGAATAAATCAAGGCGGATTCAGTTTCCACTGCTTGGCTCATCGAAGTCCCGTATTTTTCCCGATTGAAGGGCAGCCCAATCTGTTTCCCCACCCTCCTGTCCGGCATGCATTCATATGAAGGTACCTGCGATTCGGAAGGGGCTCTCGCACTTCCTTGAAAACCTTTATGCCTTGCTTGGAAGAAATGATCGCAGAAAACCGAAAATCTCGAACCGCTCATTGAATCTACTCAAATAGCTCGGACACCATGGATTCAGAGATATCCGTTCCCTTCTTGACTCTTCCCTCAAAAGCCCGTCTATCAGAAAGTGTTCCCCCACCCCAATGTGTGCTTCGATCAGGGGCTGTACGATCGTCCGTTTACAACAACACTGATTGTGAGTCACTGGCCTCGCGATTGCATGGCGCTGATTACGCTTTCGTTGTTTAACTGCATCCTTCTCGCCGCTCTGAGATCCCATTTTTTCCTCGAGGACCCATGCTTGTTCGGGACCTTCATGCTCAGGAGCAATGATCATTCCGGATAAACGCAACTCCCGCTGCAGTTGCGTGGATATTAGACTTGACTCCTCAACAGACTTCACAAGCATGGCGAAAGCATGGACGAGTTTGGAGACGGCGGTTCTCTCCCGACGCATGCTTGTACTTCCTTCCCGATTGTTTTATCTACGTTCAAGTCATACCCATTTCAAGTTTTTCGGTTTAATTTGATTCCGTTGGAGTTTCGTTTACTTATTTGGATTGTTTTTCTCTTATTCTGTTCCAGCTTCCCCGCTGATGGGTTCCATAGCTCCGTTTGTGGATAATTTTGATTATTTGGAGCCGAATCTGTTCTTCAGAAGCGAATCACATTACATGTGCTCGTTTTGTGTTTACCAAAGTGTGAATCGTCAGCATATGATGGACCACGTGAGAACCCACACCGGCGAGCGGCCCTTCCCGTGCATGCACTGCGGTTACAACTTCCGTCAAAGGAGCAAGCTTCAACGCCACATCCGCACCGTTCATAAAAATAGCGTTTGACGGTCTAGTAGATTAGAATCACAGTCGGCCCGCTTGGAAACCTGCAGGCTCAATCAAGGCCGATCGTTAGGATATTCGTTTGTTGAAAGATATTCATATATTTACGAAAAACCATGTTCGTCATGTGTGACGATCTGTTTTACCGAGTCTTCCCATCAACTTTTTCATGGGAGAAGGAGTCCCTCGTAAAGGCAGGCTCCAACCCGGGTCTGCCCCCCCTGCCCCCCTCGCAATCAATTTGTTTATGCTTTCGCTACGAGCTATGAACTGGTGCTAGGAAACGCATTTCAAACACATTACACCGAGACTGTCTTGCAATAAGCGAATGTACCATGGTCTCCAATGAACTTGTAGTCCATCGTCCAGCCAAAGGTAAACCAAAGATTTAGATGGAGATCCTTTACTTGTCTGCGTAGTGGTTGAGAATGAATGAAAGCTAGTCATCAGAAAAGGAAACAAGTCACTTATCCTAGGGAGATTAAGTCCGAAAGTTGGTTATACTACTTATTCCGCACCAGCGAAGGATTGTTTTGTCAGAATTTTGCGAGTGAAAGTAACCTGAATTGATCCGAGCGATTCCTTCGTATCTGGAGTCCTTCTGCTGACCTCAACCTGGAGGATTCGACGCGGAAATTTCATTGAAAATTCGACTGATACCAGTGTATTGATCAGGAGAAAAACGTGAGGAGTGAATAAAACCTTCATTTGAAACAACTAGATTCCTCGATTCGTAGCTAGTGCAGTCGCATAGCCGCTTGGGAGAATTCAGGGGTACGGGAGCCGACGGTAGAGTAGGGGCAATTGCCGAAGAATACACGTGTGCTTGAAGGACGAAAACTTATATGAACTCTTCTTGCAGACATCGTCAGGGACGCTGTAACGCTTGGAACGGCCTTGTCAACGATTCAGGATATTGTTTTCTTGAGATACATGTTCGTGATCTTGAAAAAATCCCCTTCCCACTTTTCTCGCCTTGCAAGTTGTCACCAGTCGCTTGCGCAACACTTCAGTGAAACCGCATCAAATATTTTGGAACGCCGCCTTGAGGATTTCACGTTTCTGTTGCAGAGCTGGCGTTTTCGTTGAACTTTCCGGCAGAGGCAAAGTTTATCACGATTGGCGATCAAACATACGTAGACGTCAGCCAATCATTCCGTTCACCGGCATGGAAGTTTTTCTTGCTCACCATAGACAAAACGCACGCGCTATGCCGACTGTGCCAGGGAATGTATAGATGCAATTTGGGTGTCAGCTGCAGCATAATGAACTTGCGGAAACACATTTACTCCTGTCATCCCGAGTACGCGAGTCTCGCATAGTGCCGGTATCGCGGGTTCCCATCATAGCCGCTAACGTATTCCCGTTATTTCATTCTCAAACACGCTGTTTTCGGGCGCCAAGCTTGCCGGGCACCTTTGAAAGCCCCGTCTTGATGTAAATGTGATTCACGACGGTTGAGATGCTGAACCGGGGAGTCGAACGTCAAGATGAGCTCAAAGTGACTTGTAGATATTTCTGTGCAATGTAAGATTTTACAATTTCATCTTGAGTCCAAACTATGGCTCCGTCTTGTGATGTCACCCCTATTACACTAGTTCAGATTCCTAACTTATTGGGTACCGTGTGTAAATTATTGTGTGATTGTTGAGCGAATCTTGCTCGCATGGGGGATGCGGAGCCACATCCGCGAAAGCTCACGTTGATCTTTTCGTGTACGAATATTCAGAGGCTCAATACCCGACGTTCCGGAATAAACGACAGGTTCAGTTATATGACCGATATCTCCAGCATTCCATATTTCGTATAGCATTGGTGTACGAGCCGTTCTTTGTGATGAGTCGAGGCGAACTTCTGAAAGACCGACACATTCTCATATGGATTTCTCATTTCAGCTCGGCAGCTCGTTGAATGTGGAAAGCTCCCATCTCGCGGAATTCTCACATGCTGTGTCTAACGTGGAATCTGAGTTTGAGTAAAACATCCTCTGTATTCATTGAGGACGATTTTCTTCTTGTTTAGAGCAGTGGTTCTCGAATTTTTCCAAGCCATGTCCCCCTGCACATAGCCTCTCCTAGACCAGACCTCATTTCCACCATGCACCTTTCTGGTCATCGCCATTCAGCCGTGGGGGTCCCACCGCATCGTTCCGGAAGGCACTGGTCGCATTATCGACCCATTCGACCCCCTCAAAGGTTCACTGATGCGAGACGCATTGATGCATTCGAGTACCGAAAAACTGAAAGGCTCCAGATCACTCGAGTTTGTCGATAGCGCTTGATTATTTCTCGTCATAACTGATCACTTCCCCTCTCATCCATGTAGGCATGGTGATCTTCTCGTACCCTGATGGCTCGAAACCCGAATCGAAAATCCTGATGCTGAACCGTAATTTGCTCTACCGGACTGGAGACAAGACGGAAGATCCATCAGTGCTTGGCGACGACGAGAAGCCCGCCCAGTACGTCATGTCTAAACGCGGCAATCCTTTGCTTGTTGTGGATAATTATCTCTATCGCAAGAACGGTCAAACCGGGAAGAATGGTCAGCAGTACTGGGTGTGCATCTCTCCGCAGTGCAGTGTGCGCACCAAAACTCTCAACGAAAAAGTCAACGTAAGTGGGATCGGGTGGAATCGCAGAACAATCGCCCCTGCGGATGAAGCAAGCCAGGAAGGAATAGAAACCGAAGGACTTGTGACTCTTCAGAAGTTCTTGATTGAGAAATTTTCATTTCAGAGCGTCATCGCTCGGCACAGTCATCCTCCCCAACCGAACTATGTTGACCAACTGAGAGCTGCCAGTGCTATGAAGATGGCCAGCATTTCACACGGGAACGACGCTGGTAGTTCATGGGAGGACGTGCTGGTCTCCAATCTTTCGGAAGATCTGGTCACCGCGGAGCTTCTTGAGTCAAAGAAGAATCGGACCAGGTTGACGCGCAGCTTGTCCAAATTAAACGGCGCGGAGGACGGCGACGATGATGACGACATCGAAGACATGTTATAACGACAGATGACGAGGTTCATAGATGATAATATTCACTGATTTCTAGAAAACCCACACGATATCTTTCCATACGACGGTAGACGATTACGAGGAATCTTCATGACAGACGTTAAAAGGCGTGCACTATCTGACAAACTTGCATTTTGCTTTGGAGTACTAGAGATTCTCGCTTTTGTCAGAGCTCCCGGAAAAGTGTTAGGGATTTAATTTGTTCGTTTTGGTGTTCGATATATAATTTTGATGGATAATTGTAGACTCCAGAGATTTGCGTGAGTACGTGAGAGGCTCCTGTCAGAGTCACTTCTTGGATAAAGTCCACCGGTAATGTTCCGGTCACCTTGAGAGAGACTCCGGTCGTAATATAGCACAGCAACGATACTACTCGAATTCCACTACAACATAGTGGTTGAATACCGAATTGCGGGAATCATGTTTGACGTGCTTAGATATCCGATCTCCCAAAGCTCCTCTATTGAATGCGCGTTGTTCGTTCTTGTAAAGATGGCCCTATGCGACGACGAACGCAATAAACTTGATCCCGTTCGAGAGTTTGTTTACTCCCTCGAATTCGACGACCAATGTCAACGAGAAGTATCCTGAGAATCCTTGGACTACTCTTCCCCTTTAGCATGTTCAGGGACTGGGGACGCTTCTACTCGGTGAAACCATGTCGAGTCATGATGCCGGTTAGCATCCAGCCGAGGGAGCGAATACCTGAGGAGAAGGTAGGGGGTAATCTGCTGTCCGGATGACGGAATACCTGATGTTATTTTCCTTCCAGATGCGTGTTCTGGCTTGTGAGACGAGTCTACAACGCACCGCTTGGCTCCTTATCTCGGATTTGCTTTCCGTGTCGAACGAAGAGATCCGTGTTAACTTCCCATAAACATTGAGAACAATCTCCGCCGATGCTTTCTGATTTGCTTCTCCTTGAGTTCAGTTCCTGCTCTTCGACTCATCCGATTGCGGTTGCAGGTGTCCTGGTTGCGGGCGCGATTTGCCCCTTGGAAGACGACCAATTGGAGGCGACAGGGGGCATTGAATATTTGAGAAGTCCCGTATGGGCTTGGTTCGTGCAGGAAAACCGATTCGCCCAATGTCGGATATGTTCGGTGCCCTACAGGATGTCACCCGGAATCGAAGTGATTCTCGCCAAACACGTACAACGTGCTCACAAAACCAGGCCGGACGACTTGGCTAGCTTCAGAATTCTCTACGAGGCTAAGTTGTTCAACTAGTTCTCCCAAATCTAGTGTTCTCTCTAGTGATTCGAAAATACTCCGAATGAAGATCGGTCGGTGGTAAGTCAGATCTGAAGAGGTATTTTGATCATTCAGCAATCATGTCGAGGCGGGAATTGCGGCGTCAGTCGTCATTGAGATCGACTCGAGCGTTGCATCGTTATTTATTTAGGGTACCGCGAAAACCTACTTATCAAGAATAGGTGTTCATAGATAAGGATGGAATGTAATATAGATGAAAACGGGTGATCAGAATTATCCAAATAAAGATGGAGAGAGAGAGAGGAAAAATCCCAAGAAGACAACGTGAGAGCATCTTCAATTGGCCCATCGGCGTTCCAAGGATACTTCTTCGGCGAATCTTGAACGGCGCAATCCTGACAGAGTTTTTTTTTCCAGGAACCGCGACCGTCGGGATCCGCCGTCGGCGGCAATGGCGCACGAGCTTTGGAGAAAGGAAACGGTCAATAAAACTCCTAGGTCAAGATAGAATGAACTGATAGGTTCGAAGTGAAGCTTGAACCCTGCTCTTCCCACCTCAGACGCTTTGGATCGCTATTTTCTGCCTTCTCGGAAACTTCGCGCCTTGCAAATATTCAGCAGCTGTTCTCCCCGAATATTTCAGAAAATCTTTCAGAACCGTTTGAAGTCGACTTGGACGAATACACGTGCCATACCTGCGACGTTCCGTTCGCGAATCGCTTGCAACTACTAACCCACAAACTAGAAGAACATCAATTGAAAAAAGGTAGGATTCGGATGTCATGCACCGACGGAGCTCGCTTCCTGACAGTAATCGGATTCAAACTCATTTCGAAAGCTTGCCATTTGAACTACATAACTTCCACCGATCATCTGCATTGCAGGTTCTTACGTCTGTCCTGAGTGCAAATATACGTCCGCGAGGAAACCCGACGTTCGACGGCATCTCCAAGTTCATTTGGGAAGCCCGGGCAATGGTTTCAAGTGTAGCGTATGCAACGGGGATTTCAAGAACTATCGTAGCTTATCATCCCACATCAAATGCGTCCACGGCTACAGCAATGTGCCCAATTTTGGTGAGTTTTCCTGGAGAGGATCTAGAGATTCTCTGCTGCCACCTCACAGCCTCCGCTGTGCCAGTATTTAGCTCTTCCGAACTCTCCAGTGAATATTCCTTGTTGGAAAGATTCGGCCGGTGCAATGCCATTGAAGCGCTAGCGCCTCAGACTGAAGCTCGATTTTCTGTTCACAGTTCCTATACCGCCAACGAGTTGGAATCGTCAAAACGACTAGTCATTTTGTATTAACACGAATCAACACCAAATCCACGTGACCGTATTAATATCCATACGATGGAAGAGGAATCCGCCCGGATGGGGCGGATGCGGTTTCAACATCATCAGATTGTTTTCAGTTTTGTTAGCCCCTTGGTGGGAGGATATATTTATTTGTTAGGAAATGCTTTCACAGATTTATCTGAGTTTGAAATGTCCGGTCCGGAAACTGTTCAACGGAACGTATATATGAATTTATATGTATATCCATATACAAACAAATATTTAAGAGAGAAGTGTAAATAAAATATTATTGTGAAACATCCGATGGAGTGCTGCTGCCTCCCCCCCCCTCCCTCCAATCCGTCATTTCTCGGCCGGAGATCTCCCTCGTGAAACAGTATCTAATGATGACCTTCTACTTCTAGGCGAGCTGGAGACCCTCCGAAAGATAAGAAGAATAGAGCCAAAACACATCTGGCACTTCGTTGATTACATACGACGTCTGCAAGGAAGTTCCTATTCTTGTGTGGTTTCAGACGCGGGGCATAGCTGATCTGTGTGACCAAAGAATAAATCGTCGTCCTCAATCGCCGTAACAATCATTGTCTTTCGGCCAGCGACAGGATGCTTGTCGAGCTTTTCAACCGAAATCCCTTCTCCAAACGGTTCCCCCTCTGATACATTCTTGGTGTCGTTCTGAGATGCGTGATTCCCTAATCCATATACTCTCCGCAATTTCAGATTCACCCTACGTTTGCCGTCGAGACGCGTATCGCTTCAGCTGCCCGTTCTGTGATTACAAGTGTCAGAGAAAATACGACCTGCACCGTCATATGCGAAAGCATACTGGAGACAAGCCCTATGGATGCACATATTGTAGCATGAAATACAGTCGTCTGGAACATCTCAAGACTCACATGAAAGCCAAGCATCTGTGCCAGAACACACACGTCACTCTCGAGTACTATCGTGACATTGGCGGACCAAGTATTCCTTGAGAATCATTCCTTGAGATACATAATTTACGGATGATCTTGATCTCAGTCAAGTTCGCAGGGTGTTATCCGGGTAGAGCGGTAATTGATCTCAGTCAGGGCAGGTTATCATGAGGGAGATACGGTTGTTTTGTAGAATTGCCGTACCACACTTGCCCCAACGGCCCCTCTGTACGTTGAACTGTATATTCTCGACCGATTGTTCTTTGAATAAACTACGAGTCCTTGTCGGCTGCTCCCAGGTGCCCGTGTGACTCGTGGAACAATATTGAGGTTCACATAGTTCCCGTGTGTCTTGATGAGCAATGCAGCTGACAAAAGACGAATACGTGAGCTGAAGGAAGCTCTCGAGGGTCGGTCTAGGTGCTCTCTCACACATTTTATTCTTTCAGATGTGACACAACAACAAGGGAAGCCAGCAGAATCAGCTCGGGCGAGGCGACTTATCTGGTATTCCTGCCAGACATGCAGGATATTTCGACTTCCTAAGGATAGAATAAATGATCTCTGAGAGTGATGTGCCGTTTCTCCTCATCCCTCCTGGGAAATTTCGAGCGACGGGAAGGAGCGATTGATATCCCCGTCATAGGGCATGTAGGCAATCGGGCTTCGTACTGATTTTGATTTTTTCACTCATCGGCCTCACCTTCCAGCTCTGGTGGAAATCTCTCGCCTTTTGGAATCCAGCCCCTACAATCTCCAAATTCCGGAAAACCATGTCAACCCGCTCTACCCGTCAACGAACCTAGGATATCATCAAACTCAGAGACCAATGTCTTACATAGTCCAGTCCGTGAACACCGTACCAGAGAAGCCCTACGCCTGCACACACTGCACGAAAACTTTCAGCAATCGCAATAACCTTAAATACCATATGAGTACTCATATAGGCGGCAAACCCTACAAATGCAAGAGCTGCGAGTACCGCACGGCATATCCTAGTGGGATTTATCAGCACAACAAAGTGTGTCCGGGGAGACGGCTCGAACAGCGGTTCCGCTGATTTTTGGGGGAGCTTAGCGTTGATGCAAAACGGGGTTGAATCTGTCACGTTTTGATTTCATCCCGGTTGGAGAATCCGTCGGCTTGCACAACAGCATTGACGATAGTGTCACAATTTTCGTTTGGTTATTCTGCTGTTCTGGGAGCAGTGGACTCATTGTGCAATGTAGAATTTTGAATGAGAGTATAGAGGGATGACGAACAAACAGCAAAAGACAGCTTCGAGCAGCTTCCAAACATCTCGGATTCCCTCTTGCCAAATATTTTTCTTCAACTCCAAATTAAACTCTAAGGAATCACCTTCCCGGAGAGCACCCAACACCAGATGGCTCCGAGGAGGCTCAAGGGAGACGTTCTGTTCGTCATCATATGAAACACAGCTTCAGTCAGCTTTGAGTCAGCAGCTAAGCAGAGGGGATCAACACTCAAATCTCAATAAATAGTTCCTATGGGAAGGTTCCCAGCTCGACACAGCCAGAACAGTGTTATGAAGACAGAGCTCTTTGTACAAAGATCAGGAAGCTCCCTGTCAAGTGTTTTCTCGATTTTCGGGGAGGTGGGAGGGCGCGAGAGCTCACTAGGGCCTCCTACTCCCCGATACCTGCCGTTTGCTGAGATCAAATCTCAATCTTCTGGGAGGATACATAATCAAGGGCTCTGTGAGAGCTTCTCAGTTTACCACCGTTTTTTTCACGCTCCCGAGTTTGAACGGCTCAAAGTGAGGCTTTCGGATTCCTAACCTTTCAACGCTGTCCGGTTATGAGAGCGCAATCCGAAGAAATGGTCGCGGACGGAGATCGAAGCGTGCATTTATAGCCGTCTCAACATGTACCTACCAGCTCGAGTTTCTCTATCCTGTTTAAGGAGCTCAGGCTTTCGAACTGGTCTCGATTTCCATTGGAGCTCGAGAGCTCCGCAAGAATTGAGGAGTGTGTAACCAGCAAATATTTGTAGCATTTATCTGTCGGGGAACCAATCCGAAATCGTTCATTTCTCTCTCGTCTCCTCGAAAGTGACCTTAGTTGACTCCCTTTTCCACACGTTGACCATGATTACGTCATGGCTTCATGGCTCTGCACACGGAATGTATTCTTTAGATACTATACGTTAGATTAAGACAAACAATGATCTCACTGGAACGTGGTTATTATTGTTAATTCTGATGTGTATCGGGAAGTTTTTTTCTGAAACGTACTCAGGAGGCTCGGTCCGATGGGAACTGCGATCGTCATGTTAGAGCGGGGAGACCCAGATTGAGTTGTGCGTCATCTTCCGAATTCGCGGATCGGAAGCCCCGGCCGAATGCCATGATCGTGTCCGTCAATGCTCGGCTTGGGAGCCTGTTCGTAATTCCGGACGCAGTTGATGTAGGACCAAGATTACAGCGAGGCTACACGAGCAAAGATTTCACACGCCATGATCTGTTCGAGACCGTTCGGTGAAATACAATACAAGTTCGAAATTCTCGATCGATTCGTCTTTTTTTCGATTTCTGCGCCTCCAGAAAATCTCGCTCGGGACGCCCCTACATGAGGCCTTGGTTGGCATGACTTGGTTGATTTATTGCGTTTCCCCTAATTTTTCATTATCTTCTTACAGATCCCGAGGTCAGATCAGTTAGCATTCCTCTCATAGAACTTCGAAGTTCGCAGAGAAGCACCGAGGATGGATCCATTGAATCGAATAAAAATTTCAGAGAAGGCACAAGTTAGCTTATCCTATTTTCGGAGACCGAGTGAAACTTCTACTAACAGATGGATGTTAAACCTGACGAGTGCAATTTTACGTTGATGCAATAACATCGTGCCGTAACCGCCCTATGGGACAACACCGTGTGATATTATTGCTGTGCCATCCCCGAATCGAGAAAGCCTAATCGTCTAACCAAAGAGGGTGAGTGTTCTGCACGCTGGATTATGATCATTGGATCCTTGAGATGGACTTTTTCATGCCGCCCCCTCCTCCTTGAATCATTGGGCGTTTTTCCAGTGTTCAACAGAACTTGTTACCATTACAGAGCAGGATCTCATGAAGGAGCTAGAAGATAAGGTCAGGGAGTTCACAGAGAACCTCCCATCGTCATTGGAACCGATTCCTCTCCCGTCACCTGCTCAGCCGATTCCCCTTCCTCCTCTCATCGATTTCGATCTCGACATTCCTCTACAAAATCTTGATGAGATGGAACCCGCGCCAGCGGAAACGAGCACGATAAGTGATACCAGGTCACTCGTAGCGACTAGTCTAGCAAATGACGATGTTCCTATTCTTCCTTCTTGTTCGTGGAATCCGTCGACATCTGAAGCTGAAGTTGAATCACTCCCGGGCGCCATGAACGCACAGCAACAAGCCCTGGCTCAAAGTGTCCTCCCTTCTGATTTGGGTAAAACTATCTGCGAATATTGCCAGAAAGACTTCGTCTATCCGGCGCGTCTCCTACGCCATAGGAGAATCCATACCGGTGAAAGGCCATACAAGTGTGAATTCTGTCCGAAATGCTTCACTCAGAAGATCCATCTGAAGCTGCACACGAGAACCCACACGGGCGAGAAACCTTTCAAATGTTGTCAATGTCCATATGCGGCGAGCGACATGTCTTCCTTGAAAAAACATGCTTCGAAGCACGCTCAGAAAGCTCCGTGTGCAAATCCATAGCGGAAATTCGGGGTCATGCTAGTCCAAATTGATTGTTAAACATTTCTTCCCTTCGGGTATACTATTTATAGTAGTTGTACTTTGATGTCCTCGTCGTTGGTTAATAAATATAACTGATTATATCGTTGGTTCGAAGCACAACCAGCTCAATTCCCCTAGTTTTTCGTTTTCCGCCGGCCTTATGCTGGATTTGACGCCGATACGGTCGAAATCAGGACCATCTAACAGGACATTTTCTTGCAGGAGATACACGCGCGGACCGTTCCAGCATCCGAACATGGTCTTCGTCTGCTTGTGAAGGAATCTCATGCATTGGAGTGTCATCTTCATGTTTTTCTATAAATTCGCAAGCATTTTGCGGTCCGATACACGGCATGGTTCTTTCATAAAAGCACAGTCATCGACTTCGATGATCGTATTGTGGTGGGAATGCTCACCATGAGTTAACCAATGTGAACGATCGGGTGGTGGTCTTCGAATTTCCGTGGACGGTGGCGGCGAGCGAAAAAGATAGGAGAGCGAATAATTCGAACAGATCAAACTCCTGAGTACTGAAAACAGCAATCTTACAGCAACAAGGTCACTGTATGATCTCGGAGATCCTACGTCTGCGGAAGAAGAAGATGATCCGGATGAAGCTCAGGAAGCGTCCTGTTCATCCGCTAGACCAAGGAGATCTACCCGTCAGCTAAAAACTCTCTTGCTGTCGTCATCAGATACAGAGGAAGACAATGTTCAAGAATATCAATGCGACAAATGCTGTTTTCGAACCTGCAAGAGGAGTGAAATGCGCGAACACGACCTCGAGCATGAGAAGCCCTACCAGTGCCACATTTGCGGTGTGCGTCTCAAAAAACAGACGTTCCTCAACCAGCATCTTACGATCCATACGGGCGAACGCAACTACAAGTGCGAAGTATGCGGGCTCGCATTTCGAACATCGAGCAATCTGAAGGGACACATGGAAGTTCACAATGATACGAAAAAGTTCAAATGCAACCGCTGTGAAGCTACGTTCGCTCAGGAGAGATACCTGAAGAAACACATGAAGACCCATTCGACCTCGAAGCCCTTTTCTTGCATAGTCTGCGCGTACAGGGCGCGAACGAGTTATGATCTTAAAGAGCACATGTGGGTCCATTCGTCGGTCAAGCCCCACAAGTGCTCGAAATGCGACGCAAGTTTCAGCCGACGAAACTACCTCGAGAACCATATCTCTAAGAACCATTGAGCGTTTCATATTGAGTGTATGGATCCCGAGTCTTAATTAGGTTTCGGGTTTCGTTTGCGTTCGAGTGTATGTGTGTGTAGGGGAGCGTGATCGTGAGCGTCACAAAGTTCAGTCATCGTCGTCTTTGTTTCGTGGTCCGTCACGTTAAGATGAGTGCACATGATGGAACAATTGAATCCGGATGAATGAATTTGGGGGAGCGATTCAGGTTGGATGAATGCATTGTTTGGGGTCATCGCATCTTTCTGGTTCAGACGACTGCTCTTCTAGCGGGAATCTCGCTCGAATAGTCTTGGATCTGGCAGGCCATTTGAAATGCCTCGACTCAAGGAATGAATGCGCTTAGCCGATGATGTTGTCTTGGTTCCGGGAGCGGAGAAGTACATCTTCTGACGATCTGTATTCCCGTTCCGATTGTTTTCCTTCGCTTCACAAGCCTAACGCAGCATATTCACCAATCCCAATGTACATCGATTCCGGCCGAGCATTAAGGGCCACTGGAGGCATTTTCGTGCCAAATTTTTGATACCTGAAGCTGTGTGCTTCCGTGCCAACACCTGCGTCTGAATGTTCTGTTGTACCCAGTCGGTAACATGTTTAATAAATGCTCATGCGTGTTGTGCGAAGCCATAGCAATGCTCCGGAATGATTCGTTGAAACTCAAGGCAAGTAGGGCGGAATAGCAACCTCGCTTTCCTCTGTCCTGATGCCGTTCGGGCTGGAGTCACTAACCCTTGGGAACGGAAAGCTCGCATACGGGGAATGCTAAGGCAACTCTAGCAGATCAGCGTTTTTCAGAAAACTTCGATCGAATTATCGATGCTCAAAACGAGATTTCTGACGTTTCAATTCGATACTCTGGTGATACAATGCAACCAGGGGATCCATCGCCTCTTGGGTCTGAATACCGCGCTTATCACTCGAATGGTAAGGAGCGAGTGTTTTCACATAAGGAGTTCCTCGACAGCTTTGGTTGACTCCCCTTCCCTCTTGAGTGATTCTGTTTCCTCGGTGAAGGATTAACATCGTTGGTGCAGGGAGCCAGATATTTCGGTGCCGGGTTTTGCGTGCAGTAAAACATACACTATTTCGACAGGCGCAGACCAAGTACCCGTTCTCTCGGAATCATGTTTGGCTGTTGGCGCAGTTACTTATCCTGCAAAAGAATTAGATTCGAGATCTTCCGTCTTCACCGAGCCTTTCGCGTGCAAACAGTGCAATCTGTCGTTCCACCGTAAATTCTCGGTGAATTATCACATCCAGAAAAATCATCCAGGAACCCAACTCATATGAGGCACTGATCAGGAGTCGTGTAGCAACCCGATAACTCAGAACTTGGTGTGCATTTCTCTGAGACCGTGCAAATTCTCAGTTTTGTCGATAAAAGATTATTAGGACTTATAACCCCTTGCTTACATACTCGCATACATCCTACCTCATGAATGAATGATCACCCGCGTCCGAGCTTGATACCCCCTTGCGCACCGTAGAATTCCTTGTTCTTGTTGAAAGCCCGGAGAATAAAGACCAGATCGCTAATTATTCTTATAGCCCGATTTCGGGAGCGTGTCTTTGCTGTCATGGATCCCATTCAGAACGAATGTGTGTGAATGATTGATTCCTTTTTTCAGTCGTTTGATTTGCTGTATATTATGTTGATCGAGAGAATGTGTAGGAGTCACTTTCGTATTTCTGATTTTGCTAGCTCGTACTCGGAATGCCGCTTCTTTCCATAGAATCTCCTCGCCTGAGGACAGATGCGTCTTATCGTTTCTCAGACTAGAGAGCATTCAGAGAGGGTCCTCGATTCTCACTTCTCTTGCACCGATTCCAGACTAATTTCACTAAAACTTTGATTGTCCTTATAGAAATGATGAAAGAAAATATGTGTTTTGGTCAATTCGGAGATGCGAATGCGAATATCATCGAAAATCTGCCCCAGAACCCACAGAATGGCGCTCGCAGAGAGAAGAGATTCTCCTGCAGATTCTGCGAATACACTTCAGCGAATGGCTCACATGTCAAGAGGCACGAGCTCCGTCACACTGGTGCGTTTGTCTGCATGTTCCTTGGGATTCGTTTCCGAGCTTAGAATCATTTTACAACCCAATTAGCACGAAAGATCAGCTTATGTTAGCTAAACACCAAAAATTTGTTTCGGGCTTGCAGGGAGAGAACCACACTATTGCCGGTATTGTGGGAAAGCTATCGCCAGGAAAGACGATCTCAAAAGGCATGAGCGAACCCACGAGCGAAAATTCACCTGTCCAATGTGCACCTGTGGCTACGACACTCAGGAGCTGTTGTTTGATCATCTCTTAGTTCGTCATAAAGTCTTCCAGAATTCGAAGCGCTGATACATGACGAGTTAGCAATGACCAATCTTGATCTCCCTCCCAGTCGAGAATTGAATTTCGCTGGAAGCTGGAATTATGCCTTTATCGCTTTCATTTGCAACATCAGTCCGGAGTTCTCTATTTTTGTAATAAATCGATTCCGATTGGTGGATCACGCCAAGGATTGAGTTTCCTTTTTTCGCATGCGTTTTCAATCCAAATGCATCTTCGCTTATTCTTTGCTTCCCCGGCTTATCAGCACCGATTCGCTCAGTTTTGGATAATTTTTCTTGACATTTCAACTATCTTTTCCCAATAATCTGATTCTGCCCAACATCCCGAATTAATTCCAGCGAGATCCTCATTGTCGGGATAGATAGATCATGTCATTCAACTCGGCTGCTTTACTGCCAGCACGAGCGCTGTGCGGGGATTTCCAAATTTTGAGGTCATCATGGAGGCTCTCTCTCATGATGCGTTTCCGTGGGGTAATCACCTAGCTAGAGATCGTCGGTTTGATTCGGAGTGCTATCCTTGGCCGGGATCACTGACCGTAATCTCACTCCAAACGCTAGTTCTGAAGAGCTCTGAAGGGCGGTGGTTTTCGTCTGCTCTCAGCCATCACAGAATGCGACCGGTAATGGTTCCTCCCTGAGCAACAGGAACGGTGGCGTTCTCCTCCAGCTTCGGGGGTCAAGCTTCGTTCCTCTTACGAATTCCTTCAACGTGGGTATCGTCAGTGACAACCGGCAGTCGCTAGCAAAGAACTTTCCATGGAACAAGGCTTTACGAACTTTGATTGATTGGCTTTTGATAAGATATTGGGATCAGCGAGACTTATTCGGACTTTCCTTTTCAGGACTCACTTCGCCGAATCAGTTTTGAGGATAGATTGAATTAGAGAAATCGACAGCCTGGAGCATGACAAAAATATTCTGAAAATAAAACTGGGTGCATGTCATGATTTCGCATCAGAATGTAGGTATTGCTCTGGTCATTAGGCATATGAACAGGCGAGGCACCCTAGGGCAATGGTTCTTAAACTCGCCCCGCCCGTCGACGTCCTGGCGGTCGACAATTCACCCCTAGGTATCCATACTGAGCAATTTGAGAACTGTCAGGGTCAGACTCACTTCAGGCAGACCTCCTCAATACTAAGGCTGAGGCTACGGCTCAAAGAAACTCCGACACAATCGCACGCAAGATCATCGGAGCTCCGGGGGTCGGCCATCAACTTCCAGGGGTCCATACCGACCACTTTGAGAATCACTGTCCTAAAGAAGTTTATTTAGAAACTGGGTAAAGAAATTTGAGAGAGCTCCCCGGAGGAGCAGGCCCATGGAAGTTTGCGGGCGATTCTGCGTTGGAGAAAAACTAAAGCTCATTCGCTTCCAACCAGATCTCCGGCGAATAGTTCTGAGAACCGAGGAAGTGGATGACGATGAGGACGATGATGACTTCGACTTCGTCGGCTCAAAGTCTGGAAAGAACAATCGCAAGCAGAAGAATGTGAAGTATTTTTGCCCCATCTGCAACTACAAGAGTCGCTATGGCTCGAATATGAGACGCCACATTCGTTCGCATACAGGTGAGACGATACTTCCAGGAGAAGCCGTTGATCTACGTCGGAGGAATCGGGATCTGATGTCGGGACTCTAACTGAGTGTCGTGACGAGTCCATTGGGTCAAAAACATTCTGTTTCCAGGCGAAAAACCGTACACGTGCCGCTACTGTGGCAAACGTCTGAAGCAGCATCTCAAACGACACGAGATGGCCTGTTCTCTGACAATGGCCATGGCAAAAGAGCTCGAAGACGAGAGAATCGGCTTCCAGGGCGATTCAGTCACGAATCTCATGTGAGCTCAGTCGGCCTTATCCTTTCAACGGGCACGATCCATCGCAAAAATCTTCAACATTGGGAGGAGCGATTCTTGGACGATTCCGCGACGAAGTTTCTTTGGTGGAGTTCAGCCTGACGCCGATAAGATTACCATGAGGGTCAGGGAGCGGCAGAGTGCTCCCTGCAGAACAGACTTCCTAGTCATGCATGGGTCTAGTGGTTAGTCGATTAGGCAATCAACCGAATTATTCCTTAAGAACAATATTCCAAGAGGTTCCGATGTGAGTCTCGTATGATCTCATCACTGTTCGGTGTGACTTGATGTGAAGTGAGAAGAGAAGCGAAAGTCAAGAATGAAAAGGAGGAGAATTATGAGATTTGTAGCGGATCCGATAGCACTGGTCAACGAATTGATGATTATAATAAACATGATGATCACATTAGAATCAATAAAACGAAGCGCAATCGTTTGCTTTTGTCGACAGTGTCCGCCTTCTCCACTTACATCGCCCGGAATACCTCACATCGTACCCCCATGGCTGAGTTCTTCCCGCGGGCTCCCCACCCCTTGAAGAACGTAGCGCATTCTACCTGCATGAGAGAGAACATGCTCTAGATCGCCTCTGCTAGCCTGAACTTACCTTGACCTTTGTTTTTCAGAAATAGCCGGAGAGAGTTGATTTCGTCGTCGCACCCCGAGCAAGAAATCTGTCAGCGACTCATTGGATGAATAAAAAGAGTTATTGTCTTGAGAGAATTACGTCGGATGATCGTTACACACGTCACTTACTGGATACTACATGCCCGGGCTTAAGAACGTCGTATTTCACTTCTAGCGGAACGCACAGGCGTTCTCACTGACGCACAGGAAGAGCTCCACTCCGAGAACCATCAAGATGCATTCCATCTCCAGGCGGCTGTATCAACCCTCAATTCGGCCCGGTTCTATCCATGTAGTTTCTGCAACTATTCTACAATCTACAAGGATACACTCGTGAAGCACGAGCGAACACATACAGGAGATAAGCCCTTCCGATGCTCTTTATGCGGATATGCCGCTAGTCAACGGAATAACGTGCGGATTCACGCCGCGCGAAAGCATGGGAGATTAGATTGTGTTTATGACGAACGGAAGGTCACGAAGACCTTTTGACTATGCATTCTAGGACTAGCTGAAGCTCAGGC
The DNA here is from genome assembly GCA_028455905.1 of Neoseiulus californicus. Classification (NCBI taxonomy): domain Eukaryota; kingdom Metazoa; phylum Arthropoda; class Arachnida; order Mesostigmata; family Phytoseiidae; genus Neoseiulus; species Neoseiulus californicus. The sequence continues at coordinate 831,090 of JAMQGS010000003.1, forward strand.
TCCTGACGATTCGCTAATGGATCCGTCGGCATGATTGTTCATAAGCTGTTGAGAACAAACTCCTCTTATATGTACACCAGTTAGAAACTCCAAACCGAAGTCTCTCAATGATATGTTTCATAATCCTAATAGTGGAGTGTATTTGGGCGAAAACATTCCTACGTGGATCAGCCATAAGCTCCTGAAACCCAGATGGACCACATCGTACTCGCGATAGTGGTCTTTTCCTAGTCATCCCGTGCCTGCGGACGAGCTCGCGACACTGATCTCAAGATTGTTGGAAACACTGTTTGGACTATAAACCCGTTTTGCTCAACTATAGGTGGAGCTGAATCATAAATCGGAAAACAATGTTGAAACAGCAGGTTTGATACCGGTCAAAAGTCGCGAGACTCCACGGGGAGAAATCCCCCATTGCCACCGGAACGCTCTCAAGAACCATTCTAACGGCTCTCTTCTTGCAGGAGCAACGATTACGAGGAGCTTCATTCCGGGAGTCGGCTCAAGGAACCTATCCCAAGTGGAGCGATTCGCGGATGATGAACTGTCCCTACCGAATAAACTTTTTCTCGAGGGAACGAGATATGCCATCAGCTCTAGCTTCTCAGACGGGAGGCTACTCCGTAGTTGGGGTCGGGGGCAGAGTTGCAGATTGTGACTCGGGTTTTGATGCCGTTTGCTGATATCGATTGCAGATCCAGTCAAGACTCATCGCGACCCTTCCATCGGTCATCGATGTGCATACTGCATGAAGCTTTACGCTACGCGGAGGATTCTGGAAATACACATCAACACAGTTCATTTGAAGCAGCGACCTTACCCATGCTGCATCTGTCATCAAACATTCACACAGCGGGGCACCTTGAATCGTCATCTACGCATCCATACCGGGGAGCGATTCGAATGCGTGGATTGCGGCAGATCATATACCCAGAAGTTCGGTTTGCATATGCACCGGATGCGCGGACTCTGCCCTGGCCGAAATGGCTGAAATTTCTGGATGAGATTCGGCCGCACCGCCTTGGAACTCCCGAGAGCGGCCATCGCCTCTTGGGATCATTTACCGACTCGATGAAGCTGATGTGCCACAGGTCGTAGGCATTTACAAAGTATTCGATATTGTGTACTTCGTCGTACCTAATCGCATCCAGAGAACGAGCTGAATGTATACTGAGTGTCAGTACTGTCACATAGACTACGAGATTCGCACCTGGAACTCGGAAGAGAGAGTTTCAATTCAATGTCTGGGAATCATTTCTGTGGGGAGAATTGTGCTGAAGACTACTTATCGAGAAGTTTTCGTGATCTCCGATGAGATGCGTGAGGATTTCGGTGCCTTTAACGTCAAACCGTTAGGGCTCCTCGAGGGATCTCAGAAACGGCTCCCGCCACGAGAGGGTACCGAGGTAACCGAGGTACGACCAGCGCCCTAACAAGAACCCAGCCCTCACACTTCTAGTGATCTCATGCCGTGCAATGTTTTGTGTCGACGAATATAACCAAAGTAGAAACTTAGCCGCCTCGGTAGGCCTAATGACGTGTTGATATTTATACATGTATCCGCATCCGACCTTCCGTCGTTGATCAGCATTTAAAGTGAGAGAAGCATAATCTAGTCTACATTTGTGTATTTCTGAGATGATATCACATTCAACGAAGACAATGAAAGACTGAGGTCGCATCCATACTGGACGGATTCTGGCGGAAGCTTCTCTGTAGTGAATTAGGCTACCGGAAGGATATCTGTTCAGAATGCGCAGTCCAGTGAATTTCAAGTTCCGGAGGCGGGAACGTCAGCAACATGGATAACATGGTTCTGAAAAATAAATTCTTGGAGTTTCCGGATAAGTTGAAGTATAAATGACTGCTCGAGCTTATCGTTCAGCATGGTCGGTAGTCATAAGTTCATCGGTCAAACGATCTAGTTTGGCTCCACATGGCACTTGAACACAGCAAAATGGAGGAGAGGTTTTCCGACTTTTTGTTCGTTAGCCCGATATTTCCGTGGAGTACAATCTTCACGGCTCCATGTTTATTTCTCTTTGAATCGAATAAAGTCATCCGCCTGCCTCGTTTGGGCCACTGCTGCTTGTTCAGTTGTTCAGTTTTTTTTCTCCCTACCCGCTCCCAACTAATTTTAAGACGGCTCATTAATTTGTCCTTGTCGCAAAGCGGTTATGGTGCACGTTTTTAACTTGATAGATCTGTTTGGTTGTTTTTTTTTCTCCTGATGTCACAACACAAGCACTCTTTCTCCATACAGTGAGTCTGCTGAATTTGAAGCTTCTGGAATCGTCCGGCCTTCTCGACCCGCAAAGTTCGAGTTTTTCAGCGTCAGGGAACGAAGGCGAGGGCCAGCACTTCCTCCGGAACGGCAACAAAGGCTTTTACCATTGTCTTCACTGCGAGTACAAAACTCTGTGCAGGTGAGAATCGTGTCTCCCTGTAGCTGGAGTGGGATTATCGAAGAACTTCGGAGACAGAATACAGTGATCGGTATTGCTCGCGGTCGTTTTAGTTCCATAAGACCCAGAATATGCGAAAACTACGCTGCAGGCCGTACATTCAGGAATGAAATTTCCATATTCCTCTTGCAGGTCTCACATGGTCGACCACGTTCGAACCCACACAGGATCGCGACCATATAAGTGCTATGTGTGCGGCAGAGGTTTCACCCAGAAAAGTCCTCTCAATGTCCATTTGAGACGAGTCCACGGTGAAACGTTGTGATTTCAGATAACGACTCCGATCGCTTCGTGCACACGTCAAGAATCTCAATCATCATTGTCAAGAGAATTCCGCACGGGTTTCTGCGTCAACCAAGGTTGTGGTAACGGTTTAGGTGATAAGATGTGATCGGCGTTAACTGTCAGTCGAGAACAGAGCTCTCCCTCCCTACTCCAATTCAATCGTTCGGACCCACTCGAGATTCCACTCTTTATCTGAATACTCCGATTGTCTATACTCGTTGCTGGGTGGGATCGCTCCATGGACCGACGATACAGGCGTTGCAAACCACGAAGAACGAAGCCGAGATTTCCGTATCATAGGATCGGAGCGCCCACACTCTGAGCGCGAACCCGGCGTCGATTCCAATCTCAGCCGCGAGGCCGAAGCACAAAAATCATACCAGGGCGTGCTTTCACCGGGCTTCGGACTGAGACTCATCTCAGATCCTCCGAACTTTGAAGGTTTGCAAAACACTGAACAAAGCTCTGTTCCTCCCAAATTCGTCTGACAGTGCGCCACGAGCCGCAGTTGTGATGTTAACTAGAATCCTCGATGACGTTCGTATCAGCCGTAATAGAGATATGAGAAGCACTCTTTCGACCTTGCGGAAGTCATCATCTTTCAATCTGTGAATGCACTCAGTATTAAGTAGTATATAACACGCTATCCTCATCGATTCAATCCCTCGAATGTTCGGGAAGCAATTATCATCAATATCTATATACATATTTAAATCCGATGAATATACGTATAAAATACTTCATATATACACCTGTACGCACGAAGTTTGTCGAACCAGCGATTTCGACGGTGTGATCAGAGCAACAGCCACATGTTGTACACCTTACGGATGTTTTATGGTCTCTTCCGAACTTTCAATTCGATCCTCGCGGTTTGATGCGAGTCAGAACTCTCAGGAACTTTCTGGTTGTTCCTCCGATGACAAATATGTGGACGAGACTGTTATCCAGAAGAAACAAAACTCAACTCGCATCTGAGAGGCTTTTCGCGCCACAGAAGCAGTATTTTTTGTTAGGAAGTCGCTGTAATTTATATGAGAAGGCGCTGGATCAATGAAAGTTGTTGTTCCCAATGATCTGCTTCGAAGAAGTCATCGCTATGAAGGACATGTTCCACCACTTGCAATAAACGAGCACAGCGTCTCGTCAAGCGGTCATTGAATTCAGGCCTCGAGGTCTCGTTTCAGCGCGACTTTGGTCATTTTGAGGACGAATCGAGTCTCGTCCAATCATGCGATGGCAAGACTCGGTGTGTTTTCTTGACAGACTTGCTCTGACGAAACTTTTCCCGTCGGAGCATTCCGGTGGAGAAGACTTTGATGAGTGATTGACGTCGACAATGCGATCAACGCGGTAAGCGACAGCCCACCACGGTATGGTCTGCACTGAAGAGCGGCACAGCTCTGATTGTTCCTACGAGTATGCGCGTTAGAGTCTCGATCGCATACATAGTTTGTTCCGCGCGCGGGGAGTGAAATTCGGAACTGTTGAATAATGATTACTGTAAAGCGAAGGTTCCGAACCGCCTTGATATCGACTTTCGCTTCCCCGTTATAGACTTAACAAGAAAGGGGGAAGCACTCTATCGTACCCTGCGGGCGAACCACTAGTATAGAGGATAATGTGCAATACTTGTACACAGATCGACTCTCTTTAGAACTCAAGGTGTCACAACGCATTCCATGTAAGGTTCCCTTGTAATGCAGCAGCGTTTCCGCTCAACGTCGGAACGAGCGAAACAAGGGTACGATGCAAATATGATTATTATTGTACACTTCTGCAATCTGTTGCAATGACCGTGATCTAAACACGAACTTCTGTGATGTTTATGGCGTTTCCCAGTATTTCTATAGTGGTTGAGTTTTACAAACACACGTAGAGCGTAGAGATCCACTCATTCAAAGCTATTTCCGGTGAACGGTGGCAAATTTTTCGCGGTTGAAGACCTTCATGAGCAATAAACTCTTGTAAATTCATGACGAGACGGGAATTCCCTTCCGAGCTCCCCTGAGTTGCCGCGTGTATATCATCGATTTCTGTCGTCTTCTTCGGAACCTCAGAACACATCTAACGTGATTTTTCTTCCAGTTTTGGGATTGAGAAGACACCCGAGTGCAGGACGAGCTCGACAACCTGCATTGTCGGCGAACAGCAGTTCGACCGCCCCAGAAGAGTTATTTTGTGAATAAATCTCTGCTTCGTCGATCGATCTCGAAGCCTAGATTGACGCGCTTGATCCTGATTCTCTTGAAACGAGTATTAGAAATCGGTCTCTCCGTTCGATGTCTCCCTGAAGGCATAAGTTTGATGGATTTCCCCAATGACATAAGTTGGGGTATCCATTCGTTCAACATCGATTTGGCGTTACAGGTGCGTTATTCGGATTCACGTTCGGTGCTGATCTTGGTGATCTGAATGATTCCTTATATTCAAAAACTCGCGATTACAAGTTTGCCTGCGACTTGTGCGAATTCACCACTGGTGAGTACAACCATAAGCTCCCTTAGGCATCCATTTTACTTTCGTGGGAGTATTCGAGGCTCCAGATGTTCGGCTGATAGATTCTCCTCAATGTCTGGTTGCAGATTACAAGCAGAGCATCGTTCGGCATGTGAAGATTCACACCGGCGAGAAACCTTTCACGTGCAATCGATGCGGTCGCCAGTTCCGTCACAAGAACTCTCTGTCGTATCATCAATCGTCGCAGAACTGCCTTCGAAACGAGGACATGACTGAAGCTGACCTATCATGACCGCCCTTGTCAGCTGCATTCTCCTAGGGACTGGATCTAAGGAACACTGTCGACAGCTACAGGCGTGGCACCAGCAGCTATATCGTTCATCATACGCCCGGGATTTGCTCGGCGCAATGATTCAGAGCGGGATACTCCAAATCCTTTACTTAAAATCAAGTCTGTCCCTAATGGATGGACTGTGGTAGCGTTTTCCATTGTGACGTATGGAATGGTCCGCTGTTCTCCAACGTGAAGGATGAACGGGGCCAACAGTCAACCGTGCTCGAGGCAAGCGTTTGAAGCTACAACCAAAAATATGGGAGCTCCACGTGTTAGAGGGTGACTCCATTGATTGAAACGGGAAACGGAAATGATAGTGAGGTGTAAGAAGAGGTGGAGGGAAGGAGACCCTCGCGAATCACAACATGGCTGTGTTCAGGCTTAAAGGGACGCGGTTTAGTATCCTGTACCCGCGATACCTATGGCGCGCATTGCTCTTGCAGGGCAGAGGCAGACGTTGGGGAGCAATGAGTCCTGTTTTATTTTATCAGTGAAACTATGGGCAGTATTCTTGAACAGCAATCGCAGTTGTAATCGAAATATTCCCCGAGTTCTTCAGTTGAATGCGAAAATCGGGCACATCGCACGATTTTCCTGTGGTAACCTTAATTATACACACTGTTGCAAGCGAAACTCGCTACGGCTGAAAGAGAGAGCTGGATGGATAATAAAGATCGAATATGTTATACCGTTGACTTCTCAATCTTCTCGGTGGTTGACCGTGGTATCTCAATTCACAATCCAATAAATTGCATTCGTTGGGAGCGGAGGCGCCTCCATCGGGATTCTCCTGTAGGAACCCAAAAGCCTCGTCAAGTTCATCTGTGTTGTCGAAGTTCGTTCCCTGATCCTGAAGGATCGGGTCACCGGAACCAGGACTACGAATCTATGAGCGGTGTCGGTTGCCCCACTCAAAGAAACGAACCTTATACAAAGTTATAATTCCAGGTCCCCTTCGAGAGATTACGGATTATATTGCCATGTGTGGCCTTCTTGATCGCTGCACGTCGTATCGCACCTCTACTAATTATCAATTAATAAATCACAATCATTTCCCGATCTGATCGATCGCTCTCCCAACTGTTCCCCTAGGCCCGGGCTGGGCAAAACGCGATACGCGGGTCGTAGAAGGCTTGTGGGCAGCGTTCGAGTACCCCTTTACGGGTCCCAAGGGCTCGCGAGAGTACTGCACATGAGTCCTTAGGTGTGCGCATTCGATTGCCCATCGGAGCTCTAAGCAAACTCAAATGACATACGGCCGTTGCGATCCGTATGTAGATACCTCAAATAATAAAGTTGATATTCCTCAGCTGTCCTTGTCCTGGCTTATCCGGATCCAAATGATCTCCAGGTCGGAATCGTTCCCTCTATCAACGAGGACTACGACTGTACAGAACACATGTTATCTCAGGGGCCCGAGATGCAACCTCCAACAGCTTGCCACTACACCAAGTTAGCCGATGGTGCTTACAACTGCAACTACTGCCCCTACCAAAGCCACCGAAAACACAATGTTGAAGGTCATTGTCGAACGCATACTGGTGAACGGCCATATCTATGCACGTGTTGCGGGAAACGCTTCAGACATTCATCCGCGTTCAGTGTTCATCGGAATACAGTGTGCTTGCAACGAGAGAACCGAGTGACGCAGTTCATGTATCCCGGACAGCTATGACTAGCTCATTAAATTCAAGCGTCTCTTGCATTTGCACGATATCTCTCGTTCGAATCAGACACGGAGTGCCACATTTGAGGGTTACGCCCCTGAGCTGCTGACGAGCTGGCTCCGGAGATCAAATGCCAAAGAATCGTTGAAAACTCGATCATCCCTGTGGTCACTGACAGCTGGTTCATCGATTGTGTGTATGAAGTTGTGTCGACTCATATTTTGGACGATTGCCACATACAATAGTGATCCAATAAATCCTGAGACAGAACTCGCTCTCTCGTTAGAGAAAAGTTTCCTCTCTTCAGGCCAGCTCTCGAAATTACGATTTTCGTTCCTTGAGCTTCCGAAGCTTGCTTTCAACTTGTGTTGCAACCGTAGACTTGCCTGCTAACCCCTGTTTGGCTGCGAATACCCGGTCGGCTATTTGGTGTACTTGTTCCCGTCGCGGTATACCGCGGCAATTTGAGTGTACTCAGTTCATTTCTTTGACGTTGATCAGTCCCTGGTTTCTTTCCAAAGCGATAGAGATTTTTGTAGTTCGCGTTATGATCAGTTATGCCTCGGTGATTTTCGATTTGTTCCGCTCAAACCTGCATGATTCCTCTCACCTTCCTCAGCACGAAATTTCCCCGGAACACTCCGCTGCGCTCGATGTGGATTCTCGGCATCGGATCAAAGGGTTCTAGAGACCCATGTCAAATTGAAGGATTGTACCAGCTCTCAGAAGCCTCTCGTGAGTTTGCTAAATCGTAGCCGATGCTGACTGGGGTCTGATACGGATCCATAATGTTGTTCCAAGACAGCGATTCAAAGATGGGAATGTGAATCTCCCTTGCGTTTCCTGCAGGAAGGACCGTTGAAACTCGGTCCAAATTGGCGACAGTGGCCAGACTCCGAGCTAGACAACAATGAGAACGAAACCAGCGTATGTGAACCCGGCGGCCCTCACAGGTGCTCTGAATGCACAAGATCTTTCAAGACTCTCATCGCTCTGCAGGACCATAGGTGAATATTCAAGAGCTTCAAGTATCGGGAGATTGATCAATCTGAGCGCTGCTCGCGTTTTGAGGGCAGCGGGAAGTTCAACCAGGAGCGATTCTCTCTTCCAGGGAAGATGAGCACTCTGGAGCGGTCTTCTGCCCTATTTGTGGCCATCCTCTCATGTCGATGAGACTTCTCAGACTTCATTCGTTGAGTCACGCACCAGTAGACCCGGATCAGGATCCTCTCGATTGTGTGGTGAGCTCCTCCGGCAGTTTTTGAACAATATTTGGCATTCGGTATTCGCCAGCACGGAGAGAAACACCACGGAGCTCTAAATCCTGTGACCATCTATACTTTCAGATCTGCGGAAAACATTTCGACATCCGGGCAAATCTCATCTTGCACCGGCGTCGGTTGATACGCGCACAGGGTGCGTTCACCCTCTACTACTGCCACGTACGGAAATGTAGGACCAGATTCACTCAGGAAATCGATCTCATAAACCACATCAAAAGCGACCATTCGCTTGAATCTTGTGACCTCAAATCTTGAGAATCAGAACAATGGAATCGTTGGCCGTTCACGGCGACAGAGTCAATTTTTCGCTATAATCGTCTCGAATTTCGTAACAGATCGAGCTTTCTCATGTATTATAATGTTGCACCACGAATACAGTGGAGGAATAAAACCAAAGCTTCGCAGCAATTTTAGTTTTTTCATTGAACGGTGACTGAAAAGGGATCGGAATCACCTCATTTTCTCCAATGAATGCCAGGGCTTCTATCACTCCAAACGTATCATCAGGGGACTTCTACGGGAGAAGGGCTTATGTCGAGGAGAGGCTTATGAGATTTCGAGCGATGAAGCCTCTGGGTTGCGCACAGGATTGACGGCTGTGGACACGCGGCAGTGCCTATGAGTAGACAAGGCACAAACTATGAACCTTCCTCGACCAAGAGTACGCGGACCCCTAGAGTCCTTGGGACGCTTCCGATCTGAGATCACTTTCAGGCTGTCTTGATCGAATTTTCTTGCAGAAAGTCGTGCTTATACATTTGATTTCAGTTCTGAAGGCAACGAGCGCTCCCTGATATCAGCTCTTCGGACGAATTTTCCTCATTATGCATTTAGGGGGCCCGTGGTCTGTAGCCAGTGGCAGCGAGGACTCGCGGACACCTTGGGGTGGAGAACACCTGCTCAAGCTTTCACAGGAGAATACTCATCGAAGCGGAGCGAAGATCTGGTGAACATCAGTGATTGAGGAGCGGCATGCTCCTTGCAACTGGTATCGAGAGGGCCTTGAATTATTTCGGATGCTCTCTCTTGGGGCCCAGTATTGGAGGGGGGACCTCGTTGGGGAAATACGTCACATCGACTTGTGATTATAATTGCGAGGAGTTCGATCACGCCATCACCTCTCCACAGAACCTCGTTTTTCATCAGATCCCTTGATGCGGGAGTCCCTCAGCGCGATCGTGTCCGGGAAGTATCGAGTTTCACGAGAAATTTCCCCGTTGCTATCTATTCGTTCGTGTCTGCTTCCCAAAGCAAATCGGGACTTATAACGTGGCAATGAGACGTGGCCGTAGTGACTCAGTGATGTCTTATCAAACTTTCGACGGCACGTGGCACAAGAGGTGACGGCAAACTCCTGAACTGTCGATTAGACTTTCTCAAACGAACGGGAATGGGAACGACAGCGGCTACAGGAGAATGATCGAGAAATTCAAAACGGCTCCACTGATTGGAGTCTTGACAGGAAACACCGTCCCTGGTTGACCAGGGACGGTGAGCTAACCAGGTCTTTGTGAGATAGAAGCTGTACAGATTACTGAAGTGGCGGTAGCGAAACAGTAACACAGTCGTGGCGATTCACTGCCCTTAGATGATTGCCGATATTTGGAAAGCGGTTCATAGAAGATCTTTGCTTGACGTGGCAACATCCACAACAGTGATTCGAATACAAATATTCCGAAAGATTATAATGCCTCTTAACAACACCTTTTGAAACGATCGATCTGAACACTGCCAGAATAACATGGCAGTTGCATGGATTTTTAGCTGCAACGTGAATAGCGGAGACGCTTTGTTGGAAAGAATCGTATCCGAAGTCTTACCGTCGCTTTTGTGTCGCACCTCCCCGGTATCTTTCTATTTTGAATCTCTGATGTTCAGAGGAAGGAAGTGAACACACTCTCTCGGTTCGGAGACCACTTCTCCAGGAGGAATTCACGTCTGTCGCCACTGACCTTCATTGCTCAGGAGCGCACGTGCTCGGACTTGACTTTTTCGTGGAGGGCTAGGTTGCTCGTGACAACGAAACGAAAGCAGATCGATATGCAAGGAAAGCAGAGTTTGCAAGCCAGCATAGCTTGCCTCCATCAACGAACCACAAAGAATCGAGGAGTGATCATTGGATATCATCAAACTTGCAGCCTTACTGGGTAAGTTAGTGATTTCTTGCTGATATCTCCTAAGCACGAAAATTATCTCTTCGGCGTACCGGAGCAGGCTCGAGAAGTAGTGTATATTCACCAGGCGACAGATTCCTCTGAGACTCCTTTGTCGACACTCCAGGTTGAGGCTTCCCACGCAAAACCGACGTCCTGAGACATTCGCCGGGCTATCCGGTCGAGGGTGAATAGTGACCGCCTCGCGTGAAAGTTCTGGCAACGCCTCTGGATGTCGGAACCTCAGGGGTTGCCATTGCCGATTTCGGTAGCGATTCGCCGGAATGTGACACTCAATTCCGCGATTCCATTACGTATGGAGTTTCCAGCGCTGTACCTTAAATTTTTCCCTATGATGAACGCTATCCTAAATACTGCCAATTCAAGCGCCCAATCACTGTTGTACTTGCACGCGACAATCGCTTCAGTGTGATGAATGGCGTGAATAGCTACTAGCGGTCCGTATCGTCGTTTCCATTGGCATGGTTTTCTCTTCCCAGGCTGCCCTTGGTTTTTTCGACTTAGGAATGTGTATCGTGATAATGTCGGAAATCGAAAAGTCGAGTCGAAATTCATGTGATTCGGGCTACCGCATCCGAAACTCTAGAAGAAAATGTGCCTTTCCCGTGAGAGAGAGGCGTAAATCATTGTCTGACACAAGTCGGAAGGAGGACTTCGGCTTGATCCAGCCCGATCCTGACTGTACCAAAAATTATGCTCAATCCTTGGGGAGAACTACGCTCGATTGCGTCTGGTGAAGTTTCGGCGGTACCTCCGGACCGAATTCGTACATTTGTCCAACAGGTATTTGCGAATATGGAAACTTAGCATGTGGAGTCAATATTGCTCCAAAATCGTCCTCTGAGCATCGGTTTCTTCCGAACTAGTTCCGGTATGCATGTGCCCTCCTCTCTTCTTCTCAGAATTGGTTTCTTCCTCTCAACGCCTGACAAGAATTGGTTCACGGCGGTACAGTTGAGCTGCGCAGCTTCACCTCTCTAACTGTGCGCCTTCCGAGGTTCATGCTCCACATTCCAGCCAAATAAGATGACGAAACCGTCTTCGCTCGCATGGGCTAGTACGGACTGTGTCAGCACCAACGACTCGATCTTTTTGTGTTTTGCAACCAGGGAAAGAAGAGTTGATGGAATCACTGGGGGAAGAATCTTTTTCCATCCAGCGCTAAATTCAGCAGCGTTGTCGGAGCGCCGCTCGAGCACTCTCGTGACTCAGAACGACGATCAGATCTCAAGGCCGTCGCGTTGACTGCTCGAGGTCGCCGGGAAAACAGATCGCGATACCCGTCTGGGAGCTCCCGTGAATAGGAGCCGAAAATTTGTCACAGAGCGTCGTGGGATCCGCAAACATCTCTTCACGGTTCGATAGACGAGCTCAAAGCGAATTGCGCACAAACACGAATAAAGGAACAGCCCCCAGCTCCATGTCCGCGATTGTATCGCAGCAGGTTGCGGGTGCGGATGAGTTGTGGCCGGCCCTGTATGTGCCTTTCAGACAGGCACGTTGAACAATGCGGTTCTGTGCCTCGATCGAGCTAGACTTCAAACAGTATCTTCCGGGAATGTGTGCAAGAACCCTGCTTCGATAAGACTCGGATTCCTTAAAGTTGGAGTGTGTTGGTTGGCCAATTCCAGCTGGGTGCTCGCAACGTGCGTGTTTGTCATTGGCAGCTCCACACTCAAAGCCCTTTCCATCGGCTGGTGGATTGTTTCTCCTGTTGCTTCCACTAGCCACCGTCACCGTCACATAACTCGATATGATCACTTAGCAGACGGGCTGGAATAACGTTGATCCGTTTGCAGTCATCCTCACGAAGCAATGGGTGCGAACGATAGCAAACCTCGACCTGATGGGTGAGTAGAACACAACTGTCATCAGTGTTCTGATATACAAAACATTCACTATAAGAACGTGCCGTAAAGTTTGGGGTTGACAGAGATCGAGTGGCAGTAGAGGAGGCAAGAGACTGATTTCACAGTTAAATTTGTGTTGGTCTTCGCGTTGGCTGAGCGTCGATTCGCACCATTGCTTCCCAGCAGCCTCATGTTCAATCTGAATTATCAATATTGTGGCATCTACGAGATCGTGGGATGACGTGTTCGATCTGTGACAGCTAGGACATTCGGTTGTTATCGGGAGAAGGTAACGCTAACCTGTCCTGATCAGCGCGTTACAATGATGAGTTATGCGCAGGTTTAGAAATCAAAACTCCGATCCAGTAGTGATGCCTTACATGGGAACTTTCGGAAACGGCGTTTCGAACTCTCGTTCAGAGACAAGGTACGTTGAATTGTTGTGGTTGTGAGTCCCGTCACATACTGGAGAGGCCATCGCAGTGGCGTAGCGTGGGGGGGGGGGGGGGGGGTCCGCCCCGGGCGGCACTCTTACGGGGGCGGCATTTTGCTGATTAATGCCCTAAAGCGGGTCGTTTTTTTGGTTGTCGCTCCGCGTCGGATGCGCTTCCAGGGGGCGGCATTTTCCGGATTTCCCGAATTTCTCAAGGTCCGTCCTTGGCGGCACTTGGACACGCTACGCCACTGGGCCATCGTAGGAAAGACACGTTGGGGAATCAACGTTTGAGTGAAAGATGCCGTCGTTCCGCAGAATGCCTCACACGACTCAAACACCACGTGAAGCTGTCACGGTATATCAAGCTGCACCACAACCAGAACGAATCGTACCAACCTACGTTGCAACGAGAGCGCCGGTGGAAACGATATTCACATCAATCCCAATACAACAAGCACCAAAGCTACCGTTCTCTGAAGCAGCTAGCACGGCGGGCCACGCGACTCCACCTGCTGGTGCCTCACCACAAAGACGAACAGTGCCGACTCACGGTGCCATCGATCCTCTGGTGCAAAGCGAAACAGCTGTAGCTGCAGCGCTACCGAAACGAGCGGTACCAACTTATGCCGCCACAAGCCCACTTGCAACAGAAGTCGTAGCTTCACCACCACAGGAGCAGAAAAAGTTGACTTCGATTACTGTCGATACACCTCCCCTGACTCCGGCAGCCGTGGTCATTTCTCAGCGAAAGCAAACCGAACCGGAAACTGGCCTCGAAGATACTCCAGCTAGAACCCCTGTGGAAGAGAGGTAGTCCGAATATGTGGAAATTTTCCTTTGTTCTGTATACATCCTCTCCACCTACCAAGCATCAGCTGATCTGGTCTCCCAGAATTTCGCACTGTGCCGAGCGACTGTCGCTGCGATCAAAGAAATAGTTGCCATAGATGCTCTCCCACGGCAGCATGAACCAGAAGTACCAGTACTGTTCCGACGTTTCTGCCATACTCAAACGACAGAGGTACTTCTGAGAGGACGACTGTTATCCCTTTCTCGCCTGGTTCATCGTTACCGCGACCGATCAAGAACTGTTCCTGTTGACCCGAGTTATCTAAATCGCATCTGCCCGAGTCTCACGAGCAGCAGGTGTGATTCGCCGAAGGCGAAATTCGAGTTGGGACGATACGAGTCTGCCTGGATTTTCTGTGTGATCTAACTGAGCTTGTCGACAGCGTCACTGACTTTCTTCTGCTGCTTCGAAACCAAAGCATTCCCTCCCAGAATCCCCCCTCACGGCAGTCTTCTCTGTGCCTTTTGCTGGATATCGCTCCATACATTCCTGGGCAAGAGCAAATGTTACTCAACGCTAGGAGATAATGGTCCTGGACACCGCTTTCGGCTATGCAGCTCTACAAATCAATTAGCGGTTCAAACTCCGAACGTCAAAATCCTTCGGCGCATAACCCGCTGTTGGCGCTGCGTGGACGCGAATAGTCTAAGCCGACTTTCCCAGAAACGGCTATCTAGATACGGATATCACATCATCAGTAGCAAATAGCTTGGTCTCGTTGCGCCTTCACTAAGCTGCGATGACGCTGATTCCCCAAAGAGTTCGAGATGACTAACCTGACGAGAGGATACAAATCTAATCTACATACAATATAAATCCACAAATATAATGCAGTGGCGTGCCACTCGCTCACTCAATTATCGACACAAACTAGGTGAAAATGCTGGAAACCAAAAACTGAACTGACTCGAACTTTGGTGAACACCGCGTGTGATCCTGGGGGCTTTGCAAGATGCTCGATGCGATCGTTTTCTCGCTTCCCGCAAAGTCGGAATTCTGATGTAAGGCAGAACTTTTCCAAAATTCTCTATCTGGTGGCTCACTTTAACGCATTTCCTCGGGGAGGATCCCATGATCAGGCAGTTTGAGAACCGCACTCCTATAGAGTGGCGATGCAATTTGACGATCTGTGCCAATCGTTCCATGATTTCTATCTCGAAGCATTCCCGCGCGAAAGCACCTCGAGAGATTCCATCTGTTGATTGTTCCGCAGGCGTGGAAGCGCGTTAAGTTATGAAAAACTTTCCTAAATTTGCTCTCTTCTCGTTTAAGTTATCAATTTGACTACGAACCGAGGTCCAGCCAGAACAACATGTATAACAACATGAACAACTATGGGATTCCTCCGCCTCGAGCCCCTCGGCCACCCCAAAACAAACCGTGGCAGCCGCCACAGCAGCCAAGAAGGTATGATATATCCAATCATATCGACACTCTACTTCGGCGTCTCAATTTCAAATCCTAAGTGGATCGTGAGCAGTTCCGAGGAAACGATTTTCGAGACTCGCTAGTTCATCTTGCAGCAATGCAGGTGCGATGCAATCCCAAAGGCCTGTCACGGCCAACGGCCCACGCGCGGCGGGATTCACGCAGAACAGGCAAACATTCCAGCAGCCCCATCAGCAGAATCCTCGACAAACTCCCAACCTGAACGGATCCCAGGGCTCTCGGCAACAACCTCAGCAGCAAAACAAACCCAAGAAGTAAGGATGATATCAAAAAGAATGACAACGGAAACATTTTCTGACGGGGTTTCGCCTCTAGGCTTGCCGAATATAGCCCGAGAGTTTCGTGATTGCGTGATGTCTCCGATTTTTGTCGTTGCAGACCAACCGTTGCCGAGGTTGTGCAGTCGTTGAAACAAATCCTGGAAGGATACGATGGGCACAGATTCACCCTTGAGGTAGATCTTTCAGAGCTCATACTCACTGATGAGGTCGGCGATGGTCGGAGGCGTCCCAGAGCGAATCCAGTGCATATTGTTTTTCTTGCAGGGTATCGACGCTCTTTACAGAACCAGGAAAGGGGAAAGCATCCCTTACAGCGCGATTGGCTTCTCAAGTTTGAGCTCTTTCATTGAATCAAAATGCGATTTTCTCACAATCTTCACTGGCGCGGATGGGGTTACTCAAATCCTTCTAAGACCCCCAAGCTATCAAGAAGCTGTGAACAGTACGACGGTGAGTTAGTATTCGCTCCTCCAAAGAGATCGCTGACGACCAGAACTGATTTCGACGGGATAGTTAGTAAGGATCCGATTTTTCTGCTTTTTGCAGCCGTCAAATCCGTTGTGTGCAAATCTCCAGGAGAAACATAACGTTTCCAATCTAGTTCATGACGAAATCTCTCAAACTGATTTCAACCGCCTAAAAAAAATCAGCGATACCAGAGCGAGGAACGGACTCACCATCCAGGAATTCGACGATTTCCATCTCGCGGAATTCCAAACTCGGATTGATTTCAAAGGTTTCTCTCGAACGGCATTCTTCCGCGGCCTCGACGACATTGTCGATATGCGGGAGGACAGGGACGGCCTAAAACTTTTCTCCAAAATGGGGACCCAGAATCCCACAAAAACGCCGAATAAATCCTCTGCATCACAAAATGCCAACAAAAAACCGCATCAGAGTGCTGGAAACAAGTCCCAGCCGAGCCCTGGGAAGAAGAATCAACATCCTGGTGGACAAAACCCCCAACCCGGAAAGAACAATAAGCAGCCTCCAAAACGACAGGAGCAACATCAAGCACGTCAACAACAGAAGGTCCAGGACCCACGAAACAGAAGCCAGAGCAACCAGCGTGAGGCTAAGCCTAGGCTGGAGCTGGAGCCGTTCTATGAGAAGGAGCTCAGGAAGATGATGCAGCAATGCAAAGCACCTGAAGGTGTGACCTTCAAAGCCTTCAAGAAGCATTTCAAGCAAAACTCTTCTCTCGAGTGGCGCACTTACGATAGATCGGATGAGGAGTTCTTCTCGGGATTGCCACATATATTCCAGATGATTCGAGGACCCAACGGGATACGCTTGATGCCCACGCCTCTCACGACCGGACTTGCTAGGAACAATTTCTCGAATTGGCAGTCCGTTTCAGCCCTAGAGGGCCCTTCGGTCCGTACGAGTCGCGAGAAGGTCTCCGCTTCAGTTGGGAACCTTTCAGCGACCCCAGAGTGCAGCATGCGGAT
This sequence comes from Neoseiulus californicus, assembly GCA_028455905.1. Classification (NCBI taxonomy): domain Eukaryota; kingdom Metazoa; phylum Arthropoda; class Arachnida; order Mesostigmata; family Phytoseiidae; genus Neoseiulus; species Neoseiulus californicus. Next base: position 848,075 of record JAMQGS010000003.1, read on the forward strand.
GCTCATGGGAGGGCGATGTCTTTGGATCGTCTCAATCGAAAACTACGAATATGTACCGACTGGCTGTGTTGCCAAGTTGGCGAACATGACGAATGATACTGTGATCAATGAGCTTCGCAGGCACAGCCTTGAGATTCGTTACATCAAGAGGCTTGAGGATCAGGACATCAAGAAAGTTCTCGTGAACAACGGCGTTGCACGTGCGGACGAGGTAGTCATGACGATACCGTTGAAATCCGTTCCTTTGATACTGAGGGCTTTCCTCGGCAAAGATGTCGACAATGTTTTCATGGAAAACCTCGAGGAAGTTTCGAAAGAGCATGTTCGGAACAAGAGGTTTGGACGACCTAACCGGCAGTAAGTTCTGAATTTTCGCTGCGCGGCACTACTTCGATGGTGACTGTGACTGCGAAATCGCTTACTTCCGAGTCAGTCAGAACGTTAAAGTCTGACAACTCAAATATTGAGCCAAAGAGCTCCAAAATAATTTTTGAAGAATATCGCACGATCCGGATCCGTGCATATTCTCAATTTGATTGAGGCCGCATGGTTTTGCGGAATTTCGATTGTTAAGGGCCCGCCTGAGTCCCAATTATGAATCGTAGGGAATGATCCTCCCCTTTCCGACCATGACTCGCCTGCCGTCTTGAAGTCCAGGCGGTGAGCTGGCACCGTTTGATGAAGGATCATTGCCTGAAAGCATTCCGAGGACGATAACGACTACGAAGCATTCCAGCCATGTTGGAGATAACAGTGAAATGATTTGACGGGACTGGAATGATTCGAGGTGACGATTGACTCTTACCATTTATTCTAGAAAATAAACATGAGTGAGAGTCCAAGCACTTCAAAGGGAGGGGGAGGCTGATATTCTTGTCAGTCATCAGTCGACCATCGCGATATGGGTGGCAGTATTTGCAGCAACCTGAGGCTCGTCCACGGGTATGCATCAATTCTAAGGGAAGCCCGCTGTGCCTGAAGCAACCGGATTCCCGCTTCCTCTCAGAATGTCAGCCACGGTATTCCGACCATATCGACGATGAGAGAAAACCGAGCCTCTCTGGGTAGTTCACGTGTCGGTCTTGATTGTGGCAATCATTTCTTATAACCAACTCGTAAGAGTAGGCTGCTAGCTCAGACTAGTTGAATCAGAAGGATATCGCAATGAATTAACTGCAGAGTGCGGGTTCCATCTACTCCGACCGCGCGTCATAAAATATACGCCTGAGAATAAATATGTTCATGCTTATTGTTATGCTACAAAAGTTCGAGTGTTGAATAAGGACTCATTCCGAGTCGAATGGGTTTCGATCCGTAGGGTGACGTGGGGAGTATCCGCCATCCCCGCTGATCTCAGCTTTGAGCCATTTTCCGGAAATCTTTGTGTGTGGCATTCAAAATCTCTCATCTAGGGGACCGTCCACCATCCAAATTGTCCCGTAGATGAGAGCTTTCGAATGCCACACACGAAGATTTCCGGAAAATGGCTCAAAGCTGAGATCATTGGGGGCGGCGGTTACGCCCCACGTTACCCTACATATTGATGATGCACCCTCGCCGGAAATGCTTGAGAGGGGTAGAGCTCTTACAGGGTCTATCAAGAGGCGAGACTTTCTGGGAAGCTTCTGGAAGTCGCTCTCTCACTTTTAATATCTCTTTGAATCAGTCAGATGGGAATACATGACCAAAGTGAACTTCGTTAACCGAAGGATCCCCTCTGTTCTCTTCATGTTTTGTCGAATCGAACCCAGGTAGAATATTATATTGGTGACGAGCTGCGCTCAGGTGGATGAATACAAACTTCTTTATCATGGGGACATGACTTATATATCGCTACTTTCCTCCCCCAAACGCCCATCCCCTCTGGGATGGAACTTGAGAACGTTGCTTATCGCTGCCGACCGCCGACGGGGACCTTCACCATGTTGATTTCTTCTCGGAACTCCACGGATGACTTCGACCGCAGTCACCAAGAAAGGACCGACAAACTTGCGACTAACAGAGTTGCTAACTTGCTGTTCCCCTGACGCACCAGCGCTTGGTCGTCCACTGTTCTCGAGTGGACCTTTTCGAGTTTCGAACAAGGCTTGCAAAATCCCGGGAACGCGAGTCCCAGGAATTCGTCCCTAGCTTACTGAGGCTCCTCCAACCCGTTTCCCGGTAACGGTTTTCCCGAGAACCGTCCCGGTTCCCGACATCACTCCGTTTTCCCGGGAGCAGTCCCGGTTTCCGATATCCATGCGTATTCCCGGGAACGGCTTTCCCGAGAACCGTCCCAGTTCCCGACATCTGTCCGTTCTCCCGGGATTTCCCGAGAACCGTCGCGGTTCCTGTCATCCGTCCGTTCTCCCGGAAGTATCGGGGGCGGCTTTCCCGAGAACAGTCCCGCGTCCCGACATCTGTGCGTTTTCCCGGGATTCCTCGGAACGGGTTTTCCGTTTCTCAGAATCGGCTGCGAGCCCTGGCTTCGAAGCGTGACGTTTGTCGAAATTCATCTTCTGTTTGGACCTGCGGGCGGTTGTTCATCCGGCGTGTTCCTCCTCTTATCGGGCGTAACTCCCTCCACACACCTAACCGGTCATCAGCGGTAAGATATGCTGGACGGCTACTCAAGGCGAAAGCTGGAGAACAACATATTGTACCACATTAGGACCGGTTGTGATGTCTTACCGCCGCCTCCAGACACTCTTTCCACGGCGTGCGGAGATACATCGATATGAACATCTCCAGATCTCTGACCAGTCGTTCTGCCAACCCGTTCGACTTCGGATCGTATAGTCTAGATCTAGATGACCACATCTCGATTCGCCGCCCAAACTCGCACACGAACGCTCTTGAACACCTTGGCATGATCAGAGACGACTCTTCTGATGCTCCCGGAAAGTCTGTTCATTACCAGCGACTCGACGGCCTGAGCGTTTGTTGCGAAGCAAGGGTTGCGGTCGATTGCAACAAGGAAAGCCCGAGTCTCAGTGTCGGGGCCGCTCCCCTTGAACGAATCTGCGGAATAAAGGTGAACCGTATACATTGGCGGTTCATCGTTAGGTCGAAGGCACAGCCGGTCACCACGCGGTTTGAACTTCGCTCTGTTCACTTGGCAGACCTTGCAGGACCTCACGTATCGCGCAACGTCTGTTCTAATCGTCGCCCACTCAAACTTTCTTCAGATCTTTAAATACGTCCTCCAGATACGATCGTGACCGCCCGAATCGGCACTGATTGATTGATTGAAATGACGCTGAAGTCCCGCTCGGCCATTCTATGAATCCATCGAGCTATCCTTCCTTCCGGCTCTTTCGTCGTCGGCAGTTCTTTCAGCGCACTGTGATCCGTCTGCCGGAAAAATTTCCGTCCAGAAACGTCCTGAAGTAGTGTACTGCTCTCAAAACGGCCAACATTTCCTTCCCTGACGTAGAGTACCCTATTGTCGCGCGAACTTATGACGCCACGTAAGACGACTCTTCCTTATAACGAAACTCGCGAATGAAGAAACTTCCGTAAAACGAACGTCGCGTATGGAGAAACTTCCGTATAACGAACCTTGCGTATGAAGAACCCTGTGTTTGCGGGCCAGTGTTGAGCGAGGTTTTTCATGCGGAAGGTTCTTCTTGAGCGCGGTTCGTTATACGGAAAGTTCTTCTCACGCGAGGTTCGTTGTACGGAAGTTTCTTCATACATGAGTTTCGTTATGCGCAAGATTCTTCTCACGCAAAGCAATTTTTGTTTTTTTTTTGGGGTTCGTTGTACGCGCGAGAATAGGGTAATTCTCTTCTTCCCGATTGATGGTGTATGAGTGGTACCCGATCGCGTGTTCCTTTCCACCTTCTTTCTGTGCGAGGACCGCACCGGTTTCCGAATCAGACGCAACGGTAGTCAGAATGAGAGGTTTCTCAAAATCAGGCAATGTGAGCACCGGCTCTCGGTGATGTTTGCCTTGAGTATGTCGAAGGCGTTTTCATCTTCGGACATCCACTCAAACTTGACATCTTTGAGCGTGAGTTTCGTTAATGGTCACGCGATTTTCGAGCAGTCCTTGATGAAAGCGTGAAAGTGTCCACAGAGTCCCAGAAATTTTCGCACTTGCCTAACTGTGGCAGGCCCCTTTATATTACGGACTTCGTGGACCCGGCGATCGTTCTTCCCAGGAACACCACTTCTGATTGGCTTCTCGAGGTTGACTTTTGATTCCGCCTTGTTAAGGCTCTCGACTACGAGGTTGAGGTGCTTGCGATGCTCCTGCTTACTCTGTGAGAAAATTATGATATCATCTATATGCCATCTACAATATCCTCGATGTCAACCGAGAACCTCATCCATCATCCTTTGGGAGAATTCCGAGGAATTTCTCCACCCGGAAGGATTGACGTTGTGCTCATACGTTCCGAACGGTTCCATGAAGGCCGAGAACTTCTTGGTGCTTTCCGTAAGAGGTTGTTGCCAGAAGCCCTTGCGGATCGCCCGTTTCAGTGATTATCTCATCAATGTTTGGCAGCGGCCAACTTATCATCTCCGTCTGCTCGTCAACGAACCGATGGTGCGTGCACATTCTCCACATGCCGTTTGGTTTCGTAACTAGCAGAACTGGGCTGCCGAAAGGTGATGCCGATTCACGGATGATTCCATTTTGCTCAAGTTTCGACAGCTTCTCCTTGACGAAGTCTTGTTTCGCGCGCGAGAGTGAATACGGTTTGCGCCGCGGCGCGCCGGATGGGAGTCTCGTCTCCGAGTTGCGCCGTCTCCCGAGGTCAGCTCTTGTCTCGCTTCAGAAGACATACTCGTCCGAAGGAACGCCGATCAAACGTTGGAGGTTGCTGCTTTCCAGAAGTGACTCTGTCATCGGAATAGAGATTGAGTTTTCTTTCCTTCATCAGAGCACAACGAGGCACGCCACTCGCTTCCTGAACGGTCCGAGTTCTAGCTTCACAATGGCCCAATCACTGATGTGGGCAGTTTTATTCTTCCAGTCGAAGACTTGCACTTGTCTTCCTCGGAAAACACTTCCTCCTCTCTCAGAAGCGCTTCGTTCACGTTTGGAATGGGAGCGCCACTGTCCAGAATAACCGTAACTACTCGCCATTCACTTAAGCTCTTGTGATGGCTATCTTCATTGACTTCCATTAGGAGAGAGCAATTTCTTTGATTGACTGCGGGGTAGGAATCGCGATACCCCTTTCTAATAGTTTAAATCTGCTGTAGATTGGTCACCATCATTTTCCTGATTCCCCTCTTCCTGTAACATAGATGCCTGCGAGTCAGGCTTCCTGAAGTTTCTTTTCTTTCAACTCGGGCGGCTTCGAGCACCGTCTCTCTTCGAGTTGGCTGCTTCTGGCTCTTTGTCAGAATTCTTTCTGGGATGGATTCTTTCGGAACCCGTCTTCGGCCTTTCCGTGCGGAACTCCAAAGTTTTCCGTAGTGCGCTGCCTTCGCGTTTCAGGAAGTCAAAGACGTTTGTGACACTTGCTGTAACACCATCGTCAGGAACGTCGAGCATTCAGAAGACTTCGAAGCGACTCCTGGGGTTCTCAAGGCGTTTATCTCGTTCCGTTGAGGCGGTTTGTCGAAGATTCTCGACTTCCCTCGATTCTTTCATTCGACTCCCCGACCGGTTCCGACAATGAGTCAGGGTTTCCGAGTTAAAGGCTCGATAAGTACAATTGGCCTGACCAGGAGGCGAGAACGGCTAGCTCTTTCACAGGCGTGTACACTTGTTGGTTTTCCCCCTCGACGGCCTCTCCGAACCGGTACTTTCAGCTGGACCTTCGGAGACGCCGTTGAACGCGACCCCCGACTGTGTTTCAATGTCAGAGATCAGCGGGCCTGTTTATCAGTGACTAGCGTAAGGGGTATTCAATGGGAACCAGTGGCACTTGCAATAATCTGGTGATCAATTTTCATTCTCATTTAGAATCTGGGAAGTCGAGTGTGCAAATGTGCCAGCCAACACCACCGCCCCCTGGCGGCGTCGTGTCGAATCTCTCGACTGCCAGAGAATCGACCGCTTTGCCCAGGAGTGCACGTGTTCGGTCTCGATTTCTCCGTCAAGTGCCAGGTTGCTCGTGTCAAACAAAACAAGAGCAGATCGATATGCAGAGAAGCAGAGTTTGCAAGCCAGTATAAAATTCCTCCATCAGCGGACCTCAAAGAATCAAAGGAGCCATCATCGGATCTCATCAAACGCGCAGCCCTGCTTGGTAAGTTAGTGATTCCTCGCTAATATTTCCCAGACACGGAAATAATTTCCTCGACACACGGGAGCAGGCTCGGAGAGTAGTGCATGCTCACCAGCCGGAAGAATCTTTTCAAATTGCGGCAGTCAAGCAGGTGAGGGGGTCTTAGCGGTTGTCGCCAGGCTAACTGACATGCGATCCGTATCGTCGTTTCCATCGGCATGGTTTCTCCATCCCAGGCTGGCCTTGTTTTTTTTCTTTGAATCGGAAAGGGTCTATCCGATGAAGTCCCCTCCTCCCAAGGGCAAGGCAATCTCTATGAAAGAAGAACAACTCCTAGAGTGATATGAGGGCGTTTATCCGGTGAAAGATACTCAAAAGAATTGCTCCAAAACCCCGTAATTCCTCGGCGAAGCTCCCAACTTCAAATGCTCATATCCGTTCCACTTTCCAATTAGTTTCAAATATGCGTATTTTCGAAACGAACAATTTGAGCTTTGGTTTTTTCAATTCGAGTTTTTCGACCGGATGGTACAGATTCTCAGGAATTCGGGTGACGTGTTTCAAGAAAAACCACAGATTGGAACTGTTTCTCATATCTGATCCTGGTAGGGACCAAGATGGTTAGACAGTGATGATGAGATGATGAGATGAAGTCTGGCAGGTTCTGTGAGCGCCTTCAGAAAGGCACTTCGAACAATGCAGGGCTGCCTTTTGATCGAGCACGACTTCAAAAAGTGGCTTCCCGAAATGTGTCAAACAACCCTGCTTCGTTAAGGATCGAATTCCGTGAAGTTGGAGTGTGTTGATTAGGCTAGTTCCAGCTGGGTGCTCGCAACGTGCGTGTTTGTTATTGGCAGCTCCACACTCGAAGCCCTCTCCATGGGCGGGTGGATCGTTTCCTCTGTTGCTTCAACTGGCCACCGTCACATAACTCGATATGATCACTTAGCAGACGGGCTGGGATAACTTTGATCCGTTTGCAGTCATCCTCGCGAAGCCATGGGTGCTAAGGATAGCAAACCCCGACCTGATTGGTGAGTAGAACTTGACTATCAGCAGTGTTCTAGTATACAAAACTCTCTTTATAAAAACTCGCCGTGAAGTTGGGGATTGACGGAGATCGAGTGACAACCAGGGGAGGCGAGAGACTAATTTCAAAGTTGGATTTGTGTTGGTCTTCGCGTTACTTGAGAGTCGATTTGCACCATTGCTTTCCAGCAGCCTCATGTTCGTTCTGAATTGTCAACATTGTGGCATCTACAAGATCGTGGGATGACGCGTTCGATCTGTGACAGCTAGGACATTAGGTTGTTATCAGGAGAAGTTAACGCTAACCTAACCTAATCAGCGCGTTACAATCATGAATGTCCTCCTGAGACATGGAAGGGTAAATGTACCAGTTATGGACCTTCTACCAGTTATGGACACCCCAGTAGAACTAGTCAGGGGTCACATCCCCCTGGCCAACTGACCGCGCCCATAACTGGCTGAGTGGTCGAATGCTTCTGACCAGTTATGGACCTCTCCCCCCTTAGCCGATCGGGTGGTCAGATTCCCTCGAACACTTCGTCAATGACGGAAGGCTTGGTGCCCTCCTCTGAGTCTGGAAAAGCAGTGTCGCAGGCTCTCGAGAAGATGGAAAGTACGAGAGGACGGAAGCTTTGGAAGACAACGAGAGCGCGGAGCCGATGAGCTAGAAAAATATTGTGGGTCGAGGTTCTGCGCGTCATCCCAATCGGGCCGTCAGAAGCTTATTCTAGAGCCCCAGAGGTGGTGTACGTCAGCCCCGACTGTCTCCCTCGATCGTCTGTGCTTCGAGGGCAACAACTTTCGGGCCGCCGGACTGTCCAAAAATGATGGGGGTCCATGACTGGTCAGGGGTTCTGACCCGCCGACCAGTTCAGGACCCGGCTAATCGGTCAGTGGATATGATAACATGACCAGTGTTTGAGGGGCTTCACAACTGGTCAGGAGTTCTAACCCGCCGACCAGTTATGGACCGGGTCCATAATTGGAGGGATGCCATGATCATGCAGTTTGAGGACCGATGTTGTTTGCTTACCTGAGCTAATCGTTCCGTGATTGCCTGCCTCCGTGAACTTTCCTAACTCACGCTCATCTCGTGCAAGTTATCAATTCGACTACGAACGGAGGCTCAACCAGAAAAACATGTATAACAACCTGAACAATTATAGGATTCCCTCGCCGCAAGCCCCTCAGCCACCCAACAAACCTTGGCAGCCGCCACAGCAGTCGAGAAGGTATGATATATGCAATCATATCCACAATTCACTTCGGCGTCCCGATTCCGGATCCTCAGTGGTTCGTGAGCGGTATTGAGAAAACTATTTTCGTGACTTGCGAGTTCGTCTTGCAGCAATGCAGGTTCAATGCAATCCAAGAGGCCGGTCACGGCCAATGCGGGATACACGCAGAACAGGCAAACATCCCAGAAGCCCCACCAGCAGAACCCTCGACAAGCTCCCAACCAGAACGGATCCCAGGGCTTTCGGCAACAACCTCAGCAGCAACACAAGCCCAAGAAGTGAGGATAATGTCAGAAAGAATCACAACGGAATCATTTTCCAACGGAATTCCGCCTCTAGGCATGCCGAATATAACCCGAGAGTTTTGTGATTGCGTGATCTCTCCGATTTTTGTCTTTGCAGACCAACCGTGGCCGAGGTTGTGCAGTCGTTGAAACAAATCCTGGAAGGATATGACGGACGCAGCTTCACCCTGGAGGTAGATCTTCCAGAGCTCATACTCACTGATGAGGTCGGCGATGTTCGGTGGCGTCCCAGAGCGAATCCAGTGCATATTGTTTTTCTTGCAGGGTATCGACGCTCTTTACAGAACCAGGAAAGGGGAAAGCATCCCTTACGGTGCGATTGGCTTCTCGAGTTTGAGCTCTTTCATCGAATCACAATGCGCTTTTCTCACCATCTTCACTGGCGCGGATGGGGTAACTCAAATCCTTTTAAGACCCCCAAGCTATTACGAAGCCGTTAAGATCACGACGGTGAGTTAGGTTTCGCTCTTCAATGAGATTGCTAACGACCAGAACTGATTCTGACGGGATAGTTAGTAAAGATCCGATTTTTTTGCTTTTCGCAGCCGTCAAATCCGTTGTGTGCAAATCTCCAGGACAAACATAACGTTTCCAATCTAGTTCATGACGAAATCTCTCAAACTGATTTCAACCGCCTGAAAAAAATCAGCGAAACCAGAGCGAGAAATGGACTCACCATCCAGGAATTCGACAACTTCCATCTCGCTGAATTCCAAACTCGAATTGACTTCAAAGGTTTCTCTCGAGCGGCATTCTTCCGCGGCTTAGACGACATAGTCGAGATGCGGGAGGATAGAGACGGTATAAAACTTTTCTCCAAAACTGGGGCTCATAATCCCACTAAAATGCCCAATAAATCCCCTGCATCACAGAATGCCGCTCAGAAACCGCATCAGAGTGCTGGCAACAAGTTCCAGCCGAGCCCTGGGAAGAAAAATCAACATCCTGGTGGACCAAACCTCCAACCGAGGAAGAACACTGAGCATCCTCCAAAGCGACAGGAGCAAGAAAAAGCTCGCCATCAGCAGCAGAAGGTATCCGCCCCAGTTGGGAACCTCTCAGCGACCCCAGAGTGCAGCATGCGCATGCTCATGGGCGGGCGATGTCTCTGGATCGTCACAATGGAAAACTACGACTATGTACCGACTGGCTGTGTTGCCAAGTTGGCGAACATGGCGAATGATACTGTGATCAATGAGCTTCGGAAACACAACCTTGAAATTCGTTACATCAAAAGGCTGGAGGATCAGGACATCAAGCAAGTCCTCGTCAACAACGGCGTTGCACGTGCGGACGAGGTAGTCATGACGATACCGTTGAAATCCGTTCCTTTGATACTGAGGGCTTTCCTCGGCAAAGATGTCGACAATGTTTTCATGGAAAACCTCGGGAAAGTTTCGAAAGAGCACGTGCGGAACAGGAGGTTCGGACGACCTAACCGGCAGTGAGTTTTGAATTTTCGCTGCACAGCACCTCTTCGATGGTGACTGTGACTGCGAAATCGCTTGCTTCCGAGTCAGTCAGAACGTTAAAGTCTGACAACTCAAAGATCGAGCCAAAGAGCTCCAAGATCTTTTTTGGAGGATATTGCGCGATCCGGGATTGTACATATTCTCAATTAGATTGAGGCCGCATGGTTTCGTGGCGTTTCGATTGTCAAAGGTCCGCTTGAGTCCCGATCATGAATCGTGGACAGCGATCCTCTCCTTTACGGCTATGGCTCGCCTGCCGTTCTGAATGACTCAATTCCAGGTGACGATTGACTCTCATCATTTATTCTAGAAAATAAACATGTATGAGAGTCCAAGCCTTTCATAGAGGGGGCTGATATTCATGTCAGTCATCGGTTGACCATTGCGACATGCGTTACAATATTAGCAGCAACCTGGGGTTCGTCCAGGGGTATGCATCAATTCTATCGTAAGCCCGCTAGACCTGGCGCAACCGGATTTATGCTTTCTCTCAGAATGTTAGCCAGGATATTCTTGCCATATCGACAATGAGTTTAAACGTCCCGGTCCTGATTGCGGCAATCATTGTTAATAAGTTATAAACAACTCATAAAAGTAAGCCACAAGCTCAGGCTAGTTGAATGAGCAGGACATTTTAATAAATTAACTGCGGAGTGCGGATTCTATCTATTCCGACCGCGCATCATAAAATATACGTCTGAGAATTAATATCTGCATGCATAATGTTATGTTTCTCCCTTTCCTCCGTCAATGGTCATGTTTCTTTCCTGTTTTACAGAAGTTCGAGTGTTGAATATTTACTTGGTCCGATTCGTATAAGTTGCAATCCGTAGAGATTGATATAGGGTAAAACCACCAGTTATGGGCCACTTACCAGTTATGGGCCACTTACCAGTTTTGGGCCACCTACCAGTTATGGGCCACCCCATGACCAGTTATGGGCCACCCCATGACCACTTATGGGCCATCCCATGACCAGTTATGGGCCACCCTATGGATTTGTGCCAGGCGTTGACCCCCGATCAATCCCTACTCAGACACCAAGATTCGCGTTCGAAAAAGTCAGTCTCCGAACTTACGAGAAGCTTTTTCCCGCGAAGGATACTTCCTTTGCAATTCGAGCCATGCATCTCTGGAGCTCCGTAATCTCCAGATTCGTTCGGGGTGAATAACAAACCGAGTCAACGCCAACTCATGATTGATTCATTGTGAATCACTTCATTCGGTTGGCATTCAATCGGTTGGCTCAATGGTCACCGTCTGGCACAAATCCATAGGGTGGCCCATAACTGGTCATGGGGTGGCCCATAACTGGTGATGAGGTGGCCCATAACTGGTGATGAGGTGGCCCAAAACTGGTAAGTGGCCCATAACTGGTAAGTGGCCCATAACTGGTGGTTTTACCCCAATGCATCATCGCTGAGATTGGTTTAGACGGATAGAGCTCTTACAGGGTCTGTCACGAGGCGAGACTTTCTGGGAAGCTTCTGGGAGTTGAATCAGTCAGATGGGAATACATGACGAAACTGAAATCGTTGACCGGAGGATCCCCCCTGTTCTCTTCATGTTTAGTCGAATCCAGCTCAAGCCCGCGTAGAAGCATTCCGTGACCGGATTAGGAAGAGGGTGAATCTTATCTTTGCTTTTCCCTTTCTTTATCTCCATTGTTTTGTCGCTGTCTTTGAGCCGTCAAGCCGGGGTGCCGACTCATTTCTGAATGAGTTGTTCTCCGTTGAGTGGCAGAAATACGATCGCGCGATGCAGGTTGCGTGCATAAAAGATCTGGAAGAGATAGCTTCTAAGAAGATTCCCTCGAAATCGTGGGATTACTACCGAAGTGGAGCTGACACTGAATTCACCCTAAGGGACAACGAGGACGCTTACCAGAGGTAACCCAATCGCCTCGACCTACTCCATACGGTCTCAAGTCACTTCCTCACATGCGTCGCTGTTTGCGAATATGAAGCCACCGTACGGATCAGCCCTTCATCTACCTCAGGTATCGATTTCGACCGCGTGTTTTGCGCGATGTCAGCTCCATCGACACTAGTACTTCGGCTCTCGGCACCACAGTTAATTTCCCTGTCTGCATCGCGGCAACCGCAATGCAACGGTTGGCTTCCCCGAGGGGTGAACTCGACACCGCGCGAGCTGCTTCAACGAAAGGTTCTCAATCACCTTATCTTGACCTACAATTGACGATTTGCCATGCACTAACGTTTCGTGCTGGAAAACCACTTGAAAGATAGCGGAACGAATCTTCTGTCATTCAGGCACCGTGATGATGTTGTCGACGCTCTCAACCACGAGTCTCGAAGACGTCGCCCATGAATTCAACAACTGGTCAGTAGGTCGCGGAGGGTTATGGTTTCAGCTGTATATCTACAAGGATCGAGAAGTGACAAGGAAGCTCGTCAAACGAGCGGAATCGGCCGGGTATCGCGTACTCTGTCTTACTGTCGATACACCATACTTGGGTGAGAGTACTTCTGTTTTTTCTCCAACTCGTTCCTCACTCCCTATCAATGGAATCAGGGATGCATATTTGGCCATCGAGATCTCGTGGTGCAGCGGAAACCGTCTGATAAAATCCCGGATCAAGGTAATCGTCGAGCTGATGCCAGAAATAAGTTCGAGATGCCCCCGGGCTTGAAACTTGGGAACTTTGAGGACAGCATGGCAGGAGGCGCTGCTGAAAAAGGATCATGGTTGCTAGAATATACCCAATCGCTCTTCGACCCGTCTCTGTCTTGGAAAGACATAGCATGGCTGAGAAGTATCACCACGCTGAAAATCGTCCTCAAGGGAATCGTTACCGGCGAGTATATCCGAACTTTACCCGAATTTGATTCTAAGCCAGTCCGCTCGCATGGATGGAGAAACTTTCGCGGTATGGTCCACGTCAGTTAACAACGAACTCGGTCCCTTTCACAGCCGAAGATGCGGAGCTTGCCGTGCATCATGGAGTTGATGGAATAATCGTGTCCAATCACGGTGCACGCCAGCTCGACGGGGCTCCCGCTACGGTAAGCTTGCCTACCGTGATTTGAGGATCGGATTTCAGAAAATGTAGGGATCCCAAGGTAAACCATTCATCCCGATTACAGATCGACGCTTTGCAAGAGGTTGTGCATGCGGTCCACGGAAGATGTGAGGTCTTCATGGACGGCGGGATCCGAACTGGCTCGGATGTCGTCAAGGCTCTTTGTATGGGCGCGAAAACAGTTTTCATCGGACGACCTGCGCTGTGGGGCTTAGCTCACAATGTAAGTGATGTCAACCTACGATCTAGAAGTATCTGTGACAGCCATTTCAGCAGCGACGGATCGATTGAAAAGTTTCGAGGGACTAACTTATGGGAATCGGCGTCGACGTACAGGGTGCAGCCGGAGTCGCGGAGGTTCTGTCGATTCTAGCGAAAGAAGTCAAATCGACTATGGGTCTCCTCGGTGCGACAAAAATCAGTGAGCTGACTCCAGACATGGTCACTTCGAAGTTCCCTTCTAAACTCTGATCCCCTGATGCTACACGCGCAATCATCCAGGAGTTTGAATAAAGGATCTTCGTTCTTCTGTTTGGAATACTACTTTGGAATACTATTGCTTCATCTATTAGCATGGTCGGTCTTCGGGGAATCCTTTCAGCTAAAGGATCTTCAAGGATCCTATGAGCGAATGACAACGTTTGCAGAATTGTCGCATCTTCGTGGACGTGCGTCTCGTGTATATTCATGAAGCCTCCGTGCATGGTTCCTCCGGAAAAAAACGGCGTTCGCATAAATCGAATCCTGGATGTACAAATGATGGTCAATTTATTTACTAATCAGCATCTAAGTTATACAATAATTTGGTGCGCGTGCGTGTGTGTTGGTGTGTGCATGTGGCTGCTTGTTAAAGCTCTGCGTCAAATTGTAACCGTTCCATACTTGAATTCATTTACTCTTTAATCTAATCGGTCCTCTAACTCTAATCGCCTTCGAACAAATGAGTTTATGCATCCGCAATCATTTAATATTGTAAGGACCTCGACGTAACAATGCATATGCTTTCATCTCACACTCCGCTCATCACTAGCAGCCGAGTACAGACGATGACTAACTTTTTCTCAACTTGAAAACGAATCACTACACGATTGCTAGATGACTCGAGGAACGCAACCACCACGGTGAAGCGAAATGCTAGGTAAAACACTGAATGCTCTGATTCTGAGATGACGTTTCGGGCTACGCCATGAGCCCTAACCGGGTGAGTTTGGCTGAGAGGAACGAATGGAGAGTGAAGACTGCCGGTTTCGGGGAGCCCATCATATCCAGCTCCTGGAACATACGCGTATATTATTCGTTGGAATCAATACATATTCTCACCACGGAGGCCTTCTGATGGACGGTATGATCGGCTATAGGTGGGAAGAGAGAGAGAGAGTTACAGTTTTGGTCAAAAACTAATAAATCATACCCTCGGAATGTCTTCTCCTTTGAATTTAATATAGAGGAATCTTTTGTTGTCATCCGCCGACTTCTCGATCTCCTCGAACGCGTGGCTCCATAGAGGCCCCTCCTGGTCCTGGGACCTCGGCCGTCCCAAACGCTCGAGGCTCAAACCATTCTCGTAATGGATGCTGAGCATGCAGCTCATGTTCAAACTGCCGCTGCCCACCTTGCATTCTGGAAAAGCGAGTTGTATCGACTCTTGTTAAGACAAAACCGCCTGCGGCTCACATGGCAGGATTTTGCGTGGTGGTTCTTCATCAGAATAGATTCTTTTTTCGAGCACTAACCGAATTTCACGACTTTCCGTCGCGCGACGCAGTTGTGGCAGCCGTTCACGATGCTGCGAACCCAAGAAGCCCTCGATGACACCGTCTCAGTACGAAAAACTCGGTTTTCCACGCCTTTCGATGTTCCAACTCGCAAAGAAAATGTGCAAAAGCTGTCGGCCGCAGTTCCGTTCCTCTCGAGACTACGGTTGTGAAGACTGCTCACTGAATGACGTCCGAGAGAGCCGCGCGAGAGAGATTGGGTTGATCCTGCTCGTGAGCCAGGCTTCCCTAGACTGCTTGCAACCACCCTGCACGCAAGACAAGCAAGTTGAGTAGACGCGATGCCAAGCCCCGCTTAGTTGCATGGAACGGCTCGAGAATTCTATCGTCTCCGTGAAAACTCGACTCACCTCAGGACGTAGAGAGGCTCGCTTGTCACAGGTACAGCCCATGCTTCTCGGGTCCAAGGAACAATATCGTAGAAAAGCAGTTCACTCTGAGTGAGTGCAATGAATACAGGCGCCCACATACGATCCGCTGCAGCGAGTGGATCTTGTTCGCATAGCCAACCGAACTGTTCTATGGGCGCCGAATCAAGAACATCCCCTGGAAATGTTATACGGTCTCATCATTCATAGGTCTCGAATACCGAGACAGTCTTGCAATGAGCTCTGAGGTTCGGCTTCTTGTATCGATAACTTTTCATCATGATGTTTCACCATATCTGCCACTCTAAGGTGAGGAAAACAGGATTTTTAACGTCAGCTGCATTGCTAAGACGCCGAAGCGACATTTGGCCTTACCGATCGCTTCATTCGTGTCTCGCAGAGCTTTCGAGTTGAGCTCATTGGTGACCGCGTTAATGGCTCTCAGCCACAGGGACGCTTGATTCGAATCAAGGCATCGCATAATACAGTTCTGCCTACGGTCTGGTGAGTGAATTTCTATGATTCTGGAATGAGTGAAAACTATTGGGTAAAGAGCCGAGATTCTTCGTTATAGCGTCACATACGCGCGAAAAAAACCCTCCGCTGGATTCGATCAACTTCAACGAAGAATAGATCGACGCGAGTATCCTCCACGATCTAGTTTTCGATTGAAGCCAACAGCGCCTTGCCGGATGTCTTGAATATGCAAAGCGGCCAAAGATGTCGCTGACCCGATGAAAGTTGTACAAAATCCCGAAAACTGTGACCTCGAAACAATTTCATAACAAACCTATTTCCGCTATCTGACTCCGTGTGTCCTCTGGTGACCAGGGCCAAGAGGAGCGGTATCCGTCTTGATGTGCTGGAGTTTGATATAGGCTCAGACTTGACCAGGAAGTTTGGGTCCAACTCCCAGCCGATTTCAGACAGGATCGAGACTTTACGAAAATATGGTGTGACCTCTTTGACGTATTTCACTGCAAAGCGGCATTCAAATTTTAGCTGTGTTCCCAGCAGGACTGTCGGGAGTGGAACGAAACGTTCAGGTTCTATCCGGAAACGTGCCACAGAATAATAGATGTTGAGAACTCCTCAAGAAATTCACAGATCATTCAAGGACCGAGAGCGACCATAAGTAAATATTTGCTGGCGATGTCCCTTCCCAATCTGAATGAGCTTTCTAAAGCAGCGAAACGTTGTAAAACCAACGGTGTGGCCTAGCCGTTGCCTTTCCCAGTGTTCATTGAGGTTTCAGAGGAAACATCGGGCGGCCACCCATGATGGCAACATTCATATGGAATCAACGGCATGAAGGCATGCATTTTGTGATGCGACCGAATACGCCAAGCGATCAATCCGCCACTCCCATATGATTTGAAGACTCAAAACTGCCGAGCCATGCTACGGAAGAGTGGAAATAATTGGGAAAAACTGGCCAAACAATATCTACCTTCGACGTCAACGATTTTTCCGGCTCTCTTCAAGGCTTTGACGGCTTCCTCGTGAGTTGCTTCCCGCAGACTCTCGCCGTTAACGCTGAGAATCGCGTCGCCCACGTAGAGCTGCTCGGTGAGATCCGCTGCTTGGCCCTATAAAGGGAGGTGAGTTGGTCAAATCGCCTGCGAGGTTTCTTCTGTGTTCCTATTATTGGATTTTGACGTGTCCCGGGACGTAGCCCTCGAAATGTTTCCAAATCGGCAATTCCGGATGGATCTGTTGGCGGAATTCCACGATTCCATCTGGTCACAGATATCGAATCGCGATTTCGATCGAGCAACCGCTTTTTCGAAGTATCCTCCTGGCAATGGAGCTCGTATGAATAAATAATTCAGTGATTACTGAGTATCAAAACGAATCAGATGGAGGATTCGAGAAGCGGGATCCGTTTTCCGTTTGTAGAGTCGTGCGCTCTCGCGGGATTTTCTCCCATAAAGAGGCCCCAAAGGCTCGAACAAAAATATGAAGAACGCTCAGAGGCGTTGAGCGAAACGTCTCTCGAGAATGTAGTCAGACCACACCGACATGTCCGTGGTGAATAAGAAAGCTTCAGCGTCGGAGGTCTTGATTGTTCCGTTTCAGCTCAGCGGCCGCCCGAAAATTCGGGACTGGAATTTGAAGAAGTCCGTTCAGAATACGAACTTCCTCCTACTTTTCGGAAGAATTCAGTTTTCCCCGTTCGGCTACAGCTCAATCATTATACATTGTCCATGTTTGCTCAACAGCGGATCTTATCAACGCTGGACCTGACGGTTCGATGCAATAAAAAATTTAACTCCTCCTCCTCTCCTCCTAGAAGCTCCTAGAACGAACTACTCGATCTCCGTCATTGGGTGTTAGCGCAGAGTGAGAGGAACCTCTCCAATCGTTGTTAGGAAAATCTGTCGACTGATTTCAAGCTACATATAGTTACCTTGAATATCTTCGAGATGATTATCGGCATCATATTATCTTTGCCACCCTTGATGGAGATTCCGAGTCCGGCGGATTGTGTTTTCTCAATTCGAACTTTTCTCTTGACGTTCGCCAGAGATTCGGGAATATTCGGTATGCCATCGGGCGAATCGCGCTCTGGAACGACAGAAGAAGCATTACATCTCACGATCATCGCGATGCGTCCGAGCTGCTCATGGGACTCCAGCATGAAAGCTGCCACGGCTCCACCACACCTCAAATCTTCTCGAGGGGCACATTGGCTGTCGATCATCGGAGTTCTCGGTCAACGCTACGCTAAACTTCGATGTGTTTCAGTCGAGCTGACAATTCTTTTCTCCGTTGATTGACTGCGCCGGCAAATCTTTACACTCCCTTCCCGAGCTCCGTCGCGGGGTATCCACAAACGCCCACTTTGTTTGAGGAAGTTATCCTACCCCAGAGGTATTCGCGTTTGTTTTTCACTCTCTGTTCGAAACAATGACAGAGGGAGATTGTAGGAGGACTTTCCCATTATTCCAGTATGTCCTCAATCCATGCTTATGATATGGGAAGGCTCGGCTTCCAACCCTTTTATCGGACAGGCAGACCTCAAGATTGCTCATCGCACCATTCCTCGACAAAACCAAGTGGATTATTCTATTCTTCCTGTTGCCACCTCCTTCTAGCGGTGAGCCAGAGTGAAACTGATTCTGTGGTAATTGAAAGCGAGATTTCTCCGAGAACACACTAGACGCGCGCAGTCGTGGGAGATTCCAACAGCGGAAAGTTTAGCGCTCCCTAAACACCTGTTGCACCGAGGTTGTGGCTCCGCGCTCATAGCACAGTTCTGCTCCCACATCTATGGATAGTTTCTTGATTGATTAGCCTCAAAACACCTGACAACCTCACACACCGATTGACCTTCCATGAATGAAGTCTTCATGGTAAAATCGAAGTAAACAAATCGGAGCTCTTCATCGCATTCAAGTAGGTTTGACCAACAAAACTTGCTATCTTGCCCGATAGCAGTTGTTCACCTGAGGAGCTATCCTTCGTGGAAAGTTATCTCGAATATCAAATCGATGGCGAGGAGCCAAATCATCTGCTCAGCTGCTTCACCGACCGACTCTGAATCAGCTGATTGAACTCACCGCGGCGTTTATGCACAACGTTGGAGTTGACGTCGCTATTGTGATTTTGCTGGTGATTGTCAAAGTTGTTCTCGTCGATACTGACGACGATGGCATCTTCCTCGAGACTTGCGATGAGTTTGTACCATTTCGAACGGACTCGAAGTTCCACAACACCAACTTTTCGAGCCATTTGGCCCGAAGCCTCTCAGGGGAGGCCACTACCCGCAGAGCAGCGGCAGCAAGCGAGACTCAGACTACAACCAACCGAGCAATAACATGAAGAGCCGACAGCTTCTTGCAGACTCTCTGTTGTGGCCATAGTTCCCTGAGCGGCCACCATAAGCGACGGTGGCGCTCCGCCGCCCTGCTAAGCGTCAAGTACCACGCTTCAAGTCACTGGGGCCGAATCGTCGAGCACCAAAGACGACGCTGGTACCCGAAGGGCTCCACGCGTTGCGCCAGCGAGCGGGAAGCGAAGCATCCCATATCGATAGATTTCGAGGATGGACGACTATGAAAATTCGAGACATTCATGATTGACCTCGGTCTAAACATCAAAGTGGATTCCTAAACCAGACCCACGATCAAAATGACACAATCCAACGCGTTGGCTGCAGTCATGAGTTTCTGAAAAATCGTTTCTACATGCTCCACTTTGATCCTCGTGAGATGCGGAGTGACTAAAAATAGATCCTCCCATACACCGCGCTATTTTCAGACTAAGGAGCGTATGATAATTCGGGAGTTCAGGACAACAATGTTTGGAGGCCGAGCACGCAGACCACAAGGCAGGGATCCATCTCGGCGTCCAAGAAGTGTGGCAAGAAACAAGTCGAAGATGATCGACGCTCGAACGCTGACTACGTGCAACTCTGCATCGCGGATGCTTTCCACAATCGAGATTGTGGAAATCGCTTCGAAGGCTAGGCTGATGCACCGTTTCGTGAGACTTGAGATTCATCGGGCATTCGCTTGCTTTTCCCTTTGATATGGTTCCTCTCCCATCATTTGGACTTTTCCAACGACCTTCGGCCTTCCCCCTCCTCGATGACCACACTTTCCACGCCGCAGTTGAAGGTACGGGCTCAAGACTTTTTTCAGGATCTGAAGGACCACCGGGTACTGACGTGTTTGAAGTCCTCCGTTCGTAGTTTGATCCTAATCGCTCTGCTCTCCGCCTCCGATGCCAATCCATGCTCCTTATTCGTTTCTGATCCAGGTGCATCTCTGGCGCGTCATCTCAGTCATCTGAGCGTTTAATATCTCTCTCTCACATACGTGAAACCAGACCAGTAATTGTATCCGGAAGCTCTCATCAGGCGCTACATGGGTGCACCCGCAAGCATGAGTCTGACTCGTAGTTACGATAGATTGCCTCGATTAGATTCAGGCCCATCTTCGGATAACTTCAATCATTGGGAAGAAAAATCATAGGAGAGTCCCACGCTTGAATATCCATCGGATTTTATGGAATTTCCATCATAGCGTAGATTGATGGCACGGGAGCATGGGTCGACTTGGAGAGAATGTTTGCTCGGAACTCGCCAGACAACTCGCTTTGTGGGGCACGTCCGCAAGACCATGACGGCTTTCATGGGTTTCTCGGACACTAGGAGAGCTTAAAGAGGAGTGAGAATCTCGCAACAAGCGTAACAAAAAGAACTCCCCGTCGGGGAATCGAACCCCGGTCTCCCGCGTGACAGGCGGGGATACTTACCACTATACTAACGAGGACTACATTTACGAGGTCAGTCAGCCTGCTGCGGATACTCCCCTGTGTAGCCACTCGACTCTTGAGAGGAACTGGAAAAGGCTTGCATCCGGGGGAATCATCTACCCTAAATATTTCCCAAATAGACTACCCTAAAGTGTTGCGTGTAACGAACCATGTTTCTGGACATAAAAAACCTCAAAACTCAGCGTGTGGGATGAGAGATGTAGGTTCTGGGACTGTTCCGTGGTAGATCTCCCGCCGATCAACTATGGAAAATTTCCCGAAGATGCATCTTCTCCAGAAACATGGTTCGTTAGACGCGGCACTTCAGGGTAGTCTATTTGGGAAATCGTGATCTCGATTCATCAAGTTTGAACCTTCTTCTCTAGTTCAGGTTTGTCGACAGACCTGGGTATATGCAGCACTCGGCAGGCGCCAGCGGCGGATCTACGGGGGGGGAGGCGGGCCACGTGCCCCGGGCGCAGCCTCCAGGGGGCGCAACATTGGGGTTCTAGTCTTCTTGGTATAATGCAAAAACTTGTGATACTCCTGGATAAATTAATTCTACCTTGCAAATAGACATGGCTAGGTTCTGAAACTTGAGTTTTTTTTCCACGGAAAATCGGAGAGGGAGGGGGGTCGCTTTCTCGGTGATTTGCCCCGGGCGAACTGTTTTGATAAATTCCAGCTCATACATCCACCTCCGTCAAGCCTCTGGTCAGCCATTGGAACGTGATCTTTGGTAGCATCGTTCGCACACTACAAAAACATGCCCGTTTTGTTGTTCGATGAAGTCCTCACGGAACTTCTGGGACGCGATCGACGTCAAACTCTACGTTTCATGAACAGTCACCACTTCTTCAACGCAACCGATTTCTCCTGACCCATTAATTACCTCGGCTCCTCCTGAATCTCACCCCACTGGTCCACCTAAGTCGAACTCCGCGAAACTGTCACCATTATCACCATCTCCTCCCCATACTCACTCCCCGTTGATTCGGCCCTAGATCTATCCAGAATACAACCTATCCCGGAAAGTGACTTTAGATCCCATATAGGTATCTATCATTCACTCCCCTCATCACTCCTCTCCGGGAATTCTGCCCCGAGATGAGCGCTTACGAGGCTCCACGCTCCACACTCGTGGGCGCCAATATGAGCGCCAGGCAAATTGAGCGCCTGAGTGATTTGAGCGCCTGGGAGATATGAGCGCCTGGTAGATTTCAGCGTCGGAGAGATTTGAGCGCCTGGTAGATATGAGCGCCTGGGAGATTTGAGCGCCTGGAAGATTTGAGCGCCTGGGAGATTTGAGCGAAAGACGGGCCGCCAAGAGCAGCCGGCGTGGTACCGAGCGGAGGTGACGAAATTCCAGACGACAACGAAACCGATCCACAAATCACTTCGTTCACTGCTAAAGCGTTCTTGGTGATGAGAGCACGCGCTTGCGGAAACTTCGTCTGAGAAACCTTGTCAAGTTGTTCGTTGCAATGCCGTTGCAATTTGTGGAGTCGTCCATAGGAAGGCCTCTGCTTAATGTGGGAGGCTATCTCTTTCGGAAGGACAAGAAAACGCTCGATGGGATCAGTTGGCGATGCATTGACAAGAGGTGCCTAGCATGTGCGCGCACTCGGGTAGACGAAGTCGAAGTAAGTCGAAGCAATCCCATCAAAGTGTGAAATTTCCGCCACCGATGGAGATAGAAACGCAGTTCCCTCCAGGTGGAAATCGGTTCGAGGAGTAAGATCAGCACGGTTCTCGTTTCCACGGCTGAGAAGTGGCGTACTCGCTCTAGGTAGACATCCTCCAGGAATGATATTTTTCCAGGCTGGGCTTAGGCTATGCCGCACCCATCGGCCAATGACAATCCAGTGAGTCCGCGAGCGTAGCGAGCGGCACTCATTAGCAGAATCGGCGCGAGCCTGCAGCGAGAGCACGCGTTTGTTGTTGTTCGCAGGGTGGTTCAGCGTTGCCGTCAAATCGTGCCACGAAATCCGCTGAAACCCGCGCTCAAATTGACGCAGCGCTCAAATTGGTTCGGCGCTCAAATCTCCCAGGCGCTCAACTCTCCAAGGCGCTCAAATCTACCAGGCGCTCGAATCTACCAGGCGCTCAACTTGGTTCGGCGCTCAAATCCGCCAGGCGCTGAAGTTGGTTGGCGCTCAAATCGGCGCGCACCTCCACACTCGCCATCTTGAGGTGTGGACAATCTTGTTCTCTCGATTCCACGAGTCGAACCCATAGCAATGGGACGACCAGAATGGAACCGAGTGCTCTGTGAGTTGATCCAAATCAGTGGTTCTCAAAGTGGTCGATATGGACCCTTGGAGGTCGATGGCCGACCCCCAATTGAACGATGGTGGACTCCGATTGATCGATGATTTTGCTTTCGAGCCGTGGCCTCAAGAATCAGGAGGTCTTTCTGAGGTTAGTCTGACCGCGACAGTCCTCCCATTGCTCAGTATCGAGTCCCGGGGGTGGACGGTCGACTCTCAAGGGGTCGATAGGGAGGGCGACTTTGAGAACCACTGATCTGAATAAATTTCTCCCGGTTCTCCTCACACTACGAATCATTTCCGAGCTGGTCACGGCTGCGGCGCCTGACAAAACGGCTACGGCCGTAACTCCGAACCGGGAGGACAGCCCAATATCCAGGAATCCACGGAGAAACCTAGATAGGTAGATTAGGACGGCATTGTTGCCTATATGCTTGTCCTAGACACGAATGTATCTGACAGGCCCGACGGCATGGGACCAGAATTTCTCGATGAGAACAAAAAATAATTCGAAGAATCGCAGGCTGACTGTGCGCTGGCACAGTCGAGGGGCGCGGACCTAGAGCATCACGCTTGCAGGATGCGGTCAAGGAGTGCGGCCGTCAACCAGTATTTTAAGAAGGGTGAACGATTCCTGGTTGTGAACCTATGTTTCTGGGCTGTTTAGTTTTTGAGTATGTTTCGGTCAGTCCGTCGCGTGGTCGCATGCCGTCTTCGAGCATGAGCCTCCACATGTTGACGTGCCTTGTTGACGGAGCCACACAGCGGGAACGAGTGGGATTCGGAGGACTGTGAGCGGGCGGAAGGGGGACGCGTCCCATCAAGATGTCGATGAATGACGATGGCGAGGAAACGGCAGGAATGGACGGGCCCGTCGAGAGTCGGTGCTTACGGATCTCGGTCTCTTCAACAAGGATATCCGACACCATCGGGACCATGGGAACTGTTTGTACGAGGGGGACTGTGTCGTCAGGACGAGCAACTCTCTTCTTATCCAGGATTGGATGATCGCGTCCGTAGATCACGTTTGCGTTCATAGTAGCGGGCCTGTTGTCGAGCGTGCAGGCGTCTCCTCCGGACGTTGACCTCGTCATTCCGGTCTTGCGGAACCCCGTCTCGAGAAACCTCACCAGTGTTCAGAGGTTCTGTAAGTGAGAACTGATTCGCCGTTTGTGAGCGGCGATTTTTAACAGAATTGCGATTGCGCCGACGCCGTTTCTTGGTCGTTTTTTTATCTCCCTCACAATGTGTTGGAGGTTTGTTTGTACTTCGACTTACATTATCGCGACCTATTTCCCCTAGATGATTCGGGTGAAGTTTCTATTGGTTCCGTGCGAATTCTCGCGTCGTAATCCAAAGTTTCGTCGTGATGATGAAAGGCATCCAATCCAGCAATGAAACCGCAACTTCACAGGACGTTAGCGGTTCTCCTGAAACATCACCCGACCCGAAAATGGGATAACTCGACTCAGCGTGCGGCCAGCTTTCTTCGGCGCACTTTCGTATACAGACTGTGTCGTCGTTTCGGAAGAGCTCATGTAAATCGTTACTTTAGCGTCAACGTCGTTCGGAAAAGATCTTTGAAGTGTAAGAAGACATATTTATGAACAGCGTACCAACATCGAAATCGCCTCCTAGGCCCGCGTCTGTGAGTGAGTTTCCCTGAACTGTGGGACACGGAGATTGCGTCCCGGCATTTTTTTGCAAATCGTGCTGCCGTCGCGATTTTTTAAGCAGACCCTGCCTTTGTGCCGCAGGTCTGCGCTGAAAAAGAAGATATGTTCCATTCAAAGTACTCTCCTCTGATTGCCAAGACAGATTGATCAGTGGAGTCTCGGATTTTTCGAGTTGAAACACTCGACGAGCCGATTTCGGGCTCCTCAAGAACGGGAATGCTGATTCCCTGCAGCAGTGATCCCCAACCCCAACGTGATCCATATGGTCCCCCAGGGCTCCATGGTGACAGTTAAGGGGTCCACTAGGAGGGAGATGTTTTTTGTGGGTCCATGAAGAGTGGTTTGGTGTTCGCGGTTTCCCTCGTTTTCCCCAAGGTCTCCCTGGGGTCTCAACGGGGGATCGTTGGCCTTTACCTGCCCGACGTGAAACCTCATTCCTTGGTATCGAATCCAGCTCTGGCCCCGATTTCAAATCTTGTGCAGGATCCGCTATCCTCTGAGCTCCTCGAACATCTTCTAAACCTATTTAAGGAATGTGCGTGTGTTCCACCTTGGTCGTCCCCCAAAGAATCCGAAAGTTTTCACTCGGTTATATTGAAACTTTGTGAGTTTCTGGGGGACGTGTCGAAAGTGGTTCTAGGATGTTAACCACTCTCAACGAACACGGGTTCCGTACGTAATACCGAAAGCTCGTGTTATCGTGGTTTTTCGTTGTCGTCGTTGAGTTAGGGGAGTTGGTCGGGGAGACTGATTGTGTCAAGGAACTTCATTGTTGTGTTGTCACGACGGCAAGGAACGGTCGAGGGACGGGGATCGTTTTCTGTGACATTTCAGGACGACGGTTCGAGGGATGGAGTGAAAACTCGGAGACGGCAAACAGATCTCCTTCCGGAATAAGGTTAGGAGACTCACGACTTTTGGAGTTGCAGGATCGACGAGCGGTCACAGTGGAGTCTAAAGATCGACGAGGAGGAATGTTTGAGGGACGGAGGTCGTTCTTGCGTGATATTTTAGAACGACGTTTCCCGAGCCGTTAACATCGTTGATCGCTGGTCAGTCGAGGGAGTCGGAACATTATCTGGGGAATACGACACGAAAGGACGACGCACTCTAACCACCGTGCCTAGGATAGTAGTTGATGAGGAGACAGCGGGTTAATCCGGGGAAGGTCGCCAGTTGGAGGCCTGGTGGACCAAGGAAGGCTCCCTCCAGGAATATCAAGAATCAGACATAACAACGGTCGTCGCAGGACCCCAGTATACAACTAATGATCTGTTACACCTACTGTGATCTTTCTGATTCCCCATCCCATTGCCCCGGAGAGAAAGCCCGGGAAATGATGTACCCGAGTTTGCGAGGGGGTTGGAAGGCTGCTCTGGATGCTGCTTTCAGGCACCACAACCGGGCCCGTTGCAGTACTATCGGGTGTTCTCCGTGGTTTGCGTTAAACAACGAGGCTCCGGTTCTGCCAGTGGACGAGAGGTTGGGCGTCCGAACGAAGATCCGTCTTACAGAACAGGGGTTCTCACCTCTGTTCACCACAAGAATAAATGCGTCATCGCTTGAGCTAGAAGAAAAGATATGACAAACGGAATCGGGTGAAGCTTTCGTAGGTATTCCGAGGGGACACCGTTCTGTCCGGGAGAGCGTCGGGAAACAGAGCACTTACGATGGACCATTTGAAGTGTTGGACGTACAGCTCATCGGAACACTCACGATCAAGAAGCCGAAGGGAAGAACTGCGCGTTGGATCCATAAATTGGCTGAACTGGATTTCGCGGTAGCTCACAAACCGGGGATAACCATAGGCCACGCGGATGCGCTGTCCTGCTTACCCCAATACTTGTAGTCAGTTTTGATATTGACAGAAGTCGATTCCAACGGGAAAATCTTCGTACCGATCGAGGGCAGGAAGAAAATCCTTGAAGGATATCACGATTCAGCGGACTCTGGTGGTTATGACGGGATTTGGAGAACATGCATGAAGATCTCAAAGAGATTCCACCGGCTTGGTATGGGATCGGATGTGAAGGAATACGTCAAGTCCTGTCCTTATTTTCCAGAAATACAAGGCAAAGTTCCGTCAGAAGGAAGATCGACTCTGTCTCAAGAGCAACGATCTTTCTCCCATGCATACGATCCATGTTACTACGTTACCACGCTACTGAGATCACTTCCAAAGTTCAAGAAACGATTGGTCGTCTGAATATAACTAGTCGGTTGTCTTTCGGTTTCTCCGACTCTCCTCGCAGCGGAGCGCGAGCGGGTTCGCTAGTACCGAATAAAATCCGAAATATCTGGATTCCTCAATACTCTTGCTACATGGAGCCACGGAAGAATCATTTGCTTCCTCTCTCTCTCTGTTTCTCGACGCTCCTGTTCCCGAATTTCATGAACCACTCGAAGCACTGAGTGCGTCTCTCCAAGTTGAACAGAAGAAGCAGAATTCCCCAAAAAGAGGCTTTGTCGTCCACGAAATCAGACATTTTGACCGGCTCGTCGTCAGAAAACGCGAAACCTTGGCGGTTCTCCCAGGGGGATGATCTTCGCTTGTACGCAGGCGCGTAGTCAAGGGTTGGCTGAGGGGGCTTTAGCCCCTTCCCAGGACCCCCTGGTTCATCCTATCCAAGTTGAGGTTTCTGGTTGAGCCAGCCGCGCCGCCAGCGGGAAGCTTCTATTGCTATAGCTTCCCAATTTTCAAATCCGCGAATCCAAGCTTCCTTAAATTTTGGATCACAGGGCGGGGGGTTTCTCAACATATTCGATCTGTTCCGCGCTGTATCACTCGGAGATGAAGCGTCCTAATGACAATGACCATTCCCTGACCCCTACCAATATACACGAGAGATAGCGATGGAGGGACCTGTGTTGAGTTCAAGCCGGAATTTCCGAATTCTAACAAGCCCCATCATTGCACGATTGGCACGCGACTACTGACGTGATGAAGTGCAAGACCCTCACTCTCTCAAAAATCTTTCTGATGGTATTTGCAAGCCGCTGCATTTCGAGCTTGGAACTTTGATCTTCTGTTACATACCCTAAAAACCCGCGTATAACGGACCCTTTTTCTGACCACGAAAGGGTTCACACCTTTGCCCGACGACGAAAAATGTATGTTCTGGAACTTCGTCATGGCAGATCTCTTGCGTATTAACGATGTAGAATTTTCACAGCACAAATTTTCCATCAGTCAGGAAGAGTTCTGAACCCTTTTATGGTCAGAAACAGGGTCCGTTATACGCGGGACTTCAGGGTACTTCCAAAATCAACAGTTTATTTAAATATATATCCCCAGTCATGAAACCACGCAACGTTTTGGGAGAGGGAGGGAAGGAGGGGGGGGGGGTTGGCGCGGGCGCACATAGACTCAAGCTTCCCGAAAAATAATTGCTGGCGACGCGCCTGGGTTGAGCAATCGATTTTCAGAGAATTCCACAAGGGTACCCTCTTGAGGAAAAATATCGGCCCTCCCCCAGGAAAAATCCTGGCTGCTTGTACGATTGCTAAACATCACGTTGGCGCCACTTGCGCGAATGTCTGCTTCGACGTCTAGCTGCAGCGCAAGCATCGAAAACTCCGATTCCATCCTGAAGGTTCCGGTAGCCTCAAAGAACTCCTGATGGACATGGGTAGAATCGTTGTCAGCATGAACCCTATCAGAAAATCAACCCACTCTGGGTTGAATTAGCCCTTCTCTTGCGCTCCACAGGGGAATCCGATCCAAGTGAGGATCTTGGCCCATGTCTAATAGTCAGCATGAATCAATCGTCCAAGAATACGTTGGAATGTGTAAGCAATCCGAGAGTCTTGTGCTCGCTGGCCCATCCGGTGTTGACTTGTCGCTGAAGTCACGAACCGGAATCGAAATATGGCGCGGCTAGGTAGAATGCCTGACGAGACATAAATAATAACGGGAAGAGGCCGTTGAGCCCTCCGAGAATCGGACAGGGATGCGATGAGCGTTGAAGAAGGCTACAATGAGGTCTTGCATGAACCGGGCTCTACCGACGGAATCAGCGGAACCGCCTATCCCTAATTCTCATGCTTACTGCTCGGTTCCAGACTTCATGGTGGGTTCTGAGATAACGGATTCTGTTCCAGAATCCAAGGTGAGGTCTGCAGCATGATCCCCCGTTTCATGCGGAGTTCTCCGTCTGAAACGGGGGTCGGCCACAAAGCGCCAGATGCCGTTTCCAGAGGTTCTGCAAACATTGCATAGAGCTACGATGAAGAATTCCGAGCGGTGTACCAATCTGTCCGATCTTTTAGACCTCCCGGCCCAAGTGATATCTGAGGACGATGCGTTCGATGCCGATTCGAATACATGCGCAATCGACGTCAGAGGAGGCGTCGATCCGACTCCGAATGTCTAGAATCATTCACGAATTCGACCAGCATTCTAAAGCTGAAGCTAAAGCTAAATCTAAAATATCGTACTGCCATGAAACTTCAAAAGATCCTGAGACGGATTCTCGCGTTTCCGGATCGAAAAATTATTATTATTCATCCGCGGGAATGAACGCGTTGCCACTTGAGGATTAACGACGACGAATCGATGCCGGAAAACGCCTGACGTCTCAGGGTTGACAAAGGCAGTGTCGAAGAAGCGGCCATCAACCGCGACTCATGAAGCGGGAAGACGATCTGCATGAGACTGCTAAATTGCGAATGTTTCGGATGTTTACGAAACGCAACCACGTGTGGTTTCTCTTCAGAGATGCTCTTCTTCTTCCGTTACGTCTCTCGAATAATGCTCAACCACTCCCACAACGATTCGATATTATCCACGTTCATCGATAGTGAGAGAATTCACTCCTCTCATACCCCTGACGGCAGTCCTTGCGCACGGGCTCAACCTCGGGTCAGGGCTATTCCAATTGTGGAGGCGTGGAACTCCCCGGTCTACTTCTTGCATTATGACTCCTCTTGAGCTCGGTGCATTGAAGTGTGCTCTCCGTCGCAAAACTATTATCATCTTCTTGCCGCAATCATCATGGAGTTCCTTGTTTACGATCGCCTTCCCAGTTGCAGATTGAACTTGGAATCCAATTTTATCTTCCGAGCTGAATCAGATTCGAGGAGGAACTCAGATTCTGAGGCGGAACCAAAACTCCGAGGGTTGATGCAATACCATCCAACTCTCAGGACATGCAGTGACGTGATGATGATCCTCGAGGTTTTCCATTCTCTCAAAATGGGGCCTGTCTCGGAATGATTCCGGATGCCTCCTCCGCTGAGAATCACGACATCCTGTGATTCAAGATGGTTTATAGGGTGGAATAACGAGCTCTTCGGGAACCAGATGTTTCGCAAAGGATCCCCGGAGATGCCCGATTGCCCGATCGTCGCCCCCTCGCTACGCTCCTGCCGGGAGCTGGCTTCATGACCGCTGACTCCCCGAAGGGCTCTAACGTTTTCAGGTCTCCTTTACGGTATTGTTTTTTTCCTTTCAAATTAATTCGATGGTTTCGGAGACTGGTAGGAATTCACGCCGGGCGCATAAGAAATTTCCTGCTGAAGCATTTTGGAATCATGTGTATGTTCTCAATAGTCACCTGGTAGGAAAGTGTCAAACGTCGATGTCAATCTCTCCTACTCGAATTCGAGGACCTGCAGGAGCAGTGCTCGGCGAGAGTTCAATATTTGTAATCGCCCATCTTGCCTTGAGTTTCGGGCAACGCTCCGTGAGGAGTCCGAAGTTCCAAGAGCATTCGCAAGCATACGGAGAATCCTCGCAAGAGCTTTCTCTGAGAAGTTCATCGGAACGATTGGACCGATGCTACGCCGGTACAGAAACCATCGACGCGTTCAACCAGCGTTCAAAGACGTCTAGGATCCAGCGAAGAGTAGAAAACTCGGGCCCAATTGTGAGTATCGCTCTCCAGATCATGATCAAACAGGCCTCGCTTCAACTAAACATATGAAGTTGTCCGCTTCAATTAGGGACCACGGTTCTCCATGAATCAAGCTGGACGAACAAGCCGCTCACTCCCTGCCCGTTTGGTCGCTTTAAAATAATTTACTCTTCTGTGCACCCGTGAGCAAATTATATTTAATGGCGATAATTCCTCTGACAACCTCAAAACACGTCGCAGCATCTCCGAGTGAACATCATCATCACCACCACCCGGCATCCTCGCCACGCCATATTGTTGCGGTGGTAGTGGTGGTCGCCATCATCGTCACCATCATTATCACCATACTTATCGTCGATGTTGCGGACGGTTTTTTCTTGCGCTTGTACGCTGATAGTCATGTCACGAGGTCCAAATCAATTGTGAGAGAGAGAGAGAGAGAGAGAAGTCCGAACCCACAAATAGCGCGACGATAAGTCGCCGGAAAAACGTTCTTTCTCCACAATAACGACAATTGTTCCGTCATTTTTCGTTGCGGAATCAATTTTTCGTCGAACACAATCGGAAACAAGAATCGCCATCGGAAACCATTGAACGCAAAGCTGACAGAAACTTGATCGTCCCCTGACTGCAATGCAGCGAACTGGCGCATGAACCGAACTTGAGTGAGGAGGCTGACTTGTCGGAGCTGTTGGAGTCGCAATTAACAAACAATTATCCCGCTTCTGTCAACAGAGGCTTCTCGTCTTCGTCGTTCACATGCATATCTGCTCGCTGTGCCGGACGAACGAACGAACGACCGGCCGCCCTGTTCGCTCTTTCTTCCTCCGTTCCTTCCTTCTAATTAAGTTATCTCTTGTCTTGTGCTGCAATAACACGATGCCTGGCAAACTGGCTGTTCGCCTGCCAGGCAGGCCGGCAGTCAGGCTAGCTGGCTGGCTGGCTGCGGGCAATATCTAGCCTGGATGGCTATCTAGCGGGTCTTTGGCTTTGGTTGGTGGTGTCAGCAAGGGCCGCCTTCCGCTGGAGCTCCGAATAGTCCGTCCAATGGCAGCAGAGCAGGCCGTCCGTTCGGCTCGGAGGCCCGCCCATTTCAAAAGTGCTGCTCAACGAGGCGCGACACACGACTGTTTTGTGCTCGTACGGACACGGCTTCTAATCGTGTTTGTGTTCGCTGGCCTCAGGTTGTTGTTGCTGCTGCTGCTGCAGCTCCTGTCGCCTTGCTCGTGAACGTTGTCGTGCTCAACGTGCTCGTTGTGGTCGTTGTTGAAGTGAACACGGTCGCCGTCGCTGATGTCGTTGATCCTCGTCAGCTTCTGATCTCCCTGCTCCTCTCAGCAAGAACTACCGCAACAACCCAGGAGTGCCGGGAAGTTTTGGCGCGCGCGAGGTGTTTCTTGGATTCGCTTTCGGTGATAACAGAGCAAACTGATAGCTCCAGTGGTAAAGGGGAAATTCGGAGCTTTAAACGTGAAAAGTGAGGAAGACACTGAGCACACCATGGAGGTCCGAGACCGAATTCAGGAGACGACGACGACTCCGGAGTCGCCTCTGCCGTCGACGACCTTGTTTTCAATTGCTTCGCTGATCTCATCGTCTCAAAGACGATTTCCCGCTGCACGGAGTCCGCTCGAGTTCCCGTTTCCTCCGATAGACATGAGAGCATATTACGAGAGCGTGCTGCAAAGAAGTTTCGGGACCGATAGAGTCTTGGATCTCAGTACATCGTCGCAACAGATGATTGGAGTCGACAGGCGGGAAGACGATTCACGAGGTAGGCGTTCAGATTATTTCCAGTCTGTATTCGTATTTAGGTTTAGTTTCACGCTACGGAAGGACATTATCCAATTGGACGGGAAACATCCCCGCATTCCTTGGTTGACTCGAAGCTTTACGAAAATGCGCGCATACAGTTTACATACGCTTCCGATACCTCATGACCCCGGCAATCGAGCACTCGCCGCCCGCGCACGATGGTTTTTGAAAAATTTCCCTCCTGAGCGCCTTGTCCTCGGGAGGATCGACTCAATTGCTCGAAGCCCTTCCGTTTCATTCCTGTTTCCGGTTGCTTTGGCGCAAGCTTGCCGCGGACATTGGAAGAGCTGATCAGCCGGATCAGCTGTTCCTCGTCTCTTCATCGCGATGCACTCTTCATGATAGAGCACAACTCTCAATATGGTAGCGGGGAAAGATCTTTCGCGGTTATGTCTTGACAGAAACCGAACAAGTTCCGAGTCCCTTGTTCTTCCGCCGGCTATCGATTGGCACGTTGCAATTCGAAGGATTCTGTTCTGTGTCGCGGAAAGCAGTTTCCCTGATGAGGCCAAAACCGGCCTTCACGCTTGACAACAAAGGTTTCGCACCTCCCATTCACATTCGATTCCTTAATAAAAGTCCCGGCGAATAGATAGTTCAGAAATCAAGGCAGTCAGCGCTCCGTTGACATTTAGATTGGTAACAGGGGTTTTGAACTGATAATAATCATTCAACCAGTGGTTGGCACATCGCGGCCCCAGCAGAGAATCGCGGATCAGGCTGGTCATGAGATCTCTCAATTCAGAATTTCACTTTTGCACCACGCCTCGCGCCGAACCTAGCTGCCGAAGAGAAGTTCCGGAGGATTTGACCGTTTAGGTAATGATGGCATTGAACACGAGCTACAAGCGATTTCCCGTGTCAGACGCAGGAGAAATATCTGAAGAACAAAACATGTACATGCGCTCCGATCTCGAGCCCAATGAATGGACATTCTCAAACTATGTCACGCCATCGATTAGTTCGTGAACGATATCGCGTAAGATCTAACAACTATGTACAAGCAACAGGAGTGTTACTCTTTCTGTGTTGAGGAGCCGAGAGAAGTTCACTTTCTGCCATCTGACAGAAGTTTCGGTCGAGTGAGAAGCGGGTAGAGTTTCGGTCAACATTCGAATGAAGTCTGAGGACGAGCAAGAAATCGTAGTCGCATTCGAGCTCATTCTAACAGAAGGGAGTAATTGGTGAAGCTATCCGCACCTTGTTATTTACGCCTAATAGACAATCTGGCTCCTGGAGTACCTCGGACCTGGAGCTGTTGGGTCCATACGTCTTTCTATGTGTCAGTTCGTCCGTCGGTCCATGCATCCATCGTTCGTCTAAAGCCAGCATCATTTTCATCGCGGACTGGTAGCGAGCATCCTGCAATTACGCTTTTTGGCACCTCGTTTGACGCCGATAGCCACACCGTCGCTAGCCATCTGTGCCGATGCCGTCGTAGCCGCCGTCGTCGTCGTCGTTGGCGGCGACGTCTTCGTGTTGTTGGAACACGCGGTAGAAAGGTATCGACTGACACCGACATAAGGACATAAGCGGCAGACTCCTTGGGACAGAGGACCGAGGAGCAACGGCGAACCCAGTGAACGGAGAAAGTTCACGCCACGGGAACGGAACTTCCTGACCAATCGTTATTGTACCCATGGCTCATCATAAATCTCGCTTTGACCAAACTTCGCGGCTCCACAGCACAGCGGTGGGCCAGTAGAGTCGTATACGAACCTCCTCCGCGTTCCGATGACAACTAAATTATGGAGGTTTTGACAACCTTGCTCGGACGTGGGTCTACCCCCACATCGGCATCGGCTTTATCGGAACAAATTTGTCGACAAGAAACTCCTTTCGATAGGGGCGAGTTGGGGTGGGGACTCGTCAGTGTTATAACAAGGTCAACATGAATCTGAACCAGTGTTTGAGGAGATTCAGTTATGCTGGTGGTGTTGGTGATGAACAAGAAACGACGATGGAAGAAATTGAACAGTGCACAAGTCTGTCAGCGAGCTATCAGGAGCAGATTCTACGGTCGCTGCTGGATCAAGCACCCGTATATTAGCCGTTATTACCTTAACACTCTGAGGGGCCTCAACACCTCATGTTAGCACCATCAAATGCCAGTCAGCAAGCCATCCAGTCAGCCAGCTAGCCACCACGACCATTTTCTAACAGCACCTCTTGTTCGGCTGCTTAGCCCTTCGAGGATTTAATAACAGGCTTCGGCCAGCGACCGCCGAGCGAACTTCACGCTCAGTTGAGGGTGCGTCGCATCGCATCTTCAGTTGTGAAGGTTCACTTCGGCGAAGAGCTTCTCGTGTTGCCGCAGCCGCCGACCTTCATCATACTCAGCCAAGAGCATGCGAAGGCTCCGAAATCGCTCGCCGAGGAATCGAGTCGCGAGTCGAAGATCGTGCCAAAGATAAACTAACTCCGCTAGATTGCCCAATGGCAAAAAGCGGCTCAGCCGGGACGAGCGAGCATGCGAGGAAGCGGCTCAAGTAGGGCCAGAAGCAACGTTGCTCTAAAAGTGCTCCAACGACGGCTCGACGGTGTTCCGTCTTCGACGATAGAGCTGTCATCGTCGGACACCCGAGACATCGAATGTCTTGACTTTTCTTTACGAATCACATAATTGCTGCTGTTTTGTCCCGGCCGAACTCTTCGTCCAAACATCGACAGACCCGATTAAACCCCTGACAAATCATACCACGCGTTCGCTGTCCCACTGCAAACGTTGTTGTGGTTGACGCTCCTCTATGCGGAGGAATGCTTTGCGCAAGTGGGGACGTATCATCTGTTTTACTGAACGAATTTGATCCGAGAATGATTGCATGTTCTGTTCATGAATCCGTTCCGTCCTCAAGCCCCTCGATTTGTCTTCTATTGTGGTTAGAACTTCGTTCAGAAGCAACATGAGTCACCCACCGGGGAAGAGAGTTGCGTATCGTTGTCATGGGAGGTGTCGTGACTTGTACGTTTGACTGACGCTGAATACGACATTAGCGAGTCCGTCCGTGACAGGCAACCAGATACAGACATCCACGAATAGTTAACGAAGCTCAGACTGAAAATTGGCCAGATCCGGTGATCAAACCGAATTCGCGCGCAACAGACACCGCGTCATGCCACACCAACAACAGCAATCAAAAGCGATCTTGAAGCTGATTTCGTTCTGAAAGAGTCCACCCGAAAACCGAGATTCAGACCCTCTATCAAACCAACGATCACCTGGCTGTTTTGCGGAGGAGTTGCGTCCTGTTTCCATGCTTGCCGGGTGACCAGCTGGAATGGTGAGGTAGTTCAGTGATTTTGATGACTGCGCGCTGCGCCGAGGCAGTGTCAAGACCTGGCTGTATCTGACAAGCGTCGGCATCGTACTCTCTCTTGTGAGAATATGAGTTGCATCGCTTTTGCAGCCCATGATGCTGCTGATAATGCGAACTCTACGAAGATAATCTGAGTGAATTGCGTGGATCGCAAGACAGATCGATCCAGGGATTTCGTAAAGTGGCTCAGTGATTCTGCAATCGATTCACCCCTGAACGAACCAGGAGCCCCTCCAAGAATACCTTCGTTGCTCTTCCCCATTCGGTCGACTGTTTCTTGAATGGAGGTGAATGTGCATGCACGACAAAAGTCATCCATCGTCTCCCGGGCACGGTTGAGCTGCGTGGCTCCTCAGCATAAATTCTGGATTTGTCAAACATCGCCCGTCTGATCGCTTGCCCTCGGATTCTCTTGTTCGAAAAATATGCAGATCGATCCGCACGGAATCACCAATAAATTCATTATCGCTGCTGTTTATCCATCCATAGTTGTGTATTTATCGCTGCATCTGATCTTCGCGTTGTCTTCATTAGGTAGTTCGCTTCGAATGACGTACTGCCGTCATGGGATGATGGAACGTCCGAACAAATTGCAGCTCTATTCAGCCACGTTTCTTTCTGATCCGCCGAAAACTCGATGGGCAGCGTCGCATCTAGTTCTGGCCGGCTAAGGTGACGGAATGATCCGGACCGATTCCGGATAGAGTGGTATCCAGTCATTTCAAGTTCCCTCGAGGTCACAAGCCAAAGTTTTTGGATCCTCTCCGCCACCAAATGCTTCCCGATGTGGACATTTTACCTGCCCCTAACCGAAACTTCCCTATGTGAATCTGTCCGGATATTGAGAAACCTTGCCAATATGGTTCCAACATTCCAACTTGGCTTTGAACAATAGAGACGACGCCTTCCAGCTGAATGATCATCCCCTCTTCCGTTGGTAAGCTGTCGAACTCAAGCAGCGCGACGGCCTTGTCACGATTGGAACAGCTCAGCGGATACTTCCCGACTTTTGTACTCGATGATTGTTCTTTCATAGTATTGTCTGAAAGATTAGCGGTCTGAATACGGTTTTGGTTCGAATCTCAGTTCTCAGGCAGGATGTGGCAAAGCATGAATAAGGAGCTCATATCCCAACCATGCCTCAGGTCCAGTTTTTCTGCAAAGTAGAAGTCCCTCCCATCGTCGCTCCAACCACTCCACTGACGGCCGTATAATGAATTGTCGAGGCTAGGAAGTTTATTCTGTCATTAGATTCGAGCGAGCTACATTGCTCCTACGGCACGAGAAATCCGGCGAGCTTTCTGATGTTATCTACGGCTTTGAGCTCACGAAATCCAAACATTCGTGAGTGATTTCGCCGAGCGCCACAGGGACCCGCTGCCATAGCAACCCATTTAATAGCCATTAGATTTGTAGATTCTGAGAGTCAGATTTGTTAAATGAGCCGCGCATTTGATCATAATTCAACGAGACGCCGCTCGAGCTCATTACCTCGGTTTACCCCGTTGTTCTCGGCCAGCTGGTCAGACTGGACGACGGGGATGAATTATTCCGGAATGAGCTCGCGATCACCATCTCCCGAGAGAACGTTTTCCGACGCTGAGAACCCAAAACTGTGAGACATAATCAAGAAGTAATCTAAACGCAAACCATGCGCAACCGAGAGACCACGAAATCGGATACCCTAGGCGTGAATGGCATATTCTGTCAGAGAGTTGCATCGCAGATTTGAATTCCCAATCTTCGAAACGCAGTGCTCGGATTCCATCGATCGGGAGCTACTTCCGCTAGATTTTCCGCGCATTGGTCGTCAAGTGTGAGAGAACAAATGGCCTCAACAAGACCAACACGATGAGGCCGGATCAATCACGAATCAAACGAGGTGTTTAATTCCCACAATGATGGTGGCGTTTTCCTTCTTCTCATCGTCCTTCTGCTCGATCCCAACACAGAGTCGATCGCGCCCACGTAATTGCCATCGTAATGAGTCCGGGCTTTTCTCGTGAGCGTAATTTGGTCGGAGAGAGAAGTTCTCGTCTCAAGTTTAGAGCCAAACCATGATGGAAACGCTCGTTCCTCCTGGTCAACTGAAGTTGCTGGATGCGATCTTTGATAATTAATTTCGGCCGACCTTATTCCTAGTCTCATGAGGTAAGGTACCGCGCACCTCGGCACGTATGACGGATGAATTCCGTTGTGGAAAAGCGTTCTCGCGTTTGAGACGCCGCCGCCGACAGCTCCCAAAGCCTGGTAGACACAAGATGCGGCAAAACGCGCCGTCTTCATTTTCTTCTTCTCTTGTTAACAACTTTTAATCATAAGTCAGGTGAGGCCCCGGCCCGCGGTCACTGTTGTGAGACGTTTTCGACGGAGCTGACCGCGAACTCGGCCAGTTGAGCAGATAAACGACGACGACAACGGCGGTGGAGAAGTGCGGCTTGGAATACTGCGATGACACGTTAATGGTTGTCATGAGAACACATCACGGCACGGCGCCTTGAAGACAAAATGGCTCTTTCATTTATGAAACCAACATCCGCACAGAATTTCTGTTCATCCTTCGATGTTCTCACCGGAATCTGATCGTTTTCACCGAAGAGGGTGGACGAGGTTACAAGTTGGAATCGGATTTTTCTGTCCAAGACATTCCCGAAAAGTCGGTGATTCCGGCGAAGAAGACAAGACATCATGGTTAGCCACCAGTCCACGTGTCCATTCAAGATCTCTGCTCGAAAATGATCCGTTCGCGTAATCGGTATCACGGAGAGTCGGCTGTCGATTCGGAACGAATTCTCGAGAATCAATTGGAATAACAGAGAAACGAGGAAGAATGATGTCTATATCCACTAATCCTTCTCGCTCCAGACGTTTCCCACAGGAACTGTTGCTGGTGTCGTGAAGATATTTCTGGCAGCAATGGTGGCGTTGGCCGCGCTTGTAATGATCGGAAAATTAAGAAGAATCAGACTACATAAAGCGAACAAATGGTCCTGTAATTGGAAAGTTAGATTAGCGGATCCGAAGACCGGCGCTACTGACCGATCTGGCGGCACCGGCGGCACCGGCGGCATCGGAGTTGGCAGATATAGCAGCGGCGAAGGCAAGAGCGGTCGATTTAATTCTCGTTGTTGTCATAATGCTAGCCGGTGAGTAATTTGTCCGACGATCACGTTCTACATCGTCGTCAGATCGAACGGTGACTCCGGGCGCACGCGTATCGGTCTGCTGGCCTCGGCTTTTGACGAGTGGATTCCGCTGCGGGATCTCATTGAATAGGTGCTCATCGCCTATCGAGCCTACCGCGGAGCTGCAAATCGAGGCCTATTCACAGGTCCTGGGCTACATGGATGGATACGCAATGGTACTTCAATATATTTTTCGTGCTTCGTGCTTTCCGAGCAGGGAAGTCGAATATACTCGAAAAGTTGAAAAACGAAAACTACATATGCTCTTGAGGTTTCCCCAGGCGTTTCGTTGGAGCTCCGAAAAACTTTTCGTGTCGAATTTCAGTGTTTCTCGAATCAAGTTTAGATTTGAATTCCGTTCGTGACGAGTCGATGTTTGTTGATCAACGGATACGGGTGCGAGCACTGAAGATTGCGGCTCAGATGTTTGATTTAACGATGTGGGGAGCGAAACACAAGAACGTATTGAATTTAATTCCCTGTTGCTGCAACGTAGGATCTTAATGAGATGCGCTACGCTCGAGATGCAAATGAGATCGGCTGGCACTGCTTATGCTGCCGCTGACTAGTTGGCTCCCTCATGTTCGCTGATTTTCTCGCTCACATCCCGTCCGCTACTTTGCTCGCTGTGTTAACCCAGCCGGCATAGAAGTCAGCCGGACCGCCGGCCGGCCGGCCGGCAGGCGGACCGACCGACCGAGCAGTGGACCAGCGAGGCGGCTAACTGCTAGAGCGGGTCTTGACAACTCCATCGAGATTCAGACAAAGTCCGCCTGCAGCAAACGAAACACAGACGTTATTTGACGGATGGGCAGAAAAAGCGCCGGCTCCAACGAATGACGGCTCACAACGTAGCGTGACAATTCCCAGCAGATTCAATCGCAATCCGCTAACAAAACGAATAACAGAAAAGAATCAACTGAAGACCGAACAGACGCACACTTTCTGTCCGAGTAACGCGAACAAGCTGAGCACGCATATCTAGAACGTTTCACAATTGCTCGAAGCAACTGATGCGTCTGTCGCCGGTAGCACGAATCTATCCAGGATTCGATTGATCGCGGAACTTCTCAAGAGAAACATCTCCGCCTTGTTTCCCAAACGAATCATGCTGTATGGATATGTTCCAACTTCGAGCTCAGCTTGTAACCAGAACGAACAGGAAGATTCGACGAAAACTGAAGGAGAACGCGCACAGGATAGGACGACTTGCATGAGCACAGAATCCCCTATAGGTAGCTTTGCAACTCAGCAGCCTCTCCTTTTCATTGGAATGACGGGGGGCGGACAAAGCGGTGCACAAGCTGATTCTGAGTTGCGAGCTAACAGTTAAGGAACTGGTTTCTTCGACGGAATAGGAGGTTGCGCTTGTCAACGTCATTGTCCGATTCCACGGTGGTTGATTGAGTTGACGTCTCGTTGCCAACCGCAGTGTTATTCTATGAACCGAGCCGTCAGTCAGTGTTGGGAGGAGTTGCACTCATTACCACCGCGAACGATCCGCACTAAGAACGAGTCCCCCATAAAATCCTTGACTCTCAGATCTTGGCAGAGATTTCAATCCCTGCGGGGTACACCATGAAATCATTCCTCATCATCGCTGGAGCCATTCAACAAAACGACACGGTTCGAGATCTCGATGGAACTTTCAATCGAAGCCGATCTTTCCGAGCGCTGGAACTAGCTATGGGTGTGATGTCAATGTTTCTATCGTCGATTCGTCCTTCGCCAAAGCCAATCCCGCTTATGCTCTCATTCTCGAGGAGAACAATCAGCCAAAGAGGAACCTAGGAGAAAAACGAAGACGCCCACATGAAGGGCTCCTATGGAATGGGGGGGAAGAATGACGAGGACGACGAGGAGAGGGAGGAGGACCGACAACGTTTAACTTTTAAATTAAGCAATTAAGTTGTCATGAGCAAGCGAAGCCCGGTCGAGGTGACATGAGCTGTCAGCCGATTTGCAAGCCATAATTGAAAGACGGAAGCTTGAAGAGCGGGAATCGCAAACTGACTGACATGGTCTAACTGAGCACTGTTGTTATTTTTCAGGCGAGATACCCAGTTTATGCAACAGTCCACCCTCTTCTCCCAACTCGTCAATCGACGACAAACGGGTTCCCTCGTTGCACGGCGAGGACTATTTCGATGACGGAGGAGTGAATCGACGTAGACGGACAGCTTTTACCTCAGAACAGCTCCTGGAGCTCGAGAAGGAGTTCCACTCAAAGAAGTACCTGTCGCTCAGTGAGCGGTCGCAGATCGCTCACCAACTGAAGTTGAGTGAGGTCCAAGTGAAAATCTGGTTCCAAAACCGACGTGCGAAATGGAAACGTGTCAAAGCAGGTCTCAGCGCCGGGAGTCGGAGCGGAAGCCAAGAAGGACACAGCCGGATCGTGGTGCCGATACCAGTGCACGTCAACCGGGTCGGGATCCGTAGTCAGCACAGTGCTCGAGGTCTCCACGAACCCATAGGGTGAGTTTGTTTTCGAGAAAGCGCTTCGAGGAAACCCGCAAACTTTGTATTGGCTTACCAACCCATTGGGTCTTCCGACCAATTTGAGCTCAGCGCACACACCCTTCCCCGACGGATCCCTGCTCGCAGCCCCATCCGATCCTGTTTGAGCCAAAGCGGGCGTGTTGCATGTACGCCGTACTACGAGCGCCAGAGAGAGAGAGAGAGAGAATCGGTCTGTCCGTCCACCAACGAGGGAAGAGTGTGTCTACGAGGGCGTTCCCGAGTCTCTCTGGGGGCCGACAAGGCTTGAAGCTCATTTAAATGCAGAGTTCTTCGCTCACTATCTGGAGTTGAGCCTTTCGAATCGTGCGTCAAAAAGTTGACTCAACCCGTCAGCCGGAAACGATGAAGTCATGTGCAATCGACTGCGTTTTCGAGGGGGGCGTGTCTTTTCATGGGGCATTTGAGGCTAAAACTCCGTTTCGAGCCCAAGAGATTGCGGGTTGTGTTGTTTCCTTCGCGGCCGTGCCCATCACCAACCACCCGCAACCTCAAGTTCGTTCCGTTCTGAGACCCGAGAGGTAACTCGATATCTCCGATCCTTTGAAAACAACAACGACGCTGATTGAGTGATCACCGGAGGCCCGCCTCGGAGCATGCTACGGCTCGCTTGCGCTTCACACTCGGCTGAGGTGGAACTACCTATTTACTGAGCCTGTCCAATGAAACTCAAATTTCCATGATTCATTATGCGTTGTATCTCTCTTTCAATCGGACTCGCGAGAGTCCAGATAGATTTTAGACACTGCCTACGCTCACAGAGCATTGGGCGGTGCTTGAGATCATCATCGTCGTCGTGGTCGCCTACAACATAGAAGCTTACGGGCTACGGGATCGATGTCGATCAATAACTCCCGCAGCCCCGTTGTCGGCTCGGTTCTTTCTCTCGCTCTAGACCGAATTCCTTCCCGATTTCGTTCGTTGCCTCCTCATCCACTATTACTGCAGCTAACTGCTGCGATTCGAGAGTAGTTTCAGTTTCTCGCAGCTCCCATCGATCGACAGCAATAATGGAGGCGATTGAGATGTCGAAACTTTCCCGAGGCGGCGGCGATGAAATATTCTCTGCGTCCCAAGATCCTGAGTCTTGACACGTGCTTGAATCAAGGCAAGTGACTCGGAAGAAGTCGGGAAATCAAATCAAATCGGAATCATGAGACTACCTCCGAAAACGGAAAAACAACGACAAGAGCGTCAAGCAGCTGTCACCTGAATCTAGTCCAGGGCTTTGATCCTCTCACTCCCCCGGGTAGTTTTAAAGCAAGACGTCGTTCGACGCGTGAACCGATTGAGGGTTCCTGTCAGGTCTGATTGACAAAAGCGAGCCGTGCGAATCACCTAGCAGTTCGAAATTATTTCGATCGACTAACTTTTCGCGTCCCTCGGTTAGCTCGCTTGATATCTGCGGGCGCACCAAGGACGGTTCGCGGATTGATGTGATCAGATAACTGAAATTGGAGTCGAGATATCCAGATAAGCTTCAAGTCGCTCGCTAGGTGCTCCGAGTGCTCACTCGTGCTCCTGAAGTCATGTCTCAGGTTGGGTGTTGGGCTTTCTCTTTCTGCTTCTTCTCCGATGACTTGACGGATGCAGGCGATAGATATTATAGATAGGAAAGGAAGTAGACGAAGAAAACGATGATGGTGATGCGCCTAACGACCTCTCGCCTCTGAGGTGCCGATCAACCGGTCGGTCGGTTGGCCGGACACACGGCCCGCCGACGACAGCTTCACAAATACCAACAGCAACAACAGCCACTTTGTCGACAACTGACTGAGTGACTGGCGGGCTCACTAAACGCCTCCTTGTTCTTCTTCTGTACGCGATCTTCTCCTTGTGCTCTCATACGTCATGATATTCTGTTCGTAGGAGCCATGAAAGAAGCACACTTGAACCTCATAATGTAACGATCGCTTTTCAAGTGAGCTGATCTTCATGACGCAGTCATTGCTGCTTCTTTCTCTACTTCTGCCAGCGTCGTTCTCATGATGTTCACGTGCTCGTCATTGTTGCTGCTCCTGACGGTGCTGTTTATTGCTGAATTGTTGCTCGTCGGTTTGTCGTTGGGCATGAAGTGGTTTTATCGGTCCAAAACGATCGCTGATCCTCAGAAGAAGACGAATTCGCAGCAAATCAGTTATGCTGCTCTGCCTGTTCATTCTGCACGAGCGGGAGGTGCACAAAAGATGAGAGAAAGAGGGATAGGGAGGGAGCAATGACAGTGGAAAGTCTGAGTGAATTGACAAACGGGCGGTCGTTGTCGTTCTTGATGCGGCGGGCTGATGTGAATGAGTTACTGTTTGGCCGACGCACTGCGTAAGTGCTTGACTGCCAGAATCATGCGGGAACGAAAGCATTGATTCAATCTTCGTATCGGGACCTCCGAGCCGTCCGTGGAATGCGTGAACCATATGTCTTTCTACGCGTTATAAAGTTGACTACTGTTTAATTGAGATCACCTCGTCCGACGCGAATACTTTGTGGTTGTGACTGTGTAGCGGTGCCTGCGCGATGAAATTCTCGAGTAGCTCGTGAAGAACGGGCAGAACTCTCGGAAAACTGTTTCATGGCAGCTTTCGTCGCTAATCATCATTACTACGATCACTTGGAATGAGCTTCAGAAATAAATAGCGGGGTTCTATTCCCACCTCTTAAATGCGGCTCGTTAGACACTGTGAAAAGTTTATGTTCCTTGAAAAATGAACTCCTTTCTACTTCTCATTCTTCTACTTTCGGAAACGGTGTTGACGAGCTCGTTGCACTGCATTTTTTCTGGATGAGTTTACCGCAAATGTTTTCCTTGAAATCGCTCGAGTAACAAAGTTTTACGACAAGTCGTGGCAATTGCTGTGACGAGCCGAAAAAGGAGCCGACAGCCCGGGCGAAGCAGGAAAATGAAACAAGATTTGAAAATTGAGAGAGACGAGAGAGAGAGGGCTAAGGGGTTGTTAAACTGCAGATGTCTTGTCTGAATTCGTCTGACTGACTCTTAGCGTTCACGGATACGAAATGCGAGCTAAAACGCCAACTCCCGATCAAGTTTGATGTAGGCACAGACCCCACCTTGTGGTGCGTGTCCTGCGTTTATGGCCCGCTTTACGCGCAACAGTTCTCCAGGCAAACAGGTCTTGGATAAAAGGTGAAGGTAGTGTTCGGCTACGTCCGTCGATAGCGCGGAAACTACGAGATAAGCTCCAGTTCCTCAAATTATGAGGTGTCGATCATTTCCGAGATCTTTTTGAGGCTTCGGGAGCATAATAGGATCTCGCATTATT
Source organism: Neoseiulus californicus (assembly GCA_028455905.1). NCBI lineage: Eukaryota > Metazoa > Arthropoda > Arachnida > Mesostigmata > Phytoseiidae > Neoseiulus > Neoseiulus californicus. The sequence continues at coordinate 892,647 of JAMQGS010000003.1, forward strand.
CCGCCATCAGGAAAGTTGCGTTCCTCAGACGAACGCAGTTTTAGATCGGGCGTTCGTATTGACCCGAAAACGAGCGGAACTGATTGCTCGATAGAGTGACAAGGAATATTTCAGTTAGGCAAAGGGTTTGAGTCGTCGCTGATTGAAATGTTACGCGCGCTCTTTGGGCGGTTCCGATTCCGTGTTCAGCCCGTGATGACGTGCGGCATTTCCCTGGCTCCGAACGTTGAGACGATTATGTGATTCCCGTAGCCTCGATCTCGCACGAAACGGAAATTCGCGTTCTCTGCGCGCATGATCTACCCCGATGTAATCTCCGTCGCGAAGCGTTGTAAACTACCTTCTGGATGGAGATTGCAAAAATGAAAAAAATCTCGAGAAGAACAGCTCTGCGTGGCAGAACGAGAAGCACGAAGTACAGAGTTTCCTTGATTGTTCCGCCTAAAAAACCTTCCTGTCCGCGTGGCTGCCACCCTGCAGGAACACCATTAGCGTAATGAGAGCGAATTCCGTACTCGGACAATGACAATACGCCGTTTCTGTGGGCGCGGCGGCAATGGTTTCAGCTTGCTTAGAAGGTGCGAGACTTAGAAGCCTAGCGCTGCCGCTCTTGTTTCCGAAATCTTCGCTTGCTCAAGTCGAATAAACTATAATCTCCGAGCCGTCATTAGGTTTTGGCACGTGTTCGGTCTTTGCTGTCGGTGGTTGAGAGTTTTGCTCGATACCCACGAAACGACACCCGAGGAAGTGCGATGTCGTGATCTACTCAACTGTGTTGTCTACCATCTGCGCAGTCAAGGAGAGTGTCGTTCGTTCGTTGCTCGCTTGCCTGGCTGACTGCCTGCCGGCTCCCTTCGGTTTGTGCATGACCCGTCGTCATTATCACATGTAGTTATGGTCATATGGTAATAATAACTGGCCGGGACGAGCAGCTAGGCATATCGTCACTCAGAACGACTCGGGTTCCTTGGGGCTCACAGCTCACTCACGCATCGGCCATTATCACCCTGTTGTGGCATCTTATAATTTCGCGAGCCATAAGACAAGAGCACGCGGGGCTTGCGTAAGCCAGAACTAGCCTCACCGGAGGCGAGATTCTACCGGATACTACCGGGTCATAACAAAACTGGGATGACATTCCGTATGATAATGCGATAGCAGATGTCATCCTGGGAGATCTGCAGGATAGTCTATTCCTGCTCGAACTAACCAGTGATTACGAGCGAGGCGAGTTAGTCTGAAGTGTTCGCGCCGATTCTTGTGAAGCCATCCATTGTACATCGTTGGTCTGTGATCACTTCTCACCATAGCTATAATAACAGTGGTTGGCACTTTGGATTGGATTCCCCAGCGATCTATCGGATTTCCATTTGTATTTCGCCACCGATTTCAATCCACGTCGATGATGTGGAGTCGGGGCTGGTTGGCAACTTGTAAGATCATAAAATGGAAGAATGTACAAGCGCACTTCTCTTCGAAGATGCTACATTAATGACGGCAAGGGCACCGGTTTTGGTCCGATGCTTCGATGAATGGAGTAAAGAACGGGATACACGTATTATTGAAGTGCGTAATTTGTATCTCAGTGATGAATGGGATGCCCTTCATGTCGAAGCAAGCGCTGCGCAGCTCTGCCACAAACTACTGTGGATTATGTTTCAGTCGCTCATGTGTCCGAACGAAATGAGTCCATTCATTCATTCTTTTTTTTTGACCTCGTGTAGCTGACTCAGGTTGACTCTAAATTTTCCTGACCTCGTTTTGGTAGGAGTCTCCGTGCTAGTCATCGATGGGCTCGCAGCTCCACCATGATTCCTTCGACCAATTCCGTCGTATCGATATTTCTATCGAGAAATGCAGCTTGAACGTTTGTTACAAACAGAGCGATGCAGGACTGCAACGACATATCGCGATTTCGGAAAACGTGGTAACTCAGAATCAGCGTAGAGTCTGTGCAGCCTCAGGGAGCCGTTTCATGTCCATGGAATTTTCTAATCTGACACTCACGGGAGCTCTGAGCAGGGAAAGCGACGATGTCGGCTCGGTTGGATGTTGTTTCGAGGCTCACATGGCCGAGATTGTCGTGTTCTCTCTATATTTACACGCATTCCCTCAATATATCCGAAGTTGTGTGTAGGATGTTTCTCTATTCACGCCTGACTTCATCCCGGCTCGGATGCTGGCCTGTCGGTCGAAAGGCAGGGGTTGTTAGGCGTTGTGTCGGGATGATCGTTTCATTCTTGAGAGCCTTCCGCTTCTGTGCTGGAACCGCGAGCCCAAAGCTCCATCATTCACCTTTAGTAGGATCAGTGTCTCATCTACTTAACACTCGTTGCTTCGTTCGAAGGCTGGCCTGGCGTTCTAGCTCGTTGCTTACGCGGTTAGCCGGCTGGCTAGGTGACTCTGGTTAGGTCGCACGGCTTCTTTCTTTGAATCTTTCTTTTCCCTCCGACGCTGGCTCTTCTTCTGAACGCATGAGCCTGGGGGAGCATTGTGTCACTTACTCACACATACATCCATACAGGAAATCGCTCTTTTTTCTCAAAAGCACTGATGCCGCTTACTGCGGTTGCTTTCCAGCGGCCCTCCGCTCGAGGCTGGCGAACGCAGTTCATTTTAAAGTGTCAACGATAATATATGTGACCTGCCTGAACAAGCTCTCACGGCAAGGCTGAGCATCTTGTTGGCCGACGCGGCGGCTCCGCATGTCGAGCTTGTATTGGAGAATTCGTCCCTAAACAAGTTGAGTTCAGGGCAGCAGCAGCGTACACTAGGCCTCGTGCGCGCAGCGGAAAACGCGGACAAGTTCGACTCAGAATGAGTGCGAGCCAACAAGCAACGTTCAAGCGGCTTTAAAACTTTCGACATTTGCAGTACCAATGCACGATCACCCTATAACATTCGGCGAGTCGCACCACCACGAACGATGAAGAGAGATCCAGGTTTCGCATTGACACGAGTCCGGGGAAACTACTGCTATAACGGTTTCTCGGTGACGTTCTCTCCAACCATGCACTCAGGATATGGTTTCCGGACGACTTCACGAAACATATATCGTGAAGTCATCCGGCGCATTCCCATTATCGCGAAACTTGCATCCCCAACCTCGAAGCCGTAAAGAGTGACTCGTGAATTCTATCCTGGCGCAATAACTCTCGCGGCCCGGTCACCTGCCACGCGCCCATAAGTGATCGGTACGCTTCGATTGCTTAGGTCGATGACCTCCTACGCGGTAGTCGGACTCGCGAGCACCGAGAAACGAACTGAGGTCCCTAATAATCAACCTCGGAAAGATGACTCTCATACATGATGCAACGATGTCCACTGTGAGCGCTGGTGTTTATTGGGGACAATATCACCAACCGAAGCCGACGTTGTCATGACAGGGGGATCGGTCTCGAAGGAGCACTGTGCGTCTCACTAGAACGAGTCTTCTGGAGCTGATAGGGAGTTTCGCTCCGTACCTGGATGCATTCGATGGAGAACCACAACTCTGTAATGAGAGAACACTGTTTCTGAATGCTGGAGGTGAGGACGGAGCGAGCTGCGGATTGGGTTGCAAATATGTTCATTCGAAACGTAACCGGAGTCGGTGTGATTTCCTGAGGCAGCCAAAGAGTCAGAAATGACAAAGCGTCAAGCCCATGTCGGCCACAGTAGCAACGATCCCCAACTGATGGGTGACATCGGCGAATCGGATTTAATCGGATTCAACCGCCACCTCGACAGCGGCAACGATCACTACGAGCACTCCTGGCTGATCCGCAATCTGCGCAACTAAAACTGTTCATGAGCATCTGAGAAGATTGTGCCGCTGAGCCAGCGAGTCAGAAAGTCTGCCGCAGCGATCCCGCCTCTCGTAACGCTCGTAATGGCGGCAACTTGTGCAGATGCCGGTTGCCAGCTAGCTGCCGACTCGCTGCCGAGTCAGAGAATTCATCCGATCAGATCGGATCACTGTCATCAAATCAACAACAGCTTTAAGAGCGTTTCGGATGGGGATTTGCCGCTCATTGTTAATATTGGAGATTGCGCGTCTCGGCCCCGAATTGGTTTGTTCGCTTTTGCAGTTTGTCTCTTCGACGAGAGTGCGAGCAGAAGCCAAAAAAATTAGGAAAGAGAGATAGAGAACTCTGTCGACCACAGGAAGGAGGTGTCATTGGAGACGCCCCTTGTCTCATCTAGAGCGGCGGCTGCGGCGCCGGCTACGATGGCGACAAAGCCAAAGGAGAAGAAAGCTAAGAAGTGGGGAACGGAAGGAGAGTGAGGCGAGAAGCAATAACGAACAACCTTTCGAACAAACGAACTACTCCCGTGATCCGTGGCTGTGTCGCTGGTGTTGGTACTTAGATTGGCAAAAAAAAAGCCAACGAGTCAAGCGGTTGGTGGAGTGATACTCGAGCTGAGTCGGCGGTGGCGCAGACCCTCGTTTACTCTCAGATGGATGGAGAGACACAGCAGATGGATAAGCGGCATTCAATGGAGGGTTGACATTCATTTAGTATCCGCCCACCGCAATTTGTCACCGACTCCAGGCTCATAGCATAAAGCGAACGAACGGAGCAATTGTACGCCGAAACCACAGTGAGCGAGATTGTCCACAATGGTTATGAATCCGGAATTAATCATCTGCCATGTCAAGGAAACCGGGACGTTGCTTTAAGCTTCGTATTTCCCAAAATGGCGCGAGAGGATCTTCGCTGTCTTGCAGCATCGCTCGCGGACTCCAAGTCTGAATTTGTAATCGACTACATCAACCTTCTGGAAAATTCTGGCTAAGATACGGTCCATTCATTTGGAGGGTTCGATGACGAGATATGGATTAGGGAGAGGGTAAGCTTCTGCATCTCTAGCGACGAGTGAGAAACGTGGAAGAGTGAATTGTCGTAGCTCCGCCCGGGTTGGGCCCGCCATTCCAATCCAGCTGAAGACATATTGCAAGGAAGTCGTTGAATCGTAGAGATCGCTCCCCCTGCTCATGTTGCGAGATTGCTCATGTTCAATGACAGATTTTCCTGTTATCTCGGAGTCGAATGATCAACAACCTATTTTCTTCAAGAGCTTCTCTTCGCGTTTACGCTTTTCCGCAGCGCCACCTGAAAATTCAAGTCTTCAAATTTTGCAAGAGCACCGTTCGGCACGCTTCATGAAGCGCAATCCATCGCGCGACTGTGAAGAAAGGGCTCTCACTAGTTTTCTGAACAAGAGCGAATCTAAGAGAGTGTGTGTCGTAAACTCAACGAATAGCTCGACGGTCATCGAGTCGGAATCAGTTCCCGTCTTCTTCGTCGGTGCTGCTGCAGCCGCGGCTATTGTTGAAATGAGATTGAAGACCTCGCAACGCCCACGTAACGGCCCGCCCCCATCAGAATCGGTGTTGGCTCTTTTCTTTCGTCTGTCGACATCCAAAGCATTCACCTCCGAGCGATCGCGCGAACTTTCCGGAGATTGATAAGCTGAATCGGAAGCATCCATACCGCCAATTGTCAATGATCCGGCCAAGGGTCTCGTTCCAAACGGAGCGATTGACTTTTTCTTTGTGGAGATGTCTTCCTCAAGTTCCTGCAGTTTGGAGGGTCTTGCCGTTTGGGTTTGGAGCTCTTTCCGGATCCTATACTAGTTTCCCTAGTTGTGCATATTCGTGACAAATGAATGAATATTACTCTGGATCGGAGGTCAGCTGCTCAGCTAGGCCTTCCCATCCGGGGCTCTGTCCCAATTTTCCTTTTTCCTATGATTATGAAACACCGAGAGGATCCCATCGACGCACTTGTGGCGAACTAGAGTTTCCGGCCAAAGCCATACTTCGTCGTTCTTGTTCTACGGCGCATCACACAACGCAGAGAATGGAGTCTCAGGTCTGGCACCATGGCGTTACAAGCTGCGGGTCGGTATCGTTCAGAAATTCCCGACCAGTATGACTGCAGGGAGTAAATGGGGAAAACCGGGCGATCAAAAGTTTCCGGCCAAACGTGATCGCAAGGTTTTTATCAGAACCCACATTCCAGAAAAAACAAGAAACACATAGATTCGATCAATATTTTGTCTGGGCTCCCTTCGCTGCTATCACGGCTTCACATCTGCGCGGAATGGATTCCACAAGTCTATGGAACACATTACTTGGAATTTTTTCCCATTCAGAACTCAAAATCTCAGAGAAAGCCGCTCTGTTCGAAGGGTTGTGATCGCGAACCCGTCTCTTTAGCTCTTCCCAGAGATGCTCTATGGGATTCAAGTCCGGTGACTGTGCGGGGGCCACTTGAGAACTTTGACTTCTTCTGACGACAACCAGTGCTTGACTAACAGGATATCTCTGTAGACTTGAGCGCTCATGATTTCGTCGACGAACACGAGCACTCCGACACCGGACCATGAAAATATCCCCCTAACCATTACATCACCACCACCGTGTTTCACGGTCGGTAAACAATACCTAGGGTGATTTCGTGTCGATTTTGGTTGTCTCACATACTGCTTTCCATCACTTCCGAAGAGATTGAACTTGGATTCGTCCGAAAAGGCCACTTTTTCCCATTCTTCGATTGTCCAGCCACGATGTTCTCTCGCGAATTCCGGGCGAATTTTCCTATTCATCAAGGATATGAACGGTTTCTTCGCTCTGATGCGACCATACAGTCCAGACTCGTGCAGCCGTCTTGAAACTGTCATCCGACTGCCCTCTACAAGTCCCACGGTTCTTAGGTCCGTCGCGATTTCAGAAGCAGTTTTCCAAACATCTTGAAGTGACTTTTCCCTGATGATTCGGTTGATCCTTTCCGTAGTTTTACGAGGCCTACCCGACCTGGGTAAGTCCCGTAGCTCCTCGGGGAACGCTGCCTTCCTCCGCAGATCGTTGACAGTTGATTTCCCAACCTTGAGTAGCGCAACGATCTCACGACTTGCTTTCCCCTGATCGATGAGGGCCACAATTCGTCTGCGCAGATCCACACTGCGGTGAGGCATTTTCAGTCTTCGCAAAATGTCGATAAAGTTGAAGCAGACGCCGGAGTAATCATAGGAACTCAAAACAATCGAAATCCGGCCTAAGGGACTCAATAAACAGGGGCCTATTTCTCCAGGTACCCGATGGCCGGGAACTTTTGAGCATGTAGACTTCATTGTTTTCCACCTAAACATAGCCGAGGTTCGTTTGTTCCAATAATATGGCGGGGAAAAAGCGAGTACCGAGGCTGCGAATACACCCGCCGGCAGAGAACGCGCTAGGACCTAGGAGATCTATGCCAGTAACGGCAACGAAGTACCGCAGTGGCCGGAAACTTCTGTTCACCACTGTACATAACGAAGACGCAGGCTGGATTATGCATGAGTCGTTATCATTGACGAAACTTCAAACTCCTTCGGTGGAAATTTGAGCGGCCGCTTTTTCTCATCCCCGACGCTTTTCGTTGCAGAATCCCTCCCATGAGCGCAACTAAAGCTACAATCCTGACGTCTGAGACGACAGCGTTCACACCGATCCTTACCAAGGAATAACAAGAAATTCTGTTTGAGGTAAGAATCCAAATCACCATTCATCGCGATTTCTCGCGCAAACGAGCGCTCGTGAGTTCAGTGTTCGCTCCGACCCTGCTAGAGTTCATATGTTAGGCTCTGTTTTCCAGGAAGGAGGACTCACTTCTCAGCGCCAGGAGACATTCAGGCCTGCGACAAGTCCCACTCAAGCAGCCCTAGTCAAGATCGATTCGAATGAGACGACACCGGATACAGCTTCTGTATGAGCACATGAGCTGAAGGTCCTGATCTGAACAACTCACAGGGATTTCCATCACATGGAAGGGAAACCCAGACGCAAGAAAACGGCATTTCTCTGAGGCACCGTCGCCTCCGTCTCTCTCGCTGCCGAGAGATTCGCGACGCAAATCGTGTCAAACTTGATCTTGAGTCCCTACTCGCGTCTGAGATCAAAACCGTGTCCGACGCGGTGCTTTAACAATTGTTGTCGAGTCAGTCGAAACGGTGTGCAGTCGGAGTGATTGAGTTTGATGGTAGGTAGCTAGAGGTACATATTACACAGTTAGTTTTGATGACACTGTATCGGAAGTACTCGAGCGAAATCCGCTCGACGGACATCTCCCATGATCCCTTCTCCCCAACATTCTTCCACCGTCTCCCGTCCACGGTAGCTCTCCCCTAATCCTACATGATCATTCTGAATTTTCCTAGGATTCCTCCAGAATTGCCAATCGCTGTTCTGGATACTGTTCGTGAACGGGCTTAAGAACAACTGATGATACCATACAACGTGAGATGCATTGAGGAGTTTCTTCGTTTGTCGTTTCATCGAAACAGAGAACGACCTCTCGCTCTCAAAGTCCCAAACTCGATAGACGCATTCAATACAAGTACAAGCGAACGGGAGTGAGATGCGAAATAAATGTAACATTGACATTTCAAAATGCCGTCTTTTCCTTCAAGTGAAACAAGGTGGCACACGTGAGGACTTCGTTACCATGAATTCCCACCCAGTTCATCTTTGACTAAGAATCTTGTGGTGACAGAAAATTCGGGAGTCAACTCCTAAGAGACGATTTTCCGTGAAATATCTTCCAATTCAATGCCCTGGTAGGTTTCCCGTCCCGTTCATTGTGGGCTCATCTCGGAGAGTCCGCGAACAAAGTTCGAGCCACCAGCTCGGATTGAATCGACGATACGCACCGTGATCATCACGGTGTTGATCCTGACGCCGCCGTTGATTCTAACGATGGTGGTGTTGGTGCCGGTGATGTTCTATTTGAGAAACGTGAGAGAAAATGAGCGACGAAGACGGCGATCAAGAGGGGAGAAAAAGAAAATAGTCGAAACGTAAGTAGGATCGAACACGCCTCTGTGATTCGCGCGCGCGCATTTTCGCCCGCTCGTAGTTTCGTCGGTTTGCTAGCATCCGCGAGGTGATGACCGCACCCCACAGTCCGAAGTCATTATCGTCCGTGCCGTCGTCGTTGCTGTTGTTGGTGCTGCCGCTGCTGCTGCTTCGTCCGAAGCCAGTTGAAAGAGAGCGAAGACTCTCAACAGTAAGGGATTTCACGCCTTTTCTATCATCGTACGCTTACCTCTTGGGGACTGCGTGCACGGCCTAAGTTTTAGTCGAGCCGAGCAAGACCATGGTGTAGTCACCGGCGCTGTTGCGAACCTGCCGCTGTTGATGATGAAGATGATGACTATTATGAGCGAGAATCTCCACCCATCAACTCATGGGGGCTGTTGAAGCAGCGGCCCCTACAGCACCTCATCGAAGTGTGAATCTATGCTAACGATGATGCCTCGAGCAGCAGCAGCAACCAACAAGCAGCGGTGTAATTTGATGTAGGCCCCTAAACGCCAGTTCGAGTCGAGAAAAAAAAAACGAAGAAGAGCAAAAGTGCACAGCGAAAGGAAGAAAAAGGAATCTTAATGGGCGTTTAATAACAATTTGGCCTCCCCTTATCGACACTTCACGGATCCATCGAGCCAAACAACCGAGTAGACTGACTGCCTGCCGGTCGACTGGCCGGCCGACTAAAAAATCAGCTACACCGCTATTCGGCTTAAGCAGGCACGAGGGAGCACAAAATCGAGACGTTCGCTTGGAACCAACATAGTCATCCGAAAAAAAAGAATCACTCTCAGCGAGCTCAGCACGGAGAGCATCGGCTCATCGCTTACTCTGAGGCGGAGATTCACGCTTGAATGAATATCAAGATCTGAAAGGTTTTCCATAATCAAATTATGGAGGCCATTTTCGCGACGCGGGCTTCTCATCAACAATCGATGGAAGGGAGGCGTTCTTCGAAATGACAGCCCTTTCTCCCTCCTCGTCAAACCTTATCTGTCAAATCATCCTAAATGCTGTTCTCCTATCGTTTTGCGACACCAAAAACATGATCAACGGCGGCCATGTGAGCCGTCTTGCTCGTGACGGAGTCAGACTACGATATATACAAATGGATGAAATCGCAACTGAATTCCCCACAGCATGTCAGCACCTGCAGACCGAAGTGTGTATTAAAAACGCTTGCTCATCGAATGACCCACCGGATCGCCCCTCGAGCGCCTAATATGCTACTATGCTTATGCTCTACCATCGCTGTATTAGCAGATCTGTGAGACCTGACCAGAGATTTGTCTTTTGGGTCGCGGAGGAACTCCAGAAAAGCTGAGATAAACTGCATCGATGCATCGCTCTTCCGATGCGCTACCGAGTTATGTTCCGTAGGAAGGTATACCACCGGTGGAAATTCTAAGACGGCAAGGTAGTCTTAGAGATGGCGAGGAATGAAACCTTTGTTTCAGGAGCAACTTCCATATGAAATCTCAGGTGAGCTCGCCGTTCTGCTTCCAGCGTAAAACCGAAGCGCCCTCATTTAACTCTCGTGACTCAGCTCACGAACACAGACACGAAACGTTGAAATCTTCTCCTCCCCGTTTTCCGAAAGCACTGCTTCTTCCCGAAGGCACTGCGGAACTCTGTTGGGAAATATCTTCCCGCTGATTATCCGTTGGTATCAGTCTCATCGTTTGGACTTGTGTAGACCTATTGTACAAACGAGAAACATGTTGAAGATCAAGAACCACTTTCGATAAGCGACCTCAATGTTGGATAGCGGTATCCCGTATCCAGACAGCAATTTGGCATTGGAAGGTGATGGAAAATGCTTTCTGGAATGGAATTTCGAAATAGGATCTAGATTTTCTTGGAAAATGAGAAGCGCAAACACTCCAAGACTTGGAACTTGTGGGTTATTGGAGTTCTCACTCCTCCTGAAATACCTTGAATGTCGGCGATTCAGAAACGATCAACATTCGATCATGAATTTATTCACGTACCGTATAGAACTCCATACAGAGGTTTCAAGATGGTTCACACACAATATCGATGCTTCTACAGATAACAGAACAGAAACCGCGCGATCCTTGATACTTCGTGAATTATGAGGATTTCCCGTATATTGATTCCCAGACTATCGTCCTGGAACCCCTCCCATGTAGACGCAACCCTCCGTGAACAGGCACCATCCGGACGCCTGAGCCATTTTATGAGAACCAATCATGTTGACTGTCTTCCCATGTCTGCTTGCTAATAATGCGACACTCGACTGAGGTTGTGATGGTCTCGTTGCTCGGGGTACAGACCCTGTCGTTCAACCAGAAGGGGCTCCATCTCAAGTTGAGGATGTCTTGGCGAACTTTAAATGTGAAAAGTTTCTCCAAAACGGCGCAACGGTTGTGGAAACAAATGTTGGATAAGTACTCGCCGAGTATTCGCCGAAACTTGATCGTCCAATTGGTTCGTGCCTCACTGTGAGCGTCGAAATCGAAAGGGGCTTTATATCGATGAAGAACGTATTTGTTGCCGCGGTCATTGACAAAATCAGCGCATAACAGGGGCCCCATTTTGACATTTTCGGCTTCCTCACCCCTGCTCAGAACTCCGTACTGGACATCAAGCATTCCTCTTGCCTTTTCGTGGAACAGAACGATAAGTTGTGCGAAGCTCTTGCCGTTTATGTGAATCAAGAATGCTACAACCAGTATTCTCTCGGGTTTCACAAGGTACACGGGAATCCCAACGAAGATTGTGTCTTCGTAGCTCGTAAACTCAGGCCTCGCGAACCTGGACCTCGTTTTAACCGTTATTTCATATATATTCTGCCATCGATCACCCACGGTTCTAGATTGCAAGTAGCAGAGCTTATCCCTGAAACTTACGCAATCGAAATCACTCCGGTGATCCTGGAGCATCACGTATATTAGAAAATAGAACACAAATGAAACGACCAGCGCCGCATGCTTGGGATCAAGACTCGATATCGTGCTTCCAGGGTTTCGCTTGACCTCGGCACACGGCTGGGAGTTCTTGCCAAAAAGCGTTTCACTCGATTCCCGGGCATTTGTAGCTTCGTCGTTTAGCTCACTCATGGATAGAGTGGATGGTCACAGCAAACTTTCGCAAGCGTATCGTACCACGTTGTACAATCAGTCTCTTCGAATCCTTCCTCAGGCATACATTTCTGTGAGACTTTGGCGCTCAAACACTGATTGTTTTCACCGTTGCTTGTTTTCGGTCGGCAATGACCGTTGGAGGTATGCCCTCCCATAAGAAAGCGATCAAGTTTCGAAAGTCATCGTTCTCTCTTCCGATGTTTTGATTAGATTCAATTGTTTTCAAATCACCGAACTGAAACCGCTGTTCCGGTGCAGTGAAAGCCCAGTATGATGGTTGGACATCCGCGAAAACAAGTCTGCGAGGGCTTTTCGGATCGAACGATCGAAAGCCTCCGTCATCATCAATCACAGTCATCTGAATGCCGGGATACCATTGATCTGAGATTTTCCGAACCCTGCTTCCTATCAAGTTTGGCTCTCTTTCAGACGGACCCGACCCTCAGGATTTTATTTTCCAAGTGCCTCAGGGTCAGCGCGGCGAACAGCTGTCAAAGACCTCGACCATGACCGCTCTTCGACTCCCTGGAGGTCGTTCGAGGTCCGAATCTCCAGAGCGGCACGGTGCACGCAAGGAAAGAAACCATTCTTTCAGCGAAGAAATTTCTTCTCGTACCCGCGGGGAAGCGGAACGGCGCTACAGTCCACAGTACACAGCAGTCCACTGGAGCGCCCTGTAACGTTAGTGCGTCAAAAACGTCTTGTTATCTGGATAATCAATGTTTCAGATTTAGCCAATCGGTTCCTTGCAAACGAGTACCACATTGGCTGTCGAGAATCCGTTGATGGTGGTCAATGTCGTCGAGACTTTCTACGTTCGAAGAGTCGCTTGCAAGGGGGTACCGCGAGAAAACTGTCTAACCAAGAAGATTTTTTCCACCTTGAGTCCAAGCGATGCGCCGTCCATTCCGATGACTCTGAAATCAGCGGACACGCTACCCGCTGATCATTGGACGTTCTCCGGACGGACTCGACGGGGAGCTTTCCCGAAGGCAAATGGCGCTGCTGACAACTGAAGTCAAATATCGTGAGGGAAGAGGGAGTAGTTTTTTGTTATCGATTGGTCTCGCTGGAAGGGATTAGCCGAGTTATAATGTTCTCGTCACGACACATCTCGGCCACCAACCCGGACTGCACTATGCAAGGACTCGTTGACCTTGAACGCAGGGACCCTTCTCTCCCAGTTTCTCTTGACGTTAGCCGCCAAATCGAAACGACGCACGGTTCCATAGAGTTTTCTCTCCAGACAGATCTGCACTGTCCGACCGAATGGCTTCTTCGGCGTGGTTCCTTGCTGCTCTCTTCGTCGGCGTCGTTGTGGGAGACGAGCCGTCGGTCAAAACACCACTCGGAAAAGTCACGGGAAAGACTAAAGTTTACGCAGGTGTTGAAGTTGAAACATTCTTTGGAATACCGTACGCAAAACCCCCTGTCGGCGATCTTCGATTCGCTTTCCCTGAAGCCGCGGAGCCGTTCGGTGAACTGAACGCAACCGAATACTCAGCATCATGTCCTCAAACGAAAATCATGCCCCTGCTCCCGCATCCCGAGTCCGAAGACTGTCTCTACTTGAACATTTTCCGCAAAGCAGGAACCCGACAGGACTCGAAGAAACCGGTGAGTGAGCTTTCGGAGTTTTTCCATGATATTGGTATGACAGACGACGGCGATGGCGTCGATCTCTTGATTTTTTCCGCGTATTCGCTCTGTGTGACTTCGGCGATTTGCTCCGTAGGTGATGTTTGTGATACACGGCGGAGCTTTCTGCCTGGGAGCCGCTTCTCATGGCTTCTACAACGCACTCCCCATCACCGCCATCGGAGACGTGGTGGTTGTCAGCATCAACTATCGGCTTGGGATCCTTGGCTTCGCTGACATGAAAGACTTGGCTCCGGGAAATCTTGGTCTATTCGATCAGCTTCTGGCTCTGGAATGGGTACACGACAATATAGCTGCCTTCGGAGGTGATCCGGACAAAGTGACGCTCTTGGGCGTGAGCGCCGGCTCGATGTCGGTGAACGCGTTGGTGAATACACCCTTGGTCCGAGGCAAGAATTTCTTCAAACAAGCCGTCATGGACGCCGGAGTTATGTCACGTACGATGGTGATGAGTCAAGATTTATCGTTGGAGAGAGCTAAAGGAATCGCCGCGAAAGTTGGTTGTGAAACCAAAGGCGAGAAGATGCTCACCTGTCTCCGAGATGTGGATGCAACAAAGCTCACCGATGCCTCCTTCGACCCCAAATTCAGTCCTGTCTTCACTTTCGCCCCGACTGTCGACGGAAAATTTATCCCGCTTGAGCCAAGCAAAGACACTCAAGAGAACTCGGACAAGTTTGCTGACGTCAGGATGATCGTTGGAGTAGCCAAAGACGAGGGGACGTTGTTCGCCGCCATGTATCCAGCAGCTAAGACGATCAAAACCGAAGACGATTTCCTCAATTTGAGTAAAGATATCTCCAGAGGATTCCTCTATCCGCTCGCTTTGGATAAGCCCGATGTCAGAGAAGCGATCGTTGAAACCTATTTCTCGAAGTCAGTCGATCACGAAAGCGACGTTGCTGAATTCGTTGCTGATGGTACTTTCGTATGTCCAACGAATGCTTTCGTGAAGAACTATGCCAAGAGTCACAATAATGTTTTTGTCTATAACTTCGAGCGAGTCATGAAAAGGAAGTACCTCAAGTTCGGTCCCGAAAAGGCGGGCGCCTATCACGGTTCTCCGTTCGCAAATATGTTCGGCGCTTTCTTGACAATGTCTGAGGAAGAGTTGGGAGGACCTTTGGAGCCTGAAGATGAACAGTTTACGATGGACGCAGTTGATCTGCTCGCTGACTTTGTGAATTCTAACGCAGCACCCAAATTTCGCGGTGTAACGTGGCCGAATTATTCGAAAGGGGAAGGCATCCTTATCATAGACGAGAAACCCATGGTGGGGAAAGATCTCGTGCACCAGGAAAGATGTCAGAAGGTTTTCCCGTTCTTAGGAAGTGCCTAATGGCTGAGCGAGATTGGCAAGTTGGAATTCTGTAACAGCTCTGTGTTCACCGAAGAGAAAAACGTCTGGCTCGTCTCGGACGAGCCAGAAAAAATAAACGCGAATCCCGATATATTTGGGGTCCGGGAACTGAGAGCCTGTCCAAGTCTATGAACTTTATCGCTAATCTCCAATGCAGAGAAGGAAATGCTCGGAGTCTGCAGCGGAACCACGATGAATCGTCAATGACGGCTCCAAGCTTCGCCAATCTTGTGTCAAAGCTCGCTCCATTCTAGGTGCTCATATTCGAGCTTGAAGCCATCATGCTGTATGATCGAACCCGCCAAATTGGGATTGCATGCAGAGACGATCGGATTTGGTTCGTAAACGGGATCTCCCATCGAATATCGCGACGCCCGCCGTGTGCTTTACATCGCCATCTATGTATTATAGATTCGGTTTTGGAGACAGACGACTCGACGCCAGCGTTACATCCGACTGCGCCGAGAATGCGCGCTGACTGGACAAACACTTTCTCTCCAAAGAATAAGACATTGTTCACATATGATGCCTCCTGCAACGGATTGTCAGACTTCCACTCCGCGGAAGACAGCTACGGAGATCAGGATCGGTCGACCGAGGGCGGAAAATTCGATTCCACAGGAAACTTCTGATTCACCCAAGATTCTTCGGGGGCAAGAACCTTCCGACGTCCAACGACATCCATTCTTTGAACTGATCCGCTGTGGGACAAAGACACATCTACGGGTAGCGCGAAGGCCACTGAATGATTCGGATCCGCGGTTGACGGATATTGGAGAAATGTAACACATTGCTGCTCCTCCTCCGCGAGACCTTGTGCGGTGGAGTTCTCTGACGTTTCTTAGCTTGATATTCCTCTTGCTGTTCAACGGTGCAACGTTCTCGTCCAATAGCCATGATTTGGGAATTGGTTCAAATGTATTCGTATATCTGTAGCGTGGCGCCACAGCTCGATTCTGGGCATGGCATCGGGAGAAGTCACAGGCGCACGATTCGCGCTGATCGTCGTGAGGCATATCACGCAAAACCCCATGCCTTCGCAGACCCATCTGCGCTCACAAGATATGGAGTCGCCCGAATCTACCGAGCCAACTGATGATCGCTCTGCCAGGCTCACTGATGTCATTGGTGGTTGAATCAGATAGAACCATTGCCGGGAAAGGTTCGTGTTAGTGAATTGTGTGTTCCGGTACGGGAGATATCCCGTCCGTTTCAAGCTTTTGGATTGCGTCGAGCCTCTCAAGCAGGCGAAGATTGCGCAGATTAACTCTCGCGACAGCGAATACGTTTGTAAGGTGGCGTGAGCGTTGCCCATTTCGAGCTTAAAAGATGTAGTCACTCCGCGGTAACATTTATTGTTCAGAACTCCACTTCAGTCTGACAGCTCCGACTTAGTTCTGATCGAACACTTGAACGAGACTGCCTTGTGCTTCTCGTGCTTCCAGCAAGTTTCCCCGATCAGATCGCAAACAATCCGAAATCGCTATAAGTAGAACCTCGATTATATCAATTTTCGATTATGTATATCAACTTCGATTATATCAACCTCGATTATATCAACTCCATGAAACCCAATAGAACCTGGATTATATCAACTCTCGACTATATCGACGATTCCCGACATCAATTGGGGATATAATCGAAGTTCTACTGTACAAGAGTGCGACGAGTCATCGATGTGTGAATGGAGAGACACGGAGGATTGCAATCAGAGGTGTGCCCCGGTACACATTGCACGCCGTCATGGGGCCAAAAGTCATGCGCCATGATGCGTCTCTCTGACGCGATATCCGCTATCATCTCACTGTCCCATGAATGAGTTCCTGGGGCTGTGCAGAAAGTTTCTGCCGTGGAGACCATCTGATATTCTAGTTTTGTTCGCGGTCGGTCTAACCACTCACAAGCCACTGAACACTGCTATTGACATAAAACGATCAGAGAGCGGAAAGTTTCCGTGCGGTACAGGTAGTAGGTTCTCGAGGAGATCATGGAATAGTCCGGGATGAATAATATATTGAAACGGTCTCCCATCCTTCTCGGATTCTGCTGAGAGCATATTGGTTCCTATCTGACAATCTGGATCTATATGGCGGCGCGACCTCAGTTGCAAGCGTTAGTTGTCAACAGCTTAAGCGCCCATTGATTTCCCTTTCTCTAGCACAACGACGCATTCACAACGCAACCCTCGAGTCCGATTGAGCGAAGCGGTCGGATTATTTCACGAATCAGTAACTGTTTCAGAGTTGATGCGGCGATAACGGGGCTATTCGGACCATCTTGAGGCTCTGCTGACCCTGGTTCTCTCGACATGAATCACGCATAAATCAAATGCTCTTCAGTTAACGGTCAACTCACCTCGTATTCCACGGAACTTCAATGACATGACGAAGACGTAAATTTGAAGGAGTCGGACATGCGTAGGACGCAAAATCTCCTTCCCGTCACCAGGTCTTGGGTGATCGCTAAGATCTCTCGCTTGGATCCCTATCGGTTGTCAGAGTCGCAAACCGCGACATCACCATGAAGAGACCAACTCACCTTGAGCATTGGAGACCTCCTCTCTCAGTGGAGCTGAATGACACCCGGCGATTCTACAGGTCGGTCCCATTGTGTTTTCCACCCCAGGAGATATCCACGCTGGAAGAGAATGGCTCCCATGGCCTGGATTCTTGCGGTTGTAGCGGTCGCTGGCTTCGCGCGCAGCCAGCCGGTGCACAGTAGTTCACTCGGCACACTGAATGGAACATTGGAAACGTTCGAAGGCGTTGACATCTTGTCGTTCCTCGGAATACCCTACGCAAAACCTCCGTTGGGTGATTTACGATTCGCTAGCCCTCAAGCCTTCGGTCCCGTTGGCAAATGGAAGGCTGAAGAGTTTCGGCCCATGTGCCCTCAGCCCAAGCTTCCGGGACGGAGTCCTGCCAACGAGTCAGAGGATTGCCTGTATTTGAACATTCGCTTCAAAACAACAATCAGTCCAGATGACAATAAAGCGGTGAGTGAGTTTCTCGATTATTTGATTGATTGATTGATTGATTGCGGGCAACTGCCGACACCCAATCCGAGAAGGATTGTACCGGAAGAGGTACTCCATATTCTTCCCGGGTTGCCGTAAAACCAAGATTTCACCCACCAGGTGCTCGTCGTCATCCACGGGGGAGCTTTCTCGATGGGAGCTGCTTCCAACGACATGTACAACACGATGGCGATGGCCGCGCTCGGTGACTTCATCGTTGTCAGCTTCAACTATCGACTCGGAATGCTCGGTTTCGCCGACATGAAGGACTTGGCGCCAGGAAACCTCGGCTTATCCGATCAGGTTCTCGCTCTTGAGTGGGTTCGAGATAACATAGCTCAGTTCGGAGGTGACCCGAAAAAAGTTACGCTCATGGGAGTGAGCGCTGGCTCAATGTCCGTGGGTGCTCTTCTCGCTTCGCCTCTGGTCCGGGGAAAAAATCTCTTCAAACAAGTCGTCATGGATGCTGGAGTGCTGTCACGAACCAGTATCACAACCCAGGATTACGCTCTCAACAGGGTGAAGGAGATCGCTGGCAAGCTTGGGTGCGCAACCGAGGGCGAGAAGATGCTCGGCTGCCTTAGGGCAGCAAACGCCACGCAACTGACGGAACTATCGTACGATCCGAAGCTGAGCCCTATTTTCACATTTGTGCCAACAGTCGATGGCAAGTTTCTCACGACTGATCCGACTAAGGACACCCTAGAGAACGCGGATAAATTCGACGACGTCCGTATGATTATTGGGGTCTCCAAAAACGAAGGTACGATGTTCGCTGCCATGTACCCCACCGCGCAAACGCTGACGACTGAAGCGGAATTCGAGTCTCTGATGGAGAAAATCTCGCGTGGCTTCCTGTACTCGCTTGCCATGGAAAAGAAAGAAGTCAAAGAGGCGATCGTTCAAACCTATTACGGAAAGTCCGCCGATCACTTCAACGATGTCGCTGAATTCATAGCCGACGGTTCTTTCGTTTGTCCCACAGACGTTTTCGTGAAGAACTACGCGAAAACTCACAAGAATGTGTACGTCTACAGGTTCGAGCGAATGTTCAAGTCGCAGTTCTTGAGATACGGACAGTTTGAGCCCTCGCTGCTAGGAGTGTACCACGCCTCATCATTCCTTCACTTCCTCGGCGCTCCATTGGCGATTTCAGACGAAGCACGGAAAGGACCCCTTGAGCCAGAAGACAAAGAGTTCATCAAGAAATCCATGAGAATGCTGGCTGATTTCGTCACATCCGACGCCGCTCCAAAGCTCGGGGATGTAACCTGGCCGAACTTCTCAAGTGGCGAAGGAGTTCTCGTGATCAACGACAACACGACCGTGGGACAGAGCATTTCGCAACCTGAAAGGTGTCAAAAGGTTTTCTCTTTCCTTGAGAGTGCCTGAGCATGGGAAAACTGCACTTCGCAGGAGCACAATCACATCCGTCTCCTCATATTAAAGCGAGGTGGAAACACGTTCTCTTCTTAGCCTCGAATCCTCGCTCCTTCTAAACTGTACCCTGGGTCTGCGTAAACGACACGGATTCTGACGGTAAGCGAGAGCAGTACCTGAATGTCCAACAATGAACCGCGATAATCCAGCTTCCAACGCCGGAATATCCCAACAGCAATCTTGGAGAAATTGAGAGGCTCTTCCAATAAAAAGGGTGTCATGGAATTCTAACTCTCAATGACGCTCAGTATCATAAGCTTGTAAGTGTCATGGAATTTCTAGCAGTAACTGTCTGGGAATCAAGAAAGACATTTGGTTGGCTCGTTGAACTGATTGATTCTCGAATATCACGAATCAACGCGATCAGGAGAAAGATTTTGATCGGAATTTCGCTTATCGAATCTCATCGGTGTCAGGATCCTCTGTGCCGAACTCTTCCTTGAGCACTTTCTTGTACTTTTCTCGGTCTCTCAGCATGATGTTATGGAGTTTACCCATGAGGCGTTCAAACGCTGCCGATTCTAGGAACGCGAGCTCACAGTCGGTTTTGGCCGTGCACGTGGCGTTCCTCGGCTTCTTTGTGAGCAATGCCATCTCCCCGAAATAGTCCTTAGCCTTTAGGACGATCGGATCGCCACCTCCCTCGCTCTTCTTGACTTCGACTTCGCCTTTTTCGATCCAATACATCCCGTCGGCGGGTTGATTTTCTTTGATAATCATCTCGCCCGCCTTGAACTTTTTAATTACGAAGGCATCGCAGAGCCGGACCTTCTCGTAAGGCTGGACCAAGTTCAGCAGAGGACACTTATTCATGAATTTCATGTGGCGTTGCCTTTTTTTGTAGGCTAATTTCACCACAATCCTGGTGTACAACTTGCGTTCAATCTCCCAGAGTTTGCCGTCAGTCTCTGCCTGCACTGTATGCGACCGCTTTTCACGATACAGCAGAGCGAGCTCACCGAAGCAGGGATTGCTGTCATCGTACGTTCCAACCTGGTCACCGAACTCGGGGGCCATTTGATCTTCTAACTTACGGAAACTCTTGTATTTTCCTTCGGCGACAATAAAGAACTTATCTCCATCTGTTCCCTGCTTGTAGATGTACTCCTTGGCCTTCCAGTTGCTGAGTGTCATGTGACTAAGGGCGGCTCTCAAACGTACTTCATCAATTTCCTTTAGAAACGCTGTGTGCTTCACCTTCTTGAGCAGGTCCTGCATCTGTTCTTCGGTCTTAGGTGGAGGCTTCGGAAGATCTTCATGGTCAGCCGTTGGATCGTAGAGCTCTCCGTACACAGTTTCAGCTCGGAACCGGTGCGCCTTTCCACGCTTTCCCTGAGCTTGGGGTTCTTCTGACATTCGGCCTACGACGCTCGATCTTCTCTGATAAGCTGACCTGGACTATGTACCTCGGCGCAGCTCTCCGCTTCAATTGAACTTTCGTTGTCGTTGTGTAAAAGCGCTATACATATAGTCAACGGTAGGGATAGGAAGGTTCTCTCTACCCACCGTAGCTCTGAATTCCGCAAAGACACTCAAACGAAGTTGCGACATTATATCAGTGGAGGATTACGCCTTTAAGACTGGGACTCTGCGTTGTTCGAACGTTCCGTTCGCATCGAAACCGAATATCACAATTCTCCCCCGCCAGGAAGAATGCAGATGCGGATCCGGGAAATGAGGCAGCCTCCATCATTCCATCGTTGCAGCGTACCTATCGTCGGGGCAGGCGGCTTGGGACGTTAAATTTCATTTGCCGTCCATTCATATCTGATGCTTCAATAATCCGGCACGAGTTCTATAGAAGCTCATACCCGCGAGCAGGGAGGCCGGACAGTTTCCTCAGCCGACTTTTTCGTGTACCGAATCGCAGCCGAGAGCTGGAGATAGTTGGAGGAGCTGGAGCTGGCCGAATTCACTCATAGTTCGACGGAGCATGGGAATCGGACGTTCCGTTCTGATATTGCGGGACAGATCCTGCAGAGCGCCATGCGTTTGTTTGAAGAATAGAATTATTCCCGAGGCTTCTCCCTCTAATCGAAATGTGCCATCGGCTCGATGTTCAAGATTTTTGTCTAGATTCTATAGGTCGACAAAGTTTCCAAATTTGGCCTCGTTCCCGAGCGCGACGGGCTACGTGCGTTCCTCACACCTGCTAAAAGGAAATAAGGATCCATTGCGAACTCTAGTCGCGCGCTAAGGATAGCATTGCGGCGTTTCGAGTTCGGCTCTGTTCGTGCAACTTCCACCGGCCCGAGGAAGCGATTGCGCCACCTTGCCCATCATCACACAAAACAATGGCCCTTAAACAATTCCCATTACTGTGATAATACTACCGACGGAAACAGTTTCTCCTGACCATCGCGGAGTGCCGCGATGTGTTTGCTAGTTTATTAGTATCGGAATCATCTTATTATTTTTTCGTCCGGGTTCTCCGTCCCGAACTCCTTCTTGCAGAACTCTTTGTAGTGCGCGGGGTTCCGTGACATCAGCTTCTTACATTTGCCCAGGAGTCGTTCGAATGCTGCGGCTTCGAGGAATGTCACCTCACAATCGGTTTTCGCAGTACAAGCGAAGTTCCTCGGTAGCTTGGAGAGTAGGGAGAGTTCGCCGAAAAAGTCAGCCTCCTCGAGAACCTGTCTTTCCTCGCCCAGCTCAGATTTCTTCACGAACTCCACTTCGCCCTCCTCGACGAAGAACATTCCGTCAGCCTTGGAGCCTGATTTCACAATTTCCTCTCCTTCCTTGTACTTCCTCAGGTCCATCGCGTCGCAAAGGCGGACTCTTTCGTACGGAAGCAAGGATTCCAGCATGGGCACGCTCGCGAGGAACTCCATGTGGCGCTGTCTCCGCTCGTAGGCCATCTTTACCACGACTCGGGTGTAGAGTTTGCGGTCAATCACCCAAAGTTGACAATCGGTTTCAGCTTTCACGCTATGTGGTCGTTCTGCGGCGTACAGAAGATTGATTTCACCGATGCACGGGTTCTTCTCATCGTAGTTGTTATTGAGATCTTCCGAGCACCTTTCGTCATCCTCGTCTCTGTCATAGATTTCGAGAGAGCCAGATTCAACGATGTAGAAATGGTGCCCGGGCTCCCCTTGCTTGAAGATGACCTCGCCAGCTTTCACATCTTGCAACCACATGTGACTCAGCGCCGCGTTCAATCGTTTCTCGTCGAGCTCTTTCAGAAATGCGGTCGTTCTGATCTTCTTATGCAAATTCTCCAACTGTTCCGCGGTTTTCTTCGGAGGCTCCGGCAGCGGATCGAAATCGGCGGATGGGTCGTATACCTCCCCGTACACCGTCTCACGTCGACGACGTTGTCCCTTCCCGAGCTTTGGCATTTTGCCGGAACGATCGTGTCTGTGCTAATCAGCTACTTTTCGGAACAGTCAACCCTCAGCAATAATTCGTTATTGTTGCTCCGAAGCTTTTTATGGGGCTGCGGCTGCGGAGTCAGGCAGTATTCCTGCGAAATTGAAGACGCAATTATTCCCGGGGGCTCGCGCATCATTTCAACGTGCAGCCTGCGTCTGAGCAATATTATCCGGGTCCTCTGGAATCGTAACTCCCACTCGCAGTACCCACGACAGCTCAATCTGAAGCGTACCCATTCCCCTCCCTGAGAATCGTTCCCTCAGCTCCCGGATTGACGGTTCCCAGGAATGCTGGAGTGGCGGTAGAAGGTGTACACAACCACGTTAATAAGGTGAATCAGGACAGGAAGAGGGAATCGAACAATCTGTAGCTTCTCGCTCAATGAACGAGTCCAGGGATTTCAGACTTCTAAACCACGACAACGAAGCCAAGTCATTGAAACGTGGATGTGATTCGGTCGTGGGAAGGGGAAATTCAGCTCGAGATTCGAGCGATTCAAGCCAGGTCATACCATAACATAGCTTTTATTCCCAGGTCCTGTCGATCACAATATTTCGTGATTTCTTGTTTCCAAGGACCATGCCGTAAAATGTAAACTTGAACGAGTTCACACAGTTATTGACGAGCGTACGGCCTCAGGCAGCTGATTCCAGATTTTCGGAAGACTACGGAGTGAACTCTGTTTGGCACGGTTGAGTCTGTAGGTGAAGGGTGGGGAGGGAACTGACAATGAGGTAGAAAGGTCAATGCGGACGTAAGAGACGACGATGGACGACGAAGCTCGGATCCTACGTCGTAGGATCGCGAGTTCCCTGCTTTCGAGGATAACCAGCCTGGAATTGGAAACTGAGCCCTTATTTTTCTGGAATGACGAATTGCTCACCAGACTCGACGAAACTACCCGCGTTCTCTCGTTGTTGTCCCCAGACCGAAGTTCTTGAAAAAACCAACAGCCCGCTCAACACGATCTACTATTGAGTTTGACCCGAAAATTTTCCCATCCACATTCGAAACCTCGAACGGGAGCGTCAAATCATCCGCATGAACTAGGCGGCAAATAATGTCCGACTGAATTGACCTGAGGACAAGGCTGAAAAAAATTATGAACACCGACGGTCCGAGGACCGATGCCTGGGTCGTACCAATCGATGCAGTGCTTGGGTTAGATCTGTGACCATCCATTTGAACAGATTGAGTCCTTCCATGCCATGCACACCTCGGAGCATCCGATTTTGGCAAGAATAACTCCGAATATCGAGACATCCGGGCAGTCAAATGCTTCTGAAATGTCTAGGAATACCGCTAATAGTGGCCACCTCATGTGAGACATGGCGAAGAGCCATCTAGGTAGAGAGACCGCGACTGAAACTTGACTGATAATTGTTGGAGAAACCGCGTTTCTCAGTTCTTCTCGGACGCTCGAAGGAGTGGGATGTTTGATTTTTATTCATTCACACACAGAAATAGAAGCTTAAAATGCATTTATTCATCATCATCAAATATCACACTCGTAAATCCAAGGAATAAGCCCCGTCCGCGAGGACACGTGGCGAATGGGACTCGACAAGAGTGCAGGCTTTGCAGAAAAATGGTATCAGACGGGGCCCAAGCTATTATTTTCCCATTATGATAGATCTCCTCCTCGAGACTATGTTGGATACAGAGCGGTGGTAAAACGAAGAAAAATGAGCACAACGAAATTTCGAGGGAGCGCTCCCATCACCGATTTCTGGCTTAGTCTTCGCATATTCTCTTTCGGAATCTCTCGTGAGACTCTCTCGGATTGTTAAACTCTACCATCCTGAGTGAACAATGTTTTCGGTCTCATGCTCGGCGGCTGCGAAGTCCGAAAGCTATTTCGGCTGCGACATCGCCACAGAGGGTTTCCATAGAGGAGACATGGGAACCAGGCTGGATGTCGGTGAATCCAGGACTTTCTGGCGATTCTTTCACCTTTCGGGGTTATGAATTTGGAATGCCTTGAGGTCTATATTCACACTTTTTACTCTGGGCGATTGACCGCTCCAATTCGCTCGAACCTCCCTATGAGTTATTCCATCTTAACGACGCGACGTTCTGACCCCCCGTGGAGTCAGTGAATCTCTGTGCCGGGAACAGTAACATGATTTCGAATTCAGATATATTCGATGCACAACGGGCGGTTTAAAATTTCGTAACACGAGCGTTGGTGCCGCAGCGCCTCCCAGGAACAACAGCGTTCGTCCATCCGTTTGTCAAATTCCTAGGTCGTCCGAGTCTCGAATTCTGGATGAGCTGCTTAACCCCAGAACTACTTAAAATTAGGAAAAAATTCCGTTGGTCCTTTATGAGTGGCACCTAGAAAGTACTGCTGCTTTTCGTATCAATAACAATGCTTCAATCATCAAATCACAGGAAACGATTCTGCTCAAGCATCGACACTCTTCTTCTTCTCGTCCATTCTAAAATCACTCATCTGAAGATGTTCTCATCTGGAGTCTCGGTCCCCAGCTCTGCCTTACACAGCCGCTTGAATTGATCAGGTCGTTCTCGCCATTTAACCCTGAGCTTCCCGGCAACTCTCTCGAATCTTTCTGACTCAAGGTAAAATACTTCACAATCTGTGAGGGCAACGACGGTTGCGTCCCTCAGAGACTTCGTCAACAGAGCTAGCTCGCCGAAATAATCTGCTCTCTTCAGGATTGTTCGTTCGTCTCTTTCGTTTATCAATTCCGCTTCGCCGCTGTCGAGGAAGTACATGCCGTCAGCCACGTCGCCTTTCTTCATGATCACATCTCCTTCTCTGTATTTCAACGATTTCATTGCGTCTGAACAATTCAACCTCCTTTCCCCTGAAACAGCTGCCAGCACGGTGACAGCATCCATGTAGCTTAAGCGGCGCATATTCCTCTCATAACTCATCTTGACGAGGACTCTGGTGTACAGCCGGCGATGGATTTCCCAAAGCTTCCCATCGGTTGCAGCTTTGAGAGTTCCACTCCTTTCCTCCGGCCACAAAAGAACCATATCATGGATGCATGCATTGTGGACATTGTAGCTCCTGCTTATCCCTCCCAGCTCGTCTTCTTCGTAATCATCCCTCTCATACATATCGAAACGGCCCTCCTCGACTAGGTAGAAATGGTCTCCAGGGTCGTCTTGACGGAAGATGATCTCACCAGCTCTCACTTCTCTCAGAGTCATGTGCCTGATAGCCGCTGTCAAACGTCTCTCGTCGATATTTTGCAGGAGTGAGGATTGCCTGACTTTCGATCGAATGGATTGTAGTTGTTGTAAGGACTTCTCAGGAGGTTCCGGTAGTGGCTCGCGATCGTGCGATGGAGAAAATGACTCTCCGTAAACAGCGTCTACACTGCGACGACGTCGACGCCCTCGAAGCATGGCTGCGAAGTGTCGTACTGTTTTTCAGGTTTATGCCTAATTGGGGAAGATCGGAGTTCCTCTACACAAAGTGGTATTCGGACACGTCAAGCGAACAATGAACTTTCGCTTACCTGGTACTTGTGGTATTGCCGGTGTTTTTGTCGCCAAGGGCCCGCGATGGGCAACTCCGAGTTGATGACCTTGGAGATTCGATGCTAACTTGTAAGCGCTCACAAACTTCGAGCCATCATGACCATTCCAAGCCCGAGATTCCCACTGTTGCGGCAGCAGCATGCACAGAGTGAACACATGTTTGGGTGATAAACAAAGCAGCGAAACATTGTAAACATTGGGTTCGAAGTACGATGTTCGAGTAGCCCACCTGATTTCGCTGGATGAAGCCTCGTTGGAAACTTTGATGGGATTCTGCAGCAGACGTGCTACAGGTCGAGGCCTCGACTGCTCTCGTTTCATTGAATGGTTGCGCTCGGGGTGGTATAGATCTTGTGGGAGGGAAGCTTCTCAAAAGTCTTGGGCAAGCAGAACATGATTATGCGAAAAAACAGCTTCCTCACTGAACAAAGATCTCATTCATCGATTCTTCCTGCTCGAAATACACTTTTTCCAGCTCAAGTTCCATGCTGATCACTGATCAGACTGCGCTTTTTATTGAGCCTAATGCATGAAAGGAGGAGGAAGTTAATGAACTTCCCCGGCTGTTCTGATTTCACATGAAGAACAGATCCGTGGAGGATTCCAACGAGTGTTGGGTCGGAAACACTCATCAATGTTGGGGGAACGCATCAATTAGAACTGCTCTCATTCCTCAACGTGACCCTTTCCGTTTTCGGTGTTCACTGTTGCAGAAGCTGGCAAGCGTCCTCGTGAAAAATCAGGAGAGATTCCGCCGATCATAAGAGAACCACCGAATACTAATTGGAGCAATCAAATTTTTCCACCACGAATACGGGAAGGTAAGGAAGGGGAGTTCTATGCATGAGGTGAAGAAGAGTAACAGAAAATGGGAAACAGCCAGAAATAGGGAACCTCTTTATGCTCTCTATTCGTGGCAAAGTAGTCCATTCGGCGCACATCCTGAACTGTCCGGAAATCTCCTCGGAGCGCCAGCGCCGGATGGATTCCGCCGCTCGGACCAAGTGTCGTGATGCAAACACGAGTTCATTCGGAGCTGCATGTTGAGTTTGGGAGACGGCGCGCCGTACTCTGCATCTCTAAGATTTATCTAGATCCTACATGTTTGCATAGGTCTCTTCCCACTTCAGGAGTGAAATATAACTCAAAGATCCTTCTGTTCTCGTTCTCCAATCGTCTCAGGATGTCCTCCGACCTCTCAGACCCCTGAGTGTGATCCGAGTCGTCAGGAGAATCGTCGATGGTCGCGGAGCACGGATTTGGACTCAAGGCTCTGTTCCCATACGCCGTTCAGTTTATCTCGCAATCGTTTTCCAAGCTCTATATGAAGCCCTCGGAGTGTGTGCTGAGTCGTCTCGGCAAGGGTAATCACTGCGTTGCAATACGTCAGTTGCGGCACTACCACTCTTTTCCACAGAAGTTCGGATATGCGAAGGCCACTTAGAATGGATACTTCGACTGATTTGGATTCACCGCATCCGATGAAAGCGCGGATGTTCTCACATGGATGTTTTCTGAGCTTGATTCGGGCGCATGGCGTTGCGAAACACGCAAATGAGACCACTCTGTTGGTCCCTGCCTCTCCATCGCTGGAGCAAATAAGGTAAAGATATTTCCCTAACGCCAACGGTTTTTCCTGAACTCGCTGTGAATCCTCGATATACACTGTGTGTCCTCCGCCCTTTTAATGTATATGTTCACCCAGCATCTTGATGCCTGTTGGATATAGGGTATATCAGACGAGCCGACTGCCGGCGCCGTTGAAACTCGTTGGATATGTGTTCGTACCCTCTGTCCCCGAGTTCTTTCGGAGAAGTTGCCGGCATTCCGTCGGTCCTTGAGCTAATCATGGGCTCTTTGAGATTTCGCCAGCGTGGCTTTGGCGTCTGTATTCCTTACCGTGAGATCACCCAGCTGTTTTGGAGAGACTGACAGTGGGATTCGATCTTAGAAGGAAAGATTCGATCTCCTCGTGCCTCTTCTTCATTAAATTTATTTATGCGTTTCCTGTTCGACACGTGCTACATAAATTGTTAGATCTGTACCTAGAAGAAAACTCCCACAAACTAATATACGCGCAGCGTTAAAAAAGAACTCATCAAAATGCTCTCGGCACACGACACATCGCGCAACAAACAAAGGCAATGCGCGGCGCAAAACACGTCGCTGAGATGAGTTGAAACGTTACCATCCTCTCCGTAAAACTTTGATATTCGTAACATGACAAACGGTAAGAAATTGATTGCTTCCAGGGAAAACATCAATCTATCCACGGGATGGTACAACAGTGATCACGTGCTAGTTCGTCCATATAATGCACAATAAAAATTCGCAGCAAACCTCGGAGGCGTCACTGTTAGCTCCGTCGGCTTGGACTGTCCTACTCGATGCATTTGTCGCATCATATTGCTACGACCATATAGATTGTCCTTGGCAAACCACGGCTCGAACGCTAGGATTTCCTAAGACGCCAGAATGGCTCATGTATAACAGAGCACGTTGGTTTGGTCATCTCAACAATGGACATGATAACACAAAAACGCTAACCAGTCATCGCAAGAGACGCTAGCTACTGAATTAAGGAGTCATTTGACAGTGTCATTCAATCGAATGATTCTGAATCATGGCGAAGAGATACGATGTGGTAGCGGGCTTTTCATCTGAGCTCCTTTTATCTGAGCTTTCCCTCATCGGGCTCCGCTTCGCCGGTCTCTTCCATGCAAATGTTCTTGAAAATGGCCTCGTCTCTTTGCAAGAGTTTCTTCAGTTTCCCGATGAGGCGCTCAAAGGCTCCGGTCTCGAGGAAAGCAACTTCGCAGTTTTCTCTGGCCGTGACGGTAGCCTCTCTAGGCGCTTTCAAGAGCAGAGCGCGCTCACCGAAGTGATCACCTTTTTTGAGGGTCTTTATCTCGCCGTCCATATCCAGCTCGGCTTCGCCTGCTTCCATGAAGTATATCCCATCAGCCTCATCGCCCCTCGAGAAAATCTCTTCTCCATTTGGGTATTCTTTCTCCTCAACCGCATCGCAGAGTCGAACTTTCTCGTAGGGCTCGAGAGTTTGAAGCATAGGGACGTTGCTCAGATAACCCTGATGGCGTAGCCTTCTTTCGTAATCCATTTTCCTGAGGACTATGGTGTACAGCCGGCGATGGATTTCCCAAAGCTTCCCATCGGTTGCAGCTTTGAGAGTTCCACTCCTTTCCTCC
The DNA here is from genome assembly GCA_028455905.1 of Neoseiulus californicus. Lineage (NCBI taxonomy): Eukaryota > Metazoa > Arthropoda > Arachnida > Mesostigmata > Phytoseiidae > Neoseiulus > Neoseiulus californicus. The sequence goes on from JAMQGS010000003.1 coordinate 922,162, forward strand.
TGCCACGAAAGAACTATTTCATGGATGCATGCATTGTGGACATTGTAGCTCGCGCTTATCCCTCCCAGCTCGTCTTCTTCGTAATCATCCCTCTCATACATATCGAAACGGCCCTCCTCGACTAGGTAGAAATGGTCTCCAGGCTCCTCTTGACGGAAGATGATCTCACCAGCTCTCACTTCTCTCAGAGTCATGTGCCTGATAGCCGCTGTCAAACGTTTCTCGTCGATATATTGCAGGATTGAAGATTGCCTGACTTTCGATCGAATGGATTGTAGTTGTTGTAAGGACTTCTCGGGTGGTTCCGGTAGTGGCTCGCGATCGTCCGCTGGAGAATAACACTCTCCGCGAACGGTGTCTTCAACGCGACGATGTCGACGCATTCGTAGCATGGCTGCGAAGTGTCGTACAGTTTTTGAGGTCTATGCTTGATTGGGAAAGATCGAATTCCCTCTACACAAAGTGGTATTCGCACACGTCGAGCAAACGATGAGCTTTCGCTTACCTGGTACTTGTGGCATTGACGGTGTTTTTGTCGCCGGAGGCACGCGATGGGTAACTCCAAATTGAAGACCTGGGAGATTCGATGCTAACTTGTAAGCGCTCACAAACTTTGAGCCATCATGGTCATTCCCGGCTCGAGATTCCGACTGCTGCGGCAGCCGCACGCAGAGAGTGAACACGTGTTGGGTGCACGTCAACTGAGCCCTACATGTGTGAGTGATATACAAAGCAGCGAGAAATTGTGAACATTGTCTTCAGAGCACGATGTTCGAGGGGTTGTATAGATCTTGTGGGAAGGAAGCTCCTAAAAGGCTTGGGCGAGCAGAGCATGATTAACCGGAAAAACAGCCTCCTCACTAAACAAAGATCCCATTCATCGATTCGTCCTGCTCGGAATACACTTTTTCCAGCCTATTATCTAGCACTTCAGGTGTTGCAGTTGGAGATTGGGGGCAAAAATTGAACAGGAGCATTCAGGACGGTCGATCCCAATGGGCTTGCTAGATGGTACCGACGACGAAAACGGTCGATGCGATCACATGGTAGTTTGCAAGCGCGCTGAAGTTCCATGCTGATCGGATTGCGCTTCTCACTGATTGTGAGCCTAATGCATGAAAGGAGGAGGAAGAGGATGAACTTCCCCGGCTGTTCTGATTTCACATGAAAAACAGATCCGGGGAGGATTCCAACGAGTGTTGGGTCGGAAACACCCATCAATGCTGGAGGAACACATCAATTAGGACTGCTCTCATTCCTCAACGTGACCCGTCCCGTTTTCGGCGTTTGCTGCTGCAAAAGCTGGCAAGCGTCCTCGTGAGAAATCACGAGAGATTCCGCCGATCGTGAGAGAACCGCCGTATACTAATAAGAGCAATCGAATTTTTCCACCACAAATGCGGTGAGGTAAGGAAGGGGAGTTCTACGCATGAGGTGAATGAGAGTAACAGAAAATGGGAAACAGCAAGAAATAGGGAACCTCTTTATGCTCTCTATTCGTGGCAAATTAGTCCATTCGGGGCACATCGGAAACTGTCCGGAAATCTCCTCGGAGCGCCAGCGCCGGATGAATTCCGCCGCTCGCACCAAGTGTCGTGATGCAAACACAAGTTTATTCGGCGCTGCATGCTGAGCTCGGGAGACGGCGCGCCGTACTTTGCATCCGTTGTCTAGATCCTAAATATTTTCATAGCTTTGAAAAAAACACTCCTGAGAAACTTCAGGAGTGGAATATTTTGTATCCAAAGATCCATCTGTTCTCGTTCTCCAATCGTCTCAGGATGTCCTCAGTGGCGTATATAGGGGGGAGGGGGCAGAGGGCCATGGCCTCCCCAAAATTTTTTGTGCGGCCCATAGAGCTCCATGTTGAATCGTATCATCATCTTCTGTTGCCCCCCCTCCAAACTGGGGCGAAAATGTTCGTGCCCCCCCCCCTCCCCATAAAAATCCTGTAAACGCCCCTGGATGTCCTCCGCCCGTCTCAGACCCTTGGGTGTGACCCGGGTCGTTGAGAGAATTGTCGATGAACGCGCAGTACGGATTTGGACTCAACGTGCTGTTCCCATACGCAGTTCAGTATGTTATGTCTCGCAATCGTTTTCCAAGCTCTATATGGAGCCCTCGATGTGTGTGCTGCGTCGTCTCGGCAGGTTAATCACTGCGTTGCAATACGTCAGTTGCGGTACTATTGCTCCTTTGAACTTTATTCCTACTTGAATCCTTGTTATTTTTCGAGAACTTAAGCGGTCTGGTACTTGCAGTTCCCAAATAAACCACGTTTTCAATTCAATTCAATTCAAACAGAAGTTTGGATAAGGGAAGGCCAGCTGAAATGGATACTTTGACGGATCTGGATCCACCGCATCCAATGAAACCACGGGTGTTCTCACATAGACGTTTTCTGAGCTTGATTCAAGCATATGACGTTAAGACACACGCAAACGAGACCATTCTGTTGGTCCCTGCCTCTTCCATCGCTGGAGCTGATAAGGTAAAGATATTTTTCTGACGCCGACGGTTTTTCCTGAACTCGCTGTGAATCCTCGATATACACTGTGTGTCCTCCGCCCTTTTAATGAATATGTTCACCCAGCATCTTGATGCATAATGGATATAGGGTATATCAGACAAGCCGACTGCCGGCGCCGTTGAAACTCGTTGGATATGTGTTCGTACCCTCTGTCCCCGAGTTCTTTCGGAGAAGTTGCCGGCATTCCGTCGGTCCTTGAGCTAATCATGGGCTCTTTGAGATTTCGCCAGCGTGGCTTTGGCGTCTGTATTCCTTACCGTGAGATCACCCAGCTGTTTTGGGGAGACTGACAGTGGGATTCGATCTTAGAAGGAAAGATTCGATCTCCTCGTGCCTCTTCTTCATTAAATTTATTTATAAATTTATATTCCTGTTCGACACGTGCTACATCCATTGTTAGATCTGTACCTAGAAGAAAACTCCCACAAACTAATATACGCGCAGCGTTGAAAAAGAACTCATCAAAATGCTCTCGGCACACGACACATCGCGCAACAAACAAAGGCAATGCGCGGCGCAAAGCACGTCGCTGAGATGAGTTGAAACGTTGCCATGCTCTCCGTAAAACTTTGATATTCGTAACATGACAAACGGTAAGAAATTGATTGCTTCCAGGGAAAACATCAATCTATCCACGGGATGGTACAACGGTGATCACGTGCTAGTTCGTCCATATAATGCACAATAAAAATTCGCAGCAAACCTCGGAGGCGTCACTGTTAGCTCCGTCGGCTTGGACTGTCCTACTCGATGCATTTGTCGCATCATATTGCTACGACCATATAGATTGTCCTTGGCAAACCACGGCTCGAACGCTAGGATTTCCTAAGACGCCAGAATGGCTCATGTATAACAGAGCACGTTGGTTTGGTCATCTCAACAATGGACATGATAACACAAAAACGCTAACCAGTCATCGCAAGAGACGCTAGCTACTGAATTAAGGAGTCATTTGACAGTGTCATTCAATCGAATGATTCTGAATCATGGCGAAGAGATACGATGTGGTAGCGGGCTTTTCATCTGAGCTCCTTTTATCTGAGCTTTCCCTCATCGGGCTCCGCTTCGCCGGTCTCTTCCATGCAAATTTTCTTGAAAATGGCCTCGTCTCTTTGCAAGAGTTTCTTCAGTTTCCCGATGAGGCGCTCAAAGGCTCCGGTCTCGAGGAAAGCAACTTCGCAGTTTTCTTTGGCCGTGACGGTAGCCTCTCTAGGCGCTTTCAAGAGCAGAGCGCGCTCACCGAAGTGATCACCTTTTTTGAGGGTCTTTATCTCGCCGTCCATATCCAGCTCGGCTTCGCCTGCTTCCATGAAGTATATCCCATCAGCCTCATCGCCCCTCGAGAAAATCTCTTCTCCATTTGGGTATTCTTTCTCCTTAACCGCAACGCAGAGTCGAACTTTCTCGTAGGGCTCGAGAGTTTGAAGCATAGGGACGTTGCTCAGATAACCCTGATGGCGTAGCCTTCTTTCGTAAGCCATTTTCACGAGGACTATGGTGTACAGCCGGCGATGGATTTCCCAAAGCTTCCCATCGGTTGCAGCTTTGAGAGTTCCTCTCCTTTCCTCCTGCCACAAAAGAACTATTTCATGGATGCATGCATTGTGGACATTGTAGCTCGCGCTTATCCCTCCCAGCTCGTCTTCTTCGTAATCATCCCTCTCATACATATCGAAACGGCCCTCCTCGACTAGGTAGAAATGGTCTCCAGGCTCCTCTTGACGGAAGATGATCTCACCAGCTCTCACTTCTCTCAGAGTCATGTGCCTGATAGCCGCTGTCAAACGTTTCTCGTCGATATATTGCAGGAGTGAGGATTGCCTGACTTTCGATCGAATGGATTGTAGTTGTTGTAAGGACTTCTCAGGAGGTTCCGGTAGTGGCTCGCGATCGTCCGCTGGAGAATAACACTCCCCGTAAACGGTGTCTTCAACGCGACGATGTCGACGCATTCGTAGCATGGCTGCGAAGTGTCGTACAGTTTTTGAGGTCTATGCTTGATTGGGAAAGATCGAATTCCCTCTACACAAAGTGGTATTCGCACACGTCGAGCAAACGATGAGCTTTCGCTTACCTGGTACTTGTGGTATTGACGGTGTTTTTGTCGCCGGAGGCACGCGATGGGTAACTCCGAATTGAAGACCTTGGAGATTCGATGCTAACTTGTAAGCGCTCACAAACTTTGAGCCATCATGGTCATTCCCGGCTCGAGAATCCGACTGCTACGGCAGCAGCACGCAGAGAGTGAACACGTGTTGGGTGCACGTCAACTGAGCCCCACATGTGTGAGTGATATACAAAGCAGCGAGAAATTGTAAACATTGGCTTCAGAGCACGATGTTCGAGGGGTTGTATAGATCTTGTGGGAAGGAAGCTCCTCAAAAGGCTTCGGCGAGCAGAGCATGATTAACCGGAAAAACAGCCTCCTCACTAAACAATGATCCCATTCATTGATTCTTCCTGCTCGGAATACACTTTTTCCAGCCTATTATCTAGCACTTCAGGTGTTGCAGTTGGAGATTGGGGGCTAAAATTGAACAGGAGCATTCAGGACGGTCGATCCCAATGGGCTTGCTAGATGGTACCGATGACGAAAACGGTCGATGCGATCACATGGTAGTTTGCAAGCGCGCTGAAGTTCCATGCTGATCGGATTGCGCTTTTCACTGAGCCTAATGCATGAAAGGAGGAGGAAGAGGATGAACTTCCCCAGCTGTTCTGATTTCACATGAAAAACAGATCCGGGGAGGATTCCAACGAGTGTTGGGTCGGAAAAACCCATCAATGCTGGAGGAACACATCAATTACGACTGCTCTCATTCCTCAACGTGACCCTTCCCGTTTTCGGCGTTTGCTGTTGCAAAAGCTGGCAAGCGTCCTCGTGAGAAATCACGAGAGATTCCGCCAATCGTAAGAGAACCGCCGTATACTAATCAGAGCAATCGAATTTTTCCACCACGAATGCGGTGAGGTAAGGAAGAGGAGTTCTATGCATGAGGTGAAGGAGAGTAACAGAAAATGGGAAACAGCAAGAAATAGGGAACCTCTTTATGCTCTCTATTTCGTGGCAAATTAGTCCATTCGGGGCACATCCGAAACTGTCCGGAAATCTCCTCGGAGCGCCAGCGCCGGATGGATTCCGCCGCTCGCACCAAGTGTCGTGATGCAAACACGAGTTTATTCGGCGCTGCATGCTGAGCTCGGGAGACGGCGCGCCGTACTTTGCATCCGTTGTCTAGATCCTAAATATTTTCATAGCTTTGAAAAAAACACTCCTGAGAAACTTCAGGAGTGGAATATTTTGTATCCAAAGATCCATCTGTTCTCGTTCTCCAATCGTCTCAGGATGTCCTCAGTGGCGTATATAGGGGGGAGGGGGCAGAGGGCCATGGCCTCCCCAAAATTTTTTGTGCGGCCCATAGAGCTCCATGTTGAATCGTATCGTCATCTTCTGTTGCCCCCCCTCCAAACTGGGGCGAAAATGTTCGTGCCCCCCCCCCCTCCCCATAAAAATCCTGTAAACGCCCCTGGATGTCCTCCGCCCGTCTCAGACCCTTGGGTGTGACCCGGGTCGTTGAGAGAATTGTCGATGAACGCGCAGTACGGATTTGGACTCAACGTGCTGTTCCCATACGCAGTTCAGTATGTTATGTCTCGCAATCGTTTTCCAAGCTCTATATGGAGCCCTCGATGTGTGTGCTGCGTCGTCTCGGCAGGTTAATCACTGCGTTGCAATACGTCAGTTGCGGTACTATTACTCCTTTGAACTTTATTTCTACTTAAATCCTTGTTATTTCTCGAGATGTTAAGCGGTCTGGTACTTGCAGTTCCCAAATAAACCACGTTTTCAATTCAATTCAATTCAAACAGAAGTTTGGATACGGGAAGGCCAGCTGAAATGGATACTTTGACGGATCTGGATCCACCGCATCCAATGGAACCACGGGTGTTCTCACATAGATCTTTTCTGAGCTTGATTCAAGCATATGACGTTAAGACACACGCAAACGAGACCATTCTGTTGGTCCCTGCCTCTTCCATCGCTGGAGCTGATAAGGTAAAGATATTTTTCTGACGCCGACGGTTTTTCCTGAACTCGCTGTGAGTCCTCGGCATACACTGGCTGTCCTCCGCCCTTTTTATGTATAGGTTCACCCAGCATCTTGATGCATAATGGATATAGGGTATATCAGACGGTCACCCCGAAGAGGGGTAGTCAAATACGACAAGAGCGCTCTATCCGACGGACAGGCTAGCTACTGAGTCCCATTTTGACACATCGACCGAAGTGGGAGGACGGAAATTGAGACTTCTTTTGAGATTGCCGAATCGGAGATGCTGCACCTGTCTCCGCCGTCGAAGGAGATTGCACATTGTCGCCAAAGACCTCTCTCAAGAGGGGCTCGAAAAATAGACGGGCGTGCCCGTCAGTTGGGATAGATACGGCATTCGCTTACTATCCACGAACGCTTCTATGTGATAACAGAACAAACACAAACGTTAATGATCCGTCTCATGATGCACACCTCACAATCAGAAAACGCTAATTTCTATGTTTTTCCCCTGAACTAATCTTCCGGATGATTGAGGCCAGTGTTTCCGAAAGACGGCTTCCTGGCTGCGAAAAGATCGTACTGCAATCAACCTTTACCGCATTCTCGGATATACCGTCCCAGAATCCTACTCCTAACCAATGAGTTCGATTCGAAACAACCGTCGGTCGACGACTGTTTTCACTCGTTAGTTGTCCACGCTCTCTGTGGCTCCTTCGCTTCACCTCAGTTTTCGTCCATCGTTGTTGAACGTAAGCCTACCAAGCAATGCTTTCTCGCAACTGGCGCGCCAGGAGAAGGCAGTCCCCGGTTTTTTTTTGGGAGAGTTTGCCGGCATTCCGTCGGTCCTTGAGCTAATCATGGGCTCTTTGAGATTTCGTCAGCGTGGCTTTGACGTCTGTATACCTTACCGTGCGATCACCCAGCTGTTATGGAGAGACTGACAGTGGGATCAGATCTTAGAAGGAAGGATTCGATCTCCTCGTGCCTCTTCTTCATTAAATTTTTTTATGCGTTCACTGTTCGACGCCTGCTACATTTATTGTTGGATCTGTACCTAGAAGAAAACTCCCACAAACGCGCATCGTTACAAAAGAACTCATCAAAATGCTCACGGCACACGACACATCGCGCCACAAACGAGGACCATGCGCGGCGCAGAGCACGTCGCTGAGAAGAGTTGAAACGTTGCTATCCAAACGGTGAGAAATCGATTGCTTCCGGGGAAAGCATCAATCTATCCAAGGGTTGGTACAACAGTGATCACGTGCTAGTTCGTCCATATAATGCACCATAAAAATTTGCAGCAAACTTCGGTGGCGTCACTGTTAGCTCCGCCGGGTTAGACTGTCCTATTCGCTTCATTTGTCGCATCATATTGCTACGACCATATAGATTGTCCTTGGCAAACCACGGCTCGATCGCTAGGATTTCTCAAGACGCCAGAAAGAGAATAGAGAAGCTAGCTACTGAAATAAGGAGTCATTTGACAGTGTCATTAAATCGAATGATTCTGAATCATCGTGAAGATATACGATGTTGTAGCGGGCTTTTCTTTATCTGAGCTCCTTTTATCTGAGCTTCGTCTCATCGGGTTCTTCTTCGCCGGTCTCTTGCTTGCAAATTTTCTTGAAAACGGCCTTGTCTCTTTGCAAGAGTTTCTTCAGTTTCCCGATGAGGCGCTCAAATGCGTCAGTCTCGAGGAAAGCAACTTCGCAGTTTTGTTTGGCCGTGACGGTAGCCTCCCTAGGTGCCTTCAAGAGCAAAGCGCGCTCACCGAAGTAATCACCTTTCTTGAGGGTCTTTTTCTCGCCGTCCTTATCCAGTTCGGCTTCGCCGCCTTCCATGAAGTAGATCCCATCAGCCTTATCGCCCTTCGAGAAAATCTTGTCTCCGTTTGGGTATTTCTTCACCTCAACCGCATCGCAGAGTCGAACTTTCTCGTAGGGCTCGAGAGTTTTAAGCATAGGGACGTTGCTCAGATAACCCTGATGACGTTGCCTTCTCTCGTAAGCCATTTTCACGACGACTCTGGTGTAAAGCGGGCGATCGAGCTGCCATAGTTTCCCGTCGGTGGCAGCTTTTACGGTGGTCGGCCTTTCATCTCTGTACAGCAGAGCGAGCTCACCGATACAGGGACTGTCGGGATCATAGGTTCCGGTATTTTCTCCGTCGCCTTCTTGATCTTCCTTCTCTTCGTCTTTCTTGTAGACATCGAACGTTCCCTCCTCGACGATATAGAAAATGTCTCCCGGCTCTCCCTGCGTGAAGAGTGTATCGCCGGATTTCACGCTCTTCAAGGTCATGTGACTGAGAGCAGCTGTCTGACGCTTCTCATCGAGTTCTTTGAGGAAAGCGGTCTTCGAGATTTTCTTACGCAGAGCCTCTAGTTGTTCTGGAGTTTTTTTCGGAGGCTCTGGCAGCGGTTCCTTATCGGTAGTCGGATCGTATACCTCTCCGTAGACAGTCTCTCGTCGAGGACGTTGCTTACGGCCGGCTTTCGGTGGCATGACTGAATGTTGAACGCGATGAATGAGCCAAACCAGACCCCCGTCCACTGCAGCGGTGTTCGGAAGAATTCGTTATTCTTGTTGCGAAGCTTTTTATCAATATTCTCTGGGGGCAGTACCTCAGAGAAAAACTTTGAGCACGAAGCCATGAACGACATGATTGATATTGTATCCTACGGATTAAGACCTTCATCCTTAAGATTCAGCGAAGGAACGTAGTCATTTTGGCGGTTTTTCTGGTTCGGATCGTTGCGGTGTTGAACGTTGGCGAGAACAATGAAGTTGCCGGAATCGATGGAGGCTCAGCTCGGAGTTTTCTGATCAGCCTCGATATGCTGATAGGATGGCACCCACTTCCCACAATTCACTCCAGCAGTGTATGAAGACACGATCGATATCTACCAATATAATACTGGACACCACCGACGACGGCACGAACGTGCAAGTGAAGTCATCGGTGCAGCTGGAGTGGCATTTACTCGTCGTTCGGAGGAACTGCCCAGACGCGGTGATTTTCACCGAGGATCGAAATGAGAAGGTTTGACAAGGGGACGACTCCGTGTGCAATCGTCCGTGCGCACTGGGATCGGGTCGAGATCGGGGATGAGCTTGTGAACTCGGCCGTTCCTCATTTCGAGCTGACAGACTCCGTTGAAACTTGACCTGATTGTGCGACGTTTTCGTCGTGGTAAATGTCCGTGGCAATCGTTCCGGACCTATTATGGCTTCGCAAGCTCCAGTCCGCCTTGGTTCGATGATAGGAGTCTCACAGGTCCCCATCTGCTCCATTATGGCTATCGTTTTAGGTTTCTAGAACCGTTTTCGATGTCGCTAACTGCAGGTAGAAATCTCGTCTCATGTCGTCAAAGTCCAAAGAAGGGTTATCGAATACCATGAAAGAAACGATTAGCATAGGTCATGTACTTTATTTAAACTGTTTTCAAGCGAACTGGCTTAGTAGCTTTTAACAAGAGAGCGAGTCTCAGCTGTGGAGATTCTTCTGAGGCCAGAATCAGTCTCACATTGTGCTCCACCCTATAGGCGAGACAATGCCGACGGAGCTCTCCGCAGAACATAGAGCGCGGCCCCCATCGCATGTTCCGATCGCGAATTCTCCGGGGATGCGTGAACAGAAGCTTTGTACATCCGATATCAGTCTTCCACTCAGATACGTTGGTGGAAAGACTTCTATCAAGGCTTGATGCAGCGCGAAAATGAGACTTGAGTTTTGACAATGGATATGAACCGAATCAAGTCGGCCGACAACTTGCACTATACGATTCTGGAGCTCACGTTCCAAGGCTTCCCCGAGCGCTGTCTCGCGTCCGACTCGGAGACATATTTGTCTCAGGTTACGTCCCGAGAGGAGAGCCTCCCAGAGCTCCTCTGACTGCAATTGGAGATCGAAGCCTTCGAGTTTGAAATACTTGAGATTTCTCGACAGTCGCACGAACGATAACAGGCCTGAGAAATCGTTCTGCGAATTCAAACACAGCCTCACTGTGTGGACATTTGGATTGATTATCTTTCTAAAAGCACAAGCTGTAAGGTTAACACCTCTGAGATTGAGTTCCTCGAGGTGAGAGAATTGCTGGACATCGACGAGATCGTTGGTTGTAAGTGGAGTCTGATCTTCACATTTGTTGCACCTGGAAACTCTGTTGCAGCTACAGAGACGCGAGCAATCTCCAGCTCGGCATAATCCACTCACGAAAAATTTCTTGAGTTTGAGCTTCTCTAGAGCTCCTCTCAGGAGTCTCATTTCTAAAGGTAAGACCCGTCGCGCCGAGGGCTCCTCGGGATCCGTGGGGAGGACGAAACAAAGTGAGCATGCCAGTACCTCCAATGATGGCGCCGAAGCGATCACACCTAGGCGGAAACTCTCGATAAAGTTCCCGTGAAAATTGGTGAGATCCAACTCCCTCAGCATCGACGACAAGCAGGCATCCAATCCCAGAGCCGTACCACTGACTCGGAGTGAGGAGGACGGTCCCCATGGTGATCGCAGATTCCTGGGATCGTTATCGGCCGCCTCTGTATCGATGGTTTGGAATTGTTTCAGCAACTTGATTCTGCCATCTTCTTCTGTGCCCGTCGGGGAGACACCACTCAATTCACCATGTTCGTAAATATAGCAAAGTTGGTCCTGTTGTATCCAATCTTGGATTCTTTCAGTGTTATGATGGGCGAAAAGCCTCATGAGGAGGAATCTTGCGGTGCTTTTCATTGTCAAGTGTTGAGAGCAAATAACTGTATTGATGGTGTTCCAACGTGATGCATCTAATACGGGAATCGTGGAGCCCGTGTGCCAGTAATCCGTTCTCCCAAAGATGTTGATGTGGATCCGTTCAATGATGATGCTCGCATTTATGAGACGGATGATCACGTAGAGTGAATCTGGGCCAGGCTGCGCTTCTAGGTAGAGATTCCTCATCCGACGTAGCGAGAACTCATCCGGGAATCTGATGTCATTTCGTTTCGCAACGGTCATACTAAGAACTTCAAGTTCTTTCAGGCATGAGAGAAATTTCAAGCAATGAACATTGGCGTTCACCAAGTTCAATTCCGTAATCTTCGGGCACCTGATGATCAACGCTTGGATGTCGGTCCATTTCGATCCGCAATTGGAGAAGTCTAAGCGCTGAACCACGAAGCCACTGGATATCAAGAACGGGTGGGCGTATTCGGTTAGCTTATCAATTTTCACCGACTTCAGTGAATTCCGAGACACGTTCAAGAGTCGGCGGTTGCCGACGAGACCAAGGGCAAACAGCGATTGGGAATCCAAGCGACTTGCGATTTGGACAAGGATCTCATTTGGAAGGCTGAGGAGACTCATTGCGACTGGGATGGAGGTTGATAATCGATTCCTCTGCTGGTCGATGGTAACTAACATTGCTTTTGGCAACCCTGACGGTCGATGCTTATTTGCTGTCACGACAACAGTGCTTCGTGGAGGGGGGTCTCAGTCCCTGAAAAGAGAATATTTCGACTTAGCTCGCCAATGATGCTCATGATATCGGTTCACAGATAAGTTGGCTCTCGTCAGATCTCACGTTTGATCAGCTATGCCATCACTCTGTGCAAGCTGTTGGAAGAGGCTCAAATTAGAAGCGTTCCCTGAAGAGGGCGAACTTTCGCTCTAATTGGAGAACCGACTCGATTTCGCCTTGCATTTCGCGAATATCTTGGGGAACACCCGATGAATGATCGATCGGGACCTGGAGCTAGAGCGAGGCGCTCGCCAGCGGAGGCTCTTCACGAGAAACGGAGGAGTGATAAAGATCGTGGTTCTTGCAAGATTGAAGCCTGCAAAGCCTCGCAGAGAGAAGTTGGAACTGCGGGTGTTAAGCATCTGAGGGGAGAGTTGCGGCTCCGATTCCTCTCTCAATCTCGACAGAGAACTTCGACCGTGTGCCTTCATGCGAATATAGGATGCCACCGGGAGTTCTGATGGATTGGAAGTCGGATCTAAAAAGCGAGACCGGAACTCCTCGAAGCGGCATTGTGAATTGATTTGCTTCGAAAGGGGTCAGGTAAATCTTGGAGGCCTTCCCATCAGTAGTGCTCGCTGAAATCTCGACAAGGGGGAGAGCCGTCCTCGACGTATTTCAGGTGCGCAGACGCGGATGCCTTCGGGGGCAACAGCGACCAGCTTTGGATGAATGAATTCGGGGCTCAAGAACGAGCCATGGATGCAGGCAGACAACGGCCAGGCCTCTGCAGAGCTTCACAAGGGCAGGGAGGTCCTCGGGAGAAGCTATCATCGTTTCCCGCAGAAAAACGGGGCGCCTTCCAGCTGCCCACCCTCAGAATCCAAGATGGTGTGTTAGACGAAACTCACCTTCGAGGAACAACTTCCCGCATTGCTAGGGCTGACAGAACTGCAACCGGAGCATTCCAAATCGGGATTCTCGCTCTAGAGGCCCGGAGACTGAAGGGAATGACCGAAGGTCCTTCCGGATCCTTCGAAAATTCCGTCTCATGACGACAAATCTGTTCCCCGGGTGTCAGATTTCGAAAAACAGTTGGTGAAGACGTTCATTCAAATGTTTTCGGAGCCTGAATCCGTTCTGTAGTGCCCATCATCTCTACGTATCCAAGACGCGTCTGATCTTGAGCCGTGTTCGAGCCCGGGCTTCGACCCCCTCGTCGAACTTTTCTAGCTGCCTACAGCGCTGGAAATGGAGGGCGGGTCCGAATATCTACAGTAGGGTTCCGGCTTCCGAAGGGCTCGCTCAACGAAAGTTTTGCTCGATAAACCCGCTCGATTTCTCATCCTAGTTCCACTATGCGAGTCGCTGATCCTGATAACAAACCTTGTTGGCCATTAGAGGGATTCAGGGTTGATATGCGGTTACACTCCCATTGCACTGACGCCTCGGAAGCGCACGAAAAGCTCAGCCGTTGTGAAGACTTGCGTCAGGTATATTTACTCAGGTAGCACGTCGAATGCAATCGATTCCAGACGCGTCGCTAACAGCTGACAGGAGAGGTTCGTGCAGCTGTTTTTCCTCAAAGCGTTTTCCAACGCGTCGTTTCGTCCCACTGATCGAGAAGATCGATGCCCCAAGCAGCGGCGCACGAAGAAAATATAAGTTACCGGAACGGAAACCACTCAAAGCAACGAAAGATCATGATCCCAGAGGGAGAGCAAGGGGTGGAGGTGACTGACCATGAGTCATATTACCCTGAAGTCCCGCAGATTACGAACCCTTGTTCCGAACATAAGAGGGTATAGAACTTCGCCTGAACCATTGGAAATATATGCTCTGATCATTTTTTTGTGGTGCATAGGCCGAAATTTCCGGAACACATTTCCATAAGCCCGGCAAAGTTCCGAACCCTCTCATGGCCGGGGGAAAGGGTTCGGCTGCGGGATTGCAGGGTATATCAACTATTCCAGCGATCAAGGTAACGATTCAAACGATTATGAGAGCCAGCCAGCGAGCAGTGTTTCTACACGTCTCCTTCTCATGCGTGCCACCGGCAAGAAAACAATTGAGCTGCTAATCAAGATGAAACTCAGGAACAACGATCTAACATGTTAGGAGTGGTGAACGAGAGTCAAGTTTCAGCTTCGAACTCGAGCTCGGGTTTATCAAATTGTATTTCCAGATCGCTTGAAATACGATCCCAACCGACTCTGGACTCGACCGACTGCTTGGAAGGCCCCAAGTGAAGAGCCGACACTGCTTCGCCCAAGGCGCAGGCCACGGTTTTCACTTCGTCATCTGTTCGTGGGGGAGCTCACACGACGTAGACTGATCATGCACGTGTAAATCCTGTGAGGAAGAATGTGATATGTATCATATGTTCGATTGGATGGAGATTCACGACCCTGCAGCGATCATCCTTTTATCGCCTTCAATCGATGAAGGCGAATCCCCTAGAAACTAAGTTTGGGGTCGCGGTGAGGACCCGGCGCATTTCACTGTTCCGTCTCGCTGATACAAGATCCCTGTCGAGAAGCTGTGATCAAGACTTGAAGCGCTGATGGAATACCTGAGTGTTTAGGGAACCGAGTGGCGCTCGCGTGGGGGAAAGATGCAGGGAAACTAAGAGGACAGGTCGATCCGCGAAGAGATAATACTTCAACATCCCCGTGTAGAGATGCGAATACAAGCTGTGCGGGGACGGCTGCGCTCAGCATTGAAGCTTAGGACCCTCCCAGCGAAGATATGAGTCAGAAAAGACGTTGTTTTCAACGTAAAAATACCGTTTATTCTGTCCAGCAAAATAAACCTATACCTCATGAGAAAATTCCTCAGGAATTCGCCATAACGGTGAGTCTGTCCTCTGTTCCGATGGAGTGTGCTGCTCAGGCTTAGCCGTAGATGCAGTTCTGCGGAATGAATCACGAAGTTGAAACGATACCGAGCATCTGCTTCATTCAGGACCGTACTTCACCAACTTCAACCCCTTGGGAAGCTTGTAGAAAAAAATATACTAACCCTCAAGTGCTTGATGAAGGCCTTGATCTGAACTTTGTCTTCAGGGGAGAACGATTTGTTTTCCTATTTGGATCGAGTGAAATTTCTCAGTATCTATAGCCATAATCATTGATGTGATATTGATAGTTGAGTGGAATGGCAGGACTCTCCCATGGATGCGAGACACCAAGCCAAGAAATATCTCAATTGATCTTACCATCGCAACGTATTCCGTTCTCTTGAGCACAAGACTGAAATGTTTCAATACCGCCCCTTTCTCTTTCGGGTTGACACGCTTCTCTTCCGCGTCGGAGATGTCACCCATGATCAGCCCGAGTTCTCGCTGTGCCCCATCAGTGATTCTGCGACTGAAGTCATGATGAACTTTTTCGAAGCAGTCTCCTAAGGGAACAGGAGAAAAGTTACTCGACTTGATCCCAGGAAGTCCACCCAGCAGGTCGAACCGTGGCTCGTTTCTCGGTTGAGTCAACGATTAAATTCAAAGATTCATGATTCGCTTTCGTAATATTGAATTCTTTCCCATGATCTCGCCCATGCGAGCAGGCTTGGGCAACGCCCGAGAATAAGATCTTGGTCGATGCCGTCAGGGGTTGCAGAAAGTCTGAAACGTGAAGGTGAAGTGGAAAACTATTTCGAACGTACTTGACTGCTCGAGCGGATCATCGCGGAAGTCGTCGCTCTGGCCACCTGAAATGTTTGAAACGCTTTCGTTGTTATGTAACACAAGCCGCAATGGAGCAAAAAAATACACACGCGCGCGAACAGATACACCTTGTGTGGAAAGTGAAAATTTGTCGTCGCTTGTTTGCCTTGCTGCCGATCCGATCGCTTCGGTTGACTTGATGAACTGCGCCGATGCGCGATCTAGACTTGTCAAGCGTCACATGGGTAACAAAGCGAGACACCTAAAGCGGTCTGAATGGACTTTGGCGCGCTTTCTTGGAACAGCGCTCAAGAGAAATAAAATCCCCAATTCGCTGGCGGCACGGACACTGCTTGATTTCGGACTGATTTTCAAGTGCAATTTCGTATCGAGGGTCCGAAATTCGCGATGTTCGAGCACAGATTCCACCAACGAACATTGAGCGGGCCTCGTCAAATCGGGGAATCCCGGGGATACACCGTAGTTTCAACGTGGACAGCGAACAGCGACGACGATGAGAACAACACATTCAGAAACTCCACTTACGCGCAGTGGACACAAGAACCAGGACACAAACGAGGGCTACTCTGAACGTCATGTTCCGCACGGGCTTCTTACTCGCTATGTTTCCAACAAGGGTCGGCTTTCTTATATCAGGGTAAGCGAGCGATGCCGTTGCGGCGGAAAGGGCTTTCTTGCTTGCTTGCTCACTCACAGACTGGCTTCTGCGATTCGATTTCTTGAGACCCGCAGCTCGGTTTTCGGAAACGCGCAGCTTGTCGCAGGTGGTTTTGGTGAAAGCGACGTCTGCGGTGGCGGCGGCGGCCGCAGCAGCAGCAGCTCCACTACCAATGCTTATAGTGCCGTCGACGGCGGATCTGATGACGAAGCCGCCAGCGACCGCGCTTCTTGTCGCGGTCATCCAAAACAACATCATCATTGGAGACAACAGCACTGCGATACCCCGTATTTCAACAATCAATTGGGATTCGCTGGAATCTACGACGGATAGCCCGACTTGAGGGGAAACAAACACAGCAACGAAGAACTTCAGACCGAATTCTCTCAAGTCTACCACCAAACCATCGTGATGAGGTTTTGTGGCATGCTCAACCGCCGGGGATTGCGTGTGGAGGATGTTTTGTATTGAGATATGGATCAAGTGGTTTGATTGCTGTCAATTCGTCGGCGGCCTGGACATACCAGCCCGGTGATCAATAAAGAGCCAGATTGTGTAGTGAGGCGTCCAGCAGAATCGGAATTCCACCAATCGTTTCAGATTTTCTCCGGGGCAAGCGGCGACGAATACTTCAAGTGTTAGTACATACGTCACCATCGTTGGGTCTGCCAGGCATAGTCTAATAGTGAGCGGCAGCGTTTGGTATATTTATTTTAACGACGCTATTCGGTCAACGTTGCGCAACCGAGCACTGTGCGTTGTCACCAGTCAGTGAAGTCTGCGGCTGAACTGAAGTCGGCAACCAACAGCCAAAACTTGGCAAGAATCAGCCAGCGCGCTAGTCACCCAACCAGTTAGACGGTCGACAATGACTTCCGATTTCCGAGCCGAGAGGTCCAACCAGAGACAAACCTAAAAACAAAATCTACAACGTTGACAACAACGGCGATTACGAACGGATCACGACGCACACAAGAGTACCGCGAAAGGTGGGAGAGGACGACGCGACAGGGAGAGAATAGGAGCTCTAGGAGGATGTGCGACGCGATTCCGACTCAGGGTCGTAGCCTGAAGCGATCATTCCTGATGAGTTTGAAATTCTTGATAAGTCTTGCTCGCTTTATTTCTTCCCCGCTGTTGTTTCCGGCAACGAATCTGGGAAGATTCACGACCGATACCATCGTAGCAATGGTTTTCGGCAAAGTTTCGTTAGAAAAATCCCCGGGAGCCTAGGATTCGAAGAAGATTCCGCATCACAGAGGATGCATCGTTCCGCTGGATCGCAGATGCCAGGAGCCGGAACCATTGGGTCTGTGACGATTGAGCGGAAGAATCATGGAAACTCGATCCACGCGATTGCAAGAAGTGAACTTGTCGCCAGAGGAATTCCGCCGCCTAAGAGTAGTGTTCTTCGGCGGCCTCGGGAATCGTGGGATGCCGCTCTCAAGAGTGAGTCGTGCTCTAATTCACCACGGATATCTCCTCTAGCGCCAGCCGAACAGCTGAGTTCCGAATGTACAGTAGAATCCGCTTTTTCGGCCCACATCGGGACCAAGCGATTCGAACCGAATAAGCGGGTTGGCCTTTTATCTGGTGGGCCGATTGAGCGGAGTTTACTGTATTTTCGATGAGCATCCCGACAGCGCCTGTAGTCTGATCCGTACGAGCACACCGGATTACTCTTCGCGGTAGCGAAGGTTCTCTGGCAAGTCCTGCGATAGGCCAACAAGACGTGCCCGAGGTTGCCGATCTCGATTGCCTATTGAATATCTACAGTGCACACCCTCAAGACCGTGGAAAAATGGTCTTGGCGCCTCCAACAGAACATCCAGGAGATGCATGGTTGAAGTGTAGCCGTGTTTGTAGATGTTCTCTACTGCTCGAAGAGGCGGCGCTGATCCAGAAGGTGATCCGGAGCGCCCATGTCCCGTTGCTGCAGCCATCCTGGATACTCCGTAGACGGGATACCTCTACGAAGCCCAGGGAGGCTCGACAAAAGATCTGAGTTGATATTGGGATACCGGCTCATTCGAGAACGGAAGGGTACCTGCAGTGTTCAGGTTCTGGCTTTCGAGCTGGATGGGGTCCCTCTTGCGTTTGAAGGATTTCCATAATTTTCGAAATCGATCGAATACAATGATATTGTCGAAGTTTTATTGTGAAATGATTGAGAATGGGTTGGAATATCTAGAAGTCGGTCAAACGGGACTCGCGCGTGCGGACTGGAACCGTCAGTCGGTGGCATTTCACCAGCTTGCGACCGTTGAGCAGCCAAGGGATCAGGGCCTCTCCCCGCTGATACAATGATTACGCTCAGTGGAAAACTGCTGCAACAATGACCGGCCATATGACTCCTGATTTGAATCGATCTCCTCCCCGGAGGAAACGCGGCGACTGGTGTATAGACTTCAAATTTTGATTTGGAATAATTGAGATATGAGAATATGAGTCCTGCTGTGAAAGCCCCTCAGAAACACGTACCGGCGCTGCGGGTTGTATTTCACTCGGCGTCAATCGATTCTGTGGAACGCGTTTCGTTCTCCAACACACAGATCGTATGGTCCTCAAAGGGCTCACATACTCCCTCCTGCCCAAAGAACTGAAATGGAATGAAATCATCAGCATCTTCCGGATATTCTGAAAGCTTGCTTGCCATAAAATATACGTCGCCTCTGCTCGCAGGTACAGTGGGGAACGCTCGAGACTTTCGTGAATGAAATCGTCGTTCTGATCCAATGATCGTAGGAATCTCGTATCATAAGATTAGATTAAGTTTTTTTCCCATCTCAAACTCATAAATCCCTCTCCAGGACATTGTATATATATGGATATTTGACTAGAGCGACGGAGTCCCGATCTGTATTCGCCGGGGCCTCGCCGCTGGGCTTCTGAGTTGACACCACACGTTCCTACCACCCATTCGAGCGTTCTCAACCGGAGCTCCCAATCCATATCTTTTCGGAGCAGCTATCCGGATACTCGCGGCACAATTTGATTCCAACATATATGACGCGTTGATCGCCAAACCGCAATAAGTCCATTTTTTCAGTTTCGAGAAAATTACGATTCTTTCTTCCAAGCGAAGCTGTGAGTCTATGGCCAGCATGATTTTGATTCGCTGTTTTCTTGCAGAAGAAGGATGAATATCATGGAACCGACAGCCGCATAAGGTACAGAACACGATCTAAATTCGATTTTCATAATAATCCAGAAATCGACGAAAGTGGACTTATTGCGGTTTGGCGATCAACGCGTCATATGCATCAGTATCCGGCGCAGAACTCACATTGATGCAAGTAGAGTTCACCGGTAGCGATGCGGTCTTTGGAGGGAAGCCATGGCATAAGATGAAACATTCCGTAACAATAGCAACCGACCGATCTCCGCATTCGAGTTTGGCGAAAACATCTAGTAAACAAAGACGGATTCAACTGAATGTCGCTCTCGACAGTAATCATTACCGAAAGGGCGTGTCGATGCTCATAAGAGTCCTATCATACGCATCGCATGAACTGATTGCCTGCTCGACCCTCCAAACTGCTTCTCATGTATGTATTGGGGGCTTTCGCATCGGACTCACCGTTCTCATCGGTTATCGGTGACGGGTCCGGATGATCTGAGCAAGGCAGAAACAAGGAAAAAGTTAAATGCGGAGAGCGAAAACTTTCTTTCGGAATAATGAACGTTGCAATCAGATCAGCGCATTTCTGTAGAGAATCCTAGATAATTGTTCCAATGATGCCGTTAACACCACTCTAGGAATACATGCTTGGTTTTAGCCGGCTTTTGTTATAACTTCTATGCTATAGCGACTGAGATATACAAACTTTGGGCGTTGACGTTGAGCAGAATACAGGTCATAATAAAAAGACGCCAACAAAGACGATGATCATGATGACGGCTGTCGCCGACTAGCATCATCCCGAACGGGCGAGAACGATTTGCGGACGGAGTCACTTGCTCGATATCGAGGAACGCTCAGACGTTCCGACAGACGAACAGGAAGTTGCCTACCTGATTCATTGCTGAGAAGCAATTATAAGCTTTTGCGATTGTGGTGGAGAGCTGTATCACATGATCGCTGACCATAGCCTGTTGTTGTAAGAAAGTCTCCTCACACCCGACCTGAAACATACAGGAATGTCAATGCTATGCTCGATCTGTTCCGTCGAATTTCGCTCCTCGCATCGAACCGGACAAGTCCCTGAATGATGCATCGATGGGCCGGTCTGTTCACGCTGGGATCATCGAGTCCGCTGATTTTGGCCAAAATTTGAGAGTTTTCGTTTCAGAGTCAAACGACTCTGTACCCCCTCCCCCTTCCCCACGGCGTTACCAGTGAGCTTCGGAAGCAGTTGACCATAACCATTGTCCTCCCTGTATGTCTAACAAGTAAACATATGTTTTGGTAAAAAACAATTGCCGATCCCGCTATGATGGATGGAAAGGCCTTGGTCCAAGAAGTAATACACGACATAGCTAGCCGGCTATCAGGCCCTTCTTGATAGTTAAAACGGTCGAAAACTTCAGGAGAGACCTATATGAGCAATTTTCAAATGCATGCCATTTCGCTCTCGACGGGGCTAGCGAGCTGATTCTTCCACCATTTCAAGAGAATTTTGTCCTCTTTCAGATGGTTTTTTGTAGAGCCTTCTACGATGGATACTCGCTTTTCTAGAGCACTTTGAAGGTATCGAATAAAACGTGAGAATTCCAATAGAAAACACACCGCACAGTGGCGTTTTCCAATGACGGCTAGTGCACGTTTTCCATTAGGGTTTCCACGTTTTTTTTTTGGTATTTTCAAAGTGTTCCAGAGCAGCGAGTTTTCGTCGTAGAAGGTTCATCAAAAAACCATCTGAAAGAGGACAAAATTCTCTTGAAAATGGTGGAAGAATCAGCTCGCTAGCCCCATCGAGAGCGGAATGGCATGCATTTGAAAATTGCTCATTTCAGGTCCCTCCTAGAGTTTTTGACCGTTTGAACTATCAAGAAGGGCCTGATAGCCGGCCAGCTATGTCGTGTATTACTTCTTGGACCAAGGCCTTTCCATTCATCATAGCGGGATCGGCGATTGTTTTTTACCAAAACATATGTTTACTTGTAAGGAAGTGAGATGTCATCCCCACAATGCGGATTGTCAGAACATGAAATTTCGTCCCGATCCTAACTCGAGTGTGCTACCGCCCATGCAGTACCGGAACTGATGCCTCGGACCCGAACATTCATCAGGGAAGACTCGATCTCGTTGATCGTTCTATGTTCAACTTTTCGGGTTTTGTTCTTGTTCAGTTTCCTCTCATCGGTGCCGGTTCGAAGATGGGTAGCACCTCAGCAATGCCAATTTGTGAGGGCTATGGAGAAGCATCAAAACATTTCTATTCGATCGTTGCTAAGAGAGATCTTCATGTTGGTCTCATTTTCGTACCCTGGAAGTTACCGTAAATCTTATTTAGAAGCCCGGGCTTCTACTTATTTCGAGACCCGATTTTGGGGGGGCTTTTATTTCAGAGGGGCTGCTAATAATTCAGACAAACCGAATCCGAAGCTGAAAGGAGAATCAGTCATTGGTACTCGCAGTAAGAAAAATTCCATAGCAGTGACAATCATCGCTAGTTTATTCGATCGATCGAGTACAACGAGTGCCACAAATGAAACACAGTTAAGAGTGAGGAGTTAGGTGGGCCAATCCTGTGGAGGCATGCATTGAGGTTTGCAGGCCATGAAATTGCGAAAAGGTGAAAGAATAGTTTTTCATCGGTTTTCGGAAGTACACCCACCAATGAGAGCTCACCGAGCTCAAGGGACAAATAGAGTTTTCTGTACAGAGTCTGACTCGGTCCTCGCGGACTCCGAATCTCGTGTCTAGAATGAGAACTTACTCATTTCCCTTATGACACGAGAGCGGGGGGGGGGGGGGGGGGGGGGGGCTTCTATTTTAGAGGGGGGCTTCTATTTCAGAGGGGCTTTCATTTATTTCAAACGTTGCCAGAGGGGGGCCTGTATTTCAGAGGGGCGACTAATGTAGAGCGGCTTTTATTTCAAGATTTACGGTAACTGGTTCTTCAGAGAAGATCAAGAAAGCGAATTCCTCCCTTCTCGAAGAGTAAGCAGCAGCATGTACGATACTCGGATGTGAGTTTTGATGGCGAGGGATTCCCGTGACGGGAAGATGCCCGTGAATTTTCGAAATCGCGCATCTTGGCTCAGCGAGCCTAGTTTGCTTTCATTGTTCCTCAAATCAGACTAGTATGACACACACCATCTTGTCTACTCTCGGAACCGATGAAACTATGATTTCTCCGTCTTATATCCAATGTTGATGAACCCTCAGTTGCGAGACTCATGGGTAGGGATGGGCTTTTGTCGCGGTGAAAATGTGTGAAAGTCGCGGGATGTCGCGGCTCCCATAGACGTCCTATGGGAAATGGCCGCGAAAATGCCGCGACTTTCGCAGAAAAATCGCGGATCGCGCCAAAAACCCATCCCTACTCATGGGTCATTCCGTCGATCGAGGAAGCACGGTGATCCGAATTAAATTCCATGTTGCCGAAAGATTGGTAATTATTCCAATCTCATAGGGTTTCCTAAATCCGGGGTTTGTGGAGCAAAATTGAATTCACTCGCGATGGACAGGGGACTATTCAGTTGACTAGTATCGGAGAGGCAGGTTGAGAGGGGAAAAATCGCAACCGCTAGGATCGGTTCGATGTTTTTCTCAGATTCCTTGCCAATTCGCTCACCCACCATGACTGAACTCGCGATCAGCGCCTTGCCCTCTGCCCGTTCGGTTGGCCCTCGACAAATTTCATCTGCACATCGGAGCTCATTCCCCGGTCGAGCTGTCTCATTCAAAATACATGAGCTATATTGACAGAGGTTAATAATTCAAGTCGGTAGGTTCCGTGCATGGCTGACCGCAACGACCTCGGTTTCCGAACCGGTGGACCAGCAGCCGCCCCATATTCCTCTACCTCAAAGTTAACCAACGAGGGACCAAATTGTCCGAAGTTCGATACATGCCAGAAGACAGCAACGCTATTGCTTCGTCTCAGATTTACCCATCCACCCTTGCCCTCAGAACTCAACTTGAAACGATTTCGAATATGGCAATCGACCGGTTTCTCGATGACTTGCGAACCTCGCATGGGGATGTAGGCTGGCGAAATTCAGAACACGGGACTTTGGGAACAGTTGGGACTCATGGAGAGCGGGTGACGCTGCTGCTCGATTCAAGGAGAGCTCGAGCCAAATGCTGAGAGTTCGGAGGGCGATTCAAGTCGATATTCGATTTTTGCCCGTTTGCCTTCTCGCTCGCTCATTCTTGGGCTGGCTGGCTGGCTGGCTCGCTCGCAGGGATACATACGGATGAATGATAAACGGCATCGCTCCAGTGATACCCGGTACCGAGCAGATGTCACTTGAGAGGCTCCATTTTCGAATGTTTCGAGCGAGTGTGTACGCTTGCTACTTGCTTGCTTGCTCTCTAGCTTCTCGCGAGCCTGTTTGGCCGAACGGCTAGCAGCCACCAGAGGAGGAAATGGGAACCAACGATGAGTCTGCCTTCCTGCCTTGGCTCTAAGCCGTGGAGTGAGCCTTTGAGCGAATCAGCCAACCGGCCAGCCAGCCAGCCAGCCCGCAACCGAACGAGATTCCCTTAGGGGAAGGAAGGAAGCAAGCAAGCAAGCACACTATGGGCCTCTACTGTGACGGAGGACTGAGGGAGGGGGTCTCGTGGAGAGAACCCCGGAGCATCTCTCCACTTTGACGCCGTGCGCCCAAAGTGGAATCTCCGAACGAAAACTCGGTGGATAGTGAGTTGCCGCTGCCACCGTAGCAGAAGCTCGGTTGACACTATCTGAGCCTCCACTGTTGTTATTGCTCTTTGCGTTTGTGCTTAGACGTTCGCCTCTCCAGGCGAATGATCAGCGCGGAATCCAGGTATAAAGTGTCAAAATGTTCCTCCTGGAGTCTATCCGCACGGCGGTCATGCTTCGACTTCGCAACAGAATCTAGGACCATAAATCGAATCAGCTGTCATCGTTTGTTCACTTTAAGTTTCCACGGAAGAGTCGAACCGTGTCTCTGGGAGCTGTGAGACAAAGCTGACAGTTGGTAGCGAAGCAGTGCCTGTTTGCGGTGCTCGGACCGATAGTGTCATGGTGCAACTTCAGTCTTGTTCTGCCGGAAAGAAGTGATTCTCTTCACTGTGGAACGATGTGAATCTCTCAAAGAGTTTTTCCGTTGCTTCATACCCGAGCACAAAATCCACTCCGTCCTCCCGCAAAAAGTGCGGATACACGCTGGTCCCGTGAGGAAGCCGAGGAAAGGGAAGACAGCCGGGTTCCAAATCAATCTTCCAGGTGAGTGGAAACATCCTATAGATTAGTGGAGACATGCATGCATGCACGCACGCTCACTAGCACGTTGATCGGACAGCTAGCTCGCACGTCTCCCGCGAATGTCGAAAGGTCCGTCCGATGGAACAAGAGCCACTGTGTGAGTGAGAGATTGTGGCGTAAAAGAGACGAGAATCTTTTGACATGTTCCCCTGATAAGCTGATGCACACGTCAGAAGCGACGAAAACGACAGCCGGGGGCGGAATGGGGAGCCGGGGCCGCGGGGCCCTCGGTTGCCTGAGCGGCAAATGCACATGGTCGTGTTATCTGCAAGTGTTACCCAGTTGTGTGGGGCATTAAGTTGGAGCCTGTTCTTCTTCGGCCTTTTGACTGCATCGATTTTCGCTCCTACTGGTTTCGGTCGTGACGGCGGCGTTGAGCGAAAATACCGCGTGGGGTTGCCGCTATCTCGGTCGAGTTGTCATATCTCTTAATATGTCGACGCGTTCTGAGCTTCAAGCGTTGAAGAACCGCGAAACGCCTAAAACCTTTGTTCGAATGGACGACGCGTGGTGGAGGGAGTTTTCGGGGCTTATTGCGACGAGGGGTTCATTCGAGTTAGGTGTGATCCGACTGAGGCAACGAGGGCACCGAGAGCCTCATCCATATTCATGAGGCCCGACATTGGAACACAAAGTCCACCACCGTACTATCATCAGCGGTGCCGGCATCAGCGACCGATCCAACTACATCAGAGAGCGGTTGAATCGAATAAATGTTAGATTCCTTCTCCCTCACCCTGCTTCCGTTCTTTTTTTACTTCATCGTTGTTCTCCTAGAGCTCCTCAAGCGACACTGCTCTGGAGGAAATCGCGTCAATCGATTTGCAAACGAGGAAATTTAATGAGGTGAAATAGGAATTCGGAGTCAATCGAACTCTACCGTGCTAGAATCCTCATTAAACTTGGTTGTGAAGACTCTTCAGTATTCGCTCTTGAGGAATCCGCACCGAATGCAGATAACCCGTTATTGCTGTCTGGATGACGGCCGATGTATGGTGATACGGATAACGAACTTAGCTGCTCCCCGCGAGGGGCGTCGCCCTCGTGCTCAGAAGACGAAAGAAACAGCTTCTAAGCCCTTCGAAGATCCAACGTATCGGAGCTTCTCAACGTACAAGGATATCAATAGTCTGGATATGGCACGAATGCATCATATTCTTTCTGAATTCTGACTTTTGAATGATATCTCCAAATTGTTAGGCCATCTATCAAATATTAGGATTGATAATGGAGGGGTAATGACAAGCGAAACTGGTTGATGATCTTTCCAAAAAGAGTTTCATCGGGGCTTGCTGATTCTTTGATAGCCCGAACTCTCACTTTGAAACATGCATGAAACGGCTGGGCATGTTCCAGGGTCAAATAGTTGAATCTTGTACGGGGCCTCGAGGACAATATTATCCACTTGGACCGCATGCTCGATTCGGGTTTCGTTCCAGTTCGTAAACTAATTCTGTCTCAATGCATTTCAGCCACCCGGAATCCGACGTCTACAGTGACGAAGACTTCGCTTCGTCGGAAGTTGGAAACGCTCTCGGCCCTGCAGACGCATTGACCGAGTCGTAAACAGAATGGGGTCAATAGACTACGTGAAGCACGCCGCATGCTACACAAAATGGCACACAAGCGATGCGGAGAACATAGATATGGAGCTGACGTCACCATCAACCATGGCTCACGTCAGCCATCACCCCGGGATGTATCCTCGAGAGCATTGGCTCGCCGGCACCAAAGGCCGATTAATCAAGGTAGGCTTTGTGGGAGGCACACTTTCCCAGGAGGTTAAGACGGGTTCGCCCGCCCAGAAGCGGGTTAATTGTTAGGCGTCTCATAGACTGCTCAGGAGGCGAGTCATACATCATCATAGTTTTCGTAAGCCTCTCGCAAACTCTTGTGAAAGACCAATCTGCTGGTCAATGGTGCTGTTCGCGGGCAAGTGAGTGCGAAAAGCAGGAGATCGCACTATTCTGAGTGGAGTCCGGAACTCCTCCTGATCTGGAAACGGGATCGGGATTGTTATCAGAGGCTGTCAGTGATTAGCGCCGCCGCTGACTCCGTGAGAGCTTTTTTCTATCCCTCTCTTTTCCGAGGCGCTCACAGGACTGTTGTGTTGGATGGACGTGGGGGATCTCTATCGGAGTACCTCCCTCAGACCCTGTGTCCAGAGTGATCCAACAACATGCTTTCGGCAGAAAGAGGATGGCAGGCTCAAACCGAAAGCTCAAGAAAATTCAGAGAAACAGAAACAGCAGTACGTCATCCAAACCTTGCCATTGGTACCGCCGGCAAGCAAGCCCGCCACCGCCATCGAATGTCACTCGGGAAGCTTTTGCTCTCTAGGACGACAGGGTCTGCTAGCTGCCAGACAAGCCAGTTGACGGCAACAGCGCTGTAGTTTTTGCCCGGCCCGAGGTTCTCCTCCTTCTCCGGAACGCAATAAATCTATTACGATTCGATGTCATTGCCTTCCGTACGCTGCTGCCGGGGTTTCGGAGCTCAACAAGCAGAGAACCAAGACGACCGGATGAATAGATGGGCGTACGGACGAACGGAGAAATGGATAGATGGTAGTTGCGTGGATGGATGAAAGAGGACGCACGAAGCAACGAACGCGTTCCGGTAACAAGCCTGATAGCTTCTCAGAGGAACGGGAGGAACTCGCCGGAGACCTCACCGGAACCCACCTTTCAGCGTCAGGCTGGTGTTGGGACTTGCACTGCGGACACTGTTGCTTCCTGCCCTTCACGATGACCGTTGCACGGTCTAGGTGTTAAGGCGGCATTTTCATGGTCACGAATTCACTTTGTGTGTACCTCCGATATATTCTCGATCCGAGCAAGCTCTTGCTGGATTCTCACACTGGACAATTCGCTTCCCTGAAACCTACGAAATGCCGTGGGTTCTTAGGCCGTATCGAAACATACGATGTCGAGGATGAACTATTGCCGATTCGTGTATGTCCGATTCGTAGTGAAGGTCCCGAATCCCTGTTAGATTCTTCCGCCTTCCGTTCTTTGCTTTTACGCGACATTTTTCCGAAGGCACGCAGGCTGCCTCTCGACACGACAGAAAAACCTTCGGAACGTCTTCGAGAGAATCCCACCTTCACACCCAATGGTCTCGATCCTACGGGCGGCGGCCGGCACAGGATAGCCTAGCGACCGCCGAGCTGGGAGCTAAACAATTCCTCGACGTGCACTTAATTCTTGGCCGAGGGCGAAGACGATTCAATTTCAAGGGAAAGCCCTCCCAGAGCCCAACGAATAATCGCTCTGTAAGAACAAGCGGATCTTCTTCCAACATCAATCCTCCTCCGCGAGCTTGACCCTAAGTTTTGGCGATAAACGCCAGTGAGCGGAGTTTTCGAGAGCGAACGGAGGAGGCTCGGGCGGCTGTCTGCTCCAGGCCGAAACAGGCAACGAAACAGGACGCTCGCTTTTATTGAAAAAGCCAGTTCGGCCGCCGCCGCCGCCGCGGCCGGTCGGAGGTTACTCCCCGCAATGAAAAGCAGATAGAAGCACATTTCAATCTCCCTCGGTCGGCCTCGGTGGATAAGGCTGTTCCGAGAGATAAGTCAACCGTAGTGGAAACTTCCAATCGCGCGATCGAGCCCAACTCGACGATTGAACAACTGTCTGGCTCGCTCCTTGGCTCATTCGATTCGGGCTCATAAACAAATAAAGCGGGAAGCCTTCCCTAATTGAAACTAATCGAAAGGGTCGGGCCGAGATGACTTCAAGGAGAGGCTTTCGATATGAACGGAGCCGGACGAGGCAGAATTCCGGCTCGCGAAGCGGGCCATTGTTGAAAGCTTTTGTGGCTTCGATGCACACGCTCAGGAACGTCAAGCCCTGAATTAAACAAGTTATTGATCTCAGCCAATTAGCCTCTCTCGCTGATAAAATTTGTCGTCTCGTCCTCGTTTCCTCATCAATCGAGGCTTCTCCGCAATATTATCATGGCCAGAGCAGATCTTCGCTGCTTGTAGTCCCTGCTGGCTCGCTCGCTCAACCGCTTTCTCGCTCGTTGGGTCCGCGTCAAGGGGCGCCTTCGACAATCACGTCCCGTGGTGGTACACACGAACCATAGAGTAGAATGTAACGAACGCGATTTCCTCCGTGTGAATCGGATCTCGGTCGATTGGAGGGCGAGTGAATCTCGTAACAAAGGAAAATAATACCGAGACGTTGACGTTCGGCCATGCAACTCGTGGTTTTCAAATATTCCATCGAATTCCTTAGTTTTCCAACAGGTCGTTCCGCTCTTCCGAGTATGTTCCACTTGCGGTCCTTTATTAATGTGTCAAGTGATCCGAAACGCAAACTATTCTAATCTGCGGGATGCTTGGCAATCGAAGACTACGTTTGCGATCCACTCGAGGTGAGTGTTTGCCGAAGTCGTGCGGAACCGCTGAAGTGCTGTCCCACTCGAATCTCTTACGCTGCGAGCGGCACCGTCGGTCGTCGCGTAGGCCGAAGTAGGCGTAAACCCGTCGTCGTCGTCGCCGCCGCCGCCGACGGTAAAGAATTCTCAGACTTGAATTGTCCTCGAAGACGGGACAGCTCTTCCGGGCGGGGCGACAGAAAAAAACTAGAACGGCGGTAGGCGCCGCGAAACTCCTACGCCTCAGTGATTCCCAAAACGTACGATGCAACTTTTGACTGCGTCTATTAGATGAGTAAAACGACCGAGACGACCAAATTGCGCACCGCAAATGCTCTCGCCTCCGCCCATCTCGTTCCTCTTGTGCCGAGTGTGACTTCACGGGCCGCACTCTGCAAAGGATCCCACTCTGTGTTCGACCTTAATGATCACATCAAAAAATTGCGACTCTGTAAGGGTCTTCCTCAATGAGCCTGGTTGGCCGCTTGGCGGGTCTGTCGGGTCGTTCGTTCGTTTGGTCACCGCGGACCGTACTAAATCAGTTGGGAAGTCATTGAGCCGGGAAGGCACACGCACGGGAAGATGACGGCTGGACGCATCGCATCTCGAGATAGAGAGAGAGAGAGAGAGAGTCGGAATCATCACTCTGCGAAATGCTGCGAAATTGTAGCGTTTGTCGCACTCGTTCCTCACTCGACCTAGTTGAGGGTCTGTCCTCCAGACAATTGTTCTGTGCTTCGGAGCGGAATTCAGTTTAGATGGGGCTTGTTGCAACATAGGGCTGTTTCTGTTGTTTCCATAGTCATCAAGCTTCGGCTCGCGCTTCCCATTCATGGAGGACGCTTCCTCGCTATTTACTTCAAGAGCTCTTTGCTGTTTTTCGGAGAGCGCTGTATGAGCTTAACTCGACTTAATTACTGCTGCACTTCGTACTTTTTGCGCGACTCGACTCGTGCGTGGAAAAACGCCGCGCCGTGCGTTCACCGGCTCCGCGTGGAACAATCATCGCAAACAAGATCGTATCGCGGATCAGATCGCGGGTCTCCGCAGCTCTCGTCTCTCGACCCGTCGGATTTTCCGGAGAGTTTCTCTAGAGATGTCATCGACTTGAGGAAGGCCACTACTGTTGCATCTCAAGTGATATATCGGACATTTCGGAGAGATCCCGTCGAGCAGGGGAACGCGAGTTTCGATTTATCCGGAAATCTGACGGGAAATCTACATTGAATCGGAAGGGAACGGCGAGCATAACTCATTTTGCATAACTCACGGCCTTCGAAAGGACTCGCTGCCTTCGGACGAGAGATCGAAACGACGATAGTACACGAGTCATCGATCGAAGCGTCGGCGTCGTCGGTGGCGGCGGCGGCGGTGGCAGTGGTGGTTTGGTAGCCCCGAGGAGGGAGGTAGCGATGTTGGAAGTGTTCCCAACTGGAGACGGCCCGGCCACCCCATGCGATGTTTTATTTCACCTATGTTGTACATCAACTGACGGTGGAGCATGTATGGATCGCTCACTCACTCACTCGTGCAACCCACCAGCCACTCAATCGATCAGTCTCTCAGCGCATCCGACCGCCGATTCAAGAAGATTCCGGTCGAGGGCTCCTGACGACCCTAGCGGACAAGATGCTCTCTTATTCATAAGACTCATTGAGATAGAAAACGAATCGTGGGCGGGTCGGTTGTTAGCGCCATCATCGATGTTTCTGACACCGAGCATTCGACACTCTCTCGTGAACTTCCCATAATGAAACTCAGGTATCTGCAAACTCGAAAGCGTTTGAACTCGATGAATGCTCCAAATAAGTGGGTTCACTGCTCCTTTGCATCTTTTGCCTGTTTGGCCCAAGAACAAGTACTAGTTTTTCCGGTCTGCTTAATCTAGGATATAGGGAATCTTCGGAGAATGCTGGAATGCTTGAGTCGCAAGAATCTCTCCGAAGGACCGGGAACCTTGTGTACGAGAGCAGCAAGGCGGCACAGGTTAAGGCAGACACCCACGCGGAAGCGGCCCGGGCCATCACCGATCAGGAGCTCCGAGTCCCTGATCTCTGATTCTTCTTCCGTTGAATGAGCGATTCCTCCGAGTCCGGTGCTCCCGCGTCCCTCGAGCTCCGACCGTGACGTGCTTCTGCAGGCATGGAGAACTTGGGACGGAGGTGGTTTCGAACATCGAGTTAGTTGGAACGCGAACATGGCCTATGGGGACTGAAGCGACCGAAAAGGGCTGTTGCATCAATATTAATAGCTAGGAGGAACAGAGGAGATGAAGGGAACTGCGAAAGAAGCGAAACCCAACGAAAAGGGGAGAATGCAGATCCATGCAAAAAACACGAGAGAAAAGAAACAGCTTCATCGACTTCTCTGAGCGGTCCCAAAATGAAAATTTTCGGCGCGGACGGATGATCTCTCCGGATGGACTCGAACCGTCGATTCCAACGATCGCGATGAATATTTCCCTCGACGCCCCCTTTCGTCGGTAAATAATCGTTGATGCGGACAGCTCCTTGGAGCGGGTGATACACTGCCGCTGTTTCGAAGGAACTCGAATGGCTACGTTGAACCAGACGGCGGGGACGGGGAGCTGTCTGTTTGAGTCGCCCTCCGAGTCGAGTGAGGAACAACGGAAAGGACTACCAAGCGTACTTGCAGATTAAGCGATATCCAGGCGCAAAACCGAGACCGAGCTATTAAGCGCTGGAGCATGGCTACGTTCGCATGACCCGACGGTGTTCCGTCTTCTGCCGGGTCGTAATATGTTCCGCAGAACGGCTGGCGGCGGCGGCGGCGGCTTCTGCGGGCCGTAGCAGCTGCAACGTCTTTATCCTCGACCATGTTCACCTTTATTTCTTGTTCGCCCTCCTCCAAACGGCCGCCATTGAGGCATTGCAAGCCCTTTGCAACGACGCACAGGTCTTTGAAGGCAGTTTTGTGAGGTTCGTGTAATACTTTGCTGGAGTCAACATCTCAATCAAGCGGCTGGTCGCGACGGCGCGGCGCAGCGCTGCCAAAATCGGTGTTCACTCAGCGTAGCAGCGTCCCCGACCGTGCGGGGTAAGCTCGTTGAGCTCTGACCAAAACTCTTGAAGCCCCAACCCGGCGTCGCCCCCAAGCCGCAATCAACGATCCAAACAGGTCGGAATATCCAGCCCAAACATCTGTCGTCATCGGAACAGACGATGCGAAGGTTTTTCTTCAACGTCTTCCTCGCGTTTCGCGGGCGGCTTGGAGTTGAATCACCGGAAACGAGACGGCCTACCTGACCGAATGCTCGTCGTAACCATCTTCTGACGATGGGTATGAGGAAGGTGAAGCCGGAACGTCGAAGCCTCAAAGCTGAAAGTTTCAGCCTCCGCAAACGAATTCGCGGAGGTCTGTCAATCGCTTCGAGCAATGTGAGTGGACTCAACTACAACGTCCACAGTCGTCGCAAAGTGCTTCGATAATGAGGAATGGGAATTTTCCCCTCGGTCCCGGCATTGCAGGGCCCAGAGCGCGGCTTTGCGCGCGGGCATCAGCTTTCGCCAACTTTTGCGGAATATCTTACTCACGGAAGCTTTGATGCGCGTGGTTTTCGGGATTTCCCGAATATGGTATATTGTGCCGTTCGGTTCGTGTGGCGGGTCCGAGGGGTTGAAGAGTGGCTGGCGCAAAGAAATACCTTTTGTTCGGACTGTCGATTTTCGGATGGAGAGACCAACCGGCCGCCTGAGCCGCTCCGAAACAGAGCTGGGAAGCGGAACTAGCGGGCAGAACAGAGCATGCCAGCTGAGTAGGTCACTGGACAGAGTGCAAGGCACGGCAAGCAAGCAAGCAAGCACCGATGGATGCATGGAGCAAAATGCCTAATGACCAGCAAGGCAAAGCCTGCCAACGTCCTCTGTGTCCGATGACCCGGACGTCTCCAGCAGACGAATCCGGCGGAGGGAACCCACTCCGGAATCAAATCAGTGCCAGGCGCCGTCCGATGGCTTTCAAGCCTGGAACCGGGGTTAAGGGACGTAATGGGCTTATTGGCGACGGCAACGACGACAGAGACAGCGATATCCGCAAAGCAACCGAGCAAATAACCAGCTTTTCGAAGCAACCTTTAACGCGAGCTTCATTGTGTTTGACAACCTGACACATCGGCATCGTCTTCGCTCCTAGTGCACCGTGTCTTCCTCAGATCGTTCGCTCATTGGAGTAACCTCATTGAAAAGAGAAGTGGAGCCGAGGCCATGACTGATTGACTCGTCGTGTGCAAGACGTGTCGCTCAATGATTCTCTGTCGGTCCAGTTTCCTCTGAACTCACCTCACACAGCACCGAGGCACAGGCTAACGTTGCACGGCGTTTTTAGGGCCTTCTCTTATGAGACCGGGGAACCGACAGACTGACGGAACGACCGACTGACTGTCGGAAGCAAGCCAACGCAAGAGGACACAAGGGGTTAGCAAAGTAACGAGAACGAGTGGTTTAAAGGGGTATTCTCGGAAAGCGGGAAGGTTGTGCATGGTGCGTATGACGACGGTTTTGCACATTTCTCGTCCTAGTTGAAGCGCTGTGACAGGAGAGGGAGGAGAATGCCTGTCTTCCCGCCCGCCCGGCGGGCCCACGGCCCACCGGTCGCTCCGCTTGGGTGGCCGCGTTCTCTTTTCGTTCACGAGAAAGAAGTGTGACAGTTATGATCGCTGAGAGAGAAAGTAACGCGTTAAGCTGTTTTTTTTTCTTCCAAAAGCCGGTCTTTTCGACTAAGCGGAGGAGCAACCGGCGGGAGCTGGCGGTGGCTTCCTTTCACGCTGGGAAAGATGTCGCGTTCCTTCTCTTAAGCCTCTCTTCTTCTTTTCCTAAGCCTAAGTGAACCCCGCGGTCGGATGCTGCTGCCGCTGTAAGAATGGAGCCGCCAAAACAAAACCTCTCCCTCTTGTCCGGATCCGTTGATTTTCCGCCAGCTTTTCGGTTGTCCGGCCTCTCTAGATTCGCTGCTTCGAGCGGCCATTCAGAAGGGCCGCTTGAAAAAACAAGCGGATGGAATCCGATGTTTTTATCGGCTCTGGAGGAAGCACGAGCACCCGGAGCACGGCGGGGCGGACCTTTGGAATCTTCGGATAGAATTAGCGTCCATTCATAGCCGCCGCCGCCTTCAGGGAAGCCGCGCCGAGCTTAACCGCCCCACCTCAAGTGACGTCTCCGCAAATCGAGCGTGTCGACATCGCGTGACGGTAGAGCGGTGCTCCGTTTCTCTTTTTCAGAGTGAAGTCACGAAATATCAATTCTGCCGCGAATGCAGCAAAACCACCACAATGGAGCCGCGAGTAGCAAACCCCTCGAGTTGTAGATAGGAATAGGAAGCAAGTGAGATTGAGTCGAAAAGAGAAGCGTGCGATAGAGTGAGGCAGGCGCTCACACGCGCACATAGACACTCACTGACTGAGACCCGCGGGAACAACTCTCGCAGACCGTGGGAGGCAAGGGATGAATTTGTCTTCATTTTTGAGTCGCGGTCGGAACGAAGCGAAACCGCTATTTTCGCCGGGAACATCAGTGTCCTCGATAGCAGCTCCCGAAATCAGAGACAAAGTAGCAGCGGGACGAGTCAGGGGGCTCGATGATGCTCTACATCTCACCGCAGATCTGAACACGGGTGAGCTGTATGTTGAGCGGGGGAGGAACAGATTGGCGTCTTCTGTTCTTGCCTGTCTGGAATATATGTAGCCCCTGATCGGCTGCTGTTCAATCGTTGCGGCGCGGCGGTGGGGTGGGAGATACGTACAGCGCAGTCAACGCAACCCACAATCAGGATCACCTTTCCTCCACCTCGTTTGTCAAAGGAAACGTCATCATATTCCCTCCCAAACCTCCGCCGAGAGCTGCTGTTCTCGCATTCCTTCGAGCGTCCGGATGGAAAACGCGGTGAACGAGAGTTTCCGCGCGGTTCCGGTTTTTTACAGGAGAATACGTTGTTTCTTACAAACTCAGGGTTATGACGCAAAAGTTAAGAACGGATGGTATTCCGGCTAGATGGATAACCTTCCCCGCTTCTCGCGCCATCCTGGCCTGTGGAAAGATGAACGAGAACGAGGTTTGAAGGGTCGATCGAATGCCATACGATCCATCAGCAAGCCGGCAAAAGGTCCTATGCCTCCGCGAGTCTATCTACGTCAGCGCCTCCAGAGTGATACGTTCGTGTTTCCTTCCGATTTTATTTGCTGAGTTCGTCCTCAGAACGACGAAACGAAGCCGAGGACAAAGCGCAAGGATTTTGTGCAACAAGCCGACACTGCGGCAACCGCGCAGTCTCCAAGTGGGCGGAAAACTTTTTTTTCCTCATTTTTTATTTGTTCTGATGAACAATGTACTCGTAAAGTTTGCATGACTTCAACGAGACTCCGGCAAACGGCACTTCGGCTATCCGTCTCCTTCGTGTTGTGACAACACCAGATCCCCGAATAGTGAGGAGGGGTTCCTTTCATCGCTCCGTGAGAGAGATCCTCGTTCTCCGACCACGTTATCGCCACCGTCCCGGCTACTTCGGAGTCAACTCTGTATAAACCCTCCGTAGCAAGTAGGCGTGCATTGAGGGCGAGATTCGGAACGGTTTCATAGAACAAAGATTTTATTTTACATAATCAGGGTATGCGAAGGTATAAAGCGCGTTAATTAGTTATTATTTCTCTCCTTTTCAAATGTACGCTTGAACGGAAGCATGAACTCACCCCGGTGGCGGTGGGATCCAAGAGATCCGATTCGGCGGTTGTTCATCGCGAAACGCCCGAAGCAGGCACCAGGTCGGTCGTTCGTTCGCTCGCTTGGCCTGGCGGGCGGGCGGGCGGGCGAGCGGCTTGTGGAGCGTTTAGACAGTTGTCTTGAAACGTCTCTGTCAAGAACAACAATGACCAGTTGTTATTTTTCGAGCAGCAGCAGCAGCCAACGTAGAGATGATGGAGTGCATTAGTGCGTACGCTGTTCGTTTTCCCGCTGACTGCTGAGGCTGCTGGCGGATCTGCTGATGCCACCGACGGCGCGCTGTAACTGACGACAGTATTCTCAGGGGTGCCGTAGATCGTAAAGAGCAAAAGCTAGTCCGGTGTGTTTCAAGGGTGTTCCCTGTCCATCCAGACTGTTTTGTTCACTCGCCAGCTGTAGAGCCGGCGGCGGCGTTCGACGCTGGTTTCCCCGGTTGAAGGCGTCTAGGCGGTCGGTTCGGCCGCGGGAAGTTTATTCGGCGGGGTTACCGTCGCGCTGGCGGACTGGAAGACGGAACCTCGGTCGCCCGGGCTCTTACTCCCACTGTCGTCATGAAGTATGTTTTGCCTTGGCTCGCGGACGAAAAATCGGCCAGCCTGGTTGTCGGTATGTGCGCTGCCCGCCCGGCTACACTTTTGGCGGGTCAGTAGAGGGAGGCACAGAGGACTTCTTCCCGGTGTATCGCCGGAGGCCAACGTAGGCTTCCTCCATCCCCAAGCCTGCCGTTCACAGCTATTCCTTGCCAGTGTTGGCAATGGTGGTGTTGTTGTTGTCGTCGTCGTCTTCGTTGCTTTGGCTGGCGTCGCTGCTGGTGCTACTTCGATAGTTGTGTGTGTGTGTGTTCAGCTTCCTGCAACAACTGTTGCAAAGAGCAACACGCATTAGAGTTTATGGCACTTTCGAAGTCTACTCTGCGCGAGGTATCGTCAAGTGTGTGGATTGCCACCACCACCGTCACAACGAGCGGAGCTTTGCGGAGTTGCCCACTCGTCCAGATGCAAAGGCCGTGCAGATCGACGAGACGACCTGAAAGGGTCGTGGGCGAAATAAGGAGCGCGCGTAGTGGCAAATGTGGGAGTAAATATAAACAGCGAAAACGCTTGGAGGGAACTTCCTCCCCCGGGAAACGGAGGAGAAAAGCCCTCTGTAGATCTATATATATGTATGTATGCCAACGGAAGTATTCGGACGTGCTCCTCAATGGGATCCCGGCCGGATTTGTCCACTGGGGTCAGAGTAGCAGCAGAAGCAGCTAAGGCCAGCTCATCCACTCGCCTCGCCGCCGCCGGTCCGGGCTCTTTTGAACAGAGAGATAGACTCATCCGATGGCTTTGGGAAATTCACTGATACACTGTGATGGGAGCAAGAAGAAAAACGTCAAGATACCCGCATACGAGAGGACATAACGAGAGAGGGAGAGTGAGACAGAAACTGTTCAACAAGGCCGCGTTGTTACTTGAGAGGGATTTCACCCAAGCCGCTTGGGGTTCCCGTTTTATACGGCTCGGAGTAGCTTTCGCGATTCTGTTCGATCCGGTGGCTGTATTCCGCCGGCATTTCCGATAGGGAAGTCATGATCTCCAGCAAAACGTAGTCGGCTTTCGGCTCACCGTTTCCTTCGCACTTCCTGAGCGGCCAAGACATTTTGTCAGGAACACGATAACAAACAGTTCGGGTTTCGAAATGTTCTCGAGCTTTCCAACTCCTATAGACAAGGAAAATCTCATCACGATCCGAAAACAACTGTGTCCTCTCGATTCTACGCATTGTTTCAATCTCGATGAGGGCCGCCCCTGCTCGACCAAACGCAGGGATTTAGCCTTGCTGACCGCAACGCAAATACTGGAACGTAAACGACTCCGATAACCCCGAGGTTATGTATTCTCCCTCGGCCCGCTGGGGAGTTATTTGTAGCGGACGGAACTACGCGGCGACTCTGAGGTCACAAGCACCACCGCTACCACTCGTGTGCTTTTGCCCACATGGCCTCAACGGACTTGATTTTCCCTCGTTTCCATCCAGAACGGGCTGTCCATAAAATGTTAGGGTTCGATACCCGCAGAGGGCGAAAACCGGTCGTTGACGACGAGCCACGAACGACGGTCTCTAGATGAGGGACGAGGAAGGTCCTTTGAATGCGTGAGCTGTCAAAAGACGACCGACGCGATGTTCCAGGATGGATAATGATGCAGGACAAAAGATATCCCAGCCGCTCAGGAGCGCTCACTTCAAACCGGGAGCTTCTTTCGGGGTTTCGCTTCGAAACAAAAACTCCTCGATATGTGCGTAGCGGCCCTCATTTCCCTCACGGGTTGATTTTATCCTTTTATTCGACGTTAATTTGCGCTCGCAGCTAATGACTGTTACCGCCACCGCCGAGACCACCGCCACCACTACTACCGCCTTGGATCCGGTGGCAAACGAGGCTTCGTTTTCTCCGTTACTCTCCTATGCAATATATCCAGAGCGACTCTGTGCTCCACTCGACTTGCAAGCTCGTTTTATGATCACCTGCCTTTTCTCTACCGTTGCTCTACCGCTTCTCTGTCGTGGAATGAACGGCAGCGATAAGCGACGAACGATAAGCTTGCTCTACAGGGCGCCATGAACTAGACCTCGATGCGGCGTACCTCCGTCCGTGACAATTTTGTGAACACACACACACACAAGTATAAACACGGTCACACAAACAAACGAACGAACGGACACGCGCCGTGCAGCTGCGGGAGGCGTGCTCACCCCCGTGTTGCCAGGATCGACTCCCAAGGCGATTCGCGCCACTACTTGTCGAGTTATTTATTGTAAGGCTGTTACCGTGGCGGGTGTAAGCTACCGTAAAGCCGTTGCGTGACGCAGCGTGCGAAACTGCGAGTCCCTGTCGTCCCTGGGCGGTTTGTTGCATTAAGCGCTCGCCACCGCCGGCGCCGCCGCCGCTTGTTCGTTCCCGTGCAACGCTTGCTTTCCAATTAGCATTTTTGGAAAATGGATTGAGCGAATCGTTGAGTAGTTGGGTGCTCTCACCTTCTCCCTGGCAACATCTCTCATCTCCCATCCGCCCGCCCGCCTGTCTTGTCGAGTCAACCTTCTAGTCTTCCCACGGGGATCGGCGCCGCCGCACTCGGAATTTGGTGAGAATCACCCACGCCCACGTGACTCTCGACTCCATGTTCACCGACTTTGAGAGTCTCTTGCGTTTATCACGGGATGTTTCCTCCAGTTGTCGAGTCAGTCGGAATCATTCCCAATTACCCATGTCTGCAGAGCGAGAATCAGCAAGATGCAGGCAGAGCAATCAAATGACATGTTCGCACTTTGAGCTCTTCATTCATAGATCGCAAACATGACCATTGACACACAGTCCAACCTGCCAGTTCCCGTCGAAAATCCATTCGTTCGCTCGTTCCGTGTCGAAGAAGGTGAAGCTATACATATTCCTAGAGCGAAGAAATTTTCATCGGTATTTTCAACAAGAATCACACTGGAAAGCGGCATGTGTGAGAAATGTTCCACTTCCTTTTTGCTGCTCGGGTTTTTCACAGATATCTGGCTGCCGGAACGCAGTACCGATAGCTTCGGAGAGCCGGAGCTCATTATCAGAGCGTCTTGTGGAGGTCGCACGGAAACGAGGGCAGCCTGGTCAGAGAACTCGATGATGACATCTTTCCTGCAAGCCATGAAACTGACACGTTCCCTTCGTTAGGCACCGGATAGAAGGAGCTGGAAATGCGTATCTTCAATCATGGCTGTCGCATCAATCAATCTCTGATCCAGATTTTATCACGTTATCTCGATCGGCCACACATGTGCAGCTTCCCCCCCCCCCCCCCCCCCAAAAGGGCAGCACTTCATCAGCGTTGTTGAGAAGCCGCATTTTCCAGCTTGCTTGCCTGAAGGCCAGCAAGCCAGCCCCCCTTCCTGTCATTCAGCAGCGGAAGCAGGCTTTAGCGAACTGGACGTCGGAAGAAGGAAGATTCCGTTTCTGCCTTGTCTTGTGTTACTTGGGAAAAGAGCTTCAGGAGCGAAGGGACCGACCGGATGAATGGGGAAGCGTAATTAATTAAAGATGAATCGGAGCTTAGACTCCTTGACTAGTCTGCGTCGTTTTGTTTGATGCTGCGTCCGGAAGCGCATGACGAGGCCGAAGACTTGCATCGAACTCCCTCGCGCCGCCGCCCGTTCGCAAGCTCGTCTGGAAGAGTTCCTAGGCTCATGCAGGCAATTTCATTACAGGTGCTGTCGGTGGCCTGCGTGTTCAGCATCGGCTTGGTTATCGGTTCCTCAGCTCGACGGCAGATCCAGCGGAACGTCACCCTCCATCAAAGCCACTGCGACCTTCTGCCTCGAGAGCCGTATCAGATGAATGACAAAATTCTCAAGAAACTCATAGACTCGGTCAGTCGAGAGAACATCGAAAGTTGGCTGTGGTAAGTGTCAAAAGCCCGCCTGCCCTCAATGGACGACGACGCGACGGTGTGTTACGTGATTAGAATGTGAGCAAGCGAGTGCGCCAAGCCGGGACGTCAGTGTCTCTAGCTTCAGTGCAGCGGGACCGCAGTGATGGCGGCGGCGGCAGCAGCAGCAGCTGACTGACCGCTACAGCCTCGGGCCTCTTGCGAGTTTCCCACGAGTCTCTCGCCGTGTACTGGCATCAATAATTCCAATAACTCATCCAAGACAAAACACATTGGTTGTGTTAGTTTGTTGGTCGCCCGACCGACCGCCCGCCCGCCCGCTCGGTGGGCAAACAGGAGGAAAGAATTCCGTTGTGTGTCTGTGGTAGCCTGCGGGTCGATTCCAAAACCCTTTAAGTATCTTCTACACGACGGCCGGAGCATTGGGGTATTGGAAAAGTCATACTAGAGGGAAGAAGATGACTTGCCCGTCCGGCCGTCCGCCCGGTTGCCAGCCGGCATCTTGTTGTCTCTTTCTTGGGTTTTCCGAGCGACTGACTGACTGACAGACTTGACGGTTGGTTGGTCGAGTAAATAAAAAAGCTGAAGAGGGAGTTGAGGCCGAGGCTGAGCGAGAGAGAGAGAGAGAGAGAGAAAGCAACCGGGACGCGTCCGGGTGGCTAGGGACCTGGCGCAGCAATCTTCGATGACTTGCACATAGCAATCACCTCCGCCGTATTTTCCCTCGGAACGCTTCCTCTCTCGATCTCTGATTCTTCCATCTTCGCGAGCAGAGCCGAAGCGGGCGAATCTGTCGTAACTTATCGGCAAGCCGACAGCGTCTGCTGCATGGGCTGCACCGGCGTCATCGTCAGTCACTCATTGTCAGTAAACCACTCGGTCGGGTAGTTGTGCAGGAGGAGCAGGACGGGCAGCTTAGAGGTCCGATATGGTTTTTGCAGGCAAACAACTCGAGATTTCCACGTCGGCGGATCGGACAAAGGATCTCAATTGGCTCAGAAAAT
Organism: Neoseiulus californicus; assembly: GCA_028455905.1. Lineage (NCBI taxonomy): Eukaryota > Metazoa > Arthropoda > Arachnida > Mesostigmata > Phytoseiidae > Neoseiulus > Neoseiulus californicus. Next base: position 963,462 of record JAMQGS010000003.1, read on the forward strand.
CAAAGCCACCTGGACGAGTCAAGAGATGAAAAACGTTCGAGTTGAAATCTTTAGACCTTTGTTGTCGTATCCTGACATGGAGAGAGCCAACGATGTCAGATTGACGAGAGGATCTCGCGTTATCTACCTACTCAAAACCTCAGTCCTCGAGAGTCAGCTCGGTAAGTCGACGCGTAGAATACAGATCAGATCGATGGAGCTTAGCATAAATAGTCGTACGCCCCGTAAGCCTGTCAGTGTGCGCGCGAGCGATTCGAGCCTGCCTGCGTGCGTGCGTGCCCTCCGCAATCCGATCGCGGCCGGCCGCAGCGCAGACTGCGTAAGAAAAAAACCTTAAATCTTGAAAGGGCTTGAAAAGTTAGGTCTTTCGCCGACTCCAGTGTCGAAGTCCCGACAGTGGAGGAGAGTTGTTTTTAGACAAAAACGACTCACTTCCTTTCCGCTCATCGTCGGAAAAACTTTTCCCGTTGAACGGCGGAAGGCGGGTGAAGCTTGAAACGGTGCCGCCTGGAGGGAATGATGGAAGCTAAAAATTAAAGCTCCGCAATCTCTCGTCGGAATTACATGGTAGAGGCGGGCACGTTCTTCGCCGCCCCCGAACTACCGCTCGGGTTCCCAGCGAACTGTTCGAACGAGCTCGAGGGTTTTTCGTTTCATTCCGTTCTTCTCTCTGACAGAGACGCATCCATACATGGCCTACTCTTCGCCGGGGAAAGTCAGAGGTAAACCTGTCTATGTAAACTTTGGACTCTCGGAGGACTTCGAAATCCTCAAATCTCTCGGGGTCACCCTCAACGGAACCATTGCAATCATGCGCTACGGAAAAGGACAAACCCTCGCTAAAATCAAGCGTGCGGAAGAAAACGGAATCCAAGGTGAGATTTAGGCCCAATCCTAGCTGTCTCTCGACCTTTTCGTATCTGGAAGAGGAAGCAAATCTCTAGGTTAACGTATCTCAGTGCACTTGCTAGGCAATGGCCTCCATACTTTTTCTCTCCCTGTCAAAAACTGAGATTCTGTATCTCTGTTCGGATGTCCTCAGTCGGTCATTCGGACCTGATCCACCGGAAGATGTCAATCGGCAACCGAACACAAGCCTAGTTGTCAAATTGCAGGTGTTCTGATCTACGCGGATCCGTTTGACACTGAATCCCTTGACACCGAACTCCCAAGCGGTCCAGCTGTTTCGAGCGACGCTGTTGAGCGGGGCAACATGAAGTCTTTCCCAGGAGACCCCGTGACACCTTTTCTTCCAGCCACCGACGACATCTACAGAATGCCAAGAAGTGATGTCCAGCTGCCCGGGATTCCAGTTCAGCCCATAAGTGCTGAAGACGCGCAACACCTGCTACAGTGAGTCATGAATTATATCCGACGAGGTTTTTGTTCAGTTGGGCTTCGCACCGTAGGGAGGGGGCTGGGGGTCCGCGGCTGTCCTGTAGCTACGCTTTTAGACGTGCTCAGTGACAGACTGACTGACACACAGAACAGCGAAGCAGGGAGTGGAACAGTGAGGTGTGAGGTGTGAGGCTCGGGAGGAGAAACAACGCGAAGAGCTTGGAAACGCCAAAATGGAAGGAACCTGAGTGCGTCAAACGAAATGCTACTGGTCTTTTTCAACGAAACAACTCTAACCGCAAAGTGGTAGCTACGCTGGAATGGCTTGCCACGGCCTTTTGAAAGCCACGCGTCGTTGATTTTCTGTTGAACAAGTTTCGCGTAAAGAGCAAATCTTTTCTCGAATGGTGGCCTTTGAGTAACATCCCACGTCCCTCTTTCCGTTTGAAAGTCGTCTGTTTGGAGTTTTGGGGAAATATCGCGCATCTGGCTTCGCGATTCGGTTTTATTGTCTCTACTATATCCCAGCCATGAGCGGAGGAATTCTCGCCATTTGGAATAAGAGAACGAGGCACGGGGAAATCGTTTTGCGCACCGTTCACCATTCGAGAAGTGAGGATTCTATGGAGTCTGGGCTCTCGACGCGCACTCAAGTGAAACGGCGGCGCAAATATCTTGAAACTCCGCCGTTTATCCGACAGTCACTGCAGCGTATCCGTTCAGTTAAGATGCGCGGAAAATGCCGGAGAACAGGATGGAATCCGTTAGAACGACTCACATTGCGTGCACCCGGAAAAGGGGCAATTATACACAATCCACAGTGCAAAAAAGTGTTAAAAGCCTTTGCGTAACTTCTGCGTGGAAAACGTCGAGCTCATCTCAAATCACTTTTCCAGGGGTATCGGTGGACCTTCCGCTCCGATCCAGTGGCAAGGTCGGCTCAACCTGTCGTACAGCATCGGGCCCGGCTACAAGGATGCAGCGGAAATGCAAGTATAGGAAAATCCTTTTTGACTCACGATTTACGTTGTTCGCTACATTGGTTTCGCTGCTACGTCTCCTCTGCTACGATTCGTCCGTCTGGAGCAAGTTTGAACGAGCAACAAGCCCCATCGTGTTTTGATTCCATCAGTTCAAATCCGATCCAATGCCGTCTCGTTTTGAATGACTTTCGAAACGCTGTCCTTGCTCTTCCGGCCGCCAGAACAGCGTTCGTGGATACAGCGGAAAGCCTCCGTCGAATCCTCGAAGGCGATTTCTGCACTCTATCCATTCTCGTTCTCGACCATCGCCGCTCGAATCCTTCTTTGGGTCTTCTGGGCCCGAATTTTGCCCGAAAGTTTGACTAGCAGCTTCAGGAATGAAATGAGGCTTTTGCAAAATGGAAGACGCAATGCGTGGCCTTCGTGATCGACTGCTGTTGTTCACCGAGTCGATCGCTCCGCAGAATCCTTCCGAATCCCTATTGTGGCGTTTCGCGTCATTATTCGGAGGACGCGCTCAACTTTCTAGCTCTCACGATTGTTTCATTCACTAACCCCCGTTCAAAGGCAGCCGCAAATGGCGGGGAACGATCAGTTCTTCACTCCGGGCTAGTCTCGTTACTCTCTGCTCGTTCCTCGTTTCCGCATCTAGCCGGGTTTGTTTTTTCCAGTGCCTGATTGTTGTGCGCCTCGGACGAAACGAGACGTCATTCCGATGCTCCGTCTCGGCGTAATTTGTCTATTTGCTGATGAGTTTGCAAAAAAAAAGAAAGGAATGCCAACTCTCGCCCAGTCCGCTCAGAGTACGTTTTCGGGTCTGTTATCGGGGGAAGCGGGTGAGCAACACTCCGTTTGCGAACGCTTATCGCGGCTCGCCTCGCTGTCACGGAGAAAGCATTGCGTAAACAATGTTCGCCGACCCTCCGTCCTTCTGTTCATGTGTCTTTACGTTCGTACGAGGCCAGGGCTCCCTGCGACGATGCCTTCGGGTCGCAATGGTCGTTGTCGTCGCGGTCGTCCACTGAAGAAAACGGGCGACACGGTCTTGAAAGGCATTTTGGCACCACAATAACAGGGGCCTTATAGAGGTCCGTTCGTCCGTGTTATGGTCGGCAGTTGTTAGGCATCCACCGGACGAGGACGCCACGCCGAAATTGCCCAACAGAGGTAGGTAACAGCTGCTCGCTCGAAAACAAAGACTTTCCTCATTCATCCAGGGCGAGGAAAGCGTTGCCAACTGTGGCCAACTTACATCGTCTAGTTGGGCTAAGGTGAAACGATTCATCCAAGCTACGGTTCTCGAGACGTACGCTGGGGTCCTTCCGATCGAGAACGAGAACGCCATGGATCGTGATTTGCTGGTCCTCGCGCGATTCATTGTACCCTTCCGTATGATTCGTTCTGCTTGCTGCTCGTTCGCTTCGTCGCATGGTACACATTTCCTCCTGTTTCCGTAATTCCTTTGCACGTTGCTCTTCCCGCTACCGCTTCGGCCGTCGCGGTGCCGGCTCGCAGGTAGCATCTCTGACGCTGATTAGATGAACAAGAGATCCTAAGAAGCTTCTGCCATCGTCTAGCATCCGTCCTCGCCCGCCCGCCCGTCCGTCCGTCTTTTCGTCCGGATGTCGTCGCGTTTATGGGATAGGCACGGAGTTGAGCAGGGAATTAGGCATGGCGTGCAAGTGAGAAAAATGAGTGCGACTCGTTCTCACGGACTCGCGCCTCTCGCTTAGAAGGGAATATCTAGCGTCGGCGTCGGACGAAAACATTCGTTTAATGGTGTCCTCCCTGCCCGCTGTGCAAAGTCGGTGTGGTTCGGGAATAGTTTGGATACAGCAGATATACGAGTCTTCCAAGTCTCGGTTTGCTCAACAGCGGACCGAGAAGAATAGAAAGTGAAACCTGGACCTTGATTCGATTAAACTGGAGCAGGTTCTCAAGATCTGGCGGTAGATGTACTCACAGAGGGAGCTATGCACCCCACCGTTTCGTTCCTCTTTTGTGTCTTTAATTAATTTCCGTGGTTAACGATGGTTACGTTTCGAGCTAGAAGCTGCTCAGGGTCCAGGAGAAAGAACAAAAGGGAAATCCTCCCAACTGGAAACCGTATTCTAGAGGAATCCCTCTCAAAGGGAGCTCGTTCATGAAGAGCTCTTCGGGGAACGTTTGTATGTTTTCACGAATCGTTGGACGCAAACTGAAACCAAGGGGGGGGCGAAGAAGTCCGTCGAGACCGTAGTCAGGAATTTTGTCCACTTTTTTTTTCACTCAGAGCTCTCAACAGGGATTGGGAGCTTGTGTCCACGTGGAAAAGAGCAAACCAAACAATGAAACAAAGACGAGTGACCAAGCGAACAGGACAGGGCAGGAAACGAACAAACAAACGAACGAGCGAGCGAGCGAGCGAGGGAACAAACATTGGCGAACAGAGTAAATCTGGTTGGCGATAGAATGTAGACCAAGTTCGGGATGCTATTACGCCACTCGGAAGCTCGTCTCCAACCAATATGTGGTTATATCTATTGCTAGTTGTCTCTCCTCGACTTTCTTCTCTCTCTATATTGGTGTGTCTCTTCGCACAATCGAGTACTCCACTGTTCCAGCGGTTACATATCTGACTGCCTTGTTTTGGCACATGGCAACGAGAAAACAAGAGAAGGCAGCTCGAGCGCCCAGGAACTCGAAGACGATGAGAACCGCGAGAAAACGATGCTATGCCATCCCATGGTTCCCATTTTCATCGACGTATTGTGCTGAAATAGGAATGGAAAAGTTCACCGTTTGTCTCAACTGAATACGATATTTTGTTTACAGCGAGGTGCAACTCTCGTCTTACAACCTGTTTCGAGAAATGACCATTTTCAACGTTATCGGGGTGATCCCGGGAACCCACGAACCGGGTAAGTGCGTTCCCTCACCTTGATCAAGCCGATGGTGGGATCCCGCTTCGAAGCTTTAATTTCATTGTGGTGAATTCCGCGTGGTTAGACAGGTCAATAACTGGAGGGCACTCGATACAAATATCCTCTCGGAATGCTGAGAACGATTACGAATCGCTCGAGAGAGGCGTTCAACGAAGCTCAATCAGCCGGATAGATTGTTAGTTCGCATTAGGGAGAAGATTTCCTCCACTCGAACTTTTCGCGGAAGGTTCGTCGTTCTCGTCGTCGTCGATGATGCTACAGCCATCGCATCGACGCTGGTAAAAATGTTAATCAGAAAAGAAGCAAACGTTTCAAACAATGCGATCGTATGCGGCTTGCAGCTCGTCTGCGAACCACAACCGTTACGCGTGTTTGAAGGAGGGTTTTCAATCGGTTTGCCCGTCCAGCTCGCGGTTTGTTCCGAAACCACTAGGGCGGCGGACCAAAGTGCTGGGCGCACTAGTTTGCATACGGCGCAAACACAGAGCTTCATTTCGCATACATATGGAAATACAGCCGTGCCAGATTACCGATTGCTGACCGACTGCTGACTGTCCGGTCCACCTGGCTCCCAAGCCGAGTTCCGCATGCGATCGCGTTTACGGTTACGTTACGTCGGCCCGAATCTGGAATAGCTGAGCCGCAGCTGCTGGCGCCGCATGCATACGGAGAGAGTTATCGGCGAACATGACGATACCGTGCAAAAGAAGAAGCGGCCGCCTTCTGTATCGATGAGTGGCCTTCTGTGGGCCATGGGAAGGCTCATGCATATACTGGGCAACTCATGGACGTGTGCTGCTCTCCTGTCATCCTTCTTTTCGCCGTCGGAATCGTCAAACCAAACAGATGTTGCAACCAGAGGCGACACAGCAATTGCTTCAATCTGTCGGTATTTTATGTGTGTTCAAGACGCTGCCGACAAGCTTTCGGTAATCCTGATCCTCTTTATAAGAGCTACGAGTTTTGGATGGGGAGAACTAGCTCACCAATCGCGGGAAACCAGTTCGAGTTGGGGCTCACCAACCTGGAAGGAGACACCGGCTCCATAGGCGACTCGGGACGTGATGTGCACGTTGCTCCGAAAACTCGGTTATCGCTTCGGTTCCTATAGAATCGCAGCGGAAATCCTCGGTAGTTTCAATGTTGAACTTGGGAATGGGAATTAGGCCCAGATGCAAATGAACCTCATTGCGGACCATCTCTCTGGGAGGAAACCATCAATGACGTGAGCTTGAACGGGCATGGAAACGTGTGTTCGAAGTCGATTGTTCCGAGTCGCGTAACACCGTGGACAGCCGATGAGTGGATGACCGGTGACGCTTCCGCTTATAGTGTTTGTCCTTCTGTGTATTTCAGGTCGTTATATCATTATCGGCTGCCACCATGACTCGTGGACCAAGGGAGCCGGCGATCCAGGCAGTGGAATGGCCGTATTGATGGAGGTCAGCTCCTAACTTGGAAAATTATTCATTATCACGAATAACGCATGCAGGTGGAGGCTAATTGAAAACGAAGCAACCCATCGATGGCAGCGATGGTTGTCACTCCGAGGATATAGTGGGAGAGCATTGTGACCAAAAAGTCGGAATGAGACCGACCAGATGTCCTGATTTTCAGGTTGCCCGTATGTTCTCTGACCTCATCCGAATAGAGGGTTGGAAACCGAAACGAACCTTGATCTTCGCTGCCTGGGACGCGGAAGAATTCGGTCAAGTCGGAAGCACGGAGTTCCTACAAAAACACTTCAGCGAGCTCAGCTACAGAACTATCGCTTACCTATCATTGGATCAAGCCGTAACCGGTGAGTTCCCCCACAAGAACACCAAGAACGATCGATCTTAGATTCACGGCAGTTTTTATAGGGAACCGTTGTCCGAGAAATCCAAATTTCCCGAATCATCTGCTGCTTGAATCCATTAACTCCGATGTGACCCTCTGAATCTATCTGATTGCGAGCACGCCGAGAACAAGCCCAACCAAAAGACGTCTCTGGTCAAATAATTAGGCTCGGGTATGGCTCGGGACCGAGGGCCACCCACGAGACAATGCGGGAGAAATAGCGACGAGGAATTCTCAACGGGCTCCAATGAGATAACAAAGCTTTTATGTCCTTTGTATTAAACTCGTCTGTCCGTTCCGAAGACCACGGACAACCAGCCGCTCGACCATCTGCTCCAATCCCCCTATGGAAGAATAGCTTCGAGCATTTGCGAAGCTTTCGATGATTCGCAGCCTCAATCCGGCTTTTGTCGGTCGCGGGCCGATTTCCCGAAATTTTCCCGTTACGAGACATTGTGAAACAGCACCGCACATTTTGTCTATCCGCATCAATGTCCTCGGGAAGATGCAGTCAACGTTGGATGCGTTGTACCTGATACCTGATCAGCGAAACAGAAGGGAATTAAAAGTTTATGCTCGCTCCATATTCACGGTCCCCGAGTCAGCGGTGGAAAATCACCCGCCCATCCGTGGACATGTGTCGACGGAACTCTATAACCAAGTTTCATCGCGACGATACATGCGAGCCACGTTTGTGAATGAATCATAAATTCTGCGGAATGAAGGCTGTTTGTGCGTATGGAGCTTCTTAGAGTCCATTAGCCGTTTTTGGAACTACGGCCGACGGCGACGCCTGACCAGCTCAGTAAAACAGGAGGCACGCATATTTCCCGTTAGCACCATCCGGGCACTTCGACGCGACCATGATGAAAAAGAAAGGGAACCAAAAAAAAAACGCTCGCGTGCATTCTGTTTCTGTCGTCAATCCCATGAGGAGCATCGTAATGACTCTAGTCCGGAAAGTCAGACTCCGCAGCCGTCATCAGAGAGCCACGGTTTTCCAATTTGTCCATCAGTCGAAGTCCAGATGTTTTCAAGAGCGCAATTGTTGCTTCGCAGGCAATCGCACTCTGCAGGTGATCGGGAGTCCGCTTCTTCGTCAGGTTCTGAGTGAAGCCGCTGAAAGAGTTCCATCGCCGGGCGAAGACCAAATGGCAAACTCCGATCAGAACAATAACCCACCGTCGTCGCACCACCAACACTCGCAGCCGTCGGCGACGACGGCACAGAACCAGCAGCAGGCCGAGAGCTTATATTCTTCTTGGACGCGCGCACGACCCGCACTCTTGAGTTCTCGACGGGGATCGGTGCCTGAAATAATTCCACCTGCGAGCGGGGCCGATTTCGTTCCATTCTTCCAGTTGCTCGGAGTTCCCGTCGCTCACTTTCAATATGTGGCCAGGGACGGCGCCACCGATTATCCACCCTTACGTACAGTGTACGACGACTTCGATTATATCGCAAACTTCACCGATCCGGGACAGCACGCAATGGCCGCTTTAGCTCAACTCATTGCAGCAACCGCGCTCAAGCTCGCCGATACACTCCAACTGCCTGTGAAGGTAAGTCATGATGCGTTACTTCCAGTGGTCGTCCGGGCGACAAGTGTCGTTTTCGACGAAAACTTTCCGCCTTCTGATTCACGCGCAGAAATTCTCAGCTGAGCTTTTGTCATTCCAGGCCACCGATTACGCAGATCAGATTTCAGCGGACTTCGCTACGTTTCAAAGGGTTCAAGGAGATTTCTTCAGGACGAATCACATCCGACTGGATGCCTTGTCGACGGCAGTCAAGGGTTTCAGCGCCGCAGCCAAGAATTTCCAAGAGACTTTTGAAAGGAGCGCAAAAAGCGACAAAAGTAGGTTCTATTCATATTGAATTGCACTCCTTGGAACCTAAAATGACAAAGCCTCAAACCTTGACGACAAAGTCACTTCACGCTGTTGTCGTTGATGACGATTGATGACGGAGGTTTCTTTGTGAATCCTCCACGATTGATCGGTGTGCGGGAGTTGTCGTCGCTCACAGATTCCGGACCCCGGGTTCTGGTGAATGCTTAGAGCTTTTCGGGAACATCTAAAGTATCGGCTGTCCCGTTTCAGACATTCTAAGCACACTCGAGGAGTTCAATGACCGACTTCTGCAGCTCGAGCGAAGCTTCCTGCTGCCCGCCGCGTACCCGCGCCACTCGCACTCTAGGCATTTGCTCTACGGACCGGACAACGAAGATTCAACAAAAGGAACGCTCTTCCCTCATTTAGTAATGGCCGTAAAGCAGGCTCGAAAGAGGCCTATTTCACCAGCACTGAGCTACGTGCGTGAAAACCTCTCGTTGGTTCTCAACGCCATCCGGAGTGCGACCGGAATTCTCGACAAGAGTTTGTTGCTCAAGGGCGACCCCGTCTAACTTCCAAGGGAGATTCAGTCAACACGGTGCCCACCGAGGGCCGCCCCGGGAACTCCCTCGCGACCGAACAAATATGAACTGCGGAAAGAAACCATCGTGAACCTGTGATTTCACCTGTGTGTCAGTCATCCGTAGCCGAAAGTCTGAAAAAGTTCAAGCATCATGCTTTCGTTGTATCATTTGCTCATGTTTTCTGTCTACAGTGTCTATCTCGTTGGAAAGTCCGTTTCTATCAATCCACGACGGAGTCCATTTTTTAGGAGAATTCATAGCTATCAGGATCAATGACGAGAGAATGTTGAGATGAAAAGAGGCACGGGAGAAGAAAAGGAAGGAAAAACAGCTACGCCAGCGACCGAGTTTTGCTGTTTCTCCGTTCTCGTGGCAGTTCCGACAATCACCCAAGAGATAGCGTGATTCATAACAAAGAGTTCCGAACATTTCAATGGAGACGGCCGTGGGCGAACTCAATTATCGGGAAAATACACCGTGGGACAAAATGGATGTACGGCGAGTCTGAAGAATCGATCGAGTGATTGAAAACGTCGTAGCAAATTGGGTCAAAGGATCTGAGGCCTAGGCAGAACTGATGACTGCCGATCAAAATAGCTTGATCGAAGTGTAACAATAAATAATTCCTCAGGGCAATAAGGGGTTGTGACGTCGATGAGTTACGATAAACTCTCTACCTTCTCAGCGATAGGCCGGAACGGGACGAGTTGGAGAAGATGGCATTTCAGAGCAGGACTGTGAGGTCTTGGAGCCTACAGTGAGGGATTCTGGCAGTTCTCAGTCCTGGTGCCCATGAAACTGTCGCAACCGACCAACGAGCAGGGTTTACTGCCGGCATACCGACCTCCGAACTTTCTGGAATATCTATGTTTGCGTTGTTGATTGAAGGGCAGAAATCGAATCATTACTGTGTAATAAAATAATATACATTGTTCGTAAAGAATCCGTTTTCTATCGATGTCTTATTAAACATCCAATCATTCAGCGATGTTCTTCATGATTTTCGGATATAGGTATAGAGTATTCTTCGAAGATTTGTGTTCATCCCAAACTCTTGCAACCTAGCTAAGTTGACCCTAAGCAGCGGGGATCATAGTGATTATCGATAGTTTTCTCCTGGAATGAGTCCGGTGGATCCAGCAAATTCAATATCCCAATCGGATTTTCTCACAAGAACAAAAGCTTTCCTCGAGGAGGGATCCCCGAGTCAGGGAATGGCCTCCTCATTGTGGTCTGATCGTCGCGACCCCCTTCCCCCCAATTTCAGGAGAAAGACGACGAAAACAGACTTCGTCAGCTTCCAGCTTATACCGGCTATCAACGTTGCCGCGGGAAATCCGCCGCGAGGCGCGCCGTCTCAATTTTGGCGGTTAAGGTGTTTTGGATCGTGCGAACGAACCTAGAAGAGAGACTGAAGGCGTCGCTATCGCTTCCTCGGGCTATTCCACGTCTATATTTCTCGACGTCGGCGATCCGAACGACGTCGTCTCGAGGTGATTCAAACGCATTGGCAGCCCCGGCTCCGATCTGAGCTGCGAAATATCAGGAAGTGGGTTCTGAAACCTATTGCTGTTAGCAAGGACTCTCTTCAGCGACCGTGAACAGGGCAGGATCGATGTTGTACTCCACCGACCATTCCTCAAAAAAGATGGCTACTTCCGTTCGCAAAATTTCCTCGACCAGATATTCGGGATCGAGGCTGGAAATGGGTTCACGGAAATCGTTCTCGAGAGTGGAACTCGGATATCCCTGGAAAGTCCACATGAAACCTTAGGATTTCCGTGACTGTCATTGCATTGAGAAAGATTCGCCAAAGATCAGGGCTCAACTTGCGACCCAATCTTGTTTTCAGGAGTCCCCGAGACGTTCTCACCCAAGATAAACTCTTGGAAACCTCGTTCTCGGACGAATCGGAGGTTTCGACATCCGTGTTCGGGCTGACTTCCGGCTGGAATAGGATCGGAAGTACTGTTTACTCACCAGCGCAGTCGAAGCAATGCTTCGCAATTGCATGGACTATGGCTTCCCTTCGTGCGGGTTGTGCTGTCAGCACGCAGTTTTGGGGACGTTGTGGAAACCATCCTCGAAACGGCATCTGCCCCCTCGCGAGGTACCTCCTCGAAGTACAATGCCAACGTGATTCTAGCAACGAAATCCGACGATTTTGGTTCGCTCGAGAAAACATGTGGAGCCCGCAATCCTCAGCTTCTTTCAGTCACTGAGAGAAACGCCGCCGTAACGAGGACAGCCCCTTCCACGCGAGCATTAGGGGTCCATCAAGTAAATAGGCCTCATGCGGGGTCGCAGAATGCAACGGAACAGACGCTCGAAGGGAACTTAGAGTGGTCCCAAGGCCCCACTTCTGGCGCGCAGTATTGCTGATATGATATGACCGCGATTGATCTTCTTGAAGTAGCCAAGCATCAGCCACCGACACGCAACTCCCGTTACTTGCGAAGCACTGGCGACTGAATGAGCTTCAGGCAACGCTACTCGACTCTCAATCTTGCCAACTGAATTTGTGTTAGAATTTTGCATCTGCTTGCGCCGAATATTGTGGGTTCTCGGATCCTCTTTCGCTACCGAAGCTCGCTATGTCCTGTTTACCAAAAGATATTCTCAAATCTTCAGTTCTCCAGATCTGGCTATGTCCACGGGCACACACCATGGATCATGAAATAGCAGGAAAGGTTGCCCGGTTGGAACATTGCGTATCGTCTCCAAGTCCTGCTGACCTCAAAGAGGAAACACTAGATTGTGTTCCCTGATTCATTACCAGAGATCGCTCGAATGCGGTGCGGGATAAATGACGACACAGAAGAGCGATAGAAGCGTAACTCTGCTAGGAGAGCAACAAGATCCGGGTTCGCGGACTATTAGGGTATCCTCTGCGAGTTATGGAGCCCTACATCTGAATGGGCTCCATGTAAGAACGAATCGGGAAGGTGCACGACCATTGAATCGCTCGTTCAGTACACACTTGTGCATTTCGCGGAGCACTCAATGCCGTGCGAGTGTTTCCTGTCGTTCTTTCTGCGCTGTTGCATGAATCGTTCTCTCATTAATTGCCAAGAACCGCACGGCTTTCCAACCAGTTCTTTTGATGGATGACTTTTGCGAACTATAAGAGCATTATTGTCGACAGCGGTGAAGGAAACGCCCAGAACCGACCACTATAATGACTTCGGCGAGCCACTCTCTCAAATTTTGTCTGACAATGCGCGATCGAGCTTGATTGAGGGTCATAAACATCGTCCGAAGCTCACGAGAAATCCGAGTCGGGGTTTTTAAGCTCACGGTTCCGATCAATCTCTGGTGCGTCTTCGTTGTGTTCGTAATTCCCAGCATGGAGTCGCCGCAGTCTCGGTGACTCTCGATTGTAGAAATCAGGCAAGTCCATACAACTTGCCACAACGTTTCCAAGATCCTTGCTGAATTGAGATTTCTTTCTGGACGGACTCTGAACCTCAACGTGACACACATTTATTTGATCTAAATGCATCATGGGGTTCGGGATATGTACGATCACTCCGTGCATTCATGACGAACGAGGGTCTTCACAGATACAAATGTTTAAACGCCGCAGTTGCCTCAACATCTTGAACTTGAATCACAGAGCCTTCCCGAATGTCTCGGCGCTTCAGAATTTCGAAAATTTCCCCCCCCCTCCCGTCTTGAAGAGTCCACCCCATCCCCATGAACACATGAAGAGAACCTATCACAAATCTCATCATCATCCAGCTGCATATCAGCGAGGTTTTCTTGACAAGCGCGCGGTATTTTCAGAGGAGTTCGGCATTGGTGAGAATGTTACGCTAGTTGTAAGATTTTTGCATCGCCCAGAATTTTTCAAGCCTGTCAGCTTCCGAGCATTGAGCGATGCTAGCGGATTCGAACTGAGCCTTCCCGATTACCTAGGAAAATTACAACGCTCAGGACGAAATCGAAATCTCTCAACGAAATGAGCGGAAAAAAAATTAAATGAAGTTTTGAGACCTTGATTTCAAGGCGCTCGACATACAGTTATTTTTCTATCATCATGTTTTGATTGGGCTGGACCGCTGGCTCCGGGCCAGTCAATTCTCTGGTAAGGAAGAAAACTCCGTAGAAAGTGAAATAAGCAGGAAGATTCTTAGAGCAAATTGCCCGATCAACGAGGTAACGAGAACGCTTGCCTCCGTGGCGACCGACGGTGGGGGAGAGGCTATTGTCTCGGAAACAACACGATTCTGCAGCATAACATGATCCGAAGACTCCACAGAAAATATGAACTCGCTTGAGTTTGCGAGCCGACTTTTCTCTGGCCACAAATTATAGTGCGGCTCGTTGCGATAGAAGTACCTATAAATTAAACTGGTCATCGAGAACACGTACTCGCTTACCTCAGCGCTCATTGTTATCCATTATGGTCAATGAAACCGCAGGGATACTCCTTGAGCCCGTAGCGAAAAAATCCTCAGAACTTCAGTATCATTTGCCAAACGACTAAAACAAAGCAATTATCAGACGTTATAACTTGCCAGGCTCGAGATGTTAACTAGCGGAATTGGCAGCCGCGTCTGAGCCGTGCAGAAAACCGAGATACAAAAGTACCGCCCTTGACGATGCAGCGAGAACTGAACCTCAGTTTTTGTATAAAAAGAAGTCCTTTCATGAAAAGTTTCACTCCATCCGCAATGAATACCGTAGTAAGTAAATTAACGGAACCCATGTCCTCGATTGGATCACTAGTGGCATCGATGGTGGGACATCGAGAATCCGATCGAGGAGAATGATTTCATTTCTGATAATCAATCACTCGTTTCAGACCGTTTCTGTTTTGTTCGCGCTCGTGGCTTGTGCCGTCGCTCAGTACGGCTACGGAGCCTACGGTGGCCATGGTTTGAGAGGTGGTCTTGGCGCTGCAAGCTACGGAGGCTACGCTGGCAGCTATGGAGGTTATGGAGCTAAGGGTTACGGAGGATACGGTGCTGGACTCGGCAGAGTAGGATACGGAGCCGGACTTGGTGGTGCCGGATACGGAGCGGGATACGGAGCCGGACTCGGCAGAGTAGGATACGGAGCCGGACTCGGCAGAGTAGGATACGGAGCCGGACTCGGCGGTGCCGGATACGGGTCCAGAGGACTCGTTGCTGGAGGATACGGAGGATACGGCCGAGGTTACCACGGCTGATTTCCTATCTGCGCCAAATCTGAATTCGAATAAAAAACCTGATTTCCAAAGAGTTTGAAGAATTTCTAGATCAGTTGAGTACGCTGTTGTCATTAGGACAACGGACAACAAGGCCATCCCTAGACATCGGCCCTAGAAGTACACCGTAAGTCTAATATTAGACATTGGCAACGCTCTCAAATTCTGACCGAGCGGCTCAAATGGCTTCACGCACCGCATTAGCGCCAGAACTAGGGAGTTGTAGTGCGTAACCTTCCAGATCGGCCCGTGGACCCGAAAACCGAGGAGAACACAGCACACGTTCGCTCATGAGGGGTGTCTCTTGAAGACTTTTATTGAATGAATACAAAACTCGGACGGGTCGTTTTGACCGGCGACGTTCATGGACGCGGCGGTCGAGCACACGAAGAGGACACTTCAGGAATGATGAGACCAGTGATTTTACAAAAGCTAGTTCAATGACCCGGTGCTGGGCCTACGTTAAAGCAAACTTCAGATTTGTGCACCTCCGTTGGCTCAGCCTCAACGTTGTTGGGCACGTTCGGAGCCGTTTGGAGTTCTGTCCGACCGTGAGAGAGTCGCTGAGGCTGAGACGCGGCGCTGATCTGAGGCTGCTGGGCGGTCGGCATCTGTGCGTGGATGGACAGTAGACCTGAGAGAAGCAAAGGGAGCAAGATGTCAGAGAACGGAGAGAGCGAAAACAAGTCACCATATATTCCGCTTCTGTTGAGCCTATTATATGGAATCCTGAGCGGAATGGGGAAAGAAACAAGAATAGAGTTCGCGCAAGAACACTGGGGAATAGTTCGGATGCCTAATACGTCTGGGGGGCAGTTGCTCACCAGCTGGGCTGAGATTCGACGTCACAGTGTCGAGATCGATCCCGTCGGGGAGCTGAATTTCGCGGCGGAATTCCTTGCAGCAGTTTTGCGATTCTTTCTTGGCGTGGACTATGAGTTGATTTTCGATAGCCTTCACTGTGATCTCTTCTGGCTCAAACTCGTGGACGTCCAACTCCACAAGCAGCCGGTTCTTCTCATCAACCTCGGCTTTCACCTCTCTTGCGACTTTCTGGAAGCCACTAAGGGAAAAAGATGCAGACTTTCAGTGTTTCCGAGAGACGGTTCCGATACGGCACCATCGTGTTCAACGAAACAGAGGCAGCGCGAATGACGAACGATCTGAGTTACATTCAAGTGTGCGTGGAATATCTCGAGCGCTCGACCCCGGAATTGACGAATTGGGTGTTCTTCTCATAGAATTTCGGCATTTGTTGAGTTTTTGAAGTCATCAGATGTCGATTACCTACCTGTCGGTTGGAAACTGCAGCTCCTTGAAAATGTCGTCGAACATATCATCTTGGAAGGTTCTTGAGTAGCGGTTGAACACGCCGCTGAGCTGGCGGCGAAGGTCTCGTTCGGGCCTGTGGGTGGCTTCTCTCATGATATCATCGATCTGCCTGCGGACACGTTGCCGGTACTCGTCAAAAGACGAACCGAAAACGTCCATCGGAACGAGAAACTCATCGTGATGAGGAAAGTTGTCCATCAAGGAACGGCTGCATGGAAGAGAATGAAACCTTGAGTAAGAGTTAGTCCTTGATCTCAAATCGGGCCGAGAAGACAGCGGTGTCGACGGCTGCCACAGCAGCAGCAGCAGCTAAACCAAAGAGCGCAATACACAGCGAACTAGAACGACGAGTCGAACCGTGGAAAAATTCCAGCGAAATGTTCGACGTTCATCTCACAAGTGCTGTTAAGGGCTGAGCGTTATGTCCATCGGCAGCAGCGGACAAACGTGAGCAGATATAAATAGTAGGCCTAAACATGACAGGGCTAAGCCGAGCCATGACACATGGCCTGCTGAGACTTCTAGCATCAGATCGAACACCTAGTCTTCACGGGACGACGATTCATCCAGCTAGCTTGCTTTCCCGTCGGCCGACCAGTTCGCATACCGAGCGCCTCCCTCCCCTTACTTCAAATGTATCCAGGCCCAACAGGCCTTTGTCACGGGCTTCCTTTTCTTACAGTCATCAGATTTCAACTTTCAGATGCTATTCTTTTCGGCTTCGAAGAGAGCTCGACGTCCTTGGCACGGCTGATTACGATCTCTTGCAAGTATCAATCTGGGCACCGCGAAACTTTCCGCGGTCTGAATGAGAAACTTCCCGCGAGAGAGCCGCTATTCAGGGGTCGCTTTTGCGACAACAATGCCCATGTCGGAATTTCCAGGTCGCGACTCGGCACAGAATCGAGGATAGATCGCAAGTATCGAGAGGGGTATCACGTTCGAGTGCCGCGCGGTTTCCCGCTCCGGGAAAGTGTCAACAAAGCGAGAAACCCCGTCAAAAATCCAGTTCGGAAACTCCGAAAACCGAAAAAACTATTCCGCAACACAAGTTTTCCGAATCGACTGCTACAACTGAGCCCGCGCATCATGTTCTCGACGCTGCGGATAGCGCGATTGATCAGCTGCCTGGCCGGCAGCTTGCTGCTCCCGTTTCCAGCCGTTAGGCATATGGATTACCTGAAGCCTTTACTGTCGGAACGACGTTGCTTGTTTCTGGCCTATCTATCAAAAATTAGAAGAGATCACACTTGAAGAACGAAGCTATCATTGAACAACAGAAGAGCACGTACTGAAGTAGCCGGGCGGGACTATCGGTGTCAAGAGCACAAAGTTTGAATTCACTAACACACGCGCACGCACGGTTCACTGGCTTAGGCTCTGGCTAAGATCTCCGAGATGTGAAGCTCTTTCCGAAGCTGCTGGGCCTAGGTTTCGGTTGGTCGTTTATAGTCTCCGGCGCGGTGGTGCTCTCTTCTTCCAGATCTCTCTCGAAACAAACTTACCCTCGGAAGCGACTCATTCTGACGACGATGCTCGATGTGCCTGCTCTCCGATGTGATGCTCTGGGCTAGCTGCTTGTAGCGAATGACTCATCCGTTCACTTACGTACTCACACCCTTCCGATCACTCCCTTGCCACCGGATCGACTGAGAAAGCGATGCCTGCACCTCACGAAAGCCACGCAACCCTGACGTCACCGAGTCTCCTTTCTTCAAATTACGAGTGGAATACGTTGCGTGGAAAGAAGGCAACGTGCCAACGGACAAACAATGGAGTCAGACACTCTGTAAAGTTGTGTCAACGCAGTCCACAACCTAAGGACTCGCCGACCGCAGTAGAGAGACAATGACAGATAAACAGCTTCCACTTAAAGCACACTGCAATGTTAGGAATGTAGCGTCGTTCGTTTTACAGGGGATCACGTGTCAAGAGCCTCACGGGCTCGCACCTAAGCCAAACAGGAATTCCGCTTGTCAGCAGACATCGGTATTTCCTACCCAATATCTTTCAAGTCAGCTCATTGAGCCTGCGGATATCATTGGAAGCCAATCGACCTCCTCAACTCGAGCTGCGAATTCTCAAGGTTCGGGGGTTTTTGAGAAGAAACCCCAGAAAATTCGAATGGGATGGATTCGAGCCAACCCACCAGTGGGGTCGCTGAAGACTCTGCATTTCGATTGCGATGTTTCCGAACTTTTTTTTCTTGTGCATGAACTGGTGTAGATGATATTTTTCTGGATAATCAGCCGGAGCGCGTCGGGTTCGGAAAACTCGGCTTTACGGGAAGAATGGAAAACTTCCAACAGAGCCCTTCATAGTTTGAGCCGAAAAGGGTCTTTTCCACAGAATTAGGCTCCCATTCCGCTCACCGTGTTGTTCGACAAGAGTTGCGCCGCACTTCTCGCCTCTTGCCGACTCTCTCTCTCTCTCTCGATTCTCGAGCGATGCATCAGAAACGTGTGTCGCTGATGATACTGATGACTCACCCGACATTCTTGTCCCTCGCGTCACAGAATAAAGTTGAGTCATTTTCTGTTTACTTGTGATTATAAGAGTTTTTTGGAAACTTTGTTGTGAGCGATTGAAGAAACTGTTTATTTTGATGCCATCCCGGAATATTGGGATGGGAGACTCGGTTTCACGGGAAGGTCGTCAGCAGCTCGCCGAAGGGCTTTCTGCCCCGTCGATTGTGTCCACCTCATGCACTAACTAGCTAAAACCACAGGGACCCCGGGACCAAGACCTTCGGAGTTGAGCATAGGACATGTGAGAATCCTCATCGACGAATACGATGTCGCGCGGGCGGGAAGAAGATGAGTTCTCCAGAATCTCCACGAGGCGGGTCGGAGACCAGGGCTCGGAACTGGGTGGTATACATGATGTTGGATGAAATCGAACATCAGATCGAATGGGACTGTGTCAAAAACACATTTGCCCTGTGAGGGGAAAGTAAAAGTTTGGCAGCGGTGGGGTTCGAACCCACGCCTCCGAAGAGACTGGTGCCTAAAACCAGCGCCTTAGACCACTCGGCCACGCTACCTCGGTATCCCGGGCAGTCCGGGACAACTTTAACATTTGGCGAGCTGTCGAGGTAATTCGATTTGGAGCAGACTTCATCTCCGCCCTGGTTTTGGCATGAGTTGGGGGAGGATAACGCAGAACACTGAAAGCTGCTCCCGCGAAAACAATCCAACGGAGGTGCTCCGATACAAGCGACGTCGTGCGTAGGAGTGAAGCGCAGGATCGGAGGGATCAATGAAACGCATAGTCATCGCACGAATCAATCGCCCTTCCCGAGAAAATCAATCGCGACCGGCAATAATACCATCGAGTGGAGAGTTCCAGCAGGGAAGAGTCTCGCATACCGAATCATAATCGGAATCCAAATCGACGAACAAAAGAAGCCCTGAGATTCATATACCGCGGTTCATAACTTTTGTTTCATCGTAATTTCTGGCAAAAGGATTGTGGAGATGCCGGGGATCGAACCCGGGGCCTTTCACATGCAAAGCGAACGCTCTACCACTGAGCTACATCCCCGTCTGCAACGGCGGGCACTCGCAGTTGTTTTGAAGTAGGCTGCGCTCCTGGAGCGCTTAGCTGCAGCATATCGGGCTCATGGCTGGCTTGGCCGTGACCATTTCCGTCGATCAAACACCGGAGTCCTTGGTCAGGCCACCGGGCGGAGCTTCGCTGCCCGAACGGAGAATGACGGTCGAGAAGGAATGGATAGTCGTTTGGCGACAGTTCGCCTCGCGAGCCCTGGCGGTCATGAGGGGATGTAGCTCAGTGGTAGAGCGTTCGCTTCGCATGTGAAAGGCCCCGGGTTCAATCCCCGGCATCTCCAAATTTTGATCGCCCGATTCATCCTCGTGGCCTTGAGCTCTTCATGAGAATGAGCCGAAGCCAAATCCGTGCGCGATTCTGGATCCGACAATGGGATTTATGAGACCGACGATTAAGAACGCTGGACATCGATTACACA
The DNA here is from genome assembly GCA_028455905.1 of Neoseiulus californicus. NCBI lineage: Eukaryota > Metazoa > Arthropoda > Arachnida > Mesostigmata > Phytoseiidae > Neoseiulus > Neoseiulus californicus. The sequence continues at coordinate 983,476 of JAMQGS010000003.1, forward strand.
CTAGGATCGGATGGCTCACAGCGCGAGCAATGTCGTTCATACCTGCTGGCTGCTGCTAGGTTTCTTGGGAAGTTGAGTTGAGCGAATTGGTCCGGTGCGATCCGTTGGAATGCATAGTATGGTGGGAACGGCTCTTGGGTTTCAGAAATATTTTGTTTTTTCCGCTCTTTTGAGCTTGATCGAGGCGCGCGGTGCGATTCACCACTCAACCTGGAATCATGAGAACAGCTCAACTGCTCTATCCAGCGGATAAAAGTTACGCGAGACATGTTCTTTGCATACACATCACACGGGAACGAATGCCAAAAATATATTCTGTCAGAAGTGGGGTTCGAACCCACGCCCTCTTTCGAGGAGCAGAGCTTAAATCTGCCGCCTTAGACCACTCGGCCATTCTGACTAGCTGCCCTGACACGGCAATTTCTCTATAGACATATGCATGCAATCCTTGCGCGCAAGCGACACCGATGAACCGTAATGATATTTCTTCCGTATCGAGAATTCGCTGTTTTCGTTCAAGTTTTCCATTTTCGAAACGTTTCCGAAGCCAGGACATATTTTTCTATCAATGGATGGACGCGCCGCTCAGCGAGTGTGTCACATGGAATGGTCGCGAGGAAAGATTCATTGAAAACACTCAAATAAGATGTCACAACGAGAATCCGGGGAAGAAATGCAGGAACCACTGCAAGCGGGGCATAAAATGATGTGGATGATCTCTGTTGAGCGCAAGAACGCGCCTGGGGCGCCATTCACAATGTTGGGTGTTCCGTCCGTGAGAGTCAACTGCTGCAGCGTGGCATTTGGTGCTGTATCATTTCCGTCGATCTCATTTCGATCCCAGAGACACTTGATGTTCCTGGATCGCATCAGACTGACTGCGGTGCCCGGGAGCTTGACATAATATGTACTGCTATGAGTTACCTTGATGTCTCACTCTTGACGATGAACGCTTCGTAGTGGAGCGTGATCGCTTATTGCATGTCGTTATGATTTTTCGGACCAGTGAAGGTGTCCGTCGATGGATCTGATAGTTTTACGGTGGAAATTCAGCTCCTTGCTCCTCGTGAGCTGGGAAGCGGAAGAACCTCGAGTTTATACATATTTCCCCATCCAAGTTATGTATTCTTAAAATGCGGCCCGCACTCCGGTGAATATCACAACATTCGGCGACGAAGCAACACCGATCAAGTTTGCTAAATTGGTCCGCAACGTGAACCAGCGATGAAGGTGTCCTGACCGTCTTTGATCGATCAAGTGAATAATTGCCAGCATCTGCGCTGCACACCTACATCTCTCGCAAAAATGAGTCGCTGGAAATCCCTGCTCGTCCCTGCTCGGCAGACTCAGCTCAGGGTGGCCCCCACTGAAATAACTCCTCGGTATCAACTTCCCGTCTAGATCAGTGATTGTGGTCATATGCTAAAAATTGTCGAACATCAGAGCAGCGCATGCGCGATTCGTTGTCACTGTTGGAAGAGCGGCCTTCAGGCTCTCGGAGGCAGAGGCTAAGATGCGTTCACCACAGTTGCTATTTCGCTTAATCTGCAAGAAGCTCGTGGTTTGAATGTTCTCAGTAGCCTAGTCACACCGAGAGGAATGAGTCGTTCCAATCACGAATCCTTGTTGAACCACAGAAAGTTAAACGCAGATCCGCTCAAGGATCATTGGTCCGTCGATTGATCTGGGAGCAGATCAATAGCCCCTGCTAGGACCCCCTCGGCTCTAGTGTATCGAGCTATCAGGCGCACTTCGCCTTGAGGGCAGGAGGAAGCCGATTCCAGGAAAAAAATGATTTCCGACGCCGGGAATTGAACCCGGGCCGCCTGGGTGAAAACCAGGAATCCTAGCCACTAGACCACGCCGGAGATACAATGTGGAGGACAGAGAGTCAATAGCATGCCAGACGATCTCGGGTAGAAGCGAGCCGACTCGCAAAACCGGTGCACACCGGGGCTATCACAGATAGCTTCGTCTCCTATTATCAGATTGAATCCGTAATTCCATCGAAATTCCTTCTGGCGACATGCTCTCGATTCCGCTACCGCAGGATTTCCGTGGATATCTTTGGCGAACAATGGTAAGTCTTCACCCTCACTCCAGTAGTGAGGTGCTTTCATCAATGTGTTTCACATCGGAGCCTCGGAAGCTTTCCTTGAGTTTTCTCGTCCACCCATACAGTCAAAGACACCATTCTTGATTGTCCCGTACTGTCAACCTACCTCGGAGACGGATGCTCGCCACTCCATATTTCCAGGGAGAGAGAGCCGTGGGTCCACAAGTGGCATTCGAGTGGCATCTTTAAGCTCAATTCTATGACGTCCTGAATATGAGCAGCGCCGAATTCTAACATCCAGGCTAGGTACTACTATTTTTCCAGGATAATTTTGAGGGAGAAATTCGCCGCTCCCGAACCCTAAGAACATGCTCGCTCTGCAAGCAATCAATATTTCGCCGCGCACCACCGAGCTCCCGCATTTCTAAAAAAATATCCGTTTGATTTGTCGGAAGATATGAAATACATATACTTATTTGATATATTGTCCTATAGTCTCCGAAAAATATGGTCTGACCAACCCCAAATCACCTCTGAAAACTCCGGAAAGTATGGTCAGGACAAACCCTGATCTTCTCCGTAAACTCCGGAAGTATGGCCCCGGACCCAGGATTCACCTTCGTAGACTCTAGAATGTATGATCGGACCAGACCCGAATCTCCCCGTCACGCTTCAAAAAGTATGGTCAATTAAAACCCGGAGAAACCCCCGGGAGCTCTAGGTGGTACGGCCAGGTCGAGCCCGGCATTTCACTCTGAGTATGGACCGATTTGGAGAACTCTAATCCGTCCCGGATTCATCTCTTCAGACTCCAAGAAGTATGGTAGATCCGATGCATCACTCAAAATCATAGAGGGCGAATATAAAAACAGATATACCAACAACGGAAGAAAACCCCACTTCCCTACTTAGAAAGGCTCTGGAAAACCTCATATGAGTTTCGACATCTTTATAGCCCATAACCTGCCCGGGAGCCCCGCCCAAAACATGGGAGGAGGATCATGTCGATTTGATCGATCGAAGGCAACCCAAACAAACGAGCGGAAAACACACTTTTTTCCAAATGAGAAGCGCTCCGCAAAACTTCATGAGGACTATTGTGCCTGATCTATTTGGCGTATGTCCTTCCCGGGAGGCCCCCCTCCAAAGTAGACATGAATATCAGTCGATATGATCGCTCGCATAAGTGTTCATTGAGGGCAAACGAACGAATAGATCCTAGATCTTTATATATATGGATGCGACGAGAGAGGGTCGTCATACTAAATGTTTTATCCTACACCTGAACACAAGAGGGTACGTTGAGCGTCCTAAAAGGCGCGTTCACGCTGTTTCAATCTGGTTGAGCCACGCGGTGGCTCAACCAAATTGAAAGCGAGAAGACGTTCAATGCAGTGGCACAACCGCATTGAAAGCCGCGGTATCGGAACCGCGGGAGCCACCGCATTGAACGCCGTCTCGCTTTCAATCTGGTTGAGCCACCGCGTGGCTCAACCAGATTGAAACAGTGTGAACGCGTCCTAGGTTACACCGCACTGATGTTATTGTCCGTCTTGTTTGGTAGTCATAGTCCACACGACGGGGCCATCGGTCTCGATGAATACATCATTCGAAGCAATCTTGTTCGAGGTGCTCACGAGGCCCGAAAACGCTAGTTTTGTCGAGTTTAGCTCCCATTTGAGTCCCGTGGTAGATGCAATGACGGGCGAACCGATCGGGAGAAGCCCGCAATCCATGTTCATCAGCTCGATTGGAATCACTATCCGATGTTTTCCGGCGCGCAAAATCCAAGTCGTTTCGCAGCCAGTGTGCAGTATCACAGGCAGTTGTAGGAAGTCGATGCTTTTATACAGTGTATTGATATTGGCCATCATTTGATCGAAACGACCGCCATTCGTGCAGAATGCCAACACGTTTTCGAAAATTTCTTGGCGAGTTGAGATCACTCGGAGACATTTTGTGAAGTCGGTGAAGTTTTGATCCATTGTTCGTATCACAACTGCGCCTCGATGCTCGTATTCTTTCTGAACAGCTTCCTCTATGGAATCCAGATCTCCAGTAATCAAGTCGGGCGTCAAGCCTGGTAACGATTCGAACAGCCGGTTGCTCCCTCCATCCACGGTCACCCGCAGTTTGGAGCGAGGCCACAACTTGGTCAACAATTTACACTGTGGAGCGTTCAGGGGTTGATTCAACACGAGGATCGCGCACGAAGTTCCCCCAAAGATTTGTGCGAAGTTCCACACGGTTGCCATAGTGGATCTTTCACAGGACATATGAGCTATATCCTTCAATGTTGACAACAGTTTGTCGAGCCTGTGACAGAGTCATAAAACGGGACAACGCATGCTGCTCTGGAAATTCACTATCGCGAACTCGTCGTAATTCCTGAGGTTTTGTGATCGCCGTCTCCCGTTCGCTCAACGTCGGCTGTCAAAGAGAAAGCTCGTTCGCTCAACTCGAGAATTCTCACGCAGCAGCACATGTAGTTCGGCGCGGAACCTCGAGGCGATGGCGACGACTTCACAATCACACTCGCTAAAGATAAAGCCTCGGCTGCTTGCAGAGTCGAATGGACAGAAATCAGCGTAGATTTCCCCGGCACTGATCGGACTTTTCCGACTTGCGGAACGATGTTCTCACGTCCTCAACGTTCTCAACGAAGAGGGCGCACAAGGCGCCGTCAGCTGAGGTCAGGTACGGATGGAAGCATTTCGCTGCTCTGGATCCCTGTAGCACCTTGACCCAGCTTCATTCCTGAAAATGAGAATCGGACCTTTCGAGGGCGGCTTTTGGGTACAAAATTGTCGGAGCGTCTAGCGGAGCGATGAACGATCCTGAATTCCAACTATGAATTACTCTGTGCTTCGCATTCGACCCGGTCACGGCAAAACACCTTGGGGTAATTGGATCGGCTCGAAATAATTGAATTTCCTAGGGTTTTCCTTTGGTTTCTTTTGGTCTTCATAATCCCTGGTAACAACGACGTCGATATCGACGGCTTTTTCGAATGAATTCTCTCACCGCGTCTTCAAATCCATGATCGATCGTCTTCGAATCCGGTTCGTGGACTACCTTCGAGAACTTCTAGCTCATGATGTCGGCGTAAATTCCCGAAAGATAATCGAGGAAACTTGTCTTTCTTTCATTCGGTTCTTTGTGGAATGACCGCTTTTGCAAGATGGGGATCTCCAAACCACACCAAGGTTGAGCCAAGCTCCCCGTGCACGAAGAAGGCACACAGCGGAACATTCCTCTCTGAGCCTCGATTGAGGATCCCGTCACGAGCGCTCTCATCTCCCACTGATCCCTGCTCACTATGTATCGACGCGTTCACGTATATCCACGGGGAACGGGTTCTCGTAAGTTGATCGCGAGATGGCTGATATCACATGGCTCACTGATGATTGACGCCTCAGGATCCACTCGTAACCAAATACAGGACAAATATTCACGGCTCCTCTTTCTGCTGACTTCTATTCATAAACATACGAATTCCGAAGTTGAGGGCGAAATCCAGGCGGATTACGGAGAGAAATCGGGACACACTGCCATGAATATATAAGGGAACGAAACTCTGAAGTTCAGCTCTCTGACGCGGCGAATGATGGCGTCGTTATTGTTGTCACTGTCACCGAGCAGATCTTCGCTCGCTAGCGAGACTTCTTCTGTTTATAGTTTCTTTTTTTTCTACGAACGAAAATGAATAAACGACCATTCCAAAGTCGTTTCTACCTTCTATCATTCAACCAATCTTTTCCCTCTGCAGCGGTTCGTCGAATAGCACCATCAATGGTGGCAGACGATCATGAAGTCGCTTTCGTTCTCTGCTGATGATTTTATTCGCTTGTGATATATTCTTCCGCAGCTGCAATAGAGCGCCACTCACAAGAGTAGCGCACAAAGAACAAAAAGAAATAAGCGAAGAATCCGGAACAACAATTCTGAAAAAACCTCTTCCGAAAGTGTTGCTTGGACATCTTTTCAAGGATAGTTTTCCGCCCGAAATTTCATGCCATCCGGGAAATTTTCCCGCAAAATTCGTTTCTGAGTCCGGCTTTGGTGTTTCCTCTTCCGAGAAATATTGTTCTGGAGATATCCGTTCATGATATGCCTGAATTTGTAAGGATGAAGGAGTCGGATATTCTCGTGAAAATTATAAAATATTATTTTTCTTTATTCACCGCTCGTATAGCCTTCATTACGAAGTCAGTGAGCAACTCATCGATATTTACAAGTCTGTACAGAGACCATTATATTATTGTGTATCCGATTATCAGTTGAAAATGGCAACCTCGTCGAGAAAACTTTTCTATTTTGGTTTGGCTGGTCAGACTACATGTTCAGTTCTTTCGTCATCGGAGATCACTTATCTTGTTCCTATACAAGGTTTGTCGCTTAGGAATATGTTCATACAAATTCCTCATTCATACACATACAAGCACACAAACACCGTCACGCACTTGATGACGAGTTCTCGGTTCGCATCCGAAACGCGCATTGACTTGTGTAAGTAGGTAATAGCATTGTGTTGTTTGATTCTTCGGTCGACGTTTCTTCTTAACAGTTGACTAGATGTATCGTCTATCCCTCAGTCGGAAACAGACGAAAATCTTACTAATACTATGCAAACACCGACAAGGCGTCATCGCCGTCGGGTAACTTGGCTGATTTCCGACGATCAAGTGAGATCGTCTTGTTCGAACAGCTCCCGAACTCGAATCAGTAGACTTCTTCAGGTGCTGCGATTCCATCGATGCTGAATGCGATGTACAGTATCGCGAAGAGCATACACGAAGAGTACACGAGCAGCGCCGCCCACCACAGGAAGTGCTCATGGAACTTCTTTTCGAAATTCTTCAGCAGCAGGAGACCTGCCGTGACTCCGGCAAGAGCCCCGGCGATGTGCGACAGGTAGCTGACCGGCAAACCATCGGGCTCGATGTATCGATTGAAAATAGCGCGTCCAACATCACTCGAGGCGATGACGATCACACCAAGGATCTTCACCCATCCGCACCGCATGCTCCTGTAGTTGAGCATCACGTTGGCGAGATGTGCCGTTAGCAGTGCGTATGCACCACCAGATGCTCCGATCAGCGAGACTTCGGGTGCGAATACAGACGTCGACAAGGATCCAGCAAGGACGCCTGACATGTAGATGCACCCCACTCTCCATGAGCCGTGCACCATTTCAAGGGGCAGTCCAACGAACATCTGGACGCAGAGGTTCGTCATCAGGTGTTTCCAGCCCTCGTGGAGGACCATGTAGGTAACGTATCGCCAAATCTCAGATCTCCGGTCCGGTCGATAGATGTAGGGAGACTCATCCATGAAGGGGCCCGCGAGTCCCGACACGAAGATAACAAACTGGAAAGAGAAGAGGAAGAGAACTGTTAGTTTTATAATCGATTTCATCAGATCCGTCCGGTTATCTCATCAGACGAGACGAGAAGAGAGAAGAAAAAAAGAAACGCTCGATGGTGAAGTGAAAGTGGTATGATGGTAGAATTATCCAATTCTGATGCCAAACAAGGCAGGTTGGAAAACGATTGATGCATTCCAATGAGCACTGCCGGAAGCTGAACGCCGCACCGGATGCGGATTCAAGGTGAGCGTCGAAATAAAAAATGGAGGATCGACAACAAGTCAGACAGACACTTGAATAGCGGCGCGGCGCCAATGACTGAAGGTAGATGGGTAGGTAGGCAGGTACGTTGTCAGCTGCGACGCCGACGTTCTGAATGATTCCGAGACGATCTTCTGGCAGAGTTCTTGAACTTTGCCCCCGACTGAGAATACCCGTTATTCAGCTGTGATCGTGCAGCCGTACATTCAGTCAGTCAGTCAGATGAACCGCTATACTGTCGGTCCGCTGCCAACAATGGATGGGGTTTTTCTGTTGGGCAGCTTTTTCTGAAAGCGTTCGCTCGATTAAAATCGGAGCAGCCGCCAATATCTCGCCGCTGTCCGATTACGAGCCGTTGCTACATACAGATCCGTGGCCGGATCAGATCAAGGCGGAACCCAGCGGCCTTGCAAGGCCGACCAGTACATCTCACCGACTGCCAAATTCCGCGAGTCGTTCGTGCTATAACGTTTTATCCGTTCGCTGCCGCCGCCGTTGGATGTTTATGTCCAGAGCTCGAAATCGATTCTTCATTCGATTGACCGTTCTGGATCCGGTTGGGTATCGAGTTCCCGAGAACCACTTCCAGACACTTTATCGCTCGTTCGTTCGTTCGAACTTTTCCTTCGTCAGAGAAGGCATTCACAAGCTTTCTTCGCTTGAAGCTGGTCTCCGCGCGCTCGCCGCTCACGGGGAGTGTACCTCGAGTGAAGGTGAGCACTTCGGAAGGAGCGAAATTTCCGTTTGCTGCATAAATTTCAGTGACAGCAGAATATCGCTCCGAAAATCCGAGAAGAATCCGAGCGAACGACCCATCGACCGACGGACAGAGCCAACGACAGCGACCGAGAGACTTACAGCCGAAGAAGAAATTCTATCACGCGTAGCCAACGTCGTTAATGAGAGCCGTTCGTTCGGACGGTGGTGGCATCACTGAGGCATGAAGCCTGCTTGATATTCGACCAAGAATACACAATTCGTTCTTCCGAAAGTATCCGAGCTCCGATACGGCATCGGATTCGATTATTATCTTCTCGGACAGACTTCGTTTCGGAAGTTTCACGGCGAGGGAGTTTGGAATCCGGGGTGTCACCCGAAACGAACGAACACGAACCGAAAGAATCCAGAGAACAGTAGATGATGCTATATGAATTCGTGAGTCCGTGAGCAATTAGCACATGTGTTCAAAGTCGTTTTCGTGCGATGACGTTCGAAGATAGACTCGCCCAGATGGCCGCTACAAACATGGGCTAATCTTCAATCTGTGATGACATATTGAGAAGAATCTCTTGCCAGCCAGCCAGCCGTTCGGATGGCCTGAAGATCTGAGACGATCGCTGCGTTTCTGTCCGCCTGACTGCTAGCTCGTCCGCTCCCATGCCTAGACGTGAAGTTGGGATTCGACGCTGGGATTTACGGATTTACAATGACGGGATGACTGCTTGAACGATTCGGGGGAGGGAGGGAGCGACCGTTCCAGTGAATGAACGCACAGCGCGGAAGGCCGCGAAGAATTGTGTTTTCCAGATTAGTGCTTAGGCTCGTTGAGGGAATCGAGTCTCCATCGGTATTGGTCCGCCTGCCTGAGCTGCACTTTTCGCTTCCTTCATTTCAATATCCGCTTTCCCGGTTTCTCTGGCGCACTCTGCGGCTCGCGTTGGTGGCGGTGGTGGTGGCGGTTGTGGTATGGAGTAAAGAACGAATCGAGTTTTTATGCAGAAACAACAATTCCTCTTGTCGTTGCCGCAATCGGTATCGGCTGGCTGGCTGGCTGGCTGGCTGGCTGGCTGGCTGGCTGGCTGGCTGGCTGGCCGGTCCGGCCTATAAAACTCTCGGCTTGTGTGATCGGTGATCGTTTTCGTCAGTTTTCGGCAGACGAGAAAGCCCTGCTGTCAACTGCGTTTTCTCTGACCGGTGTCCGATAAGGAGCTCTTTTGTAAAAACTTCACCACGAGTTTTTGTGTGGTCAGCGCGAGCCGATCTCGTTGAGCAAGGTGGACAACAGATCAGCGTTTTGAAGGCTTTTGATCGGATTCCGTTGCAGAAATCCAGCGCATTCGCTCTCGTGGTTCAGACAAAGACCCGAAACCCGGGTGATTGAGTCAAGAAAGCGACTAACCAACCAACCAACCGAGCTGGAAGCTTGACCACGGCCAAGAAGAAGCTTCGTGGACGCGTGGACCACGTGTTTGCATAAAGCTTGAACCGAATGTAGAGTGGAACTGCCGCCAGGATAACAATATGATGCGAGAGAGAAAGAGAGCGAGAATCCTACTGGAGTCAGCAGAGAAAAAAAAAGAACCCACAGTCGTATGTCTCTCGCTTTCTTCCCCCTCCGATCGATCCACAGCAAACGGCGCTGTCAACCTATGCCAGAAATAGCAGCACAAATGTAATTTATAAGCGAGGGAGTGAGCGAACGCGGGACAGGGCGGGAGAGGTGGAAACCAAGAGACTACTACTGTGAACTGAGTCTGTCGAGCAGCGGAAGCTCACGGCACACCTGGGTTCCCCCGTGTTGGATTGGAAAAAGAAGAGCCATTCAACTTCCGAAGAGAGTCGACATCGTTCTGTGATTCTCTTCCAACTTCTTCCACCTAAGGAGCTTCTCTTGGCCAAGACCAACAACGTGTTGGTGGCACGGCGCGGCGTGGCTTTCCGGCAGCAAAGCTCCGCATTTGGTGAACTCCTCGAAAGTTTTCAACGTTCCAGAAGGAAGAAAAAACCGTTCACAACGGAGAAGATCTTGCGAAGTGAGATAATTTGTTGTGAAGGAAGCGAAGCTCGATTCGGGCGGGCTGACGCTACCGATGCAGGCAGTGTTCCTCTTTTTTTCAACGTCGGTGTTAGCCGTTCGCTTTCATTTAAGGGCGCCCGCCGTTCATTGTTGCCGCGTGAGTGGGAAAATCTAACGGCAAATCAGTCGTCTGAGCTGATTTCGGTGTTGGCAGTGGCCCACTTTGCCTAGCCGCCGATGCCACCGGCTCGCTAGCGCACTTCAGGGATCGCAGCTATTCTTGTGCCGAACGCAAATCCAAAATTCAGCCAGAACACCTCCCGTTAGATTTTTTCAATCCGCTGTTCTTCCGACCGCCATCGAAGAGCGAAGTTTCCTTGTGCGTGGAAAAGCGCTCGGCTCCCAACGGCGACGCCGGCGCGTTCGCTTGCTCTAGGCATGGCGAAATGTCGCTGCTTTTGAGTTCGCTGCTCGTGCAGTAACTACGTCGACTAGCGGTGACGCCGCCGCGGCTACTGCTAAAGCACAATAACAGCAACAAGTATCAGTAGCAACGATGCGCAGCGCGCTACGCGCCTTGCCTCAAACTGGCAAAGCGTGGAGACGAGCGCCAGCTGTGTAGCGTAGGAGTGAGGATTGCTAGACGAACGAGCCAACGAACGAAGGAACGAAGTTGAACGAAGGGGGTCAAGAGCCTCAACTTACCTCGACTAGCGTGACAAACAAGATGAATACCGGAGGTGGCCGGCACGAATAGTTATCGGCATGGTACTTGGCAACTTCTGAGTTGTCTTCTGTCGGTATATCCACCTGGATAGCAATCAGCTTTTCGTCCTTCTTCGATTGTTGAAAAGCCGGCTTCATTTTTCTGCGTTTTCAGCGGCTCGGCACTTCGCAGATTGCTCAGACTTTCTATTTTTCACCGGTTCCGTCTGAAAAGAATATCGGGCTGTGAGAACAGGATTGGAAATCTTGAGAGAAATTTCCCAGCGACGAGGAAGGAAATCGACCGAATTAAATTTAAGGAAAGCGTGCTTCCAGGAACCGCGCTTCACTTCCAGCTGGATGAGGGGATTCCCTCAGCATACGCGCTATTCTCGGATCCACCTGGCTTGTCAAGGACGTTCATCGACGAGCAAATCCATGGGTTTCATTGTTGTACGGACAAGTTCAGGGCAGAAGTGAAAAGATAGACCCTCTGCTGCCGCGACCGCGACCGCCGCGGTGTTGGTCAGCAGAGCTGCACAATGCGATGAAACAGAAGACCGGGGATCGATGCTGGCGAGCTTGTCTTGCAAACGAGCACTGTCGGTCTTTCCATCAATCCGTCGCGGATCGGTTCGGGAGACACCGCCAGAACGGCAAGAACAATATCAATTGCGACGACATCAACAACAGCAACAACAACAAGCACAGTCTGCTCCAGCACATGAGTGTTGGTTGCGGGCGCCGATACCTCCCCGGTGACGTCGAATTCAAGAACTCAATGTCACCGGCGGACTTTTCCGCGTGTATTCCGTCTGACGTCGATGGGATTCTGTTCCGATCAGACAAACGACGACTACTACGGCGACGACGACAAAACAGTATTCGATGCTGGACCGTGAATTCCCTGATCGTGTTGGCGTCACAGTAGTGGTGATGATGGTGTTCACACACACACACACACACACCTCCCTATGAGCCGCGAAGCATCGAGTGTCAGCTGGAAAGTTTCAGTCAGCATCGTCGAAGTGGACGCGTGAAGAAAAAATCGTTGACTTCGCAACGCGTGCGATGATGTCTTTTTAAAGAGCGTTTGACTCGAACAGTTGTCATTGAAGATATTTGCCAAATGCTGTTCCTCTTTTGCCTTTTCTTCGTTTACGGTCAACATCTCAGAAGCATCAATCAGATGACGTGTCTGGAACCGTTTACGAAGTAAGTAAAACGCTGTCGTGGCGGCTGACAATTTGAATCTGTCGCTCGAATGAATGAATGAGCTACCGTGGATCGTCGGCACAAACGAAACCCTTATCATCTCAAGGAGCTGACCTCGGCACAGAGTCTTCTGTGGACCAGTTTTTCTCAAAAAAAAAAAAGAAAAAAGAGGAGACCACAGGAAAGGAATCCTAAGACAGTAACAATGAGGTTTTAAGGAGCGCCCGCAGGCAAACTTGCGCAGCTCTCCACGGATGCCTCGGTTACTACCTTTTTTTCTGTTCGTTCCGTAATTTTTTGCCGAGAGTTCTCTATCAGTCAGTAAGTCGGTCAGTCAATCAGATGCAGACGGACAAACGAGAAGTCACCCACGATGGGTGAACCGCAGTCGTTTTCGGACTTGTTAGGGAAGAAGAAGCGAATTTACAATTCAACAGTCCGTCTCCATCCGGGCGTTTGTCCAACCAGTCGAGCCTCATCGTCTAGAAGTCTTCAAGAAGTTCGACTTTGAATCTTTTATACAAACATTGTAGTTTGTGGCTCGGAACAAACCATGGACTCATTCTTCCGCCCCTCAACTCAGCGGGTGGAAACGACCGCCGGACTGAATAGCTGAATGACGGACGAACAGTCGGCAAAACCGAGCGACCGACTGACTGAAGGACTGTCGGACGCTCGGAGGGACCGATTCTCATGGAGCTCGTATGTCCGTTGGAGTCATAGTTCGCTGCCGTGATAGCAGCGGCAAACGCTACCGTTGTCGTTGTCGTCATGAACAGAAGTGACGTCGACGTCGTCTCCCTAGGCTATCCAGGGACGTTAGCGCTAAGCGATGGGGCAGGGGGCAAACCTGAAAGGCGCAGGTGAATCCGAGTTTCAGCTGCGTGCTATCCTCATGTAGCGCCTTTCATTTGAACCCTAGCGAACTAATTCAAAGCAAACCTGGCAGCACTAGGCTATTACGCCCAATTCAAAGAAAGGTAACCCAAAGCAACCTTGACTATGGCTACTACCCTGTCGATCCAGTTCTCGAGTTCTGCACCAAATCGGAAAAAAACATTTCTCGCAAGCCCGAAAAGCGAACTCAGTCAGCCGTCCTTCTCCCCGTCAGAAAGTCTTCCATGGTTCCGCGTACGAAGTATCATTTTTCTGCTCATTTCCGCGGATTGAACACACCATCAAGCACGGTCGTCGACTGAAAACGATTCCCTGCTTCCGACTTTATCGTTTCCCTGGCACCGAGAAAACTGCATCAAAAAGGATAACAGTGTTGTTCTTGCTGCCTCCACCACCACCATCACCACCACCGTCATCATCAATGATGAGAACTTCGACGGTGGTGTTGGCAGTCGTGGCTCGCAGGGGATTTGATTTTGTTTGACCCCCGGCTTAAGTGTCCGACGGGAGAAGATGAATGGAATCTCTTTGGAAGGTGAAAACTTCGGCAACAATACGGAGGAAAAGAAAGAGACTTTTCACGCTCATGGATACAGACAGTCGGCGCAAATGGAAGAGATTGAAGAAAACCGCCCAAAATATTGTCGGCGGCGGTGGTGGTGGTTCACAGTTTCAGCTAACGGGCGCTCGCACACCAAAACATTGTTGCGTTACGCTGTGAACTGACTGGCTGGCTTGTGAGTGAGATTTTCGCTGTTCGGGTGGAAAAGCGCAAAAATAGAACACTTGGAGCAACAAGCCAACACCATCCAAGAAGTCTTCAGAGCAGCAGCGGTGAACCGACCGATGGCAAAAACTCCTCCGCCGTCCGCGAGGGAGTTCGGGAACAAATCCGCAGTCGTTCAAGTCTTGCACTTCGCACAGTCTGACACTCTGCGGCTCTGCCGGTCTCCGGTGGTGAGTCCATGCGGAGCCATCGCGCAGCGCGATCTCCGGATTGGATACCTCAGCGCTAGGAAGCTCCTTGTCCTCGCCGAATGGAAATCAGACGAACAGAAGTTCGGATCTGGGTGCGATCAGAACGATCGGAACCACTCAGTGTAGTACTCACCGAAATTGTTGGATATCATAGGTGCGCTCCTGAACGATGCGACTCCGATGAGTTTTCCACGAACCAAACTTCAACTTCTTCCTGACAAGGAGAACCGGCAGGATGAAGGCACTCCTGAATCCGAGCTGGCAGGACACGTTTAGATGCAGAACGTCAAATGACAAATCCTCTTTGAGGTTTAGGGCCGACGTGCTCTTGCCTCGATCTTCGAAAAAGGTCTGATCAAACAGTCGGAGTAGCGGATGGGTCTAGAGCGAAGTACCGCCTTTCAGCTCAGCTTCTCGCCCAGCATGGAGAGGGACTCAACATGGCTATTGGCCGAAGAATGAAACGGCTGGCACGCGCCGTACACGCGATTTCAAAAGGATGGCCTCGAGAAAAGGACACCAGATGCACCTCACAGATGCTCACGAAGTTCAGGCATAAGGAGCTCGCGACCTCAGACTCCTCCGTAGCATAATAAAGCGGGTGCTGACGCCGCGCCGCCGCCGCAACCAACACGGGCGCTCCTGCCTCATCTCGTTCTTTGGTCGAACCGGAGCAAGCGTCGAAAATGAGCTGTCCGTATTCGAACCAAGGACAAGATCTTCGGGTCTCCGTTCTTATCACTCCTGATTTCTGGATTCTGACACCATTATTACCTGGATAGCTTCGTGGTTGTGCAATAACTATACCACACAAAAAGAGCGGTGGCATAAATCACTGGGAATACAAGTTTTTCTTACGAAGAAACGGATACCAGAAATACTTTCGTCCGACTTTATGGACGCCGAAATGAAACGCACGTATTTCTCGGCCGGTCAAAGTCCAACCCAATTCAAAAATGAGACTCGAACTCGCCGATTAGATGGTTGGAGTAAGGATGAGGCTCTCGATGAGCATTTCGTTGACTGAAAATTTCCGACGAGAAGTGGAATACTCCAAGAAGACCATGCTATCAGTCGTTGTCGATCACTCACTGACCGAGTGGCCGACTGAGTTCGGTGAGCGACGCCTTTGCGGTCAGCAACACGCCTAATATGTAGAGGACACGGACAGGAAGCGAAGAGTACGAGTTTATCTGCTGGCCGCTCGACACTGCTCCGATTACATAGGTCTCTAGTTTAGTGAGTCGAAGGTCTTGCCACTCATACGGAAAGAGGCGATACGAGCGTTTCCGATTTTCCATCCCGGGTAAACGGCTATGCTGATGGCTCACCTCTTCTCACGGAACTTGCATGGTGATTCGATTTTCTTCGGAGGGCAAGAGTTCCTCGAGCTCCAGAATCTCTGAAGTCAGTTCTTAGGGAATGAAATCTGGGAAACGCTCGGCACCGAACGGGAATCATGACATAATATCGAGGAACGGTTTTCGGCTTCTGGACTATCCTGGAAACCACGTTTGTTTTCAAGTAGGCATCTCCACATGCAACGGAATCGGAGCTGTAATCATCCATGCTTCAGCAGTGGAGTCAACGTCGACTGTACGTCAATTGGAGACAACGATTCGTGGAAAAATAAACTGCCCAGGGGTCATTGCTCATGTTTTGATGTGACGATCACTGTCCTGTGATGGACGATTGCTTTTGGCTGATTGGTCAGAATGAAAGCGCAAGCTTGAAATAACGGAACAAAAGACATGAGACCTGAGCAGAATTATCTCCACTTCTGCAAGTTGGAAGTCCGAGGCGATGAATATCGGATGATTCCAACAGAAAGCAAATTGCTTCAAATTTGAACAATTTTCCAACTCTTGAGATAAGGACCTGATTTTCGCCGCCAATCTTCTGTGCGAGATAAGGCCAGACCCCGAGGGAGCTTGGAAGTTGGAAGTTGAAAACCTATTTTGGAGAATCTCACTGCTGATCCAAAATGACCTCAAAGCAAACGGTCGACTGGCGCTGCGGCTCTCTCTTTCAGCGTCGTCGGTAGCGATTGCCTCTGGCGGCCGTTTTGTTTTCGTTGGATTCACAAGTTTTATGCTGAGAACGAATCGTCACAGTTTGTTTTATGTGCCGCTACCAATCGCATGCTTCGTCGCAGAGAAAATTTACAGCCCATTAGTATTTTCATCCTTCTATCGGTGGCGGTGTGAAGGCTCAACTCGGTTTCGCCCTCCAAGATTAACCATGGCTTTCCGGGAAGGAGATGAAGACCCTTCAAATCTACCCAATGCTCAACACACACGCATCGGCAACACCACCCCCAACAACTTCCTGAGAACTGACTTCAACGAGCGCGTTCTTCAGAGCGCCGGCTGCACCTGTAGACCGTGGGACCTCAAATGCCTCGAAGGTCGCCCCCGGCCCGAAGGTCAGCCAGACGTTACAGATTTCAAGACCCACGTAGACCAGGTACAATCACGCGGTCAGACGAATTCGGTTTCTGAGTTTTTCCGCAACGCTTTTTTTTTTCTTCTTCATCAGCTCCCAGGGATTTCAGAGTCGGTTCGCCTTCTACCTACTTTGGGTTTCATTTCCGATTCGGAGCACTCATCATCTTTTGCTTGAAGGCACTGAGCGCTGTTCGAAACCTAACGCTACCGCTCTTTGCGCTTGCCGCGGCTCACTCGCTAACCGACAAGGATTCGGAGAAAACTTCTCGGCGAAACGGTGTTTACTGCAAGGCATAGGCAGCTCGATTCTTCGAACGATGCGCCTACCTGCAAACAAGCTCGAGAGCACAGGCCCGCACGCACTGCGACTTTGAAGATGCGGAGAATCATCGCTATGAATCGGAGCGAATGTTATCGAAAATTCAATCATGTTCACATGGGACAGGCCGCACCGTTTCTAAACATACGTGGAAAAAGTCCACAGGCTCTATTCCGCCCGTTTGAACCGAAGAACCGCAATCATGACGCGCTCTCGTGAAAACTCTAGTTGTTTTCCCGTATCGGAGTCGGCGATTTCGAGATATTGACCGCTTGGCTCAGCTTCAAATCGATCTTTGAACTCCGTTGACTCAAAATCCGAAATGACATCATTCTATTCTTCGGAACAAGAACGAAACACGCTTCGAGCTTCTGGCAGAGAGCGAGCCCGACGAGAGTGGAGTCCGTTGCAAGGCAGCGCACGAGCCTTCTGTCAGTGAGCCCTGGCTCGACCCCGAGCGAAGAGCGTCGCCAGGATTTCCTGTAGGAAGGTCGATCGAGGGTTTTTGGGTTTGGGACGAGGTTCTTTGGCTGCAGAATCGAGGAAAAAATCATACTTACATACATGTCTAAAGTTTTAAAAGCGAAACCAACTTCGGCGAGGGTGTGTTGCACCGCGACGCAGGTTCAACGATCTGAGGTCAACCCGAGGCGGGCGTCGGCGAAAATACCCGCCGCGTATTCGAATGAACTCAAGTTCGAATTTCGAGCTGGGAGAAAACACAGATGAGCAATATGTCGAAAGTCAGCCCAATCTCGATGCTTCAACTTTTCGTCGCAATTTGATGACGGCAATCAATCGATGGAATTGACCTCAGCGGTGGTTGTTTCAGATCTCGGGTACCGAATCGAGTTTTTCTCTGACTGTGAGGTTTCAGGCAAGCCGGACTAACCTTGGGCGGTTTCTGACAGCGTCGAAGTATTTGTCTTCAGACTAATGCGTGTGACCCAAGTGACGAATATGGAGTGGACCGCCACCGCCGCAAAAGCCACCGCCGTTCCGTCTGATTGAAATATTGAACGAATCAATCGAACACAAAAAAGTACCTGAGGAATTCCGCCAGAACCGCTGACCTTCGTTGGCGTTCGGCGTCACATGGTCTTTCCCGAGCCCTGGGAGAGGTGCTCGAATAAAAACGAAGACAGAACCGATAACCACATAGCTTTTCGATGTTGTTTTCGTTCGAAATTTCCACCTCTGCGTAGTATCCTTACAGGTACATCGTCCGGGAGGAAATCACTTTCCTGTGCTGAATCTGAGATTTCGCTTCTTGCTTCGATGCATGGCGTTCGTCGAGTTGGTGATCAACAATCAACGTATAATCCATATTCAGTGACGTTGACGGTTGTCCCAAATTTCAGTCCGCGCTTCGCCAACACCAGTCTTCACCGAACGGCAGCGGTAGCGAAAGAAACAGTGTGCGCGGTCGACTGGCTGGTAGCTCGACCAGCGGATACCACTATCAACGCGCGACTATATAAATACAATTGTTATCTTTTGATGTAGTAGGATCAGCGCAAAAGCAGCTCCTCCGTCATAAACGGAAGTGAGGAGCCAGCAGCGTTTTCTGCATCTGCTTTCTTTTGTATATTCTTCTTTCTGACTTTTACAGCAGGTTCGGTGGCGGTCGGTAGCTCCGAGGATTCGGTTGTACTATAGTATGTCAGCAGCAATCTACAACGAATCACAAACACACATTCATTCGCCGGTAGAGCAATACACGAGCAGTCGGGGACTTGACGGATGGAAACACTGTTGAAATGTTTTATGAGCTTCCACTACCCGATCTTGATTCGACGAAAACACCTTGTTCGTTAGTCCAATTATATCTCGC
This sequence comes from Neoseiulus californicus, assembly GCA_028455905.1. Taxonomy (NCBI): domain Eukaryota; kingdom Metazoa; phylum Arthropoda; class Arachnida; order Mesostigmata; family Phytoseiidae; genus Neoseiulus; species Neoseiulus californicus. Next base: position 1,002,293 of record JAMQGS010000003.1, read on the forward strand.
GCACCCGAGTCAGTTTGTATTCTTTCCCGCGGAATCCCTTCTTGTTAATCTTGCCGAAGAAGACGGATGAAAAGCGTTCAAGAAGAAAAAGAAGAAGAAGCAGAAGACTTTAGCGACCCTGACGTTTCCGCGGAGACAATCGGAGCCGCGTGAACTGTGTGAAGTTACGCAAACGCGCCAAGAAGCCATCGGTGAATCCATTGAATGTAAATCTTGGGATGCTCTCCGTTTGTTGATGACACCGTCGAGAAGATAGCCAAGCTCAAAGAGTCCGCTTTCATTCAAAACCTTGAAATGTCTCTTCAACAAGGTCGGGTAATCTCCATTCCTCGAGCTGCCCTCTACGGTTTTGTCACCGCCGCGTAACGATAACGAAGGAATTTCGCTGCTCTTTGAATGCGCATCATCGAGGTCTTGCAGAATCTCGTAGACTACCGATGCTCTTTTTTGTTTTTCGTCTTCTCATCCAGATTCGGACGTCGAACAGCTCAAATCACTCAAAGACGGGTTCTGCCAATCGCTCGTTTAGACGGTCATGTATACGATGCTGTCAGAAATAATTGTTCTCGATACCGTGTGAAGGATAAAATGTATTGTGCCGTGGAACATTTATCACGAAACGGCGGCGTAGATCACCACCACCAACAAGTTCACTGCGATAGCATGCATCCAGTTCGCCATCATTCCTCCCGAGTCAGTTCGTCAGTCAATCAGTGTGGGTCTACGTCAAACTGTGTAGCGGATCAAGCGCTCGGGTAAAAAAATTCGAGAGCTGCTACCAAGAATGATCGGCTGCTTGCTTGCTCGATGGAACGATCTTGTGACAACGGCAACGGCCACAGCATCAGCAACAACAACGGCCGCATAGACAGCGTATCCAAGCAAAGCAGACAGGGCCTGTTTAGTTTCTTACCGGCTCACAACGAACTTCTTTATTGAGTTTGTTGGCAACGCATCTGGAAAAATCCTCCGTAGTATCGGAAAGCCAGCTTGACATGATCGTGTGTAAATTGTCTACTTGTGCGCGACTCCGCGTGCTTCCCAGCCGGTGTATCATGGAAATTATGACGAGCGGGCTACGTGGAAGAGAAAATGATCGACAAATGCCGGAGAACCGGGAATATTTCCTTAAAACGCTGCAAAACGCATCGCACGAATGAACGGGCATTCTCGACTGCAATCCACTCAAAAAGAGAGAAAAGTAGAGTCGCGGGGATTCGAGAGGCGATTTCCGGCCTCGTGTCTCAAATCTGTCGGTAACGAGGAACTTTTCAGATGTTCAGAGTTCTGAAAGCGTGGTTCCGTGTCGGTCGTTTGTTGAGCAGGCAGGCAGTCAGAAACTACCTTGCAAACGGCACGAACGGATACAGAAATAGGGACAGCCATGCGGTTCTGTTTTCGCTCGGGTCCGCAACCCCAACAGAACGGCGAAGTTATATTGTTGCCGGAGTAGCATGCCACAGCGGTTAATATTTGGCATTATCAAAATTCTATTCTGATATTGTCATGCTAATACCAAATGGCTCGGACGCGTGGGTCACGGTCAGTCTGACTGTGAGCGAGTCCGACAGGTACGCAGACGCGCGTGTCTAGGGAGACCGCGTTGCCGTTGTTATTTAGATGAACGATTTATGTAAGCGGACACCGTCAGCGCCATCGTGGTTCTCAGTAGGTGCGTTCACTTGTTCGGGAGTTTGTTTGCCTCGTTCCCGCGATGATTTCTTCGAAAACTTCTAGGCCATACTGAGGGCGGACTTTGCGTTGTCGAAAAGTAGAAATGATGCTCAAAGGTTCCGTCGAAGGTTCATAGCAACTGAAAGAACTTGTCACTCTTCTCTCTAGTGAGCAGAGTATAGTCTTTCGGGTTCGAGAGCTTGTTTTTGTGTATATGAGCGTTTGTATTGGTTTGTGTGACTTCGGTCTGCTCGGTTGTCTAGTGTGATGTTTGGAAGGCGCGGTGGTGATTTCGAACCGGATCTGGCGTCTGTCTGAACCACTCCTTCAAATTCTTTCAAGCTGGCCGTCCATCTCGACCGAATCTGCCCCCGCCACTGACTTTCTTTCTGGTCATACGATCGACTTCTCTAACCTGCCTCGACTTGTCTTCGCCGGACGCCTTTTCCACAGCTGGATTTCTCTCTTTTTCTGACATCGTTGCCCCTGCGGCTCTAACAATGCTTTGTGTCCTGCGCTCTGGTCCTGTAGTGGGGTATATTGCGGCGCAAGCTCAAATATTGGAGCGCTTCGGAACTCAAAGTTTCACCACCGTGAGCTTTCACGGAAATCACGCGCAGAAAAGAATGGGGAAACAGTAATTCTTTTTCTACCAAAATCCGTTCAAGCTGCGGTTTTCAAGAACATCAGCGTCAAAGTCCGCCGTAACAATCGCACTTGCGGATTGAGCCAGTGAACCCCAATCACGCACGATTTGCATTGAAGCAGCTCGAGAAGACAGTGGTGAGAAAAAACAACAACATTCGAACAAGAGAGAAAACAACAGCTTGCAACGAAAAAATTCCAGCGAAAAGACCACAGCAAATCCAGCTCAACAATCGGTTCCGAACAACGGCGAAGACGACCTTTCCGAAAATAGCCGTGTTTTTGTGCCCTTAGTTTTATCAACAACACTTCAACAACGCAACGTGGCAAAACGTTCGTAAGTTAATCGACCACCGTCGCGAAACAGATGGAATCACTCACTAGCCCTGAGCGATTCGCCGGCACGCTACTACCTACCTATATCAGAATGAAAGTAGCGAAAATCACAGCAGGAAAAAGACAAACGTAAAGGAATTCCCCTTGGCTAACGCAAGAAAATCATTCCTGCCCGTTCACCCGTGGCTTGCGGCCCGAGGAAATCGACGTTCGAGCAGCACACGAGTGACAACGATAGTTTGTTGTCGGACGGTGGCGCGGCGTATCCATTCCACTAGGTATTTGTTTGAGGTCGATCAGTGCTGGTCTGATTCAGGCGTGAAGTCTGTTTGGCGACAAGCGGCAATCTCTCGGCATCTGTCCTGAATTTGTGCCGAGTCCCTCGCACGACTTGCGTGCGCGAAAATCGGAATAAGATTACTGGTTTCCCCACTCGGTGTTCATCCACTTTCGATGCCACCCCTGAAGAATCAATATTGACCATCACCACCAGATGAAACCAGATGAAGAAATTCACCAACTTTACGACCGCCACGGGATGTCTCCGCCTCGTTTCAATGTGTTGGTTCCGCGTCGTAGTAGTCTCTAAAGATCGCTCCAAGACTTCGTCAATTAGCAATCTCTTTGGAATAACTAACGCACAAAAATGAGCGTCGGCAATGAGTTCGCGACAATTTGCGTCCGGACAAACTTAGAGAACTTCACGAAACTCGGAACGTGATCCGGCCGGACTCGGACTAACAATAAGTTGGAGATGTGCAACAGAAACCAGGAGCCGGTTAGTGAATCGTTTGCTTGCTAGCCCGCTCGTTTGATGCGGAGTCGTTAAGTTAGGGTAGTTTTAGTACCTTCTCCTTCAACTGCCTCCGTACCCTTGAAGTTGACCTGCGAGAGGAAGAAAGAAGAAGCAATGTTTGAGAATCGTAAACCTCTCGTTCTGAATGGTTGGCGCTTAGGAAATTCGGGAGCTGTTTCTCTGCTCGAGCGCCCGAGGGACCGTCTCGTTTATAATTTGGTGCCTAAACAGCCTTCCGAGGGAGTGTATGGTTAGTTGGCGATGACGACAGCGATGAGGAGCTCGCTGCGCGAGGACAAAAAGTTCGACGAGCAGCCGGGCACGAGAGGACAACGACCAGAACGGGCCAGAGAGCACCAAGAGCGCCGTTGCGCTGACCTTAGACTTCGGAACACCAGATGTCCTTGCAGCTCGCTTCGCTAGAACGGCACGCTTAACACCATCGAAATTTGCTGAGACATGACTGCTGCTGCGCTGCAATGATTCATAGCTTGCTCACGAATAGTGCGCTTTCTTGTTCGAGATCAACTAATTTCGACCATCGTTGCACAGCAACCGGATTTCTTGGCTGAAAATTCGCGATGGCATCCAGGGTCTCGGTTCCGAAGAACCGCCGTCCCACCGTTGCTCGATGCTGAAGCTTCGAGCGGTGCCTTATGGGCCTTATCTACCCACATGTGCGACTCACAACTTCATACTAGGTCTGGTTTACTACACCGATGTATTGTAGTGGCTCGGTAAACTTTACTCGGTCTGAGTTATCGGCACGACCCTGTTCCTGCCATAAAATTCGATATTGTACGGAGCAACATGTCGCTTGACCAGTGTTTGAACGAGTCCGCGCACGCGCTTTCTCCTCAGATCCATCAGCAGCTCTCTCTCTCGCTCGCTATCTATCTATATGGCTGTACTTTCATCGCGAGGAGCTGAAGTTAAGGGAGGTCTTGCATTGTGAAATTTGCTTTTGGTTCCTTTGTGCACGGCTGCTCAAGACGCCGCCGCCGCCGCCTCGTCCAGTGAGGATGGCCGCTTAAATCGCTGCCAGAATAGCTATCATAGTGAAGACACCACCAACGCCATAAGTCGCCAGCTCCTAACCCTGCTAGGCCAAGCAGGCAAATTGTCGCTCATGCACGGGTGGCTCTGCATAGATGGACAGAGGGACAGATCGATGGATGGATGAACGTAGCCAGGTAGGTAGGTGGGTAGGAATACGGAGAGAGACGGTGCACAGTAGCTCAAGCTAAGCATACAATACAGGCACAATCTTGAGCGGCTGTACAATGACGCTTTGAACATATGGATTCGAGGCACACTTCGGGCGCACTTCTATTCTTTCTTCGAGACGGACGGCATACGAATGAACGACAGACACGACCGGCCGGAAGAAAACTCCGCGCGTGTTGTCTGCCTGCTGGCCCGCGTGCTCGATAGCTCGCTACCTTGCCTAGTCGCCAGTCAACCGGCCTGCCTGCCTGCCTACCCGACTGCCAGCTAGCAAACTCTTGGAGACAAGAGCGGCTCGTCGCTTCAAATCCCCACCCAGCTGCTGGTCCGGTCAACTCTTCTACATGGGGGTGATCATCGGACTTACTTCGAAGAAATAGAAGAAAAAAGGAACACCGTCTTCCGATAACGGTGTTGGACATCCAGCAGCCTCCAGCACCTGAGAGACAGATGGCTCTTCCACGCACTTACTCGTTGACTCCGAGTGAAAACGTAGTCAGCGAATCGAGCACGCTCCACTCTTCCAAAATGGACAAGATATCGAACTTCATCACTTCAGAAATCACGCTCAGCTTGTACTGGACTCGATCAACTGTCGACCTCTAGATCAAGTCCACAATGCTGATGGAGGGTGCCGAAAGGTGAACGGTGAAAGGAGTCACGATTCCAGTTTGATCTGTGGTCGTCATATATGAAGAAATAGGAAAAAAACCAACAAAATATTGGGTGCCTCCAGTCTACAACCTGTTGCTTGTGGATGCGTTCATGCTCGGTTCATGCGCTTAATGCTTGCTACTGACTGGTCATCATTGTCGTGCTGGTCGGCTCGGATGCGACGGTAACCATCTGGGGTGCACGTGCCCCCACATTGTGGACGGCCACTGAAGAATGAAAGCAAGCAGGCAAGCAGGCAGGCGGGCAGGATCGGTGTTTTCTGCTAGGGCCATATGTGCGCAGTGCCCCTCCCGCTCTCGGTACGTCCACTTCACTTCACTGCGAGCGACTCAGTCAGCCATCCATCGACTTAACTGACCATCAGGTGAACTTCCTGCATTCACGTCTGGTATCGTGACAGGTCTCTAAAGTTGTCCGCGTGGACGTTTACGTCTTCGACTGGGAGGGAGCTTTATAGGAGGGAAACGAGAACACAGAACAACGTGAGGACCTCGGGTTCGGCGAACACTACGTCGGTCACTTCCGCATCCTTGGCGACTCACTTTTACTCTTCGCGTTCTTATCAGAGCTGGGCTGCTTGTTATTTCGTCGGCGAATGATAACTCGAACGAAATCGATCAAACTGCTGACCAACCGCCTGACGCGTTTCCTCGTACGCAATTAACGAAGCGAAGCGAAAAGAAAAGAAAGCCTGGATAGAACCTTTCACCAGTCGTGAGAATCAATGAGAATCCTCTAGGACTCTTGTGGTGACTCGCCTGTGTTTGTTCCCTCTTCCCTGTACCTCTTCCACTGGGATGCCGATGATATTTGAGTGAACGTAGAACAGATTTGAATTTCAAACAGGCCTAGCTACAGTTTTGACAGAGTCAAAGCTGTCCGAGTCAGCTCAGCAGCGGCGACAGCAATTTTCAAGACCAGCAATTGAACTCGAGGGCTATGAAAGGAGTTCGTCGAGTGGGAAAATCTTTCGCACGGGGAATTATGCAATCGAAGTGCTAAGCCTTCGAGTTCGCGGAGCGCTCCCATCTCCGACTCCGAGCAGTCCATTGTTTCAAGGTCGTGGGACAAATTCGCTGCCGCTGCAACGGGATAAAAACAACCAGGAAGGCTTCGAACCCTCGTGAGAAGCAGCTACCGGTAGCACAGTTGCTACTGCCGCTGCCCGATGATGATGATGATTATGATGGCGCTCGGGTTAAAATGATTGTCGGGCTCCGATGGGAAGGTTTGAGGAAATTCTCTCCGGAGTCTGCTCACACGAAACACCTCACCCTGAAGCTCGCTCCAAGTCGGCGGCGGCGTTTGTGGTCCACGAGATCCCATTGCCTGGGAATCCGATACCCGAATTAGTCCAAAGTGAAACATAAGACCTACCGACGTGCTCTGTCTTTTGCCCCCTCCCGTTATTTCCTCAACTAGTTTTGACAGTAAACAAAGCGCTGACGCTTCCGATTCGTAGACGTGGATCGCTGAGGTTCACTTTTCCGCTCAAACGCGCTCTTATTTGTAACAGAGGAATAAATAAAGACGGCCAAACGAAGACGCGAAGTTTGCGTGCGTCATCGCTACAGATCGGTACCTGTTCGGCGTTCGGCGAATTTGTTCGTTGACTTTTCACACATTCGGAGCGTTCTGCTAAAGGAAAAATTTCAGACAAGGGAGGAGACCGTTGCCGCCGAATTCATCCGTCTACCGCGGACTTAGTGACTGACTGACTGACTGACTGACGAACTGACTGGCGGACTGGCTCAGCGGTGGATTGATTCATCGATTGATGGTTTTCTTGATTGAGTGGATACACCACCTCCAACTCCGCCACCACGGCAAGTGAATACACTTGGGCGGTAAACCTGAGCCGCAACAAAGACACCGATGATTCACAAATAGTGTCGAATGTACGCCGATGATTGGATTGGACTACTCTGAAGTTTCAAGTGTCCGGGGTGGAGTCTACAGTGCGATGTGGAGGTCAAGGTAGTTCGGGTGTGTAACGAGCGTTTCCGAATCGTGATCTTGGAATTCTGTTGTCTTAATTGAGATATGTGCATATCTTCTCGATTCTGTAACTCCATCTAAAACTCGATACTCGTTTGATGTTCATTTATTCGGCTGCGGATGAACGTACCGCCGTAACGTGAGTTTCAAGGTGGATCACTGTCGAGACCGTGAAAAGCGAGGGATAAGAATGCAGGAGTGACTCCGACGGAGCCGGAGTCTTGATCTGTGCTAACTGCAGATTCGGCGTTCTCGCATTGAACCGGCAAGCGAGCAAGCAAGCGAGCGGTTGGCCATCCTGCCGGTGAGCGCGTGCATTTCTGCTCCGTCTCTGCTCTGAAGAATCCTCCTACACAAATCGAGCAACGACACCAGAGCGGCGAAGATAAAATTCATTTTGATTCTCCAACGCCACCCAACGCCCACTCCGCGGAAAAGACGGCAGAAGTGAGTCGCACCCATTACTATACGTGTTCTTTATCTGAAAACTGACGTACTGCAGAAGCGACTGCGATCGTATTCGGAGTTTTCGCTCGCTGTTTCTTCCTCCCTCCTTGTCCAGAGCTGAACAACGACGTGCCCTGTGCGGTCGTCCATCTGCAAGTCCATCTTCGATGCAAGTGATGACGTTCCGAAGAGCTCTGATTCACGTCTCGTTCAGTTTTGCGACCGCCAAAGTTATCGTTCGCTCTCGTACCGCGCGCGCTTAACATCCCGTACTTCCAGGAGAATATTGAAAGGATCCCGAAGCTTTCGCTTTGGGTAGATGACATCGGCTCTATAGCTTCAGTATGGCAGGGAACCCCCGATGACGATCAGGGACTGTGGCACGGAAATCGACGCCGGCGCTACCGTTGCGTACACTTTGGAGTTGTCCGACGTCAAATCGTCGCGTCTAGCGTTCGTTCCCGAACGGCACCGGATACGTTCGTGATCACACCCATGACGTTTTCCGTCGGAAGGGAGTTGCCGACCTGGACCGATGAACACAAGCCGAGCAAGAACACACACACAACTGAACCGAGCGAGCAACCAACCAGCCGAGCGAGCGAGCGAGCGAGCCAGCAAGTGACTGAGCAAGCCACCAACCTGCACGCATCGAATGAGCTATTCAACTCTCCCGAAACTACCTAACCTGCCTCCCAGAACCTTTACGCAGCAGTGTGTTTTACACAGCTTGTTCGGTCCCATGAAACTTCACGTAACTTGCTGAGGATCCGGCTTCGAGAGGGCTCCGCGGGTGCAGTAGCAACACTCGATGCATGACACCATCCGATGAGATCGTGTGGCCGGTATTGCATCCGTTCTCAGAGGAGAAGACATACGTTCCGATACCAAAAGCTGATGCTTTGCTCGTGATTTGTTCTCTTGTTTGCTATGCACGCTTTTCAATGCCCAGCGAGGTAACTACGCCTGCGAAACGACTGACGACAAAGGCGGCGTGGACGGCGGTGTGTAGCAGAGTAGTTTTCATTCATCCACTCATTCATTGTCAATGGCCACCAGGCGTCCATAAGCTCGCCAGAATGACGCGCATTGAACGCGTGCCCACTGACGCGCTTCCTCTGATGTGGTCCGAAAGCCTGAATTGTCATCGAAACGCGCGCGGCCCGCCGTTGTTCTGGTTCTGTCGATTGCTACTATGGGTACAGAAAACCCCGCGGCTGCTACAACAGACTCTAGGCTTGTTTCTGCCGCGCAATCTATGAAACCCCGTGTCTATCTCATCTCGAAGATCTCAGTCAGCGTCAATGGAGAAAAACCCGACCCAACACCGGAACAACAACGACTGCGTCTACGATGACTGGGGCGAAGGGGGCAACCCAAGCAACCGCTTCCGGAGGGTGTCGAATATCAGCGAGTATCCTCGAGCGAGACACAAGAAGATCCAACGGCTGACTCGGACCGGCGAGAACCGCTCCTCGGTCGGAACTCCGTAGTTTCAGACATGGGACGATCCTAAACTGTGCGAGCTACTGGAATTCAAATTCGAAGAGTTTGCGAACGACGGGAAACGAATTTTCAGAGCGACCATTGACCCAGTTGTAGCACCAGCCACCCAACCAGCCAGCCATTCAGACAAACAGTGCGCCCGCTAAGCAAAGTAGGCACAAGTAGTCCAAGGACATCTTCACGGGAAACGAGCCCGGCTCCCAAGTGATATCACATGGCCGCCGCGCTGCGCTTCGTCTCATCGGCCATATGCCATCAAAGTCCGGCCTTTAAGTAGGCTGCGAATTCATTTTCTGAGTATGCGGAAAGGACGAATGAATGAAATTCCACGGGAATACGGCCCAGTCGCAGTTCAAACTCGTTCAGGGGAGCGAGCATCGATTTCAGAACTTGTCAAATCTGGAACTGATCCGGAAGCAAAACTCAGGAGAGCAAAGAGGTATAGGAAACACTGCGCGGATCGCAGACCGCCATCCCTTAATCGGAAACCTCTTAATTAGGTAAGGTGTCTGACTCGATCGAACGACTAGGCGGATCTAGGTGGTAGTTGAATCGAAGCCGAAAGATCGGCTGGCCAACCATCCCTCTGAGCTGGCACGGTCGATAGTCAGTCAGTCAGGCAATGAGTTCGCTGGCTAGCCATTCAGGCTGCTGCCAGGTGCCCTCAGGCCTTCTGGCCCATCTGGGTTCACTGAGCAGAACGACAACGCACAAGGGTCCAAACACCTTGAGTAACTCCTCCACTCAGCATCATCAACAACAGCAGTAGCAGCGGCCGCCGCCGCCGCCGCAGCAGCATTCACGCTGTGGAAAACAACCGTTGGAAAATTCGGCCCGCTACTGGAAGCATCTGGAGTGGAGCCGCCGGTGGCGATGGGGTGAAAGACTTGGTCGCCCGCCACCGATATTCGCTTTCTTTCATCAAAAACTCTCAGGAAATCGAGAGTTCAGAAGAGGCTTTGAGATCGCTCTCTTCCGGTGCAAGAAAAGGGAAGCTTCCTAGGCAGAGGGAGTCTCGAGAATCTTGATCGTTGGCACAAGTCGCGATAGGAGTAGCGAATGGCGTGCTAGTCGGCGGTACACGCTGAAGTCCGAGTCCTCTCGGACATCAATCTGATACGGTTCGGAGCTGGCTGGCTGGTTTGAACGCCAATTTACAGTGGGGAGATGCAGTCAAACGGTCGAGTAATGAAGTCACTTATCAGAGTCCAATTACGGACTCAACCAACTGCTGCTCTTGCTGGCAGCGGTCATGGTAGTTCTCTTGCGCTAGGTGGTGGTGGTGGTAGACTTCTTCTAACAACAAATAAAGATAGAGAGATGAGGGCGGATCTCGTTGTTTACGACCGTCCCTTCGAGCTGGCACTCCTACCTAGTAGCAACGCGGCCAGGCCAACTAAACTTGAAGTTTTTCTACGCGATGACACGCGTGTTCAACGGCTTCAACAACTCAACTTACTGGCGGTCTAAAAACTAGCCTTCAAATTTGTTAGTTCACAGTAGAGCTCTTCTTGAAAGGCTACGCCGACTCTTCTTTACTCAGCTCCAGCCGAGGCTCCTTCACTGCTCCTCCTCAGAGCTCGACACTTTCTGAAAATCTGAGGCTGTTCAACTCCCTCGGTCTCGGGCTTCAACCACGACGAAAAGGGGAAAACGTTTTATCACAACACGAATTATACGTACATACACCAATAAAATTCTTCTCGCGGTCTTATGGCGACTGCATTCGCGCTCTGAAGTTGAAACCCAACAGCGGCCATTGTGGACGCAGCATTGTAAATCGCTTCGGAGCGAGTCCGACAGGAAAACGAACAACACTTTGTCTACGCATGGTCCTGGTACGCCGTCAGATGAATGGCCTACTCGCAGCGCGGAGATAATTCGGATGTTTCATGAGTCCTCGTCGATGTCACTGACGAGCCCGCACTCTTCAGCGAGTATCTGTTTTCACCGCCACAGAAGCGCGAAACGTAAATTCGTCCGCGCGGCAGCTCATCTGCCTATCTCTCCGTCCGGTGCACGAGAACGCGAGGGCGTACCAGGCGCAAGTTGCGACAAGAAGTCCAAGACGGGCTTATCTACGGTAGTATTCAATGCCCGAGAAGTCATGCCAACGAACAGGCTCGTGAAACCGATACAGTGATAGTTTTATTGTCTCCGTCGAGCCGGCTATCCAAGCCGCCGCGCCGCCACCAGTGCGGCTGCATCGAACGTGTTGTTTTGAACCACAAATCCGCCGGATCATTCAACTTCTGACACCGTCGTCGGGATCCAAGCCAGCATCCAAGTACCGTCGTTCTCGTTGTCGGGATCATTGTCGCACTCGGGTCATTCCCCCAATCGACCACTGAGTGACCACTAAGAACCCTAACCGCAGTTATCCGATCCTACGGTGTGCTCGAGACTCAAATATGGCCAGGTAGCGAAATTCAGGCAACACCGATGGCTGTTGAACGACCGGAGTGCGGAAGTCAGATAGCAAAATCTCGTGGCAGCGAAATAGCCTTCAATGATCATCACGAGCTCCGAAGTGCGAATGAGGTCGTTCGCGCATGAAAGCAGCTGTACTACAAACTCGAAGTTCTGCGAGAAGGCTTGAGAATCACTCCCGTCAGGAATTCCGCGACCTGCGTTTCTCCAATTCATCCTACGAAGTTCAGTCAAGAGATCTGGAACGCTCGGAGCGACGAAACGGTAGCAACTCGGTTCGGATTTTATCCACGATCGGATGGATCACTCACCGCGAAGAGCTATCCGCTGCGAGCGAAAGTTTCGAACGATCATGAATGGAAGTGACCCGTAATCCTTAATACGGCTAACTTCAGCCCCGAATCCTCAGTCACGATCGTCGTGAGCAGACTGACACGCGTAACTTCGATTCGACAATTGGCTTCTGGTTCGACTACGAGAGATATAATACTTTCGTGTAGCTCGACTAAACGCTTCCTCGTCAGAGCTGTATCGCGGCGTGATTGGAGCTCAAGATCATCTCACCTTGAAATCGGGAGCCGAAAGTCCCGCTGAACGAGCCGAGAAACCTCCTCCAGACCTATGTTTCCAGACGAGTAAGGTTGGAGTTGAGTTTGATTCATTTGCTGACCACGAAAGTAGATCGATGTGCTGTTTTGGTAGAAATTTCGCTCCTCTTCACCGCCGCGCCGCTCCTATCCCCGAAGAGTCAAATAACCAGATCTCTTTGATCGGAACCTCGCCCACTCGGCTGGCGATGACATCTCTAAGGTCATATCACCGGTTTCGCGTATCTTCGGGAGGAGAGACGTTCCGAAGAGAGAAAAGCTGTAAATAAACAGAAGATGGATCTCTGTGGGTGGAGATCATCGAGATACCGCGATACTTCGCACGCACTCACAGCTGAGCTTCGACTCCAGAAATCAAGGTCATTCGAAAGCAACTGATAAGGAACACCGAGCGGTCCGGACCGAGGTTGCATCTTTTACAGTAGCCTGGACATTGCATCGATACTTGGACTTTTTATTGAGGATCCAAGTCGAATCACGCAACGGAAACCTCCGATCTACAGAATATTCGACGCTGGCGTGAGAAGTGTCTGTCAGCTGCGGTTGTAAGTGTACGTCAGTGTTCCCCGCGTCCTTTTCGTGAGCCGCTGACTAAAAGTGAATGTTGGGCGAGGTCTCCAAGTTCAAAGCTATCTGGCGACACTTTGTCACGCGTTATCGCATATCGAAATGGGGTAGTAGCGATAGCGGCGCTCCATAACACGCCCTTCAATCGACTGCAAATGCATTTTCTCGGCTTTCTCGCCGTTGATAAATCCCGAGGCGTCGTTATCGCAGCCAGTGGTCAACAAACGATGTCGTGGAGAGATTCCCTTAACTTGAATTTCGGCTCGAAATCGATCGGAAAAGTTTAGAGGCGCCGCCGCGTCAATCTCCCACAGAAGACTCCAACGAGGAGTCTGGGATATAGCCGAGAGTATCTCTACATGTTACGTGATTGATCTTTCGTCACAGGTTTCAACGGTCGTTAGCGTCGAGAATCAGCGGTAGATCGGAGATGCACGAAACTAGGCATGCACGTACGCGCGATCCCCACTCTTGTTGTCGAGTAAGTAAAACGTGTCTGACGAGGAGACAGCGTGGAAACTCGAGCTACCGCTCAGGTTGTCCGAAACATCAAGAAACATGTGTTTTGTTTGTTAGATCGGAGAATTGACCGACCGACAAACTGACAGCGTGCATGCTGACATGCCATACGTCTTCACATTGAGGTGATCCATCGTAGAAAACGGAAGACACATTGGAAGGAAACAACGAACTTGGAACGACACTTCGGGACGTGTCGCAAGATTAATCTGTTAGCCTGTTGTTGTCACCTGAGACACAGTCAAGTTTCTAGCTACGACGACGACACGATCAAACATCATCAAAAAGAAGAAAAGAACTTCTAGGCACTCCACACTTTTTCTCGATGTAGTTTCGATCGGTTGTGACCTCTTGTTGGGGGTACCGGGTACGCGGTGTAACATGGGAACGACCGTGGAAGAAACCGGACGGAAACATAGGTATACTGCGACTAGGTGGATGAATCAATAGTCTGATTGGACGAAGGATGGATCGCTGTAGGCATGCATGCCACAGTCCATGCACGGAGCGAGTGAAAGAGCATGCGAACCAGAAAGCGTTACTCAACGTCCGAAGAGCCAGGGAACATTAATAAGGGCACCCACAGCTCGCATATGGCTTCGCCACATGTTGTAAAGTGAAGCAATTTCGTCGATACCGTCAACTGCTACTACAACCGACTGAACTCGAGTCATAGTCGTTGGCGGCGGCGGCAACTACGGTAGTCGGAGCAAATTTGGATCAATTGGAGTCGAGCACCGCGTCTAATTCTTCGGAAGAATTAACAACCGAGTTCCGCCGGGTCTACTCGAGGGTACGGGTCCGCGACAGCGCCTGTAGCCGGACTATCGTAGTCTCCGTCGGCGTCGTCGTGATCGCGCCAAGACTGACTGCGTCCCGTCCTAGTCAGTGAGTCACTTCCAGTCTGTGAAGTTTAATAAAGCCGACGACGCCGACATCAGGTGGGAAAGTCAACGGTTTCACGTGGGTCCGATGAGGCGCCGGACGCAAGGAGCTGGGAACGTCGTTTTCGACAACGGCACTGATCGTCGCTGTCGTCGTCGTCGTCGGCATCGGTACGTCGGAAATTATCTGAAAATCGCCATTTCGCAATGGGATCATCCAGCAACAAAACGCTGGGGCAGTTGCCATTGAGAAGTTACGCCACAGCTTCTGCTAATGGATTGAACGGGAGGAGAAGAAAAAAAAAGAAACAATAGGCAAAGATTCTCACGCAGGTTGTGGATGGACTACCCGATCGAACGCTCAGGACAAAAGCTGCTTGCGAAGCGGATTTCTTCAATGGTTCCAATTACACCACACTTTCCTCAGCTGTTTGTTTGTTTGTTTGTTTGTTTGTTTGATTGCTTCTCTTGGGTGTCTCGGAAACCTGGACGTAGAAGTTTTCAGTTGAGCGATCGCGTGTTCCTGTCAACAGCTTTCGGTATGAACCATATTCCTGCCGTGAACGCCGCCGTGTGTCTGAATGAAAAATTGAATCTCAATCTGTTCGTCAGGGCTCGCAATCTGTCAAAATATCGCTTGCTGTGGGTCTGCTGGTTCCGTTCTCAATAGTTTGCTCATCTCGATCCTCTCGTGTTGTCTTCTCTCTTTTATTAAAATCCGATCAGATCAGCGAGCTGAAGAGTTTTGATAAATTGGTTGTGAGCGACGAGACATCTGGCGGATTTCGTCAGAGACCAGAAGCTAGACGCTGGCCTCGACCCCGTACTATAAATGAAGAAACGCGCGCGCGCGGACGTAACAGAGAAGCGTCGTCGGTAGTTCACCTAGACCGGGGAACGGGGGGTTCTTGCGTCTCTCGTGTCTGTTCCCGGTGGACAGTATTCCAAAAGTTGCTACGCTGAGCTTCGTTTCCGATTTCGGTTCTCTTGCCCAAAACCAAAGCCCTGTATTCGGCACCGATCGTGTACTCTCGCGTCATATACTTTTTGTGTCGCGCACTAGAACTGTCGAGCACCTTTTCTCAAGAAATCATGAAAGTCATAAACTCTGACTCTGACGAGGAAGAGCCGCTTTTGACTTTGATGAGAGCGGAGCTTTGAAACGTTCGAGGTAAAGCCACCGTCGCCGATTGGAATGATGAGTCGTGGCCGTGGCTTTCATCGGCAGTACGACCGAGAACGAGAACGGCATTCGCAGCAACGCCTGATCGCTTTTTCTTCGGCACGTTCCCTCGGAGCAGCGACTCATCAATGGCTTTCCTGGAACCGGATACCTGGAGCTCAGTAAACAGCGAAACAATGTTTTGAGTCGGAGCGAGTGGGAGCCATTCTCCTCCACAACTTAAAGCATTCCTAACAGAGGCAAATAGCCCGAATAGTCGTACGGAGCAACAATGGTTCTTCGGTCCATGCATGTGAGAGTGTCCGCTCGTCGGTCTGTCAGTTAACAACAATACACGAGCACGTGAGGCAGTTTACAAGCCAGAGGAACTGAGCCGAAACTACGGAACTAGGCCACTTGTTGTACTCCGAATCAAAGCAGAGAGCAAGATGCTTTTTAGTGGGGACGATATTATTTGAGAACGACGAGGGTCAATGCAGAGAACGCTCTGAGGACAGAAAAGACCTCGGATAGCGGAGATGGAACCGGTCAAGTCAGTCGAAGACATTCGAGCTCATCGCTATTCAGGGGTGCGCGTGCGTTTTGACAAGGCTCATTCCGAGTGGCACGTGCTCCTGGTGTCTGACGGGTTCAGTTTCGTTTGGGCTCGAGCGCCAGGCAACCAGCTGCTGTCCATGGCGTCAAGTCGTGGAAAGCACCTACTCGATAACATCATTCCGGACGGAACGACATATGCGAGCTTGCGTGGCTGATTGCCAAAAAGGCTGTAGCCAGCCTCGATACCTAGCCGAGAGAAGGAACTTTTCATCACCTGTGATGTTTTCGTTGAGGCTCGTTGTGTATTTCTCGAAAACTGACGGGAGGATACGTCGCTGTCGATGCGAACGACAGCAGACGCGGTGATTCAAATCGACAGAAGAAAAACAATCGTCGCTTCCGATGGCGAAAATTTCAACTCGTTCGAAGAGTGATTAGGGAGCCCGTTGTCGGATCGTTGTCGGATACCCAATCGCATTTATAGAAGATGTTTCTTCTTTTCAGACTCTTCGCCGCCGCCGCCGCCGTCGATGCCGGCATACGACGACAACGTGAATGACGACAGCCGGACTTCGGGGGCGTTGTGGACGACACGGGGGAGGGGAAGGGGTAGCGGTAGCCGCACAGCCAAAGCTACCTCGATCGATACCCATAGTCAGTGGTAGCACCGATGCCGGCACCGAGTCCAGCTGACGCCATTTTGATTTCCTGTCGACTTCTTCGTGTCCTTTTTTTTGTTCTTTCTTTTGAGTTATTTTTTCCTCTGGCTCTCGTGCCACTTCTATTCGGTCACGGTGCCGTAAATCTTCTACCAGATGCGGATTCAGTTGTGGTCGAGGATGTGTTTCCACATTCTGAGGAGTGAATATGAAACAACAGTTGGCAAACGGCTGAGTTCGAAGACCTCTATACGCCAGTATTTCTACAACTAATTACACAAATTTATCACAAACAGCCTTCAGAACTCGCTTCAGCATTCAGATGGATTTCATCATTCTCGTCGACCCGCGTCCGATTCGGAAGTTTTGGAGGGGATCGCCATCGTCGGCTGTGATTCCCCTTCTCTCGTGATCGCTGGTTGCTGTCTTCGGAAGGATGGTCGCTGTGCATTGCAATGCCACTGCAAGCGTCTCGGAAAGCGCGATCCTTCCCGAGCGGTTTCGGAATTGTTCTCACCAATCGGTATCCCACAGTGAGCAACGTATTGACCGCAACGGTCTCCCGGGCTTTCTTCGTAATTGCTGATACTTCCTCCCTCCTGATCTCTTGCAGTCTCTCTTCTGGGATCCCATTCGTTGAGACTCCAAGTGAGCGCTCACTTCCGTTTTCGTCTTCTGAACTACTACGCTAACGATGAGAAAAAAGAACAGCTAGCCCAGAATCAGCAATCTCTCAACTGTGAAGTGATATAGTATACTCAACCGATTCTCGTATTCTCCCTTTCAACGACAGGCCAAGCAAGTTATTTTTAAAGTCGTTAATGTTTTGATGTGTTTTCCCAAGGAAGTATTACCTACTCTCGTCTCGTAAAGGGTACTTCCAGCAGTGGGTACGGCCTCCGGCCTCGGAGAGAATCCGCGCTAGCCCGGAGGAGGGGAGTGAGTCGGTGAGTAAGTCACTCACTCAGTCAGTTCGTAGTTCGCTCGCACGCTCGCTCCGAAAAGCGAGAGATTCTGGCGTTCGGAAGCATCAGCTTCCACGAGAAACACTGATGAGAACTCTTCCAGCGCATCTGTCAGCTTTGTCGGCTCATTTCAAAAAACGAACCGGTTCCGTTCAAGCAGCGAAAACGCAGCGATCAATTATAATCTTCACGATTGTAATTCTAACACATTTTGTTTCAAAAGACATTTCCATGCGACTCTTGAACCTTACCTTATAGCGTGTAGAACGATAGCGGGCGGACGAGCGAGGAACCACGAGTTCTGTTTTGGAAAGCCGGCGTTCATTCCTTTATTCTATTTTTTTTCTCTTCTCTTTTCAGAGCGGAGCGAATAACGTTCCGAACACGGCGTTCGCCCACGCGGTCCGTAGCCATTAATAAGGGCAAAAGAGTCGAGACGGGTGAAGCATATTTGATTGCGGCTTCTACGACGTCTTCTACGACTCCACCAATATATCACTTGGATCACGCCGGGAATGCAACAGTGTTCATCAATCTTGGAGCGTCATTTTTTCTTCATCCATTTTGAAACTAGTTAGCAAACAGAAGAGGACGTAGCGCTGGCCCAGAAATGTGAGGGTCGCAGCAAGCTCGATCACCGATCCGACTTTCTGTCGTCGAAACGCTCACGCAGTATAAAATGATAGATTCTGCATTTTTAGATGGATTCCCGACTCCCAAAACTTCGCTTCCCGGGGTCCGGAGGTGCTCCCTAGAAAACACAGGACTCGAGTCGGCGCTGGGCTGTGCGTCTCCTGCGTTTTTCAGTCACGAGGCTCCGAGGGACAGCTGGTCGCATCGGTGCCGTCGGTTTGGGTTCCGTGTGAAAAGGCTCTGACCGTGAGGCTGATGTGGCGCGACCAGCAGACGGCAGGAACTTCCTGTTTCTCCCTCAACGTACGTTCGGAACAGGACGGAAATTTGATTTTAGCGACTTCCTTCTGCGAGAGAGTTTGACAAACAATCTTCCTTTGTGTTTCATTTGAGGCTCAACCGCTCTCCTCCGCTCGGATTCAGACTTGATTAGGTGGAAAAAACTCCGCCGAGCTCTCTCTTTGTAAAAGCTCAGAGAATGCAGGTGACAATGACGACTCGGTAAAGGGGTGGTTTGTTGCTCGAGAAATGGCTCATCCTGATGCCTTCAAGATGATGAATTTCGCGCCATCGTCCATCGGCGTTTAGTATCCAGGGGTGTCAACGGGTGGCTTGGGCCTGTTGGGAGTCTTTTTGAAAGCTCCGAGTCGGGAGGCAGGAACACCGTTCCTCAAGCTGAGCGGAAAACTGAGGAAGTCCAATAAATCTTCCTAACGTGGGAAATTCTCCTCATTGGACCTTGAATCTAAGAAGTTTTCTTTTCTTTTCTTCCCCCCAAGTGGAAGACCTCCTACCCAGCTCCAGAGCATTCTTTCCACCGGTATCTTTGTTTCCTAGTTTTTTAGTCGTTCCGTTGAATGGACGGCCCGCTAGCGGCCTTGATCTCTGGTTTTCCCAGATGGAGTTCCGGAAAGCTTAGTGCTCCGCCTCAGCGTATATGTATGATCAGGGCGAAACAAGAAGACAATCTTAGATTGCCAATGTTCCTTCTACGGGGCACAGTGTACTGCCCAATCTTGGCTCAATCCGTCTATGTCCTCGGTGCCGAGGTCTTTAGGTGAGATGATTCTAGAGATTCGGACAGATTCGGAGTGGGGATAAAGCTTTATTTCATCTCCTGAAGCACATGCTCTCGATGGTACGCTGTTAATTGGTACTATACCGTCATTGCCGGTGGAATGAACCTTCATAATGCGACCTGCAGCTTCATTCGAGGCTCAGGTTGGCAGCAAGATGACTTGAACCTTGGATCCACCCAGGATGTGGAAGATTGTGAACGCTTGACCGATTTAAGCTATCCCGTTCTTGAGGCAGCTCCACATCGACTTCGGATACGACTTGCTTGTCTGTGCCTGCTATCGCCGGCGCTGGTGGCAGGAGCAGCGATGGCGCGCGCGTGTCAAAAAATGACCGAAGGAGGCCCAAAGTTGACAAATGTTTCTGACACTTCTGACAAGACATCGCCCTCTTCTCTCGGATAACGCTTGCCGACGCCTGTGTGCCGATTGAGAGAAGATTTAATAATTCAATTCACTTTTGTCAAAGAGCCGCTTTTTGCTTTCAAGTCTTTTCCTCGCATTCTATTGACTTGTTGCGCGTCTTCTGTTTCTCCTTGGATGCCGCGCCGTAGCCACCGCTGCCGCCTTCACAGTCGTCGTCGTCTTCGTCTTCTGGTTCGATTTGTGTTTGCAGTTCTGATCGACTGGATTTTCGTTGAACGCGAATTCTGAATCAAGTTGTTAAAAGTGCTGCAGTGCATGGTGCCGGCGGCCGTGATCGGAATGACGGGTTTCGGATCTGAATCGAGCAGCAACGAGAGAGAAATGAGAATCTCGGTCTTTTGGGAAACAGTTGAGCGTCGGCGCTCAGGTGAGCAACTTGCCGCCCATCGGATTTAGCTGACGTTTTGGTCGAGAAATCCCTGATACGCTGATCACGTCAGAGATTTTCGGCTACGCTATTTCAAAGCTCATTCATCCGACGCGTAAAAAGCTCTTTGCCTAATATCCATGAGAGAATCGTGACACACAGAGAACCAAGCTACGAAATGGTTAGAGTCAAGGAAACGCCTAATTGTGAAATCTCGAGAATGTGGAAGTATTTAGGGGAATGAGTTGAACCTACGTTCGTCGTAGGGGTCAATGGAGTCAAACTTAAGACTGAATCGTTACGAGTTGCTGAGCTGAATTTCGCCCCGCAACACTTCCTTCTCGATTGAGGGTCTCATATTTCAAGAAATATGGGTGGGTTCGAGTGGAAAACGGGTCGGTAAAACCAAGTGAGCAACGCGCAAACTAGAGAAGATCGAAGTTTCTTTGATTTCTTTCAACTTCGGGGTCGGTCTATATTGTGTTCGTCAGGACATACCGTGCGGTAACGGAAAAATTCCTCATAATACCATAGCGCCATCAGAGCTGCAGTGGGACGACGCCAACGCCCACCCAGGGTTCAGGGGTCAGAATCGAAGGGACGTTCAGCTTTCACTTGAGACTGCATTCGGTCGCCTAGCCCAGATTCCCACAGTGCTGCCACAGACAGTCCCTCTCACAGGTGCAGCCGTGTGCTCAATTAAAAATCTGCTGTGAGGCCTGAGATGCCTAGTCAACTGACTAGTTGACATTCCTGCATCCGTATGTCAAGCAACAGTCCATGCGCTGCGGAAAAGACTGGATTGCCAGTTGTTCGCCACTTGCGGAACTCGGATATACTCCGACTAAAATGCCCTGCTCGCACCTGTACGCGACATAAAAAACCAATTTGAATCAAACCCTACATTCACACTGGCTCTCTCACTGTATTGGCTGACAGACGACTCACGAAGTTCCCATGTTCATGCTCAGTCAGAACTGCGAGAGACAGGTGTAGGGAATATATCTTCAGCAGGTTGTAGTGCAGACTTCATCTTCCTCATCTCGTGAGTGGAGTTCTGGTTCTCAGGGCCCTAGCTGGGCAGCCTGAGGAAAGGATTGCTGATGTAGGCTTCCGTTTCCGTCAGGGTTTGTTTGATCATCATCCTCAATGAGCATCACCGTTTACGGCGCGGCGCACCTGCAGGCATAGATTGCAATCACGTTTCAGAGAAACTTAACCCGCTATTTTGGAGTTTCGAAATTCATTCACGAATCGGAGTTTTTGAGCAATTATTGCTTTCTTCGCGACCAACGACGGTCTCTCACGCACATAGAATTGCTGATCGCAGGTGTATTCTCTCAGCCGTCGTCGTCGTCGTCGTAATTTTTCCCGCTTCATAACTTTCCGACGCATCCAGCTCAAGAGAGTTTGGTTGTTGGCTCTGAATCGAACCCTGGTCGATGTTTTGAACAGGTAGTGGGAGTTGTCTCAGGCGAGCATTTAAGCATTCGCGTTCTCGGTGACTTCCTCGACCGATCTGAGGGGCTCGTCGGCTGTGGGAGTGGCGAATCCGCATTCTCTGAACGTCTCCGGGGAAGTAATGCACCTTAGTTTGACCAGTATGCCACGAACAGGTGGAATCCTCCTGTTTAGGTGCTTGTCATCACTTGTCGTGCATCATCACGGAAACCTCGATCGGGGATTCCTAATATCGATCAACGGAAAAGTTGAGACTGTCTGACGGACTTTTTTGTGTTCCGAAACAGAAAAGGGGAATCATGTGACCGGGTGTCCTTGGACCCCGTTCTTATTGTTCCGAAGAAGTCGTGAAAGGGTTCGATCTAAGAAGCACTCCCCCTAGGCCTCCCGGATGCTCCAATGAAAGAAAGATTTCTACGAGGGCAGTCATCTTCCAGAGACAGCGATCGTCAGTTATTCGATGGATTCACTTCGGACAAGGGACAAAATGCTCTCTTCGGAGTACTGCCACCCACCTCTTGTGAGTATCTAGTTCTATTTAATGAAATGAAACCGTCTCAAAAACGGATATTTGACTGGAATATATAACCGGAAAATACTCGTGCGCCATTGACAAGCCATTAGCGAAATGGTCCCGATCATTAGGCCGAATCTTGGAGAGCATATCCGCGTGTTTTTGTTGTCATCTGCTTTTTGCGGCACTGAACTATCCCAGCAACGAGATCCCCGTCGTGGCTCACGCTCTTGAATATCCCGTCGTTGTCCTTCTCCCTTCCTTCACATGTGGGCAGTTTTCGGGTAATTTGCGGGTGAGCTATTCCCTCAACTCTCATGAGTGTTCTCTGTTTGTAGTAGTAGTGGTGGTGGTGGTTGTTGTCGTTGTTGCCGTCGTTGTCAATGTAGACGATGGTGTCGGGGTGGTCTGAGTCGTGAATACGGTGTGGTCTCGCTCTGACACGCTGACTTCCTGCCTTTCTTCCGTACCGTTCTAATAATAGTTGAATCCACAGCACAAGATGAGCCTTGAAAGAAAATTTATCCATTCGAGGAAGAACGATTTCCAGAACTCCATTCGACTGACACACATAATGTTCCGGCATACCTCATTCAAACCCCGAAAACAACCCTATGCCATGAAATTACGAACTTCCGATCCAAAAATCAACTGTCATCAAGCGCAACGTCACCGGACAAACCCGAGACGAGCTCTGAGCGATCTGTTGTTGACGGCGTTTAACGCAATGCGTGGCGTCGCACCGTCTGCCAAGCTTTGTGTTGGAAAGGCGGTGGCAATGGCAATTTCGTCGAACGAATTGCACAGACCGCATAGTTCTGTTCCGAATAAAAAACGAATGTAGTACATACAATGCCGAACCAGACAGAGCGACAGACAGGCAAGCCGACGGACGAGCCGAAGGGTACACGCACGCACGTGCGTGCGTGCGCACACACACATGCGTTGAACGGCATTCGCTACGTATGTCTGTCTGTGTGTGCCCTGTGTGTTTTACGAAAGTGGTTCACGAAGTACCCAAACGAGTCCACTGACCGCGGTGCCGAAGGAGGAGCATAGTGAATGAGTCCTCCCCCGCGGTGGCTTCGTCGTCATCCACTATCCATTTCGACGTCGCAACGTCGACGTACAGCTAGCTGGCTGGCTGGCAAGTTATACGACGCGAACCGACGGAACGGACGTCATTACCGACACATCCGCCAACCACCACCACCGCCGCCGCCATCAACGTGGACTTGGTTGTCGTTTTCGGCGTCTTCAATGCAACTACCGCAGCAGTTTATGAAAAAAAAAACACTTTTCCGTGCCATATCGTAGAGGCACAAGCAATGTTACAAAGTCTTCTCGGGGAGGGCGTCGGAAGCAATTGCCAAAATCTTCCGATCTAACTTCTACGTCGGTTCCTTCGTCCCTTCCAACATCGATCATACCTCGTTGAACCGAAATGGGTATTGCAACACCTAGAGCAATACGGTTTCCGAAGCTACCCAGAGTTACGGTGACTCTCTTCCGGTTTCCGATGATGCCCAATGTCTCGCATTGACGCTCTCTCACCTTGCAAAACAGATCTGAGTATCTCTCTAGGTCGGTTTCGGAAATTTCGGCCGCATCGAACTGTTGGTCCATGGACAACTCCAGTCAGGAAGCGGGGTAGTTGAATCCCAAGTTTTCTTGTTGTGACTCCTTCCCGAGGAAGACAAAATGTCGTCACATTCTTGCATCGACGCTCCCCTCCGAAAAAGCCAAACTAGCTCGGAGCCCTCTAGATTGAACGATTGGATTCGAATCGCGGTCACTCTCTGTCGGAACGTCAGTCTGAAAAAGAGAATAGCTTACGAGCATGAAACGAGTGATGACCACCCACTCAAGAAACGAACGGGCGGCATTCGATTTAGTCCGTTTCAACATTCTTCTAATGAATCGTTCGATCTTCGAACTGTAGGGTGTCTCGAGAGGAGGCGGAGGAAAACAGATCACAGGTGTGAATTCGACATACATTGCCACAGATAACAACACAACTAGAAACGACAAGAGCGCCGATGCCTGCGCCGAAACCGCCGTCGAAGTCTTCCATTAGTCCCCGACAGGGAGTGTTTCGGCGTAGAATCAAGACTAAATCTTGGAAACTCCCCTGGATACTATGCTTGCCAGACTTCGCCGACGGTGCCGGTGTACCGACTTCAGCTGCGAAACGAAAGCTCTCCGAAATGGCAGAGGTTGCTTGGTAATCGGAGCGCAGCCAATGCAAAGAGCATCAAATCCCGCATAGGGCGGAAGTCGACCAAATTCGAAATAGGATTCATGTCACCATCACGGTAGCAACGTGCCGTAAGCTCTTCGTGCACCTTTTCCAGCACAGAGCCTTGATCATCTCAAGCTACCTGGGATCTAATTTCGGATAGGACAACGACTCGAACGCAGCAATAAACCAAATGACATCAAAGAAAGACGACGTTAAACGAACAGTTCCCAGATAAACTAATAATATTGTCTGTTTACGTAATGAACTATAAATCATGGACTTATCTCATGGAGAAATTCAGTCCAAATCATGGGATTTTTGTGCATGTACGTAGACTTTCGGTCATGATCACGTATTTGAGAATGAGCGGTTGGGTGAGAGCATGATATAGAGCTCGCGCAAACGTGAATCGAAGAGATTTGGATTAGTACAAGAATAAAAACCAGTTCTAACGGTGGGTCCGCCACGGCTGTTGACAGATCCCATCAGACGTAAACCATGTGATTTCGTTCATGACCTGAATTGGTGATGAAATCATCCTAGTATGCTTTGTTATCGGACATTTCTTCTTCTTGGATCGGATTTCGGCTCCGAAAAGCTATATGTTCGTGTTTGTTTGGTCCTTCAAAGTCAAGCTCCTCAATTCATCATCGTTCGTCGGCTCTGAGGAACTTTCGCGTCCTGTGGAGTCTTCTGATAGGATTTGATCGCGGATATATCACGGCAACCCTTGAATCAGTGAGGCAGTAATCGTGAGTAACAACTCGTCCGTGAAATATATAACACAAGCAAACGGCTCACGCTCCAGAAGATGTTTGCTCCGTGCACTCAGTTTCCTTGCCTCGCCTCGTAGAGAAGTTACGAGTCTTTCAATAGGGGTGGTAGGGGGTTTCGGGGTCTCTTAACCCTTCAAAAGGCTTCTGTTTTGACAAGAGCGAAGAGAACGACAGATGCGAACCGTACCTTCTGTCGCCTGGCCGGGTCGGATAGCGGGATAGCTGTCTACTGGATTGGTTGGATGGTCCGAGCTCTAGCAGCCCGCCTGATGTCGACCGCCAAAGACGTTTATACTTTTCCCTCAGATGCATCATCTGGAGCTCCCTGGGCTCACGGGCTGAATTACTGACCGACTGCCTGCCGGCCGGCCGTCCGACTGGCTCGCGCCCTCGAAATTAGCAAGGCCGTTGTCGAGTCATTCAAATCGTCACAGCGGACCTCCTACCGCCAGACGCCCGAAGGGTTGACCCTTTGTTCGTGGAACACTATCGAACACGACCGACGACGTCGTCTTCTTCGTCTGCCGTCGAATCGGTCGCGTGGGGACTTTCAAGCTCAAATCCTCAAGACGCTAGAATCCAGTTCTTGATCTGAGACCTCGTCCAGCATCAAATCTCCGTCAAGACCGGAGAATTACATCCAGGACGTTCATTCACAATTAAAAACTCCAAAACGGGAGAGAGGAAGGTGCGGAAGGCAATATTGAGAAGGCGAATATGACCTTTACGCCCGGACAGACGAGTTGTGGTACGGAAGAGCCGTGAGAGTTTGTTAACGAGTATCGTTCAACTCGAAATGGAGCGAAAGTTTTATTGAGGAAGCACGATTGAATTTTCACACCTCCTGTTCGGCGCGGCCACGGCATCAACAGCAGCCGCCGCCGCCGTCGCCGATCGTCGTTGGTGTTCCTTGATGAAAATTAATCATAAATTTCATAAGTGCACTCATCGACCATGCCTTGTGTTCCCTCATGACAGACGAACAGAAACACAGATCGGGAGAGCGCCATAACCCGATAATTAAGAAGCGGAGACTCTCACGACGAGCGAACGGGCTCACAACTTCACACCTCGTCTATCGAACCCATCATCATCGCTGTTGTTGTGCCGGTTCTGGTGATGGTGGTCGCCGTCGTTGCTGTCGCCGCCGCGCCGCTGCCTCCACCACCACCGCCACCATCACAGACAGTTCATGGATCGAGAATTTCTCGGTGAGCCGAACGTAGGCGTCGGTAGATGTGTATCGCTAAAGACTGCCCGGCACACGTTTCAGTCTCGAAATTCTTGTCCGCGTTTCCTCTTATTCCGTTCCGGTCGGCATGCCTACCTACCTGGTAAGGCAATCCCCAACCTGATCGTAGAGACTCGCAACAATTGCGGATGCAGGGCTTCTGCACTTATGGATCGATTGATGGAAGCAGGAAGCAGGTTCAGCACTATAAAGCTCCGGATTCGGCAGGTATCCAGGCAACCTGCGATGACATCGCAATGTGGTCTTCTGCCCGGGCATCGCTGGTTCCGCTCACCTATGATCAGATACAGCACTCCGCCTTCGTCTTCCGAGCATGAAGGCAACCTGTTCGAGCTGAAAAATTTCCCGTTGAAAACAGTCCTTAACCACAAAAGGACTTGAAACAAGGAACGGAAATGATTTCGGGCCCGCAGACGCCGAGATTACGGCGAGACCACACATCGGTTCGAACGCAGAATCCCTCACTATTTCCGTCTCGTGTTTCCTTTAAAGACAGACACGATGAAAGAGTGCGATCCCGACTAAAATCTCGACCACGTCGTCACTCGCCAAATCTCCCAGAAGTTCTTCGAAGTGTAAAATCGATACCCGTTGAAATAACTCGACGGCGATGGCGATCGGGGCTTTACATTTCTCCTTCGGTGGCTTCCTAAGTATGTTTGTGATTGCCTGCCTGCCTTCCTGTCTGTCCATCTCGCCTTTCGGTTTGTTGGTCCTTCGACTGACGTCGGCCCGATACCGGCGCGCACTCACTTTTTTCAACTGAATACGGCCCCTTGTACATTCCGCGCATTGCTTTGCGTTTGCGCGGCTCACAATCAGATCAGAGGAGCTCGGCAGACAACGTCATCGCCCGCGACTTCGTCGACACACGTCGATGACAAAGGAGATCGTTGTTCTATCTGGAGCAGAGGCGAATCGTGAAGAGCTCGTTTTAGCGTCACGAGGACGTGGGGTCGTGGGTGTTGGTCAGCACTTAGGTAACACCTGAAGGAGGAGTGCATTTGGTGTTCCTCTCTTCTGTCAACCCCTCCCACTCTCGGCTGCTCGTTGTCTACGTCTTTGAACGATTTTCGGGTTTTCGATTTTTTTGGTCGTCTTTCGACTCGCTTGGCCTGTTGCCTTTAGTTCTTGTTGCCGCTGTTGCGGTTGTCGGTCGCCGTCTAGTCGCTCGTTGTCTTTGATTTTGGCCGTGTGGCACTTTCCAGATCCCATCTTCTCAACTCCCGAACCATCGGCTGTCAACGAGACGTTAGCCATGCGTTCTTGTCACCCGCGCAACCCCAACCCAATCGCTGCCGTCACATTTTCGATGCTTCTAGCGGACGAAGACGACATGGCCGACTATGTAAACAGGCTTTTCCGCCGGTTCGGCTATCTCTTTCCTTTCTGATGAATCTCCTAATGGCGGTTCGACTTCCGGCCGCGAGTTGAGGACATTAAGCAGATGCCTCTCGTTGTATATGCGCTCTCGGCGAACTTGTGGCTCACGCTCCCCCTACCGCAGCTCTTTTCGGCAGTTGGGCGACCGGGCCGATCGACATAGATACAGTTAGCCTGGAAAGGGAACTTTTGATTCCCTCCAATGAAGGTGTATCTGTGAAACAAGCTGATGTCATATCGTACTACATCGGAAAGATGTTCGGTACCATTACTACCATCAGGCGACGGCGTAACCGTTTTGGTCCCGATTGAAGTGACCGCCACCTCGTCTACCCGATGTCTAGCCGGCGTCTGGATCAATCTACATACTCTCCAAATCGCCAATAATCCGATTCGGTCATCAATTCATCACTGAACGCATTCGAGCCATCCATCTATCGGCACACTTTTCATATCCTTGTTGTTTTACTCCGACTATGACGATGGATCCAGGAACTACTCGTTCCGACAAAAAACACTCGAAAAACCCAAGGTCGAGCCCGAATCGAAATCCGTTCTTGAGTCTCCAAGCCTCGGATTTGCAAGGGAACTTTGTACCTGCGACGCGACGTTAGAAAGCGCGGAAGACTCTCTGATTTTGAGTGAAGTTCATTCTTGAAACCTTGAAGCAGTGAGTTCGTGATTGAAAATCAGCGGTTTCTCTCTGTCTCTCCCTCTCTCGACGCCTGCCCGACATGAATGACCGCCAGTCCTCGTTGTCTGTAAACAAGCGAACACATCTGTCCTGCGGTCGACCCGTTGTCCGAACGGCTTCCATCGATTGATCAGTGCTCATGACGTTCTAGTCCGTTAGCGTCGGAGTCCGTGTCACGCAACGGACAGCTGCCTTCTAGTTTACTGTTAAACCTGCTCAAAATCCAAAACAGCTTCTGTGAGATTGTTTTTTTTTCGCCGCAGAATCGGTTGTTGTGAATGAAAGTCGGCGGTCGAAGCCGAGAGAATACGAGAAAGAAATCAGCGCGTGACAGTTCGCGTCTGGGTGTTTGTTCTCGATGTCTGGAAGTCGCGTCGTCGGGTCTGGCACCCGTTCTCACCCTCAAATTAGAATGTGCTCATATGAGTGCTGCGGCGGTAACGGCGACCCCACACAGGTTCACCTAAGTCAAACTGCGGCGCGGCGCCAGGAAGGAGCACGTTCCGCCTCCAGCGTTCAACAGTCTCGTCGGCTTGGAAAATCGGTCTCTTTGAAGGGCGGGCAGGCAGCCTTCCGCTGTCTTACCCCATCGATCCTCTCTTTCTCTCTGTCCATCGATGTCTCTACCTATGTACGGCAAGGATCGGATACCGGGTCTGGAGGAAATATTGTTTCAAGAAGCAATGTTTTCGAGACCGTTAGGATCTCTGAGGAAGTGAAGCCCAAAAGATCACCGTTCGAGCTGTGCGAACCCTAACGAGGGTTTCATCGAGTACAGCGAGATTCGCGATGAAAATGATAGACCCCCGAGACCACCGGACCAGCTCAGCAGGCAGGCAGGCGGCCAGGCAGGATCAGTGGGCCGGCTATTGCGG
Organism: Neoseiulus californicus; assembly: GCA_028455905.1. Lineage (NCBI taxonomy): Eukaryota > Metazoa > Arthropoda > Arachnida > Mesostigmata > Phytoseiidae > Neoseiulus > Neoseiulus californicus. Next base: position 1,031,648 of record JAMQGS010000003.1, read on the forward strand.
GTAAATCTCCTACGCTGATGAAGTCTGTGGTGATGTGAGATGGTGGTCTTCATAGAAACGGACGGAAGTATTTGTAGAGACAACGCACACGCCCTCATCATCATCACTGGCAGCAGGCGCAGCATCATCGGACACTCATGACTCGTATGCGAGCTCGTCGATGCGCTATCGTCAAATATCTTCTGTTTCCGGACTTCTCAGAGCTGTTGTCGACAACAAAACCGCTGCGAAACCTCTGAGATTCGATCGCGTTAGTACCGAACCCAGCAAGCGAGCTGACAATGAAGAGCTAGTCAGCTACTAGAATACGATTCTACTGATGTTGCGGCAAGTAGACGGAGTCGACGACTGTTTGATCGCCAGGTTGAGTGACGAGAATAAATATTTCGGTTGGGTGCCCCCGGTATTACATCTTCGGTAAGGACAGGCATGACTTGCAGGAAGACATAACGGCGAAATAGTCACGTTCCATTGAGGAATAACAAAAGATGTCTTACAAAGGAAACGGAGTGTCTTTAATTCTGAACGGCCCACTAATCAAAGCAGCCTGGTTCTGTTCATGTACGTTGACTTTTTTCACGCTTGCTGGAGCCCCAGGAACTTTAGACGGTCACAGACTCCACTTCTAGGACGGTACTGGAATAGGAAATCGACGAAACCTGATGATTTCGACGATGCAGTACGCAATTAGATATTCGATTTGGCGATTGAGCTGAAAGCTCCGATAATTCTGCGCTGATTCGACGGACATACACATATATACATGGTTCGCGTTTCGAGATCTACATGCCTGCACGACGACCTACTGAAACTACAGAGTTCACCTGATCTTCCAGCTTGCAGTCGCTTCGAATGTTTGCCTAGATTCCTCCGCTTCCCTCGAGGGAACTGAGTGAGCGATCGCAACGACACGGGGTCACGTCACGACATGGTCAAAATACTGAAGTCGTTTGCTTGACGTGAACCTTCCTCCACATTCACACAGAGATTCACAGAATGGCAAAAAATAATGGATGGAGTATATATCTTCCGCGGTCCATAGGTGAGCACCAGATTGTTCAAAGATTCAACGCAGCTTCAGAGATAATTTGGAAAATTCGTTAGAATATCGAACAACACGTGCTGTGAGGCACGTCCTGATCATCGTCATCATCAGAATTATTTCGTACACATGCCAATATGGTGTTCGAATCCTGTGATGGAATCCGCAGCTCAATCTGGTCGCTCGACGTATGCAGCGCATGGTGACTCCTGTTTTCCAGGACAAAGTTCATGTTTCGTCCCATAGTTTCCCAACCCAATGCTGACGTGCAGTGTCTGGCGTTACATTCGATGTGTCTTGGACTTGAAGTCGTGAACGTGGCCACATTGTAAACACTAACTATTTTCCGCGTTTTTTCGCTAGTTCCCTAGGCGGGATGGGCGCAATCTTCGCCGGAGAAGTTTGTGCTCGTTCGATAGAAGCCTCACGAGTGCTAGAATCCAGAGTCAGAGGTCCTAGTGCGGCTCAAAACGACATTAACGGGCACGTCACTTTCCGACATCAGCCTGGTTGAAAATATCCCATACCATGCGATAAAGCGTCGACGGCGTGCTCTGAAATCGGCAGACGGTTTTGTCAAACGAGCGCAATGGATCTCCGACACGAAGACATCCTAGAGTACTTGCGGCAAAGTGAGTTTGAACTCAGGACTTCCATCCTCCCTCTAGGACGCTGTCTCTTTCATACCAAATATCCTTGCCTCATTTTGACGCCCGCAATTTGCGTGAATTTCGTTCGTTGCTACCACGTGGTCCGTGCTCAAACTCCATTTCCGTCTCAGTGCCGCCAGGTAGCTGCGTGTTCTGTCTCCGCCTGACCGACGACAATGAACACTATGCACTGGAAGTTTTCGAAATCGCTGTGTGCATCCATCATGCCTGCTGGGTACGTCGGGTGCTTAATTTGTTCCCATGATGATGCCTTATGGTTCCTGTAGGCCTACTGCCGATCAACAAGATGCAAGTCTAACTTACCGCCTCCTTGTCCTCAGGATAACAAAAGTCACAGGACAGGTGAACCGCTCCAAATAGAGAGCTTTTGGGCAACGTTTCTACTAGCCCTCAGAGAGCTCTGCTCGATTTGTGACAACAGGGGAAGCTCAATGGCGTGTTCCACTGAAACTTGTGCCGAAACCTTTCACTGGACTTGCCGAAACGATGAGGCAGAAAGCGACTACGAACTTCGCTGGTGTCGCCATTGTTTCGAGCAAACTTCAACTATTTATTGTCTATGAGTTTCACTCGATACGTTGATATTGTTTGCTTTGTAGATATCCGGCATGAAACGGAATATATCTTGCGTTGTCGTCCGGCAGAACATTGATTGCTCTTTCTGTAGATCACACGACAACACGATGAGCGTACCAAATCCCATGTTTTGATGCTGAGATTCAAAGTCGCTTCGTATCTTTCCAAATGCCGATTAAGGTCGGCAGGTGAGCCTCTACGCCTCTTGGAATCATTTCTCCGTTGCTGACCTCCAAAAGAAATGCCCTGAAGAGAGCGGTAGGGACTCCTTGTCGTCGATATTGATGGAGAACCGGAAGGTTGATTCGGGAAGCGATTCTCATCTCATCATGGCCAGACCTCCTGTTTTCGTAGTGAGGTCATCGATCCGCGAACCGGGTTTCATCACTGGCTATGGCTTGATGAAGACTAGGCGTTCCGCGAGAACACGACGACATATTATGCAATCACCACATGTCTGTTAGGTCGACAGATTGCTGCCGGTCTTCAATGATGCAACCCAGATTTCTGCACGTCTGTGATTTCACTGAGGCAGTCCGAGTTTTCGTGATTCGTGGAAATTTGGACGGAAAACTCCAATTGCTGACTGGGGCCGTCGCGATATCGGAGTGAATGCAGCTTCCAGGCGAAAAAAATCATTTAATTTCGAGAACTCAAGATTGTCAATCCTTACACCTTGGCTTAGACGATCAAGTTTGCGATCATCCGACCGCATGTGAAACCTACGATTCCTGCAAGAAGGGCTACCGTGATGGAGCTTTTTTGGTGTGGCCGAGTTTGCAAGCAACATTCCCGTCCTGCACCAGGCTTTGACCTTGTAGCCGGAAAGAGTTGTTCCGAGGAGGATTTCTTCGGTACGTCGGTGGTCTTGGGATTGAGCGAACTTCCTTTCGAAACGGTAACTTTACCCCCACAAAGAACCTCCCTGCTAATGGGACGTGAAATCATTAGAATCTACAGCAATTACCACATTACATGGACTTCTTGCAGCTTCTTGTGAACCTACCCCCTGACGTTTTCCGAGGAAACCGCAGAGTTGGGTGGACAGCCCAAGTGTATTGAAGTCTCCGGTCGCAGATTGACGGTTTCCTCCTCCACGAAGGGTGGCACAGGAGCGATTCCGTAATCGGGCACATAAATTCCACCAGTTTGTGTGACTGCATCGTAACACCATGTTAATCTTTGACTCCTATGAGTTCGAGGAGGTGCTTCTGATTCATCCCGATCTCCTTGATCGATTTCTACGACATGCGTCGCTGATTTGGAATCACCGGCGTCCGCATCCACAGCGTCTTCGCGAGCATTTTGATCAGAGAGCATTGTCAACCATACGCTTCGTTGTCCCCGAAGGATAACCCCAAACTCATCGCCCAATCGTTGCTTAGACGAGAGAAAAGTTCTTTGAGCTGCTGACATAATCGACTCAAAAGGGTTCGGCCATGAGCGAGCTTGAGCTCCGGACGCTCGCGACATTTCATCCTCTCTGGGAATTCGTATCTCGGTTGGGTTCGAACGGTTCGCCGAGACTTGGGTGCAAGAGCCATCAGACGAGGGAGTTGACCTTCAGTGCAGATGGCTCTTCCGGCACCTCGCCGGGACCGGTGAAAACTTGATACAAATCCTCTCCAAAGCACGCGTCTCGCTCGTCAGATCTACGAGAACACTTAGATCGGTTTCGTTGTAATTGTTGCGCGACCAAAACTACAGGGAATCTACTAGGGAGCGGCCAGCGTTCATGGCCTATCTCCGTTCATGGTGATAACCTCCGGCCACCACCCTGGATAGCATCAACCAGACTCCGTCTCTCGGAGTCCAAGGCGGTTCGGGCCGAATTAGCGTGAGGCTCAAGATGACCACTTGGAGCCCCGGTCGGCTGCTGAATCCTACATGAGTTGGATAGGGTGGATTTGATGCGATTTCATAGTGTTATAAGGCCACCCGGTTCGGCTCATGATGACCTGGTTCAGTTTGTATGTAGGTCATCAAGACCAAGGACGACGTGCACTCTTAGCCAGCTGAGCGGAGTCACCCTCGACGAAAGTGAACCTTCTGTAACACTTCTCGACAGTCTCCTCGATTCATGCCACGGATGATTCCTCCGGGCTGGGATTCCAGTGGGAACTCTCCCTTCCAGGCCTATTAAAATCCATCGCAGCTTGCTTCCAAGAGGAGGGATGACCGGCCTAAGCCCCGAAGATGTTCATGTTTGGCTCCACGAAAGATTTCTCGGATCACCGGAGAAGACGGCGTGAAAAACGGTGTAGAATGCAGCAAACCGTCGTGAGACTCAAGATCCCCTCAAAAGTGTAGCAATTATCGAACGAGTTAGAATAAATGACGATGGTGGCGGTGGTGGTGGTGGTGATTGTGGCGGTCAGCGAAAGAGAAAACGGAAAGTCAAATCAGCCCAATTGAGTTGGAACGAGTTTCGAGAACTCGAACCCTAAATCGTTTTCAAAAGCCATAAACCACAGAGCTCGACCATTTTCGAAATCCGGGTTTCGCTGAAACGGTCGAAGCGATTTTTTGAAAAGTCTTTAGTACACATGGTTGACCGTCCCAAGTTTCATTTTCCTGCAGGGAACATTGTCACTGACACAGTGCTTCCGCTCACTCATCATGGATGGATGATGAATCGGTGCGAAATGGGAAAGCTGGAGCTTCGATTGGCGGAATATTGTTGGCGTTCAAGCGATAAGAGTATAGTGACAAGACCAGCAATCGAAAAAGGATTATTCCCCGAGCTGGGGCTCATCGACGAACTGTAGTCGGAATTGAGATCCCCTGATCGCGCCAGCTGACGAAACAGTTTCAAGATCGCGTGGTAACCATGGTTCTGAACTTGTTCGTTGCTGAGAGCATCTGTTGTACCTGTGGCGCCCTCTTCAGGGACGCAGGCGCAACTTTTGGGGCGGCGCTCCAAGGACCGACAATGAGCTGTGACGAGGTGTCAAATGAGATGCGATCCGAGCTTTCGTTTCTCAGTGCAAAAGTCACGTAGAAATCCTATTTTGGGCCCAAGCTTTGAATGTCTTGAACCGGTCGCTCAGTACATCTAGAAGACGGTGAATTTCTCGCATTGTTCGCCTCAGGTGGTCGTTCATTCCGGTGGAGATCATTTGGCAGGGCAGCAGCCAACAAATCCACGGATTTCCCTCAACATGGGTCTCTAATTGTAAGAGTAGCATGTCAGATGTCTCTCGTCCGATTTACTTTTGCGAAAGTCAGTTGAGAGTAGGTTCAACGGTGTCCACCTTTTCTGACGATGGCGGCGGGTGAAGGGACGCTCCGTCCAAGTGGACGGCATACAGGTTTCAAGCAGAAGTTCCCGGAGACGGGCGCAAAGCTTCTGTTTGCTCGGCGAGTCTATGGTTTCCAACATTCCCCGCTACATCGGATTTCATGAACGAGTCCTCGATGGTTCGCTGCATTCTCTCAGAGTTACTCAGGTGTGAAAAAAACGGGAGTTGTCACCCCACATGCATTGATTGTAGAAACTCAACTGATTGTGCGGGCTCGTAGTTCTATGCTCCTGAAGCACAACCGGAGGCGATCGATTTGCTCAGCGCCATCATGCCAGATCCGGGCGGTAACTTATCACGGGAGAAGCAGAATGCTTGCTTGCATAGTTCTGGTGGAAATATCTTCTGTTCTACATTCCGTGTTCTCGTCAGATTCACTGCGGGTGGATTCGATGCGTTGTTTTGCAATTGCCTGAGGGTCCAAGGAGCTATCATACAATCCGTGTGCGATGTCACTTGTTTCGTGCCCCTCCCCGAGAACCCGAGATCACCCGTTCACTCTTCCGCAGATCTCAAGCGTTCCGCGGAGCGAACGCTATCGCCCTGTCAACGATAGAGCATCAGATTAGTGAAAAGAATGTTTTCCTGACAAACTTTATTCCTTTATCTGAGCGTTCCCGTCCGCCTCTTCCGAAGTCTGTTTTTCATTCTGACTCTCTTGCAACTCCATGACCTTCTCGCCGATTTCTTCCAAAATTTCATCGTGATTTATGACTTTCCTCCTTTTCGGCATGATATAGTTCCCCATGCCGGCCGCACGTTCGCTCTCCTCTATACTGTACGGCTCGTCTTCGAGCGCTCTTAACCTGGAATCATGGACAACGCTGTGAAAACTTCAAATTCGTAAGTCAGCTTCGGACATCCGTCAGCTTAGAACTGGAGCGAGAGAAACCTTACCGTCTCTTGTGAGGTTTGCTGGACAGGTGCTCTCGGAGAGCTTTTTCCGAAATAAAATGTTTCGCGCAATGGACGCAGTAGTTCTGTCCGGCTCCGGGTAGATCGTAGTCAACTTTCTGACGGATCATCGACTCCACATTCACTGGTTTGAGATCCTCGGTTATTTCATCAAGATCTCGAGTGCGGTGTTTCGTTTTCAGATCTTTTCCTGTAAGAATATGTATATCTTACAACCGGGAAGCCAAGCCTGCGTGTCCCAATCCGTGTAAGCAATCTGCGTGTTCTCAATCCTCACAGCTCAGATTCGAACATTTTCCAATCTGGCTCGCAGGATCGGATCATTGAGCTGAGAGCTTCATCGAAAACAAATACTCTTGACAACTCATTCCAACCTAGGAACCGAAGGCGCCCAGGGGAAAGAATTGTGTTGCCGCAAACATCGCTCGAGTTTGTTCGAACACTCGATACACCGGGGAATCGCACTCCAGCTTTCATACCACTGAGTGAGCGAGATGACAACTTACCGAAGCATCCATACTGTTTGTTAGCTTTCTTCCTACGATAACCTCCAGGCATTTCGATGAACTCTAGCTTGTGACCGATCAACCTGAATCTAACCACCGGGCTTGAACTTGAAAGAATATCACAGACTATTCTCGGAAACGTTTTTTTTGTGCGCAGGCTAGCTTTTGTTTACAGTCACACGTGCTCCTGGCTGGCAATACCGGCTCGGGCTGGTTTGTACCATCAAAGATAGCCGCGCTTGTTCAAATCTCCCTTCGCGCTGTCTATCTGCACTCACAGGGAGTTAGTGACAGTTGCGAGAAATGAAAGCGGGGGGCGATTCGATACTCCGGACACCACGGGTAGTTAACATGGCACGACAAATTATGGGGGGGGGGGGGGGGGCGATCGCCCGATTGCGCCCCCTCCCCCCCTCGCTTCGCCACTGTGCCCTGTCACCGTCTGTCAGTCGAATACTTCTGGAAGGACCGACCATTCGAGTTGGCGGAGAGGGATGAATAGGTAGTTCGAGTGATCCAGGATCCCACCTATGAAGAATATTCCCGGCGGCGAGCAAGATATCATTGCTAACTCCGACTAATGGGCTACATTCTGTCTCCAAAACGCAATCCCTCAGATTCTCGGTCAGCAGGAGGGCTCCCAAACCGAAGCGTCCTCAAATTCGTCCTATCGTAATTCTAGAGTATTTACAGGGCTCGACGAATTGCGTCGGGCCGTATCAGATTCGCCTGGGGCTTCCAATTATGCTTGTTTCTGATGCAAAACCCTCTTCCTCGAGCGTTACCGTATATGTACATGTCCAGTGCCTGATGGGGCTTGGTCTCACGACCAATTGATTGACCGAGGTCACGACTGACAGATCGAGTGCATTAACATGCAGAGTAAGCGGCAGGAGAAAGCCGCTTCTGTCGGAACGATTTGTTAGATTCATGGCGGTTCACAAACACTCGTTCCAACAATTTCATCAGGAAATAAGAGCGGTAAGAGCGTCTAACAATCGTCCTGAGAATGAGATTCGATCCTTGAAAGCTTCTTTTGAATGACCTCTCCATCTAGGAACGAACAAAGCATAGGCAATAGAGGAGCGGACTTCGGACCCTGCATTCATGACCACTTTTGTATTCGAGTCGACAAAGATTCCTCAGTGACGCATGATCTTCCGCCGCCGATGTGATGCAAATCATGCCTGTTTGAATCACGTGAAGTGTCTGATGCCGCTCTCAGCATCAGTATCTACGAGAACCAAAGGATCCGGGGATTGATTTAAATAACATCGTGGTTTATTAAAATAAATAATAATATGTATTTACACGCGTGTCAGGGAGGAATTCACACACCAATTCTTGAGTTGGTCTTCCACTCTGACCTTTTGCCGACACTTCAGAGCTGATCAAGTGATTGTTCGAAAATCCAGCCGTATCGATGAGGAATGCTTCAGAATTTCATGTTTCCTACTCTAATTCGTCCTCCCTTGAAATTGTAAGAGATCCTAGAGTTCGCTGTGCACATCTCCTTCCTTTGAATCCTTGGAATCGACGACGGGGAGGTCAGTTTCAGGCTTCGGTGGGAGAGAACTGCTCTCCTCTTGCTCAGAAGTCGGTTTCTCAGTGACCGGTTCAGTCTCCTCCAACGGTTTGTCTTCCTCAATAATTTCTTCATCAACGTCGATAGGTTTCCCCTCCTCCTCCTCCGCGGGCTTCTTGGCCTCCTTCTTGACCTTCTTCTTGGGAGGGGCATAACGAGCTTTGTTCATCAGATACTTGGTTTCACGATCAAGGGCCTGAATCTTCTCGAAAATCATCTTCATGGTGAGTTTCGGACTCTCGCTCAGAGGAGTCTTCAACTGGATCTCGGTTTGTTCAGCTACCCATGTCTCTGTTTCAACGATCGTTGTTCCGAGGGTGTCAAGTTCGACCTTCGTGAACACGCTTTCCTCTGCAGGCACCTTCTCGAGGTTCGCGAGGTACTCCTTTGAAATTTTGAGGAGGTTGTTGAGCGAGTCAAGTGCTTGAGGACGATCTCTGTGCTCATTCACACGGTCAATGATGTCCTTTGCGACGACTGCCACCGCAGAGAGCTTCCCTTTGAGCGTCTCGGTATCAGCGGAGTCAGATTCGTACTCGAGCCATTCTTGTTCCTTGTTTAAGGCTTCCACGATCTTGGTTCTCTCTTCTTCTGTCGAAGCGTTCTGATACTCCTCAGTTTCGAGCTTATCCTTGGTCTCATGGAGGAAGGATTCGAGCGCATTCCTTGCCTTGTCGAGGGCCAGTCGAGCAATGTCCTTGTCATCGAGTTCTTGGAGCTTTTTCGCCGAGGCCTTGATTTCGTCTTTATCCACTACGGGCATATCGAGGATACTGACTTCTTTCTCAAGTTTCTCCTTGACTTCGACTTTCTTGGTGACATTTTTCTTCTCTTTGACCTCGATGGGTTCCTTTGGTTTTTCTTGATCTTCCTTGGGTTTCTCTTCAGGAGTTCCGGGAGCTTTAGCAGGTTCAGGATCTCCGGCGGTTTCGTTTTTCGCGCCCTCGGGTTGGGTGTCAGCGTTTGCCTCGGGGCCCTTCTCCTCGGCCGGCTTCTCATTCTCTTCGGTCTCTTTCTTTTCCTCCGGAAGCGGAGCGGCTTCGTCGCCACCTCCTCCGAACATCTTGCCCCACTGTGCTTTCAACTTTTCCAGGGTGCTGGCCTCGACTTCTTCGACTTGATCCTTCTCGAACAAGCTTTCGACCTGATCGATGTGGAAAATTCCAGAGGCGTCCATTGACATGTGAATGCGAACCCCCTTGGATTCGACTTCTTCGCCCTGATATTTCTCAAGCGACTCTTTAACACCTTTGATTGAAACACTGGAAATGTTGCTGGATTTGCCGATCAGCGCTTGCTCTTTCTTGGGGAGGAACGACAGATCGCCGTAGTTGACGTAGACTTGGAAGTCTTTCTCCATACGTGTGGCGAGAATCGTCTTACGCTTGGGGAACTCGTTGTTGCGGTTGAAGATCACCCTCTGGATGTTCTTGACACCGTCTCGACTGAACTCCACCTGGATGGGGTAGAGATTCGCATCTTTTGCAACGAATGTCAGAACCTTGAACCCTTTCGAAAGGTAGGCGGCTTGGTAGGCCGCGCCCATAGCGGCGGCTTCATCAGCATTGATGCTCTTCGACAGACCTTTGCCTTTCAGGTATTTCTCCAGGATCTGCTGAATTTTCGGGATGCGCGTGTTGCCTCCGACGACGATGACTTGGCTGATTTCGTCGAGACCGATTTCTGAGCTTGCAAGAGCATCTTCGATAGGCTGGGTTACCCGAGCGAAGAGATCCGCACACATATCTTCGAATTCCTCCCGTGTCACGCCGACCTTGAGATCAATGTCTTCCATGACATTTTCAACCTGAGCATTGATTTCGGTGTTGGCGCTCAGGATTTTCTTCACTCGTTCCGCCTCTTTGTATAGCTTGAACAGGGCTCTGTTGTTTTCACGAACTTTTTTCGAGGCTTTCTTCAGCTCGTCGAACTTGTTGGCCAAATGTTCTCCTAGTCGGTGCTTGAACTCGAGACCTCCGAGATCACGATCGTAGCCAACTCCCTTCACTGTGAGGACGGGAGCCGTTTCGACGTAACCGCGATCTTTGGTTTTCGCAGTCTGATACGTAATTACAGTTGCCGTTGTACTTCCGGTACCCATGTCGTAGAACAACATGTTCGTTGCAGTACCATTGAACTCTTTTCGTCGGAAAGCTCCGTAGTTCAGAGCGATCGCCGTATTGTCGTTCATTAGCTGAAGAAGGTTGATGCCGGCGATTTTTGCTGCTCTGGCGAAGGCCCGGCGTTCGGCCTGGTTGAAGAAAGCCGGAACTGTTATGACAGCATCTTTGATTTTTTGACCAGCTGTCGCCTGCGCCGTATCTTGAGCATGCTTCAGAATCATGCCGACGAGCTCCTCAACCGAAAACTTCATACCATCCGGATGAGTGAAAACAACGCCACCGGTCGTCTCATCCGCACTCAGCTGATAGTAAGGAAACTTCTTCTGGAACTCCTGCACGATGGGATGATCGAGGGGTTTCCCGATCAGATACAGGAAGTTGGCGAACGCTTTGTTCGGGAACTTTGTTTGCGTGTTGAGTGCCATATCGCCATACTGACGCTCTCCATCGCGGAACGCGATGACGACCGGCGTTTTTCTTTGAGAATCTCTATTCAAGCAAATTTCCATCGGCATTCCAGGTGACACGACAGCGATTTTCATCCACTCGGATCCCAAGTCCACCGACATCACAGCGAGCGAGTGCACGGTGAGAAATACGCCGCTCGAGACGAGTAAGGTTAACGTGAGGTCTAGCCACCTCATCGTGGAAAAACTGGTGCGCAGTAGAGTGACGAAAAGACTTCACCTAGTTACGATTTTGCACTGCTCCACTTGGCACTAGAGCAGCACACGACATTCGAATCCCGTTCGAAAAGTGCCAACACCGGCTAGGCGTAGCAGACAGCCGGTTCGTTTGATGGTGGAGACAGCTTCTGGCGTTCCCGGAGCTGTCACTCGACGAAACTGTTTCCAGAGCTCGGAACCCGCATGAGCCGTTGCTCGACCCGATCAGAAATCGCTACCTGATCCAGACTCATGGTATGCGATTAGGTTTCCATGCTTGAATACATTTAATAGCAGTATTCTTCGAAGGGACCGTGACGTCAGCGAGGTAGGACCGCCCCCTATTCAGAGCGCTAGCTTTTTTAGGCCCAGCGACCAATCAGCTTTCAACACATCGAGGCTAGACGGTCGCCGTTTACCGCTGCGTGGGTCGTCGCTTAACTGCCAACGAACCATCTGGAAACGTCGACGTTTGCATCAGCTCGATCATTCAGAGTCGAGCCACAGCTTGGACAGGAGCTCGCGAAGTGTCTCACAGATTTCACAGAGATGCTGTACAGTGATTCCAGTATGGATGTCCTGGACGCCGTCGTACGTGTTTCAGGCCTTCGAGGAGAAGCCGGTGCTAAACCAACGCGAAAAAGGCAGAAGTTGGACCATCTCACGTCGGAAGAGAAGCTGCTCCGACGCAAAATGAAGAACAGAGCAGCTGCGCAGAACGCTCGCGATCGGAAGAAGGCCCACATGGACGAGTTGGAAATCCAATTGACAGAGATGGTGAGGAGCAGCAAACAGCTGGCTGCTGAAAACGAACGGCTACGAAAGGTGAACGCCGAACAACAGAAACAGATCGAGGAATTGCAGGCGAGATTGGCCGCAGTTGAATCGCAGGAGAAGAACTCAGTTACCGAGGGTTCCTTTAAGCACGCATCGCTTGTTAATGAACCTCTGCTGAAGGATCAGGTTCCATTGGTAGCGATGAGTCTTCTCCTGTGCAGTCTCCTGCAGTTGATATCAAGTGCGAAATCCTCGAAGACGAAGTTGAAGAGCCCCACCTGTCACTTTTCGACGACACCGATCTCGTCGACATGCTCCTCGAGCAGTCAACATGTCCATCCAACCCGGCAGAACCTCCAGTTATCCTGGTGGAGCCCGCACCGATTGAAAACCTAGACCACGTCTACCACAAGCAGGAACAACCGCCAAGTGGACCGATTTCAGTCACAGGACAATTGTTGAAGCCGATCGAAGATCTTCACAGGACCTCTTCACCGCATTCACCGCTTTCAACCTCATCCTCATCATCTGGCTACGATTCGGATCGAAGCAGCGAACCCATGCCTTGGGAGGAAAGTTTCAACGACCTGTTCCCCGATTTGGTTTAATTTTCATTATGCCTATTTATTTCGCTCACGAAAAACTTGTAAATTCTCAGAGAGCATGGAGGTTGGAAACAATAAAAGCATAACGTGAATGTTGTATCCTGAAATATCGGTCTTCATTGGATAGCTTGACTTTCGGAAACTTGGGGAGGACGGGATCCCGACAATCAAGAAGACGCAATCGATTCTCATTCAAACGCGAAGCCCCGTCGGATGACGCCGGCAATCGGCGTTTCTTGAGCTCGAGAACAAGGTCCAGACGGCAACGACTGTCAAGCATGAGGCAGTTTCGGAGATCGTCGAAATCTATGGTCTCTCCTCCGTGATTCCAGCAATTTTCAGACGTTGATGCGCTCTGATATCCGAGAGTTATTTTAAGAGAATGTAGATTCAACTCGAAGTGTTCAATCTGTCAAAACATATTTCTGGCTCGGATTAATAGCTCATTGGTCTTCTCGAGTTCTCGGTTGGAGTTGTTAGATGATGTTAAAACTCGGTTCATGCGTTCTTTGCTTCCATTCGGCTGTCGGGTGTTGTTCACAACAGAGAGGGTCAATGTAACTGGAACGGAAACTGTGAAGGGAGTCGTCGGCTCGATGTCATTGTGGTGGCCGTGTGCTAGATGCTAATTCGCTGCAAGATTCCTACGCGCGTTTTCGAATGATTTTTTGAGTTAGCAACTGAGCCGACGATCGATAGAATATCGCCGAAAATCCGTCTGGTGAATTTTTGGTGACCCTGACCGAGTCCTCATACAAATCTTGGGTCCTGACGGCAGAATAATCCATTGTTGAGAGTTCCCGACACAATATCCTTATTTCGACATGATGGATTACTTTTAGTGATAGCCCTGTCGGAAAATCAACACCTGGCCTCATCCTGGAAAGCCTTCCGAAGTTTTCCCGAAAGTTCGAAACCATGGATGGAAACCTGCATCGGTATCTGAGATCTCTGGAATAACTCGAAAGCGCCAATAAAAGCAGGGAATAATGTTCGCCCTGAAGACCGAACTAAAGGGAACGGGAATTTCTTCATTCAGGCCTTGGGGTGTTTTCGTCGGGGCTAAGCGCGCAGGCTGGGACGAGGCTGAACTTCTGCAGGATGACTCATCGTCTGGCTGCGCGAGGCCCTATTGACGGAGCGGAGCTGATGCAACATTGGGGAAGCTTACTGCTCCGATCTCCCACACAGAAGCTTGAACGCAGTGGAGAAAGTTCGAGATCTTCGGCAAGGATACGTGGCCGGTCATTCACCGTGATTGTACCGGGTTATGCAGATCAAAGCCCGGCTAGAACATGGAACAGCCTTCATGAGAAATGTTTTGACGACTGAACGAATCATGACTCATGCGTTGATTGTCAATAAGCATCGGTTGACGCATGGACGGCGATGTTTGTCGTCAAGCATCAGGCTGTCCCTCAGGCTTTTGCATTTTCAGCGTAACTAAAGACGCGCAACGGCTTCATTACGCGAAAACGAAAACGGGTAGAAAACCGATCGGCCTATATGACGACGAGTGACGTCTGGAACGGTATTGTTTTGTAGTACCCATTTTGGTAGCAGACCTCCATTGACGGCTTGCCGTGCAATGAGTCCAAGAGGGCAAATCTAAAGCTAAGTGCTCAAACAGGAAGTCTGCACCGTGGCAGTGGGGCTCGGGAATCTCGCTGTCTACGCAAGAAACCTTGAGTGCTTGTTCGATCGTTAGTGCCGAGTGCCGACTCGGCGAACAACACGGCCGCTGCGACACCACACGCGGCTCAAAGACCCTTCTTTTTGAGCCGCCGTCAAAGCTTTTAGATGATGCGGTCAAGAAATAAGTTTTCAGACCATGGAAACATCTAGAATTTCACCAGATGGCCGAAGGCGTATGTTCTGGAAATTTCGACTTTCTTCTGACCGTTTCTGGAAAGTGTAGACTTCCCTTCCATAAACTATGGGAAATTGTCAGATCACATACACATTCGGCTCCCAATACTTGACCGATTCCCATTCTGGAAGAAATTCGCGCGCTCACGAGCTGCTTCGGTCGATGCCTAGCGGCTTAGAAATCTCATTCTCAGTTTCGCCGTCTTGGTTTGAGAACAAGCAGTACGGACACAAAAGGTAACATGGAGGAGTTACCGTGGAGGCTATCAGTCCAGCGATAATCAGCAGACCCAAGATGTTCGGTGCCTCTATCCGGATGCTTATGAATACATTCGCTGGTGCTTCCAGACTGGAGAGAGAGGTGTTTTCTTATTTTTGGATTCGAATCTGAAAGATATCTCGATATGAGGGAGGGTTCAAAAAAGACGGACTCGTGATTGGAGAGTTTGGGCAGATATCGACGTTTCTCGATTCTGTGTTATCCTCGATTATGCTCTAGGGACTGCTGCAATTGCAGAACGACGTGACCTGATTCCTGATTCTTGGCTCCAAAGCGCTCTCTCTCCTCGTCTCGGGATCCAACTCATCCAGATGCAGAGTCTTCTGGTCCAGGCTTGCCTCTCTCCCGGGAGAGAGAAGCGTTCCCTGAGCGTCTCGGATTTTTAGGATTCTAGTTTCCTTTTGTAAAATGTCACTTCCCGACAAATCTCGGATACGAACGGAGAGACAGTCAGCTTCTCAATCCAAACGTTCTCGAGCCCATCGATCGAGCATGTAGCTCCTCTAATCCTGGGATCTCGTTTCTCCGAGGCTGTTCCCGCTGAATGTCTCGACAAGCAGCTTCGGTATGGATTATAGTACTTGTTCCAGTTGCTGCGAGAGACACTCCATTGTTCAGTAGAATGAGCCCGTCTCAAATTCCTCCTGGGTGTTAGCGATATAGTCGGGCTGTGTTCAGTACCCATATCCTTGGTGTATGGTTTGTAGTATTGCTGCGACAAACCTTCTCCAATTAGAACGAACGGATCGCTCGATTCTCAGAGTCCCATTCTAATAGACGTTCGGATTCACGAAATTCGCGTGCTAACCTATTCTTCGCAACGTTTTTGTTCCGGTTTCAACCTAATCTCAACCCTGGGCTCAGCAAGTTTGTAGAACGCTTGTCCGGCTTGTATTGATCGATAAAGCTCGCTGTTCATCGATCGGCTCCGCGCACAGGTACCGAGTGGAAGCCTACGCCGCCGCATTGTCATGAATACCATTCCGCTTTTTCCCTCGCGTTGTGAGCTGTGTGAAAGTTGGGGAGATTCGGGCGGGAAACCCATTCCGGTTCGAGGCCATGTCATCTCTACATGAAGCCCACAAGAGGGGGGAAGTGACTCGTTGCTCGCGTTGTTGATTCGTTCCACAATTTGCCTTTGTCATACAGGATAAGAAGCGATCCAAATCCCTGAAAAACGGAATGATCTCGCTCGGATGAATTTCCGGGCCGTTTCAAATAGATGAGCTTTTTCCTAGAGACGACAGGAAGAAACTTTATCCGCTTGCTTATCTGTACAGTAGTATTCACGCAGTTTACATCCGAACCGGAGAATTTCATGATCACAAAGCTGTGCCAAATTAGCGAGGCCCGATTCGGGAAGGTCTTTGCATGGTCTGACGCCGCGACGCCGACGCCTGAGTCCACGTCGAGACCGCCTGCGGAAACAGAGAATTGTCGGTCGGATCTTGGCTGGCGACCCGATTATCAGAAAACGCCACATGAAACTCGCCTGATAGGCAGCTGAGAGAATTATGGACCGCAACCAAGAGGAGTCCCAAAGGCTCGCCCCAAGCAACCGCTTGGGCTTCAAGATCGCCATTAATGACGGATCTGTCTAATGGCAGGTAAGACATTCTCCCATGAAACATCAAATCCATCTCTATCGTTCTGGCAGAGTTTCAATAGCTGATCTATCACTGCACGATCTTCTCGAATCCTTCGGAAATCTCAGATGTAGGCAAACTGCAGATTGCAACGGCGATCCCTATACAATCGAAATCCAGTCAAAAAGTCATTCCCGGGCGGTCTTCAGCTATGTGGAAGGATGCCGATGGGACATTAGAATTCAACTTTGTCATTTATTGTGAACTTGGGCCTTTATATAAGTTTTCTTCATGATCACTGTCACAATCGACGCCGGAAAACTGTACAGATATAACTATTCGGTAGAAGGGGCCATGAATCTCGTCCTGGTTGAGATTTGATCAGTCAGAAACATGTGCATTTCGTCTATTCATTCAACGGAGCTCTCAAACAGAAATCAAACACCAAGGGGGCCCTGTGTACAAACACCTCCGCTCTGGAGCATGGCCTGAGCAGTCTTCTGCAACCGTTTGTAGTTGGCCAATTTTTCGGCCGACCTGAAACACAAAGCTGACATCAGATATGCGCTACTGCTGGAGTCATCCTATACATAGAACGGAGACCTTCACGAGAGAATCATCAGCTCAAGTGAGGGAACAGCGGTTCCTAATACTTTCATCCAAAACGAAGTTCAGAGTTCCCGTCGAGACAAAACAGGTGAATGGGACATGCGCTCGATTCATCATGATATTCTGAATAAATAAACCGGTCATGGAAGGAAAGTCACCTGAGTTGTCCCAAGTTCCTTGCGACACGCTCCGAAGCCTCTGAGCAAATCAAATCCACGAGAACGACTTCTTGCTCCGCAGTCGGGAGACTCTTCTGTAACGTCCGCGTACACCGAGCAAGGACGCACACCATGACGTGGATGTCAATCACGGAATTCGCCAAACGTATCAGCAGAAACTGCTCATCTGAAACATTCGGCAACTTTGTGAACACAGGGGGAACCCATGCGAGATTCAACGATCTATTGGGGATGCGTGCAGCGAACAGGGTCCGATCCTTCCGCGGCTCAATGGAGAAAAACGCGTGAAGAACTCGACAATCGAGTTGTACTTACTGATTATATTTTTGCCGTATTTGATAAGTAGAGATTCGCAGCTGGCTCCGAACTGCTCGATCGATCGAGCCACTAGTGCAGCGGGCATCTGTAGACGCGCCGGGACGTGCGCATCCAATGTTGGAGGAGAAGAAATGCCGACAGCACGCTTGACACGCTTCGAGCCTTCGGCGAAAATGAGACCAAGATTTGCAGTGGGGTTCGCCATCGCTCGTTGAAGTTCTTTCAGATGACCACCAGCGAACTGGAGACCTGTTGAACGATAGGAGTTCGCGATGATGAGATCAGTCTTCATAAAACGCTACATTCGGCTGATACCATTCAATTGGTGACGAACGGAAGAATCCCAGCAACAACAGAAAGGCGAGACGATAAGCAAGGTCGATCATGACTTCTCGTTCACATTTGAAGATAGATCAAAATTACCTTGAAGGGCGATAAAGAGACGCAGGATATCGTTGGCTCCTTCGAAAATTCGGAAGATACGTAGATCCCTGAGAACTCTCTCCAGATGAGTTTCTTGCATGAAGCCCATACCCCCATGGATCTGGATTGCTTCATCGCACACGAACCACGCAGCCTCGGAGCCCAGGATTTTTGAAACCGCAGCCTCAAGATGGTAGTCAACATACCCGCGATCCATGTTGCCCGAAAGGGCATACGCCACAGACTATATGAGACGAAAGAATGAATTTTAGCGTGGAAGTGGGGTCCTCTGTGAGCTTGATGCATACGATCCTTTCAAATTGCTCCAAAACGAGCACATCTGTTTGATCGAACCTCGGTCATGTAGTGGAGCATCTGCATTCTCGCGAGTTTCTCTTGGATGTTGCCGAATGACGAAATGGTTTTCCCAAACTGTTTCCTTTGCGAGGCGAAATCGGTGGCTTTCTCAATGCAGTACCTCATGGTTCCGCACATTGCGCTTCCCAATCCAAATCGACCGTTGTTGAGCACTTGGACGGCGATCTGAGGAATTGGAGCTCAATGATTCAAGGACTCAACAGTCAGTCAGTTTGGAATATGTTGTTCGAAAGCGTGCTTAACGTCGGAAAAATTCATCAGTCAATGGGAAATACCTTGAAGCCTTCACCGGGCGTTCCGATGACGTTCTCAACTGGGATCTTGACGTTATCGAAAACCAACGTCACCGTGTTCGAGCCCTTGATTCCCATTTTTTTCTCGGGTGGTCCGCTCTTCACTCCCATCGAGCGCTCAACAAGGAAGCACGTGATGCGATCTTTGATTTCTCCGTCCTTCTCAACCGGCGTCTGGAAGCATTCATTCGGAATTCAGGATCAGCGCCGCTTCTAGGAGGAGGCACACCAACACGTCGACATAGAAGAGGCATAACCGAAGCATTTGTGATGGAGCAAACCTAACCTTGGCGAAGATTGTGAAGATATCCGCTATGTGACCATTCGAAATCCAAATCTTCTCCCCGTTGAGGATATAGTGTGTCTTTTCAGGGTTCAGTACAGCTTTGGATGAGATGCTCATGGCATCCGAGCCGCTGCCTGGTTCAGTGAGGCAGTAACTGGCGATGGTTTTGCCGCTGGCCAGTCCAGGCAAGTATTTCGCTTTTTGCTCATCGTTTCCATAAAGCAGCAAAGCCTTGAAACCTGGTAAAAAGAGAATGAAGTTTAACGAAATTACGAAGGATTTGATTCTCGCAGTTATAGGGCTCAACAGGAGAGCTACATAGCTGTGGCTCACCAATCGATTGATGGGCTCCAAGAGTTACGGAAAGAGAAAGATCTGTATATCCGAGTGTCTCGCATAACCTTCCGTACTGCTGATTGTTTGCAGCAATGCCTCCGAATTTCTCAGGAACTTGGAGACCGAAAGCTCCCATCTCTCGGAGCTGATTCATAACCTCGTCCGGAATCTTTCCTTCACGGTCATTTATCGTGGGATCGTTTTTCTCCTGTGGAGGTAGAAATTCTCAATATCTGTTCCCAGGGCGTACGTGTACCATTGCGCACGGAGCGTCAACATGTTTTCCGAGTGATATGCGGTCGACATCAGTAAAGAAGGATTCTTGAATCAGAATGATCCATGGCCGACCCTTACCTTCAGGAATGACTCGCATGTGTCCGTGAGCATTCCCAGCGTTTCGAGTTGCTCGTCGGTAAGAACTGTAAAAGAACATAATCCACGTTTTGTAACCGCGACGAGACGATCCTATCGGAAGCGTTCGGTCTGATATCGAGAAAGTATTCCGGAGGCATAGCTTACTGTCGGGATATGGGAAGACTTGTGTCAAGTTGGCTTCTCCCTTGAAAATGTTCATCACGAACGAATTACTTTCCTGTAAAGCACTAAACGTCAGAGCAGAACCAAAATCTGCCGCAGAGTTTCGAAACTAATGAAGCCAGCTGGAAAATTTCAGATCACTGGAACGGTTAGTCCGACCATGAAAGCAGCATGCTGCGAATTCCCAATTTTTGATAAGTTAAGGAAAAATCTTTCAGAGCCAGCTCCACTAGGAAATGGAGGTCTTGATGCCGGACTCGGAGCCCCGAGAGATTTCTCAAAGGTAAGATAGGAGACGGAAGAGATGCAGAACAGGAGCACACAGTGAACTCTATGTCGCGACGCGAACTTACAATAGGGGCTCTCTGCTTCTGATGGCGTGAAACAGATACACTCATGGTTAATGCGTGGATCCCATCATATAGAATACAATACTATTTCTCCATAGCTGCACTGACTGAGGGTTTCTCCTCTGTTTCCCGAACCCAGCATCTCCATCCTTCAGTATTCGAAACTCTAAATTTAAAAGACATAGGGTTTCAAAGCTTTGAAAGCCTTCGCTTACCACTGGCGCACGACGATCAACTTTCGCGCATGCTAGCGTTGAGGTTGTATGCAGTAGCCTGGCTCCGGCGAATGTCAGCCGCCTTGCCACCGAGGCTGCCGCAAATCGAAGCATGATCTGTCGAATGAGAAGGAGCACGCTTATTCCAGGAACCTCGCGAGGTGCGAACACAGTGTTCCGAACTCCCACCACCGATAACTTGAGCCTTGGATTTGGGAAATTAGCGCTTCCCAGAACTCATCACTCTGTGAAGTTTCAGAGCATTGATCGCATGTTCCATGATCAAACTACGTGTGGAACGGAACGCAAGACCTGATATAGGTCACCACTCTTGTCTAGAGAATGTCAAACGTCATAGAGAGGGTACTTCCCATGGTCAAGTGTGAGCTCGAAATGATCTGGCCAGAAGCCTTGTTCCGATGACGCCGACGATCTATTTAAAGCAAAGGTGTTCCTCTAACCTAGAAATCGTCAATAACCAACTACGTTGACAGAACTCTGCGCGAAGCACGACACAAAACTGCGCACTGCGCAAACTGGGATCCCTCTCCTGGCGAAACCTGGGGCACGAGTGTTGGAGATGAAAATGACTGGACCCTCTTCCATGTCAAGGTAGCTCCCTAGGAATCCCTCGCAACGCAACAACATTCGAAGTACAGGGGACAAAGCTCAAAGATCAAGCTCTGTCACAATTCAGCCAGTCATTGACACTCTTCCACCATGAGTTAACAGGACTAGCACTTTACCAGATTCTACGTCGCGCGTCCGGGGGATCTTGGAGACTCGTCGGAGTCAGAGAAGTGCTTATTAGACTCACCACAGGTTGTAGCGCGACTCGAATCAGAGAACAGGCAATGAC
Organism: Neoseiulus californicus; assembly: GCA_028455905.1. Classification (NCBI taxonomy): domain Eukaryota; kingdom Metazoa; phylum Arthropoda; class Arachnida; order Mesostigmata; family Phytoseiidae; genus Neoseiulus; species Neoseiulus californicus. Next base: position 1,052,933 of record JAMQGS010000003.1, read on the forward strand.
GGTAGAACTCTCTCTCTCCTTCACTCTCTCGTGCTCTCCGCCGAAAGTTCCGTTCTAGCAGTAGTAGCGCCAGCTGTGAAACCTTGTGTTATTGCTGTTCTGTTCGGGCATGTTCTCTGTCCGTGGTTGTCATCATGTGGAAAGGGATATCGTCTGCTACGGCTGGCGGGAGTTTTCGAAATTCCGCGCCTTCAGAGAGTCACGATTGTAGAAAAAATGGTGCTTCTTGATATCAGCTGTTAACCCGGATCAGAGGGGCTCCTCCGTGGCTCTGAATTTAGCCGGGCTTGCGGATCTGAATCTTGGTGCGAATCATCAGCTCATTAGAGTTCCTAACGAACTTCCCAACTTCTGGAGACGTATCGCAACCCGCTCCCTCTTGGAAATCGACCGAGATCTAAATCTCGGAGTTCTTTGTGTTCCCGCGCAATCAGAGATGTCTTCTGTGGTCTTTTAAGGTTTGGCTATGGTCAAACAGGAGTTTCACGCGATCCAATGCGCGCATTGCGGGCTTCACCAAGTTCAACAAGTGAAGAAAAACCCCCAGTTCAAGTGTACCGTTTGTAGGAAACAACAGAAGCTCCGGCATGAACATTTCCGTGGATCAGCCAAACAGAGTAGAGAGGTAATATCGATTGAAGATGTTCGTAATAATAAGCGACCTCGATGGCCTGTGCGGAATTCGAGCGAAAATTCAAGAATTATCCTTCAAGATAAGGATCAATGCACCCTATATCCACTCTTAGCGACTCCGCCTCGGTGTAACAGTAGATATATTTATTCATTGCGGTATTATTTTCCAGATCGTTCAACGCCTGAACAAAGCTCTACATGAAGGCAGCATTTCTTTCACCCCGATATCGGAAGAATCCGCGAGAGAGCTTCCGATGAACTCCAGTGAGAAGAGGAAGCTGGCATCGGACCCTGAGAGTGAGAACTCGAAGCGGGTCAGGAACACGGAATTCGAGAACAGAGATACTCCGGCCGGAGCATCACAAGTGCATCGCATGAGCGACGACGATGAGGACCTTTCCCCACCTAAGGCCGCCGCAGTACTTCCTCATTCCTCGAAAACAATTTCGCCATCGAAGACCTTCTCAGGGGTCTTCATAGAGAAAAAAACTGAGGCTGTGAGTTATGGAGACGACGACGATGATGATGATATCTTCGGGGACATCCCGAGCCCGCGAAAAAACCTCCATACAGAAACCTCGCCGGTCGAGGTACATGGTTCTCCACCTCCTGTCGTCCCGAATTCATCCACCACACACAACCACGAGCAGCCGCTCGGTTTCGAGAGGCCGGGAAAAGAACCTGTGGCTGGGATCCGATCTGGGAAGGATGAACTTGTGGATGATGATGATGAGGATGATATCTTCGACGACATTCCGAGCCCCCAGAACGTTGGAAAAGAATCGGTTTCAGCACATCACGATTCCAATTCATCCACAGCTAAGACGATCCCGCTCAGATCGTCTGCAAAGCCTTTCCCACAGAATGAGGAAGTTATTGAGAAGAAGAACATTTCTACAGGAAATGGAAAAAGCCGCGAAATCTCGCCTGAGAAAGGATCCGAAGCTACCGATAAGGACGAGCGCGTATCGATTCCCCCGATCACTGCGGAGGTAAAAACCGGAAAAACTTCCGAAGAAGTTGGGAGCTTTGTTAGTTCAGACAGACGGGTTTCGCCGGCGAAGGAAGCGGGAGCAGAAGGAGCGACCATCGTCAAGGAAGCTTGGCGGAGACGCAGCCTGAGCAAACTTGCCAAGTTCAAATTCGATCCCGATGATGAACTCAGTGAGGAAGTAACGGTGGTGAGCTCTACTGTCCCAAAAATCTTGCCCGTCGCTCCCATGCCTCCTGCGGACGAACCTTCTTCCAAAAAGAATTCCGCTCCCGAGGACAACGATTTTGGTCGGACGCGGCATGGAGCGACGAAGAAATCTCTGAAAGCAACTAAGCATGACGAGACTTCGTCCTCACCTGGTGGAGGTCGGGACCGACTCCTGGCGACTCTGCAGAGATTCAAGAGAGTGCCAGGCGCGAAGCAAAGCCTCTGACATCGCTCAGTTGATGATCGAGCTTCCACTTGCTCCGAAAAAGTGGCTGTCTTAGTTCAGAAGTCGGCTGCACAAATTGTTGTGTCGTTCATTATACGTAGAATACATTATTTGTGGACAATAAAAATAATGGAAGAACAAATAATTCTAGGTCCGAAGCGATCTTGGAGTGGTTCTAGCATCCGTAGCAACTCCTCATGTGAGAATCCGGGCGAAAACTCGAAGTGACTCGATGGGTTGGTCAATTCCAATATACACGAGGAATATTCTGATGCTAACCCTGAATGAAGCGAGGGAGCGCGGGCGATCGCCCCGGAGTCTTGGCTATGCTTTGGATCCCTAGCGGTGGACTCTGCTAATGGAAATGGTCCTGTATGACGGGAACGGGAAGGGAGGACCGAGCTACATTGTCTGAATGATCTTATACGCCTCTCATCAGGTAGGGTTTCGTCGCGAATTCACCTGCAGAATATAACGACTGCGATGCTTCAGCCCTCTCCGGACGGAATTGTCCCTTTCCGCTTCAGTGCAGCGAGTCGGCTTAACCGCGGTGATGCCGTGCCTGCGACAACCAACTAAGGGTGTGGTAACAGCGCGAATGTGAAATTAAGTGGAGCCTGAACCACGATGGATGCCCCTAGGAGCTCTTCAACAACATACATTGATTGAGAGGTGAGCCCCTCCAGAAATTTTGAGCACGATCAGCTCGCTGTGTGACGGCTGCGGTGAATTCGGCGTGAAGTCGTCAGCTGACAGAAGTTTTCTGCAGTTCGGACGGGAGCGACTCCGGCAATGAAGGACCGAAGAATCCGATCAAGATTGTCCCTTTAAGCAAGAGACAACGATAACAACAATTTGAATGTTACCGCGATAGCTCTTTGACCTGTTGAATGTTCCTGTTGAAGGCTGGGTTGGTACGAAACATGTGCGTTGCCGCGTGCTACCGGGGAGCGCAGAATGCGCTTCAGAGTAGAGGTCGGCGGTCCGGCTGCTCAATTGGTGGATAGTTCGATGGAGGGATCCGGGAATCGGGTCCGTGTGACGAGGAATCCCGACTGACTTTGGTCTTTTGCCGTGGGCGGCGTTGTTGCTGGATTGCACGCGGTTTTCTGTTGACAGGCTCGTGAAGTATGAGTGAACTACGATCGAACCCAGGGAGAATCACGATCATCCAAAATTTCAATACAGCCAAGTGTAACCAAGACTAATCCAGATGAGTACGGTGGACCGTGCCGATGGTAATCAGAGCGATCGATCCTAGATGACAAAAATTTCATCATTGCGCGTATTTTTCTTGATCGCTTGGGACCGCAGCCAACTGATGTTGCCACGGAAGAACAACAGAAACGATTCCACTATGCCTTTCATGAAGACTTGTCGGGAGCCCAACAATTGTTAGTTGGTCTTCACTCGTATCGTCATCGTTGATGCCTTTGCTTCGAGAGTGAGAGAGTAAAGGCACAGCGTTTCGTCAGAAACCGAATCCCTGAGACACCTCTCATTTGAGTCAAGCAAGTTCTCGTGAGGGCGTTCGCCCTAAGCCCGTTTTCATCCGTCGCGCCCGCGTCAGGCGCTGCATCATAAGCTTCTCTGTCAGCGTGGGATCCCATTGACACTTCTCGCTTGATTTATGGTTTTCGATTCGCGCAGCCGTGAAGAGCGACTGATCTGAAAAGGGGGACCAGCGTTTAACGGAATTCATATGAATATTAACAGCATCCCTCATCTCAATTTCGATCAGTTGATCGCGGCTCGGAGCATTCGGCCGCGAAAGATTTGGCAACGAATACCTGATGAGCACCTGTCCCGTAAAGCCACTTTCTCGAGCTGCTGAGAAAACATTGAAAATACTTTGAGCCTCTACCTTTTCCTCTCCGGGAAGCCTCGAATGCGCGACCATTGGTCCTAGCTTCTGCCATTCTCTCACCTGTGAACTCCTAAAGAGAACCAAGAGCAACATGAGATGCCGGTCATGAGCGCTGTACCCATGCGCTTGACCAGAACCACGTCCCTATCCCTCTTGAGGGAGTATATTCGTCAATGAGCGGAAACACTTCACCGTCTACGGCAGCAACTGTCTCTTGAATATTTGTGAGCGGAGCGAACATGGCTGCATGAGACAAATGTTATGACGTGAACTCCGACAGATTCTGTGTCGGGGCTAACGGTTATTCCTCTTCTACACATCGGTTGAAGCAGACACTCACTGGAGCGAATCGTGGAGCTTGACTGGGCTCACATGTGAGCTCACAACACGGTGGTCGGGTCATTGACGTCCCGTTACATGATTCGTGTGTGATACAAACATCGAAACGCTGTCAGGTCATTATTGGGGCCCACTGCATCAAGAGTTCGCTCAGGATTGAAAGTCGCCGAGGTGCTATTGTAGCTAGCTCATGTCTTTTAAATCAAAGGGTTTAAGGCGCATTCGGAAGCAGAAGGGGTTTCGTGATTCGGTGTATGAAGTTAAGTAGTGTTCCTCGACAATGAACATTTACATGACACGTTCAGATATCTTCGAGAATCGGTCCTGGACTCAACGAGCGGTCGATGTTGACAATGCATCTCGGCAAGGTTTGCATTGTCATTCCCGTTGCCCCGTTGCCCACGGAATACACAGCCTTCAGTTCTCGAATGCTTCTCCGAAGTTCAGTTCGAGAGATCGAAGATGTTTGGACAGATCTTTGCCAGAATATCTGCTTCCGGTGCGATGGAGCTCGATGTTTTTGGGTATCGCACCCTTCGTCATGATTGCAACACGGCTCAGCGTACATATCATCTTCCGCACTGCATAACCTTCCGGACGAAAGACACGATTGACTTCCAAATTTCAAGCGTATCGTCTCTTCATCAAGGATGCAAATTGAACTCACCAAGTTAAAGATGACATATCCTCTGCCTCTGACAAATCCGCGGGATCCTCGATCGGGTATCGGATTCCGCCGAAGAAACTCAATCGGATTCGCAATCACAACGAGTGTTCGACAATCCGAGAGCAGTCGAACGGTTCCGTCGATCACTCCGTTGTTCAACAATTTTCGGGATAAACTGACCTGGCGAATCACACCGCTTTCCAGCAGGAGGAAAATCAGCTACCGCACCCTTGTTAGTATTACGAGAGAGAACACTGTAGTATCTGTTCCCGTGAGAAAAGCATCGAGTGATCATCAGCATTCATAGAGCTGTCTGTTCGTGTGCTTTCGGCCAGTGATTGCTAGTTTGATACAAGCGACAGCTCTTCGTTTTCGGATTCCTCACAAGCCCCGTGTTCAGAGATGCGATCATTTCGGTACGGTCGATCTCATGCCTAACAGGAGATTTAGATTTCGAACGCACGGCAAACTTCAACTGCATCCAAGATGGACATGTGGTCCAATCTTTCAGAGGTCCACAGGGGCAATAGTTACAACCGTGAGTATGCAAATGACTTGAGTTCGGTTTGAGAAATCGGTTTTGTAGAACCAGTGCCCCAAGACCAAACGAAGCAAGAACACGCTCCTTCTCCACCGACGTAGAACGTGACGAAGCATCGGGAGCTCTTGAATTTCGCTCGCTGACAAGGAAGGGAACGCGTCAAGCGTCATTTGCCGCTTATTTATACGGGATTCCGAGCGTGTTGCTTCGGTACCACCGGCCAGAGGCGAAAAAGGAGTTTTTCGAGAAACTGAGCAGCGTCAAGAGACACGCCTCGCAAATAAACTCATCTGACAGCTTCTTTGGCCGGCTCGGTGGGTCACAGTGATGAAGATCAGTGAAAGCATGGGGCATCGGGATATGCACCATCCGGGGAGTCAATTCGGAAATGTGGGTTTCGTGTTCAAGAGAGAAGGTTCCGCGATGGTATGGATCGCCGTGTGAGATGATGCTCACGGAAAGGTTTGATCATTACCCTCCGAGAACTTGTCGGAGGGAAGAAACATGACTCATACGTACGGGAAGCGCGAGCGCACACCGTGATCGCCGCAGAAAAAGACTAATAGCAACACCTGAAGAAGAGGTTGTAAAAGAGATGATAAAAGTCGCCCAAGTCGAGCTGTCACGAATCATGTCCCAGGGCACTCAGTGAAACATGCCGGGATATGATTTGAAACGCGCAGTCGAGGCTTCTAGGAGAGCGCGTGAAGATGAAAACATCATCAGAGTTATGTGTACGGTCTACTAGATCGCGATTCTGTACATTTGGTGAGAGTAGTGCATACATCCCCCAAGGCCGCGTAGTGAACTCGATCTAACGATGCACAACCGCCGATTGCAGCTCCCACGTGGTCCCGGCCCTCCTACTTCAGAATGAAGAGCACTTCCAAGCTGTATCGACGTTTGACGTCAAGGTAAGATAACATATGTTCCTCGGTTCATTTTCGTGACACCTGCACATGGTTGATGTCTCAAAACTGAGCTCTAAGCTTCCTCACCGAAATAACTTGAATAGTCCGAGCCCTTACGATGCAGACGAGTGTCGAGTCAGTCGGAACGGTCACGGGAGGAAGTGGGGAGAACCCGAATCATGAAATGCTGCGGATTATTCCTACAGGATCGTTTTTCCAGAGATCGGCCGGTTCTCTCAACTCAGAGAAGCGTGGACGTGGCTGACTTGGGTAGGACGAGCCCTCGTTCGAGAAAACGAAGATCAAAGAGGATTGATGAGGAAGACGAGCTCGTGAGTTGTAGCGACGATGTTTTTTCATTACATTATAGGAGGTACTGCCATATTCAAATCACACGACATTGAGGAATCTCCTATCTCGACAAACTGCGGATTTGGAACTGTAATTGGAAGTCGAGCTCCGAATTCAGGACCCAGACTCTCACTCAATTCATTGGGACTCGGCTCTGTTTCGAGTCTCACGGCTGCCGAAACTTCTACCAAAGCTCCTTGGAATTTTGAGTGACTCTTCAGAGTAAATTACCAAGAGAGTGCCTCTTCGCCTCAAACTAAATGATGCTTTCAAAGACGGGAGAAAAAGCGTTTCAGTGATGTCCTGTCATAGATCTACATCTGAGTAAAAACATCGTGACATCTCTGTCCGCTTCTCAGCTGTTCGGGGCAACTCGGCTGACTGAGGGGAACTCGCGGGCCGATGATAGAATCACGCGAACAGGCCGACGAAGCGGCAGCCCCGAGTGAGTCAACCAGCGCCCTCTATGAATTGTTTTGGAAGTGCTCTGGTTGTGGCGGGCGCCCCTCTGTCGGCATTGACGGCAGCCGAGCAGCAACCAGAGACAGGCAGGCGACAGGCAGAAAGCAAGGGAGCCCGCTCGCCAGTCTGCCGTTACGTTGGCAAACACGTACCGTGATCTCTGCTCTAAAGACAGCGTTCCAAATGTGCACGTGCTACGCTGTTTACTTACCGTCGAAAAGCTAGACTGTTATGGTGGCTAGGAGAGAAGTTCGAACTGGTCGCGTGTTCACGAGTTAGCAGGTGTCGAAGTTGCCCTTATCATGTTTGGCAGACAAAAGAAGCGCTCCAGAGGATCAGGACGCCGATTCGGGACGAGGTTCCGCTTCCAAGCTGTAGCGACAGATGATGTTGTCGATTGTTTGGACGAAGAAAATGACGTAAGACGGTCTCTCTGATTGATCCTACGAGTGATGATTGACCCTTTCCGATTCCTTCTCTCGTTACCAAGAGAGTTCATGACGGCTGTGTATCGCTTACTCAGTATATCCACCCATAATCCAAGCGCGCAAGGCGAAAAGTCTATCGGATTAAGACTCGGGAATTGAAAGCACTGTTCTTGTGGAGAAAGAAGTTGCAGTGGGATCCGCTCGTCATGCGGCAGTTGTGATCAACGTGTGACAAGTGTTCATGTGGTGCTCCTATGCAATGTTGATTGAATAGTTGTCGGTGTGAAGAAAACGTCACATTCACGGTCGGAGAAATTGATGGAAGCACGATGATGAGACAGCGAAAGAAGAAAGCATTGGAGAAAACGAAACATTCTCAAATCTCCCCTTTCCTGGTAATTCTTGTGGAATTTGAATTATGCACAAAAGCACCTCTCGCACAGCTTATGCATCGAGGAAGGTGCTCCCGGCACACCTCACGCGATGACACATCTTCGGCTACCTAATCACTCAGCTTATCATGAGTTTATGAGATGAATCATCTTATAGAACGAAAAAGCTTCTTGAAAGTGCGTTCTTTCGGAGGTTTCTCCGCGCCCTCAAGACCCTTCGATGAGTTGCACAGGAGGCCGGGTCTTCGCACATGGACCGCGGGAACAGATCGATCGTCGTGAAGTTTCCATTCATATCTCTTGTCGGAAATCGGCGAATCGACGCTCATGAATATCGAGCGCAAAACGAGTGGTCGCCTCCGGTGCGGCGAGTTGATCCGGATCTAGGTCTATCCCGATTTGGCCCGATGAGTCATGTCAGAGTCTATCATGTCTCCCAAGGCACGAGAGTAGGGACGGATCTTACCCGCTCGAGATTCACCTGTCAGCTGATTTTATCTAGCAACCGATGGCTGTCAAGGATCTCGACAATTTCGCTCACTAGAACCGCAAGAAAACAGAATGAGCCGTCGCGCATTCATATTGGATGACTCTAGCTCCGATCCAACGTCGTGGCAGTTCATCCATTCCGGAGCGAGTCGAACTTAGTAACGAGTAAAGAGTCGGGCGCCGTATAATGCCAATTCGGCGTTTCTCAAAATCACAAAACACTCAAAAGTGCTACGTTACTTGTGGTCGAGTTCGAGCGATCCCGGTGTTTGCTCCAAGAATACCGGGCTTATCTCGAACGTAGAATGAACCGCATGGTGGATTATTGACCGGCTCGCTGCATCATCATCGGTTAACCACAAGCCTAAATCGCTGATACAATATTGCAGTCTGAAGATGTTCCCATGGTATCCCTATGCGTGGTTCCGCCGGCGCCATCAGCTACGGTGGACCTGTCTTCGAGATACTTGATCAACAGGGCAAACGCTCATTTCTACAAACTCTTCGCCTTCGAAACTGAGTGTCGACCGTTCATCGTCGTCCGGCATGACATCAACGCCGACGATGTGATGAGCGTGATGCAGACTGAATGGAGGTTCATCGGTGAGTGTAGACTCAAAGGCATTCCTCCGCACGTTGTGGCTCCCTTCAGGATTCCCGGCTCGGATCCAGTGTACCGAAAATTACAAATCGATGTGTGAACAGTGCAGTCCTGTGGATTGAGGTTCCGCGTGGTGGAAGTTTCGCCTCGCGGCCGAGACCTGGGTTATTCATGCCAAATTTCCCAATCTAGCATGAGGGTTAACGCGGGCTTTGCGGCGCTCCGATTGACCTTCACGAAGCACTCGGAGGATAAGGTTTTTGACCTTCAACGAGTTTGCTGGTCACGCCCTGTGCGGTCAGTAACCTGGAAATCTGTCGTTGCCTCATGCATCGCGTTGGTGTTACCAAATGCCGCTCAACCTAGCTGTCATTCTGTTTGCAGTGCTCAAGCCGCTCCACGGTTCCCTGAAAACCAAATGAGAGTAACGGCGCTGAGCAGCCCCAGGGTTTCTCTCTTGCTGTTATCTGCTCCAAGTCGGAGTTCTCAGATTTTCCGCAGCTCGCCGTTGCGTTACATCAGGTCGAAGTCGATTCTAAATCAGAGACACTTCCATGGACGAAATTCCTCGAGAGCCAAATTCCGAGCCCAGGAATCACAACAAAATCCGACAGAGAGCATTATTCTCATTCCGCTCAGCTACTCAAACTACACATCTCCTCGGTCCCGATTGCTACCTTTTCATTCCTGACCTCTATCGTTTCCAGTTCCTCGCATAGCCCTGCTGCTGGTGTCGGATGTGGGCCCAATGACGAAATGGAACCAGCCCCGACAACTCGAAGCGTTCAAGAAAGGCATCATAAAAGCCGCAAACACAACCCACATGTGGATTTTCACAAACGGACTCAACACCGGAATCGCCAAGGAAATCGGAGATGCCGTATCAGAAGAGCTTAGTAGGCGCCGAGCGAAAAAATGCTATAAGCATCCAGCCAGGAAAAAGCAACACAAGCCTCCTTTAACTCTGGTTGGTAACGCGATTCTCCTGATATTTAACTTTTAAATATCTTGGACTTGGAACAGACCGAAAAACTTCATTCCGAATCGTAGTGTTTATCTACTGAAGTCAGTATACGCGCGGAGCGTGCACGATATTACCAAGATTCTCGAGCAGCAAGGAACTCTCAGGGAACAGTGGGTACGCTCGCTGTGTCGGTACGGTCGATACATGCGCGTGGTATCGCCACCCCCACACCGAGCTCTGATCTAGATTTCCGTCACTACGCCACGATAGGGGCGAATCCTAATTGGAGAACGCAGGCCAAGTCGACTCTAAGCAGTATGACTTCGTCCAGTCCGTTCAGTTTGACCGATGTGGAGTCGGAACTCATCAGCTTCGAGTCATTGTCATGGACCAAGCAGAAATACGATCGATGAGTTGTCGACGGAATTGATCGATAGCAGCCGATTGTTTCCTGTGGTTAGGCTACGTAGAGCCGCTGGTGTCTGCGCCCCAATCGAAGACCTCTTGGTACCGACGATTGTCACGATCATATTGAATCAGGCAACTTAGTGTATCTCTGAACTGATGATTCCAGGTGGGTCTGTCTCGTGAAGATCTCTTGCTCGGGTGGGAACGATACGCTAACTCGGATTCTGCCGACGTGAACATACAGATTGAGGCGAACAAACCCGAAGAACAAAGATTCGAGCTAAACCCCGACCACACGCACTACATCATCGTGCGTGACGACACCATACACAGAACAGGCATCAATCAATTCACGCTGCGGTTTGAAAGGTCGGGCATCCGCAACGCATGCTAACCTCCATCAATTTCCTGTACCGGCTTCCTCTGCCTTCCTGTGAAAGAAAACGTGTTCTCTAAATGAAAACTTCATCATTCCAGAGTTCTGGCTGCACTCGGTTCAAGAAAAAATGCCTCGGAAGAACTTGACTCCAATGGCCATGTGAAGGCAAAACGGCAGCCATCAGCGATCACGATGCAATTGCCACTGATGGCAATCCTAATTCAGGGAGACACGAACAGCGCGAAATTCATCTTCGATCGACTTCAGAAGGAACTGCCCATTCTAGTCTTGGAGGGAACAGGCGGCCTGGCTGATCTCATTGCTTTCGTATATGACGAAGTGCAGCGGAGGTTCGTGATCGAGGAACGGCGTTCTTTTTCCGCGGAGTTCCCGTGGTCCTCTGTAGATTATGGATTGGGTAATTCAGTTCCGACTCCATCGGTGTCGGTTCTTCAACTTATCCCAGAGGAACATTTTGTTCATTCCAGAGGTGTCAATGTCTGGGACGCAGAATTTATAGAGGAGTTTGTCAAGCCTGAACTGTCCGCTCTCATCTGCGCCCAGCAGCCGATGTACGCAGAACAAATGCAAGCAAGAAATGCCTACCGGGATCGAGTTCTCGAAATTGTTCGATTGGCCTGCCATCGGCAACAAGGCGCACATCTCACACTTGTCTACACCCGGAACCAATCGTGCGACCTTGAAAAGCTCGACCAAGTTCTCTTGAAAGCTTTATTCAAATGTGAGTGAAAGTCTGGTAATGGGAATAGTCGAGCGAGCAGAGATGCGAATAGTTGTTGGGAATCATTGCTTCATCTAGAATATTTTCACCTTGAAAAGTATACGTTCTGAAATTTCCACTCTGGGAGTGCTTCTTCAAGGATATAGCTGTTCGCGAGTGACCTGTCGTCACCTTTCTATTGAAAACCGAAATCAAATTGCAGCCCAACGTTCCGAGCAAACTTTGTGGTATTCCCAGCTCAAGAAAGACTTGCAGCTCACGATCGACTGGAACAGTCCTAAAGTGGCTCTGGCCGAGGTATTCCAAAAAGACTCCGCCAACAAGTTTCAAATAGACTCCGGAATCTTCATGGAGGCTCTTCTGAGAGAGGATCGAGAGGAATTCGTCGACATCTTCTTGCGGAGACAGTTTCAACTTAGCAAATTCATGTCGAAAGGAAGATTGAAGCTCATTTATCAGAAAGTTTTGTGTGAGGACTTCTTCTTCCTCGTCTGCTGGATGGGCGCGCTAGGGAACACGGTAAGCAGCAATCGGTTCTCTTCAGCCTCCGACTTAGTTTCAAGAACTTCCGGGTCCCGTGAAGAGCTTGAATCCATTTTTCGGTCTTGCGGCTGTACCTTGACTAATTTATCGTTTCTGTTGATTGCAGTCGTACAAAGTTTCGGACGACTTTCTTGAATACGATCTCAACTGGTTGATAGAGTTTTGTTCTGGTCTGCCCGAGTATGTGAACGGAGAACAACTATCCATGGCGGCGGCAGGCATGTGCACAGGCGATGAAACCCAAGCCGAGCGGCGTGCGCTGGTGATTCTGACCCTCTGGGCAATATTTACTCATCGTAGGTGAGCCGTGGTTTGTTGTCTCAGTCATTCGTCGCAATTCGCCCGTTGATGTTTGTTGGCCTTGAGCAAACCAATACACCGAGATTTATTTCGGGACAACGAGTGATCATATGCGGACCACAAATAGACATCTTAAGGCTCGCTATTGCAGGAAACTCACGAAAGTTCTCTGGAAACACTCCGACCAGCCGATACATTTGGCGTTGATCATCTCCACAGCTTACGCTCGACTCGCTGATTACGCCAGAGACGCGGCAACGCGTTCGGAGTTGGAGGACTCTGCGAAAGAGTTTTCGGAAATCGCCACCGGGGTTTTGGATCTATCATGGGAGGTCGATGGAGGCTGCAGGGCTTACGACATCCTGTCTGAAGTCAGCCCGGACTGGGGCGAAAAGACAGCGGTTGAGCTGGCAGCACAAGGAAAGAACATGATGTTCTTGGCACACCCCTGTTGTCAAAAATGGATAACCAACCTCTTCATGGGTCGAATAACTATTCGCGACCTATCGTGGGGCTTGTTCACACTACCCCAGTCGGTTAAGATCCAAATGTGCGCGTTTCTCGTTCTCCCGATGTACGTCTTCATAAGATTCAAGGATGACCCCCATCAGATGGAGTACAAACCCGCTATGGGTGAGTCTGACAACGAGAAGGGCATCAATTCGCAAGTCGATTAGTGGGGTCCGGTGGTAACGACGTGATTTTTCAGATGAGGAAGAGGATGAAGGGGAATTCGTCGACGACGCGCCTTTGATCAAAGAGAATTCGGCTCAAATGGTTCAGACAAAAGCTCGAGCTATGTCACTCTTCCGGAAACAGCGACAGAAAGATAGAGAAAGCGACTCTTTTCCGCCGATTTGGACTATGATCCATCTCATGTGGAGCGCGCCAATCACAAAATTCTGGACCTTCCAGGTTCGTTTGGCTGCGACCTAACACCCATGGTAGCCGGCTATTGTCTCGCTGCTCTCTGTGGAAAACTCCCGCTCATGGTTCTCTTCGAGCGGATTCGTCCAAGCACAAGTTCTCATGATGTTTTCCTTTCTTTCAGATATTCTACATAATTTATCTCATGTTGTTTTCAATCGCCGTGCTGCTGCCGTCTTGTGGCTATCAACTCCTGGACCTGGTAGTGTGCGTGTGGACTTTCTTCATTGCCATCGAGTCATGTCGAAGGGCCTACGTATTGTACCGGGTAAGTTCTCTCAATCAGGCCGACGTTCAGACCATGATAGCGATGCTCTCGCGGAAAGCATTCACTGACTGAGCTTAACTTATAATCCCCCAGAAATTCTTTACTGATCGAGGAAAATGATTCTGATTGCAGCAATACACGAGAATACCTCTGGCGCTTCGCTGCTTCGAGATTCTGTTCATGTTTGTTCTCGTAGGCTTCTACGGCTGGAGTCGGGTGCTGAAGAAAACCTATCCGTTGAGCCCATATGGAGCTAAGGTTCTTCAGTGCGCAGGATTGCTGTATTCGTATTATCGGCAAATTGTGATCTATTTACCAATCTCACCCACCTTGGGTCCCCTATTGTACAGAATCAAGTATATGGTGAGTTGATTGTTCAAGGAGGTCGTTGAGATGAGAACAGGGAGCTATGGACAGTTTGGTTTGAATCGGAAATCCGTGACCAACTTCAATTTTCGTAGGTGTCGCAAGATTTCATCAACTTCATGCGAATGGCCCTCCTCGTCATGATCAGCGGCGGCATCGCTGTTCAAGCTACAATGTACCCGGATCATCCCTGGAATTGGAACCTTGCCCGGATGACCGTTTATAGAGCCGTATTCTCTTTGTTCCTCACACCCGTCACCGAGTTGGGGGACTTCAAGCCTGTTACCTGCGAAAGGCTGGACAAAAGCGAGCTGGGTGACGAATGCCTCGCCGTCGGACCGTGTTAGTTGATCTTACTCAGTCAGATGTTCGATCGTTTTCAATGTTGAAATGCTCAGGTGTTCTCCAGCATCCGGAAGAGAATTCGTGTCGTTTCGGTTTTGAAACCGTTTTCTGCATGCGATATCGATGCCTGGATGTTGTAACTTGTGCTGCATGAAAGTCTGTGTGTAACAAGGGCATGTCTAACTGATTGCAGATAATATCACAGATAGCAGCCACCTCTGTCCTCTGAAAGGATTCTGGACCTATGTGTTTGGTATTCAATATCTCATCCTGCTGAAAATCATCCTCATGACTCTGCTCTACGCCTTATTCAGGTGAGTTTCCGAATTCTGCGATATCTCGAAAACCGATCACTGTGACGAAGCAAGCTGCTCTGCTTTTCGGCTTTTCGATCGCTATGGCGCCTTTCAAGACCATATCGATTCTAACGCTCAGTTCGACTTCTCCTCCAGCAACACTGCCCGGCGAATTGAGGCGGCTTCCGACAACATCTGGAAGTTTCAACGATATCAACTGGTCATGGACTTCAAGAACCGGTTGTGCCTTCCACCGCCGCTCAATATGATATCTTACTTCATTGCGATTTTGGATTTGACAGTTGGAAACCTGTTCCGCGTGGTCAGAAGCTGGTGCCAATGCGGGAACAAAGACTCAACGATCGGAATGCTCCCACTCCCTGTCGTGCCGTTGGGAACGACGACGAAAGACAGCAACTTCGAATATTGGCGACTGATCTCACAAGATTTCTGGACGGCTCGCGAAGAGGACGAGCAAGAGGAGAAAAAGAAGAGAGAGGAAATGGAGCGCATGCAGAAAATCCTCGATGAAATCGATGGCAACCAGAGGGTGCTCAAAAATCTACGAGCCGAAATGAAGGAGCTACATCGTTTAGTGCGCCAGTCACGGAACTATTTGGTCGGAGTGAAACATTCGGCGGAAGCTCAAACCGTGGTTGATGGAGCCGCTGGACCTGGGGCTCAGGAGATCGTGCCTCAGACTCACTTCCTATCGAAAAGCTCGCCGTATCCTGCCACTAAAGTGCTCCGCTTCCCCGTTCCTGATAAATACGTTCCTTGGGAGGTCATGTGGCTCGATTACGATCCTATCGTTTTCACTAAACCCTGTAATTGCTTCTCGAGCGAACTACAGCCATTCATCGACGAAGACGTGCTCCAGTACGTATCCTTTCGAGGGGTCTGTTCGTGGACTCGGGGATTCCGCAGCGGATTTTATCGCTGGGAAACTCGAGCACCAAAATTAAATTACACTAACGATCCTCCTCCCGAACAGGTTGAACTACGAGGAGCGGCAGCTGCCCAAATATCAGTGGAACGGAGTGTTCATAAGCCCGGCGGGAGTGACCACGGACCGGAAATCCTGGATAATGGAACACAGTCAAAACGTCACTTATCTCCTCGAGCCTGAAGGTGTCCCGAAGAATCCGTGTGGTCGCACGGGGCTGCGCGGTAAAGGCGGCCTCTGTCGATGGGGTCCAAACCATTTCGTCTTGTTCGTGATTTCCCGATGGCAGACCTCACGAGTGCATCTCGTCGGCGGCAAAGGTCTCGAAGTTGTTCTCATGAGAGCCACTCGTGGAGGACACTATTCCCTCCCAGGAGATTTCGTTCCCGGCGAAGACCTCTACGCATCGCTCGAAAAATTCTTCCGCAGTACCGAAGATGTGAATCTCGAATATCCCAAGCAAAGTGAAGACGTGAAAAACGTGAGTTTGAATCTGGTGCACGAGAAAGAGATTCGTGGACGTGGCCGAACGGGAAACTTCTCGGATTGAGGGCAGTCGAGGATTTCTACCGCGTGCCGATCGCGGTCTCCGACTTTGAACTAACAACTATATTGGATTCCGCAGTTTTTCCAGAGCCTCGTCAAAGCGAGTGCCAGCGCGGCCGCGACTCCGACCTCAGAATCGGCCCCGACTCCGATTGAGGAACGAGTCCGAGCTGATATCGTCGATCGTGGTTACATGGACGATCCGCACAATACCGATAACTGTTGGAAAGAAGTGGAACTGTGGAGTATACACTACACACCGGACGCCAACGAGAACCTGAATGTAAGTTCTGCCCCGTGCTTGCTTGGTTGGTTGGTTGGCGTTTATGAGATCAGGTTGAATGAGATGCAGGGTAAAGAGTTGGCTTTATGAGCAGTTGCCGTGCGAAGGGCGCGCGGCTACCAATAAGTCGTTTCCAATATAGCGGAAAGTATGAGCTTGCTCAAACAGCAGTGTACCCGCAGTGAGTTATGAAACGCGAAGTTGGTGAATATGGCGTGGGCAATGTATTATGAGGGCACGTTGTTGCCCCGAACAACTTATTGTTCGTTGCTTGAAACATACTTCGAGTGCCACGATTCTCCACCGGATCGTCGGAAGCCCAGACAAAGACTGAATGTCAGGGCCGCTGAGGCTCTCATGCACACCCTTATTGCCATGAGCACCACGGGCCTCAATTTATGAGGACAGAGAAGAGGAACAGGAGCTGGAAGTGCTCGCTCGCAGGTGCAGGCCCTTCAGCCGGCGCGGCGCGGCGGTCACGGTTCGGGAAAACTTTCATTCACCTTCGAGGGTTGAGAGAAGCAAACGAAAGACGCGAGGGTGCACGGCGTATCCAAGTAATTGAAACGATATTAAATCTTCCGCTCGCCATCCTTATGCCGGCAATGTGATTAAGTCGCTTGCAGGTCGGCTGGGGCTGCTTCAGCAAGGAGTACTGCACAGCTCATGAACTGGACGGCCAAAGCCGCTTCGTCGCGCGTCACTTTGTTTGTTTGTTCATTCGATCGCGGAGCGGGTCGAAACTCTCTCGCGCCGTCTTCCATGTAGCGCGTCCCCGTTTGGGACTTCATCGAATCATTTGCTCGTTGTTTATCGGCGTCACTCTGTTGCTTGCAGGCGTACTTTGATAAGTCATTGGGTTGGCACCTGGTGACTGAGGACCTCTTCCCGAAGATACACTCGGGTCAGGCTGCGCTGCTATCGAAGGTTGTCAAGCACATTCAGTCAAACATGCTCAGTTAGATGTTGGACTCTGACCACGGAAAGCAAGGCGACCCAGCGGCCATTGTGGAAAGGAGAACAGAGCGTGTCTTTCAAAACCCGGGACTGATCTGAGTTCCCGACGGATCAGAATCACGTCGAACAGTATGAATCCCTCATTTTCTGGAAGTCGAGTTGGGGAACGGAGCCTAACCTCGCTCCGAGTTCCGCTCATGTACATAATATGTTTTTTTCCAAGTAGAAAGAAGCCACCTGTGGAGATGAATGAACGCTATCAATTATAGAACTTTATGAGACGTATCTTGACAATATCAGGGTTTGAAGTGTGTGTGTGTGTGTGATTGTTTAGAGATCACGGGGTGAAATTGTTGTATAATTCCTAGAATTTGACCAATTAGTTTATATGTGATATGTTCTCATCTTATCACAAAGATCATGTCAGCTAGTTTGTAATAGAATCCGCCGGGGAACCCTCGAATAAATGAAAGTTTTCAACGCAGCATAAGCAAAAGAGTTATTCTCTATCTGGTCGATGTTTGAGGCGGTGGTCCCACATCCGTGACACCCCCGCCCTCACCCTCACCGCTCGTACCTGCTGAGGAACTTTTCAGAGAGAATGACTCGGTTCTGAAGACGCGCGACGAACGAAACAGCGCATCTGAAACTGTTCCCATGACTCCCGAGGTTTTCGATCGTGTTGGATCGTGGTCACTATCCCACTGAAGATGAGAAAGAAAAACGAAAAGGGTTTCAATTGACTTACTGAATTGTTTTTATTGTTTCCATAATCACCTCGTTGGTCGTAATAGCAATGAATATATTAGGAATTCGTGGTACGCACTTGCTGCTGTTGCGGCTGCTGTCGGTGCGACCATCGCATACACACAGACACTCAGAGAATAACGCAGCCACCAAGAGAAACCAGCTCACATATCGGAAGATGCTAGGGCGTCCCATCGGACGCATGGGCACAAACTGCAGATCATGGAAATATCCAATGCTGACTAGATTGGATCTCTCATGTCTCGGCCGCCAGTGTCTCTCAGCAACTCATCTGCGAAGGAGATAAATCTCCTCCTGATGATCTCCAGCCGTTCGCCCGTCTGTACGTCCGGCATCGAGTTAACGATGGTGGACCGAGAAGACGTGGATAATAACAACAGTGCCAACAGCAACAATAATAGGAATACTGGGGAGGAAAGACTCGCATAGGAAATGAATGGAGAGGACGAGCGAAAAAGGAATATCGATGCTCCGCTTGCAACGATGTGAGAAAGTGTCATGTTTCTCCATCCTTCTGCTTTTCGTTGTCCAAACCCGGGGACAAAGGAATGTCCATGGACACTGAATGTCTAGAAATTCGAGGAATCTTGGTAGGAATGCAGAGTGATTGATGTATTAAATGCAAGTTTAGCCGTCAATTGCAGCCGTCACCATATCGCAGGAATCGCACGAACGACACCCTGCGAGACCATGTGACTGAACGAAGGAATGACTAGGAAAAAAAGGACAAGGAGAAAAGAAAGGAGCTGGAGTTTTCTCTGGGGCGCTATCGGATCCGAGATTCACTTTTTTAGGTGCGCTGTGCATGATTGGTGCGAAATCATTCTTACCACAAGGCACCAAGGCGTCGTTGGACTCGAACTTTTGGGGTCTCTGGGAGAATTCGTCGTCATCGGTCACGGAGTCACCGAGTACGCAACCGACGTCTAGCTCTTCTCATTTCCCTATAGTGATTTACCGTGTTTTTTTCTGTTCCAGAATTGGCACTACGATTCCTTTGCTCATACTACTAACAACCTTGATGCAGTTCGCGTAGTCTGGTAGGAATCAGAGGCTGTTCCACGATTGCGAGGATTTTTTTTCGAACGTCTTTGAGAGCTTTGGCAAACCTTGTAACGGCAAGTTCGAATGAATGGGATCGGAAGCTCTTCGGATACAGCTGAGCTCGCTCTTCCTGCTCGGAAAAAAAAGTTGGTCCCAAGAACCCAATACCTCCTAGACGAGTTTTCGCCGAATAGTCGACGCAGCCCGCAAAACATATGATTCCAGGGTGGGCCATCCGAGCGAGTTTTACTGTTCTCGAAACGAAGTTTGATTTGATGTCTCAGGTTTGCAGCCACTCTCGACCGTTTGAAATCCCGCGGTTCTCCTCTGATTCCCTGCTCTCGTGAATGTTTCCCGACTCTCGCGCTGTCGACGGAGAGAACGCCTCCCGAGTTGGTCACTGTTTGGTTCATCATCGCCGCTGCGGCCGCTAGTCGGCAATGTATAGATGTCGGTCACAATGAGGCCACTTAACCGCCTGTATCTGTTACCGACATCCGAGCCGACTCAGCCTTCATTTAGAACTACATAGTGAGTGATGAATGTCAGCACGCTACGATACAGAGTTCAGTCACTGCGTTGGCCGAGCCTCTGAACCACTCTCTATAAGAAGGATCAGAGTAATTTCCTTGTCGATCGGAGCCAACATTCGAAACGAAACAACTGGCCAGCGGATGCGAATGACAATGTAACAGCAACAACTTTTCGGACGTCCTGCTCTGGAGTCGACTTTCGCAGAATTAAGCTTCGTGCAGAAGTTGCAAAGTGCAATATTTTCCTTACACATAGTCGTCGTCGTCGTCGTCATAACTTTCGTCGTTCTTTTCTTTTCTCTTGTTCTCAGTATCATATTCATCATGATAATCGCTTCAACCGGATTTCATTCAACCACAAAGTAACCCTCACCCCACACGCTATCGTCTTTTCATTCAGTCTCACCCATTGAATCGTTGACCTGCGTTTCCTAATTTTGGTACGCATTTCTTGTCTCAATATCTCCCGATTATTCACTTACAACCGGGTCGAATACACCGCAGGAAGACGTTAATGAAGTTCAGTTCAGCTTGACTCGTTCGTATGTCCCCGTCAATTCCGTCGGAGGTGGATGCCATCAGCAAATTTTTCTTTCGCGGTTGTTGTTTTTCTGTGTTTCGCTGCATCTGATATCGATTTTGCCACGCTAGCTGAGTTCCATTGATCCATCCACCATTCTCTAGTGGTGATTCAGCGATCGAATCTTCTTCTTCTTCTTCTTTCAGCGCGAAAACACAGACTTGAACATAGCGGACGTCTCGGTGAGCAGGTGCACTCCGCCGAACACCTTCCAATGATGATTGCACCTGCTTTGGGAATCGCTCGTTTCGCAGTTGATGCGTCGATTGTTGTGTAGCATGGCATCTACCTCTTTTCTTGGTCCCTCTCGGAAACGAACGCTAGAAACTCCGAACGTATCCGGTGACCTCGCCAGGAATACGGGGTTCGACGAGAGAAGCTTAAACATCCACCACCATCTTCTTATGGATATCCGTGTTGCCGACCATCTGCAAAGAAACAGAGCCCATTGATGATAAGTCGAACCGGTGTTATGGACTCAATTCTTGAAGCTGATCCCTAGAGTAAACAACAAGCAAGCAGCCAGCCAGCCAGCCAGCCAGCCAGCTAGGCAGACGCAAGAAAAAACCCACGACCGAAAGTAGCGAAACCGAGCCCCGATAACTTTTTCTAGGATGCTTGACCTTACGGTTGGCCCCGATCCGACTCGACTGGTGTTTTATGTTCGTTGCTTCTCCTGAGGCAGCACATGGGCTAGCATGCTGCTTCGACCGTCGCGTTCACCGAGTGGACGTCCCATATTTCCCGGGAAAGAGAGTGCGGGAACGACCAACATTTGGATCCCAGTTCTTCCGGCTTTCTCCGATCAATAGTTCCCCAAGCTAAAGCAGTTTGTGAAGGCAAACTTCACACAGGGAGCAGCAGGTGATGGGAAGTTGAGAATACATATCTGCACTCCTATGGAGCCCCGAAAACGGCTTTGAGGAGGGTCCCAAAACTCTGTGGGGAGAGTAGGTTTCGACAATGGGGACAAAACTCTTCATTCTCCAAGTTTAGGGCAGAACTTTTAAGGTATCGACAGTGCCGTCGATTCGTGGTAACAACAAATCCATTGGTTCCTCATTCAGAAACGAATATGACGCCCTCGTAGGTCGGGCCACCTCAAACTTGAAACTCTATTCCACTCCGAATAGGAATCGGGCATTCCGAGTCAGAACAAAAGCTGCGAAAGTCGACAGAGAGGCTCAGCGAGCAAAATATGAGAATTCGAGTTTTGTCGTCGAGTCGGAATGGCGCGGCGCTGCAGAAGTATTCCCGCTCCCACCCTCTGCTCCCCGTCCCCCTTCCTAAACCTCTTCTGCGGTTTTAAAGAGGGAAAAACGAGTGGTGTTCCAGCCGGTGGGAAAATAACGGAGCTCATTATAGCTCCAGCTCATTAAATTCGTCGTTCACCCACCGACAGAGACCTCATAAAGCTCGTCGTTCGTTCTCAACGAGTGTCACCACACCCAACCGAATAAGCTCCGCCGACCGATAGCCGTTCCCTGAATCTGCAGCGACGATGCAAACGCCGAGAGCCGGTGACTCGATCCCAGCTTACCCACTCAGCTACCAGTCGAGGGCTCGTCCAGGAGTAGGGCTGTAGGAAAAATAAGAGAACTCGGGCCTCACTCGAGCATTCGCCAATACTGGTCCGTTGCGACGGACGTTACAATTCGCAGCAGAGCTTTCACAGGCCGAGCGGCCCGCGGGCCGTCCCGCAACCGTGAGAGCAACCCTCGGCTATCGAACTTGGTCGTAATCTTTATTTGCTCAACTCTCCGGCCTAACAAGATTAGTTTGGGCCAACTTCACAATCTGTCACCTCTGAGCTTCTTTCGAAAGGTTTATTGCTGCTGGCTTTTCTTTTTTTTTCTCGATTTGGTCACTTCTTCATAGCGATGTATAATACAATTCCGAGCTTGAAAACGAAATCAAAAGCCAGCATCAGCAGCTCCGGGGAACGACAATTTCGGCACCGGCGACGCGATTTGCGCGCTGATCGAGAGGCTGACTCTAAGGGAGTTCACCTTTCAGCTGTGGCTCTCATATTTCTCGCCAAAGTTTCCTCGCAAGAAAAACTGGCGGCGTCGAAAAAGTCGTCTTCGTCGTCGACAAAGTCGCCGTGCATCCGTGCCTTGAGGCGTGCATACAAGCACGCGAAGAACAAGCTGCTTCTGCTACTGCAGCCGCCATTCCATCGGTGCTGTGAAGGGGACGGCTACCTTTGCAGCTTGAGCCGCTATTGCGACGACGAAAGCACTATTGTGGTAATAACCTCTTTTCCAGTAACTCCTTCTCCTCTCGGCTCGGAGTCGGCTGCAGACAAACACGCTCACATAGAGAGTCGCTTTGCCAACTGACAGACGAGCATCCGAACGAACGAACGAACGAAAGGAGCAACGTCGCAGTCGTGCAAAGCCGCGGACTAACTATAACGATACGGCAAACACTTCCTCGGACGGTCGGACACTCGAGAACAAAAACAAATACTTGTGAGGTGCAACCACAACACTCGGCGGTCGGATGGCAACCGCGGCGAGTGATACAGGGTAGAAATGGGTATCACCTTCAACGCTCGGAAGAGCACTGTAGCCAGGTTCATGGGATCCTGCGTCCCTTCTCCGCGGAAAAGCGCTCCCTGCACAGAATTTGTGGAGTATCCCGAAGTATATTTCCAACGCACACAACTAGGTACTTGAATATCCAAGAGAAATCGAGATCGAGCGAGGCTGCAGAAAACACGAAACCAGCTTCAGGCAAAGTTGGTTCGGAATTTCAACGAATCAGAGGCCTCGAACTCTTGATGGGAAGCAGATAGACATATGTCAGTAGCCCGGTAAACATGCTGCTCAGTTTGCGGAAAACGCTCGCGACCGCCCAGAACGAGGACTCGGAAGTGGTCTTGAATTTCTTCACCGAGGCAGGAATCGGGTGGTCGTGTCTCACGGCTGGCGAGGTCCGAGGCAGGATGCGTCATTTCAACAGAGTAAGTAAGCCAACTGGCACAGGAAATGTGGACAAGAGGCCTCCTAGGAATCATGAACATGACAGGAGCTCGGACAGCTGCGTTCCAACGTATGAGCGAGCTAGGTGTGCAAATTAGATATGAACACATCCGTCTAATGTATCTAGTCGGACGTTTTCTTGTCAGAAAATTCGACAAGGAGATCCGGAAACAGATAAGCTTGACCGTGGACGACATTTGGGAGGAGGAGGAAGAGAAGGAGACATGCTTTACAAGGGACAGGAACTTCAAGGTCATAAGAGGATCAAAGAAGTCAAGTGCGATGATTCGTGGAGCGGTGCGCTGCTGGCGTCAGCGAGAGCGGGAGTCTTACACACAAGAGCCAATCGAGCACGCTTCACACCAGCCTAGACTTGACGTGCCCGAACTGTGGCGTCTTCGAGGACACGGTCGAACACGTCCTTCAAGGATGTGGCGATAGATACAATCACGTTTCGAGCCATGGCCCCGGCTCGGATGTTTTGTTCAAAAACTTCGGCCCGTCGAAAAACTGTGTTGGCCCGACAAGGTAGATCCCTCGGTGTCCTCGATTATTTCCGGGGAACTTCCTGAGAGACCTTCTGCGCACGCCGCGTGTGATCTCTGCTGGTTGTCGGCTTTTCAACAAAGACACCGAAATCTCTCAATGAGGCAAATCAGTTAGAGAATATGCCCGAATCTCCGAACGAAGCATGTCATGCACCCGGAATTATAGCGCGGCGCTCGATCGAATGGTTTTGGCATAGAATTGAGGACGATCGGGAATAGAATCCCGGTATGTGGACGACATCGAAACGGACGGAACGATCGGCCTCGGTTACGATACAAACCCTGCAACGCTGAAGAGTACGACGAGTCTCTCAGAGGAATGTGAAAAAAAAACTTCAAAATCAGCTTTAGAACCGCCATGAACGAAAAAGCACTCCAATTATTATTCGATATAAACACTCGAAGAAGATCAATAAATACCTTCACCGATAATTACGGTGGAACTTTCCCTTTCTCGAGTGCTTAACTCAGAGTTTCTGTCTGGATCTAACCACCCCTCTCGTTCCTCTGTTCCTCCTGTGCGAAGCCGGCGCACTCGTCAGCAGAAAATCTTGAGAACGAGTGTTTTATTTTTCCACGCATGTCTGCCTCCCGTTTCTCGAACCGTCCTGCTACTTTTCGCTTCTTTACTCGGGATTTACTCCAGTTCCCCTGGTTCCGCAACCGAGGTAACCGGAGGGATGGAGGGGAAAACAGGGAAATAGCGTGGAAGTGAGTCGATGGGGAACTCCGTTTTGACTCTCGTCGAAAGGAGAAAGAGGTTGCAAAGGCCTCCCACAATCCCAAGCTTTCTCTGGCTGCTCTTCCGCTGACGGAGAGCAGCGAAAATCTTTGAACTTTCGCCTGTTGCATCCTCCGGTCTCGCTTCCGCACAGATAGATATATATTGGCTTTAAAATTCGATATTCGACGAGCTCGTGTCACTCGTCGCCGCGTTGCCTGCGCGCTTTCTCGCTCGCGGGCTCCGACGAGACGCCAAGAGCGGGGAACCACGGCAATGAATGCAGAAATTCCATCAAATCGCAGCAAACGGAAGCGGAGTAAGAAAGGAGGACTAAACCCAACGGCAGAATGAGCCGTGGAGGCATCACGATGCCGGAAAGAAGAAGGGCATCGTGGAGGAGGCCCGAGGTATTCGGGAAGACGGAGGGCATGTGACGCGGGGGAAGAAGGCGACGGCAAGTAGTTGCCTACTATATACAATCCGAAGAAGCAAGAAAGAAAGGCGGCACAATCTGCCGATGACTCGAGGGGAAACCTGAAGCCACCGTGGGCGCATTTTCATCTCGGCATCGATACCGGTACGCCCGCAATCAATAGCGGGGTGACCAAGCGCATATGTCAAGGATTCCTTCTCATGGTTGCCTCATATGTTTGCTAACGCCCCATAAACGTCGTCCATCACCCATCTCGGCGAATACCCAGGACCGGATGGTGTGTCGCACGGCTATCCGGGAAGCCTTCTGCTCCGTTCACTGCTCAGTTATCTGACAACGGTTTATTCCGCGGCGCCCAATCATTCATCGCCGACCGTCGAGAGAGGAAAAGAGCGCATGCGAAGCCGAGGCCTGCGTCTTCACCGCCTCGCTTCTCATTGCCGTGTCCGCCTGCTGGCTCGTCCCACCGTTCCGAAAACTCATCTGGCACTCAGGACTCAATAGAACACAGAAGCTGTGCATCCACATTAATATTAATAATGATAATAAAGCGAATGACTACCAATCCGCTGGCTGAGTTAACGCACGCACGCACGCACACACACATACACAGACTAACACCTGAAACAAACCCTGGAAACCGCCGCGCCGTCCGAAAACTTCTAGAAGTTCGCGACTTTCTTCGCAGTCCGGGACTCGAAGTTTTGCGAACGGTGGGACTTCATCCGCCCGGATCAGAATCAAACAAAGAACCAAACCAGCCACTGCGCCGAGGGAGAAGGAAAAATAGGGAAAAGATCACAGCGCCAGGTGTTGAAGCGACGATTTCTCGCACTTACCTGACAGAACTCGTCGAAAGAAATCATTCCGTCGTTATCCTTATCGGCAAATAGAATGGTTTTGTCGACAATCTGTTGCAGCTGGGCCTCCTTCAGGTTGTTGCCGACCATCATTTTAAGCACCTGCCAACAACCGAACAGAGAGAAGCTTAGCATCGCCGCCGTCGTCGTCGTCATCATCACCAAACAGGCAGTCGGGCGGGCGGGCAAGCAAGGCCAGCCAACTTATCGTTAGTCGCTTAGCGTCCTTCAATGTCGTACAACGTATAAATACGTAACGAGCACGCTCGATTGATTTCCCTCGTCCCTCGCGAGCAACCAAACAGCCGGCTAGCTCGAGCGCCCCTTACCCACATTTGCCTTGGATCCGGCTCGCCATGCAGTTCGCTACCTTTCTACCCCTTTCTAGCCCATCGTGTCTTCCAGACCCCTGACCATACCCTCCGCGCGTCCGCCCACCGCCGACAATGGTCGGACCGGAGGCAGCGTGACAAACCAAACGGAAAGCAGACATCTTGGCATGGTAATACGCTCGCTAATATCTCGAGCTAGCTGACGGGAAGGAGCCTTTTCGCCGACGGCACGTGAAGAGAACATGCTATGTGTAGCTTGCGGAAGGTACAAGGTAATTGGGTTACGGGTTCGCAATCAGGTGAGACCCGAGAGGTAACTAAGCAACGTCACCAGGAAGCTAGTTCATGCCAGAAGGATATATGGCTGCATCGAGGAATGCAGTCAGGAGCGAACCGGATTCTAGAGGAGCCATGTTCAATTTCAAGTCAGATTTTGTTCACAAACCTGGAAAAGCTCCCCGTTCGAAATAAAGCCGTCGTTGTCGATGTCATAGATACGGAAGGCAAAACGCAACTTGCTCTCCTTGTCGCCCTTAACGCTGAATTGGCTCACTCCCTGGATGAACTCTGCGGAGAAGAGAAATCTTCTATTAGGAATGTACGCCTCCGGAGGAATACAGTATGACCACTATTGAGAAATGTATCCGACTCGTTTACAGTAAGTATATGATGATAAGATGGTTTCCGCTGTCGAATCTAGTTTCTCGATTGGATCTAGCGTATATGATCTCGATTTCGACCGGAAACACCTGTTGGAACAGTAATCGCCGAGATCGAAGACACACGTTGCACGTACTCGGCAACAAATACAACTTCCACTCGAGCGACGTGGGCTGGCGTTCTTTGAGAAGCTCTTCGAGCATGTTCAGTCGCTCTGTTCCGGTTCGTGTGTCCGATCGTGCGTTCGTTCGTTCGTTCTTTCCTTCCTTCGTTTGTTACTCGTCGTTCGGTTCAAATCTCAACTTCCACGGGCGTGGGCGACCGTTCGCGAAGATGATGAATTCAAGAACAAAGCGCACTTAACAAAGTTTCACTCCCGAATACATTTGAGATATTGTCGTTGTTTTACAACGGAGAAATTCTATCGCCGAGGCGTTCCGCTTATCTCGAATGAATGTTCCGTCGACTTCAGCCGAACGACGCTAATATTTCAGGCGTTCCCCTTTGCTTCTGCTGCTATTCTCGTCTTCTCGTGTTTCTCCCGCTGAATCGATCCAACTCAAAATCGTCTCAGCGAATGTTAACCTCTCCTGTTCTCGAAGATTTCCATGTCCTCCATCCGTCCTCTCCAAACATCCTCCGTAAATCTCCTCACTGCGGAACCGATTTCCGCGCTCCCCGCCGTCTTCGTGGAACTCGAACCGTCTGTCGTGATTTCTTCGCTTGCCGCTTTGTCCCATATCTCTCATTCGACTCAAATCGTTCGATTCGGCACAGGATCTCGGAAATGCCGATTCCTCTCGGTTCTCCTTATTCCTCTCCCAATGGCCTGTTTCGTCGGGCAACGTTGTCGACTCCACTTTTCTCTCTCTTTCTCTCTGCGGTTATGAGTGCTCCTCATGGATCAAACGGCGTTCCCCATCTGTATTCGTGTGTCTCCCACACCATGTTCCTCTCTCGGCCGCCCTAATCGTTTTGCGCAGACTCCAATCCTTGGAATGTGATGCCCTTTTGAAGGGTTTTGCTTATTCCTTCCCGACACACGGATCCCGAAGCTGGCGCCTCATCAGATTTTGATACGGTTCTCTCGTACATCCGACCCAGTTTCTCCCACATTTCGTTCGCTTCGTTGTTTGTTTTTTTATCCCTGTCTGAATCATCCTTTTCCACGCATAGGAGATGTTTTATTCATTTCAACGACACGACATGTTCGGCGAGCGTGGCTTTCATACCCTCGGTCCCGCTAGTGTCGGTAACAAGGACTCCATTCGATAAAGCGCAGGGAATCCGCGTTCCCGACTCGCTGGCCCTCCTTCATAAATGCTTACCCGCACGCCCGTGCGCCTCGGTGTGCTTGCACGGCTTCGATTCAGAGAGCATCGAACGTAGAGGTTTTCCGCGAACTACATACACAGGCTTTTCTCTCTCCTCTCTAGCCTCTCTGGTTCTTCTATATCACCGACATCGCGAGCGAATCGTCGAGTGAACCATCTGGCCGTTCGCCCAAAACGTATTCAAGGAGTCCATTTCCTAGGTTCTCCGCTGTCGCCTTTTTTTTTTCACACATTTTCTTCTCTGCCAAACCCAGCTCCAACACACAGGAAGGTCTTTCGTAGGGAAGTCTGCGTTCTCTGCGCGCGCGTTTCTTATCTTGGCACGATGTCGCCTCCGTCGTCGTCGGTCGCGAGGTTCGTATTTTTGCGTTGTACAAGCGAGAGGAAGAAACGAGTCCGCACCTATTATCAGTGTCGAATTCGTCGTTCGTTTGCAGTTCAAGCGTCCTCCATCCAGGCGCGTGACGGAGGTGGTAGTTGATGATGATGATGTTGTTGTTGTCGTTGTTGCCGTCGCAGCCGCTGCCGCCAGTGCAGCTGTTGTTGTCAAGCGACGACAAACGGCAATACTAGAAAAACTTTTGCCTCTTCGGAACGCTCAGATAAACAGACGAAGCGACGGTCGGAACGACAAAGAGCAAAAGACAAGAGATAGAGCAGCGGTTGTCAGTTCACCCGCCGACGACTTTTTAAAATTGGATGCACACGACCACAGTGGGGCAAATTCGAAGCTGTACGGGACGACACGTTCTCACGCGATGGCGTTCAGGGGGAGGCAAAAAGCAAGAGCACTCGAATCCCTTCGGTGCCAATCGAGTGGCATTAGTCATTCTTCGCGGAGTAAACTCGCAAGAAGCTCAACGAACGCTTTCATCCATTCAGCTGAAGGCGAGCGATCGAAGGCATTACCACCCAACACTTAATTGAATAATATACATCAAATATGCTCGGAAACCCGGCAGGTTATCGAGTCATGGCCGTGTCGTGGCGAAGACTGCACGGGTCGCCATTCAGAAGACAAATATACGGTCGTTACACGCTTCTGGCGCATAGCCTCGAGGCTTCGAACGAGCGAGCTCTGGCCCGAGAAAGTGGTTCCGGCCTATTCGTTCCATGTGGATACACTGCTGAACCGGGTGCCTTCGAAGTTCCCGAAACTATTCCCTTGAAACCGAGGTACAGCCAGACCTCACAGTCCAACGCTAAAAACGAAGGTTCCCCACCGTGTCGAAGGGCACACAATGCGCGTCAGTTGAAGAACCCGCTGTTACGGTACACGTTTAAACGAGAATCTACTATGTATGATTGATATTCTATAACGAACTCGTGCGACTACAGAGCGCAAATCATGACAACTCACCCTTAAAGCAGATTTCCCCGTTGCGGTCGGTATCAAAAATGTCTATTACCCTTTGAACGAGGGGGTTCTGCTGGAGCTCAGGCAGGGACATGAATTCATCGATGCTCAGACTCCCGCTGTTGTCGAGGTCGAGCTTGCGGAAGCGTTTTCCCAATCGTTTGATCTCGTCGTGATCGAACGTCGAGCACATCTCCATCGGCAAAGAGCTCTCGTTACCCTGTGAAGAGGAGAAAAAATCATGATATTCATAGTCTGAGGGGCTTGGAATCGTCGCATGTCATTTGTCGAGAGTGCGGAGAGACAATGAACTCCAATAGCTATCTCCCACCACACTCGGTATTAGAGAGCAAGCAATAAAAATCTGAAGAGGCGGCCGCCCTCTCTGCGTTTCGGATTGCACGCGATTGCGTCAGGTTGATTGTGTTCAACCCTTCTTTGACTCGGTTGCGAAAACTTGGGAATCGATGAAGTCCTGTTACAAGCTTTCAAGACACAGCCAGAGAGAAACTCTGGAGAAGTGAGGCAAATACTCTCGCAACTGAACGAGGTGAGCAAACTGATACTTTCTGCCTGACATACGTATCGTATGCCCAAAGATTTTGAACTTGAACTTGAAGATGAATTTCTAATGCTCGAAGAGAATGAATCCCGACCTAGATGTGTTCTCAGTCTGGATAAATGATGGAGCCCTGCTATTCGCATTACGCGTTTCGGATTCCCACAGTCGTCATCTGAGCAGAGAATCGTTCAAAACGTAGTGCCCTCGCCCCGGCACCCAGCGAACCCATCTCTCTGCTAATCGGAGGATATTGATCGACTCAATCGGAATCCGTTATTCACCGATAGTTTCAACAATCGAAGCACCCATATAATGACCCATTTACAGAGACGAATGCAACTGCTGGAATCCGGGTCTCTTGTCTTAGATCTATGTATACATTGGATGAGATAGCCCTCCTTATCTAGCGACCGATTCGCATTTTGCTACGATTTACGACTCATCGAGCAATGACCACAGATTAGCGATCCGCTAATTTTGAATGACGTGTCAAGTCAAAACGAGCATCTTTTTTTCAGTCCCCAGCATGCTCCGCATCGGAGCAATTCACAGAGTGTCTAAAATTATCCGCGAAAAGATCGCGTATCGAAACCGATTTCTGAGTGGAGGAACATGTTTTGTTGGTAAACCTTGAGGGAACTTTCAAGACTTCACTTGACGACCGCATTTTGAAACATGGAAGACCAACTACATTCGGCGGCTGGTTGGGGCAATGCCGACGAGAACGGTTTTCCCGCCGAAAAGAACAAGGTCACAGAGAAGAGGGGGACAAGACTTTTTCATTGATACCGGTCGCCGATAATATCTCCACGACGGCAATGTTAGCGACCATGTCAGCAACAGTGACAAACTTCAGCGACAGATGACCGGGATCGAGGCCGGATCCCGAAAGGATAGCGCGACCGGAGAGAACAACACGACGGGAAACAGATGCGGGGAAAATGGAGTAGAGCCAGTAGATTTTCGATGGGGATCCAGGAGGAAATCGAGAAGCGAATACAAGGAGAAATGCATCGAAACACGGAGACGGCATTCGACCGTACGGAATATCAGGAGCGAACCCCTATTTCTAGAAACGGAAATCTTCACTTCTTCTTCTTCTTCCCAAGCGAGACAACGAGCGACGAATGGGACAGAACGGGGTAATGAAAAGTGAAAATGTACGCAGAGAAAAATGAAAGTATTTGGTTTTGCACCGCACCCTGTACGGCCCCTCGTCCTGACTTTACTTGTGACTGCCGTTCGGACCCTTGATGAAAACCACAGCTCCGACCTCGTGAAGTATTAGGCCAGCTTATCTGCTGACGAATCGCATACGGTCAGCAAAACTGTGGTCAGGCATTGGAATCGCCTCCTTCATTCTTTGTTCATTCGTCTGCACAAACCTCCTCCGCAGGAGTAGCCTGAATAACATTCTCGATCTCAATGTCTACTTTTCTCTTCGAACATCATCATTCCTCCCGCAAAATGAGGCCGTGTCCTTGGGATGTATATTGTCACCATTTCACCAAGATTTCATTATAGTCGAGCTTGCACTGCATGAGAGTAATAATCTGGCAGCACCTCATAGTGACCGAGATGAATTCTTGGTGTAATGTCGGTGCAAGCTTGACGAGTTCTCGCGACGCCGTGCCGTGCCGGCGGCTCAATTTCAGCATTGAGCGGAAAATATGCTGCGAATTTCCTGTTTCCTAGCCCCGAGCAAATGCTGGTTGGAAGCTGTTTAGCTGCACAATGCGCCAAAGCGACTCGTTCCGCCAGCGAGTCCGTCACCCGTCAACGAAGGGGGCAAAACAGCTGACTTTTCCTCTTTTTCCCTTCCAGTGATTATGCATTCAACGCTCGCAGCTGCCTCGTCGTTCGTCAAGAGAAAAACCTCCCAAGTTCAGAAGGCGCTGCCGGTCAGCGCACAAGCGAAGGTTCGAGCTCGAACGCGAGCGCAAGTCAGGCAAGGGTTCTGCAGCCAAGAATAGAAGTTGAGGAACAGCTTCCAAAGCACTGGGAGGAGGACGAGGAGGAACTGACTGATCAGAAGACGACAAGTTCCATCAGAACTCAGCCAGAGGTTCCCTTGGAAGAACCAAATCTCGAGTCCGAGGGCTGCTGCTCGAAGAGGTGGGGGGGCGCTCGGTGGGTCGAAGCTATGGGGTGACAACGATGATGGCCGCGGTAGAGGTAAAGCTCGAGGAGGGATTGCTGCCGCCGCTGCCGCCAACCAAGTTTAAAATAGTCATAGAGAAAATTGACCTACATACGCAGTGAAGCGAAATCACCTGAGAGTAGTAGTGCGACCTGCGACGCTCGGGGACCTCGTATTGTACTTATGTGAGTGTGGAAGAGTGGATTCGCTAGCTCAGTTCCTCCCTCGTTGCGGTACAATCAGGACCCTCCGTCTGTTTCGTTTCATTTGCATATATTTAATCTTGCAGCATGCATAACCTCCGCGCCTGTCTCCTTGCCTGCGTGCGCGGTCTTTCTCCTTGTCTATGGAGCCGCAGATCCGCCATCTCGGTTCCCGGCACTTCGATCCGCAAACTCGCAATCTTTGCTCAGATTCAAAATCGGCAGCTGGAGATTCGAGTAGGTCCATATGAATCGGAAACTTAGAACTCATTCGTCTTCCTCATACGAAGTCCCGGCAGCTCGGTCAGAGGGCTTGACGCAGAGATTCGCTGCCGGTCGATGCGGAAAGGAATAAGCTGGGTACTATTTTGAGGAATGGCCCATCACTGCGGAGGATCGAGAGCGAGAAAAGAGGAGGAATTTGAGGAAAAACGAATCTGATGGCGTTTTTATCCACATTGGGGAGCGGCTCGCAGCCGGTCGTGTTTTTATTTTCGTCGATTATATACTCATGCATTATTGACCAACTCGCCGCTCCGTTGGCTGTTCCCATTTGCCTCCAGACGGCCTTCTGGTTCTCATTGGTCCGGCATATTATGTTGTCCATGAGCAAAGCTCAGTCGACCACATAGGCCGCTTCACACGAAGTATAGGTGGCTTTCAAATTTCGTTAGTTTTACTGAAATACACGAGCCTATTCGAAAAGCTCAAGAATGACATTCGATACGATACGACACGAAACCTTTCACTGAAGAAATACAATGCGAAAACTCGATTGTTCTCCTTAGTGGCCCAGCTCAATGGATACCTGATGAGGGTTTGTATGTAGCACCCCAAGTCGGTTCCGGAATGCGGGGATCCGTGGATGTCGACTTTTTGATTCTACTCATACTTCGAACAGACTGCGATCACTCGAATGATTCATTCCTCCAGGCATCCATTGAGGGTGAACGTGGTGCCCCTCGTGCTGTTCCGCGATCGAGTCGGAACGTAACCGAAAGCAGGAGTCTCCCGTTCGTCTTTTGAGACATCCTGAGCAGAGAAAACTCAGAACCGAGGACTACGGTTTCGAGCTCGACCTCGACGAGGAGAGAACGCGCGAGATGAGCACCCTGTCCCTCTGCCTGCCTGCTTGCCTGCCTGCCCCTCTCCAATGGAGCTATTTTGGTCGAGACCTCATACCAGTCAGCAGGCTTGGCAGCTCTTTGAACGACTTGAATTTCGCCCGGATCCCGGCCTAACGAAGCCCTCGGAAAACTCGCTATTCCACTCGGAAAACCCGATGACTGCGAGTGTTGTCACGCGGAAGTTCGTAGCAGCCGTGGCAGAGATGCCTTCCAACGATTCCTCATGACAAAGCCGAGACCTTGGCGCGCAAAGTAAAAGAACGCTCTGGCGCGTATTCTACGAGAGGGGTGTTTGTTTGGTTCCGTGAGATGTGCCCATATCGCGAATGAAGGATGGGAAGACCACTCTAGGGGAGGCCTATGACCACCACGCACGTGTGACAACAAACCCTGCCTGACTTCCCCAGCGTCCTCTCTCTATCTCTCTCTGTCACTTTCTCGCTGGCTTTCGTCGTCTCTTTTCATAGCGACACAGTTATAGGAGCAACGACGTAATGGGAGCAAGTCAGCTGGACGTGGAAACAGCCGAGACAAGAGAAGAATGAGTCATGTTCCACATAAAGCTTGACTGCTTGCCTACCTGGCTGCCTGCCTTCTCGTCTGCTTACACCTGCAAGCCAGTACACCCGACCCTAAAGAGGTAAGAGCTCGGACGGAGACGTTTAACGAGCTGTCCGTTATAGACAGACTCTAGTTTCAACGGTGTAGGCCAACCCGAGCTGTCGATAATGAAGCTGGAACCACTTTCCTAATGAACAGAAACCTCCGTCTAGGGTAAGCTTAACGATCAGAGGAACCGAAGAGGCGACAAAGACATGGACGGGTGTCAGACCATCAGGGCAGGTAGTCGACAAGCGGACTCCACTCCAAAAATTTTGGGATGAAGCCGACGGTGAGCGTTGTGGACATGCCCTACGATCTCGAAACCTCGGTGTCACCGCAGCGGTGATCATGAATCATAACATCAGAGGATCAATAGCGGATGGATTGTACGAATCAGCCGGGTTTAGACAACCGACTCGTTGACCGTGACCAACCATCTGATCAGCCATCCCTGGCTACTTATCACTACTCGCCCGACGGGTGTCACCACCACACGACACGACAGTTCTCACGATAGTTCCCGAGTTCAATGTCGTGTAGCCGTGGATGAAGCAATGATTTTCGCACAGCAGTCACTTCCAGTGAGCAGTTCCTCAGTTCGTGAGGCCATTCCATCGCTCATGGATTTCAACGTGATACCGCACGGATATTGTTCCCCTAGGTTCCCGATTCCCTCGATTTCGGACATGGAACATATTTTGGAGGCTCTCCGGTCCGCTAAGCTCGCGGGACCGGAGCTTGTCCGGGGGACCACAGTTACCCAACTCGCAAGCTCTCGTGGTGACCGACTAATTATCCCGTGGCCCGCCGAGGAAAACTTCGATTGCTTTTGAAGCCGCAGCACCACGATGTCTCGCCCGAACAACTTCCCGAAGTCCTTCAGGACGGAACAGTTCTGGGCGCGACAATGTTATTTCGGCGACATCCCCAAATAGCGCGAACAATGAGCCAGCTATATTTATATTAGGGATGCACCGAGTCCGCTCCGTCGAGAGACTCGCTCATATACCGCGTAAACGGCCAACCGACGGGCGACCCGCCGACCGATCGATATCCCCCTCCAGCGAACAGTTCTCTTCTTCTATGCCGGCGAACCCATTAAAAGGCACAATTCAGCCGATGATGATACGGAACTGACATTGCTCGGCTCGATGAGATTCAGTCGGCTGTGGTGCGACAATGTCCGCAGTAACGTATTTTGTCTCGCGGACTCTTTTCGTTTGTCCTTCTCCCTCGCCGTATCCTCCTCTATCCACCGTCTTTCTTCCTTTTCCCGTCGTCTCCAGTCCGTCTATCAATCTTTCCAACATTCGGCAAGACATTCATAAAAACCGGAACAGTCACAAGGAAACGAGGAGTTCGGACAAGACGGGTGGAGTCCGTTTCGCTGATTGCGCTCTCAGGTAGCGTCTTGCAGGAAGAGAGTCTCCACGAGACCCGTCCGTCCCTCGTGCGTGAGACTAAAATCACACCGGTCGTCCTCGGCTCAGAGAACTCCCCCCGAGAAGACACAATGGAAAGCACGAGCAAATCAAAGCTTGATTCGTTGGTTGCTTGCTTGCCTGGTTGGTTGGTTTCATATTGTCTCAGTTGTTGTTGACGTTTCCGTCGTCCTTGTTCCCGGCATGGTCTTTGTTGTCGCGGAGCTCGTCATGTTTGGCTTCATCTTTCCATTTGGACGGATGAAATGTTTTGCCGCGATGAAACGTATACATGGACTCTGATGGCGAGCAGAGTGAGCTTGACAACGAAATGTCAGGAAACTCACGGGAAGCTGGCTTATGAGAAAGTTGTGACGTATGATTATGTGCGGTGCGCACAATCCTCTCCAGAATGCCGGCCGATTACTCTTCCTGAATAGAAGCTCCGCCGCCTCACCTACTCAGTCAGAAGTGCAGCCATGCCTGCAGACTGGCTATTGCAAAAGAGATGCCACGCGACAATGACTCTGAGTGAGTCGGGGGCTGAGATCTCTGACCGAGCGAGGCAGATGGCGACGGATCTGGTCGAGAAAATGGAATCTGTTGGATCCGATCCAGCCACGGAAGTCTCTCCGATCAGTGGCGTCATATGGGAAGAGAAGGGAGCCAAGCGGAAATTCGGTGCGTTATTCAGCCTCAAAAAAGGAAAAAACTGATTGGGAGGCTGAAAGTACGCCCGCGTGATCCACTCGTACACTGTGAAACTTCTTCCTCCTCACTCTCGGCCCCTTCACCGGCGGCCCTAGCATTGAAGGTGTGCGGTTGGAACACGCAAGCTTAATTGCGATTGCGCTGTTAGACTTGATCGTTTAATGACCCCTCAGGGACAGAATGCATCAGAGGCGAAATTGCATGTCGTGCACTTCGTCCTCCGCTCGTCATCAATGCGCAAGGGCTGGAGCCTCCGTCACACGTTATCCAAAGACGGCGAAAGCTCGCTATTTGTCCGAACGGGAAACGTCCCATTCCTCCTTTCGAGTTGCTCTTCCAAATCATTTCAACCCTCTAGAGATGGAGCCACAAGATGGATGGATTCGTTCTGAGAGAGTCTGAGTTGACCACAGATCTCGAGGAAGCATTCCTCAACGAATCGCAGCAAAACTTTCGGATCTCGGGCGCATTGAAGCGTCTGTGCGAAGACAGCGCCGATAAAACTGTCAAACTTTCTCCATCAAACTGAACGGACGAGGCCCGACAGGCGATGCACTCGCCGAGAATAAAACGGAATAGCTCCCAATGTGTTTCAGACAAACAAAGACACACCCTGAGAATATGAATATTCATCCGTCATCATCCCGCGCTGAAAATGATCGGCCGCCGCGAAAAGCTGCAGAACACGCGCAACAGAGTCGCGAGCGCTGTAGATATCGTGATTCTCGAAGATCACCATTCCCACCGCAATCTTGCGAGTCCGTTTTAAGAAAATTTCACGCCGTAGGAAGTCATATACATGATCATGCGCCACGGAACATTTTCGGAAGAAGATCGCGTTGCCGAGCTCGTGAATCTGCATCGCATCGGGAAGGCTAATTTTGTGAAGGAGTCCCTTGGGATCGGTGTCAACTCGCATTAAAATACAGAATCTCAAGAGAGATGAGTGATGCAAATCTGCTGTTCAGATAACCTCTGTGGAGTTTCCTTCCGAGAAAGGACTCTTTGTTGTGTTGCAAGAAGGGACGAAGGATAAGAACTCTAAAAAGAATGCGCCAGCACTCAGTTGTCCCAGGCACTTTCTCAGCTCATTCTCCCAGCCGGTGAGCGGCAGCGCAAGCAACAGCATCGTCATTCTGAAGGGAGAAAATATCTCCGTCAGAAAGCTGCGACGAGGACTTAGCTTCACATCTGCTGGGGAAGATTGCACAGCGTTGTGTTGACACACTCGCCCGCCCGCCCGCCCCAGGAAACAACGTCTGGAGCCTTCTCGAAAGGCGAACGAACGGCTTCGACAAGTGCCTCGAGCTCTCGTCCCTCGAAAAATTAGAAGGGATTTCAACTCAAGATACAGAGTAGAAGATCGTCGGACTCCGTGCCATGAGCCCAGCGGACTGATTAGGCAAGCCTCCGTCGGCCTACCGTCGGAGTGGACGGCCGACCGAACGACCGACCTGCCGGCTCGTCGACCCGAAATGTGATTAACCTTTATCCACGTCAGGTAACGAATCGAGGGCGACAGATGCGCAGCTAAAATCTGATAAGCCGGGCGAAAAATCGTGGGACTGACTCTCGAAGTCAATTCATCAACAATTTACGACCGGTCACGGCTTCCCTTCCTCCGCGCTGACATTGATGCCCACGGAGAATTCGAATGGATTGCTTCGCGAAAATGTCGACGCCGGCCGCGTGCTTCGTCGAGGAGTCGGACGGAAATCCCTCTCAGTACCACTGATCCTGTCCGACACTGTCGATGCGGTCAGTTGAACGTCGTTCCTTAGCAGGAGCAAATCGAAAAGGTTCAGGTAGGCAGCCTAGAAAGCCTGTCCTCTTTCCTTCCCACTTAATTCCATCCCGGTTGCAGTTTGCGGCCTCTGATACCAGACGGCCGACCATATAGAACGCCCCGACAAGTGTCTTCGATCGAGGAGAACTAGTGGCACCATCTTCAAATCTTTTGGTTCCGAAGGATCGGGGCCTAGAAAATGCAGTCGATGATCTCGGGTATTAGGGTAGTGGTTCCTGTTCACTGCGGACTTCTGGACACACATGTTGCGGAACATGCAATTTAGCGATTGTTAGACTGCCGAGCTTCGACTGTGTTGGCTAATAGGCCTGTAGGTGGTTACAAACCCTGAAGATGGTGGTCGGGCGGTTGTCAAAGGAGCTTGATGCAGCATTAGACGGTAACGAGTGAAGAACACATCCAGTTCCCGGAGGGAAGGCCTTGCAGTTAGAGCCAACGTACCGCCACAACTATCCCTAAACGGGGACCATCGACGCTGTGGCTGTATTCATATGACATGGCGGGCTCTGGAAAACCGCTTTTCGAGGGCGTACGTGGAAAATCGTCCTGACCGACAGCGAGCCCGACTTCCATCGCGAGGAAAAAGCGATTTCGAGTGAGTCCGAGCTGTCAAAATCAGTTTTCGACGTCACTTCCTATTCCCTCACATTTCATCAACCTTCATATTTTCCATCCGCTTTTCAGTTTCCTCCGGAAGATTCCAACGTTTTCTCTCCAATGTCCTCTACAGCGAGGAAGGAAGGACGATTATTCAAACCGTTTCCCACGCAATGATTCAACGTTCGCCCTTTGGAGAGATATATTGAAAACGCGATAACCTCCTGCCGGATATGGTTCGCAACGGAAACTGCGAAGCTCGAACCTGCGGAGTAAAATGTGCTCGTGGACCAACTCAGACTTAATGAGAGTCTCGTATGCAGACTGCACGGCTCTCATGGAGCGGCATTCGCACGAGTGGAATTGCGTTGTCAGGCGATTTTGAATGTTGTCAAACATCATTTCGAAAGAACCAAATCATGCGTATGATTCGGCCACGTTAATCGGGAGCGCGTGTTGTCGTGGGTTCACTTGCTTTGAAATTCTCTCAAATTCTGTTCTTTGCATGACGGTGTGTCAGCCACTCCGACGGCCTGTCGGTCTATCGGTCCGTCTTTCTGTCGGTCTGACCTTCGTAATTTTTTCCTGCTGAGTGATTTCCTCGTTCTTCTTCTTCTCGTTTTCAGCCATTTCGTTTGATAGAACGAGTTGCTTCGGCGACTGTTTACATTGTCGCGTAAGGTACACGAGAGAAACACGCCAGCTAAGTATGTAGGTTCTAGCCCGAGACAGGGTGGCTTGGTGGCCCTCATTCTGTGCTCGAATTGAACACTAGCCAAAGATTTACCCGAAGAGAAGTTGGTTTCGAGCTCGCGAGTCCGTGACATTTGCTTCAAAGCGCAAGATGGATATCGCTCCCACCGAGTGCCGATTTTGCGAATCGCCGATAGGTTGGTCTTCCTTTCAGCTATTCAAGAGGTTCATCTATCGATTTATGAAAGCCGAGAGACACTCCGTGAGGGATTCTAGTGGTTTCTGCTCATCGCTCCTCGAGGAGCGATCCCTTTTCATCCAGTCTTACCGCTCAATAGTCCCCAGCTTAATCTTGCGAGGAATTGAGAAGTTTCCCGAAGAAAATTCGCCAAGAGATAGAATGAAAAATTAGTGTACTAATGAATTAGAAACAGACTATCCGTCGTGCGTATGAATTTAATTGGGATTCTTGCGAGCGAGCGCTGAAGGAGAGGAAAAAACTCGAACAACGTACCATTGTGTCGGCTAGTAGTGGTGAGGGTAGAGTATGTTTATGCTGCCTGCGGTAGATGTGTCTTGTAGGGAACAAGTGCTTTTTTTCGCAATCGGATGATCCGCTCGAATTCAGCTGAGATCAGGGCGACAAAAAGGCGTGAAGCTGCGCGAATGTCTTCTCTACGATCAACAAGCGGGAAAGGACAGAACGGGGGTTTCGCAGCGCGCTCCGAGGCCCACTGAACACCGGACACTATGCACTAGGTCGTCTCGAGTCGACAAAGATCTGTCTCAAAGTCTCTTCCTTACTCCTACCCTCTCCACCTTGGTAAAACTTTGCAGCCTCCGTCGTTTAAGGAATACTTTTGGGGAATCCACTGACCGCGATGCTATTGCAATGGAGTTTTCTCTCGATATGTGTAACGAGTTCGAATCCCATTTGTTTCAGATACCGGGTGCGGAAATCTCACAAGAATGAAGCCGCGTTTCCAGCCTGAGCGCTGCGAGGCGCAACCGGAGAATGCTGCTTCCGACGAATAAAGAACATCCGGCAACTGTTCGACCCCTCTCCTCTATAGCGCGGAGCCAGTCGTCCTCGCGAAAGCATTCATCGTACCATTGATATGGTATGATCATCCAGCGTTCGCTCCCCCATTCGAGGAGTCCGCATGGAATCGCGGATGCCGTGGACTTCGATTGCTCTTTTGGCCGGAAGTAACAACTTCAATCCGATATACGAGTTGTTCCTCGAACTCCAGGAATCCATCGCGGATTTGAGATCACCACAACAGCTTGGGGACCTCCGTCTTTCTCTCAACGACCGATCCTCAAGGCCTAGTGCGCTCGCGCGCCGCATTCGTTTGAATTGAAGGAGTCGGTCGTGCGCGACCTCACAGATCTCGAGAAATCTGCACAGCTTCTCGCAGGACTGTGAAGAGGTCAGGTCAAACCGAGCACACCTCGATTTTATCGCTGGAGAATTGCAGGATGGCCTCAATCCAAGTATGGGAATCCCTCCACACCGATGTAAACCTACGCCAACTTACTCCGGATTCCGAATTTCAAGCTCGGTCGAATGATCGCGTCAGTCCGGCTATCCGTCTGGGCAGGTCTGACGAAGAGCGACAGAGTTCCTTCAAAGTTGCGAAAATGCGCCACCAATGTATTTTATGACCAGGTCTTTGGTTCCCGCAAAAAGTGTGGAACGTCCAGAGCCGCATCTCAGCATTGTTCCGTGTAATGTTCCAGGAGAAACCCAGGCTTGCGCGCGTGCAGACATAGATACATTCAATGAGAGCACAGGGCACAACGACAACGATGAATTTGTCCGGTAGCCCGATTGTTCGCCGAAATCATAGCCGAGGCTGGTCATCGTGATCCGCAATGACAATCAAAAAAAAATTAAACGCTTTATGGCCGAGACCGCCATCCAATTCTGCGGTTGTTGAATTCCCCTCAGAGTTCTACTTCTCATCCCAGAAGTCAGTGGGGACCGAGCTGAAGTTTGATTCTACTGCCGGAGGATAGTCGAAACCGATTCCCATATGCAGCGTTTCGGTCAAGATGATCTGTTTGTTGGCCAATTTGGGTCTTTTTCCGCATCGATGCCGGAGAGGCTACAGCAACGATGAAAACGATAATGCCTCTCCCATCAGTTTCCTCGTGCAGTTTTGAAAAGCCCGCCTTCACATCCAAGCTCGCCTAATGGCTCCTCTCCCTCGCTCGTCTTAGCCGCCATTTGCAATCCAATCATAACAACACTGGCCGACTACCGACAGCTGAGTCAAGCGGACCCCACATTTCCGCCGTCGAAGCTTGTTCCGCTGCTGTTCGCTTTTCTCCCTCGAATACTCCAAAATTGAACATAATTTTTCTCACTTCGGAAAACGCATGCAAACGTTGGTGTTGTGAATCATAGGAGTCCGGATCATCTGTCGAAGTTGTCGGTGGCCTCATCTTGAGGTTGGCGATCGTAAACTCGAGTTTCCTGGATCAATCTCCGTTTCTACGGTAGTCCGGAGCTGCAAAATGGACTCGGCACTATTGAGGGAACGCGAGGCGTTCAAAAAGAGAGCCATGGCGGTTCCAGTGGTCGAGAATAGGAAACGAGAGTCTCCTCCGAAGGACACGAAGAAAAAACCAACCATTCCAACGAAATCGTTCAAACCACCAGCCCCGAAGGATCCTTACAGGTAATTTCTTTCCGCCCATGGTTTGGGCCTCGGTATTTCTGCCGATCTGTTCTTACCCCGCTGTTTCATTAGAAGTTTCGTGCTGGAGAGAAATTATCTTCGGAGAGATTTGAAGAGACCAGATGATCATGAGTGGTACGATTCCAACAGGTACAAGAGTGCCTCCGGGAGCGGTAACTCGTTCTCAGTTTTGGCGAAGATAGTCAACTACATGAAAACACGGCATCTGGAGGGAGATACCCATCCGCTGACCCTTGATGAGATTCTCGATGAGACCTCTCAGGTAAAGCCAATCTTGGCTTTCAACGACGCTCAAAAAAGTTTCAGCTTCGTGTTTGTCCGGCGGAAGGTTTGACTGATGATTCGGTCGAAAATCGTTCGGAGTAATTTACTGAACATCTCCTATATTTCCAGATGGACGTCGGTGCCCGCCAGAAGACCTGGTTAGAACAGGAAGCTCTGAAAGAAAATCCGAAAATAGTGGTGAGCGATGATGGCAAGTACGCGTACAAGCCCCCGTACAATGTTCGAGATCGAAAAACGCTATTAAAGCTATTGGACAAGCACGATCAGCGAGGTCTCGGTGGGATACTCCTCGAGGACATTCGGGAATCCATGGCCAATGCCGATTTGGCTCTGAAAAAACTCGGCGACAGCGTACGATACGTGACGCGACCC
Source organism: Neoseiulus californicus (assembly GCA_028455905.1). Taxonomy (NCBI): domain Eukaryota; kingdom Metazoa; phylum Arthropoda; class Arachnida; order Mesostigmata; family Phytoseiidae; genus Neoseiulus; species Neoseiulus californicus. The sequence goes on from JAMQGS010000003.1 coordinate 1,095,700, forward strand.
ACCGACAAGAAGGTACGGAACTCGCTGACTCAATTACCTGATTCCAACGATCGATTCAAACAAACTGTGTGTGGATCGTTCCACCGCCCATACTCACATCACAAATATACGTGTCTCGAGTCCGGAGGTTAACCTGCAGGGGTGGCGAGGTAAATTCAATTTGCTCGATCGATTGCTATCCTCAGGTCGTGCTGTTCTACAACGATAAATCAGTTCAGCTGACGGTGGACGAAGACCTTCAAAAGCTGTGGAGATCCGTTGCCGTGGACGGCATCGACCATGCGAAGATTGAGGAATATCTCAAGAAGCAAGGAATCCATTCTATGCAGGACATCGGGAACAAGAAAGTCAATCCCATCATCAAGAGGAAGAAGGCGGCCCCTAAGAAAGCTCGCCAATATAAAAGACACAACGAACATCTTGGAGATGTTTTACAAGAGTACAATGAGGGTTGAAGGAACGTTAGGGATTGTAATAAAATGTGAAAAGAAATATATGTACATAATCTGATCATGTGCATTCCGCTCGTGATCAGGTCGGATTCAGAAGGGACTCATCGACTTTTCGATGAACCGCTCTCACGTATCATCGATAAGAGCAGAATAGTGAGCCGTCTAGCTACGATACTTGTAAGTTGAACGATTTGAGCATGTTGTCGATGATATGAGGAACGAATAAATGAACGCGTTACTTGTTTATGAATTAACTACGTGTCTTTATAACGGAACTCGCAGCAGAATTGGAGCAGAAGACAGGTCTAGGGAGTTGCTGGAGCTCTCAGTCCACCCAAAGGTTGACCTTTATCCTATTGAAGTAAATAATCTGTCACTCTTGGCGGCTTGTGGTCGATTTGCACCGTTTCTAAAGTCGCGGAATTTATTCGCCGAACTTGAAGCTTGACCTCGAAGCAATCTCACTTCTCTGAGAATACAGTAGATCGCACTGAGAGGCCCCGCCACTCGCCATTCTAGACACATCTTCTGCATTTGGTGCCGTTCTAGTGCGCCGGGCACAGTCAGCTGTTTCTAGCATTGCTCTTCACTCTACCTGTAGAGAGAAGCTTCCGACCTTCTGACTGATCCCAGTGTCAATATTCGGCATGGGATAAGAGTTGCGTGCGGAGAAAATGGCTCGTCCCTTCTGTCTGGAGAAACTGCGTCAGCTATTGCGGCGTCAGGTTCAGGATAAAACTTTCAACGCCGTCATGAGCAAGGTGAGCTGTAACCATAAGTCCCAGAGTACACGCTCCCCCAACGAATCTTCGGAGACAATGTCTCGAGGTCCCGGTTTTTCGATCATCTCTTTGCTCGGTCCTCAAGTTCCTCATTCTGTGCAGCGATTCGCGTGAGATGGTAGCCCCTGTGCGGAGGTGAAAAAGAGCTTCGTGAAGGTCCAGTGCGCGGGAACAGAACCCAGATCACGCAACCCGTGCCTGTGGAACCATGACGTCGCCACCTCCACCACCTGCACCTCCTTCGCCTAGTGCTTCGAATCAGATCACAAGTGCCCGACGGAGCAGAGAGCCTTCCGGACAGGACCCGGTCGACGTCGTTTGTCGGAGATGGTCGTATCTATCCCAGGAGTATCCCGTGGCTCTCGTCAAGTATTTCGACCTCAACCCAATCATACAACAAGGACCTCAGTGCGGACTGGTGGCTTTGGTGATGGTTGCGAACGCGCTGGGACGAAATGTGGACGTCGAGGAGGTGTTGCATCTGGCCAGAGAGAAAGGCTTCTCGAATTTCGGTGAAATTTTCGATGTGAGCAGCATGAGGCAACTCTGTAGTAAGGTCGTCGGTCGCGTTTCAACGGTGATTCCGTTTCCGAAGAAATCGACCATGATCGAGGAAATCATCAAAGGGAAAGTCTTCTTGGTACCATACGACGCCGACTCAAACCACGAACCCTGTCAACGAAACGGTCGCTCAGCACACTGGGCTGTGATATTTGGAGTGCTGCTCATGAGACCCGAATGTTATTGCCTTGAGGGCTTGGAGAAGCTGAGTGCGCGGAACCCCATATACCGAGCCGAGTTGGGCTACGATTGCGAATTGGATGGCGATGATTTCCTCTTCGCACGTCAAGGCAAGAGTCGTCATGTCGCTGTTTGGAAGTATGAGGATTTACGTGACAGCTGTCTGCAGCTGAACGAGGCCAGTGACAAATACGAGGGAATGATTCTGCCGAAGGGAGGGATTCAACAGGGTCTCAAGGGGAAGGTCCTGCGGGTGGAGCTATGATTGATGCGACTTCTCCTCGGTTGTTCTGAACTCTCGACCCGCGCGTTGATTATTCGACTCTATCTCTCTGTCTCTTTATGTTCTCATAGTTTTGATGACTCCTACGGAGTCATGCTGTTGTTTTTGCGTCGCTACGTGCCAAGAAGCTGGGACTAAAAAGTATCGCTCTTGCAGCTTGACTTGATATCTGCGAGCGAAGGAAAATGTGTTGCCGAACTGACTTTAGAGAAGTCGCATCTGAACCTCGCTGGGACGATGCACGGCGGGCTCTCGGCAACTCTTATCGATAACGTTTCTACGTACGCCTTGCTGACAGTCACAGACAGCAGAAGCGCCAGCGTGGATCTGAATGTGACGTTTCTGGGCCCTGCCAAAGAAGGTGACGTTGTTCGTATCGAAGCTTCGACTCTGAAGGCCGGTCAAACGCTCGCCTACCTCACGGTTGACATCCGGAAGGGCAACAAACTCCTGGTTACCGGTCGACACACGAAATACCTCCAGAAGGACGTAGATTATTACGGGAATAGGAAATGACTCCATACTAACAATCAAGAGCATCGGCTCGACGACTTCGTGCGGATGTTCGGGGTTCGACCAAGTAGATGAATATTTCTGTGAATAAAATGTCGTCCTCCAATTCGATACTTCCGTTTCGTCATTTTCTCCCGTTATTGCGCACGAAAACCATGAACGGTCTGTGTAGAATAAATATCGTCTTTATTACATCATCGAACAATAAATGTTTGAGCCTCAAAAAAAAAAGGTAAAATATCCTTATAAACAGATGCTAGAGGAAGAATTGGGCAGTCCCGAAATTTGGTTCGATTGTTTCTCGGTAGATCGCGCACAAGGCCTATCTTCTGCATGCTCGTGACCGTTATTCGATTGCTCTTTGGTTCAACATGTTGAATGTTCGTTTGTGATTGGTTCTCATAATGCAGCACCGAATGACCATCTCGAATCGAAGAATGAACTAAAATGATCATTCTAAACCAACGAGAACCTTCGAGTTGTCAAGCGCAGAAGCGGCTTTGCTCCACGAAGCAAGAGAGGTGTTGCAAGACAGAAATGTTCGCGGAAAGGTGAAGATTCGTGCACGAAACTTAGAATTTAATGTCCCACAACTTCACGTTACTGTCTTGACCCGTTGATACGACAGTGTTGTTGTCTATCCAAGCGACTCTGGTGATCTGAGACTGGGGATGAGCTTTCTTTAAAATGAGGTGTTTCATTGGATTCTCAACGCTCCAGATTATTATAGATGTATCCAGACTACCAGACGCCAGGAACAGCGAGTTCGGAGACCAGGACAAGCAGTTGACCTGAAATGGGATCGTCTTCAGTGATCCAATCGCTCCGTCTGAGTCCGACGAGATTCTGTGATACGGATCCGACATGAGGAAAAGAGAGTTCGGATGAGCTTTGCAGGGTACACGTTCTCACCTTCGCTGTATGGAAGCACCAATCGAAGTCGTGAGCGGGAGCGTAGCTGTCTTGCACGGAGTACAATCGGATCATCCGGTTTCCATCGCAGGCAGCAAGCAGGTCCCCTCGAGGAGAATACTTGACATCCGTGATGGCCGCACGATGCTCGATGGTCGCGCGCTCATCCAGCTCGCTGGGAGTGATGGCGTATGCGTGCACCTGCAGGGTCAATAGTGGATCAAGACTCATGCAGATTGATCAGCTGCCGTCCGACAGAATCATCCGTTAATACCGAGAACGAGAAGGGAAGAACGAACCTTGTTGTCGCTGCAGCTTCCGACAGCTACGTGACTGCCCTCTGGGTGGAGGGAAACGCAGCTGGCTTCGTATTCGATCGGAAGAATGATTTTCTTCGAGCTCCCTTCGATAATCGTAATGTCTTTGTGTCCGGCCACGGCCACTAGACGACCATCGGTTGATATTCCCCTTGGTTGTGATTCGCCACTGACTGTCCACATGCTGGAATAAGTTCGCACTAAATCACCGAGTCCTATTTTATCGGAATGACTATGAGACGAACAATCTTGTTCCCTCGATGGTAGTTTCTCGAACTCACGCATATTCGTCTCCGGATGTTTCGATTTTCCTGAAGGTGTCGTCGAAGCCGCAAGTGTAGATGCTGTCCGAACTGGTGCACATATCTTGGACCTGGCTCGTATGGCACTGACCTTTGACACGGTCTTGGTCGCCCGACGGCACGCTCCATCTGCGACGATCGATTTGTGGTTAACTTTGGGCCCTCAGATTCGAGGAATGAACTGCTGCTAAATTCACAAGAGTGGGACACAGCCTCTGAAAATCAGAGGGAAGTCCGGACCTGGTCACGAATCCGTCGTGGCTACCGGTGTAGATTTTCTTCTTGTCTTCCGAAACAGCCATCGCTGTGATGGGTTTGTTATGCCCTTTGAGCACTCGCAACGGCTTTGAGGGATTGTTTTTATCCAGGTACGAGATGAATCCAGACAGGCCTACGGTGAGTAGATGTTCACCCTGCCACAGACAGGAGACCTGCAACAGAATAGCGTCGCTAATTCGAATAGAATTCAGTGCGATCAAGATTCCAAGAATACCAATATTCGGATTCAAACTCCGATTCATATGGAGTCATAATTACCTGTTGGTCGAGGATGTCGCTGCCCATGACGAACGTCGAGACCGCTTGTCGGGTCGCTACATCCCAGATCTTCGATGTCTTATCCCCGGATGCGGACAGGATCTGACTTCCGTCCGGAGACCAGGATACGGCGTAAACACCTCCTTTATGGGCAGGAGGACCCAACTCTCCGACTAGCTCGTATGTATCCGCATTGTAAATGAAGATCTTTCCGTCGAAGCCACCGGTGGCGAAAAGCTTCCCGTCGGGCGAATACCTAACAGATTGTACGTATTTTGTGTGGTGCTGGAGCGAAGTCTTGTACTTGAACGGTGGTCCCTCATAGATATTGGCCATGTTGTCCTCAGAGCCGGTCAAGATGCGCATCGGACGAGTCGGCCTGCGGAACAAAAAAAAACCACTGATGCATTTCAATAAACGTGAGAATCCGTCTATAAATGTTTTTCACCCCAAGATTTCAATACCTGAAGTCGACGGAGTTGATTATTCCACTATGACCTCCGATTTCGCCGACGGAGGTTCCGGTTTCTGCGTTGATCACGTGCCCGAATCTCTCTCGACCTTCGCCCACGACGACGATCCTTTGGTTGTCACTCGACCAGGCGAGGTCTTTGATGTTTCCAATGAAAGGCTGTAAGATTCGAAGGAGCATGATGTCGACGTTGCGCATAAAATTCCTCCTATCTCAACGACAGATACAAAGAGTGTCCGATCCCCGTTTCGGAGCAGAGAGCACAAATGAACTTACCTGGAATTCGTTCTTGAGGACATGTTCTTTGTTCACTGTGTCCCAGATTCTGATTTTCCCTGAAGTATCGGCCGAGCAGATGTAAAACCCGCTCGGAGAGTATTTGGCGACAGCGGTTGTGGTCGAATGTTCCGCGTAAATATCGCAAGCCGCTGGATTCTGGAAACGATTGAGATGTTCGTGAGCATGCAAACCGAGGCAGAATACGCCTTGTCAGAGAATTATTTAGGAGAAACTCACACTGAACGATAACTGAAACAAGACACACCGTAAACTCTACTTCCATCACCTCTCTCATTATGAATCTATTCTCACTGTCAAATATCAATATCCGCAGGTCAATAAGTGCCCCTGGATAATCACCTGGATGTCTCTGATGACCACGTAGTGTCCATTGGTGTACAAGAAATTCTTTCCTTTAGGATCACCTCCGAGAACGATGGGCCGACCACGTTCTGTACGTGGAAGGGTGGCCCAAATGGCCTCTGAAAATGTCGAACTCCGCTCAAATTCCAAGTCCATGTGTAGAACCTCTCTTCGGGTTGAGCTTTGAAAGCTGATATGTTTCAAGACCTAACGCTCCCCAGTCTGAGGAACGAAACAGGTAGCGTTCAGATCCCCGCGATCTTGGAACTTTACTCCCGCATCGACTATTGGAAGGAAGCAGACGAGCATCCAGCCTTCGAATGCTCATGCCCTGCTCAGCTGGCGTGGATGCCCTGATTTGTCTGACAAATCCATGAGTGATTCAGCGTTCGAATAAACGTTGTTTTGGTGGCTCATGTTCGAATGAGCTCGGAGTAGTCAGTGCAGAAATCCTATCATGCGGCAAGAGTAAAACACTCCAAGCTAAACGCTCGGGTTGAGCTCCGCGAATGCGTGGCTGGGATTTGCCGCGGAAAGCTCACTTGAGCAAGTGCCTCCGAAGACATTCATAACGCCCCTACATTTTCAACAAGTTACGGCGTAACTGTTACGCCACATTTGCCAAGTTAAATTTGTCGGTGTGAGCCGTGAAAGCCTCTCATGGTGAAAGCCAGGCGTTGTCAGAAGCTTTATCCGAAGATGGACCGTCTCGCTTGAGCACACCGTCCATATCGCGGCGCGTCAAACGATTTCCTGTGGACCCGTTCCCTTACATCGTGAATACACATGCGCCGCCACATCTCGATTTTGGAAAATATGAGATTTTCTCCCGGTTTTCCCCTGCAGGACGTCATGGTCGGTAACGAGCACAACTTTGAAGGACTTCAACCCTGGCCGTGGAAAACAACCTCGAAACTCTGTCACCACTTGAAAGTGTGTCTTGGTCGTTGATGTGCCGAGTTCGGTGAGGAACGCTGTCTCTGTCGAGTGGGCGGCAACCTGAGCACCAGCGGGAGAGCTCAAGGTTCACGCACGTAAGCTTTGAGCAGCTTCAACCAGAGACAAAATAACACTTTCGAAGCAGATCTGAATCTCGATCCAACAGCACATCTCTTTGTTCACCGTCTTATCGCCCGAGTCACTTCATTGTCAGACGAAGTTTCGCCTCATGTTTCACGTCCTGTTATGCTCAATGCCACTCAGCTCTCCAAATGGGAGTTGCAGCCTGGAAAATCCACTGTGCAGCGCTGCATCCGCTGACTGAGAAACTGGAGTTTGAAGCCTCTGCAAGAGGTTCTGGAGAGCTTCCGGGTAGAGCCGTTATCAGGAAACAACAATTTCCGCCCGATATAATTGTCCAGCTTCCGGCACCCGGAGTGGCAATCTCCGGTGCATCTCCGTAAACTTCGACAAACTTCCGAAGATGCTCTCAAAACGGCATTCAGCAACTCGGATGTGTGTTTTTTTTCGCCGAAGGAGATTAACAACAACAATCTCTCGCGTCCTTTTAAGGTAGCGTCCACGGTTTGGAGGAGAGGCACCGGCGGTTGAACACTTCAAACCAGTGAGTCACATCGAATATCCACGGCTGACAGTCCGCAATGGGAGGATTCCTATCTATGCGCTCTCCCGAACAAACGGGATCCGGGGTTTACTCACGGTTCGAGTAGCTCATCGTGACGTCCTGCCGGGTCGGTTCAGGTGAGGCAAGAGCTCAGATTCGGACAGCGCTTGTGCTGTGACGGGCCCAACTGATGAGAGTAGAGCCTCGGGAGAGCTGAGCTGACACCACCACTAGCTCCCTACAGTGAACAGCAAGAGAAGCAGTCTAGTAAGCGGCGGGACCGGCTGCAGACAGACTCACATACAAGCAGCTCGGGCAGCGGCAGCGGCGGCGGGGCGACGAACTGAACTTGAGATTTTCCGCGGTGCGCTCACGTTCACTTGGATTCGATTCCAAGGATGGGTTCTAGAGGAACGTATGGGGCGGAATGACAGGCAACCGATCCCAGGCGAAAAGTGGATGATTCTTGTTGTAAGCAGACGGATTGATTCTCGGCACGAATGCTGATGATGATTTCTGCTAGAATGTCAAACTTTTACCACCTCTTATCAAAATGGGGTGCTCAAGAAAGAGGAGCGGGGATGTCGCCGTTCACAAATTTCAAGCGCTGGATATACCGACAACTCTCTGGAACATGCGCCCGTATTTCGCAGGGGTGCTCCCCTGTCCACAGCTCGATGGAGGGGAGAGTATGCCAAACCCCGTGAGACAGGAGATCGACAAAAGTCCTGCGGGAAAGCTTCTCGCATGACGAGTTTTCATAAGAACTACCTCGCTCAGATACTAGCTCTAGATTCTCCACGGTTATCCTTCTTTGCTATGGGGCTCCCCGTGTCTTCTTCACAATGGAGAGCTCAAAAAGATTGAATACTTTTCCTCTAAGAAGGGCATCCAACCGGCTCATCCAACGACCGGACATACTGCAACTCACGCCGACGGTATCGCCGAGTCGTCAGCTCGGTTTATGGCAACATGGAGATTCAATGTACTATGGAGGTATCATTTCCAAACCCACGCTGCTCCTATTGCGAAGTCAGGTCAGGCCGTGAGCACCAATTTTGATCGCAACACCCAGGACCTTGTGTTGATTAGCTCCCTTGGACACGAATCTTCGGAGTTTTGAGATCACGAACATTCCGGGTCGGAAGACATCGAGTCACTTGGTCCAAGATCTATTGGGGGCTTTTTGGCAATGATTCCTTCGTTGGGCACTCATCTTGAGCTCGGTCTGCCTCTTGGTTCTTGGACGATCTATTTGCGGACTAAAGACATGTTCCAGGTTTCTAGGTTCCTCCAGATACTCCTGTTTGAGCTCTGGATCTACCTATTGCTGCGTAAACTCGTTCTGAGCTGCAAGGAACGAGTTCTGACAGCGTGCCGTATGACAAGGTGCTGCTCACTGTCAATGCTGAAGCGCCAAACCCAGTCGAGAGAGCGCCGGCTGTTCCGTCGTTTAAGAGAGCGATTTCGCTTCCGCGTATTAGTTCGATTCCGAAACGTCACATTAGTGAGGAAAACGCATCGAAATGGCAAGAAAACGTTACACGATTGTGCTGCTCGGCATGCTGCTGAGCACGGCGGTGAGCTCTGCGGAAGAAGCTTCAAGCGGAGAAGCTGAGTATACGATTGAAGGTGAGTTTATTTGATATGAGTCGTGTTCAGGTTCTGTGTCAGCCGGGTTCCGCCTTATAACAACTCTGATATCTGCAAAGGACGTGCGCGAGATTTCGAGGAGACAATTCCTACAAGCCATGTTATCCATGCTGTTCCATTGCTTGAACTCTGCGAGCTGAGCGTTCCAAGCGAGGTGTTTCCCGTTCCAAATCGAACGCAAGCTTACCCGGTAGTGCTACCAGCCGAGAGTTCGCAGTCGATGCAAGGCGGAGGATGGTGTTCCTTTCAAAACTTCTATGTAACCCATTCGTTTATCGCAACGGTGCCGTCGTGTTCTCCAAATCCAGATGTATCTACGAGAACTTAGCTTTGGAGGGCTTACTATTCGATCAGCTCAAATTCGAGAACGAGGAAGAGCGCGGCATGCTCTTGATGTGGATCAACAGACCATGCGTGGTGATCGGACGACATCAGAATCCGTGGCTTGAAGCAGACTTGAAGCGGATGCATGATCTCAAAATCGATCTTGTTCGTCGCAACAGTGGCGGCGGTACCGTATTCCACGACGAAGGCAATCTCAACATATCTTTCATCGGACCAAAACGATCGTACAACAGGAAACGCAATCTCCAAATGATCTGTGATGCCCTAAGACATCGGTACAAAATCAACGCAGAGCCGAATGACCGGGACGATATAATTGTCGACGGCTCCTATAAGGTCTCTGGTACTGCTTCGAAGTTGGCTCACAAAAAAGCGTACCATCACTGTACACTGCTCATCGACGTCAACAAGGATTTATTGAGCAGCCTCTTGATAAACCCAGTCGAGCACACCATGGAAACGAAGTGCACGAGGAGCGTCAGGGCAGAAGTCATCAACTTGAAAGATATCGCACCTGAAATCGAAGCCTCAACACTAGCGAAACACATCGGGGAACAGTTCTCCGCCGAGCTAGAGAGCGACTTCGAGTGGAATGAGGTCGAGGTGACAGAGGAAGCGTTCCCTGGAGTGAGCTCGCAAACACTCCAGCTGCGAGACTGGGAATGGACATTCGGTTGGACGCCCCGATTCAAAATCACCACCGCAAAAGTGACCGTCAAAGTTTATCGGGGACGAATTGAAAACATAGCCGAAGTCGGTTCGATTTTCGATGCCGCCGCCCTCGGTTTGGCCAACATTGTTCTCCGAGGGAAAAGATTCACGATCGAAGAGATTACCACTGTATTGGGAAAACTCGAGTCACAGCGAAGCCGTCTGGTCGAGCTAAGAGAAGCGTTGGTGGAGTGCGTCAGAGTCGTCTCGAATGTTTAGTCATCGGTCACCTTAGGGTTCTCATTTCTATCAAAAGAACAAATTGTAGATTGATTCCACACAAATGTCTTTCAGAGCAGTTTTCTGCGACTCCGAATCTTCCAGAAATATATTGTCCGCGGTTCCCAGATGAACTCGTCAAATAAAACGTGGTTTCCTTCCTATCACTTCGTGGCCTTTACTCATAGCTCCTCTGATGTATACGACGCTTGATGAGGCATGCGGATCCTTGTCTGATCATTGAGCCGAAGCTTTCGACCAATATTCGGGAGGACAAGATAACACCCGACATAACGTTCTCGCGAATATTATCACCAACAGGCAAATTGGCCATTTCAACGCATCAAGATAATTTCACCGATATTCTCGAGGCCACACAAATCCTCGTTGATGGTGGACAGCATATCGGTTTTCTGAAGGATGACTACTCCTTCGAAATCAGGAACGTTGCTCCTGGATCCTACCTGGTGCAGGTAAAATCACACGCTCATCCTGATAATTCCATTGCCCGTTCTGCTGGAACCTGGATGGACGATTGAGGAATTCTTTCTTCCAAGGTTTCGCATCCGCTCATCAGTTTCGAGCCTGCTCGTGTGGACATTTCTTCGAAGGGCGCAAAGAGAGCGCGTAAAGTGAACAACATCCAGCCCAATCTCAATCAACACCTCCCTTACCCATTGAAGATGAAGGTTCTTGGCTTGCACAACTATTTCCAACAGGTATGTATCACATGTGCTGTGAGAATCCAAAAATTCACTGTCCTTAGCGTTTCGTTTATGACTCCTGCTCGAGTTTGATCTCGTTGCGACGCATTCTACCGGCGAGAAAAATCATGGAATATCGTTTGATTTCTAGCGCGAAACCTGGAGCGTCACTGACTTCATCTTCCATCCCATGGTTTGGACGATGGGACTTCCCGTTATCCTGATCATGGTTCTGCCGAAGATGATGAGCCCCGAGGACATGGCTCAGACCCAACGGGAGGTCCAGCAGATGCAGAACTCGGCTCGAATGCCAGCAGTGCCGGAATTGAGTGAGATGATGACCTCGCTTCTAGGACAGCGACCTGCACAACAACAACAGCAACAACGAGGAATTGCGGCCAACAACAACAACAACCGAAATCGCAATGAGCGGCCTCGGCACGACTAGAAATAGCTAAAATTCATGATCTCTTCCTATCAATGTATTATGAAATTAAATTATTCTGCTCTTTTACAATAAACTCGAAAACAAGAAAACCGTTCGTGAACGTTTCTTTGTGCCATTTTGAGCTTTTTATTCTGCTTATGTTAGGTTTCCCGTTCGAGTTTTTCATAAATAAATTAGATGAAGACGTTGCGTCGTCTGGATGAAATGAAGAATGGCAGGGTATGGATTTTGTGAGAATTCTTTGGCAACTTTCACATCCGCACTGATTAATGGAGCCGTTCTCGAAGTCGATTGACTATTTCTCGCAATGTGCCCTTTCCTATCTCCTCTTCGAGTCTCTCCGCCTGGGATGCCATGACTTTTTCGAGTGAGATGTCGTGATCATCCGGAGTGATCTGCTGCGATTTCGGAGTTGAGGAGATGTTACTTTTCGATGTGTGCACCTGTTACAAAGTAGTGAAATGAGTCAAATTCTCGTCATGAAATTCGGGGACTTGGATTCACATGAAATCGACATGAAGGTCGTGGGTTCCGAACCTTGATGTAGGGTTCCCAAAGCTCGCAGGCTTGCTTCCGAACCGGACCCTGTCCGATGAAAGTGTACGTTGAGATGGGCATCTTGGTGTGCAAGGCCTTGCTGTTGATGTTCATGTACGTCTGGTTGTATTGAGCGTATTCCGGCCATTTGGCATCCTCGAACTCGCTAGAATCAGATGATGAATTTGAGTTTTGGTCGGCCACACATGCAGGATCTTTTTACGAAATATCCTCGTAGATCATGTTGGCACCACGCGCTCCGCTGCTCACCCAAATTTGATGAAATGAGTCCACATTTTCATCATGCGCGCACTCAGACGGAGCTCATCGATGGTCGGCGAGAAAGGAAGGTCTCCGTGGAACAGCTGACCCATAACAAACACGAACTCGTCGAAGTGTACGGCACCGAGCCATTTCTCGTACCATGAGAATGATGGCCGGTGATCGAAATGATACATGTAGACCTTGCGATCGTAGCGCGCAAGGATATCAGCAAAATAGTTGGTGGGACACTGGTACAGGAAGTCACCGAAAGCCAGACAAGCTGATTGGAACGCCTTTGAAAAAGAATGGATGATGTTTCCGTCTCAATTGGCTTGACACCTGACTCGACCCACGCGACGGGCGTCGCTGCAACTTATGGGACATCTGAAAGCGCACGGCTTACCTGGACAGTATTGTGGACGCCCTTGAAGTAGAACTCACTGAGCTCTTTGGCAGCGGTTTGGAGCGAGAACCTCATGAATACGTTGAGGTAGAACCTCACCTCCTCTGGACTGACGGAATTCATTGAGTCCTGTTTTAAAACCTTGTGCAGGAAGTAGTTGATGAAGGCGCCGCCTTCATTCTGATTTGTGCCTGGAATTGCATCAAACTTGCTTGTCGGAACTTCCAGCGGCTTGGTTCGGGCTTGCTGTACAAAAAATCGGAAAATTCGAGTCTCACCAATGAGCACGTCGACCGGCTCCATGTCCCCCTGTTCCATGGCCTCCCGTGGCTCCAGAGGTAAGAATTCATTGCCCCACGTCGGGAAGAAGTTATTGCCAGACATCCCACCGCCCATCCGCCTGGAAGCATCTAGGAGTTTCCGCGCTGGAAAAAAACTTCGCTTCAGAACAAAACTGACGAGATCGAATACCCATGTCCATGAAGCACACTTACGTTCACTCCATTTGAAACACTGAACGATATCCTCTTTTTTGAAGGCTTCCCGCTGCGAGACAGAGCAGCCAAGTTCCACAGCAAGAAGTTCCAATCTCGAAATGGTTTGAAGCGCACCGTCTGAAGGTCGAGCGTAGGGAGATCCACTCTGCATAATAGCCCTTGTAAAAAGTCCCCGAGACAGTGGGCTAATCATATGGAGTCCAGCTGAGATAGCGCCGGCGCTTTGCCCCATGAGGGTAACTTTCGAGGGGTCGCCTCCGAAGTTTTCAATGTTTTTCTGAACCCATTTGAGCGCAAGCAGTTGGTCATAGAGACCCTGGTTGCCGGGGGCGTCTGGCGTTCCGAGGTCCAAAAAGCCGAAAATTCCGAGTCGGTAGTTGGGAATCACAACGACCACATCACCGAGTGCGGAGAGGAAGGATCCGTTATAGAACATGTAGGAATTGCCTCCACTGAAAAAGCCCCCGCCGTGGAGCAGTACGACGACGGCTTTCTTATCGCAGGCTCGTTTGCGACAGACGCTCGGCGTCCAAATGTTCAGATAGAGGCAGTCTTCGGTCGAGTTTGCGCCGCTCACTTGCATCTTTTCTGAGAAGTATTGATCATCCTGGAGGCAGGGGAAAGCCGGTGTTTCAGCCACATAGATTCCATCCCATTTGCCATAGGGGGTTGGTTTGCTGAATCGTTGGTCACCCAAAGGCGGCTCGGCGAACGGAACTCCAAGGAACGTGTACAGAGTCCTGTTGAACACACTGTCTTTGCGTCCTTGAAGATGTCCCGACGATGTTTTCACTATCACTTCTGTGAGGGCTGAGTGCACCAGCAGCGCCAGTCCCGCGAGAACCAACTTCATGTTCCGCTGCCTTCGTGAGTGTCTCCAAGTAAGAAGTGAGCTGAGGAGAGAATTCCGTTAGTTTTTGGCTGGGTATTTTGTCTTTGTCTCAGATATCTCAGGGTCTCGTAACGCCAGGGCCTCGGTACCGGCGACAATTCACGGTTTGCGCCAACCGCTGCGGTCATTTCTCATTGCAATGGGGGCGAAACCGCCCAAAGAGCCAAAGAACAGAGGACAGAAGAAAACGATCCCGAGAAGGCCCCATGGGAGACAGGCCGGGTATGTTCGGAGCTCTGAAAACATCCCTCACTCCAGAGAAACGCGCTCACTAGCCGGCGTACTATACACTTCTGATGGCTCGACACTTCCATCAGCTAACGAGATTCAGACAAGCGTCGCAGTCCCGCGCGACGGCGTGGCAGCCTGCCGCACACTGATCCGATTGGCAACGCTCTAATTGAGTTTCATTCACAGTTGCAAAGTTCTCCACTGACTGGAAAAGACCTCGTGACTTCAAGACCGAACCTCAATCAATTAGTGAAGAATCCAACGATAGAATCGGCAGATCGAAGAGACACTCATGCGTAGCTCCAATGCAGGAGTCGCAAGAAACTGTGATGATCTTCGCAGTGTGGTTCGCCCGATGACACGAACGAACTGTGCAAGCTCGAACCGTCGACCGATTCGGATGCGTAGTTCTCTTCTCCTCCCAGTGTATCGCGGAATAATTGTTACATTGGTTCGAGTCATTAGGGAAAACGACATTACAACGACCGTGTTCAACTCGCGACGACACGCGAACGGACCGATATGAATGAATATCCATCTCATCCGTTGGGTCACTTGTGTCCCAGATGCAACAGGAGTCGCGGGGTCCAGATTTTGCGAACTCACCTCAGCCAGAAACTCGGAGGTGGGAGAAAGCTCCAACGGCACTTTGACCAACTCTTGCGGCTTTCGCTGGCGACGACGACAGAGAGAACGACCTTACACGCCCGAACAAAACCGATATCCACTACAACGACTTCAGGCGTAGTCGTTACTGATGTGAAGAGAAGTTTCACCGAAAGTTTTCTTTTCTGGTGATCGCAAGAAAAAAGAAAAGCCGAAAGGACTCTGAATGTGGGTTACGTGGTTAGTGCGGCTGTGGTGCGGCATGCGCCCTCTCCGGCTCCGGAACAAGCAGCTGAGCTGAAGCGGCTGGTTCACTAGCCGTCGTCGCCGCGGCCGCTACGGCTGCCGCAGTCATCGTTGCCAATCTAGACACCGACACCAGAGCGAAAAAAAAAACGGCTCACGACCCGCTGCTCCCCTTCCTTCTTCCCCCGACTCATTGGTCCACTCATTCAGTCAGTCCGTTCGTCAGTCAGTCAGTCATTCAATTTGATGAGGAGCGCCCCTCATCGGTGCATTTCTGAATTCCAATGCGGGGCTTCGATGCTTAGAACCGCTGAAGGCACGCGCATGCATATGTATGTACGTGCATCATGCATGCGCGCAACCTATTTCTGAAGTTCTCCCAGTACGATAGCTCTCGCCAAGAGAATTCAACAGGAGTTCTGGACTCGGATCATCTCACTTTAACAAGAAATGGGTCCGGCGACAAGGAGTCCGCTGTGGCCGTGCATGACTCTAGCTACCTCATTTTTATTCCACCTAAACGCCCAGAATTGGATTCCTCTCATTCGCAATATACAAGGCTGTCAGACAGAGTATTTGACGAGCTCCTCATTCACGTCCTGTCTGACGAGAGAGAGACGTCTGATGGCCGAAGCGTCAACGGGAAAGCCTGACGCGACGCACCGATTACGATAGTGCTCATGGTTCGGAGCTCCCACGCAAGGGAGACGTACTTGTCTTCGTCGGCAAGGAAGTACACTTTCATTTAGCAGAGAGTCGTGTTGACACGCGCAACGAGCTGCCAGACCGAAAGCCGGCGCCGCCGATCTCTGTTCGGATGTCGTTTGTTTCATGTGTCATTCTGTTGCGCGAAGGATTCAGCGAACAGGCAAAGTTTTCTTCGACAAACAGCGAAAGCTCAATATTAGCAGTCCACTTTGGACGGAGTCTCAATGCCTTGGCACCGAGAGTTGGCTGCGTCCTCCTCATAAGGGCCCCTAGCGAGCACTCGCACACTGGGAAAGGGCCCAAGCCAGAGCTTAGCCGGTAGTCCGTCGTTGGGACGCTACGGGCCACACACTGGGAGTAACGATGAGTGCGTGAACATCATCATTTCATCACGACTCGGAAATAACTTCGGATCCAGTACTCGAGAAGTTCCGAGAGCGGATACACAGAAAAGCTGCCATGGCACAGGACCCCGCGGCGACGACAACAGTGAGCACGATCGCTATACAGAGTGGGGCGACCAAGCTGGTTCTCGCTCTGCTGCAGGTGAGTTTTCCCAAAACTTTCTAAAACAAAGCGGCCGTTTTGGCACTCGGCAATATCGATCAGCCAACGACTTCCAAACGGAGCGCCGAGCTCCGAAGCGCTGGAAATCAAATTTGAGAAGAAACGCGCACTTACACCTCCTAAGACTTGTTGATACACTCAGCGGTCTCCTACACCCGCCTCGAACGACGGTCCGTCACTCACTTTGCGAGAACCTGGTAGCGGTATAGAGAGAAATATCGCTGGCCAGCACTCGAAGGGTTTTCATTATTATTCGAAACGGCGCTCGGGGAACTTCAAAGAAGATCATTCAATTCCCGAAGGTTTGAACCTTTTTGAGTCCAGTTGTCCTGACGGGATCCTGAATTTCGCAACATCAAGAGACTTCTTTGCGGCTCCTAATATTCGGTTTTCTTCAATGAGGCTCCAGAGATGAGAGAATCCATCATGGAGCACTCGAGTGAAGTTTCGTTCGAGGCGGCTGATTGCGGATCGCTCAGCGGAACGAAAATTTAGCGATTAATTCGTGGTTTATATTTTCGCAAAAAAATAGTTGCCTCCGATCGGAACCTTCCGTTTCCCCGAAAACTGCTGTTTCATCACTGAGTGTGTTCTAGTACCGAGTACTCCGAGTTGGTCACCGCGAGACTGCCTAGCAGACAAGCGACAGTGACATCATGTGACTACCAGAAGAGTTGGTTGAGCGCGTGCAATGACACTCTCGCTAGTGGGTAGTCCGAGCAGTTGATTCTAATCCCGTATAACGGCCCTAGTGGAACAGAACAGCTGCGAAACTGTGCGGAACTGAACAAGTGGAGCAAGGCTAGCCTGAGATCGCTTCCTTACCAACGCACTCCCTGCTACATGATCAGAGTATTTTCCCTGATTCTCGCTGGGTAAACCAGGAGATTTTGTCTGGGCAATCTATCATGATCATAATTGCATGGGGAAGCACTTTCATCGTCTTGGAACTTTCGCTCGTCAACGCGAAGGAGATCCCTCCATGAGCAGGTGTTGAAGAAAGGAGATTTCTTGGAACAGATGAGATTTTTCATTGCCGGCGAGTACGAACACTCAACGTAGCTAGAGCATCGTAAAACGGTTAAGCTTCTGATATTAATCTCAGAATATCTGGCTCAATCCGAAGATTTCGCCTTCTTCCTTCCTCTTGTTTTCCGCGACCCACCGCTGGGCTTGTTCATCTCAGTCAGTCAGTCAGTCAGTCAGTTTGTGTGTGCGAGCGAGCCGGCGATTTTTTGATGATATGGCCATCCAGAAAGAAAACGCTTTTCGGATCGCTGCTCACGAACCTCTTGAGCGGCTTCCAATTTTCTTCAATGAGTGCCTCGACTCTTAGTAGTTCCTCTCCCTTTTCCCTGCAGAATTCTAACAGCAGCGATAAGAATATCGGGGAAAACATTGGAATCATCCAATTGCTCAGCCGCTCTGCAATAACGGTGAACTTCTGCTGAGTTTTTCTTCAAGTACGGTTTTGAGCTCAGTTCAGATACGTTGTGGTGGAGCTGTTTAACGGAGCTCTATGGATGATTGATTGAGCGACCGTAACGAGTAGCGTGGGAAATTCTCATTCGGAGACTGAAAGACAGATCACCAAAACTAGATTTCGATTCTCGAGTGGCTCGGCAGCTCATGCAATGACGATTGGCCCTGTTACAGCCAGGTTCATTCAATGATCAATAAAGTTGCTCTAGTTGGCAACCGTCTCGAGGTCGTTGAACCCTTTTTGTTTGTTGGTCATCCCTCGATCGCCAGATGAGACCACAAGAGCGCGAGTACACCTCGCTCGGCATTTCTTCCCGGCCAAGCGAACTTCAAAGGCGGATATCGAGCCGATTCAGGGACCGTTGACCGACTGTGGGGGAATCTGTTGCAGACGTCATGAGTCGCGAATCGTGACTTGCGATTCCCACATGAGTTCCTCGTTTGAAAGTTGGGTAACATCGTTTTGGGGAATCTCAGAGATCGGAACCTCTCCACCAGATTCTGGGTTTTCTGAAAGTATAGTTCCAAAAACGGCTTAGCAAGAACTCGGGGAAGAGAGTCGTTCTTATTTCTCACTGAATTTTTCAGTGCGTTGAGAAAGTTGAACTCAAGATCCAAGAAATGGTACCATTGTTCACTGATATCGGGACAAACTTGGAAGAGGCACAGCAGCTTTGCGAACAGCATGACGAAGTTCTCAAGAAACTGCAGAAGAAACAGAACCCGGTCGAAGAGCTCCTGAAACAAGCTGACGAAACCATTACCCGACAGAAACCGAAAAAAGAGGTAAATCATTCCGTTTTCCAAAATGAGTACTCCTGATCAGAAACCACAGGCAACGGTACTTGATTTTCATCTTCTTTCATCATCGCAACTGAAACTGCATCCTCTCTGTAGGTTTATATGGCCATGGCAGAAAACCTAGGCTTGGCATGGAAAGACCTGAATGGTCAGCTCGAGCAGCGGAGTGTCATCCTGCACCAGGTACTTGTCTCTATTTGCGACTTGCACGGGGCGTTCCTCTTGGCACGTATCTTGACCATGGATTTTCGTCTCACTCCATCCAGGCTGTGGCATTTCACGCGAAATCGCGAGAGTTTCTGGAGAAACTCACTCGGACGGAAATGCAGTTCGCGGAGAGTTTCATCCCGCACGACGCGACCAAATGTCAGCAGATTCTGGACGAGATATCAGCAGCTCGTGACGGTGAGCGGGCTTCTTCCCCGATAGAAATCCGAGAGTAGAGTCAGCAGCCTCCGGCACGCTCGACCTGATGAGTTGTTCCCAAGATTCCTAAATCGGAATATAACCATGGATTGCTTCGTAGAATTGATGGCATGAAATGCTATTACAGCGCTCACGACGTGCTCACAACAAGCAAACTCTGAGGCGGATCTCCTCGTGGAGTTCTTGACGCCGATCGCGGAACGGTCCCTAGGAGATTCTCGGCCGGAATACACACGCCAGGCTGCTGAAAGGACTTTGAAGGACATCCAGGACTACAATGAGTTCCTACAAAATAAAATGACCGAGGTGACTGCCTCTAATTTGCATCCGCCGCCCGCCTTCATGTTTATTGCTGCGTCGGCGACCGGAAACCATAAATTTCATGATGCTGAGCTCTGCGAGCCGTTTCATGAGAAATGTTCGAAAAAAGTAGAGAGGGAAAACCCTCATTCGAGGTTCCGATTTGGAGCAAATCTTGCAATGTGTGTTCGCCGTTGGATGGCATAGATAACGTAAACAGCCCATGTCTGAATGAACGCCACCAAAGGTAACAGCTACTCCCTTCAGGTGGAGGCGATTCTCGGCCAGCGGGAGTATATGCTAAGTGGTTCTTCTAAAAAGAGGGTGCTGGAAGAAGAGGTTCGTGGTCTCGAAAACTGGCACCGCAGTCAAGGGGAACCGTTCCTCGAGAGTAAGACTTTGGGCAAGTCTGGAGAAACCGAACGACTACTAGAAGAACACTTGAAAAAACTGACCGAAGTTAAGGATCGTCGACAAGTAAGTTCCTTCCGGGGCTCTGAAGCAAGTTGTGTGGCATTTCAAATAGGCAGTTGTGCGGCGTCTCACCGTTCCGCAATATACTGTCAGCAGGCCACGGTCAAATTGCTGAAAGCTACGGACGACAGTTCCAATGGAGGCTACGCCGGTTCTGACGTCCAACAAAGAGCTTACCTCGTGCTGAACAACATCACCGAGCTGGAAGAAGCACTCAACTCGAGGATTGAAGCTCTACACAAAGTCAAAAAATTCTTCCAGAGAGCGCACGAGGTTAGCTGAAGCCTGAGGAATCGTTCCCGCGACTTCTTCTCTGTATGAGAGGTTGGTTTATGGTACGATTTTGTGGGTTAACTCCGTCTTACAATAGTTCCAGGCCGATCCAGAGCGCCGGAATGAAGGAGACGGCAGCAGGGAGGAGGTTCTTCGCTGGGGAGACGAGCTAATAAAACAGTTCGAAGCGGTGCCGCAGGTAGTGGCTGGCGTCAAAGAGACTCTCGAGACTATCAGGGGTGACAAGATTGGAGAAATAGCATCGACAACCAATCAAAACACTGTTTCGTCATCGTCAACTGAGTCGGACCTGTATGAAGAGATAACGCCGCTTCCCAAGCAAGAGCACGAAATCAACAGCGAGACTCGAGAGAAACTCAAGAAGTGTGAGGAACAGTTGTCCGGGCAAACCAAA
The DNA here is from genome assembly GCA_028455905.1 of Neoseiulus californicus. Taxonomy (NCBI): domain Eukaryota; kingdom Metazoa; phylum Arthropoda; class Arachnida; order Mesostigmata; family Phytoseiidae; genus Neoseiulus; species Neoseiulus californicus. The sequence goes on from JAMQGS010000003.1 coordinate 1,116,419, forward strand.
AGTGCCTCCTGCTCTTCTTCTTCTGAGCCTCTGAAAGCCCCTCTAGCTTCGCTAGACGATTCCTTCGAAGAGGTTAGCTATCCAGTTTGTACTCAAACTGATGCTCGACATGCGGAATGTGTAATCGTGGTCTAGGGTCCTCTTTTGAAAATTATCGATTTCCATTCTTCTCATCGTCCAGAATGAATACGAAGCGATGTCGTCGAGCGTTGGCAATGCACAATCATGCAGTATACTGAAATCCAGGGAGATCAAGAGTGAGAGCTACCGTCGAGAAATCAAGACTCACATGAAGGTCAGTGGCGTCTTATATCACTCGTCTGTATCGCCGTAGGAGGAGCTCATCGTCTTCACTCTGGCTTCGGCCTAATCAAATGACGTAAGATCTTTCCAGGTCACAAAGCAAGTTACCCAAGTGAGCACAATAGTCACCGAGGGCCAAAGGAAAGCTATACGAGAATCCAATGACAAGGTACGTCCACTGATAATGCTCCACGCGCGATGCATTCGGTTTGTCTTCGTATTTTTGAGCGTGATTGTGCCTCTTACTTCCACAGGTGATTCCGGAGGAAAACAGTTGTTTGCAGAGAAGTCCATCATTCATGAACTTTTCCTCCAAAATCGAGTCCTTGTCGAAGTGGCTCCATGAGGTGAGTCCGAGTCGCGATTGGTTCTGCTCCAAGCAATCACACGGATAGAACGGAAGCAAGGGATCCGATGATGCGATTTGGCCGAAAAAAGAGTTCCAACGATCATTTTCAGGTTCTCGAGAAATTCCTAGCCGATAATACGGAGCTTAGTGGTGACCTCAACCAAGCTACGAAGTTCTATCAAGAACACAACAAAATGCAGAGCGACATCAAAGTGAGTACTGAGGCAGGAAGCGTGTTCTCAGCCGAATCTCGTTAGGAATGCACTAATTCGAATACTTCTCGTGAAGATGAAGGAGATGGATGCTATGGCTGCGTTCTCAACTCTACCGGCCGTGCTCTCAATCGGAGGTGAGTTTGAAATTGAGAGTCATCTCTGGAAGCCTGCGAAAACTTGGAGTCGTGAACAACTCATGAATACCCTATTCGACCTCCACGAATCTGTATTGCGAAACTTCAGGAAACGACGCATCCGATGCTCAGAAGAGAGGCCAGCGATTGCGAGATGATTGGGAACGGATCGGGAACTTGCTAGAGTTGAGAGCGCGACTTGCGCAACGGTTCGTAAACTTCCTGAAACTCTCCGACCAGGTAAGCCGAAGCTCGCTCACCGTCATCGCTTAGCCCCTAGGTCCCGCAATCGAACATCAGTCGGAGGATGTAGCTCGGGGTCGTGACACTCCTCTAAGACTTGGAATCGTTCAAAGCTCTCCTCAGATATGACGGAAGTAGAAGAAACGGTCGGTCGCCCGAAACACGAGCTTTCGGACATTGAGCAGCGTGATCTCCTGCAGAGTTGGATGAACGCACAGCAGGCTATTGTTCAATTCAATCATCAGGCGAAGATTATACAGGACGACGCCAAAAAAGTAATGATCACTGGTCCATGTTCGTCTCGGAAAGTGAGAATTCATCTCAATCCATTTTAGGTCGAAGATTGACATAACCTCTGTTTCTTTGCAGACAAGAGATCCGTTTCTGGATATTCCGAAACTCGTCGAAGCCGTCCAGGGAGTACAAGCGACCCTCACAACTCGTAGAGATGTCCTCAAGAAAACTTTCGATATTTGGGAGGATCGAAAAGATGCACCGTCAGTGCCGAAAACTTCACAGGTCGGCTTTTTGAAAACAATCAATAGAATCGAACATTGATGTGCCGTGAACACGTTGAGCTTCCGTAGGATGAGCCTGTGTCAAAATATCGGATTCAGCTCGAGGGAAGTTTGATTAGGTATCTAAAATTCCCCGAACTTGCAGACCGATCAGCTCATGCGTGAAGCGCAACGTACCAAAGAATCTGCCCTGAAACTGGAAAAAGAACTTTTCCCAACCATTCCTCGTGAGCTAAATCGGACTGAGAGCATTCGACGCTATCTAGACAGACATATCGACACCTTGATGCCTCTGGTGAAGGTCAGTGAAGGTGGAATTCATCCAGAGAATCCTAATGGCATTGAGTTCGCACGATGGATGTCTAGACCTTCATTTCGTCCACAGACCGTCCAATCTGAACTCGAGGTCAGAATCAGATCAATGGAGCACTTCGCCGCGAAAGCCACCGACGAGACTGAGAAGGAAGAGCTCTCAAAGATCAAGGACCTCCTCAACGAATCATTCAACCGGCTCCTGAGTAAAATCGGAGATTATGAGGTCATCGTGGACAAACTAGTCAGATTTTTGGACGACGTCAGTGAGGTAACGATCGGGGCTCGTTGCGGAACGTATACCTATACCTATATCTCGAAAACTTCCATCGTGTTGTTCTAGGATAGCAAATTGTGAATTTCCGCGGATCAATCCACAGACGTAGTTATGCCAATATTGCGTTGTAGATTGAAAAGCTCGAGGACTCCATTGAGAAGCTCGGGAAAAACTGTTGCCAGGAAGGAATTCAACCCGCGCAATGCGTTCGGCTTCTGGAGGAAGCCCAAGCCAAAGGAACCGAATGTTTTTTAGTCATGGCTCAGCGTTCGCAGGAGCTTGTCCACCTAGTCGACCAGCTGGTATGACAGGAAACCCAATTCTCAGTGTGTGCCTAACAGACACTCAGAAAAGAGAGACAGCACTGAAGACTCGTCCTTTTCCAGGAGCCTGCCGGGGCTGCAAGCAGAGATAAGGAGAAGATCTCTCGATTAGTTGAAACGAGTCGTCAACATTTTGAGAGCACGATATCCCAGCAGAAAGTCAGCGTGGCGGAATCTAAGCGACTTGTCGAGTTCAAGTCGAACATTCAGGTAACCAGCCGTACTTAGAAGCCCAGCGGTATCGGAGATGAAATGTAATTTTTGGGACCGCCAAGATCACAATCTCATTGTCAGATTTCGGATTCCAGATCCTTAACCACCAGATCGACAAGCTGAGTGAAGATCTCTGCGCTCTCCGACTATCTTTCGGAGAGAATCTGACCGCAGCAAAAGCTGCGCAGGTTTCCTTCGAACAGTTCGATGCCACTGTTTACGTGAGTTCCAACAACGACTTCTGAAATAATATCTCGAGGAAGGATGTTCCCATCTGAAACTTCCTCATCGAGCTCTGACCGAACGTAATCGACGCAGAAAATGTCGCAGGAAATGAGTTCTCCCTCTCTCGTCCATTCACAGTCTCTTGAAAAACAAATCAACGAATTTTTCGGTCTCTCGCAAAAACTCACCTCGGACAGGAGGCTCGACACGAGGCAAGCGAAAAGTGAAGTCCAGAGTCTGCAGTTCAAGTGGAATTCTTTCACGAGGCTGGTCGAGGACAATCGACGACTCATCGATATCGCCGTCCAGTATTTCACAGTTCTGGATGAGGTGGGTGCTGCATTCAGCGACTCGGGCTGAACGTGCCGAGGCTCGAAGGAGAGAAGATAACCATCTTAAATCGGACATCGTCTAATTATTTGTTATGTGCCGTTTCCAGACTGAGAGGTGGTACCGTGAAACGAATGATTATCTGGTCCGAGTGAATCAGCTATGCACCACTGCGCAAAGGGCGGACAAAGAAGTAATCTTGAACGATGTTCAGAGCAGAATACACACGTCTCAACTCGATCAAGAGGACCGGCTGAAGAAGTAGGTGGACCAGAAAGATGAGATGGTTCACAGCAATCGCGATCAGATTCCACGCACGCTCAGTTTCTTTGAATCGTTGCCTCCGGGCCCGAAATCAAGGGCAGATCTGTCGATTGACGGCCAACAAACTTTACAGATTGATCGATTTGGCTCAACAGCTTTATCAGGGTAGAGTTCCCGCAAACGCTCAACGGGTCATCCAGGAGACGCACACCGTTCTTGAAACTTTGCAGTTGCTCGTTGGCCAGCTCAGAAAACAATCGATGCAGGCTTCGTTGATGCATTTTCAAAACGGACCATTCTCTCAGAATCAAGCGAAAATCCAAAAGTCCTCCATCAGCAGTGTTGATCGACTGCACACTGTTGGCGGGTATTCGGAGCATCCCTCAATCGAGGTTCGACGGATGCACGCGGTTCAGTCATATAAAATCGAAACTAGCTACTCGAACAGTCAAAGTTCCTCGTGTTTCGGAACTGGTCCATTACCTCTCGAAAACCGATCGCCAATCGAATCCAGGTAAAAGGAGTTCAGCCCCGACGTATCAGGCAGCAAGCAACAGCTGGTTCAGACTCGCATCTAAACTCTTCCTTCGCTCGATTTGTCTCCACAGGGAATCACCAGTCACCCGTTGCCCCTCAAAAAGTCTCTCAACTGTCAGCAGGGTCGCACCGGGCAGCACATCGTCCTATCCCGTATTCGTAGTTCCTCTTGATGACGTAGAAACGCCCGAACTTCGACGTTTGACGTTGCGCTGCGTGGTACAAGCTTTCCCATCACCGAAGGTCAGTCATATCCGGTAGACGACGCACGAAATAGATCCACCAGTTGTTTTGCTTGTCAGTTCGTCTTCGGAAAACATCGAGTTTGATCAAGCGAGAACCTCTGTTTTTTCAGATCTCGTGGTATAAAGACGGAATGATGATCCGACCGAGCAACTACATAATGATCACCCATAACGAAGAAACGGGTAAGATGAATGTGTGGTAATATGTCACGACAACAGATCAATGGCTGTGAAAACACTAGTTATTCGAGCAGGATTTGCGTCCTCGCATTCACAGAATGATTCGTTTCAGGGGAGTGCGTTCTCAGTCTTCAAGAGGCATTCGTAGCGGACTCTGGATTATACTCATGTAAAGCTGTGAACTCATCGGGTCTCGCTGAAACCAAAGCCAGCGTTCTCGTGCGCGGTGGAAGATTCCGGATTCGGATCTATTGATTCCAGATCGGAATTGGGATTATTTAGGCTCTCGTATTCTGCCTCGAATCATTCAATCATTCATTCTTGTCGGCGAATGGTGAATAAAGTTGTCGAGTTCGAGTGAGAAACAGACTCTTTGCTGATTCAACGGTCTCTGGGCGTCAAAGATGAATCTCTCCGAGGCACGAAATCTGTGTAGGGGGAATCAGCCCCGAAATGAAATGGAACAGGTACAATTTAGGAGAGCGTTTAGTCCCGCGATCGATTCCATTTGAGATGATTCTGATACGGCGGTTCTGGGTCGTACGCGAACCAAGAAAAGCCCATTCCGACGGCGACTTTGGATCAGCATAACTCAGATATCCTGAGTACCCATACACGTGCACGTGAGGTCCTCGGTCCACGCATCGCAACCTGCCTCTCTCCACCGCGGATTGTAAACAGAAGTGTTCCCTAGCAGGTCTCGGAGCGCGGCAATCCACGAACGTGAAGTATCTGTGAATCATTCTAGTAGAGAAGCAAGCAAATCAGAAACCACCGACAGGATCTTGAGACAAGCGCTGAGTCATGGCCGATCTAGATGTTTCCGATCGCCCTGAAGACCACATTTTCTGCCGGAACCTCTATTGCATTGACAAACTGAAAGAGGTTTCTATCCAATATCTCGCCCTCGGCGCAACCCAGGCAGCATCATTGTTATGACGATTCCGATTCGCAGTAAGACAAATGTCCACGGTGACTTTTAGCGTTGAGTAAGCTTTGTTTTTCAGTGTGCTGGTATGTTGACCCCGACAAGCAGCTCTCATGAAAGCGTCAGCGAACTCAGCGGAGACGAATCGAACTCATTGCTGTTTAGAACAGCGCTTGAAGAGATTGACCTCACGGTTCGACAAGACGTCCCCCACACCTGCAACTCTATCCTCATCGGAGAGGTACGATAGTTAACGATTCCTGGTCGAAAACGTACATCTCACAATTTCTAACGAATTCGTCCGCGTCTCGATTCTAGAACGAAGAACTATACAGGCCTCGACTGCCCTTCCAGCTCGGTGTTTTGGTACCGGGGATAACTTCCACATTTTTCCTACCGGTCCACCCCCGAATCAAAATGCTGCAAGTGCACTGCTATCTCAACGATCGTCCAACAAAGTTCCCTTGCCAGATTGCGTCGGTTTTGGAACACATGTCGGTTTCATTGACTCCGCCGTCTGGAGCTCGGGGCGATATCCTGATAAGTATCGACACCGATTTCGGCGGCACGATCAAACTAGCCGCCCTGTGTTTCCCACCAACGTTCGCATTGCCAGCCATTCTAGTTGTGCCACCGAATCAGTCTGCACTCGTTCCCCTGTACGGAAGCTTCCCGAGATCGATATGGCTGACTATCAAATCGAATCTGTCGGCTCCGAAAGTCATAAACTTCACACCGGAGATGAAAAGCATACCCTTGGAGATCAAAGCGACTCCAGAAGACAAACACCTGAAAGTTGAGATCATACACGATGGCGTGCTGATGAGCGTATCACAGGGAGGGATCAAAGTGCGGCCTCTTGAAGTCTCGATGACTCCTCGAGAAACAGGAGACTCCGTGATGATCACCAATAACGAGACGTTCACTGTTAAACTCGCGCTCGAGGCCGAAACGGAAACTCCACTTCAGACGTTGATTTTGAATTTGAAGCCCGGAGAGGGTCACTGCGTGAAGGAAAGCCATTTCAAGAATCGATCGAGGGTCAGAACCCGGGAAATGAAACTTTGGTTGAAGCTTATACACCCTGTGGAAGTGCTGATTGGATCCAGTAACTTCCTCCAAGGCCAGAGTCAGTTTTTGCGACCTAAAGTGCCACAGTTCATGTGTCTGTGCGATGACATCACGCAATTCTACATGGTAGAGAAGACCTCTGGGCAGCCCACACCATGGAAACAGCTGGTAGCCATAGAGCCATGTCCTTTCATCAAGGAATACGTCAAGGTGGGCACACGAGCGTTCTGTTTGATTCCTTATCGATGCGATTGGAATACTTCATAGAGGGTTTGCCCCATACAGGTCGTTGAGGATCCCGAAGATCCGACGAGTGTGATCCTCCAAGTGAAGAAGCCAGAAAAACTCGTTTTCGGACGCCTTGGGTTCTTCGATCGTAACTCGAGAGGTGTTCCAGCAGCGACACCGTATGGCAGCAGGTGCATCTTCATATTGCCCGACAAGCCCCGGTTGATCATTGTGACAGCCCCGACAGAAGATCCTCTGGGAGGGAAAAAAGTAAGGCATCGATATCACCACTGCTTTGCTCCATCGGTTTCCGGAACCCAGGATACTCATTCCGATCTCGTTCTCTAGTTGCGCTTGGAAAACATCTCGAGTGAAAGAATTTTCATCAAGACAGAAGCAGGAGAAATCCATATCCTTGCGAGCGGAACTTCCACGCTGCTGAGAATGAGTGTTGGCGAGAGAATTTGGGCCGGATCGGATGATTTACGCTGCATAATACGTGAAAAACTGGCACAAGTTTCATGGACTGTAAAGAGTCCCATTATCGGAGAGTTGCAGAGTAACCAAATGATGATCCGATTTCTAGAAGAAGGCACCGTAAACGACGAACACATTCTGAAACGGGTTCGTAGTACTCGGAAATTGAAACCCCAGTCAGGAAATGACTGAAATTTCGGTGTATCATATATAGGGTCATCATTTATACGCTGTTTGTAGATTCCAGGCAAGCCGGATTCTCTGCGGAAGCTCCTCGAACTGCTCGAGTCAACACTCGAAGGAATCATACTCTTCGAAGAGGATGAGGCGACCGTTGACGCTGAGGATCGGCGCCACTGACATTGAGAGTTGTGGGCGGATTGCAAGAAGCCATCGCGAACAACTTCGAAAGGACGGAGTTGAAGTCTCGAAATACTTCGTGAGATAGGCCTTGGTATTCAGATTCCATTTTGTTAAAGCTCGATATGAATAGTTTGTATGTGTAAATAAAACCGTGTTGGAATCGAGAAGACATCAGAGCAGGAGTTCACCGGTCAAACCGAAACAAAATCTGCCTCCAGCCTGAGCTGCAAGCTGAGGATGCATGCTCTGTCGTGCACTTCACTTGTATCCGATAGAGATCCACATCATCAGAACCACGTGGGTCGTTCAATCTGTTGGAGAACAGTGCCCGTTTCCTCGTCGAGTGAGCCGGAACATTTTCCGTCCGTCTCATGGTCAGTTGGAACTTTTCCGACGAGACAGACTTGGATCGGAACATGACGTCACAGGAACTGGCTGCTGGGGAGCAAGTTTGAGTCGATCCGAATTCTAATCCAGTTCGATCTTGAGCCGTACGTCGTCTTACATCCTCATGAACTGCTTACCAGAGAACCTATCAGATGCCTGTCGGACATGTTCCCCGAGCCCCGAAGTGTTGTCTTATCAATAGCGTGAATTCTCGGCAGAAAATAATCTCGAGAAGGTCGTGAAGCATTTTATTCAGCCGATCCTCCGTCCCATCTGGATGTGTCAGTCGTCGTCTCGACACCTTCTGCCGAACAGAAGTGGCGGATCTGATCGCTAACGAAGCTAGCGATGACGGATGTGGTGGTCATTTTGGCGGCCCGTTTGGAAATTAGGTAGATTCCTGAGAGCTTCTCTCGGGGACTCAACCATGACGACTGGGGAAACCTCCAAATTATAGATGCTCGAAAAAAGTCCAGTCGAGCAAAAGTCATCGAGCTTTTCCGACCTGTTGTCTAGCCCGCGCGGCACTCACAGGGAAGCATAGGCAGTCATTTTGGTCGGAATTAGCCTGGAAATAAGTGATACCGGAAACCTCGAGCTAATTCGAGAGGAGCTGCATTCAGAATTTAGGGCTTTGCTGCCAGCCAATTATGATTTTTAAAACTCGCCACCAGAATTTCCGATCTCGAGCACGAAGCGTAATCGATCCCGAGCAAGTACTGCGCAAAAGCTACATAGGGCGACTCCGGCATCCGTCTAGGTCTGTATTTTGCCTACCGTGGATGATATGCTCGCAAAGATTCTTTCCAAAAGATAGCGAGAGAGCAACAAACAACTATCGGACTCGCCCTCTGCGAACGAATATTCCCAACGCGGGGAAATCGAATCCTCCCGCGGTCCAGGCCGGGCAGCAACCTGCCACCATCGTGAGAAATCAATGTATCTCCAATTAAGTTCATTCCGCTTTGTGGTGAAATAGAACGCGTCGACGGACTGGAAGAAGAGAGTCATGAAATCCATTCCGACATCTGTTTTCGATTCATCCCGGTGGGAGAGCATGGTCGCGACAAACATTCCGCTCCAATCATCGTGATTCCTGATCGAGCTCATGTCAGTTGAACGAATGATTATTTCGAATAATTTTCATCCATGAAAATCGTGATTAAACGATTCGACGGATTGGCTGAGCAGGCGTAATGTGAGTCTGAAGAAATTCCATATAAGTGAAATCCTCAAAAAGATGCGGCTTTGTCGCTGGGATAACATTTTAGGCGCGGATGTGGGAGAAAATGTATCGTTCTCCGCGCTGGCGCGCTTCTCGTGACACATATGCTGACCTGCTAAATAATCTGCGGTTTATTCGGAGTCGAATCTCTCAACTGACGTCGCTCGTATCAAGTTCATAACGCTCTTTTCGTGCCCGGTCCGAGTGCCGTACAACGCATCGATGTAATGCTCTTTGCCGGAAGCTTTGATCGAGAGACCGATATACCTCATGCCATCCGATACATTCGTCAATCCGACCTCATTCTATTATTCAGGATAGAGTTGCTCAAGGATGCAAATCTCAGCAAAATACTCGACGCCGATGGTCGAGAGGTTCCAGCTGAGGAAAAAAAAGTTAGCTTCGGGCACCCTGATTGATGTTCCGCGAAATCGAATTACGCGAATAACGACCAGACGTGGTCGGAAGTATCTTTCTGCGGCACGGGAGAACAGATGTCCAGCGGCGACAAGGAAAACTCGTTCGGACGTTGCGATCTGGGAATGAACGAGGAAAGTAATCGCCAAAAAGGACTTCGATTCCCGCAACTCAACTAGTGACCTTCGACCAGCTCCTGTCTTCGACGGGCCGGCGAGGTCTGGAATCGGGATTTCAAAGCCATTAACGCAGGAGGGCGTTCTACAGTGTCGATCCTGGAACCATTTATTTACAAAGATACGAGCACAACTCCGGACGAAGTAGATCCATGAACATGTCACAAATGTAACAGGCTTCCAAACAAAATACTCTCAGACACTTCTGAGGACTTTTTTGATTATCGCAGATAGCTCAGTGCTGGGTTGCGTCGTGGGCAAAGCGAAGTTCTTGTTCCGTCGGACGAATCGGAACGGAACCTTGGCAGGTGCAGGGAACACTGCGCCGATAGTATCCTCGGGTTGTGTTGTATGATCTGTGCGCTGAATCGCATAGTGCTGGAGAATCTTGCAAAGGAAGACGCACGCAGTTGTTGTATTGATGTGCTTCCCGGGGCATTCTCGTTTGCCGGCGCCAAATACGCCAATGTTTGGGTTTTTGCGATAATTTCCGAATCCATCCAGGAAACGCTCAGGTCGGAACGTCATAGGTTGCGGGAAATTCACGGGGTCCCAGTTCTCCCCGTGGGTGGGTATCAAGACAGGAATATTCCCAGGAACTTCATATCCGCAAATATTGGTTGGTGCAGTGACCAACCGCAAATTGAACGGGAAGGGGCTATCCCGTCGGTTGGTTTCCATGACGACGGCCTTCAGATAGGGCATTTTGTCGAGATGATCGAGGGTCAGTACCTCCTCACCAAGGACGCTCTGGACCTCGGCGTACAGCTTCTCCTGGATGTTCGGATTCGACGCGAGAGCAGTCAAGGCGCTCATGATCGTGTGATGGGTACTGTGAGTGTTGGCCGCCATCAGAAACAGCAACGACGCACACAGATACTCGTGAGCTTCCTCCGGCTTTCTCACTCGGAGCGTTGCTTGCAAGAAGTCCCGGGTTCGATCGTCCTTATCTTCTGTCACTCGTTTCTGAATCAGAGCTCTCAAGCTCTCTCTGTACACTCGAGCCACCAGCGTTGGCCTCACTGGTCTCGGGAAAAACGTTTCGAGCCAGTTTAGTACGGCCACTGGAAGAGCGGTTAGCATTATAGTGACGGGCAAGATCTTCCTGAAGACATTGGCCACGCTCTGAGTGAATTGCTCGATGTCTTTCTCCTCGAAAATGGCTCCGAGATTCAAATTGGCGGACTCTTGGTATTTGGAAACCAACAGCTCGTGATCGCAATCCCAGACTTGCCCTTCGTGACTCTCGATCAGCCTCAAGAAAACATCCACGACTTCCGATGATTTGAGAACCATCTCGCGTCTCGGGAGAGCGTATAGAGCAGCCACGTCAGTTTTCCGGTGAGCTCTCCAATCGAATTTCCCTCCGTCGGTGTAAACGAGGCTGTACTTTCCAGACATGATGTATCCGAGGTAGTTCGTGAGTCTTAGCTCGGGTTTTCCCAGGCAGTTCTCATTGAGGTACATGGCTTTGGCGGCTGCGCCTTTCGTCAACATCGTAGCCCCGAAAACTCGAACAATCATAATATCGGGAGCGTGTCTCAAATAATACATATACAGTGGTCGATAGAGACACTGGGGCAAGAATATGAACGGCAGCACCCCAAGGAATGGGAATCCATACCACACCGGTGGTCCTCTTGGTGAGTAGTATCTCAGTTTGAAGTACAGGAAGTCCAGCACAACAGCGAGGAATATGAAGTAAAGCATTGTCGGGCCGGGGAATTCTAGAATATGAGCGAGACTATTGTTTCGGGCCTCGTGTGTTCGGTGGTCTTGCTTATATTCTCCAACTTACCTCTTTCTGTGAGTCGCTGATCAATTTGTCACGCATTCGAAGCACTGAGTTTTCAAATTTTGATTTTGTCGGGAAAGAGCGGTCAGCTGCGAGCCGTCGACTCCGTCGCTCGGTACCTGACTGAGCATAGGATGAGCGGTAGCTCTCGAGAACAGCTGTGAAGAAGGTTTCTCGTCACTTTAGGTTTTTCATCTGTTCACAGTTTGCGTCTCGTTCACCTGTACTTAGCGAGGAAACCTGTCATTGTAACCCATATCATGCCACGACCGCAGCTCCGCTCCAAGGCGAGCCTAATGGTCGCGTCAACATATTCAGCCGTTGCGAGTGTATAAGCTCTTCGAGTCCGAATATAAAGCTCGCAAAGCATGCCTCGATTCTCCAGGATAATGGTTCCACGGTTGTGATGACAGCTCAGCGTTATGGTTCGGGAGTGATCATGCCCATGTTTTTTTTCCTTAGTGGTTCCCATCAGACTCAAGCTTTCTATTCACTCCATTCCAATGGAGTGTGAAAGTTTCCGCCAGAGTTTCCGCAAACGAATCCGATAGCCGACGATAGAAATTAAGCAATTGTGACATATCTCGTGGCTTCAAGGAAGCGCGCATGACACTCAACAATCTTGAGGTTCATATCAGGATACAGGCGGGTAAGTAGAGCGGCTTCTCGCTTTCTCCTCGGAGCAGACCCCTCAGAGGAAAATTGTGAATGAAGATCCTCTAGGCATTTCGATTCTACAACCCCGAAGTATGAGAAGATTGCAAGGAAGCTCCAATCACCGAAATTCAGCCTCATTTCCGCACTTCCCAAATGGAGAACCCCCCTTGACACCATGTAGGATCAGTATTTTTCGGGATTTGGAGCAGAGAAGGTCCTACTTTCGGGAGAATTCGTTTCGCCCGCCCTGAACTCCCGCGTAGAACGGACCCCTGCCTACGAGAGCCCTCGGATCTCTGCCTGACACACGGAAAATGTGTGTTCTGAGAATTTCACATACTGTATCCGCAAGAGATCTACCATCACAAAGCCTCAGAACTTACATTTTGCCTCGGTCGGGCAGAGTTCTGGATTCTTTCATGGTCGGAAAAGAGGCTCGTCATACGTGAGATTCTAAGGTAGAAGGATTCTCTCCTAAAAATCGGTGTCCCAGCATGGAGTCATATGAAAGTCGGCCTCGTCGAGAAGAACGCTAAACAGCCTCCTGGAGAAAGTTTCGGAGAAATATCTGCACTGACAGACGAGAGAGTGAACCCGAAGTCAAAAATCAGAATATATTTCGCTTCAAGATATTCTCGAAAGGGGTTCTCATAGGAAATGTGAAAAGAGAGAGAGCTAGATATTGGTGATGAGAGAGCCTACTCTAGGTCCGTTACCCGTATGGGACTCGAACTCTGAATGCCGCGAGGGTTCTTTCATACTTTCTCCCCTAAGAGTCTAGAAAGGTGATTCCGGGTTCGGTCTCACAACACTTTCTGCCCATAGAACGGAACTAAGAACCATTCTTTTTTGCGTCTGTGGAGATGACACGGAGTCGGTCTTGGCACACTTCTCGGAGTCTTTTGAGCTAATTCCCTTGTCAGTCTGAGCATGCTTCTCAGAATCTTTGAAGGTGATTCCGGGATTGGTCTGATCATACTTCCCAGATTACGATTCTGGTGCCGGTTGGGCCATAGTTCCGCAGTATGTCCAGAAGACACGGGTTCGGTCTGAACGGAGTCGTCGGAGAAGGTTCCGAGGTTGGTCAGACCACATTTTTCGGAGACTGTTGGGATGATTCGAGGTCGATCTGAAAATGCTCCTTGGAGCTCCTGATGGCGGTACCAGGGTAGATCGAATCATATATTTTCGAAGCCCGCCGTCAATGCCTATTGTGAGCTTTGACTGCAAGTCGCCATTCTTTCAAAGCACGGTGTCCCGCGACCAAGAAATTTCGAGAACCCCTGGTTTAGATCTTCCCGCAATGGTTGCTTCGGGGTATCCGGCATGATCTTTGTTGTGAGCGAACTTTGGAATTGGAATGTGTCATTTCATTTATTGATAAAATTGGACTGGGCTGTAGCCCGCAAGCCATGGGCTGCTCATTTACACTGTCATCAACATTTCAAGTACTAGAGAGAAGAGATCTAAGCTTGCCTCTGAAGGCAGACACATATTGGCAGCTTCGAATATCGAGCGGAAGACCATTCCATTTTGAACCGAGGATGTAGAGTGGCGCTAATTAAGAGGTTTCATATGACACACTTGGCAACTCGACCAGCAGCCTACGGGTGTCTCTGCCTGTGCGTCTGAGTTTATCACTGCACGATAGGGTAGGGACAAGCATACCATGAGTGAACAAGAAGGAGAGAAGTGACACACGATATTCAAACGATATGTCGTCTGCTGAGAATATACAACAGCGCTCTCAGAGTGGATTGAGCCGTTGAACGTGAAGGACCTGTTTTCCTTATCAGCTTTCAGGAAGTCAATAGAAATAACACAGGGTCGGCCTGAGCATAGTTTTTGAGTATATGGAAAAGACACAGGTTCGTCCTGACCGGGGTCTTTGGAGGTGATTCCGAAGTTGGTCAGAACATGTCTTTCGGAGACTATAGGGAGCATTCGAAGTCGATCTGGAGCTCATGATGGCGGAACCAGGGTGGTCCTAATCATAATTTTCGAAGCCCGCCGTCATTGCCTATGGTAAGCTGTGACTGCAAGTCGCCGTCGTCGTGACTGCTGATTGCCAAAGACAGCCGAGCTTGGCGAACATCCGGAAACGGAGCGGCGCTCCCCGACATGGATCCTTCACTGCCCGAGAAATTCGGGAAACGGTGCTCTACATCTGAATCTCAATGATCAAACTCCAGAGCCCCCTTGTATGTGGACGATCAACGCTGATTTCGCATTCTACGGAATCGATAAATCCGCGGGTCATCCAATTGTTTGGAAGCGATGTCGCATGGCATCTTGAGTGAGGATCCAGTTGAGAGGCTGTCATTAACCTTCCGTCCATATCATCATCAGATATGAGGAAAGTTCCGCAACTTCTGATCCCTTTCCTTCGAGTGCGAAAATTTTGACCGTTAAACTATCCTTGACCCTGATGCGACAGTCCCCTGTACGAATCAACAGGCACCTCCTCCTTACGCATGAAATCGGGGATATCCATTGTAGAGTTTCAAAAATGGAGGAGCGTGCAGCGAAGGCAAAGATCAAGACGACTGGATTATTTTCATTATTATTCTTCAACCAGGAACTTGGTCATTGCCGTCATTCGATTTTTTCATGTCGCATGATATGGGCAGAGTTATCCCAGCTGTGATTTATCGAATTACGTGACGTCGACGACAACTTACGCGCAAGTTGAGAGCTCTGACGACTAAACGAAGGAGATCGCGGCATTCTTCCGCTATTAAGAGTTGGTTCTATAGCTAGGCGGAGGATGCAGCTTGTCCCTCGAATTGATTGATTCGCTTTCGGTGTCTAACATGTAGTCATCTCGTTTGCAACTTATCAGGGCATGGTTGGAACATTGTGAGGAACATTCGCGATTTCACTCGAAAAAATTGGGTGCCAGTAAATTCTTACACTGGACTCCAATCATCAGATAATGGAATCATGTGTCAGTTTCCGTTCATCTATGGATTGTTTGAGTGTGATTCCGACAAATAATGGTCGAACGAATCAGCCGCGACTGGAGACTCTGTTTGTTCGAGTGTGATCGCAACTTCACGACTAGATTCCAATTTCCCATTATCCGATGACTTATGGAGGGTAAACGGAAATCCGAACAGAATTCCTCATTTTGGAATCTTCTGTATGACTTCTTGGAGCCATCGGTGTTGCGAGCTCGTTCAACTACCTCCAACCTATGAACTCCTCCCTAATGAAAGAGTGCATTTTTACGGAAGTAGTGACCGTAATAATATCGCTACACGGATGCCATTGGATGCGTCCACTCAATATGGCTCTCTCTCTCCCACAGGGTCATCTTCAGCAAGGAATGCCCTCGATAGCATGGGATTGGTTAAATACACGTTTCCTCAGAATTTCTGGGGCTGCTGAGGCGTGAAATAACATCTCTAGTTCTTGCACCAATTCAGGCTCCCAACCCGTCTCAATGAGTTGTTGACACGCCAATAATACACGTCAACTCTTGGAATGCCGAGAGTCCCGGTAGGGCAGATTCCCTGAACCAAATGATCTGCGTCGATCGCAAATGCGATGAGCAAACAGTGGCTGTTTCAGAACCCACATTCTATTTTCTTAAGATTATCCCCCAGGAACAAACCGATAAAATACGGAGCCGATATTCCGCAGAAGGGTCAACAGGAACGACACAAGACACGCACAGACCAGGAGCGAACAACATTTTCACCCACACCTCATAACAAGGTAAACCCAGAAAAAAGGCAAAATCAGTCCCGTCGGCACTGCGTGGTCTTTGTTCCTATGAGAAGCGTTCACAGGAGACAAGCCTCTATCATAGCTTCCCCAATAGGATTTGAGACCATTTTGAACATCCGCAACAACAGCAACGAAAATATTGGGAACTCTGCTCTCGTGGTGGTGTTCTCGGCATCTCGACGAGAATCGTCAGACAAAGTTGCAGTTGTGGCAACGGCGGACGAGTCGCGAAGCTCTTGGAGTTTTACGGATCGAACTCTGAGTGCGATTCGCCGAACTGAGCCGATCCGTGGAGCTTGACCAACAATTAGTTGAAACTGATGCAAAACGAATCAGACTATCGGCAATCGCCGTAAGGCAAATCGCGGAACTGAATATGGTCACCTATCGATGATGGATGGAAAAGCGTCAAGGTCAAGGCTTCCCCTCAGCCCGTCTCATGACTTGATTCCATGACAGCTTGGAGCACTTGATGGCCCATGTTCCTCGGAGGATAATCGCTGTGAACTTTTTTCCAAAGGATGTTATGCATCTTATATCCGGAATTGAATCGGTCATATTCTGAAGAGGGTTCTCACTGCTATTACATACGCAGAACCACGTTGTTATGCCTCTGCGTAGAAGAGCGGTCAGCCTAAGTTGCTCTAAGTGCGTAGGGCCGGGTCGCTTCGGCCAAGGCCAGCGTCGGGCGTCCCTATGAGGTGCGCGGGAGACATTGGAATCGTGTAGGATTTTTTGGAATGCAGATCAGGTAGGGTCCTCGGAGTATTGATTTGGCTTTCGGCCGTAACAGGGTGGGGGGCGCGGGGGCGAACGATACTCGGCATTGATAGTATGAGCTGGTCCGAGTTCTGTGGGCCCTTTGATAATCTCCCGGGCTCCTTCGGTGGGTCCCGAACCTGGCCCTGAGGAACACTGACTTAGCGTCATTGACCGGAGTGTATATGGATATGAGCAAAACTCGACATTTTCGACGCTCGTTATGAGTGGCCAAATATTCAATACAAGGGATCAGCGCACTGGGCGTTGCAGAGTTCTTGGCATTCTGCATGATTCCCTGCGCTGCGGTCTTGCACCAGCTCTATGATGGCTCGAACGATCGGGTGGAATGGCTTCGTCGTATCACTTCCGTCGTCCGAACAAAGACTCGTTCAAGCTCACTGACCCAAGCCGAAAAACGGCTTTCACTGAACTTAGCGGAACAGCATAACATTTTGTTTATGGGGCTTCAGTCCCCCTGTGATGACAGCGGTCGTCCACAGATTGGAAGTATACTGCACATGATGGAAGCGCTTCGGACACGTTTCCCGATAAAGAAGCGAACGGGAATGCACCCATGTCAGAAGCATCGAGCTCTTCACAAAAGAAAAGAACTTTCCGTTTGTCACAGATTCGCTGACCGAATGCTGAGGAAGACGAATCCTCTCGCAAGAAATCGTCAACGACTAGTTGCGTCCCGAACAGTACGATTGACTCTCAACCACGATATCATTGAACAATGAAAAGAAGCTTCTCAGGTTTGGTTTTTATTGATTCCACTAGCAAAGCCCGTCGCGCTTCGCGCGACCGACAGTAAAACCGGAGTGTCGTCGACAACCGATGGATGGGACGACGTACTGCTGGAATGACTGTCGACACCTCAGGATAAGGCTGTCCCTGTCGTCCCGAATCATCAGTTGATAGGCATAGAAACTCATCAAACTGAATTTCTTTGAGGTTTCCTCCCCGGTTCGCGGATTCCTCATCCTGATGTTGAAGTGGTACCCGGGCTGACTCCGCCAGAAGATTGAAGGATATTGTGAAGCATCATAAGATCGATGGGTGCAGACGACTCGCTGTAGACCACCACTCTAAAGACGCAGCACAATATCTCGTCGGTTGAATTCCTCTCCCAACCTAATGACTAAGGCCACCTCGTTGACTGTCGGTACCTTGAACTGTCTGTGATGCCCATCCGGTGGGACCTTATCCGCTCAAATGACCACGACATAATCGTCCATTGGCATCTGGTGGAGTCTGGTCTCGAAATTACGGACAAACTCGTTGTGCTCATGGAAGAAAGCCTGTAATTTCGCCACGAGTCCTCGGTGTGTGTTGGAATTGAATCGGACACGCTGGTTCGTCTCTTCTGCTGATCCCCCTATGGAATGGATCCGAAGGACTCGATGTTCACCTTCGGCAGCGGTAATAGCGACCCGACACGATGGT
This sequence comes from Neoseiulus californicus, assembly GCA_028455905.1. Lineage (NCBI taxonomy): Eukaryota > Metazoa > Arthropoda > Arachnida > Mesostigmata > Phytoseiidae > Neoseiulus > Neoseiulus californicus. The sequence goes on from JAMQGS010000003.1 coordinate 1,134,751, forward strand.
GAAGCTTCACTACTACTAATATACCGACCCAATTGGTACTTCTCTACTTCATCTAGGGGTCCTGTCGAATTCACCACCCCGAAAACTGCTTTGTCGCTCCCCTTGGTCACGTATTTGCATATGTATTTGATTGACTTCACTGAGTTACAGTATTCAACGTTCACGTGTGCTCCAAATGTCTTCGACAACAACGGTGAATATGGTACAACCCACCGGTTATCGACTGCTATGGGGTTGTCACGAAGAGTGAGAACGAAACTCTGTCCCCCGTCGTCGATTGATCTTCGTCGATACTGGGGGTATCCATCGTTCCCTGTGATGGTATCTTTCTGCAGCATTCTCGGATAGCGTTTGGAACACTTTCCTTCCTTCATACACGGAGAGTTGGTATTCATCACTCCACATGGTCCGTGAATCATGTTCTTGGTCACGATCGAAAATAAGACCGGATCTGTATTGATATCAGGTATCTCCGCAGAAAATATTTCATCGATTAGATCCGGTGTAATTTTCACGACCAACCAGACCAGAATATGGGCGTGGGGCGAACCACGTTTCTGCCATTCGATGGAATACATCCAACATCGAGTCTCTCCAAAAACTTGATATTTGACGATGAAATCCATCATAGATTTCAACTTCAACTTGGATACACGAGCTATGATGTCGGGACGATCTGGGGCCGCCTGTCCTGGCAATAGGCTCTTTTTAATCTCCCCCATGTAGGGTTACATGTGAAAGTGATAAATAAATCAGGACGCCCGTAGACCTGAACATAAGTCATGGCGTCTTGAGCGTATTCGTGCATATGACGCGGACTCCCAATGAACGTAGATGGTAGAATAACCATCTTCCCCACGTCGTCTGGGTTCACGTTACCATCAGCCACGACTGCATCACATAGATGAATATATTCTTCCGAACGAAGTTTTGTTTGATTCAACCGAATGAAGAGGAGTCGTTCGGTCTCAATTTTAGCGTACATATCGACGACGTACTGCTGGAATAACTGTCGACACCTCAGGATATGGTTATCTCTGTCGTCCCGGATCATCAGTTGATAGGCATAGAAATTCATCGAACTGACTTTCTTTGAGGTTTCCTCCCTGGTTTGCGGATTTCTCATCCTGATGTTGAAGTGGTACCCGTCCTGACCCCGCCAAAAGATCAAAGGATATTGTAAAGCATCATACGATCGATGGGTTTCGGCGACTCGCTGTAGACCACCACTCTGAAGACGCAGCACAATATCTCGCCGGTTGAATTCTTCTCCCACCATGACTAAGGCCACCTCGTTGACTGTGGGTACGTTGAACTGTCTCTCATGCCCACCCGGTGGGACCTTATCCGCTCTAATGACAACGACGTAATCGTTGATTGGCATCTGATGGAGTCTGGTCTTAAAATGACGGACTAACTCGTTGTGCTCATGAAAGAAGGCCTGTAATTTCGCTACGATTCCCCGGTCTGTGTTGGAGTTGAATCGGACACGCTGGTTCGTCTCTTCTTCTGACCCCCCATGAAATAGATCTGGAGGAATTGATGTTCACCATCTGACAACGGTAATAACGACCCAACACGATGGTAAACCTGCCCCTGCACTTTGAACGCTGGCATGTAATTCTCTCGGATGATTTCCGTCGCACCGGAAGATGTCATTTGGAAACACGAATTGTACTTACGGATGTTCGCTAAGAATTGCTTCGATTCCCTGGTGACCCCTAGGGTCAATGAAAGTAGTGGCTCTGGTGGCGATTCCAACCTCGCCAATATCACCTGTCCACGCATACAGCACATACCGGGGGCCTCGTGTCCGAACTTGAAGGCACGACAAAACTGACGGATCTTATCCATCTCCCCTATAACTATACTCGGATGGACCACATATTCATATTCGGGATCGTAATTACGGGCGGCAAGTTTCAATCCTGAGTGTACTGACCGTCTGGACGAAGTCATACGTTCCCTCTGTACCTCCAATCTCGATAATCGCTGATCGACGGACTCCGTCACCCGCGCTGCTGCGTATCGTCGTCGGTCCCTCTCCTGTCGTACGATACATTGCTCTCCAGTTCGTCGAGATTTCCGGACACGTTCATCCTCTAATCTCTTTTCACGTTGTTCCACCGTTTCCAATGCTCTACGAGTTCTCATTCTCTTCGCTGCGGACGTCGAGACTCCGATCGACTGTCGTTTTGGAGGCATTTGAATATGCCCTCTGTCGTAGTTTAACCTCAAGTGGGATCCTCCGGGATACAAACGGGAAATACCACCACCTCAATGCAACTTCGTTTTCGAAGCAGGTTCGATAACGACTACCCCAAGCCCCCATCGTACTCATCAACGAAAAACAACGCTGTCCAGCCACACGAACGGTTTTTCGGTCCCAAACGTTACGGACCACCGCGCTAATAACGATGGTTGACTGCATAGGTACCTAGGAACCCGATAGTCCTTTTCCGACAAGTTTCAACTTTAAGGAACGTCCAGTTAAAAAGTGCATAGATAACAACGGGGAGCACATTCTGTTTTATAGGTTGAGATATATATGTATATATATAAATATGTTCGACAGTCCTGTAAAAAGGATCAATAAATCTCGCGGAAGACCTGCTCCGCAGAGGCCAGGGCTGCGCCTGTCGTTGAGCTCAGGAAGGCTCTTAGAGAACATCTTGTGGCCTTCGAACGGACCTCCGATCCCGGATCAGTCCAGTGAAAATGACAGAGAACTTGGGATAGGATTCAGTTCTCGGGGCGGGTGTTGCTCTGTGACGTCTTCGACTGCGACTGAGAACCTTCCCTCGGCTTGAACTCGATGAGAAGACCGTTACGCGGTCGAACAATCACTTCAATGGCCAGTTCCAGCTCATCCCGTTTATGGATCGATCGCAAACGGAAGCGCCGCATAACTGTCGACAAGACGGTTTTCATCTCGATCATCGCGAACTTCTGGCCGACACAGTTGCGCATTCCTCCCGAAAACGGGAAGTAGGCGAATGGGGGCAAGTGTCGCGTCGAATCCTCCCCTTGTCCTGATGCCCGGAAGAAACGTTCAGGTCGGAATTCCAAAGGTTCTGGAAAGTGGTCCGGATCCCGATGCAAACCGAATGAGAACAAGTTCACCGTGGCGCCTCTGGGCACCATGTAGCCTTCGATCTCAATGTCTTTGTCGATTCGTCGGCCGATAATGGGAGCGGAGGGATACAGTCGAAGTGCCTCCTTGATCGTGGCTTCCAAATAATGGAGGTGTCGGAGTTTGTCGGCGGTCACCGAATCCTCTGCGTCGAGGAAAACTCGATCAAGTTCTTCATGAACCTTGCTCTGTACTTCTGGATGGAGGCCCATCAGGTAGAGCGAAAAGGCCACTGCGGTAGCGGTTGTGTCGTGGCCGGCGAACATGAAAGTGTTAACCTCGTCTTTGATATCGTCGCAATTCAGCTGGGTCGGGTGGAGGAAATGCATTGAAATCAAAGTATCGAGGAAACTCTGGGTGGCGCGTGAAGGATCGGCTTTGAGTATCGAGATGCGTTCAGCGATCACTTTATCGACGAACTTATGCATTTCCTTAACGGCGGACTTGAATTGGCGTCCTTGGGGCGAGAGATAAAAGATGAAATCGTTCCAAAGCCACGGTCTCGTGGTGCGGCTCATGTGAGAGTGAGCGGCGCGATACACTGCGCGCACGTAAGGTTCATCGGGTTTAAGCTGCGCATGCAGCTCGATCCCCATCGCGGTCTCGGTGATGATGTCCAAACCCAACACTTGTGACAAGGGCATCGCATCGACTACGCCGTTGAGCCTCGAACAGAACACATTGGCGTGCTTCTCCATGATGGGCAGTAGATTGTCCAAAACTTTGAAGTGAAAAGCCGGTGTGATCAACTTTCTCCTCATTCTATACGAGGAGCCGCTACCGGTCAGAAGGCCGTTGCCCATCCATGGTTTCATCATGTCGTATAATACTGATTTCGATATGTTTGTCGTGTCCGATAGAATTTTTGCAACTCCTTCCGCCGAAGCCACTGTGACGAATGGCGTGAATCCCAAATAGCCTTTGAAGACCTTGTATCGTCGCAGCTGGAAGAACAAGCCGTCGATGGTGTTGAAAACTCCGACGTTGTAGTCGAGTTCGGGGCCAGCGCTCGTGATGGAGTAGTGCGCCACCAGATTCCAGATGAGGGGAACTTTGTCGAACGGTCCTTTCATGGGTAACAGCAACCACCACATGCGAACCCATTCATAAGCACTCAACACCAACGACTGCACAAAAGTCACCACACCCAACAGTTCCAGCAGAGGGATTTGGATCGCCTTCGGAATGTTTGCGAAGGCATGGGCTTTTTTCGGATCGATATCCTGCACAGCCATCATCCCCATGTTTGCGCGACGTTTCGGAGGATATCTCTGTGAACACAAATCAAGCAAGACACATTTTCACGGGAATATCCCTATCCGAATCGAGATCGTCCACGAGGACCACGAACACCACAGGAGTTGTACGCGTGAACATGCACTCGAAGGAGGAGCTCCAATGACGTGACGACGGTTGAGCTCGCACTCTGTCCTGTCTCATAGGCGATGTTTCTCGAGGAAAGTAACTTCTTATGTCGGATTTCCGATTCCCCTCTCCCGGTGTCACACTTCAAGGTGTTGTCGCCGATCCGGTAAGGAGTTTTTCACGGGCACAACTATTATATAGTCTTAGCGTCACGGTATCTTTCCCAAGAAAGGGCCGTTGTATAACGAGAAAGAACGCGGGGCATCGTAGCGGAGACGCATCTGTCAGAAAAGTGCTTTGTTTTTGAGGCCTCCGCGGTCGAGGCACGCAAATACGGAACACCAGAAAAACAAGACCCAAACTACGGAACATCTCATATTTTCATCCGATTGAGTATGGGAAAAAATCAATGTCAATGACATATGGCCCATCCAAGGTCCAGACACTTGGAGCTGCAATGCTAGCTCCGAAAACCAGGAAAAGAACTTCTCGGCAACGTCTTCCGAGTAGTCGGGGATTATGTGCAATCGATGCATACAATTGATGACCAGTTTCATCATGTCATGCATATGGTTCTTGGAAACTCAACGCAGACGTTTTCCATAACATCGTTCGGCTGTCCGTCGCTTTCCCGGTTACCTCACATTCGCCATGAGTTATTAAACTTCGAGTGAGACCTTATTCGAGATCCGAATGCATTCTTAATTATTTGTAGCTTCCGATACGAAGTAATGTCACTAGCTGAATCTGAGGCCAATGCCACCAGGGCTGACGCTGTCGCGGTGTTGGGTAGTTCTTTCTGGTAACGGAAGCAACGATTCAAAATATGGGAACACAACTGTTGAACCGGGATTCCGAGTATTCGCGGCGTGCCTTTCGGCCCTGCTCGTAGCACCCATCAGGGGAAGCGGGCTTGGATGACTTCGACTCGAGGGAGGACGTTGACGGCTGATATGTGTATCCGGGAAGACTTCCTTCACGGAGCCGTCTCTCGATGGGATCCTTTCCGACTAGGGCTGCTGCGACCGTATTTTTGCAACTCCGTTCGGAGCAATCGGCGAACTTTGAATGACGTAAATTCTGACACTGAAGCACAGAGTTTTTGTGTCGGACGAGGCAACTCATTGAAACCGCGGATGAGCGTCGAATGCCAGGGCTTATTGCAGCAGGCCAAAAAACTTCCCAATACTAATTGGGTTGAGCCTCGTGACTCTGTTCAGTGGTTTCCACGCACCCCAGATTCGACAACTTCAGTTAACTTTTTTGAGTGTTTCAGAAATATCGGATATCCGATCAGATTCTCTCCACATGCTGATTGGGTGAAGTGCTGCCTGTCGCGATATCGTCGCTGTGGTTCTTGCTCCTGCCGGTTCGATTGCTAGCGATATATTATATGCAAAGCAGGCATGACAAACAAATTCTGTTTCTCTCTCACGAATTGCGTCGGAAGATTCGGGAGGAATGTTGGGAAGACAATGATTCTGCAAGAAACCCGACGGGTTGGCCGGACGGGTCAGAGCTCGCACGGAAAGTTGTGCGGCCACTATCACTTCGTCTTCCGCAAAACGTTTGAGCCTGAGATGAGGATACAATCTCGGCAGAAGTTTCCGTCGCGGACATCTTCGAACAACAGCACTTCGTCCAGGGTGGATGCAGCGCAACATTTTCGTGTCCGCGAGCTTCGCATTCCGCTCGCATGAACTGCTTCTCCCTCGTCGACTCAGAACACTCACATCAGTTGGGAAAGTCATCAGTTCGAGATACGCTGCCTATCGCAGACGGAGCTTCCCAAGGGTTGTAATTCCGCTCTGATGTACATATATGACTTCCCTCCGCGTGGAAATTCACTTCGGACACTCTCTTCTGGTGGTATCGTGAAGAAAAGCTTTGTTCTAAGGTAGTGCTGCAAGTCCACCAATAATTATCCGTGACGTTGATGAACATCACAACGATATCATCTCCGAAAGCTGATACATATCTTGACTGGCTGTGCAACAGCTTCGTTTTGGTCCGAACCACCAATCAACAACTTTCAAACATTTTGCGCAAGGAAGATTGCAGAAGTTTCAATATATGACTCGCGCCTTTTATTTCTCCGAGGGACGCCGACTCCGAAGTCCCAAGAAACCAGAGACGGATTCAATCGGATGCAGAATGTGCATTCCAAGATCGCGATATCAACTAACTGATATCCTTCGAAAGCCTAACAGCCTTTTTATAGAGTTGACGACCGATTCGCATGAAAACAGCTCGGTCAGAAGTTACGACGATAGTGTAGTCGGGCGAGAACACATCTGCAAGGTCGAAATACCAGGCAAGAGCTCGTACTTCGGAAACGACTCGATTATTCAATTCGGGTGAATTTCTTGGAAGAAATTTGAATGTATCCATCAAGAGCATAGAATGTCGTTTGTGTGTCTCACCGTGCTGCGGATCATCCAAAAAACGTAGAGCTCTTACGCCGAAATAGGCGAAAGGGCCGCAGTGAAACTGGAGGCTATCTTCTCCCGTCGTGACTTGCACGCTCCCCTCCAGAATCAATATGAACGCGTTCTCTTTCTCGCCCTTGCGCGCGATGACTTGTCCGCATTTAGCTTGAATGTAGAGACCTTCCGACGGCATCATCTTCCGCAGGATGGAAAATTTGAGCTTTTCTTCGCTGAACTCGGGAATAGCTGAATGATATGAAAACAGACAAATTATGTTCATTAGTCGCACTTCCTAAGTTCTGCCGTACGAAACACGTCCTAAGATTGAGCCGGAAGGGCTGCGAGAACAACGGATCGTCGGTCTTGAGTATAAATGAACCATCCTCTCTTTAAAACTGCGTCCCGTTCTGATCAAGGGTAGCGAATAAGCAGCTTCGACTGGAAGTTACCTGTTATAAGATACTGATATGCTGCGAAAGCCATCTGGGGAGATATGTCGACTGTTCGGGTTCTGACTCGTAAGAAATCGCCAAAATCGCCCATGACCTGTGTGCTGGCTCGGCGAAGTCGATGACGATTGTCAGCTGTAGAATAATATTGATTCTCAAAGTGTTCAAGTATGCGAGCGGGCCATGCAACCGTGATGCATGGAATCGACGCTTGACGACTCAGCAAGCGCTGAAGAGCGACGCTCGGATATTGGAATTCTGCTCGCAGCACGATCTGAAAGCGGTTTCTATCAAATTTTTCGCTTACTTAGAGTATCTGTTTCATCATTGATCTCTGCCTGGATGATTTCTTCGATGACATCTTCGAGAGTAACTATACCGACTATTTGATACCGTGGATCTCGGTCGACCAATTCAACGATCGAGCGAACTAGCACCAGATGAGACCGACCTAGTGAGAGAAACGGTTTCCTTAGCCCCATCCTGAATGCATTTACACAGCAATATTCAATTCTTGCAAGCAATGGTGATTGATGAGCGTACGCCACGACCTTTGCGGAATTCGGTCAGCATCAGGCCGATTGGGTCATCAGCGAAAGTGAAGCATACTGGATGTCTGTGAAACTTTGTCACAACCTGCTCCGGAATATTAAACATGTTAATCGTCCGGAGGTCATGCGGAGTGCGAGCGGTTTGAGTGGACAATAGGTCGACAAAACGTGAAACTGCCCCACAACCTTGAGCGGCAGGGCATCTCCGGGTGAAACCAGAGCGAGATCTTTGGTGTGGAGTATTCCTACGATATTTTGGCGGTCGTCTTCGAAAATCGGAACCCTCGTGTATCCCCGACGAACTGGAAAGAGTTTGACGTCGTTGACCGGGAAATTCTCATCCGGAGGTCCAGCAGCCTCATTTGCGTGTTATCTGTGTATAGCCGCGAACGAAGTACGTCACCTATTTCAGCGATAGTTTCGAAATCAAGTGATGCTCCGATCGGCAGCATAAAAACGTCCTCTACTTTGGTCATGACGTCTTGAGCTGTTTTCCGGCGCAAGTCAAGAGCACCAAAGATGATGTTCATTTCATCCTGCTTTATGTCTTCTGTCTGGACAATGCGCAGATACTCGGTGAGCTTCGCGCGGTCGAAAACCGATCGTACCTTGAATCAAAGGTGGTTCTGTATATAGTCGATACGTCAGCATGAAACTCAGCAGGTTTCCAGCTTCGCAGAGTGCAGTCTGCGGCAGAGATCGTTTCCTGTAGACGTGATTCGAACAAACTAACCTCCTTGCCGAGTATTTTGTCCAGTGCGACTGAAATCGGGTATGAGAGCGGGAATGTTATGCACATGATGAAACGTGTGATAAGTGACGTTTTCGCACCGATTGCCAAACCATAACTGAAAGTGGATGGTTGAATAGACTCAACTTGAGACTGCATGAATTTCCGCGTATCCTCCGACAAGAAATTCTTATTCTAATGGTTTTCTGTGACTTACCGTGAGCAAATAGCCTGTGGTAGTATTTCGCCGAAGACAACAATTCCGATCGTAGCCAGAGACAGCCCCAGCCCGTCAGGAAGCTTCGACTCCACATAGATAGTGAAAACGTTATTCACAAAAACGTTACCTGGAAGATATTTGCTCTCGAAATTCAGAATAGGGGCAATGCTGTCACAAGAATAGCACCTCTCTGAACGAATACGCTCATGCACTTCTATCGCGCTGATTTACCCAGTACGAGTGAGCAAAGCAGATAATTCCCTTTACGGCGGAACGGGATGATTTTCGAGGCATAGGTGCGTTCATCTTTAGTGCCGCAAGTTTTTATCACCTGTAGAGGAATCGTATCCCCGTTAGCCCCCTCGAGTATTGATCTTGTGGTACCTGATGCGGGGACGGCTCAAAATTCGCGAGGCCGTTACCCGGTTAACGCCGACCACCGCTGGAAATCATCCTTCAATTGAAGAGCTCAGATCCAAAACGTCGCTATTCCATTTTTTCCTAAGTTGAGACAGACAGCCTGTATATTTTTGGTTTTTGTATTTTTTCGTTACCCATCTCCTTCCCCCAAAGAGAATTTCTGTCAAGATCCAACACGTCGCAATTCCACCTCGAGGTTGCTATTTCAAAATGGTTCCAGATGGAAAGAAGCCGGTCCCCTTAGCATGGGACTGTAACCGTGCTTCGCCGGGGCTGAGATTTGGGGTCGAGGAGCACAGATGGCAAATTCGGTTCGTTCCCTCTGGTGTCGGGTTGGGTCCGCACGGACCCTCCCCTCACCTAGGCACCGTTGGTTGGAGTTGATTCAACCCGTGTGTCCGAAAAAAGGATCAAACGGCCGATCGTCAGCGCATATCCTGTAACCAAAAACTCGATGACGGCGGTTCGAATCTCGACTGCTGCCGGGGATGCATAACGTGTGACAGTGCGCGTCCAAGGTGTGCACCGACTGACACGATATGAGCGTCAGTCGAGAGTGGGTTCAACGGTGTCCACTCTCCTGACAAAAAACTGTGACCGGCGTCCGCAGAGCTTGCTCGCCCCTGACATGAGAGGGTCATCTACGGATGAGACGTAACAAAAAAGCGACACCGAGAGAATACTCGATATATGAGGAGCTCATTTTCGAACCGCGTTAAGTCCATTTTCGCCGATTTCCAGTTTTCAACGGGAATGGAGTCCCCCTTGCATTGTGCTTCATGAAAGAATATCAATTCATGGGAACTCGCATGCGTTCCACTTCAGAATGACTGGGCAAAATTCAACTTCTGTATGCGCTCAATGGTTCATCGGCAGTAGAAACGCGATTTACTCGAAATCGAAAAAATGGACTTAACGCGATTCGAAAATGAGCTCCTCATATGGGAAGGGAAGAAGGTTCCGGGCAATTAGTCGTGAAAGGAAGTATATCCATACCACAGATCAGCTGAGCAATCGCCCCGTCGAACGGGTCTTCCATGATCTTTGGAATGTAATTACAACAAGAAGATGATCCCTAAATAATCAATCAATCAATCAATCTTGACTATGTTTCTTGTCGGATTGATGGGTCTACACAGAAGCAAACAATAGGTCTTATGTCGACGAACAGTTTTTGGCGGTTTTCTCGAAAAGCGGAAGAAAATGATTACGACGTTTTAGATCTGGGCTCTTCAATTCTTCATGATGTTTCTGAAACAAACTCGAGAATGATTTCTGAGTCGCTGGCCTCGATCCGCTCGTTACCTGCAGCTCGCTCATATCGAGATTTAGCAGACCAAGGGTGAGCCCCGAAAACAAGCCTGAAGTCACGAGCAGTATCGACGCCACCACAGCGAGAGCTACCGGTGGCATCTCATTTTCTTCTGGAATCACATGGAAATGGAGAGCTTGACCTTGATGTACCCATTGGCTGGCATTTCCACCCAAGAGGCAGAAATAGCAAACACTCCTGAAATCTCGAGAAAGTCAGTCTGGTTTATTGACTGCAGAATAACTTCTTCTCCCTCCTGCTATCAATCTTTTGCCTCCATCCCTGAAAAGCAGGGCACAGACTTTTCTGAGCGCAGCTGTCAAAGCCGTCTGTCTCAATGCTATTTCATTTTGATCACTTGGATGTTCATCGTTCTCGTATTCTCAATTCCGATCCATCTCCCTCACCCATTCGATGCAGCTGAGAGTGCCCGGAAAGAGATCGCCAACACGTTCGAGTCCACGCGCGTTCGACTCAGCGTACGAAAATCCGGCGTACAGGAAGCGTCTTCGGATGCTTCTCCGACCGTGAAGGACACCTGAGTATCTATATTTGGACAAGTCTTAACTGTCCAATCTATGCATTCAAACACTTGTTGTTTTTCTCACGTACAGGCGATATTTATTCATGACGAGTGTTTTTCTGATGTTTTCTATAGTGAGGCGCGTGTATGAGCTTGCCGACAGACTCGCAATCGTGGAACGTTGATTTTTTCTATAAACTTCCAATTAGGGAGCGAGTTCGACGAAGATCCTTCCAGGTCATAACTTCAGCCGAGAGCTGGAGAGAGACCAAAAAACCAGAAATCATCGCACAAGGTAACTCACCGGGACTGAAGTCGATGCCGAAAATATCCATGGAGACAACTTCATGCGCTCGCACTTGTAGGGCGGCACCATCGCGATTGATTCTGTATCCTATTATCGAACCAGCGTGGACGTGTAAAGAAAGTGTATTCAAAAGGACAAGAAGCAGCATGCTTCAAAAACGAAACGTTGTCATCTCCAAACAGACAATTTACGACCCGGAACGGAGTCCAGCCTCTCCCAAATTACAGTGCATGCTTCGACTGAACGGTGATCACAGCACACACGGCTATGAGGAGTTATATTATCAGCTTTGCGGAGGAAAATGGAGGAAGAGCACCCTCGGTGAATGAACAAGCCCAACGGATAGACTGCAAGAGCGGGAACGTCAGAAAGCGTGAGATAGCCGCATCGTCTCGCATGTTCTTATTTGGGAAATAATTGAATCGTTTCGTTAAATTTGCACTGGTTCCGGCCTTCCGTGAAAATATCCTGGGCTCCGGTTCTCCTCCAGTTGCGGTCAATCGTGTATTATTGACAAGATTGTCGGTTCACTACCCACGGAGAACAACCGAACGCTCCAGGTCATGGGGGTGGTTTTGATAGCGGAGGAACCACGAGCCAAGTCCCTTTTATCCAAAAACTGCAGGAACATGAGCATCAAGAAACTAATTCATGCCAAGAGACCCACGTCCCCACTGTGGACCGAAATGAAGTAGGGCAGGCGAACCAGTTCCATGTACCAGCCAGGGACATGTTTGAAACAATGGCACTGGTGATGTTCCCGACTGCCCCATAACTGGTCAGTGTACCATAAATGGTACGCTCACCCTGCTCGAAAAAGATAACAGCCATTGGAGGATATTTGAGTTCCTCCAAGAGTTCAGGTGAGAAGTTTGCCAAAATGTCAATTTGCGGCGGGTTGGCATCCGGTTGCCTGGTGCGAATCACGATGTCTTCTGTTTCGCAAACACCTCAGCTGTGTCTGATGAGAGGCCTGGTCGTTATCTCAAGGCATTGAATAACCCTGCGAATAGTTTTCAGAGCGCATACTACCCCAGTATGTCATTTCAGACCTTCTACCAATGAGGTAGTTGCTCACCGCGAGCAAATTCGACGTTTTTCAGGCTACATCATTTGGTTTCCATACCGGAATTCACCGTGACTCCGACAAACACCGCGCACTCCTGGAACAGCCTTTTTTGAGAGCTTGTTCGTCTTGGACTAGTGAACCGAGATGTCCTCCTACACTTCGGGGACGTCACAGGCTTCCATCTGGAATGCCCGGCACGTGCGAACAACGGGCGCTGCCGAGCTCACATCAACCTAATTCGAAAACCATAGCCATGCTCGTGTTGTCCCGGGGTGATTCCGGAGTAAGTCTACGCACTCAACGGAAGATCACTAAACTTTCCAGGAAAACTCCGAATTTCACGCAAGTGTGTGTGCTGGAAACATGAGCGGTCGCGCATTCCTGAAAATTATCGACAGAACACGTCGATGATGCCACGAGAGAGCGTTTCAGCGAATGCCACCGGGTTCAATCTACTCACGGTACACATTGACCCCAACTGTGCAGCAGCCGCACGTAGCGGATAGCGAGAAGTTCCTCGAGTGTTCCAAAACTCTTGCGTTCTCCCCGCGAGTTTTGTTGAGAGTTACAAGGGTCGCGTGGTTTATATCACCGACTGGAGGGAAACTGTCCATCACCCGATTCTGCGCACATTTGCTCGAATCATGGTATTCTGTCTTATAGTTGACAACAAGAACCATTCATGACTCACATCCTCATCTCCCGTCGTTTCGGGGGGCGGAAGATGATAGTTCGAGTTTCAGGGTCACTACGTCAAGCTTATAAGTGAAGACTACATCTCCAACTGCTAATTATGATGACTCGCGCAGCCAGGAAAGGCCATGCTTCGTGATTGCTGAATAGCCCGTGCTGAGATCTCATGATTCGGAATTGTTTGGAACGTTCGAGAATGCCATATGTGCTATGTGTCCCTATGTGATAGGAATGGGGTCTTCCCGATCTTCTTATGCGGTTATTTTATTGCCGCGAGTTTTTTCTGCATGATATCGTTGGCGAAGCCGCGTCCAGCCTCAACTAGGCATATGTAGCTTCCGGCAGACGCTACATACATTACGACAGCCGCTGCAATCATCCAACTGCTGAATATTTGCTCCCCACGCCCAGGTCGAGGTGAGAAACTTTCGGATGACCAATCTCGCAGATAACGAATGCCTCAGAAGACGGACCGAGCAGATAACCGATCCTCCGCGAGACGACCGGGCTAATAACAAGACTAGCTAGCAGATGGCAAACCTGGTGACGAACCCACATTTGATAAAACGAGCCCTTTGAATGTTAGTCAAAGAGCCGCTACATATCGAACTTCTAAGCATCAAAGCGAGCAAGGACGCCATCCGTCTCACGAATCTATGAAGCGCGGGAGGTGGCGCACATACGGGTTCAGTCAGCTTGCTGTCAACAGGTTAAAATTCGCACTCCCTCTTTCATAAAATCAATGGTGTATACGTTCACAGAATACATCAACAGCCCATCGGAAGGTTAGCGTCTTACTATGGCTCAGCAGTCAGTGTGCTCGGTTGGAACGTGCAGGGGGATATCGACCGGAAGCGGTACCGACCGGAAGCTCCAGGTTCAATCCAAGTTTCTCGTATCCATGTGAGGTGTCCAGAAGATGATCGTGCCCGTCTCAAGCAACCAGCCGGAGACAACTAGTCTTTGCCGGCCCTCGAGGCTTTCCGCTTGAACTTCCAGTGCCACCTAATTTTTGACTGAGTTCGTGTTAAATAATGACTTTTCGTTCCCACTCGTTTTCGTCAGACTGAAAGATACGAAGGAAATGATTCGAGTTTTCTCCAACGCCTCGGAGTGTATTCAGGCGTTCAGTTCTAGCCCGAGGCTCATTCGGGCTGATCCGTGGACTCGCTTGCTCCGTGCCACGCCGGCTGGTCGCTAAGCCGACCGGACAGACCAGCTAATAGGCGTAAAGTAAACGTTTGCTGATAAAATGTAGCCGTGACCGCTGGCTGAGGGTAAACACTCCGTCGTGAGTAACAAGCATGTAACAAGTTCAAGATGGGATCGATCTCCACGGAGGTTGTTTCTCTCTCCCCCTCCCCACGCTCTCGTCCACCAATTTGTTCGAGACTCGTGCGATGTTTCAGAGTTTCTAAGACTGCTGGACCGACGTTTCCTGATTGACGATTCAGAGCCGAGCGAATGCTGGCTCGCCGGTATGCACTGCTTTCGGGATCATACTACTACTATCGGGAGATGAAGTACCAGGCCATACGAGGTATCGCGTGGAGCTCAGAACCATTCAGAGTATGGTCGTTCGACGGCCTAGGAGGATATCGTTTGCTCTCAGAACCATGTTTTGGACATTACGTGCGAACCGAAGCAGAGTGAATCCCGGCGTCTAATATTGGCCGAAAACGAAGTCCTCGTGACTCCTGCCATGGAGGGCCCGCGCTTACCGCTGAGGTTTCGCCTCGTTGACTCATGTTATCACTTGGCCTCAATCGTCAATTCACTCATGCACGTTCATCTGTCGAAGACCTCATCAAATAATACCGTCATACTCGTGATACTGATTGATTTCATCACAATCTACTATCACCTAATTCAGCCACGGAACGACAGACTGTTTTATTTGGTCATCCGAGTTGGTATCTGGATATTCGACGTTCTGCATCATCTCGTGCTCATCCCTTTCGATGTGATTCGATGTAATCTCGTAATTTATCAACAACCGAAGAATTGGCCGTTGTTGTTCCTAGCAAGCACCGCAAGTTTATGTCTTCATTGTGTCATGAGCTTAGAGTACGGGGAGCACGTGGCTGTGTTGATCGCAAGTTTGAGTGACATCCCGAACCGCCGCGCACATGGAGCGGGCGACATGTGATATCATATTGAGAGTTGTATACAAATAGTGTAATTTCATTGAACATGAACGTAATAAACTAGAAATATAACGATCTGTCTTTGTACTCTAAAAAAATTCATCCACGGATCATGGTTCCTCCCCGGTCGTTGACCATTGCGTGATTTGCAAACTTCCCCCGTCTCGTACCGTCTCGTAGAATACTCGATGCAGAATGCAAGCCACGGGCGAGAAGGAGGGACAATCTCCGGAACGCTCGAGTTCCTTTTTTGACGAAGGCAGCGGAGGTTCGGCGACAAAAATGTGCATCGTGCAGATCACTGCTATCCCCGCGTGTGGTCAATGGACTTTCGAACTGCGAAGTTTTCGTAGGTTTCCGGGCGAGATCGAATCTAACTTTTAAGTGGTTCGTTTCAGCAGATATTCTCCACTCGGTCTCACGGACGGTCGCAGAACAAGCTCGGCTAGGCCGTCAGATACAGAACAAAATATTTACTGGACGGTTCCGAACCCGATCAGCCTGGTAGGATCTCTCATCCGCCCCGTTCTTAACGCGTGCCTATGCATGTGAGAGAGACCATGAACCATCACGTTGAAATTCGGTTGAGTGCTCTGCAGTAACAATGTGTCGTTTGTTGTATACAAACGCGGCGATGAGGAGGAAACAAACATTAATGATATCTGTGTAAGTTGAGAGCATAGACAAGAGATCGTTAGGCACCTCGAGGCGACAAAGTGCCTCCACGAGTTCTTTCTCTGCATGTGATCCTTGTGTTTTGTTTCTCTCCTCGAAGCCTAGTGATTCGTCGACGCTCGTGTCAGGCGGCTGCGGGACTTGTCAACACCAAACTACCCCCGGGTACCTGCTTGCGACGACTGTTAGTTCATTCGAACTAGGTCTGCTCCTTCATGGGAGCGCCGTGTTTGTCTCAACAGGGATTCCCAACGTGATCGGTTCCCTTGTGAAGCTTGAAACGGCAGGTTCTTGAGGATCTTGGAGAAAAAAAACAGACAATCGTAGAAGTCCAACCTTGCAGCATCTACGATAGGTGGGTATTATATGTTGTCCAGGCAGATCGATAAAAATTCCACATCGAATGCTTGCACGTTTTTTTCCGATTCTGATTGTCGAATCTTTCGCCCTCAAATGCAACGGCGATGCAATTCACGTTTTGAGGGAAAAAAAGCTCACTCGAGCCGCACGGCGAGAAAAATCGCCTGCTCGCTCGCTGGGTCAGAACACGACTATCCTCCTCAAAGTTAGCAGGATGGCGGTAGGGTGAGCGATTTATGCATGCGCGTGCGGCTGGTGGTGCTAGTGGTGCAGAGAGCGAACAGGGTTTGAATCCTCTGCGCTCCCACCATAGGTGTACAACAGTGAAAGCCGCGGTGGAGGGGTGCTATAGCTGCCGAGCCGGGTTTGCTGCTCTCAAGCCAGCTGCTGGCGCTGAGTCATAACGGTCCGAAGCGAGTTGGTGTGGGTGGAATCGCCGGCCACTCTGGCTGGTCGAGCGACTGCCGCCTCGCTGACAATCGGCTGGCTAGCCTCCTTGATTTCTGGGACAGCGGCAACATTACATAGAAAGAACCTGAAACCGAGAAAAAGTGTCTCCACCCCGAATACCAGCTGGAGAACTGGTTGACCCCAATGGTCCAAACTGGTACTTCCAGTTTGGACCGGTATCATATCCCTCATTCGGCACGAGTCCCCCGGGCTGCTCTCTGACAACTCCTGAAGGAGTTGATGATTCCTAATCGTTTTGAAGAAGTTTTGACTGAAAGTCATATCTCGCCTGATCTTTGAGAGAAAATGCAGGGGTATATTCCAGTTAACAGAAACCTTTTATTTCGGTCGATATGACTAGACGCACTTTGGTCTGGCTGTGTTTTTTGCATTGAATATATGTTTCAACAGTTTCGAAGTTTAAGTTTACAGCAAATGTTGAACAAGTAACTCTGGAATGCTGATGTCAACAAGTGTATAACATGGACTAGCCCAACGGGTATTGATCCCAACGTCGGGTCGAGAAGCGGCGGATTGTGCGTCGGCGTTTTGTGACTGATTCAGGATTCATGTCGGAACCAAGTTACGAGTGGAATCCAACAAGTGAGCAACCAATGGTATTAAGATTGTTCGGCGTGGATGCGCAATGACGCTTGTTGAGTCCTTGGGCACATGCGAAATTGTTCTCCTGCAGGAAGGATGCGATCTGCTTGAAGGTCGGCCTGTTCTGAGGGAGCACCGACCAGCACTCAGCGATCAGATTGCGAATTGGACGCGGGATCGACGTTTTCGTCGAAAGGTCCGGGATCTGACCGAGACCGATCTTGTAGAGCATTTCGGTTGCCGAAAAGTTGCTGAAGGGGGTCTCGTCGGCGAACAGCTCGTAGAGGAAAGTTCCGAAAGCGAAAACATCACCTTCTCGGGTACGGGGATGACGCGGCGCGACCTTGGCGTCATCGACGTGAATGGTCTTGACGAACTCGGGAGCCAGCGAAGCCAACACGGACTTCGGAAGACAGCCGTAGTCGGCACGATCAACAAATGCTTCAGGGAAAGTACGATCGAGAAGACAAACTTTCGCCCGTCGCTTCTCCATGATTACATTCCCTGAGTTGAAGTTTCCGTGCACGATGCCTTTCGCGTGGAGGTAGCCCATACCGTTCGCTACGTGGTTCGCGATGGCGAGCTTCTCGTCGAGGCGAAGTTGGCTCCGAATGGAGGACACCTTGGGTCCGTCGCATGGTGAGGTGACGATGGCGAGGTTGTTGCGCTCGATGCAGGCACCCATGAAGAGGGTGCAATTCTCGTGACGGACTTGCATCAAACGATTCACTTGCGTCCACAAATCCTGTGACCGTTGGAAAGTGTAAATGGACACTGGTCCGTGCCAATGACCTTCGTAGATTTTGTTGTCATGTCCGTTGCGGACGAGCTTCTCGAACTGGAGATCTTTGGCAGCGATACACCATTCAGATTCTGCACTGTCGTTCTCCTCTTCCGTGGTGTTTGGAAGAGTTTCGGGTGAGGCCCAGGTAGCGGCACGAACTTCTTTGGTTTCACTTTTCCGTTTGGTTGACGGGGTCTTGATCGATGATTTGACCTCGGTTTTCTTTGAGCTCTTCATCCAGGAGAACGCTGATCTCAGAAACACTGTGGGCGAGATTGGGGACCTCGGACTCTTGGGGGAAACTGGCGCAGAAACTGAAGCGTTCATCGCGTTCACGGCTGAGATTGACTCAGGTGTGAACGGAAACGCGGTCTGTTGAGCCCGTCGGAGAACACTGGTCACGCAGGAGTGCGGTGGTGAGGAATCCGCGCAGGCTTCATGTGCCAAGAAGCCGCAATGCTTGCATCGGATCCCGGTGAAATAAACGATTTTGTTGCAAGTGTGGCACTTTTTCGTTGCGCTCAGCTTACGCTGCAGTCTGCAAGGAATCAAGAAAACGATGTTACTCTACCGGTCGATTGAATCATCATAGCAGTACCGATTTTGGCACCTTTTCTCTGGCACTGATAACAATCTATCTTATGACAAATGAGTTTGGATCATGAGGGTTCAGAACGTGATCTTACCGTGGCACAACGGGCTCGACGAAGAACATTTCGTTGCGAATGTTCACCACGGGTGAACTGGGCTCGCTGCGAGCGAGTCTGTTGATTGGGGACGAAGTCATTTTCGTGAAAGTTAATCCTTAGGTCCACGAAGAACTGCGGAATCACTTGAGCGGCGATGTCGGTGCGATACAACGTTTAACGTTGAGAGCTGTCACGGGCTGTAATACACTTGGAGAGATCATGAACAAGCTCTGAGGAGCGCTGCTTAGCTCAGAAAGGTCTGACTTGAAATGCCGGGTTTGGGATCTGGTCCGGCCTTATATACGACTCAGTCACTACTGGGTTGTAAGCATCTGTCGAGGGAAAGAGCCAACCAACTACCATCCAGGCAGGCAGGCAGCCGGCCGCGCGGCCGGCCGCCCCTGATAGCGGCGGCACCACCACCAGCGGCAGTAGAATCAGAGACGATTCGGATTGGCGCGTGGCAGATGTGCTCAGACAACACATGGCGGCTCAGGGGGAGATAGGGAGAGAGGACGAAAGAAAGAAACAGCTAAGTGCAGCACGCGACCAGCAGAACTCCCATCAATGGCACCACCCCCTTTCTTTCGCTTTTTCTTCATCCATCGCTTCTTCTTCTTCTTCTTTCACCCGTTCTCTGTCTACAGTCTGGTCTATGTACTCTCGTCTACCCCTTTCTTCTTCGTGATTTTCACAATGAGTCTGGCTCTCAGAAATGAGTGCGCTGAAGCAGGGGCTTCCTGACCGTTAGGAATCGATTGCATCAACGAGCGGAACATAATTTTGCAGCGGCCGGGGTCGACGTCGTCCGACCTAAGGTAGACGCGCTCTTTCACTCACTTGAGGTTCATGATCTACGCGCACATCTACCGTAGCGTTGCTCCACGACAGCATATCAACACATTCCGCAATCACTGCATTGACACGGTTCCCGCAGGCAAACTTCTAATACGAATAACTTTGGATACAGAGATTCACACCGTTGATCTGATTCGCGAGCTTGCATCAGGTAATCGGTGCCCAGATTCATCGTTGGGAGCCCGAAGTGAGCCGCATTCCCAGAAGCAGCAACAATCGGAGCAGTGGATCCGTATTGAAAACACGTAGTTCACGTTCTCACCTCTGGATTTGCGTTTGTCGTAAACATACATGAGTATGTTTGGCCCTTCACAGTGTGGCACCATGAGGGAGATGTTGTCGACGTTTTCACAAACTCTTTTGGCTCAATCGAATGCGTAGAGGTTGTATTCGCACAGCGAAGTTCATCGGGCCCGTCATCCAGGTTGTGGGTTGTGGGGCGAAGTTCTTCGGCGGCGGAGTCACCTGCGCTCTCGATCATGAAGTGGTTAAACGTGCATCAGGCGCGAGGATTGCGGTGCGATTCGGAATGACGTCAAACTTGAGCTGATGTGCGGTGTAGCCGTCGAGTGAGAACGAATGCTGTGAGCTGTTAGTTTCAAAGTCGCGGCCATCGCTGGAACGACCGACTTGATCAAGGGAGCTTAAGATTATAGGCGCGGGATCAATTTGCGTTTTCTATGTTCTATTCTCACTACCGATGGCTCCTCGTGTGCTTGGAATATCTTTACGGAATTCAGTTTTGAGGCGAGCGAATATAGCTACTCGAAATTCAATGCAGCGATCGGAGGAAACGTCCCGTGATTCTCGACAGCTGAACCGACTGTAAGGACGAATCTGCGCGGGCGACGACTGAGAGTTCTTCTTGAGAACGGGGATGGCAAGCTTGAGACTCTGTTACACGAGTGGAGATCGGTTTAGGCACATGGGGGCCTCTTCCGTCGCAGCCTAGCTACTCTGCTTTGTTTTTAGATCCGCCTCTCTAAAGGGGTGGATAGATAAACGTTGCTTGAAAAACACCCTGTTTAACATGATTCGAGCCGTCAAACGTCAACATCTGATCCCGTCCGACTACACACACGTGCTGTTTCGCTAACCCGCGTGTGGGCCCAAACAAGATCTCTACTCAATACGTTTCAGCAACACCGTGCTTCCAGACCCCACACCGTAGTTCAATTCCTCGACACGAAGTGGAAGTTAAACTTCTCGGCCGAAGCTAGGACATTTGGAAGCCCTAAGCGGCATGGGCTACGGTTTTCCGATCTGGTTGGATGACTGAGATTCTGACAGCCGGTCCCGGCTTTCATCTGCGCCAGGAAAAGGTATGCATTCCCTCTGATTTCTGAGGCGACTTCATTTCGTTGAGGAAATCCCCTTTCGACGAGAGCGATCAGATTCCTCACAATCAGCCGTGATATCGAGAAATGGGTGGGATGGAGGGTGATCCCAAATTTCGAGGTATAGTCTCTCGCACACCAAACGCGACCGTTCTTGGACAAACTTGCAGAGGCCTCGACTCGAACGGCTCGGAACCCACTCAGGAGCACCCCGGTGGAAAGGTGCCCGATAACCAAAAGTTCGGTCTGCTTTGTGATTCATGGAGCGTTTTCGCGGAGAACGTTTGCCAGGTCGATGTCCAAACAAAGCTTCAAGAGCTCATTTTGCCTGCTTCCGGTAGCGTGCTACTGAACTTTAGTAGCACGTGCTGTCAGGTTGTCGAATGATTGCAGCATTTCTGACTCGATAAGAACCAACCGAACTTGAGCCTCATACAAGTCGGCTCCCCAATCAATATTGGCCAGGGCAAGGTTCGACGTACGCTTAGACTCTTCCAATCGTTGGGATGGCCTCATGTCTAGGAAAGCAAACGACATGAATGAACACTCGGATCAAACTACGCGGCAGCGGAGGGATATACATAGCTCTCGTCGAGCGCTCGCTAAAAATATCGGAGGTGCCTCCAAGTTTTCTTCTCTTCTCCGATCGCTAGGACAGCATTCGTATTGGCAAAGGACACCGTAGCTATGGTAATGTCGCTGCCCGAGAACGGCAGCGTCCCCGAGTTGCTCAAGCTCAATGTTGCCCCGCAGATCCTCAAGAGTCCAGCGGATGTGGGTGCGGCGTTTTCCTTTAGCAAGAAATTCCTGTTGGGATGTGATTCCGAATGTTCCCGTGATTGGAGCTCCAATCAGTGCCCATTTGGGTGCTCACAAGTGACTAATATTTGGGCCAAGAACACTTGCAGAGATTTAGGAATAATCTCAATGTGAGATACCTGCCATCCTATATGAGCTCAAAAGCTCTTCCAGATTGCGTACTCAACCCGGCTCACGTCTTGGGGATCTCAGCAGATCGTAAACTCCAGCTACAGGGAAAGAGTTTGATCAACATTCCCATGGATGATGGAGTACCACCTACTCTTCGACTCTACTGATGATTGAAGAATCACGTCCTTAATATCGAGCATCTTTGACGATCAAAAATCTGATCGGGAAACATCTGATTCCATGTGCTTTACAAGTGAGTTTCGGGATTGCTCAGTGAGCATACAGTGATTCCACAAGCAACTCAAGACCAATAAGTCCCTTGTTCAGCTTGGAAGGCCATATCGTGCAGTGATTTCGATCATCAGCGAATGATCTAGGGGAAACTGCACTCGTATCACAGCCTTCCTGTTTTCCTGACACATTTTGGTAATCCCGTCTGGCCGTCGGAAAAGTTTGTATCTCTGCATCATATAGTCAAGTATTTTCGTGTGATTGCTCGAAGCTTTCCTGGACTGAAGAACTGTTTGTGTCTGTGTAAGCCGTGGCATTCGCTAAGTATCGGGTCTCTCGAGAATCATGGCTATGCGGACGATTGTTTTTGTTTTTCGCAGCAGACCATAAATATCTATTTGAAGGCCCGTCCACTCGAAATTTTGTTATGAAACATTTCGGAGCTCAGTTGAAACGCAGAAAACGCGATGAAAGCTGCAAAACACTGCCGAAAAGTGACCGACTGTGTTTCGGATACAATCAAGAAATTTTCGCTAACTGTGCGGTCAACGCTGACAAGAACGGTGAACGTGAAGCGACCATCGGAATCGCGGTAATGAACCACGTTACTTCAAGATTCCGCTAACGAACTACTCTTCAAAGCCCAAAGATAGGCCCTCGTCGTCAAATAACAGTACAAAAAGCAGCCGTAAAGTCACCCAATCTCTTGATCATTAGCCTATGGTGGAGGAATCTTTTCTGAACTAACGGACTCCATTTTTGGGATCAGTTAGCGGCTTTTCTTCAGCGAATATCTCGGCTCGGGCTGATGCCACCATTTGTTCTGTTGATTGGAGCCTACAATTTTCAAAGTCCAGAGATTTCGGCCGAAACTCAACATTTCCAGAGCTTGGTCGGGCGTTGAGCTTCTTCAGAGTTGAGGCCTATCGTAGGCCGCCTACGCATTCCCTCGTGGAGCATCTGCCCAGAGCTGACAGCAGCCGAAGGTTCAGAGCCTCGGGGAAGTCTTCGGAAGCGCGGCTCATCAGAACTTCTACGGAAAGTCGGCACGCGCCAAGGCAGAGCAGGTGACTTTCGTTTCTGAGACTTAAGAAGTACTGAAGGCCTCTTGGTGTCTACTTTTCTGCATGGCTCAACTTCTGCGGCTCGTGCCACTGCTGTCGCCGATGCCCCTCTCCAGTTGGTGGGTATACAGCAGTATACAACAAACGGTTTAGATCGAAGGAGGGCAGCTGTGCTCCAGCGACACGCTTCTCCTGAACTAGCTGTTCAGAGCGACGCGACTGCTGTATGGCTGCCCGGTTCAGCCGCTTAACAGACATACTGGCTGGCTGGCTGGCAGGCAGGCGGCCAGGCCGGCCGGCTAGCGCATGGACTAGCTGAGGCACCATCACCAGCCGGCACTCGGTTACTTTTCTTCTCGACGGCCCGTGCCACCAGTCTGGCAGCTGGTGCAGAAGTGCGACAGAAGGGCAACGGATCGAGGGTGTTCTTCGCTGAGCGAGCGTCGTCGTACACTTCGACCAACAGACGACGAGAAGGACATCAACAACAAGAACGATACAGAAAGCGGTCATTGCTTTTCACCGCCGCCGCTCCGCCGACACCACCTACAATGAGTGGGCGAACAATGCTTGCGAGGGGCAATCCTCCATCTGGCAAGTGCAAGCTTCACGAGCGCCCGCGCGCGCCGATTCTGAGCCGCAAGGGGTCGAACTCGAGTTCATGTTCAAAATACTAACGGTACGGGATATCGTTCAAGTTCCGCGAGTGGTTACGCGTGATGTTTTACGAATCGAGTCACCTCTCGGAAGAATGTGTGAAGTCAATGCGAATTCTTGCGAAGGTCGCAGAGAGATCGTTTACCGAGCACAAACCTAGGCTTGATGCGTTGGCTCCGAGGAACCCACATTGGTCACTTGTTCATGGTGTTCAGAGCTCACCTCAAAGCCATTCTTGCAAAGGAGTTCCGAACTACTGGAACTTCTGTGTCTCGTCTCCCAGATACCATACGAACCCCTCTGGCCAAAACATGATTGTTTGCTAATCGTAGTGAGCCCTCGCACGGACGTATATTCGAGCGACGATACGGCTCCCCCTCTACGGCACGCGCCACCACCTTCTGCAGAGCAGATGACTCTCGATAGACTGCGACTCCTGAAAGCCTTCTGGTGTCTCTCACTTTACGGTAGACATCTTCTGCAGGCGGGCCGGCTCGCCGATGCGTCGGTCGGTCGGTCGGCGGGCCGAAGATCTTGTTGATGCCCCCTTTTTGGTTAGTCGGGACGAACAACGGTTTTCATCGGAGGAGGGCAGCTGTGCTTCGACGGCACACTTCTGCTCGCGCCAGTCACTCAGCCAACTACTTGCTTACTTACCTGACTGGCTGGCTGGCGGGCTGTTGGTTGGTTGATAGGTTGCTTGACTAGAGGCACCACCGGCAGCCGGCGCTCGATTACTTTTCTTCGCGACGGCGGCGGCGGCCCGTGCCACTAGTCTGACAGCTGGTGCAGAAGTGCGACAGAAGGGCATTGGATTGGGGGTGTTCTCCGTCGGACTTTGTGCACTTCGAATGGCGGCTGCATCCGAGCTACAGAGCATGGCAAACACTTTCCGGCTTCGCCTGACTTTCCGGATAACTGAATCCCGATAGCTCATGTCTAGATCGAATCGGCGGACGCGTTCCGATGGGAGCTACGAGGGAAATTCTGCCAACGAGTGAAAATCGAGAGGCAAAAGCCTAGTGCTCCGGAGCGTTTTGTCGCGTATCGCGACCGATATGACCGCGGATTCGCATTTCGAGCCCAGACTCTGACTTTTACTTCCACCGCGTGCTTTTGACTTCTCGGCTCCTCAACGGTCGCGATAAACCGAGAATTTGAAAGTATCGCTCCTGTCGATTGGAGCGACCGAAAACCGAATCCACGTTTTCTTTTGAGACAAAGGCGATGCTCTCGGTGGCAGCCGACTGCACGCGTAGACCAGCTGCCGTGGGGCTTCAACCTGGACGTGCACGAAGAGCTCAACGTTCAAAACGGCGCCGTTGTACGGAAAGTGATGCAGCGGGGCATCTGGTGGCTGGATCTCCTGTAGCGTAGAGTCGACTGGCAAATTATTTGTCAACAGAAAAACAATTTGTATCTACAGACACGCATGTTCGCAGTCTCAGCGGTTTTCCCACCCGTGAACTACTATCAATCCTAACCCCGCCTCATTACTTTTGTCGTTCACCACACGTGTTCCCAGCCAGGGCAGTTCCTGATTAAAACAACGGCAAATAATTCGCAGCTCCAACTCTGAATCAAGAGTTCCATTCTACGTCGGCTCATGGATAAAGCGAACCTGGAAGTTAGAAGTCAAGTTTTCCAACATTGGCGATCAGAACGACGGAATCTTCTTCTTGGGTGAACATCGATTCAAAATCAACTGAATCGGAGCAGCAAAACAACACCAAAAACCACCAACAACAACAAAAACGGAACAAGTGACCAAATCGTATACTTCGCTCCAACTGGCTGAGTTTGATCCGTAGTTCCTCAAATACAGGGCAGGTGAAGCCCCTCGTTCGAGCCGCGGCGCGCGTGGCGCAGCAGATGTCCTGTTCTAACGGAGTCTTTCTCTCCTTCTTATGCGCTCAAAGACGGTGTTCTGATGTTGGGGGTGCAAAAGCAACCGTCGTCTGGCACCAACAGCAGACTGTTCCAAAATGATCCAGCAGATGCGTTCAACATGCAGCGGGTCTCCGGCCAAATTACATGTGTGCTTGCTGTGGCCGCCGCTGTCAGAGTCTCAACAGGACTCGCGTGCCATCAGGTCAGCTACTGGAGTTACTTGATCGAGACAGCGACAGTCAGTGAGGACTGACAGAGGTCTTAGGTCATCACCCGTTCACCGGTCGCGCACTCGACCCGCTGCTCAGTAGCGGCAAGGCTCTTACACATGGGACTTACATATATGAACTGCTTCGTCTGTCGGCGGACGCTTCCTCATTCGAGAGCACTGATGTGAAACACCTTCAACAATCCCTTCGTCCTCTTTGCAACCCCTTATGTCCTCCAGTACAACACAATACCGAGTTTTTTTTGACCATCCCTTCCGCATTTCAGAAGTCTCCATCGATCGACCAGACTCCGAGGGGTGATCGAGTTGAGTTGATTGTGCAAGTTGACCTCAGGGCCCGAGCGAACAGTGCTGCGCTGTCTTCAGGTCGAAGTGCGATCACTGCTTACTCGAAGGGGAGTTCAGAGCTCTGCTTTGCAACAGACGGGAGCGATATTTCGCGGACTGAACCCAGAGCGAATTCAAGACAGTTTTTTCTGAGGCTCGTTCTTTAAGATCGTTCTTTCCGCATATTTTATACCTTCTTTTGGGTTGCAGCACGCGTAGCGGCCTCTCATTCACTCGAGCAAACCCGGTTCGTCTCGAACCACTTCTTGTTTCAGCACCGACGGATCTGAGGGGCGCCGCTGTTTGTTTAAGGTGTTACTCCCTCTTCTCTCAAAGGCTCAAACCACGTGCTGAATGACTTTGTCACCTGAATGGAATCGTACTACGGCGGCTACTACTGAACCCGTCTTTTCCAGATGCTTCCAAGATGCGCGAGACCCGATCCGGGAATGGTCGTACTGGAAGGAGCTGAACGGTTAAATGGTGGCTCAACGAAACTCGCGCCTGAACTGGAACGTCTGACGGACTATTCAAATCAGAGGTGGGCCCCGTATTGGGAGCAGCTGGTGTTCCGTTGAACCCTGCCTGAATAGAGTTCTGGCGGACGGGCCATGGATTGATAGAAGGAGCTGCGCGAGGGCCAACTGGTCCTGCGGCATCTGGTGGCTCGTGCCGCTGTAGTCATACACCAGACAACCTACGAAACGCCCGACAGTCCGAGCGAGGCACCGGTCAGAGGGTCAACAGATGCAGAGTACGACCTTAAGACGTAGATCATCATTTGCGCACGACGATCTGCTGTCATTCGTCGCTCTGCTCGAGGATTTGACTTCGAGGGCTATATTTGTCACACTCGTCGCGCTCGATCCGTGGTTGCTCGATTGCGGAAATTCCGATTCTCAGCTATGCAATGCCTCGACGGATATGCATTTTTCTAATATGGCTCTTTTCAGAGCGTCATCATGAGGTGCTCAAGAGTGCCAGGCACCGTGGATACCCACGGGTACATTTCATCCGTTCGCTCGTCGGCGACAATTCGTCGAGGGAAGTTCGATTCAAGCAACGTAACCATTAAAAGTCAGAAGCAACAGCTGATACCCTATAGGCATTCTCAACGGTTAAAACCGACTCAGCGGCAGATGGCGCACGTCCACGGCACACGAACAACAAGAGACGCCGACGTCATCGCCTACAAGAAATTGAGGCCTAGGCTCTTTCGAGGAATTCTGACGGATGCCCCCTCACGGCAAACGACAGGTGATCCTGCGGACGGCGCCCGACTTGAACCCCACGGAATTTCTAGCGGCGACGAGCCTCGACACCGAACCGTGAGCGCCGACTGCTCGTGAGCATTGGACGTCGATCGAGCTCTCGTACATCTGAGTAGCCGACTCAGAGGACAGACATGCTAGAAACATCACCTGGAAGCGCCGAAGGCAATGCAAAACTTGTGATTTCTTTCACCTGGAGCTCTGCTCAGCTACTCGGTTCGAGTAACTGTGCGAACGTATTGAGAGCAAAGCAAGGGCTCCGAGGAATACAGGAGTCGTTTCCATAGATGTCGGATAGGGTCGTCCGTCTGCATCAATAACGCAGTTTAGCTTCAAGAAGAGGTCGCCATATGCCACCTCCCTGATCTACACTCATACACAGACACGGAGCGAGAAGACAGTCCGCCACGCGCGGGGGCCTCTCGTGCACCACCGCGCGCGGCGAGTTCGAAAGATCTGCAATGCTGTTCTTGCTCCATGTCTCGAAGCTCGTTCCGAAATATATCAACGGGCATCGGGAAGCACAAGCGGTGAAACGATCTATTTTCAGCGATGGTAGTGGCCATTGCCTTTGGCCCTCAACCTGAGCTGCGTCACAAACTCAGCACCAAATCCAATGATTGATAAACTCGTCTGCTGGCTGCCTACGCCTGGGCTTTCGCGCAGAACTCTGACTCCAGACTCGTGGCGGAGGCCCTCTGCACAGATGCAACGAGAGCAAACTCGTGGTGCAAACCCTGGCGAAACTAAAAGCCGTGCGCGGGTGGACTTCTCTCGGTTAGTGAACTCCGAGGTGAAGTAACATTGGAAGGAGACTTGCTGACTTGTTTTCCAACTTTCACAATCTTCAGGAATCGTCCGGAGGATCACTCACCGAGCAGAACCCCCTTGAGCCCCCCAGGGTGTACACCCCCTTCACTGGCGGGTCCGAATCCACTTCTGGCTTTGTCTTCGGATCGCTCAGAATTCACAACTCGCAAGGAACGTGGAGCTGTGGAGGCTGCGCTTTACAAAGAGATCAAAGCAATGAGTAGTCTGTGTCCGCCTGAACGAAACCGAGTTCGCTGCTCTATGTCCACCCTATGCCATGAAAAATGACTCTGTTGAGATTCGTTCTATTATTGCGCGAGCCAGACCACCTCCAGACTTGAGAGTTTACGATCGGTGCGTTCTAACGGTGACCGTGCATGCTTCACATTCCACGGCGAACTCAGCACAAAGGGCACCAATTCTTCTTCAGAGTTCAAATTTGTCGAAGAGGTGGCTCGAACTATTCTGAGTCATTGGCTATCGTGGAGTTTTCTACAGCGGGGTAGGGTAACACCACCAAATGAACGATCCTGTCGGCTGTTGTTCGGAGCTGAAACAACCCTCCCACGCACGCTTTTCATTTTGTTGAGATAGCATCTATCTGAGGTTTCATGTTGCCTTTTCCGCTCACGACGCGTCCCGAGAACCTCTTTCGTGACTTCCTTCCTCGTTTGAAACTCCACCTCGGTGACTGTTCCATAACAGGAGGTGAGCGTTCAAGGAACCTGAATTTCCTCCTAGAGGTCGCTCGCTCGCTTGTCGAATTCAGTGAACGTTGTCTCGTGATCGTATGTGTGCCATGAATTTTAATTCGTCCGCCCTGCCTCGCCCAACCTTAACCGACTGAGCAACAGATCGCTGGTCGAGGTTGAACTCGAAGTGAAAGCGGTGGCCACGACGTCCTTGTAGACGATATTCCAAGCCCATATGTCGGCTCTTGTGGAACAACATATGTCGCTTCGGGTGGCACGAGCACGTTCCCTCGCGAAACCGGTTCTCCGAAAGAACCGTTATGGCAGGGGAATGCTTCAAGAAAAATGCAACCGATATTCTCCTCACAAACTAAGAGCAGTGTCAACACGGAGCGATTCTTGATTTGGTACTGGCTATTCTCTTTGGATGAGTAGAAAGATCTGTTACAATGGAGTCATCCTAGGGGAGATATTCGAAATGGGCTCGTCTCTTTGGATGGCGAGCACCTCTGATACGTAGAAACGTCTGCCGGATCTCGAAAGTGCCGTGCTTTTCATCTCTGATGGACGGATCCCGAGGGAAATGGCCGATTCTGATTGAGTCGTGTACTTTCATTGTCTGAGCGTGAACCCGCCCCGCGGTGATCCATGTTTTTCTAGCGTTTGATTCCGAATTCCTCCGAAACCTAAGCTCATGATTATAATTAGTTCCCGTGATGTCTTTGAACATTGAATCTCAAATAAGAGCGATACTCTATTTGTTTTGTTTCGCTGACGTTCCCGTTCGTGCTCACTATCAGACATCCGGGAAGGTAGTCGAAGAGGCGGCGCTATCTGTACTACCTCGAGAATCGTTTCCATGGCTCTCGCTCGCTCTGAAGAAATGTCAAGTTCAAGCGAGAGAACGCACTCACGACATCAAACCAGTTCTCGCATCATTCGGCGAGCGAGGATTACAGGGCTCGTTGATTTGGAAGTAAGGCAGCTTTTGACAGAGCGCGTCAAAACCTGGGATTTTCTTTTTTTGATAACAATAACTTGATTTATTCGGTTTTACTTTTTACTTCTGTTACATCTATTATGTATTGGATGGCTGCGCGGTCTTATTCGGGGAATAGTGTGGTCCTGCTTAGCAATCCTAACCCTTATTCAGCTAGGTTGGGTTTCTGTCCGTTAAAAGAACTTCATTCTTTTCATTGGTACTTTTCAAGAGGTAGTTTTTAAGTTTCCTCTTGAAAAGTGGACACGAGTCTATCGTTCGAATCTCTACCGGTAGGTTATTCCAAAGAATGGCTGCTTTGTGATTACAGGAGTTTCTACCTATATGCGTTTTTCTTCTCTCTAGTTTGATGATTTTCGTATCCGTTGCTCGTGTGCGTCTAGAGTTGCCCAACAGTTCAAATTCTAGAACTCTAGGTCCCCGTCCGACCAGTTGTTGCTGGATGAGCACACAGGAAGGTGTGTGAGCAACGTCGGAAGGGGAAGGAGCTCCATCTGGGCCATCGAGTCTGCTGCACTGATCCCGGGCCGAATGATCCTGATGGCTCTTTTTTGAAGTTTATACAGTCGATTCAGATTGGACTTTGCTGCCATACTCCAGTAGCCCACACAATAGTTCAGATGTGATTTTATGTAGGCTTCATATAACATTTTCCCGACTCCTGTGCCAGCCATTTCGCATAGGCTCTTTACAACGAATATGGATTTGTTCAACTTTTTTTGCCATGTCCTCACAGTGAGGGCCTGCTTGCAAGGATTCGTCCAAAACGCAACCCAGGAACTTCGTTTTCCTGGCTTTGCAGATCTGAGTCCCGCTCAGGGTCAGGTTGATCTCTGGGGTCGGTTGACTCCTCCGAGAGAATGTCATGTAGTTGGTTTTGTCGGCATTCAGCTTCATGAGGTTCGTGGTACACCAATCGTCGATCATGAGAAGGTCTCTCTGCATCCTCTCTTCAAGTTCAGCCTCTGAATCACATATGTATACAACGCTGGTATCATCTGCGAAGATATTCACCTCTCCATTGCACACTTCAGGAATGTCGTTGATTACAATCAGAAACCCTACAGGTCCATAGATGCTGCCCTGGGGTAGGCCGGTCGTGATAGGCAGGAATTCAGATTTTGCTGTGGCTGTTTGAACACATTGTTCCCTATCCGACAGATACGACTCGATTAACTTCCTGGCCGCACCTCCCACCCCGTACATCCGTAGTTTCTCGAGCAGAACCTCCTTTCTGACTGAGTCGAAAGCTCTCCTCATGTCGATCAAGAGGATACCGCATACCTTACCCCTGTCTAGTCCTAGTTTGAGTTTCTCTATCATGTTGTATACAGCATGGGCCGTGCTCCTATTCTTCCGGTAGCCGAATTGTTTTTCGTAAAGCAGACCGTTGCTCTCTAGATACAGTGTGAGTTGTGTTACTAGAATACGTTCAATGACTTTGTTAATCACCGGAAGAACAGATATCGGCCTGAAGTCGTTGGTAGAGGTCGGTGATTTACTTTTGGGGATGGGGACGACGCGGGCCTTCTTGAGTTCTTTAGGATATACAGAGCACATGATAATTGCGTTAACTACCTTGAGCAGGGGGTCTACAATCTCCTCAGCTATGGATTTGACGACATGTGCTGTGACGCCGTCGTGACCAGCTGATGGGTTGCCGCCTTCGTTGATAGATTGAAGGAGGGCCTGTCGTGTGATTTCTCCAAACTCGAAGGATGGCTGCCCACCAGGTTTGATGTTGGCTGTCAGTTTCTTCACATCGGGGCTTCTGTTTGGAAAGAAGTTCGCAGCTCCCACGAAGTGGTTGTTGAGAGCTCTGACCATTTCATCCCCTTCCACCTGGGTAGATCCCGCCATGATTCTGGCCGGGAGGGTGGCGATGTCGTTCTGCCTGAGTCTTTTGAGGATTTTCCATGGACTCGCCCCTAGTTTTGTAGCGCTTGTGATTTGCTTTTCATTGTGATTCTTCTCTGCCTCCCTGAGAGCCTTCGCACATTTGTTCCTCAGAGATTTGTATTGGGCATGCAGATAGTTGGTTAGGGTAATGTTTGCGTTTCTTCTCTTGAGCTTGTGCATTTGTTTCCTGATCCGATCCCTTTTCTGCATGTCCACCAAGATGTTTTTGGTCATTTTTGGTCGCCCCATCCCCCCCCCCCCTGTATACAACACTGTAAGGAATGACAACGAGTTTGTTTGTGGCCGAGGGAATTCTGGCTTGAGAAGACAGCGGTGCGGCCACCAAAATCATATTCAGCAATTAGGACCTCGATCCTGGGGAAGCACTCCACGGAAGTCTTGACGATGAACTCACAGCATACTCATCTCCCAGGTTCGAATCATCATCCTTGGCACTGCGCATCTGATTATTATGCATCCGTGGTACACATTGTGAAGCCCGCTCGGCCCCACCCCCTGTATACGCGCCTACCGCCACTGGCCGTCGGAGGGGGGTATTTGCATCACGCTTCGACCACGCTATACGAAAGCATTCCGAAGTCTAATGTGGACTAGATTCCGACCAGGGGTCGTTGATTCTTCGAAAGTTCGCGGACTTGTCCACGAAACTCAGACGCCGCAACCGGAGTGTCCTCTTGTTCCTAACAGGAGCATTCACGTTCCTGTAAGCCGTGGGAGGGTCTTCGGTTTGGAAGGAAAATAATCCTTGGGTGACCTCGATCCCAAAAATGAGTGGCCCCGTAGTGTCTGCTCATTGGATATCCCGGTCACCAGACATATATAATTGATGCAGATATAGATGCTGAGCCTCTGACATCGAAGGCTCACAATTTTTGAAAGCGCATTCTTCGCATCCATCGAATCGGCCGGCGACATCCAACGGCAAGATGTGCGTCTCCAGCGTGCGCCGGGGCACGTACCGCCGGTGTCTTCAAAACAACATCTCTGAAGAGCCAGTGGCCGTAACCTTCGGCATCCAATCTCGAACTCCTTGGATTTCAATTTGTTCCTCGACGCCATGGTTCTCACGCATCGGCCGTGCTGATCGATAGCCAAGCGAGTAGAGCCGTCGGCCAGGGGAAAGCACGCGTGTGTTTTATCACTATATCCCTCCTTTCAGCTCATATCATTGTTTTGAGTCTCACAGAGACTCCGTCGAGATCAGCTAAGCCATTCTCCGCTAGAGGAGTATCACGGCTGGACCAATGAAGCTCTACGTTTGCTTGCTAGGAATTTTCGCCTCCCTGGCCCACGGCTACGACTACCAAACTTTTTGGTTCGAGACAAAGGTAAGCACCAGGATTGCACCGTACGGATGGTGGCCTGACAAATACTGGAATCAGGGAGTGGCCTACTGATCCAGCTATTTGACTTTCGTAATCCTAAAAGACAGAGTAGTGGTATCCATACCTAAGAACGCTGAATTGAGGATTCTGCGATCGGATCAGCGATACTTTTGGTACATGTTAGAGACTCAAGGCTGGAATATGTTCTCGGATTTCAGATCGATCATTTCAGTTTTGCTAGAAATGACACCTTCAAAATGCGAGTTCTATACAACGATAAACACTTCGACATCAGTGATCCCGGACCGGTTTTCTTCTACACTGGTAATGAGGGAGACATTGAAATGTTCACGAACAATACAGGTCAGTGAACACAAAGTACGGTGCCAAAGAAGGGGCAATGCAATTATGCAAAGCGGTCGGTCGGGTGTTCGGATAGATAATCATATTCCATTGTGGACGGATTAGCAGGACGATTATTGTAGTTGCGTTCCAAATTGCGCTCCATTACCGTTTTCCTGGAACATTTCCGCGAAATTCTCTGTTTACGTCCTCTTCTAGGTCTTATGTGGGACTGGGCAGCAGACTTCAAGGCACTCTTGATCTTCGCTGAACACAGATTCTACGGGAAAACCATGCCGTTCGGAGAGAAATCATACGATTCCGCCAAGCAGTATGGCTATCTGACCGTGGAACAAGCCTTGGCTGATTTCGCCGATCTCCTCCAACACGTCAAAAAGACATGGCCGGTCAAGAAGGTTGTCGCATTCGGTGGTTCCTATGGAGGCATGCTCTCAGCGTGGATGAGAATCAAGTACCCTTGGCTGGTTGACGCGTGAGTTTGCGATTAGTTCCAACTGCTCCAGGGGCGTGAAACAAGGCGAGGATGGCTAAGAAGTAACGGATGAGATGCGGCTTGATTTTCAGTGCCGTGGCCGCTTCAGCTCCCATCCTGCAGTTCCAGGACGTCACGCCCTGCGGAGATTACAACAAAATTGTGACCAAAGCATTTGCGAAGGAAGGCGAGAAATGCGCGGGGAATATTCGCAAGTCTTGGATAGCCCTCGACAAACTTGGAAAAGACGGAGGTGAGGCTCTGGAAAAGCATAGAGGGAAACCCACTCTATTTTCCATCTACAGTCATGCACATTCTTCAGAAAACGGAGCCGCACGAATTCGTCAAAACTTCCGGATCTGTCAGAATGTTTTGCCGTCAAACTACACCGCTGTACGCGATTGGCTCTACGATACGTATGGTAATCTCGCAATGATGAATTACCCCTACGGCACCGAATTCCTCAAGAAAGTTCCCGGACACCCGGTCAAAGTCTCCTGCAGCTTCTTGAATAAAGATTTCGACAATGATGCTGATCTTCTGACTGGCATCTACGAAGCAATCAACGTGTTCCATAACTTCTCGGGAACCACGAAATGCAACGACCTTGGAAACAGCGGTGAGGCATTCCATAGATTTAGATTCAGTGCTTTTCCGAATCCGAGAAGGAAACATCGGTTGAGATCATTTCTGGACCAATAGGTGGTGACAACCTGGGAGACGCCGGCTGGGACATACAGACCTGCAGTGAAATGGTCATGCCGTTCTGTGGAGACGGCAAAGAGGACATGTTCTATCAGTATGCTTGGAATTTCACCCAGTTCCGACAAGATTGTGAGAAGAAGTATGGCATGACGCCGAGTTTGAACATCGCCACTCGGATGTTCGGCGGCAGGGACATCAGCGCGGCGAGCAACATCGTATTCAGCAACGGGGATGTGGATCCTTGGTCTGGAGGTAAGTAAGAGATCGATTCCGAAATCCAATGCAGTTCGCTCAATGAGAGTGTATTCCGTGGCATATAGCAATTAGCGACCTTCCTCTATATTGTATGATTGGTTTGCCTTTACTTTGCTTGTTCGGGTCTTGCGTACCGCAAAGATTGAGGTTTGATACCGTCCTCCCGTCCCCAGGTGGAGTTTTGAAACAACTGAACCCGACTCTGCCCGTGGTTGTGATCGAAGGTGGTGCGCATCACTACGATTTGCGTCCAGCGAATCCCCTGGATACGCCGGCTGTGATCTCTGCTCGTAATGTTGAGAAAGAATATGTCAAACTATGGATAGGCTCCGCCTGAGATTTCACTTGTCCTCTTCCGATGAAACGAGCTGTTATAAAGGATCATCTTTGCGCATTCAAATATTCCGGACCTTTCTGGTGAGACTCAAGGAGCTACCGGATCAGCGTGGCGTGAGGTGGGTGGGGGGGGAAAAGGCCGCTGCAATCGAGCCTGATGATAGCGCTCGACGGATGGAATCGACCTGCTGTCGAAATTCATTGTGGCAATCACTGCTCACATGATTTCATCTCCCATGGAAAATCTGTGGTCCCCAGCCTATACCCCAACGCAGGATGCGGATAAATCCACCCATGCGAAAGCTTCTCCTCGAAAGAACGAGGGAAATGAGAATGATTCGCGATTCCGTTCTTGGGCAAGCGAAATTGCACGCGCTCCAACTCAGGATCCCGTGCGTATCTTCCGATTCAAAAACTTAGGAGCACTTCCCCAGGTACTTCGTCTACCGCGAACCCTCATCTTGTTGGAGATTTGCGATCATGATTCCTCAGCTTTGGATTCGAGGAGGGAGCTTCGCGGGGGAAATAGGAGTCAGGCGGCTCCCGACGTTGTCGCCAGTCTAGAAGGAGCAGTGTTGAGCAGCTTCTAGAAAATATTCGATGTATCTCGTTCGTAATTGATAAGACGGAATCGAATCGATACATGAAAAGCAGCCAGCTACCTAAAGATCAGGTGGTCTTGGGAGTCAGATTTTCGAGCAGATTAAATTCAAGTTCCAAACTGCACCCTTGTCCACCTGCTTCGGAAGCTCCCGTTTTACGCTGGATTCTTCCACTCACATGGATAACTGAGATGGATCAGAGTGCGAACAACCAGATCTGCCATGTTCGTCCATTACTCAGAACCATGGAGACATAGAGTTACTCAGAACCTAAAGGGTGATCGTATAACCGCGGAAAACTGGAGAACTTGCCCGGGAAAGAACCAAGAGGACCTGGTAACTCCAGAGCCCCATGAGATCCTCATGGTTGTGGGACGCAGGAATGCTCAAGGCCCGAGATTCCCGTTCCAGGGACTTCTGGATAAAATCCATCCCAGAAACCATCTTGGTTTCAGTTTCAGTTTGAGGTTTACTTCTTTCCGGGGCTGCATCCGGGTGGATGCTTGAGCCCTCGTCATATTATTGTACATATTTGACAAATATTATTGCACAAATTAAAAACCCCCCCCCCCCCCCCCCCCCCCCCCCCCCCCCCCCCCCCCCCCCCCCCCCCCCCCCCCCCCCCCCCCCCCCCCCCCCCCCCCCCCCCCCCCCCCCCCCCCCCTATCTGATTCAGGTCTGATTACGAATGTTGACCATCACTTTGAGTCAACAATTTGAACAGCTCTCACCTAAACAACTTTCTAGAGCCTAAAGAGCGAATTTCTCTCGGAATGGAACTCCATATACACGGGATAAGATCAGTGGTGTGCTTGGATTGATAGTTACCAGGCATGGACATTGGGGACGACCGGAATTTTTCCTGTCTCGGAACCTCCATTGCCGATTTTCGGTCAGTACTGGACTCCGACGCCCGGGGCGAGCGGCCTCAGCTTCGGCAGAGATCATCATCATCATCAGCCTCTGAATTCTATTGAGGATCGTCCTTTCAGACTTTCTTGAAGCCTTTTCTTGACTGACGCTCTTATGCGGCTGTCTCGGAATCGCCAGATCATCCAATTGTCCAGGATCTCCTGAGTTAGGGAGTGCCGCAATCATCACGAGATCACCGGCGGCGGATAGAGCGTGAACGTCACAAATGGGGCAACTGCGCGCCAAATTTCGAGACTCCGTACTTCCAGGTGAATTACGGGCCAGTTGAGTTACCATAAGCAACGAGCTCGATGAGAAACAAGGTTTGACGGAGCGAATCATCTTCAGAAACTCCTGAAACACTCAAAATCAGTATGTCAGTGCATGTCAGTGATTCTCGAACGTTGTTTGCTGACGCTGAGAGCGACACTAGCGCCCTCACGACACACTTCAGCCGACTGCGGAATATGGTTGGAAAATCCTGGTTATTTTCTGATAGTGTTTTCGACCAGAGTGAAAATCTGGCGTTTGAGGTTTGAATCAAGTTGATCAAGTTCGGTGATGAACTTATGCCTTTCGAGAGCACCGGATCGCCGTGTCCCCAGTGGCGCAATCGGTTAGCGCACGGTACTTATAAGGCAGTAGCCGTGAGCCATGCCGGGGTTGTGAGTTCGAGCCTCACCTGGGGAATAATTTTAAGAACTCGGTTCCATGGAAATACTTTATTTATTACGATCAGCCTTGAGAATAACTGCGCGAACTCGCGGAATTCGGATTGAAGCGCAGAAAGCGCTGAAGATCATCCGCTCTCGCTGACCGTCTTCGAGTGGAACATTCATTCCACCCGTCATCCTTCGATCGATTGAGGAATCGGAGGAGTTGTGCTATGGCAATTGAGCTAGCGTACTTCTGGAACTACCTGGCAAGTGTAATTGTCGGTCGGCAGATCAGGCCTCAGCACCTTGACAGAGTTTTGCTCGGCGATAAAGTCCAACACGCACACAGTGTGGAGTGGGAGCCAGGGTTTTGCGGAAGCTTCCGTGGTCAAATGGACGATCCATGCGAGCAAGAGAATCAGAAAGCTTCCGAAATCTCGCTTGCTCGTCATATAATTTTGAAACATTACCGACAGCGCTCACCAGAACCGAATGCTGAAACCCAAATTACGGCTTTCGTTCGTGTTCGCGCGAGTGCATGAGGAAATGGCGAACCGATGGAGTGACAGGAGTTCAGAAAGTCGCAGCCCGCCCGAGTCACGCGGGTAACACGTGGTAATGAGTTCCCTCTTGAACGAACAATCAAGACAAGCTGAGTTTCGTTTTCTTCTAAAAATATCCATCTGCTTCAGTTTATTTGGCAAACTCCATTGAAAAATATCCAGAGAACCATCTCAAAACTAACAAAAATCAGAATCGGACAGAATAAGGCCACTGTCCGGTAATAAAGTCGCTTTCCGCTCTCCTTCCACACATGGCTCACGATACCGATCATACCATCAACCATACATCAACCATTCTTCCATGTTCACCACTTGATGATTTCATTATTCATATATTACATCATCATCATCTACATACACAGACGTTTCTGATAACCTCACACCTGTTTTTTACAGACTTTTTCGTCCGTGTTGTTTCCAACGCCCGTTCGCCTATTAATGAATCTAGCCGGTCTAAACTATATGAGGTTTCTGACTCGTCTGCCAGCTATGAGCCAGAGGTCTCGCGTATGTACATGGCTGGCGATCCGCCGTCAGAAACGAACCCGAGTCCCAAGGTGTTTCAACAACTCAACAACGATCTCCTTGGCATTCTGAGGGGAAGAGAAAAAGAGAAAAAACTATCCCTGCCGCTTGGTCCTTCGACTAGAGGTCCTCAGAACTCAGGAATGCTGTGTACTTATCTCGAGAAGAGAGCACTACACACGACCTGTCAAGGCCGGAGACCAGCGACACCAGCGTACTGGCCTTTTTCCTAGGTTTTCCCGCTGCTAATCCTCTCCTCATTTTCATTCTAACTGGAGGGCAGACTACTGGCTCTTCCCATTCTTGAGCAATTCCTCGGGATTGGGCGGCTTCGTGACGTTCAGCCAAGTGGGTACATCCTCCGACTTCGGAGTGTACGTCCACAACGCGGAGTGATCCTTCTTCTCGTTGGAGCGTTCCTGTTCCTT
Organism: Neoseiulus californicus; assembly: GCA_028455905.1. Classification (NCBI taxonomy): domain Eukaryota; kingdom Metazoa; phylum Arthropoda; class Arachnida; order Mesostigmata; family Phytoseiidae; genus Neoseiulus; species Neoseiulus californicus. Next base: position 1,174,018 of record JAMQGS010000003.1, read on the forward strand.
TTGCTTGACTTCGACGGGTTTCTTCTCGTCCTCGACGTCGCCGATCTGTTTCCCGAGATGTAGTCTCTGGTAGAACTTCCATTCGTCTTTAGGGGAGCCACGCTTGAGCATGCCATCCCACTGGAGTTCCACCATGCCACCTCGCTGAGCGATCATGGAACGAACTCTGTTTGCATACTCCATACTTGTTTCATTTTCATCTTTACGCATGGGCTCCATGAACCAGACGTCGGCAACGATTGCCCAAGAAGTCATCATTCGGAGTAGATACATAACATATCCGTGCTTTGCAGAATCCCAGAAGGGATCGCCGAATGCGGGGTTGTATCTTATCGCGCACGGGTGGATCGGAGCTGAAATCAAATGGGATGTAAGCTCGAGAGTTCCATGTTCGTCCATGGAAAACGATTCCAATAGAATATCCGTTATGACGCAAACAGGAGAGCAAGAGCTGCAAGGCTTCTTCTGCCTTGCGCGCTTGATATCGGTAAGACTGGCATCTACCGGAGGAGCTCACCATCAACTTCGAAAGAGCCTTTCTTGAACATCATGACAGACGTGTTGTTGACACAAGTGCCTTCAGGGAATATGAGTATAGGTAGGTTGTTGGGGTTGTCAACATGTCTCTTCATTCTCGCGGCCGTTTCCAAACGATCTTTGTCCTCTCCACGCTCGAACCAGATGTGGCTACACATCCGACCAAGATAGTTCTGAAGCAGGCCCAAGAATCCGCCTTGATTTTGGCCGACCTGTAATGATGAATCCGAAGATGAGCGTCTTTCCATCCCATGGACTTCCTCATTCGAGATTCTCATTTGCAGTCACTCACCATGGCGTAAACATTGTTCTGACACAGTATGCAGACGTCGATTGGCGAGGTATGGTTCGCAACGCAAATGCCGCCAGGACGGGCCATGTTTTCGGGGTTATGGAAATTCACGGTTGCCGAAATAGCGCGGCCCATCATCCGAAAGACCACCAAGGAAACGGTCGAATACAGCCAACGTTTGAACCTGCGAACACAGCTGAAGTGTTAGAATCTCCAATTCTCCCGCTGACATCAAAAGCAATAAGCTAGTCCCTGTACGAGGGCAGGCTTGCAAATAAAAAAAAAGATCGTCCAGAAGTGCTCCAACTCATTGACGATGCCACGGCATCGTATCTTTCTCAGCATTGCCAGTCTAAGGTTCTAGTTCTCAGGCAGAGAAATCTCCAGGAAGACTCCATGCAAGTGGATTCTGAACTCAAAAAGTAGCAGCATTCGCTAAATGAGCATCTTTTCTGCATAGGAATTTGCTCCAATCACTATAAACTACGGAAAAGATGATCGTTCAGATGAGAAAGTAGAACAAGTCGGAGAGGATGCAAAGACTAGCGAGCTCGGAGAAACACATCCTTACCGAACAGTGTACCTGTGTACCATGGAATTCGCGAGAAGAGAAAGAACGAGTTACTCGAGGTGTTCATCAACACCGATATCTCTCCGTTACTCTAGCTGACGATGCTGCACGGCCTTTTCACTCTTTTTCCATCGATACCTAAGAAGTCCGGTTACCGCCAACGAACCGACGGAATGCAGACCGAGGGCAGCTTGAGCGGGGTATATGAACGCTGGATTCGGCTACTACTGATTAAAAACTCACCGCGAATCTTTCAAAGAGCCCAAAAAGCTCCCGAAAATAACGAGAATGAGGACCGCCTGGAAGGTGAGCATCACCCTCACAGGGAACAGAAGAAGATACCGGATCAGGCAGCCCACAGCCCACACTAGTGTGAGACGCCAGCTGAAACGTGGAAGAGTTGAATTGAGTTTCTGCGATGAAAGGTAGAGTGCTCATTGGGGCTAACAATCGTGAGCTGGACCGCCGAGAGCGGAAAACGCGAAGCGAGGTCATCAATCACATGAACATCGACTCTTACAAATGTCACTGTTACGACGATACTAGGACAGGATATCGATGTAGTTTTGAATCAGAGCTCTGTTTCGATGACATTCGGGAAACTCAGGTCTGGAAACGCCTCATGTGATAACCTTCGAGATCGGACCATGGCGAGGGCAATTCTGACGTTCTATGACTGGAGCGCAATGTTGAACACTCAGGGAAAGTTTTCACGCGGAGAGTACACCATCAATTTTCGTCGAAATGAGTGGACCAATCAATGATTCGTGAACGGCGTCTTCCTGCGTCCACAATCTCTTGGAGATACCAACGATCTCCATCTCAGTCATTCGGCTATAAAGGAACACTTGGAAACTCCCGAAGATATTGGACAAGCCGAACAGTCACCGTCAAACTGTGGTCAGGTCAACAGCGAGCTCGAAGATGCGTCTTCTGATTCTTGAGAATGACACGGATGTCTGCCAGTTCGCGGCGAAGCTTGTTAAGAAACGAATCAATGAATACGCGCCAACAAAAGACAGGTTAGTGTGTCTTCTGATCAAGAACGAGGTGTTCCGTTTGCGAGAATCTTGACTCCCGGTGTCATGCTCCGCAGACCGTTCGTTTTGGGACTGCCGACGGGTGGAACGCCCACGAAAATGTACAAGCAATTGGTGAAATATCATCAAGAAGGTCAGTTGTCCTTCAAGAACGTGGTCACCTTCAACATGGACGAGTACGTCAATCTCCCTATAGAGCATCCGGAAAGTTACCACTCCTACATGTGGCAGAATCTCTTCAAACATGTTGACATAGATCCCGAGAATGTGCATATCCTTGACGGGAACGCCTCAGATCTACGGCTCGAATGCACGAGCTACGAGAAGAAAATCAAGGTGGGATCCCTGTGATTGATAAACCGCATAAGAATGTTCCCTCGGTACACCCAACCATGTGACAACCTGACAATTCTTCAAGCAATTCGGTGGAGTGAATCTCTTTATCGGCGGCGTCGGGCCGGATGGACACGTAGCATTCAACGAGCCGGGATCGAGTTTAGCTTCGCTCACGCGAGTGAAAACCCTCAACATTGATACGATAAGGGCCAACGCGCGCTTCTTCGGAAATGACATTTCAAAAGTCCCTTCACAAGTGAGTAGCGCTCCACAGTCCGTATCCGGCGAACGTAAGAGGGGGAAGTCGACGCGTAATCGGCTAACGGAAAATTCTTCTAGGCCCTCACAGTCGGCGTTCAAACGGTAATGAACGCTCAGGAAGTTTTGATTCTGGTCAGCGGTTCTCATAAGGCGATGGCTCTTCGCATGGCCGTGGAGGAAGGCATAAACCACATGTGCACCGTATCGGCGTTCCAAATGCATCCCAACGCGACCTTCGTTTGCGACGAAGACTCGACTTTGGAACTGAGAGTCAAAACCGTGAAATATTTCAAAGAGCTCATGAGAATCCACAGCAAACTCGCCGACTAGTTTTCGGTGAAGCTCTGGGAACCACGATGGGCTCCAGAATCGAAGGACATTCCGGAGATTGCCGATTATAAAATAAAATGAAAATCAACATTTTCCAACGGCCTGCCTTGATCGTGTAGATAAGGAAGCTCAATCTGAGACGCGTGCTGAATCGATAATGAGGAGAAAAAAGATCCTATCCTATCGAAAAGACTCTGACTCTATTTGGAACCTCCTCCAGGATTGGGAGATTTATCTCCTCGCAGGACTGTTTGGCCCACTGAACAATTCCATTCGAAAACACTGGTATCAGGGAACATTTGCAGATGCCCGTTTTTTCTCGTCCGCGGCCGTCGTGTGAGATTCCGCGGCGCGCAGCCATGGGTTTTAGCATATCAAGTGTGTTGAAGAATAGGACGACAGGAATGAGCACTCGGAACTGACCTGATGAACTGGTAGTTCTTATTGGTACGGGTGAGTAGATTCCAAGACGCAAGCTCCTCTGCTGCGAATCTCTTGGTAAAGTCATCATCCACGATGGCTTCAACGCCTTTCTTAATCAGAGGAAATAAATCGTTCAGCTGAAAATCTTTGCCAACGGGCTTCTCGAGTGTGACCAAGGGCTGTGTCGGAGCCACTTGCATGTTCTCCTTCTCTATCACCTGAGGGAAGTTGGAATACTCCTGTTATCGTACAGAGATGGAGGAGAACCTACAGACTAGGATCAACAGCGAGAGCTCTGCGAGATACTTGGAACTTGCACATCGCATGATGCGTGATGCACGATCAATTTTTGAAGAATCCCGGGCTCTCCCGGTTACAAGCACTCCCGGCTGAGCAACATCACCGAGGGATACCGTATTCTGATATCGGGCAATCCTCTTGTACAATGGCGGGTATCTGGTCTCAAATTCTTACAAGCACGAACCTCCTTGGAAGGACATTGAAGCTCCTCGTCTTCTGAATCGATCTCGCGAAAGGTGCTGGTGTCGCCATTCAGTTTCCCAGACCCGGAGTCGACTGCGTCGAATCTTGAAGTGTCGAGCTTGCTGATGTCGGGTCTGACGCAGGTACTCCTCCGCTGGATAACTTTTTCAACGCGGTGCCGTTCAACCTTGACGGCTCCAAACTGAAAAAATAAAGTCGATAGGGTTAATGATACAGACGCTCTGGTCACTTGCGGCAAAACACGGAAGGCGGGATGAGCAAAATTGTTTCCATGGCCGAATAGAACAAAGGTTATCCGTAAAATCGGAAATGACAACCAAATGTTGACGTCTTGGGAGAACGTGGAAAACCAAGCTTCAGGAGAACAAGATTTCAGACCCAACAGCTTTTCGTACTAGATTTGCTTCAATCAGGAGATGAATATCTTGCGAAAGACCTTGGATGAATATTGAACATATGCAAATAACGATTCCGCCGGTCAGCTGATCGAGCGTGGCCAGATTCTGGGTCCAAATTTGCAGGAAGTTTTCGACGTAAGGGAGTATGATCTGAAGCGTTTTATCGCTTTCTCCTTTTCCCGGAAGGTCTCCTATGGCTGTCATCACCATTACGGGCCCGTGTCATTTCCTAGCTCAATTTCATCCGTGACAACTACGCTGAGCAATTGAATGGATTTGTAGGGGGTTACGGTGTAACCAACGAAAACGCTGATCGGTAAAGAATATGAGCAGCTAATAGAGCCGGATCCAGATTCGAGAGTCCAACAGAACATCGGTTGAAAATTCTGGCGGCGAGGCCATCGACGTCAATGCGCAACCGTCAGGACTCTTGAGAATGGAGTTCACGTTTCCAGAAGTTCCTGTATTCTTCCCGTGATTAAATCGACCGATGCAAGCATATCTCAAAGAGGTGCCTCTTGACAAGCCGATATGCGACACCTTGGCCGCCAACGATCAGATAACTCTCTCTATCAATTGGAACTTGCCGGATTTAGCTATTATTCTGCTGTTTTTCTCTCGGGTAATTTCTTCGCAAAAGAATTTATCGGCATTGGTGTTGATCTCCAACCTATTGTGGCAGAGGATTTGAAGAACAGAGTTCTGTTCGAGGAACAATTTAACGTCACTCTACAGTCTTTACAGAGATAATTGGTCCAGGGGAAAGAGTTCGCCCCAAGGTTTCAGGGTGTTGCTTCTCTATCTCAAGGCAAAGCTCGAAGTCCACGCGAACAATGAGTCGGTCGTCATGTTCCCGTCCCAAGCGACCGAAATGCGCGTGACGAATGAGACGAGAGAAAAAGGTTGAAGATTGCAAGGATCCTTTCGCGCCCTGCAGAGCCGATATGCGCGGGGCAGGCCTTCCTACAGTCCCGTCAACGATCCAGTCCGATTGCCAGCAACGATCTGCGGACGATTCCGCATGAGTCTCCCGAAAATTTCCGAAAAACCAGGTTCTCATTGAAGCGTAGACACTCGATACGACGACAGAATCTCTTGAATTCCTATAAATGGCGGTCGTTGCTGTTTCCGTTGCACAAATGATAAATCTTAGGGTTTCCGGTGTTTATTCGGTGCAGAAAGCTTCGCGCGAAGATGGCAGAACAATCGTGGCCGATCAAAATCGAAGCGAACTTCCGACGAGAAACACGGTAGTATTTTCGCACTGTCTCGAGCGCAAGACCAAACGACGGTTTCTTGAGATTGGTGCCAAGTTTCAAACCACCTGTTTCGGACTGATTGCCACTGTCTAGTGTTATCAAACACATCCGGATGTGGGAAGGATGGAAGACGCCAGAAGAGCATTCGTTACGCACCATCGATTCGAGTAGATAGAACGGGATACTTTGCGAAAACCGTCGGCGCGGCGCCTCAGATCCCGAAGACTTGTATCACTGATGAGCCTAGTATTCGATGAGATTCGTAGCCCACAATCGACAAAATCGTAACCCACTCCAGTCGGAAAGTAAGTTTCAGGCCGTCTTGCGTCACCTACTAAATTGGCCGGAAACAGCAAATCGAATGGAAATGATGTGTCTATCCGAAGCAGTCGAGTAACTAGCGTATCCCATGGAGCTCAGATTCAGTCACATTGGCTGCCACTTACAACTGCCAGGAGAATAGTCAACTTTACTACCTGCATTCCGGAATTAATCGGGCGCCCGGCGAATCCGCCGCCTTCGAGCTCGAGGGGAGCAAGGCATCATGTCATCACGCATGGACTTCGACCGCTATGCGCTATCACTGGTTTTCGGAAAAATCCAAGAGACACTCGACAACAACCACACCGAAGGCTTCGAACGAGAGCCAGCGGAATTTTCATTCCCTCGTTCAGTGAAAACAGAAAACGAGCAGCACCGTAAGGCAGATCTGGTGCGCGCGGTCGACTCGAGTTGTAACACTCGTTCATCATTCCAGATACACTGGGCGAGCATCTGAAGACGACGGTCGTGGCGGCAGCAGTGGTGAGGAAGACGTGGACAGCTTAAGCCAGATTGAAATGCGCGAAGACAGCCACGACGGAGCCGAAGTCGTCTTCTGCCAAGAGCTTCGCGAGCTCAATTTGAAACCGACCGACAGACTCACCGAAAATCGCTGAGCCAGCCCCTCCGGCGCTTTATCAGATGCCCAGTGACTCAGTAACGATGAGCTAGGAGAACCTGTGGCTTTTTCGTGGTCATCGAACTCACCTCAAACAGTTTGTAGAGCATCTTGACGTACATGTCCCTGCCTCCGAGCGATACGTTGAACACACCGCATACACCGAGGGTCCAGGCTGTCCACACGTAAAAAGTATACGGATTCCAACCCGTGGGAAACACGATGAATACAAGCCATTGTATGAGACTCAGAGCGAACCAAGAGACACCCACATAGATGTAGTAGAATAGTAGAACGAAAAATGACACCACGTCCAACATGGTGCTTCGTGGGGGGACACGGGCCTTCTTCTGGCCAGTTCTACTGGAAGCTCGTCTTGTCTCTTGTCCAGCGCTCCCTTCCACTCGCTTGGCTGTTCAAACCAACAGCGGTCCACTAACTGCGGAGGAGAGCAGCCTGCAGCCAGCGCCAGCCAGACAGCAACCAAACACAACGTGGTCGAAGGGACTCGGGAGAAGCCTCTCTTATCTCTCCCCTTGTTTTCCGCGCTCCTGTGGGGTTTGATCCGTTCTGCTCGAGAAACTGACGACTCAAGTTGATAGTCAAAGTCGATTCTCCTCCGATGATAGTCTGAAGCATCGGATTCCACCGGGGGATGGTTTAGGCTAACCGTTGGTGACCATTCTACCACGGAATCTCCCGCGCTCGAAAATAAGGGTATTCCTCAGAGCCCGATACCAGTGTAATGCTGCGAATCGCCATCCCACCCCGATTCTCACCCGGGGTCGTGCTTCGAATGCCACTCAACGGGTCGACGAATGAATCCTCGCGGTCGAAATATGCGGAGCAAAGCTTCTACGCCGAGCTGCGAGTTTAGCAGACCGCTCGTCCGGTCGTCGTCGAGAGACTATCCACTCGGGAGAGTTGTGGTGAATTTGGGAGCTTTGAACAGTTTCGGGCTCATCACTCGCCTGAAATCAGGAGCAGTCGCGATCAGAAACATGTCCGCAATCTCCCAACCTCCTGTGCAGGTGTCGCCTCTCATCCGGGTAAGCAGGAGGCAGAGAAATTCGCTTGACCCGAAGGTCATACCAGGACGGACCTTTCTATCGAATACCGTGAACATCCACGAAGTCCTGCATTTTCTCGGTTCTTGCTCCATGGTTCTGTATTCGTTCGAGAGCTTCGAACCCTAAGCTCGTCTCATGGCCCGGACGTTGAGAGTGCATTCAATGAAACTCCATGCGGAGGGCGCAAGGATTTGTTTATGTTCTCAGCGCAAGACAATGTTTTCTTTCAAAGAATATTCAATAGTTCCGTGATGGGATGATTTGAGAATACATGGCCCCTGGACATCCTGGTATTCGTTATGGAGCTCGCGGTCACGAGACCACACATAATGCCGGTCTATCCGGAACCCGGGACTCATCTGTCACTGCAAGTCCCCGATTCAACGCATCTCGTAAAAATGTCGAATGATCAATTTCAGGGTGCTCGATGGATAGCTTTGACTAGCGGTATCGCGTACGGTGTCTTCAACTATAGGCGTCTTTCCAAGAAAGAGACTCGGTTCAGGGAGATCGAACGTCAGAAGGAAGAGGCCGCCAGACCTCTCCGACTTGCCGCTAAGAAACAAGAAGAGAAAGGTGAGCCTCTAAATTTTTCCTATCCAGTGACTATTTTCCGGCAATCGTGCGTGGGCCTAACCGTTTTTTTTTCTTTCAGAAACTTACATCATGTTGAATAGAGAAGCCGGCCTGGAAATCCCCGCGGAATTCAAGTAGAGGGTTGATACCGACTGAGAAGTGTTTTATTGAAACAATAAACTATTGTCAAATAGCTTGAATGTGAGACTCGAGTTTCCATTCCTCATTGAAGGTCCTCCCGTGTTTAACCAGAGATATAGCCCTCAATGAAGGAGAACAGCTTTTCTTTATTTCTGCTCGATAGGGTTATGTATTTCCGAACCGAGAGGAACTGTTGTTCTTCCACACAAACAATCTACGTCGCTGAGCGCCGCTTTTGACGGCAATATACAAGATCAATGTTCGGAATTGGCGCTATCTCAGGGATGGCAAATATCTCCTCAGACTCTGTTTCCGAGATTTTTCCCACTGAACGAACTCGAACGTGCGGGTGTCCATACGATCAACATACATCATTCCGTTGAGATGATCCATCTCGTGCTGTATGACCCGAGCCGCGAAACCCGAGGCTGCCCAAGAGATCGGCTTGCCTTCTTCGTCGAGACCTACATGTATAGAATTTGTGTTTTCTCAAGGTTTCGTAGAGCGTCTATGGCACACCAGAGATCGATAAGCTTTGGGGAACTCAGTGCTTGCAGCGTATAGTTGTACTCGATGATTGGCTCACCTTCCACTTTGACTGCGAAGAAACGTGGGACAGAAGCCGCATAGCCAAGTAAACTGATGCATCCCTCCGGCCAAGACGTTTCGCGGTTGTCGGTTATTTCAAGCTCAGGATTTATGAAGATCTGTGGTCAAGTCAAGGAGAGTCAAAGGATTGACGATCGTCTTTCCAGCTCTCGATCAATCATGCATCCACCCGCATGACCTAATTCCAATTAGAAAACTCACCTTAAAGGGCCAAGGTGCGATCTGTTGCTCGTTGCGGAGTTTCACACTATGTTTCTTGGCTCCTTTCTCAGTGAGCTGCGTCATGAAAATCCTTAACGAGGCCCCCACCTAAATCGAGCGGGACCCAAGGGTCGGAATGAGCTGACGATGAGAACAATATCGAGATATCTTGTCCCATCCTTCGACTGCACTGACCTGCGGCGCAGCGATTCCCAGAGACTCCGTGCGGTCGAGGACGTAACGCATGTCCTTCAAAATGGTCTTGATCTTCTCCGAGTTGATTTCCTTCGCGAAAGAGTGAAATGAGAAAAGATAACTGACAAACGTGTAACATGATAATTCATGATCTACATAGCAAATCTTGTTTCGGTTGTCAGGCTATTTATGCGAGAATCCCTCCCGGGAATAGAACCGACTGCCGGATTTCAAACTGAGTGAGTTTCGGATAGGAAAGAAATAACGACCGATCCCCGCGTACCTCAGGGTTGACCTTCTCAGCCCGCATTCGAAGAAGCGGATCCCCAATTTGAACGGGGAATCTGTGAGGTGGATCTTTGTTCCTGAAAAACCGCTCCCACTTCGCAACCACGGTATCCACCATTGATGTCCGGCGCTTCATCTTCTCCCCGTTAGCTTCCGGCTAATGTCACCCGGCTACTTCTGGAGCGGATCGCGCACAGCGGCCGGCTTCCCGATTTATCAACTCGACGTACGGTTGGTCCGTTGAACCACAGTTATGGGATCAAAACTCGCCGCAGCTCTGGAACTTGTGACGAAAAACTGCAGTCGAAGCTTGTTGGTAAAGGGAAACCGGTCTCCAGCTCTCAACTGATTCCTCGACACAGGGCACGCTAGCCGGAGGAGAGAACAGCCGAATATCTACCATGTGCTAGACCCGCTCCTCTTCCGAACACGCTGATTGTTCGCATTTGCGCGCGGTCCGAGCCGAATCACCAGTCCGACTATGCATGGCGGGGGCGCCCATTGTTCCTTTGGCCCGAACCGGAAACATCGACCCCACCATCACCGCCACTGGAGACGGTCATAATATCGAATAAAATCTATCTTTCAATGTCGCAATGTATAGTTCGGAATATCTTAAGTTTCAACCGCTCCCGACACAGCTCGTAACGTATAAGGCAACAGCAAAAGTTACAGCAGAAACAGACTAGGTTATTCTAGGTGCAGGTTCTAGGTGGAGGTGGAGGCTCAACGATCGTATGAGCCAGCGTTATTCTCTATAAAATAAGTGTCCAACTTCATCCAATGCGTGTTCTTCTGGGAGCCGTTGTCTTTGTATGTACGTGCGCTGGTATGTAGCCTGGACTCGAGCTTCCTGAACTGACGAGCTTCGGGCACCTCGAGAATCCATCCTCAATCCTCAATAATTATAGAGTCCCTTCATGGTGAGCTTCACGGGAGCGCTGTCGCTCCCACATCCCGTCTCCCCGAAGAGAGACGTCGCAGGCGGCGAGCGGGACACCACACCATTTGAATTTCGCGCGCTTCGAGCAGACTTCGACCGCCCCCGTGTGTGTATACATCCTGGGAAACTTTACTACAATCGAAGAGACACACACAGTTTCTCCTCCGACACAGTGAAGATGGTCAGGGATGGTGAGGAAGGCGCGGGATCGACATTTAAAGGGTTTTCCCTTAGTTTCAAAGGGTTGTCCTCGAAGAAGTCTGCCTTCGAAAAGGACCTAATCCGTGATGCAGATGTCAAGGAAGAAACAGATTACGTCACCGAGAGTAAGTCGATTCGAATTTCGTTTTGATGACAATGACAGAGGCCCCTCCGATAGTCAGGGATCTCTATTGGTTTTGGAACGGTGAACAATATCCATAACAGCAGTGCCCTCCATATCTTTCCTAAATTTTGCTATCACGTTTCAGTTTCCAATAAGACCATCAAAAGTACACGAGAGCCAGAAAAACGAAAAGTTTTCGTGGTTCCCAAGCTTGAGAATGATAACACTTGGCGAAAGAAAATCAAGCTCAAGTACGGTGGACCCGAAGAGCGAGGAATCAAAAGTGAACCGTCAGACGAATCTGATCGCAACATCAAGCAGGAGCCGGGATCGCCGTCTTCTGATGCTGGTCGTCCGGCAGCGGGTTCATCGAGTAATTTCAAGTCCGGCTTCGATCTCGTCGAAGCTCCAACATTAGAGAATTATGAAGCCATGCCTGTTAAAGAATTCGGCATGGCCATGATGCGCGGCATGGGCTTCGATCCTGAAGAGGCAGAGAAACAAGGGTAAGTTCTAGAGGGTTTGTGTTGATGATATGAGGGGCTATGACGACTCCATGATTGGAAGCATCGGAAGTACTTAAGGGAAATCTTCCACAGATGGCCAAAATCTATTGAGATAAAGTTCCGGCCGAAAGGACTCGGCCTCGGAGCGGAAAAGGAAACGAGTGCTCAGCGAGAACACGCGGAGCGAGCTCAAAAGGCAAATGGATCCGCAGCTCCCCTGATCGTGAAAACTGGTGCCTACGTTAAAATTCTACGCGGAGCTCACGAAGGGAAATACGGACAGGTGAGTTGAACCCGCGCGCTCAGGGACGCCGCAACTTCATTGTTGAGAAAGGCCGCTAGCGTTGGCGGCACAACGCCAGCATGAGGCCGCGCGAGCCTCATGATTTTCGGGATTCACGAGGCTTGCCGCATCGAGTTTGGAGGTCTGTCAAACTGAATTTTTGGAGAATTCCCGCGGGATTTCGGTCCCATTCGTTGTAATTGGACCTCAGAATCTAGCGGTGCCTGATACAGCGGCCGGTTATACCGAATCCTGGTTAATTGGTTACTCGGACTGATTTCACGGACTGATTCCCATCTTGTTCTTTTTTTCCGCAGGTCGAAGGATTCAATGAAGATGCTGGTCGCGTTCATATAAGTCTCGCGATCACAAAAGAAAAAGTGTCGTGTAATGAAGCTTTCGTCGGCGCCGTGACCAAGGAAGAATACAACGACCGGGGTAAATGTTTGAACAGAGAGAAGTACGACGATTACAAACGGAAGCACGAAGCTGCGCCTCAGAATGAAGCCAAATTCGATGTCAACTCACTCGCGCAGTCGCAATTAGACATCCGAAAGGAACAGAAGAGAAAAGAGAGAGTCGAGAAGCAGACGGAGAAGCGACCTTTCATTGGTTACTGGCTGAGGTCACAGATTCGAGTTCGTATCATCGACGAAAAGTTCAAGAAAGGCAAATATCTCAACGAGAAGGTCGTGATTGAGGACGTCACCAGCCGAGATACGTGTCTGTGTCGCACAGATCAAGGACAATTGCTCGAGGATGTACACATGGACATGTTAGAAACTGTTTTACCTCGCTCCAGTTGTCAATCTGAGGTTCCTGTTGTAGTCGTCGCCGGCAAACACGCCGGAGAAATGGGTCACATCATCGACCGCGACAAGAAGAAGGGTGAGGCCCATGTACAGTTTGAGGCCGACATGAGCATTCACAAACTCATGATGGACTACATATGTGAATACGTCGGAGGAATGTGAATTGAGCAATGTACATGAAAATAGGAAATTATGTGTATAATGTATATGAATACAAGTTGCTGTTGAGAAAAATGAGCAATGTAGATGAAACAATTCGTTTTCTATTGGGTCTTAGAACAGCCCTCGTATTTTCGTATCAAATATCGATGTGTATTCTTGTCAGGATAGCGACGGATTGAAGGCAATGTGTGATGGGGTCGAATTCATCACGACTCGCCATCGCTTGTGATGGAATCGGCTCCTGAGGGGGCTGTCCGAACTTTCTTCAACAGACAACCGCAAAGAGGCGAAGGGTGCTCATGGCGACTTTTCGATGTTTGTCAGGAGATGAATGAAGATTCGTGCCGTCTAGAGTTATGGAGTTTGGATGCGGATAGAGATCGAGATAGACGACCCTTTTGTGTGGACTCGGGGTAGAAATGCTGGCGAGCTGAGAAGGAGAAAGAGTAAAAAAATGCGAAGAGCAGAATCTGTGTCGGTGTTACCGACGGAGGTTTCCCGATACTAAAACTTGAATTCTCACGTGGGTGTCCGACAGGAAACTCATTTAAGGGTCGCGGGCTGCTCGCGGAACGAGACGCATAAAAATAACGAACTGTTCTGCGTTGATAATATTTGTTTTTTTATTATCAGGTTTTTATGTAACTGAACTTGGTCAACATCGACCGCGGCTCACATGTCGGATGGGATTTGGCGACGAGCCGCTTAACGGATCGAGCGTAATCATGATCGGGTTTTACATGTAAGAACGATTGGATCTCAGTGATGCACCCAGAATACGGATGATCGACTTCCGTAGATGATCCATCGCACACCTAAGGTGCCTAGCGGCTACTTCTGGATGCGGATCGTCACCGGGACAGTCGGGCTCCTATGTGGCATCGGAAGAGCTCTGTCTGTCTCTGCAGAAACGGTTGAATGAGCAACCTCTGCGATGCACCAATTTCAAGGTTGACCACCGGAGACTACAGGAAATGCAGGAGAATACAGAGCGAAGCGCTTTTGTTAGATGGAGGCAATTAACGTTGTGGATGTTGTTGATTTCCGGCGTTGGCGATGTTTCCATTAACAGTGGTTTCAGGATTGTCAGATCCAGTCTGGCTCAATCGATTCCACTCGAAGCGCGGCATAACAAAGCTTCATTCCAGTGTTACTCCTTGTTGTCGGGAATCGCTCAATTCAAACCCTGTAGCGAACAGATAAATAAGAACGGATAAGAAAAGCTCGTATCAGCGATTTTTCCCTCTAACTAAAGAGGTCGTGGTGAGCTTTTACTGTAGTTGGTCCATCCTGGAGCTCTGATCATGCGTTATCGAGCGGAGCAGGAGAATGGTACACTCTCGCCCGACGACGCAACCGACTGAGGTAGTGGTCGGCAATGATTACTACTGAGAGGACCCGAGTCACGACCGCGCTCGGAACTGAGCGGCAGAACAAGCCTCGATAGTTCTCGAACATCGATCATTTTTGAACCTCAAACGCAAACGTTCACGGCTGGCTTCGATCGGAGGCGGATTATTTTCACGAATCGATTACCATGAGTACATGGTTCATTGATGACTCGAACTTGGTGGAGCAAATTGAACGAACGCGCAAGTGGAAATTCAAGCGAAGTAAATTGACTGTGAAGTTAGTCGGACATCATTTCAAACAGTTCTGTTCTTCAAGTATCGGCAGTCGCTCAGAACACGTTTGGCCAAGTTCTGAGTGGCTGAGCACAGAGAAATAATTTGCTTGACCGAGATCATAAATTTGAGCGAGATCACCAGTCGCAATAAAATGGGAACTGTCTCGTTTTGAATGGCGAATCGGTCAAAGAGAGCTCAGACGGCTCCAGCGCAGAGAAACCGTTGCCGGGTTTCATAGAGCTTGCCACTCGAATCAATTAACGTCGAACTGTGGCAATGCTGCGCAACCTTCTGAGCCCCGAACGCACTCTCGGACTGGTTTCCAGGACCCTTCTGAACGGGTCGATTCTTGACGTAAAATAATAAAGGATAACGTGGATGGCTTTCGTCTTCTTTCACTCGCCCTCCAAAAGACAAGCCACCCTGAGACTCACACGGAAACGACGCCGGAAGATGACCAACTCCTGTGAGAGAACACTCCGTGGCTCCGTTTCGTGTCGGATTTCGAGGACATGTTGCAGCTGAAGATGTTGTTCTCATCCAGCCGTCCCCTAATGACAAGTTCGGTTTCGATATCATGTGGTTACGAGCATCGGACAAATAACAGTCCACCGGGTACTACACCCGAAGGGACGATGCTTCCGCTCATTAGAAGCAACTATTAGCCAGCAATCGCGCATTCTGTATCGCTGAGCTGCTTCCGATGCCCACGTCTTTGGAGCCAAAGCATCATTCGCGGTGAAAACCCAATAAAGCGGAGTTTGTAAGGAAAGGTCAAAGAGACTCTTTATGGTTTCGTTCTTCCGATGTCGACGAAAGAAGAACAATCCGGATCGTTCAACGCTATACAGTGTTGCAAAATGTTTCCGTTGGACTTCTGTCCGTCTTCTGAATGTGCGCAACTTGACGGTGAAGGGAAAACGCTGTTAGCAGCATCGACCCTATTCTGGGATTCACGGTCAAGAACGGAGAACGGCAGAATGTGGGTCACGCTAGCGAACGGTAGAGAGATATCTTCCGACTGCGTTCGGAACGATTCTGAATGTGGCTTCTTCCTGCTTTCCAGATTTGTTTGCATATCTAGCCTCCGCGACAAAGAGTCAACAAGTCACTCATTCTCATTGTGGCGCGTTGGCAAGCTTGGAGGCATCCGAACATTCGTTCTTGGGATCCATCGGAATCTTCGCAGCTATTTCGTCCCTTCGGAGCCTGACGGTGGCGTGAAAACTCTCCTCGTCAATCCCAGATATTGTCGACTTGGGCTGGATTTCAGTTATTTCGGAAATTCTACGGCTCAGCTTCAAAGTCATAAGTTCAGTGAATTTCTTCGACCGCATGCCTGAACTTCGCTCTTAAGGTTCGGACAAAGCCGAAAATGAAACGGATTGAGATTCCATCGTTCCACCCGTTCGTTCGAAGACATAATCGGGATCATGCAGTTCGGTCGTCGTATACTGGGACGTTTTTCTGGCTCAAGGCGAAAGTAGCGCCGGAGTTCTCCGGGTCAACGGCTCCGAATCTCGGCCACGGCTCCGAAGAACTGTGCCACGCGATTTTCGATGCTTTCGCTGCTTCGAAGTTCTCCTGATTTGATGTTGGGTCGAATTCCAGAAATCCTGACTCTGGAAGGCATGCACGACGGAATGCGTCATTACTTTTACTGACGGCCAAACGGAAAGCCAACTACATTCGTCGGGCCGTGAACCGGCAAATTTATTTAGAACTCAGAACTAAATGCACAACATTGTCAGTATTTACCTATTTCATTATTTGTACAGGGGTAATAGGTGGGGCTATGAATTCTCGGCGGTGAAAATGGGTGGGAAACTGCGGAAAAATCGGGGTCCACAGAAAATTCAGAGCCCTCGGTATAGGAGAATCACATCTTCGTAGTATTGAGCGGTTCACTATTTAATTAGACTTAATGTGCTCTCCTCGGTTTTGTGGCAGTTGCGGCTCCTGCCTCTGTCTCTGTTCAATGAAAGCTCGTTTCTGTTGAAGCTCAAGAGCCTTTTTGACGTAGTTTTGATAGTAGAAATTCACAAACATTAACATGATAACAAACACCGTTCCTCCGGTGTTGGCCAGCGCTGCTGGGGGGTACTCGACGTCGATGAAGAACACTCCTGCCATGAGAATCAGCATGCAGACGAACTGCACGATCTGGAGCAGTGTCAGATGTTTCTTCCACCAGAGGTAAGGTCTCATCGGTGGGAACGTGGCGAGGAAATAATAGGAGTACATGATTACGTGCACGCCGGCGTTCATAACGAGCCCCGGTAGGGCGAAGTAGAGCCAGTTCTGTCTGAGGTACAGCCACATGTTGAAAACGACAGCGACGTGATGGAATACGTGAAGCGAACTCACGTGACTCTGTTTTCCGGAAAGTACAAACAGAACCGTGTCGATAAGATCACTTATCCTCACGAAGAGATAAATGTAGAGGCAGTCGATCAGGCGCATGGTGACCGCATCCGTTTTCACGTTAGGAGGCTCTCCGTAGCCTATTGAGAGTTTCCAACAGCAAACACAAACCGTGTAGACAGTCCACGAACTGATAAGGACCTGGTAAAGATTGAAAACCCGGGCGAAACTTTTCACGTTCATGGGTTTCCGGTCTCTCATCATGTCTGGTCCGAGCTTGAGCACGAAAAACAGGTACGACACGATGATGATGCCGACCGGGGCCGGCGAATCGATCAAGGTCCGACCCTTGAGCCGGGGGTCCTGCTCCATAGAATTCCAGGTTTTTACCAAGAGATCCATCGTTCGTGACTGGAGCATCCGAAGTGACACCAAGATTCTGGCAAACGGTGTTGCTGGGAAGGAGGAAGAGCAATGGCGGTCAGGCGAGGGTTCCAGCTCTACGGACGGACGGTTGGCCAGCCGGCCGGCTAACCTGCCAACCAGTCACTCAGGTGGCTCCTCCACTTACTTCAGTCAATCATTGAGGGAAACTTCAACTTACAGGAATCTCGGCTTTGTCCCGTTGGAAGTGCGCCAAGTTATCAAGTATGACCAGAGGTTCCGGTCATTAACCTGTGTTTGCTTCCTTCCCGATTTCGAAGGCTATTTTCAATCGCATATCACGAAGCGTCTGTGTAACGGGACTTCGAGCAGCTGTGACGTCAGCGCTGACGGACGGTGCGAGAACGAGGGTGCGAATGTGGAGATGTTCGGTCGAACGTTGACTTAGAAGTGAGAAACGTCACTTCACGCTGCTCGGTTGCGTTGAGCACGAGCATGGGATTTGCATCTTCGGAAGAGCTTCTGGGGCTTTCAAAGGGGCTTGGGGGTAGCACTTTCACGGTCGACGCCCACGACACAACCGTCTCAGGGGCTACCGAGACCACATGGCCGGTGGAAGCTGAGACGATTCAGGGAGCGACGGTCCAAAAAATAACACACCGAAATTCCGTCATCTCAATGTGAAATCGAGGGAGACAAAGTGGTTCCGTCAATTTTGGATTGGAGGAGTCAGTTGCATCCAAGCGAACTTATGACGGGATCTTGAGAACGGACTCTTCATCTGGAGTCTGCGATGCGAACCTGGATCCTATCAACTATGTAGACTGGCGAGAGAATATAACCGAACCCTCATCCTGGGGCCAGTGTCGTAGAAGTCACGCCGGTGGATTGATTCCATCCGGGCGTATTTTCCCCGCAGTTGTTTGGCGCCGCGAAAGCCGCCGGCGCCGGCGCCGTTCACCACGTCGGCTACCACAAAGGATTGTCACAAGCATGGGCCAAGAAGCGTCATGCATCATTCGACGGATGTATGGATTGAGTGAAGAATGCATTCATAAACAGCGTCTCATGATAACTGAGAATCGAAGATTAAGAAATGGATGATCCAGGACCCGTGGACGGTGTTTTCGGGTAGTTCGGCCAAGAAGATTAATTCCCTGACCAATTATCTTTGGGGCCCGTGAACAAGACGAACACCAGCTTCGACGAGCCCTAAGAACCGAAATTCCAAACAAATATCGAGAAATCAGAACACGGAAGGATGCGCCTCCCGAAGAGCTTTCGTTCAGGAGAAGGATCGTCTCGGAGAGACCAGATCCGACTGAAATGGGGCCAGAAGTGTGGATGTCACGGAAATGTCGCAGCTCGCAGTTATACACCCTGTATTCGCGAGCCAGATTTGGAGAAGACGAGTCGTTGAGAACCGCAGGAGCACCTGAACTCAGGCCGACCTGTGACGAAACTAGGGAAAAAGGAGAGTCGGATGGATCACCGGAAATGATCGGCACACGATATCCCTCTCTGCAGCGTCATGTTTTGACCGGAAATCAAATACTGTTCGCAGCTTGCCAAGAAATTATTGGAGAAGTCGGCACACCCCGGTCATGATTCGTGGTTTACGTCTGGAACGATTTCAGTTGTTGAGACTCTTTGGGAGAAGAACAGGGTAGCGACGCAATGAAAACGTCGAACTCCTACAAAATTATTAGGGCTGGGTATTCGGCGCGGCAGTCACGGTTGCGCTGAGTCCATTAATTCCGTGTGAAAATTCAAGGCCGCGCGGAGACCGTGACCGCCGTGCCGGAAGCCATGGCGCGGCGCAAGCGTTGGTGTCTTACCCTCCAAATCTGGCGGCTGTTCATGGCGCCACCCTAAGGTTCTAATGTTCGTTAGCCATATCTGCATTCCTAAAAATGCATCCAAGAACTTGGTTGGAGGCAGAGAGGTCGACGGTCGGTGATATTCCTGCAAATCAAAGTTCACCATGCCGAGCTCTCCCAAGACCCTTCCTTCAATAACGTCCGGTTACTCGTTTCCGAGTTTCCCCCACCAGAAGGATTGCTCTGTGGGCAAGGGGAAAGTTTGAAGATTCAGTCTCCTGCTGGTGTGTGAGGGGAGGATATCGACTCGCCTACGAGAAATGGAAGGATTTCTGAGAATTTCTTGAGTCTGCTAAAGTAAGATCTAGCATACTTGACCACCAGCGCTGCTGTGCAGCGGTCATAAACGAGGGCAAGGAACCATGTAAGTTCCCGCGTCCGGAATCTCAGTGGCGCTGGAACTGTAAACGCCATACCGATGCCGTGAACCCAAGCCGGCGACGTGGACGCCGCGCCGGAATCTCGAATCGTTCAGCATGCCATCCTGCTCCGCCCGCCCTGTTCTTATGAGCGATTCACTTGTGTCGCGATCTGGAGTCTCTGTGCGACTCCGAGGCCTGCCGGAATCAACTTATTGATGAAAGAAGCGGAATTCACACCTCACGACCTCGCTGATCTGTTCATGACCGTTCGATGAGCAACACTCTAAGGTAGGTCAGTCCAGAAGCTCCTGTGGAGAATGAATGGGGTCAATGCAGAATTGAAGGCAGGCCACCAGCCGCCGTGGCACGGAAGACGGGAAAGAGGGCAGCCAGTGTAATGGCTGTAAAACTTTCATCCTCGAGGAGCAATTCACATCACTTGGAGCGCTGATCTCAAACCTCAACCATCGACCCGGATTTCAAAGAACTGCTCATAAGAAAACACTTCGGAATTCGATCGTGAGATACGTCCGCGCAGTATTTTTTTCCAGCGAAGATATCACGAGGCAATACAGGATTTGGATATCACTCGCTCCGTATTCCCGAAGTGGGCCAAAACAGATTTTCGGACGGTGGCTTTCAGATCGGGATGATCGTCAACGACATTCAAGTCAACGGGGTGTTCCCGGAGAAGAATCCCCCGAGAACTCCAGAGGATGCCGGGCGAACTCATTCTAAGTATGAGGGTGGGAAATGATGACATCATGAAAGGAAAGAACAGCTCCCGCAAGATCTGTGATACGGGACCCCCAGAAAACATGAATGCTCCCTTACCGAGCATCCAATGTAAGATGCGGCTAAAACTCATCGTAGTACGTTTTTAGGGGAGTTCTTCCAGTTCCTGTTACCAACAAAATCAAATCAATCGCTTGCTTTACCATGTTTTCGACACTCTTAGCGTTGATTTCTTGGTTTCTACATACCCTACCGTTGCCGTGTCACGGTCGTGACTCGAACACAACAGGAGGCAGCGAGCCCTCGACCTGATAAAGTGATACAGAAATATCAGATGCTCACATCCTTGCCTGCCTATGATTGAAGTCGCTTCTTATCATCACCGACAGAATTACTTTACTGGCCCAGAATGACGGCATAGGGAAGAATCTTCTGTATACGCTCATCAGACAATCGTTTCATTTTTCTTCGAACGGCCCACTTCGGAAATCCCCAATCGTCGAGTCAATCCAGGCGAAGTAGTCACAGTTGCAAGAAGATACACATGCGAGAGGTTGCTCGCGGCCCTGTTGTACTCGGAAACACATACCTCAAATATCTAGGATGGAAGTTATGTTCAGGAAATACGAAGCACCACCTTCAACAGCCGCGGAGCAGCGAAATCGAAAGAACCTCTCTCCAAGACCCCAAGATTCACAAGCGGCATCGAAGAATGCAGAAACTCGGTTGGAATAGTGTTGCTACCAGGGATCGCAGTGTCCCACGCAGCCTCTGATGACGTCGCGTGAGATTCCACAACGACCGAATCTGACATCAAATATTTGCACGAGGCCGCTCCCAATGAAAGCGAAAGGGGAAACTTGACACTTTTGTTGCAAGGCTCTTGTGAGGAAAAGATAAATCCCGGGATGAAAGTGAAAATTTGTCACCTACGATTAACGACAATGATAGGGATCGACTGTAACTCTCGCCTTGAATGAGAAAAAGCTCGACTTTTCGACGTCAAACGCCCGATTCATAGGGGCCTCGCCTCCCTCTAGAGCTGATGATGCAAATTGCTGAACGAGGAACCGATATTCCATGACTGTCCAGGTTGAATGTAACAATTCCGATCATTCACGATTTCATTTCAAACCTTTCCTCGTGCCAAGAGCATGAGAAATTCGAAACAACCACAGCTAGAAGCGGTGGTTAAAAGTCGGAGACATTGATCTGCGGTCAGTCTGAGATTAAGGATGGCTCAGTGGTACTTATTATTCACCGTTGCCAACCTTGACCCTGGCTGCACTTGACCGAGTGTTGGAAAGCGCTGACGACGTCGGGGCCTTGTCCCTTTCGGCTTCTTGTGAACGCCTTCTGTAACAATTTCCCGCGGCAAATCCACCGCGAAGATACCATCCGAAAGCACCAGAAATTTGAAACATCGTGCGCTGAACTCGCACGGGTCAGCCTCGCACCGGCCAAAACAATTACGCGTCAGATGAAATCGTCTGAATATTATCTTTTAATTGTCCGACACGCGAAGTGAGGCAGATAGCTTGGATACTGATAGTTCCAACGAATTTGGAATCCCACGCCCATGCGAGGAAGCTATACGACCCCGAATTTCGCCGGATCCAGGTCCGGATCCCAGAATCATTCTCGGATTCGGAACGTCCCTGCGCAACAGCATATACTTCTCTCCGGATCCTCGATCGCGAAGCCTACGAACCCGGCACCGAATCCGAGTAGGCTCAGACTCAGGACATGAGCCCGAGTATGAGTCAGGCCGGGTTCGGACTCATATCTGAGCTTGCGAGCGCATTCAGATCCGTACTTCGGATTCAGGAGTCCGAATCATAGCTACTCTGGGCCTGCACCCCAGAGGTTGAAGAATGCGTGTTCAGAAAGCCGGGCTGATCGCAATTAGCTTCCTGCATGGAGCGGGACTAGGAGTCTCCATTGAGGGGGACGTGAACATACTCCGGATGTGACGTCATAGATCTTTGTTGAAAGCCTCGCAGTCCTCATCCGTCCACGCTGACGCCACCAACAACGGCGACACCCGCGGGAGTTCTCATTAAATGTCATCAAGGGCGCTCGGAGGTCTCTACGGACCCGCAGCCGGTCGGAGCGCGAGTCTGGAAGTCCTACCTCTTTCAATTACATCAGACGGACTCGCAACCCCCCAGGTACGACGAAGACCTCAGTTTGCCCCAGCTCATTTCCCCGCTCCCATTCTTTCAACTCTCCCGGCATTCCAGATGGACCTCAATGTTTGCTGATTCAAGTCTCAGCTGAGGCTCTGGGATCGTGTGCACCCCGCGAGAGATAGGGTATGCCCCGCTTGAAAATCAGCCCGCAGGTCAGCCATAGGCCCTTTCACCACAGCCGAGCAGCCGGCCAACTTTACCTCGTCCCTCACAAGGAGGTGGTGACGGACTCCTCGGATATGCGCCTTTACGGATTATGAGTTTTGACACGATTTTCGCGTTAGAAGGAGCTGGGGAATAAAGATCGCGATCGAAGTTCCGGCTGGTGGGAAAGGAAATCAGGAGGTTCAGGAGTTGGAATAACTCTGCGACGGACGGGATTGTCGAGTCGAAGTCGGGGGAGCCGAACGGAATGGGATAGTTGGCGTTATGTTCACAAAACGACCGATCATGCGACTTTTAGAGCAGATCCTCGTTCCTCTCGTGATTCGACTGATTCTCCATCAGAAAGGGGGTCGGCAGTTGTGGGACTGTGATACTCGCTTTCGTTCAGGCGGCAGCAACGAGAACGGTCCCGGTGACGCCACCGAGTCCATACGAGGACGTATTCGAAATACACGGTCGGAATGGGAAAGTTTTCTTATTACCAAGTAGAAGAAATGACAATGGTTCTTCCCTGCTCTCCTTCTGTCTGTATGGCGGTGTACGAGAAGGCGGTCAGGCAGGCAGGGAGGCGGTCGAGCGAGCGAGTGAGTGTGACATTGTCGCCTACTCCATGTTAACGTCACAGAGGGACGTAGAGAGCGAGAGGAACCTAACCGGGCCATTGCGGACTCCATTGCCGGAAGGCATTAGACCATCCTGTCGGTGCAGACCGGTGAAAACGGCCTTCACGAGGAGTATTGTCTATCTGTCTCTGCCGGACGTACTTTGCTGCTTCTAGCAGAGAGAGACCCCACGACTTCCAACCGCGCGCCGAGAGACGAAATGCCTCATCGAGGACCGATTTTGCGCTTCATGAACATTCAAACTGTTTCCCCTTCATCAAGTGTGAAGTTGGACGAAATGTCAAGTGTTTTTCCTTTTTCCCTCCACGGTGCTCCCGGACTCACTGTTTCGGTAACGTTGCTAATTCAAACAAATTGTTGTCTTGGCAGCCATTACCGCACCTTCCCCGTCGCCACTGCGCCATTCGTGCCCACCAACTCCGCTCGTCTCTCCGGTCTCTCAGCACCGGCAACGAGTCTCCCCGCAGACTCGCTACTGGGCCCCCGACAACCCCTCCGTCCCATTCATGCAACTGGAAGAGGCAACGAACATTTCACCCGAATGTCCTCACTGAACAACTTCGACAAGACAAGTTACACATCGTCTCGCATGCAAAGCAGGAAAGAGCACTTGTCGACTAGTATTCAAGATGACCATCGCGAGCGACTCGTCTACGAGTCGAGGAGATCCCGCGTGAAGACAACATCGAGAAGACTCAACTTCCAGGCGCAGCTCGCACGGGCAGCCGCGCAGCTCCGTACGTTGGAAAGGCTTTCCATGTTTCTTCTGGCGGAGCCTGTGTGAGCTTCTTCAACACGGCGCCGCGGCGCCGCGTCACAGCGACAGCACAGAAGCGCCGTCGAATCGGATCCGAAGCGATCAAGAATCTGATTTGAATCAATTTCCAGAAGCTGATTTGACAGAAAACGGAATGACGAAGGGACGTGATATTCCAGGATGCGATAGCTGCAGATATCGATCGTGGTGGATGTGCCGGGTATGGGGAATCTTCTTGAATCAGAGCGTTCAGCAACCGTTAAGTGATCCGTCCGTCATTACTGCCGAATAATGGATCTTCAGAAGATGAAATGTCCAACTGATTGATGATGACTGAAATTGGGAGATTGATGAATCGGTATCGCGGGGGGTGTGCTGGGCTCGGAGTAAACGATACAGTCGTTGGAAATACAAAGACTCGGGAAACGGATCGTCCATTATTGATTGAAATGGGGCGAGATCCAAATTCGTCATCTGTCTGCTGGTAGATCCAAAGAATTATGGTGGCCGATCTAAAAGCTGCGAATCATTGGTGGAAGGCCCAGGCTCACGACACGTGCCTCCTGCATTCAAGTTTAATCCAATCAAAGGATTCCGAGCGAAAAAGCCCGGTCTATTCTGTGACTTTCTTCGTGGCCATGAACTTGCGAGACGCTAGGAAGGACGATCGGCTGGATGCCATGGAAAATATTTCGGCGTTTCTGGTTTGCTGGTACGATGAAGGATACGAGGATCGCGCCGAAGCCTGTAACAAATGAAGTCAATCCGAGACCAGGTTCCAGAGCTGGAAGAGATTCGTGCACTGGCAGAGTGATGGAAATACCGAGTTCCGTGACATGACGTGGGATGGACATAATCCTGAAACGAAAAAAAAGATGGAGATGCCGGGGATTGAACCCGGGGCCTTTCACATGCAAAGCGAACGCTCTACCACTGAGCTACATCCCCTGTGAAATCATGGAACAGCACAGTTGGATCACACACCAACGTGGGTAGCGCGGCGGCATCAGGTACCGCTCCCATGATGCGGCTCCACTGTCGCTCGCTCCTCATCATTTCGATTTCGGCCAAACGATCCGGTGGTCTGTATGCTTTGTTGTGGCGGTGTGAATACCACGAAGCTCTGACACGTCTTCGGGAGATGACTGAGGACTCCGCGTCGATTATTTTCGGAATTCAATCAGAAAGAAGCGGTCACAAATCATGTTTATATAAACCCGGAGCGCAGCGGGAGTGCTCAGAAGCAAGTCGGTCAGCCTGCCTTATTGTATTTGAAGTCCGCGAGGAACGGGTTCATCATCCATTTTCTACATTCAACGCTTGAGTTGAACCCTCTGCGCATTTGATGCGACCGGTCCTGTCAGACGTGAGTTCCCATTCTTGACTCGTCCGCTGCCTCCGTTCGGGGTCGAATTCAGAGTGATCGCGGAATCGAAAATTCCAACTTCAGCACTCATTTTGGGGACGGCGACAGCCTATGACCCACGATATGAAGCGACAAATTTTCCAACTGTCACTTGTCATTCGGAAAATGCGCTCGTACCAGCGAATCATCCGTCGGAGGGATGAGATCCCGAGGCGTCATTAGAGAGTGGTTTCGGGGGGAATTTCGACTGAAGACTCTCGAATCAGCATGACGTGAATGAACCATATGCATACATATTCAACGCCGCGGCGGATCAGGGCAGAACTCGCCTTTCCGGCTCAGAGACGGTAGATTCTCTCATGAGGTGAGGGCGTACGAGTTCGTGGTGGTGGAGCGGATTCTCGATCCAGATATGCTTCCTCATGTTAATTAAATGCCCAACAGCTCATTCCCTCATGTCAGCGCCGTTAAGGCGTTCGTTTGCCTGCTCCTCCCAACTATTCAGGTCAAGTTCGATTCCCGACACGAGCGGGAGGCGTCCGGGACTCCGCGGCAGGAAGTTTGCAGCGAGAAAATGCTGCAGCCAAACCTTGCAGCGGGAGATCCCGCTGGAGGGGAACTCCGTGCTGCGATCTCCTTCCTCGTGACTCCTCTCACTCCAAGCATCCTGCCGCGAAAAACCTGGAGTCCGCTTACAGGCTTCAATACTCACAGTACGAGCGGAGTTTCCTACAACTCCTTCTCTGGAATAGAACCTCGCTTGAGACGGAAAATGCGCCCTCCTAAAGAGTTGAACACCTGAACTCGCTGTCGAAAACCGGGACGAAACACAATGTGATGTCTCATCCAAGGAGCACTCGCGAAACTTGGCCAAAGCCTCCGAAAACTGTGAGGATGCCCAAGTTTCTGAAGGAGATGCAGATTCGGTTCAAAAACAGCCTACCGGATGACCTACTCGAAAGC
Source organism: Neoseiulus californicus (assembly GCA_028455905.1). Taxonomy (NCBI): domain Eukaryota; kingdom Metazoa; phylum Arthropoda; class Arachnida; order Mesostigmata; family Phytoseiidae; genus Neoseiulus; species Neoseiulus californicus. The sequence goes on from JAMQGS010000003.1 coordinate 1,200,439, forward strand.
TCCCAAAAGGATTCAATCGAGGAGCACACGACCTGTGTAGAAGACGGTTTACATTGAAGCTGGGAATCTGCTCGACCGGACTCAGGAATGACTAGGTTGTGAGCACCGAAACTTGGCTAACTGAAAGATCCTCTGTCCGTGTGAGGCTCCGGTCCTTCGTGTTTGTCCGAAATGGACTTGGTAGGGAGCGAGCATCGGTCAGCTTGGTCCCCGAGCGTATGATGTGGAGCGATTATTGAGACTGTAACTGAATCGTCCCTGATCGGCGGTTTGTTGAACGAACAACCACTGACTTTCTAATCGTTGCTGTCCGGAACGGTGACTCTGGCGGAGTGAGTTTGAGAGGAATCCCACGCTCCAAGCTGAGGCTCTCTATCGACTGAAAATATTGGGAATTCAGAGTGGAATCCCATCCCTCGGATTCCGCTCCAGGATCTGAAACTGTGCCGTGCGAAGCCGAGAAAATGCGCGGCCGGTCGCTCAGCCGACCGCTTGTTCTCTCATTGCGCTAGACACTTCGTTTGAGCCGTCGCCGCGGTGTCCAAAGATTCCCGGATCTGAAAGGTCAATCGAGTATGTGGAACGCAGCCTCTACCTTGCGCTGAAGAGGGTCAGTGTCCTTCTCACCTCAACCTCGTTACCATGAGATCGCACGTCAGATACAAATAGCATTCGAGAGATAGTCTGACATTTCCAGGGGTTCCGCGGCCGATCTCCCCAACGTATTTATGCTGTCAATTCCCTCGTTTGAAACGTCCCTAGGAGCAGCCGGCACTCCTCAAATGCTTGCATTCGAGCCATTACAGTTGGAGGATGGCTCGGTGCTTTAATTCCATTGTTATCGATGGATAGAGACGGTGGCGCATGATTCCAGTAACTGTTTTGTCTGGAGGGCCCGAGCACGTCAAAGACGGATGGATTGCTGACAGAGCGGCACCGGAACGATGAATGATACGGACCTAGCATGAGAAGAGTATGTATAAGATCAATGCTATCCGTGGCTATATAGGCGTAGGTTGACCGGTTCCTCCGGTGAGAACGGATAAAATGGAGGCTCAGAGCACACAGCACCAGGCAAAAGAATAGCGTCAACTCTAAGCTCCTTAGCTCCGCACCGCACTCACCCACACGTTCGGTCCTCGCTTCTTCCAATACGACGGAGAGTGTTCTCCAACTGACCCGTCCGGGGACCGGGGGACCGCCGACCACTGCTTTTTTCTTTCCATTCTATTCTCCCCGCACTATGTGAAGGAAGATATCCCAGGTTCGAATAGTGTCTCATGTGTGTCTTCGTTTGGAGCGTAGGATTTTGATTCCTCATTCTGCGGCACGACCACCGGTCCCAGGCCAACCGAGAAGGAGGGGTGGCTCGTGATGATCTGAATTCCCTTCCGTTGAGAAGAGGAATATTTGTCCTGTGGTTTGCGGCTCGAGGCCTCAGATATGGGATCGTTGCCGCTTGCGTTTCCTATGAGCCGATTCCGACGACGGAACACGGGGAACCCGGGTGCGAAATGCAAGAAGGAAGAGTCGGGAAATGCAACTATAGGTTTTTGCACAGTAGTTGATGCTACGGCATTTGGTCTCCATGCCACTCCGTCATCAAGTGGATTCGTAAACATAACGGCCAGCGGCTCGGGAGCCTCTGCGTTTTTCCATTTGGAAACGAAGACAGCGTAGGTCGAAGACAGAGAGTCATCGATCACCTCTTTGGGTTGGCAAGTGTCAATTTAGTTCGCGTTACTCGTTGCTTCGTATCGTGTCCAGCGAGTGTTGCCCCGTGTGTTGGGTCTCCTTCAAGGCCTCCGACGGAAAAACAACGATCGCGTGAGCTCCCCTCTACGGCCTCTTTCTTGGCCCCTAAAGCTGCTGAAAACAATCTAAGCGCATCGGACTCATCAGCGCGCAGGCGAGCATCGTCTGACGGTATACTGACGACACTCCGAGGCCGGCTGAAGCTCATTGACGTTCTTCGGCCGACTCTTCCCCAGATAAGGAAGATGCTCCAGCAGATATTGGCTTTGCAATCAGTTCGTAGCCGGCTGCGTGCCAGCTCACAATGAAGCTTTGTCGCAACGTGTCCTCTCTACGCCGTCACGCATGCAAATCCTCAACACTGCAGCGGAGCACGTTCAGACTTTGACGCGAGAAACATCGAGAGGATCTTGTGAATGAGAGACGCTCTCAGGATCTTTCCTTTCGAGGCCGCGGGAAGACATTAGGATTCTTAGGAGTCTTAGTTAGATCAAGATCAGTCAGCTTAACCAGTCAGACAGGAGCTTGGTCAGCCACAGCTGAGCTAGCGGCCGCCCGAGTTGCGCAACTGATGTCAAGTGATCCGTATTTTTTGGAATCATCACAAAGATAATGCCTCCCAGGGATCGAACTTTAGATGAAGTCAAGGAGTCGAAGATGGAATCCCATGACGTTTTTTTACCTACTTTAGTTTCTCCACTCGATGTTGCTCCTGATGCTCTTAGTCTGTTAGAAGCAGCCTGCTGGAACCGCGAGCCAGAGAGCTAGAAGTGGACCAGCTCTCGATATTCGGCAAACATCTTAGTGAGGAGAGTGAACAACTTTGACAGCGAAGGAAGATCGCCGGAAGCGATGGTGAATACGCCGCATGGGGCTCAGCATCCATTTTTACAATGAACGCGCACACACAAAGCAGCAGTCACATGCAAGCGACCCGAAAGAGAGGCGAACGGGCCGAAAGGCACTTTTACGTATGTTCGAACGTAACGTCTGACATTCTGTTGTCGAGGCTTTCGACTCTCATGCACGAGCATTGTGCGCCTTCGGGCAGTCGTCAAAACAGCGCCAGCGCATAGCCTTCGCTCCGACGAATAGTTGTTGGGAGCTACACGCTCATTCTCGTCATGTTTTAAGAGCTGCATTCGTTTCCCACAACGGAACCGATCAGCAGCGTATTTACCACCGCGAAGCGCCGGGCGGCACGTCGTTGCCGAACTCGGCCCGATATCTGTTTACCACTGGTCCCAAGCAAAGCAAACGAAGCGTTCTGCTTGTTCCATTGGATGGCTCTCTGGTTGGATCATCACTAACAAGTCAGAGCGACTCTTAATGATGTTTGATCACAATCGACCTCGTTCTTCAAAACACGACTCGCCAGCCTCGGCGTACATACATATACATATAATGAAAGAAGAACACTAAAACACACACCCTTAGCGGATCGCCCCCTTGTCCCCAACAACCAAGTGTACCGTTTGGTACCACAGAGTTCCTTCTGCTTCTCCCCTCAGCACTCATTCGTAGGGAAAAAAAGTGGTTCTCCAGCTTGCGTGGAGCTTTCCCAGTTTTGTTTGCTCCGATGCACGCCTGTATCTGGCGTAATCAGATTTTGAACGTTTTCCAATATTGCCGGAGATGCGCTGTGTTCTTGAAATCTGCTCGAAGTGGAGTGGATGAGATCGGAGATTGATTGAGGCCTCTGCGGAGAATCCGAACACTTCGAGAATCGTTAGAATTGACAAGCTCTCTCTATCCTCGCACGCCCAGCCTACCTTGAGGTGAATGAACTCAATACTCATCTGAGAAATCGAGACAAGAGGAAAAATATGATTCGAGGTCCCAACGATGAATTTCGCCCGCAAATCCACAGGGCGCTATCCAACTAGCAGAAATCCAGGGGAGCGCGTTCTTGTCAGGAGTAATCCGAGAGCCTTCGAGTACTTCGTTGGGCTAAACACCTTGAGTACATCCCCAGAGTCCATAGAGGGGCTTATTAAGCTGGCACGCGATCAGGAGGAGACGAAGTAAGGGAGCGAAGAGGAAGCGTTAACCTCAAAGCGAGGACAGTTTGCACGTCCGCGACACATCTCAGGAGACTTTGCGAAGAAACGACGCCAGCAGGATAACGTCCGCTTCCTCTCGCGACGATCTCTGTCGCCGGAGGCTGTTGTTGTTGTTGCCGTTGACAACTCGGTCTCAGCATCGCACTCCGTTTTATGTGGGGTAAGGAGCGGACATTTATATGTTTGAGATTGTTCTTTGCGAAGGGTAGACGATACGCCCCCCCAATTGAATCTCCCTCCGTTCGGACGGAGGTAAGCTCGTCGTAATGAGCGATGGTAGCGCTGCTCCGTCGTTCAGCTTTTGTCTTTGCGGGCAGTCCGCGCAAAATGGAGTGCTGTCACAGTGTATAACTCCAGCTGGTGTCGATGTTGGCGTAGTCGGCCGGCCGCTTTTCCTCCCCCTCGTGCATACGGCGCGGCGCCGGCGCGGCGTCCGTATCGGCGGACAAGCTCCATTGCGTGCTATAGCCGTGCGCGGAAGGGGGCGCAGGAAACGTCGGAGAACGAGAAGGTGTCGTAGCCCTGCAGGTTCTCGAGCTGGGTTCTTCGCATGCAATAAGGCGTGTTTGTTCCCTTATTGGCACGCTGCCGCTGTTAGGCGTGTGTGTCTGTGCGCGCCTGGTCGGCTGTGTCACAGCGTACGGCCTTCAACGCTTCGGAAATAGGCCTCGAATGCCACCTAGTGAGCTCGAGCGCTGCGACAGAAAGCGGGAGAAAAATGGCAAATAAGAGTAACTTTTCTGCACCAGTTCGCTGGGTTGCAGTTGCAAGGTGAAATTGTGGGCTACCTGACCGATTTGGAGTCGTCAGATCCCTCGGTCTGCTTCGTTTGCCCGATCCCTGCGAAGTTCCGCAGGAACAGCTCTTCAGCTTTCCAGGACAGGAGTCGATGAGAAAACCCAAGCCTTTGCGTATTTGCCCGCTCCATACCGACGAGCGTTTCTGCGGGGAATCGCCTGCATCAGTCAGGCATCAGAAAAAGTTTTCTGCGAGGTGTTCAATTCGGTCAGGGATCATTCTCGAGACCTTTGAGTCGCTTCTTCTTTTCCTCACCTCAAGTCGATCATCCGTCTCCGCTCATAGGTCCCCGACAAGACCTCTTGTTTGGAAATACAGCTGTTCTCGGGAGGCTTTACACGATTTGAATTGAGTCTGAACGCCTTGATTTATGGGTCGTCACTACGTCGATCATTTCAAAAACGGAAGACCGGGGTGAATGTTCACCTTGCCAGTCCTTCGGCCATGGAGCAATGGAACACCCAGGAGAACTCCAACCTATTTGGATTGCGTGAAAAATACCCTATTCCACCCATTGTCATCCTTTCTGTTGCGTCGTCGGCCGTCTGGGTTCCCAATGAATCCAGAGAGACTCATTCCACCTCGGGGCAGTACAATACAACATTTATTCGCCAAAACAGGTTCTAAAAATGAGGTTTTCAGCGATTCTATCAACATCCACAAAAAAAGTTGGGTTTTCAACTCGAGGCTGTTGTATTTCCTTCCTCAGCCATACCCGCAGGCGCGGAGCGTGCCAACATCATTCCGATGCTACCAATCAACGTACCTACAACCACCAGCAAACAAGCTGCCGTTAGCCTGCGCATGACATGTCTCCGACGTATTTCGCCAACTTCTGCTTCTCGAAGAGACGAGTAGTTATCATACAGATGGAGGTGTGCGACGTACTTCTCCAGACATGTTGACGATGAGGAGCTGCGGGTGGGGTTCGACCCGCTCATAGACCGACTTTCTTCCAGGTTGTAGGTGATTCGGGTCTTTGGATATTCATAAATCGATCGGGAGCGGCAAACTTCGTTAACCCCACTTCGGAAACGGTTATTTCTCGCTTCGTTCTTCACAATCCTTCGATCTGGTACCTCGGCAGCACGGGAAGAGAGCCGTACGAGCCACTCTCTATCGAATCTACCGAGAAAGAACCGAATCACTCATTCTGGAAGCACCGCAACGCTGCAATGTTATTTCGTGCGTTTGTGTGTCGTTCTGTTATCGTTCGCTCGTTCTTCCGTCCAATCGCTCGGGTGACAGGCTCACGCGGCGCCCGCTGTGTGCTGCCGTTACTGACAGAGGGCACGGGGTCGGGGGTTAGGGCACCGTCGTTATTAACGCAAACGCCCGCAAACGTTCGGAGAGGCTTGCCGAGCGAGCGAGCGAGCAGCGATGAGGAAAGTAGAAACGGAAGGACGAGCGGGATAGACGAAACGTAGACCCGCAATGTACTCTCTTTAGCAGCAACAGCTGTCCTCAATGCCAATAAAAGGCCATCGTTTGCAGCAGTTCTCTTTCTGCTCGCTTCGGAAGGGGTTCAGACCTTCTTCCACCTCGTTTCGTCCATTACGAATGCGGCGACCTCATTCGTCGTCGACATCGACTTCTCCCCCTTGGCTGTTCTATGTCTATTTGTCTCCCAACTTACGTAACTCGTGGCGCTTCTACAGAACAAATATTCCCCTTTTCAGACATTTGGCAAGCATTTGCTGGCCGGACAAGCTGCATCTTCCAGAGTTGTGTAACTGCGGGAGTTGGGAGTCGAACAACATGTAAGCCGAGTCAAGGACCTCGACATCGAGACGCGTTTAGCTCAGCAGCGGAAGCGGTACTGTAAGGCCGTATCGCCAGTAACGGTTTGGTAGGACAGTGCTCCCAGAATGGAAGCGGGCTTCATCGACGGCAGCGAGAGCGGGATTTGTCTAATGCCCTGACGCTCAAGGTCTAATGAAATTTCGCTCGCTCAAACAAAGGGTCTAAGCCGTATAGCTCTTCCAGAGAACACTCAACCACCGATCCGGAGGATGGGCATTGGGAGAGGACGTGGTCAGAGCACTGCGCAGCGACCCGCTATTGAAGCTATCGATTCAGAGAAGAAGATTAGACCGGCTTCCAACGGCGAGGCGAGAATCACCCCTGAACTCCTGAAGCGCGAATCATTTCACCCCACAGACTTTGAGAACACTCACGAGACACTTTCAGCGAGTATCCTCGATTCCGGACTCTCCCGTTGTATTGGAGTCGTCAGCACCTATCGTCGTCGCACCTATCGAGCAAGAGTTTTAAAAATAACTACTTCGAGAGGTCGCGATTGAATTCCCTCGGCAGGGGAACTCCTTCAGGCTAGACCGTAATCAGATACTTCAATTGTGCGCGGCCGTTTGGTTTCCCTCATCTATTATTGTTATTCCGTATGGCCGTTTGTCGGTGAAGCCTGCCCCCGACTTGTCTATGAGCCATTGTTATTATTTTTCGGACAAAGTACGCACTCCAAAGTGTTTTGATTGCCTCAGCCGCGAGCTACGTATCCCAATCACAAGCTGGAGCGTTCAGTGCATCCTCATCGTGCCAGTATGCGATGAATGAAACGCGTTCGTCTTCCGAATACCCGGTGGTTTTCCAGCCGTGATTCATTGCCCAACCGTCAGGACGTCAGCACAAAGAGCGACAACTGTAGAGGACGATTCTTCCGAACTCATGGGACACGAATTTCGAAGAGAAAGAAGTTTCAGGAGAGAAGAATATTGTCGTTATAGAGATTTTCACGGAGAAATGCGAGTGGAGGATGTTCGGCTCTCAGTTTGAAAACCCGGACGCCCTCCTGTTTGATGAGCGGAAGCAGTGCGAATGTTGCAATGAGTCGGCGCACAGTTCCCGAAGAACGTTGCAGCAACTCAGCGAACCAGTCAGGGAACGAGCGAGTGGGTGCGTTGAGCTAATCGTATTAATGTATTGTCGGCAGTTCCATTGTAATGTCAATGCAAAATGCCGTCGTAAAATTTTATGAACCATAAATAATGGAGGACAGAAGCGGGTGAACGAGAGTGAGCTGGTGGCTGAACTGGCTGCCAGCCAGCCAGCCAGCCGGGCAAACTGGCAAGCGGGCTGGTGGATGGAAGGACGGCCGGCGAGACGGACGGAAGGACAGACAGACAGACAGACAGACGAGCAAGTGAGTAGTGGCTCAGTGAAGTGGGCTTTGCCAAGATATATATCGCCCTCAGTTCTTGTGGTGTTTTACAACCTCCTCTTCCGCGCTCATGTTCGTCTCCAAAATGCGGATCTGGTCGCAGGGAAGGACGTACGTACGCATTTCCCAACGTCGCTCGACAGAAACCTGCAGCAATCTCGCTCCGAATCGCGTATCATTTACTCGGAGACCAGCAGTTTCACAAAGCAAAGCGGAGGAGAAGGAAGAAATAATCTCCCAAGAGGGGTGCGACTGCAACGAATTCTCGTGGGCGTTCGCTATTTTCGAAGCGAGACCTTCTGTTCCACAGGTTCCCGAAGGATCTTGGCTCCTCCACCTTTGGAGAAAATGTCAGAGTCTAATGTTCATCGAGAGGACTGGATGGTTAACAATTTAGCTACATCCTGTGTAGGTGGTGCCGAACACGGTACTCAGCAATTCGAAGCCAGTTCTCAACAATAATTTCCAGAATTCGTACAGACACATCCGGATACGGGTCAAGCTCGAATCCAATTTGGACGAGTGTCCAAGTTATAATTGCAAACCTCCTACCGTTAGATTGGACATGAGTCAAGAAGGTTCAATAGCGTCCATGTGTTCAGAAACTCCAAGAACGTCGAGTCTTCCCGCAGTAGCTCAGACGGGGCTTCACTGTCAGGGACGTACTGCTGGGGAGCAATTGTCACCCAGGCGCAGTAATCATTAATTCGTGTCGTCCTCCCGAGTCTAACAAATGAATACTCGGAGAATTCGCCCACGTCCTGAGACCTACTCGGGACTATGTGCGCTCGCTCGCTCACTCGGTCCAAGCCCGCCTCGAGCGCCATCTTTCGCCTCGGTATCGTTCGGTCGTTGGTTGACTTGGCTTATTCCGTCGCGTCGCTTACTCTTGTATGCATGCGTAGATAGGTGTGCACTTTAGCTCTCCTCATTCGGGTCTCGCGGGTGCCGATCTACGCAACAGGGCTTCTCCCCCCACCCACCCACGGGTCTCGCTTCGCCGTCTATATCTTCCCTCTGTCTCGCGGCTTCATTCATTAATAGGTAACTCCGGCAGTGGCAACGACAGCGGCAATGGCCACCATAGAAACGACGTCCCGGTGCCGGAGACGGGCGGCAGTGCTCAAGGGGTCTTGGGCATTCAAGCCACGTTCATTGTTGGCCAAGAGGGGTTTGCCTTCGTTGGTCACATTGATGACGAATCGCCCTCTTTTTGGTCGGGAGGCTTCCCGAACAAATGTTCCTTGTCGGTTGCCCCTTGACGTTGGAGCGGCAAGTTACTTGTTGCAGCAGCAGCCATATTACCGCCACCTGCTCACCAGCTTGTGCGCTTGAAGATGGCCCGCGTAAGCGAAGACAAATCGTTGCATTAGCAACCGGTTCCAACGTTCGGCATGGTGGTCATCACTCTGTGCGCCCTCGGTCAGATCTTGTCGCTGCGTTTTGGCTCTGCCGAACCGGTTGCTCGCTGACAGAGTGACTCTGTAGTCGCCGGGTGGCGCTTCCTTGAGAAACGGACAGGAGGAAGGCGTCTCTTAATGCAGTTGGAGAGTGGTGAGTTCGTTGGAGCCTTGTTCAATTGCTTATCCTCTTTGGGCATTCCTGCCATCCGCTGGTGTGGAATAAGAAGGCCGGAGAAGATTACGACGACGACGTCGACGACGGCGGCGGCGGCATCGAGGAGGACGACGACTCGTTCTACAGCAAAGGAATTAGCTTCTCTCCAAGGACGCAAGTCCCCTCTTCTCTTCGTCCCCCGTCGTTCCCGCCTTTCGTTTGCCCATGGCGCAGATCTAGACCGACCAAGCAGCCGAGCGAGCGACCCGACCAAGCAAACGAACGAGCGAACGAGTGACGGCTTCTCGAGCTGAGTGCGTCCGCGTTGATCCTGCCCCTTAGCCTTCTGTCGTCTCCGAGCGTCGACTGGTATTCACTTCATTCTTTGCTGAGGCCACGGCTCAATATTTCACAACTAGCTCATTGACTTATACTTGATGATTTCCAGTCTGGCTTCACTTCATGATCTATCAGTAGGGCCAATTTGACACCAAAAAGACGGCATAACATGATCGTTATTAACAGACGTTCTCAAAGGCTCGGCGAAATGAATATTTAGAGATTCCGCGTATCACGAACCCTTCTGCCGATCATGAAATTGTTCCAAACTCTTTCTCATCCATGGAAAATGTATTTCGTGGAGATTTTCTTTGATGAATCGGCCACTTACACACATTGGAGAAGTCCCAGAACGCTCATTTCTCATCGATTGGGCAGAGTCCTGAACCCTATGAAGATAAGGAAAAAGGGTTTCCAAACGTTCAAGTATGCGGAGGTTGCCAACATAAGGGACTCCTTCCGGTATGCTCACTGCGTATGAATATATTCGCTTTTCAGCGTGGCGCAATCCCGTATGTATATTCAGTACGTTTCAGCCGGAAAGGATGCCAATTAGGGAGACCGGTTTCTCAACAAAAAATGCCGTCGAAGTTATTTTGAGTCCTCCTTGATCTACACTACCTACACTTCAACATCTACCCACGAGACCTACGGACGACCGAGCCCGCTTTTTCTGCCCGTGACGACTCGGGCGGGAGATCAGAGCGTCAGGCATAGGTTTGAATTCGCCAGCCTATCACTTGCGGTCGCGATTCGAAGATGCGAAGTCGCGAGGAAACTATCGCCAATTCTTAGCTACGATGTAGATATATTCTCTTGGGGCGAATTATTATAGAGCTTTCGATTCGATCCATGCACCCCTGATACTCTCCAATCATCAAGATCCGCGGGCTACTGAAGCACCAACGTCCTATCCAGTCCCAAACGTCATACGTTTTGCCTTGGAGATCTCGAACGTTATTCGTTGTGGAGGAGGAAGGACTCGAAGTGGTTGTACAAGTGCCGTATAATGCCCAGATAGAGATTCGAAGTTCACTCAACTGCGTCTGACGACGTTCCTGTTATCAAGATGCTCCAGAGAGCTCTCCAGGCTCCTTGCGAGTTCTTCTAACGTCTCTCCCGAGTCGCGATAGTATTTATGATTGAGTAGTTGAAATGGTTTTTGTGTGAATCCTCTTTCCCGTCTCCTAGAACGTCCATCGAAACTGACGCAGTCGTTTAAATTTTTTCTTCTGTCGTGTGTTTTTTCTCCTCACTCGCTGTTCGCTGCTGCCACAAGATGGAGCATGGACTTTGAGCCATGTATGGTTCGTTGGATGGCTAACTCGGGCCAGTTGTTGGTCGAGCAACGAGGCGGCAGCAGACCGCGTGATGGACAGTGACGGATGCGTTTCCTTCAATTTTCGCCCTTGGGGATCTTTAGTCGTTCTTGCCTGCATCCAGATCGTTGCAGGCCGCCGAACTGCTCGGCTTGCTGGTACATCTGATTCGTTCGAGTGAAAATGTTTGCTTGCTTCCAGAAACGACGTTAGCGATGCGGGGTGAGCCGCCTCCCATCGTCGATGTGTCTGGTTTGTGACGCGCGTCCAACCTGGATGTCAACGTGGAAAACTCGAGGGACGTGAACAAACTACGATAACGTGTTTTGTACCGCAGCTGCGGTCATCAGCGAAGAGCAACATATCGACGCGAAGAGGAACAAAATGGACTCCTTCGTTTCTTCACCATACTCGTAGCGTCCAGAACCGCTGTTCTCGGATTTTTAACAGAATAAATAGATCGGACGACTGATTGAGAGAGCGTTGCGTTGGAAGCTGCTGCAATGCCGTCGAACTTCGACGTGTCGACTGCAACAGTCTGAAGACAACAGCCTGAAAAGGGTAGAAATGTTTTTCCTCCCCCGTTTGAAATGGCCGTAGTTGCTCAGAAAATGTTGACCGCTCCTCTTTCCGACTTTCGACCTCCGAATCGATGTCCTAGCCGTTGCAATTCGAAAGTGCTGCGGAGCACTCAGCCGATGAGGAGGTGACGACGAGCGGACGCGGCAGCGAAGGAACAGGTTTTCCATTTCAGCGATGTACTCCTCGTTCCGGAGATTTGAGTGCAGATCATGAACAATCGTTCCGCAGCGTTGAGCAAGATGGAGCTGGCGCGTCTGTCTTCTTGCTGCGGAGAGTTGTAGCTCACCTGTTCATCGCGAGAAACAGAGCTTGCTTCTGTGCATGTCCTGCGTTGCCTCCTATCTGATCGGTGATCTGTCAACGACTCCGCCGGATTTATGATGACCGGATATGATGATTGAAATCTATGCGAGTTCGCATGGTGAACCTTCGCGCAACGTTTAGACTGCGGAGCAATCGGGTCGGGCTGTTCGATTCTTATGACTACAAGAACAGATCGTATGCTACCTTCCTTAGTCGGAAACCCGAGAAACTGTTATCTACCTCAGTCAGAGAGTATCGCACAAGCTCCCTGTACCCAACTTGGAACTACGTCGAAAGCAAAGCCGGTTTCAAGAGGAGATAAGAGCGTGCAAGGAGTCAACTCCTCCTTCGGTGTTTTTTTGCAAACCACCTTTGTGCTCACACGACCTCAAACACGAGGACGGAAAATCCTTCCGTTCACCCGCGCTGGATTCTCGCGGAGGTTTTGGAGTTTTTTTTCGCTCGTTCGGTAGTTAGTAAAATGGAAATAATGCCGCCATTGACGTGGTGTAAATGATAGCTCGAGCCCGGTGCAGTCTCTAAACACTTTGTCATCAAGTCTCTCGAGGGCTTGTCTCTCTGTCAGGCTGAGCTGAAGGCAGCTAGCTCGCAGTGGCTGGCTGCCACTTTTCGTAAAGACCTTGACGCGTTCGCGCAGGCATTGCGTGTGAGCCTGTTCGTAACGAGAATTGATCACCTGAAAGCAATTCGTCTGCTCGGATGAAACGAATACGACATCTCCTTTGTTGTAAGAACGTCGTCAGCCATCTAATACTCGTTAGAGTCCGCGGAATTCCAAACGTCTCGCCGCCTCCGCTTAGGATCTCATTCCTCTTCCGGATCTAGACGTCTTGACGAGGTTTCCCGGGAGTTACTTTGGGTGTACCGCAAGTTCGAGACTAATTGAGAGATTTCTCGAGCTCACTCAGGTCAACAGGTCCTGATTTGTCGTGTCCGAAGGCCCAAGAGATCGGAGTCTCGCATTACTCCCGGTCAACGTTGAATTTCAGGAACGTAAGAACTTACTCTTCTTCGGCTTCATTCCCATTTGAAACAAACTCTACGTTCAACATTTTTCCGATGGAGGCTCGGAGGGTGAGGTCATATTTGCGAGGAATTCCAATTTACGCAGATGCGGCAACTTCCGATCATTTTTCCGTGTATTTATTTCAGTTTTGATTTCTACGAGGCGGACAGATTCGGCGGAAGAAACTGAGAATTTTCCGACAGGACGACTCTATCTCCAGGGAGAAATGACGCACGAACTCCTCGGGCTCGGTGCGAACAGACACAAAGTTCTCTCCGCGCAGGTTAAGTCGGGAGTGAGAGTTTAAAATGTAAAAGCTAATCGGATCAGCCCACGAACGGAGCGACGGCTCTGTTCGGCTTGTTCTACTTCATTCTCACTTTAATCAATAAGTTTGAAGCGAAGTTTCTCAAACATCCCGGCTCCAATAGTTTCGGGTGAGCTCTCAACGCTAACCCATGTTTCAGCTTGTCGGGTTCGGTCGTCATAACGCCAACGCTGGTCTAGTTCGTTCGAGTTGGTGCTATATTTTGATCACTTCGTCGGCGTCTGATGAAAATTTGTTTCTAGCAAGTTCGAATTGTGAGGTCGATCTCGATCTAGTGGCGAAAACAGCGGCAGACCCGGGTGCTATGGGGCGATGCCCTTCCTTCCCCTTTTGAAGTCTGTATCCCGGGCGGAATGGTCCCCCTTCTTGAGCAATTCTTAGATGCGCTGCAACTGATTGTGAGATTGAGGAGAACATCTCGAGGTAAGATGTGGCGATCGAGAGGTTGACAACAGAGCCTCTGTCGGTTGATACTCCGATTCTATCGATCCGAGGGCGCGTCACCTCCAATTCTATTCCGACTCGCGAACCTCAGCTTACTGTCGGAGTTAAAGGTATACCGCGGTCTGTCATCTTCACTCTTGGATAGGGATCGTAGAATGAGGTCGACGATACGCTTGGCCATGCCGGAAGTGGGCTGCCGCCGTCAAAGTCAAGCCCACCGAGCGTCCGTCAGTCCGAACGAGCGACCGAGCGGTTCCCCCGCAAACCCAATTCCAATAGAGAGACCCTCGGGGCATGTCAGGATAAGTATTAACAGATTTGTCCATAGTCTACGTCTCTGCTCGCATTTGTACCCATCTTACAGTTCACGGGACGTCGGACGTGAACAACGGCCAGGAACCTTGATTCGATAAAGTCCTAGAACTCTGAAAAGCTCAATGAAGGATTAGAGCCAGGTCTCTCGACGGCCGTTACACTTCGATAAGTCCTTCCTCGTCCCCCGACGAGGAGTCTGATTTCCGGAAGTGTTAATACCGTTCGCTGGGCTTCGGCTCGACAAAGTGGTCTCCGAGCTCCGGGGTGACGACTGCGACGAATATTGCAAGCTTCTTCGTGCTTCCGGGGCGAGAGCAACAGTTTACCATTTCGAACTATGCAGAAGGAAACCTGAGTTCTAACGTACTTCTCAATCGAGAAATGTTCTTGTCTGCGATATTTTTGTCCGCTGTCGTTGTTTGGGATCATCGTCATCGGCATTATCTGCATATTTGCAACTGGCCGTCTCGAGTGGTCAATTCGATCTGATCTGTAATCCAAGTTGAGCCGAAGTCGAACGACGTTCAAGATGGCCGAAAGGGCGAGTTCGCTCACTACACACAACGAGGTAAGCACCGAAGAGGATTTTGCTCAGTGCTTCCGTGCAATGTCCCATGTGTACTTTATTGCCATGCTCCAATCTCTCCTCTTATCCTTCTGCTATCTCTCTCGAATCCTTCAGCCATTCTTCGTGCCCCTATTGTTCTTGGAGACGACCATCCAGCGTGCCTGCTAGCCTGACCGACCGACCGACCGACCGACCGACCGACCGACGGACCGACCGCCCGCCCGCCCGCCAAGGGCTGCCTGGTGCAGCGTACGGCACTTAGTGGCACACGCCGTTTGTGTATTTCTTTCAGTCGAAAGGAATCCAGGTTTCTTCGGCAGCTCTGTTCGAAGCTTCCCCTGGTTGCTCTCGAAGCGTAGTTGAAGCCTCATCAAGGCTTGACATTATCACAAAGTACAACCATTTCGGGCGGGAGCGAGGCATCCGAATTCGGAGCATATCCAGTACTTTCTGGCGCCGGAAAAAGTCCTAAGTGGCATGCGTTCCATCCGTTTTTCTTTCCTCACCTCAAGAGCAAGCGGAGAACAGCGATACGGCACATACCAAGCTTGATGGGCCGAAGCAGCTAGGTGGCCTTCATAAAAATTCTTGCACAGCTTTCTCCACTTGATGCTAGACGGAGGCTTGGACGGACGATCATACAAAACGCCGTCAGCATAGCTAGTTGGAAAGCGTAATGACCGGCTTGCGTTGCCTCCTCCGGAGTGTGGTGACTGCAATATTCCCTTTGAGTCTCGAAACTTGTGTGGAGGCTCTGGAATCACTGCAAAAGAGTGGAGGATTCTAGAACTACTGTTCAACGCTCTCCGCTGCGGTGGAAAAAACGCCGGGACCGAGGACATTCAAACTTCTGCAAGTCTGTTCCAAGTGATCTCCATCTTTGCATTCAGACTGTCTTCCGATTTGGTTCGACCCGTCCCAATACTTGGATAACCGTGCAGTGGCGCGGCGAACGCTGCGGATCTCCCACGGAGATCATGGATCTGATATCGTTCCTGGAACCGGGTTCGGAATCTTTGGATCCCTATTGATAGTCTTCTTGACAGCGGAACGCGGTCACGGTAACGATTGTTGCAAATACTTCGTCTTGCTTCGTTCGACATTCCCTTGTCGTCGATGCCTCGGTGGCTTGGGTCCCTTTTAAATTCCGATATGTTACTCCGATATCGTCTTGCTGCTGGTGTGGCTCCTGGTATGTCTGCGTTGCTGGCTGACGATGGAGACGGCAGGCCGGTCGGTTGGTTGGTTAGTTCCCCCGTATCAGAAACATGCAGGGCAGGCAGCAGAACGTGGAGAACTTTGAATGGACTGTGTCCTACTGATAAATATGGCTCTCGTTCCCGATATTTCAAAGCAGCAGAAAGAACGCCATCGCATGGAAAGCTGAGCTGCCATTTCGGAGCAATACTGTTCCCGTCCACACGCTTGCCACAACTGGAATCGTGCAATAACGCAGACACCGCTCACAGAATATAAACATACAGACGACGACAAAAAGCATGAAAGCCGTTCATCGTTCGTTTCAACCACTTGCAGGCGGAATTCCATTCTGCTCACCACGTGCACAACCGGGTCTCGCAATTCGGTTATGCCAGGACTTCATAAACAACAGAAAAGATCATGGCACATGGGAGGCATTCCTCGCGTGTGACACGAGAACAAAATCTGTTCCCTGATAGAAACGGCGCTTTGCCGCTCGATTCTATACCTCACAATCAGTATTATGCATTCTCTGTTCTGGGAACAAAGACACCGGAAGTAGGTCCTTTTTATGAGTCGTGCCCCCCCCCCCTGGACCCTTTGGGCTTTGCGAACCTCGAATACTCTGCATTTCAACAGAGCCGGACACGACTCCAGAATGAGCCCGCCATGCACTACAAGCAGCTGAAAGGCGAAAGCGCGCAATGAGCATTCGTGCCTACCTGCATGCACCATGCACAGTATAAGCAGCGAAGTGGAGCGACATGTGACCAGGATGCGTGTGCACTTTCTCTGTCCCTCGTCTTCGTGCTCGTATTGAAGCGGTTGGTTCCAGCCGTGGCGGAAGGCCCTGCCGAAGAGGACCGAAAAGCTGTGCGGTCGCCTCTCTTCTATCTATCGCTAGCCCGTCCGCCTCTATGCTTTCCCTCTCGGGTTTTCCCTAATCAACTCTCATAAAGTTCTATTGGAAGACGGCGACAGATTTGGGAACAAAAGAGGTCACCGTGCTGAAAAGAGACTGTCACCGCAGCAGCAGCAGCAGAAGCGAAGGAAGAAGAAAAACGAAGAAGAGCTGCTCTATGGAGAGTAAAATGGGAGCTGCAAAAAAAAGGAACGCTCTCGCTAAAGGAACAGCGAAGGAGCAGACACACTCTCGGTGGGCTTTGTCGTCTTCGTCGTTGTCGTTGGCGACGCCCGCCGCGCCGTTCAAGCTCTGGTCCAGCGCATATTAACACGAGGTCGGCGGTTCGGCGAATAGAGGAGCTTTGCACCGGAAGAGAAGCTTGTTCTGCTTTCTTTCGTACAGCCAGTCCGTGAGGAAGTTATCTGAGCCAGTGAGGCAGTCATCAGAGCTGAAGAAAAAGAGGTAAGACTTTCGCTAAGAGAGAGAGAGAGAGTGAGGGGGTAGTGTGAGAGAGAGAAAGACTGACTGAGAGTGACCTTACGCCGTCGCCATAGAGGGTGCCGGAGAGCCGAGGCCGGTCATTAAATCAGTCATTCATGCTCAGCGCTAACTCGGCCGCCCGCGTTACAGCCTCGAACCTCGAGCCTCTGTGCCGACGAACGGTCTCTCGGTCGGAAAATTATATTGGATCCGAGTGCGACAATACATGCGAGCATCCGCCATCCTCGAGGGTACTCCTGCAAACAAAATGCTAGCCGATCAAGATCGAGTTAGCGAAGTCCTCAGAAACATGGAGAAGGAACAGTAAATATATTTCAAGATGCTAGAATCGGGCGCGTCATTTTCTAAGTTCCATGGGGTTCCTCGTGAGGCCGCGATCTGTTGCTTCGACGCTATCGCATCTTCACTACGGCGTGTGATTTCCCGCTTAGAATCCCAGCAACAGAGGGTTCGTTCCCGCGAGAATGGCCGTGTGTGCGCTACACTAGTGTGAACATGTTACAGTGTTTCGTGGAAATAGACGTGAATTCTGGGTGATACCCCTACCGCGATGTACGATGATGTTGGTTCATCATGGCAGCAGTCTACCTGTGGGGTTGCCGCGAGGAATTCGTGGAGGAGCGCATTCATCCTCTGGCAGCCAGCGTAGATGATGCAGTATGAGGTGGCTCGGTTTCGAGAGCCGTCGACTCATATGCAGTCAAGCACAGAACAGGGGTCCTACGATGCTGGTTATTATGAGGCTAGCTCTCCGGGTTGCTCCGGCTGTCGCAATAACGCAGGATAAACACTGCCGCAGTAGAACACAGCTAGAGCCGAACCACACTCAGGATTCGCCCATGCCGGTGCATGCTCGTCCGCGAGTAGAAGTCAACAACCTGATTGCGGGCCGAGCAAGTCGTAATGTTTCTTGGTGCGGTAATATGGCTGGATATGATCTATTCTCCACCTTCTCAACTTCTCCCGTATTATCGTGTATTCTCTCTGCATTTTCGGAATCAATCGAGAAACATCCCGATTGTGCACTCATTCCGGTAGCGAAAATCTTCCAATTGGGAGGAACATCCCGTTTTCATTGCACAGCCGCAGGGACGGGTTCCTCGACGCGAGTCCATCGTAAACTCTGCAGAGGAACTTCCTGAGGCGGAAGAGGGGTTCTCCTGGTGAGTTCTGATATTTGAACCTAGCATTCTTCCAAGATTCTGTACCGTCTTCGATTCGAGGAACAACGAGGATGAACGCAACAAATTCTAGGGCCGCCGGATCGAGAGGAGAACGTTGAAACCATCAAGAGCTCGTCAACGTACGGTGTGGCAAAGCAGGGTCTACAGAGGATTCAGCTCACGGAGGTCATCTATTAGCGGTTCCGTACGTCTGTGTGTCTGCGCGTCTATCCGTCCGTCTGTGGAACCGTCGAGCCTCAAACGCACGGTGTTCTCCCGACGGTTCGCTCGGTCCACACGATAACGCAATTTGGATGGCTGACTGCAAACTCTGTCCGTGAGTCCGTTCTCCTGTTGCCGGAAAGAGATCCTTCATATGTGGTTGGCTTTTCGGCTCGCTCGCCGGTTCGTTCGTTTGTTCGCTTTCTCTCCTGCTTGCTACCTGACTGGTCTGCTCACCACTGCGGCCAAAGTCAACTTGGGACGTCAATGAAATTTATCCGCGACGCACACGGCTCCTTCACAAGGAATATGCAGACGAACGCGTCTTTACTAAGTTAGGGGTCTACCATTTCCTTTTCTTTTTGTGTTGGAGGTTCCGCTGGTGGTGGAGGTGGTGGTAACTACGAAGGCAGCGCGTCTTTGTAAAATGCATGCAAAAGGAAACCAACCCGACCGCAGACCTTCCTCGCAAGCCTACGCCATAACCTATGCCTCCCCCCTCCAACCCTTTTTATGCCCCTCTTTCGTCCCATTCCTCTTTTTGAGCTCCATTTTACTGCGAGAGCCAAGCCGGCCTTCGCCTATCCGTTTCTGCTCAACATAACACGTATCAACGTGCAGAGCAACTAGATGAGTGAAAACCGAGCCGTCGGTTTCATCAGTTTCTGCCTTTCCTCCAAAAGACCTTCAGCGGTGAACTTTTGCGCAACATAAAAGATATTGCGTTTCGAGCTGTATATATATATATTTTCTTTTTTCTTTCACTCTCCGTTGCCGTTTCGCGCTATTTCATCACGATTGTTATTCCAACTACTGCTGTTGCTTATGAGGAAATCTCATTCCAGCTGCCGTTGAATGCCGGGCAGCGGCCGTAGGTTTTATTCTCCAGCGTCAAAATTTCAACCCGCGGACATTGAATGCATGCTTTGGGCTTGGCATGGGTTTATTTGTGCGAGCAGCGTCTTTGGACGTCCGCGCCGCGCCGGCGACAACGGCCCGGCTCGGTAAAACACTCGTCTGGGCGAACAATGCCAAATTAAACGCCAGAGCCAGTGCGTGTCCCTGACGGAACTCACGGCGGCGGACTCTAACCGCCCGAGGGGAAATAAGCACTGCAAACTTGGCGACTTGACGATTCCAACGTTGACGACGACGCCAATGATGGCGAGGAAACTTTGAGCGAAGCAATCCTCACATGCCAACGCACATAAACCCTTCGTAGTCCGCTGGGCTGGTGTCGGAAAGAAACTCCTTGTGCTCAGCGACCATTGTCGCCGCCGCCTCTGACACCGCCGCTGCTCCTGCTGTCAAGGAAGAACGAGGGAGAATGAGGGGGAGACGGGAGGGGGGGGGGGGGTGCCGTAGACGACGATGGTAACAACAGCAGTAGCGGGTAACTACAATGTAATCTCGCCTGGCACAGCCTTGGCTGGGAGAAGACGGCGACCACCACCACCACGAGCTGTTGGTCTGCGAGCTGCTGGTCAGGGAGAGTCCACTACGCTACATTAGTGCTGTGTGTTTCTTGGTAAGGACTGTCGCCACCACCACCGCAACCAGGAGCACCGGGGAGCATCTAGGACGTCTCTTCTTACGGAACGCCTTCCCACGAAATGTAATGCTAGATTATTATATGTGGCCCGAGCGAGTCTAGCAACCGAGCGCCAGACGGAGGTTTGCGTCCTTCGTCCGCTGAGTGACGGGGACGTAGACAGACTGCTCACCGAGGGTGTCTACCGTGACTTTGGTCACCAAAGAACCTCTGGGCGGCTGGCCGGATGCCGACTAGCAAGCCAACCGAGGAAAAAAGCAAGCGAGGGAGCGTTCGCGCCAGCCAGCCAGCTAGCGGTTGGGTGGCATCCAAGTGACCGCAAGCAACACCACAAAGAGCGAAGAACAAGAGCCCCGACTAAATGGAGTTGGCTTTATTTGCCTTATCACGGGGCCACAGCGAACAAATGCCCGGAGGAGTGCCGATTCGTTTGGACCCCGAACAACGGCTCGCGAGCCACACTCATAGACCTCCCAACTCCCTCCCAGGTCATCTGCCCCAACGTCCAGAAGAACCTTGAGACACGAAGTAGCTCCTTGGCATTCTGTAGGACTCCTTTCCCTGAGCACCGAAATCAAGCGGTGGTCCAATAGCCAAATCACTCGACCACTGCAGAACTCCCTCTCCAGGGTTTGGTGAAAGCAGTTTCAGCGCTGCCATGCACTGTGTGCTGGATTGCTCAGAGGCTGGATGAATAAACCCGGAGAGTTAGCTTGCTCCCTCGCGGCTCCTAATTGGGCAACGCGTCGTATAGCTGACAAATAGGCTGGCGGCAACCAATCGTCCAGGAAGCATGGGAAACAGGCATTGGCGCTAGGGTGTCGCTGCGTTGAAGCAGCAGCACCACCACCACCGGCACCGCCAGTATCGTCGGCGGGCGCTATCCTTCATGCTCCGTCATACGAAAGAGACGCCCGGCACACATCGTTCCTACAAGAGGAACAAACGGGAGAGAAACGGAACGAAAGCCGCCGGAGAAGAAGAGATACATGTCAAGATTTCGCCGGAGGCGGGTGGTCCAACTTGCCAACCAGGCCTGCTTGTCTGCTGGCTTGGTGGGTCGAAATGAATCGGCACGAATTCCTTCTCCGTCGTGATTTTCCCTCTATTTTTCGTCATCGTAGCCCGCAGTTGTACTCCGCTGAGACGAAGGACGGGGCAAGCGAAAATACGAGGACAAATCGAAGACCCCTGCCTCTCCCGCACAACCAGCTCTTGTCCTCTCCGTGCGTGCTCCCTCGATTGGTCTGGGAATGGGATCA
Organism: Neoseiulus californicus; assembly: GCA_028455905.1. Taxonomy (NCBI): domain Eukaryota; kingdom Metazoa; phylum Arthropoda; class Arachnida; order Mesostigmata; family Phytoseiidae; genus Neoseiulus; species Neoseiulus californicus. The sequence goes on from JAMQGS010000003.1 coordinate 1,221,819, forward strand.
AGGAGGATGCCTGCTCTCCTTTGGGGATTCTCTGAGGTTCCACCGCCTGACGAATGAGCATTGCCCGCGAAGAATTACCGTGAATTTTGTCGACGTTGAGTCAGAGGTCTGAGTTTTCCCTTGATGAATGATTGGTACGAAATAAGAGCAAGGGTTGCCTATGTCACTTTGAGACCAATAGTCCGGCTCCTCATGTACTGTCGTCGCTCAGTGACTTATCATGTTTGTTCAAAATGACTTCAGCCACGAGTTTACGACACATCTATTCTCTCCCAGCAATCCCCCCGATTTCCGGAGAGAGGATCGCCCAGATTCTCGGATTCTTCGTGCTGTGGTGAACTTTCTGGCGGCAAGCGGATTGCGCAACCAAGAGGACTATCCGACGTGAGATGTACGGCAACAATCGGCGAGAAATTGCATAAGCCAGTCGCAAGCCCTGGATGGGTATTTCCTGGCTAGTTCCTGTGCGCCGGCGCATCTTATCCGCTTTTCTTTGCCCGAAGAGCGCCCTAATTGGAAGACGTTTTGACAAGCATTCCGCTTCCGTTACGCCCCCTAGGTGAGCCGGAAAACGTATTCCCCAATGCGTGGGTTTGCCTTGGTCGACGTGGAGCGAGCCTCAAAATTGTTTGTGCCTGTTAGAGACGCGCGAGACCTTACAAGACCCAGTTGTCTACGACGGATGTTCGAGTGTCTGTCTGAGTGCGTGAGTAGACCATGGAATGGCAGACGGGAGACCGCAGCCAGACGGAACTCAAAAGAAAAATATATGAAAGAAGGCTTCAGCAGTCTGCGCGACAACAAAGACTTCTCTGCAGCTGATCGGCGGCGAGTGTTTGCTTCGGTGGTCTTTCTTAAAGCCGTCGCTTGGTGCCGTGGATTGCTGTGAGGGCATTCTGATCGAACCTTCTAGACCCCACTAAGCCCGTGGGATCGGCTTCAAGGTGGATCGCGGCAGTGATTGAGGACAGTTGGAGAAATCATCACGATCGTGAACAAAAGGCCTCCTCGAGCGTTCTCAACGTTTCGAAGATTTCCTCGAGGTCCGATCTTCCGTGGCATCGCATTCGTACCTACCTCGTTGACAAGGCATTCGGGATCTCGAAAAATCACGAACTGTTTCGCAATGAATACCCCTGGTGAATTCACGGAAGTGATGATTTACGCGGCAAAAGGGCAAAATCGGCCCAGACGTATTCCTCCTCGAACGGAAATGCGATGCGTCAGTGGGCCCGACCATGTCGCACGTGAGAGAACTCGCTGGACTCTTTCGATTCGATGCAAAAACTGCGAGGTCCGCAATTCCTCGGAGAGCCACAATCGACGGGGCAGCGAGAAACAGGAAAACAAGTGGAGAAAATCCCTGTCTTCCAATAGACCATAGTTGAAACTGGAGAAAAAACGAGATCAAAGCAGATAGGAAAGCAGAAGTCGAAGAAGACGCCAGTGGCGAGCTTAGACGAGACGACCGCCGGACACTTACAGTGAAAGACTCCCCATGGACTCCGGAGACGACTCAAGAGCCGGTTGACCCGCCCGCATCGGCCACGTCAGGCCTATAATTTCCGCAGGGGACAGAGCGAACCGATGGAGGAGGAGGGAAGCCAAGAAAAAATAGCACCGCGTGTCTCTGCTCGAAATTGTTGCGGATCTCAGAGTGAAATCTAATTGCTAACTAGACGCCATTGTCTCTGTCGTCCGGCAAGCAAGTGAAGAAATACTGCGAGACTGAAACCGAGTGAAAAGCACTTTGGCCCTCTTCCCGGATCCTTTTCGTCCTCCCGCTATTTTCCTCTCTTGTTACTTTCCCGCTTTTTTTCTCTCTCTCTCTTAAGCCTGGCTCTGTGCTGCTCCAAGTGATATCCTCTCTGTGCGGTTTTGTCTCAATGCTCATTTACGACAAAGAATTCCAACTCAATGGCTGGCAGTTAGATCCCAACTGTTGATCCATTCAAGAGTCTTTCTGCTGCGCTTCTTTTGTCCCTGATTTTTTTTTGTTCTCCTCAGCCAGATTACTCACTCCACCGGGCTGAGGCAGACGAGCAACGCATGGCCGGCATTCCCAAATGTTGCGAAAGCTGAAGAAGAAGTCTGATAACCTGTCCTCATTTCAGCGACGTAGAAACTTGAGTTCTTGCGAACGATCGCAAGACAAAATTGCGTGTCAGCATTCGGGGAGAGTCGAGGGGATTGTGCTCTCCTCAAACATCGAGCCAACGTGGGACTCTATTTGTTGAAGTGTGAAACGCGACATCTTTTCGTTTGCTTTGAGTCTGGAACAGTGTTGCGGAGCTTCCGAGCGTGCTTCAGAGAATATCTCCCCCCGAAAACGGTACTGAAACCATTGTCCTCCGGAACAATGTTTGACGGACTGTTTGCGCTGCTGTCTTCTCAGAGGAAACACGACGTCATCACTTCGAAGCTGAGCAACGTCATTAACTAGAGATAGACGCACTCAGCAACCTTTGCGAGAAATTTTTTCATCAATCGGGCTCGCCAGAAATACGCAGAATAGGAAAGAACTTTATTTGAATACTTCATATAGAACTCTCGGAAGCGTTCTTCCGGCAATCGCTCAGGGGCCCGAAATCCAAAGGCTTTCCAAGGTTGCCTATCCAACCGCGGTGCGCTAGATCGGCATACAAATGTATATAGCACAAAAAGTCATCAGTCCGTCAAGCACGAGGAATACTTTGTACAAAAGCTAGTGCGAACGGTAAGGTGCAGTCGGTGAAAACTCAATGGGCGCGGCGGTACGCCGTCATCATTCACTTCCGTCCTTGAAATTGCCGGCTCGCTTTTTCCTCCTCTATGTAACTTCCCTGTCTGATGATTCGGTTTGTAGATTTGTGGACCGCTCCGTTGCTCGGATTGCTGGCTTACCGAGCGCAGAAAGGATTCGTCCGTCCAATCGTCGCAGAGGAGGCAAGCAGCTGCGGCAATTAGAGCAGTTGCCGAGATGGAGTACAAGGCCATCTGTAGTTTTCGCGCACGCGGAATCGATGGATTACGTTGCCGCGGACAACGCTTTATTGATTACATAATGTGGCCTCGAGCCAGAATGCTTCGCCCACGTGTCTCTACTCACCGAGGCAGCTTGTCACGCTAGCACGCTTACCGTGCCGCCGAACGTAGCCAAACCGAACATTGCGAACTTACTTTGCGGTTGTGGACCATTCCGACGCGGTCTTCGAGCCCTAACACACTCCGAGACGGACACGCGCTTGTACCAATAACTCCTGACGAGACTCGTGGAACTATGTAGAACTATGCGATACACAGGACAGCAGTGCGGTATCCCTGATAAGGAATTCCGATAAAGCGATGCTGCCTTCGAGGTTTCGTCCGAGTCAGTTCTGCTGTACGTCTCTCAATACATTTCCAGAGGTCGTTTTCCATCGGTGGAGGTTTTCCCATCTCCTCGGATTCGGGTGAAATATGAGGCTCAAACGAGTTCTCCATCTGCCGTATCAACTTAACATACGATTGGCCCGAAGAAATCATCATCGGCTTCCCTCCCCGAACGGCAATATCTCGTCCTTGCACATTACTCCACTACCAACCCGCCACCAGAATGTCAGCGAACCGAGGAACAAATCAGTAATAAGCCGCTGCGGTAGCGCACACAGTAATTGCCATTGTACTTGGAAGCGTACATTCACGTCGTCGTGCGAACATCGGTGATCGTTTCCCTTTTCTCGACGTCCCTCTCGTTTTGCCCCCGAGCAGCTTTGCTCGCTCGCTCGATGGCTGCCGCCCCTCATGAAGGCTGGGAAGAGGATTTACGGAGCGTGCCGATGGACGTTGCATACCCTTGGCCGTCGACCGTGATGGAGATTCGAAAATGGTTCGGTCCGAGCTTTGTCTCTGTTTCAACAAAGCCCTCCGTCCTCCGAGCTTTACTGCATATGAAACAAGGCACAACGTCGGAAAAATTCGCGAGCAGTTAGATGAATTGAATGTTCCACTCTTTCCCACGGCAGTTTCAGTGAATCCGAACTTTACCGCTGAATCGGTCGGCCTGTTTCGTGCCTAGCCTGAATCTTTCACGCGTTCCGGGATTTTCCTCTCTTGAATTTCCGGGTTGAGTAGCCCACGTCACCCACCCGCCCGTCCGCTGGCGGTTGGGAGGCCCTCGTTGGTGTTGGCCGGGGACACACCGCGGACGCACGAGGACGAGGAAATTTGTTGAAAAGCGACAGCGAGTCCAAGCCGGTCGATGCGTCGCTTTCGAGCATCATTACGCTGATTGCCATCCCTGAGGCTAACCTCGAGTGTGGAAAGCCTGCCGCTCGATGAAAGCGCAAGATCCGTGCGCGATCCCACGAGCGGTGTATTGCCATGCGAAGCGGGATTCAATTCTCCAACACATCAGAACTTATGCCCGAAGTCTGATCTATGATTTTCCCATCGTGTAGCCTCCTTCCGTGAGCTCGATCGGGTATTGTTATCAAATCAGATCGGAATCAGAATCTGACCAAAGCACTGAGCTTTCGAAGCTGAACGGATGCAGGTCCGACTTACTTAGTCCTTCGGTAAAAGAGTTCGGGCCCTGGCACAGGAAAACGTTCCAGACTCGCTCAATCATGATTACGTTCAGGTTTCTGATAGACATCACAGATGGAATATCCCGTATTCCGCGCAGATAACATCTCCGTCACATAATTCCAAATAGAGAGTACAGTGAACCCCCGTTTTATGCGGTTTCCGCATCCGCATAAAACGAATTTTACCGCATAAAACGGGGGTCGGCCAGAGAACGCCAGAATTTTTTTCCAGACTTCGTGTTGATGGTCCGGGAGCCTACAGTGAGCAATCTCGAGCGATATTTTGAGCTCTTCATGAATTCAGACTTTCTCAGCCCAACCGATACTTCGTTGAAGTCGATTGCCGATGCTGCTTGGCGTCTCTTCGCACCTCTTTGGGTGGATTCGTCGCGTTCTCGGTAGCGACTGCAATCCGATCACGATCAGGATACAAATGTGGTCACACATTCTTTCCTATCGCACTAAGTACGTTCGAGATTAGAAGATGCCCATCTTCATGTTCATTGGAGTTGTCAACGACTGCCGGCAGAAGCGTTGGGAGCTCCATCGAGGTGTGTCTTGAAGTGCAAGGCGAACCTTCGCTTGAAGTGAATGGGAATGACCGCCACGAAGAGACCAGGAGTCGAAGAAGCTATGAATGCAACGAGAGTTAAGCGTCAGGTTATCTCTCGATTATCTGAAACAATTCACTACCACTCACACGCAACTCGTTTCTAGAACTCTTCCTTTAACAGTGCCTTCAGGACCAGGAAAGATTTGCAGTCGACTCCAAGGAAGACCCGATTGGGCTAAGGAAGTCTGAATGCTTTCAGAGCTCGGAATGTCGCCCGAGATTACCCACAGTAGTCTGCCGGATTATCAACACGAAGTCTGGAAAGCAATTCTGGCGTTTTCTGGCCGACCCCCGTTTTATGCGGTAAGATTCGTCTTATGCGGATGCGGAAACCGCATAAAACGGGGGTTCACTGTAACAGTGAGCGAGCAAACCAGCCAGGCATCCAGCCAGTGGGCCGGCGGACTTGCGAGTGGGCCGGCTGAATGAGCGACGAGGAGGATAAGCAGGAACAGGAGAGAGGATTTTTGTAGCGAATTCACCCTAATCACCTCCTGTCCCTTACAGGAACCAGACAGCGGACCGGCGAGCTGGCTAGTCATCCCGCGAGTCAGCCGGCGGGAGAACGCACGAGCGAGGAAGTGAGCGAGCGAGCCACCAACTAACCAAGACTGGGGGATACGCTGCGCGAAAGCAGGAGCAGCAGCAGCAGCAGCTTCTTCATCCTTTAGTACAAGGGCTTGTTTAACACTAAGTGATACTACTTTTGCGTATGCGTCGACACGGTCGCCATCTTCATAAGTGTCACCCGGTGGAGCGAGTCGCACGGCTTGAGTAGCTTCAGCGCGATATTCAACGGACTTACAACCGTGCTCCAGAAGGGCGACGAGCCCTATTCAACGAGAACTGCTGCTCCGTGGCCAGTTTCGTGAAAAGTCTATGTTGACTGTCGCGTATTCTGCGGTAGACCTATAAGCTCGAGCCTCGGTCCACCTCTGGACAACGCTTTTGCCGTTTCCCTGTGGATGCATTACCGACTCGGGGACTTCCGGTGTTGTCAAAAAAGTCAGGGTAGGGAGCTTCATCCTCCATCGAGAATATCCATTGAGCTTCTCCCGGATCAGGAGTCGATCCCTAGCAGTTTATGCGCACAAACAGCTCACATGGTATCGTAGGGCGTGGTTCCCGTCGGTACCTATGCAGTTAGCCATGATGAAGCGATGTTCGCGAACTATTGCGGAAAATTGGGAAATTGTGCTCCTCGACGCCCTCCTAGTGGACATTGGAACAAGCCTGATCTGGTAAATCATCGCAAGAGAGTTGGGATGCAAAACGGACCAGTTGCCGGTCCGCCCGCCGCTTACTCGACCGTACTTGATTTTGTGGACTTATCTCCGGGCAGATTGGAGTCGAGCCTGCGGTCAGACGACAGCGCCAAAGAACTGACAGCCGCATGGCATTCCCCCTTATCTCATTTTTGTTCCAGACTCTGCTCTGCTCGAGGTGGGGCAAAGTGTCTCCCGACGGCTTCTCGCTGAGGTTGGTCGCGTCGACCAACAGTCAATTACCAGAACTCGCCGTCTAGAAAACACTTCAGCTCTCACGGGACGCAAAAGGGGCAGGGTGATTTATAGGAACTCATCCTGCGTTTCGCAGACATACTCCACATCTACGACGCTGAGAGCCGTGTCGAGGACAAACTTCACCCCAAGTTGCGGCACTGAAAATCACCGATGTCCCTCAGGGTAGTGGTCGGCTCACGATAGTGATGGCGTCGTGCAAGAGACGACTCAGCGTTGAGTGAGTATGTGGTCGGTCGAGAGAGCCTGCAGCTCAAATGTTTGCGTGTTTCACGCTGAATAAATTCGGACCTCCTCGGCCTCTCATGGTTTATCTAACTTTTCCTCCCCGGACATGATGTCAACTGACTTTGTGGGGTCGTAGTGCCCCTCTGCAAGTGCTCTGCTTGGTGGTGGTGGTGTTGGTAACAACTAGTAGAGGAGGTTTTGTTGTCAAACGCGTTCATCATCCTCTATCGTTGTCTGCAGTCTTTTGCGGTGCCAGAGATTGATTGTTTGTGAGAGCAATGTAGACAAATCTCCAGATTCGTCTCACTTCTGTACTAAGTTTATTATTCTCGCATTTTCTCGATTTTCCGCCTCGCTTCCCCCTCGGAGTCACGTGCTGCACGCTCTTATTTCTTCGTTTGCAGAAAGCCTCCAGGGGACCTCATCTCCGAGTTGCCTCCAAGCTTTCATCGAAGACAGAGTTTTTCGGTGGAAAACACGACGTCAGATGAGTTCCGTTCAATGCGATGTCGGACGAACGGAAAAGAAAAAGAAATAAAAACAGGGCTCCGAGCACTGCCTGGAACCGTGGTCGCGGGTGCAATTACCTCGAAAAACTGAAATTCGCCTGTCTGGCCAGTCCCTCTCGTTTTACCCGGTCACTGACACACACAACCAGTCTTCACTCCTCTCGACCCACGCGCTCATTCTTTCGTACCATAAGCGATGATCCATCTTGCAGACTTTCCTGCTGCCGCTCTGGTTGAGGGGGTGTCGGCGGCGGTGGTGGTGACGGTGGCAGTCTCGGCGGCGCCGTTAACGTCGCGTCGGCGTTGCCACGGTCGTCCGTAATTGCAGCCTTTGGATTATAGACAGCGTACACTTGCGTCTCAGCGAGAACTGCTGCTGCTGCTGCCACTGCTGCGGCTGGCAATATGTAGAACTCACCCCGGTTTCGAAAGTCTCTTAGAGAATGAGGAGAGTTTATGCCTGCTGGGGGCTCGGAGTAGGCGGAAGGAAAAGGGGAGAAGGGGCCGTAAAGGTGAGACAGGTTGTCTATAACCGGAAAACGGACCGGGAGGACAGGAATCCATTCCACAACGCTCGGGATCGAGTCGTCTGCGCGTCGTTGTCGATGCTGTCCGCAAGATATCCGAAGTTTTTGTCCTGCTCCACGTGCTCCAATTACTCAGATCGTTTATTATCAAATCTGACGATACGGATATCCCTCTTGGGCCGGTCTCTGCGGACTCCGCAGTGCGGACGCAATATGGGAAGGTATTTTTATGTATCCCTGTCGCAACGCATCCTGTCGAGTCGGATATTCCTCTTACGAGGGCCCCACAGAATGTTCGTTGGAGGTGTGAAATGCGATTTCCATTCTGCATAAACGGCACTGACCTCAACTATCCGAGTCCCGGAATAAGTATATGATGGAAACGTGAGTTCTCGGGGAAGTCGAGCGCTGAATAGATGCTTAATCCGTTGTTTTCGAATAACTTCATCTATTATGAGGAGCATAAGAAACAGAAGCGAATTTCTGGAACGCGTCTCACAGAACTGCTTGCGTGTTGCTAGCTCGAACAGCTGTTGCTTTCCCCTGTCGAAAAATGTCACCATACTTTTTATTCAGGCACCCGACGTGTCTGCTCGTGCGGAGTTAATATTTCACCTAGAACGGGTGAGATAATTCGTCATCGAGACTCGCATTCGTTTACGTGCATGCTGATAGAGCCGATTCGTCATGCCGCCAGAGCCGAAAACGGACAATTAGACAGCCGAGACAAGCCGACAAGCACATACAGACATCTGTTGAATAGAGCACTCGCGTCCATCTGCACGTCCAAGCTTCAATGCCGGGCTCGGTGTTCTCGTTTTTGAAAACTTTGTTTCTCGCGCAAGTTTGCCCTACCTGATTGAACTCATACAAGCTAATTAGACGAGCGAACAAAAAGATTTATTCTGGATACCGAGCGCTTCGCAGCCTAATCGTTTTTACATGGGACGGAGGAATAGAAGCTTGCGCTTTCATCGTTCCAAGGTCACTCATCGCTCGCTGTTTGACCGGCCCCGGTGTCCGCGTGTTTGACTGAACATGCGAGCGGACGACCTCTGCGATGTGAGGGTACAGTTTTAGAAGCGGGTCCATACAATCCGGTCGACCCTAGAATCGGGTCATGGAAGCAAGTGATGGAAGCGAGCGATGAAGCCGCCCGACGAGCCGCCGTTCGCCTGAAAGCTCACTGGTCATAACTTGGTCTTGTGACCAATCCATGCCGCAGAGGATTGTGATCACGGCTTTCTACCGCATTGAGTTACACGCGTCATTTCGCTCATGGAGACGGTGAACGAAATCGGCGTCTGGCATAGCGTAGATCGGTTATCGATGCTTTCTTCACCGAGTCCAGTGGGCACTACAAAACATGGCTCGCGAATGCACGAAAAGCGCGAGAGACTTTCGAATTTCTCTTTCGCTCTAGTTTAAGAGCACTTGGAGATGATTGCGAATGCCCCGAATATCTCCAGGTTCCTCATCAGGACTCGGTGAACTTGACGTGGAATCACCGGGAACGCTCGTTAAGGCCCGACCGACTTACGACGAAGCTATGATGACGTAAGAGTATGTCTAGAGAGCTTCTATCTTCATTCTCGATGGTGATTCCGTCGAGAATCGGGAGCTCAAGGAGATAGCGTTCCTGAAGAATCCCAGACCCAATCTTTCGTGTTCTGGAAATCCATTGGGTATGCAGGGCGGCGGAGCGCAGTATTAAGGGTTGAACCGTATCAGAATCCAGAATAGCGGCAGATGACGCATCTAAATGAGTGGAAAGACGGGCATAGTAAAGAACAGACTCACCAAAACATGAAATTTCTTGATCTTGAAACATCTTGACACGTAACATGCTCTCCTATCCAGATCCATCCTGATTCAGGAGGGGGTTTAGCCCAGCAGATACCGGTCACAGTTCAGAAAGTGGATACCGTTGAACCCACCCGGCAGCAGGGATCGAACCTGCGACCTCCCGCTCGACGCAGCGTCGACATGGCAGCGTGCAACATTAGCTGTGCACGTTTCCACTCGACCACGCCGTCTATGGGGGTGCACGACGGGACCTCGCTTCCTTTTCCGAGCTTGGTACACATCTGGGTTGCATATCAGTCTCGAATCGTGTTAGCCCCAGCATGTAGACTCAGGAAAAGAGCGACCAGTGGGAAAGTGCCCGAGGTTCAACTCCTGGAAAACAGTTCCTCATCTGCCTCCACCTCATTCCGTAATCGACGAAAGAACTGCGGAAGAGCCACACAATGAGTTCCCTCAACATGATTTTCCGCCATGTGTGTCATGAAGGGTTGGGCAGCACGTCTTCAGACAGGGACTGTTCTCGCATGATGGTCGTGCGTGAGCAGTCACTCCTCAACTCCTTAGTCATGGGCCGGAAGAGTTTGGAAAGTTTCCTGCATGACAAGGCTCGAAATCTTCCAACGCTCTCAGAAGAAAAAATGAAACCCATTGTTTTGAACAGGAAGCACCCTCAGACAACGATCAGGTTGGCGCCATTCGTTCCCATTCAACTTGCACATCTTCATTGGATCGCTTGCGGAAGCAATGGAAGACTCTATATCACCTTAGAAACTTTTGGATTTCCCCTCTTCCTTGAGGAACTCTCCTTGCCACCCAGAAGGGGGGCTGATCGGATACGAGGAATCATCCCCGCGAAGGAGCACCATTCGTATATGGCAGAAAGGATGCAGCAAGTTGACCTCGGTCATCGGACATCAGAAGGTCCTCGTCCTCTATTGTCTTTATTGAACCGTGAAGCTCGACAACAGCTGTTTTCGTCGACCTTCGAGATTCATTCAGACAATCCGAATAAGGTTCTCCACAGATGTTTCGACACCCTGACGGCCCCTCATGTAGTAGAGTGGTCTGGCTGTGAGTCACCGTACCACACAGGGGACGAGGCGGACGGCCGGCACCGCACAGAGGGTTGCCAGGTAGCCCGTGGAATTCTAATTTACTATAATGATATCTAATAATAGTCATCGAGCTCAGGGCCTGAACGAGGTCAGCGTGTTGTCTGAGGAGTGCGTGAGAGACGAGGGAACTCAGGCAGGCCATAGGTCGGAAGACGGTAATGGTCGAATATGTTTTCGTTGCACCACGATTGCATCGAAGGAAGGTCAAACTTTTGATTCATGAGCTGGCCCCGTGAGCTCCGTGCTTGTCGTCCGGAAGGCGGCGATGCGTCCAGATCGGGCCCCGCCCCAGGTCTCTCGCTTTCCGATGGCCGGGTGATGTAAGGATTCAATATATTGCGCCGGCTTTGTTTCGTTCTTTTCCCTCAGTTGTGTTCTCCTGGCTGCATCCGAACCAAACAGAAAACGCAGCCGGACGGATCGGGTCGGGCCGCGTCCGATCGAAGCAAGACAGTCCGACGTTGGATCGCTAAATTCTTGCTCCGATGACTCTGCTATCTTGGAAACAATGAGGCGTCAATAGGGAGCGAGAGAAAAGAGAACCGATTGTTGCCTCTTTGGAGAATAGCGCTTTAGAACAAGAATCTCCGTGTTTCGAGCTTTGGAATTGCGTTTGTCGCGATGCGATTGCCGGATCTAGATCCTCCGAGCAAACGGAGAACAAGGAATGGTGACAACGGAAAGGTTTGCACGATGAGATAATTCGCGTTCAGCCTTCCCGGGGAGCGAAGCAGCAAGCAAACGGGAAGAGAATCAGGACACAGTCGGTTCGGTGCATTTTTGCAAGCTAATGATTTATGAACCCCGGCTTCTCATAAGCTTCGTGCGTGATCCGCGTTGCCTAGATATGATCTGCGATTCTGCCGTTCTCTGGGTTCCTTCCTCGTCTGTAAATATTGAAATCGCATCGACATTCAGTCCCTCACACAACAAGATTTCATGCTGGTATGCTGGTACTCAAGAGCGTTCTCCTTTTCCAGGTCTATTCTGTCTTGATGTCCATCAAGTTTTCGGAACCTGCGAGAAGGTCAGCCATTCCGACGGCTGCCGCGTCCCACGACCCGGAATCTGTTGCGACAAGCAGCACGACAGAGGAACAATCGGACCCCTTTCGACTGCTGTCGCCGATCTAGAATTATTTACAACGTTCGTGCGATAAACAATACTATCAGACACTAGAAGAGTTGAAGTTGGAAACCGACCGGAACAGAAGAGCAGGAACAAACTCTGAACAACCAATGAGGTCAATAAAAAGCTTTCACAGTTCGCCCAATCGAACACATCGCTGGAAAGTGACTTTTCCGTGCGTTTTCAAAACGAATCGAGTCGATATTTCTGAAGGTCAAACTCCGAAGAACGAACCCATGGGAAAATCACGAGAAGAACAAGCCCGGTAGGGGGGTGGCTACACTGAATGAAACTCCCCCTAGGCGCTGCGTCGGCACCAATGTGAGTCCGATTGCTTCGATACTATCAAGAGCCAGCGATTGAACAATCAAATAGAGCCCGAAAGCCCGGAGATGAAGGGTGATCGCGAGTGCGGCCCCAACCCAGCGATCTTCACCTACCTTGATCGTTTCCTCATAAGCGACTACAAAACCGGGATGTCGTTGAGGATCGACTCGTTGCGGAGTCAGAACTGCGCAACACGTGGATCGTATCCTAGTCTGAACGTTGTTCGGAGCATTGATTGCGTTCCAACGATTCTTCAGATGAGACCAATTGGAGGCCGATGAACCTATCATGGGAGCGCCACGTCATCAGACGATGAGACGCGAAACCGCGACTGATGATCGTGATAGTTTGATGGAAGCTGGAAGGGAGCTTATGCGGTGGGAAACGAATATAAACCGCGAATTGTTATCGTTGCGAAGAAAAAGTTGCCCGTGGAAACTTTTAATTCGCTTATTGGGCGAGCTCGTACGGCCGCGTTGGGAATTGGAAAGACACTTTTACCACCGCAACCACGAACAACGACGACCAGCTCGGCATGCAAGAGGGAATAACAGTGTCTGCGCTGGCTGCTGCTGTCGAAGGGACTCTAAAAGAGGAAACGGATACTGAACGACGCGAGAGGAGGGACTGGTGAGGTGTGAGTGTCAGCGGGGGGATCATTGGATGGAATTCTCCTTTCCTTCCGCGTCTTTCGTTCCCTCCGCATTGGAGAAAAAGCTCGGATTCCAGGCCTCATATCCGAGTGCTTGCGACACGCCAAAATCAATCCGAGGCCCAAAAAACTCGGTCAGTTGTATTGGAACCGTAACTTCAGAGGTGGATGAGAGACGAAATCAAGGCAGGTCAAAAGCTGAATTTCTCGGCAACGTGACTTCTCTGCGGGTCGGGCTCGCAAGTTTGCGACGAAACGAGTGCATGGACCCGAAGAACCTTCGAACGACACCCAGACTCGTGGAAATTGAATCCGGTTCTCTGATCTCACGAGAAACGGCAAAGCAATCTCAAGCGAAAGAGTAGAGTTGTGGAACACGCTGGAATTGTTAGCTCCCTGGAAAGGAGTTCCGCGGACGCGGCGATAGTTCAACGACAGGGAATTACATGACGTTCATTCAGCACTTCCCACGAGAGCCCACTCGCAAGAGAAAATCGGGCGCCGAAATTCAGATTAGGCCGAAGAGAGCCAGCACCTCAAGAGGGGAACATGGAGCATACATACATACTCCCTAGTGGCTCAGTGCGGAATTTCTTCTCCGTAGAATTCTTTCTCTATTGGCTCCTTGGCTCGCGTAGCTACGCTGCCGGCCCGCCAAGTGCGCGTTGTGCGCGACCAGACCTTGGGTAATTGAAAAATATTCGTTCCCCGTCTTTGAGCGAGCCAGCGAGCGAGCGAGCGGACGCACCAGTGGTTGCGAGGGAGGTGGCGGCTAATTAGACTGAATAAGGACGTATTGATAAAGGTCTCGGAGGACCTCTCTATTTTCTAGATACCGTAGACCAGTCAGGTCGGGTCAGTGGCGATCCGAACCGATCATCATCGAATAAAAATAGACGGTCACGCTGCGGAAGAGAAACGGAAAAAGGATCCTTGATCGAAGTCACGACTCTGGATTGGCGGGAAGGAAATCCGAGCTGAACTCGAGTTAGCAAACATGTTTCTATCGGGTGGGGCGAAAATCGCGACTCATTCGGCGTTCGATCCTTCGGAGGAATTCGATCCCCGTTCGGAGGGAGACGATCTAACGAGTAACCCTCACCACGAGACTTTTTTGTTCCAAGTCTATGTTCAGAAGTACGACGGATAACAACTACTCGAACTCGGAGTGTCCATAGAGCATCCGACGCGGCACCCTGATTGCATGATTGGTCGAGAGATGAAGGGTTTAGAACCCAGGATGATTCGCCGCAGCTTTCGACAAATTCTTGCATCCGACAAATCCATTCTACCGTGCTCGGGTACCTCTCACTGTTTTCAGGAGCAAAGATTTCAGGAGCAGAGATGGCTTTCAAAACTACAGTAAGTGAATTCGACGTCGACCGTGAACCAGCGATGAAGACAGACTGTGTTCATAATCCAAAGCATGGCAGGCTCTGATTTATGAGCATCGAACGCCCATGCAAAACGCCCGGAACATCGAGGCAATCCTGTCGTTACTCCTCTACTCCGGGTCGTCCCAGTTCGCAGTCCGTAATCCCAGCATAAAGGAGTGGGAGTCAGGCGTGATGGCGAATTTTTTTCCCGCTGTGAAAGATCGGCACCACACGAGAGGAAGGCGAGGAGTTGTCTTATCGCCCAACCCCATATCGGGATAACGCACCCATCAATGACCCCCGCTATGTACAATGTATCCCGAGTTGCGAACGTGAGGCGGACGACCACACCACCAGGACAACATCCATGGCAGCGGTGGAGGGGGCGGCGGCCGGGAGGCTGACGCAAAGACTGCCGAAACGACGACGTGGAGACGATCACTGCCTATAGCAAAGTCCTGCTGGGTTGTGGAGGAAGCGGTTTCATGGATTAACTTCGTCCATCGGACGCACCGCAGGGGGCAGGTCGAACCGAATAGTCGACATGGTTCTCTCATGTTTCGTTCGACGCTGTGTCTTTGGAATCAGCCCCGAGGCGGTCGTGACCAGGAGTTTCGAGAGTGATGGTCAAATTAAAAAGTCAAACGTCAACATTACGACTCATCAATTAAGATGGCGTCCACCCATTTTCCGCTGGTTTTTGTTCTGCGCGTCTCGCTTTTTGCGTATATTTCCAGTTGATTAGTGCTCTGTTGTCCGCAGCGAACCGAAAATTCCCGAAAGGGATCTCTTCTTTCAATTGGTTCCTCCAAGTCGACACACTTCTCTCGTCAAACGGGCAGGGCTCGGAAAGCAATCAGGGAGGTCGAGCTATTCCTTCGCCGGGAGTCTCTTCCATGCTTATCACTCTCCCTCTTCTAGCCAAGAGCTATTGTATACCGTGTGCTTAGAAAACTCGGAATTCGAACTGATCAGACCTCCTGTGTTTGCCAGGATAAAGAAAGTCCACGGAGAGTTCATCGAAATCGGAAGTATCCAAACGAGACTGTTTGTTTGATTCCGATACTGGCTTCGGGTTCTATGGCCAGGGCTTCGCCTGGATTTAGGATGGGTTCGGGGTAGAGCAGTGGCGTAGCGAGACCGCGTGCCGCCCGGTGCGGAAACTCGAAATTTGTGGAAAATCGGAAAATGCCGCCCCCGGCGGCCATTGTCAAGCTGGAGCGGCAGCCAAAAAACAGCAGAAAACCCGAAATGCCGCCCCCCGGGACGTGCCGCCCGGTGCGGACCGCAGCCCCCCCCCCCCCCACGCTGCGCTACTGGGGTAAAGAGGGTTTCATCGACATCGTCGGTCGCCAGTATGATGATCAGCATGCCTTTTCTTCCGGCCAAGATGTCGTCATACCCATACGCTGCGGCACAGCCCGAGATACTTGGCCGACTCCGGAAAAGTCCCGTACGCAGTGGACCGAGATTTTCCTCAAGAGAATAGAGACAATAATGAGTATAATAACAGGAATAAGAGGCCGAGTATATTCGAAGAAATGACCGAGTATGGTCGAAACAGCCTGAACGGCTGGAATGCGCATCCAGGACGGTCGTTGAATCAATTAATCAATTAATGAATCACACAGATGTTCGAAGTACATCGCTCTGACACTGATTGACGGGACGCTTTCCCATGCCTTGTAAATATGTTGTAAACTGCCGATTCCGGAGGCAGGTTGTCCATTTCGGAAGACCTCAGTTAGGAGACCATCGATGCGGTGCGCAAATATCCTTCTGACAATCGCCCAAAAGAGCGGTTGGCAAACTCGAGACTTCAATGCTAACTGAACGTTCAGGGTCGTACGGGGCGTTGCACCGGATGGATTCTCTTTTCGACGAAAACAACTTTGAAATATCGTCTGAAGGCGACTTAGATGCAAGGACTTTTATAACGAAAGGAGGAGTGTCAGGGCGGTTCAAAGACGGAGGCTGTCTGTAGCTCTAGCTCCAGATATACTCACAGGCCCCACAGGTCCCAATTTGAGCATAGCTACGATCCCAAAGCCCCTCCAGTTTTCCACGTTAACGATTTTGGCCTCGATTGAGCCAGGGTCTCCACCAAGAACACCACTAGGAACCCGGAAATTTCGAGCTGCGTAGTATCAACTGATCCAATCTCGGCTCGACGATGATATCGAGTTGTCTAATCGCGACCTTGCTCGAACAACAACGGCGGCCATTGCGGCTGACCGACGTCGACGGTAGTGATAGCCGTGCCAGTGCCGCGACGACGGCGATGGAACGAAGTTGGTGCGCTGCAGCAGAGTTCTCGATCGATTTTTTGTAACCTCAGAACAGAGAAGCCACGCCATCGTAGAATTAATGGCTATTTCGCCGTGATCGATGCCAACGCTATTGGAAAGATCAAACAGCGAACATACTCACGTGATGCGGACGCTACCCTACCCCTCCCGCCCTTCTCATACCCCCACACAGAGCCCGTCGTTCCGTCCAAATCCGGTGGATCCGCGTTCGCGCCGACATGTACCTCAAGGTTGAACCCAGTGGCATTGTACGTGATATAACATTGTGAATTATCGAGTGAACACTTGCGGAGTTAACCCCGGCGACGAGGCAGCTTGAAAGTACCACAACCAGCGTTCAACATAAGCGTGAAGCGAAGTCTGCGACCTCAAAGGTCTTCCCGCGGATCTCAACGGAAGTGAAAAGTTGCTCATCAAGTCATCGCTGGCATCGCGCACACGGAATGAATGACGACACTTATTCCATGGGAGAGGAATGAGAACATTATGGGCACAGTATTCACTGCTCAAGATGCGGGGAGGGACGCTCCGCAGTGAGCATTGTGTACGTAATGAGGCCGCGAGAGCAAATGAGATGGCGTTGCATCAAGAGCGGATGATATCGGATGCGCCACCAAAGCCAATTCGGACAAGTTTCAAAATCGAGAGGTTCTGGTTGTTCCGCGTCAAGTTTCGACATGTTCTCGAATGTTTGCGTCCTTTCACAGTCTCTGAAGAGAGAGGGGTTCGCATTTTGGACACCGTCGCCACCGTCGGCCGCTTCCGACGCCAATGCTGCAGTTTGTTCCGTTGGTTGTTGCTTGTGTGGCTGGTGCGCAGAACTCCACAACGGCTGTTGCTTCTGCTGTCTGTTGTGCGCATCGACGAGTAGACGGGTTGTAAAATTTGGCAACGACAATCTCCAGGCCATTTTCTTGGGCAAGGAACAGGACAATTTCTGCCATGCCTCCATCGCGTTTGCCGCAGACGAAGAGAAACGAGCGGCCGGAAAAAAATTATTTACAACTCAACAGTCGACGAGCGCTTGGGAGTGGGAGTTGGGGACGGGCGGGCAGGGAGGAAGGAAGTTTGTAACTTTTTAAAAGCGCTCGTCCGCTTCCTCAGTCGCTGGTCGTCCGAACAACCAAACAGGCGTGCCCGTCGGTTGTCCGTCGAGGTCTGCACAATGCTTCTTTTATGCTCTTCGTTTCCCGTTTCCCAATTTCTTTCTTTTCCAGAGACAATATCACCGCCCCGCTCACCACTCAAGTGAGCCGTTCGGCCAATTCAACTCGATTAGACGTCGAGCCACGCCGAGCTCGGGACTTGAACGTTTCCAGCCGCGCTACATCAACAAATCTGGAATTTCACGGAACATCTGGCACATTCGATGCGAGCCTTGGAAAAGTTGGTTGTAGTTGTCAATGCGTATTGTGAGTAAAAGTGGGGGAAGGAACGCTGAACACTGAGCTCGTTCCTCCTGTCATCGGCCAGGCTAGCGGTGAGTTGTTCTGAGGATCTACAACTGCAAAGGAACTGCGTTGGGGCCTCGGGAGTGCTTGAGAACGTTGTTACTGAGAACTTCGGTTCCGTTTCTCTGCATCAGCGGACGAGCTCTTGTTGTCAGAGTCTAGCGTTGACTCCATAGCTTGTCGCCAATCAATTTGAGTCTACTGTGCTCGCGTTCCCCGTACAAACAGGTTAGGCAGACGAACGAAGGAGCACACGACAAATGACTACAGAAGCCTTACGGTCGAAATAGAGCTGGAGGGGACATGGAGGAGAGAAAGGAACAAGCAAACCCTAATAGAGCGGGACTGGTGAAGTGAGCGCGGAACGAGGGGGAAACCGAGCCGAATCTAAGACGACGGATAGATGACTGCACCTTGCGCTAATTTGCGGAAAGCACCGCCGCGAGACACAGGGAAGACTCCGCGTCACTCGCTGTGGAAGTCTACTGTGTTGGGGAAGGCTGTGGAAATAGACGACGACGGAGGAGAATAGGGACGCTCGTGGAATGGGAAGCGTAGGAGAACTCGATCAATCTTGGAGGTTGTCTGTGCGCGAAGGCTGTTCCACTCTATGCTCTGTCACTCCATCGAGACAAGACTCCCAGGTTTTCTGATCGAGTAATAGGTCCCCGTGCTTGCCGCCCGCCCGCCCGCTCGGTCTGCCCACTGACGGTTGGCCTGACTGCCTGCCTGCCTGCCGTCCAGTAAGTCAGTCTCAGCCACCAAGCTTTCCACCGGCCTGCCGACCGACGAATGAGGAGGAGCTCTCGGGGAACCGAACGACGACGACAGCGGCAGCAACAACAACAACAGCAGCAGCCACTGACCGAGAGACTTCGGTTATCTATTTGTTCAACACGGGCAGGCGGTGGTCTGGTAACAGACGAGCGAGAGAGGCGATGGATGGAAGGAGAGAACACTCAGGAGTGGAGTCGTCTTCAGATAGGACAACAGTGCGGATGGGACTGCTTCGGACAACTGTGCGCTGTTCCATCGAATCACCGATTGGGACGTTCACAGATTGCTCTATCAAGAAGATCCCTCTTTATCGTTTAGTGACGCTGAAGCATACTACGTAGACATTGATTCCTGTATTATTCATTCATTCATCCATCCAAAGACCCATTCATCCATTCATCCATCTACGTATTCATTTATCCAGTCATGCACTCTCCCGAATTGCTGCCGTTAGGATCTAAGAGCAGGGCTTGCTGCAGCAATATGGGCAGAACACTGCTCGCAACATTACCATGAGACCCCACCAACGATTGATAGCAATCCGCTGATCAAGCCGGGTTCCTCGCACGTTCTTCAAGTCCTGTTTTGCGGAAAATTGGGGAAGGAAATCTCAACACTAGAATATTTTGTCATTCTCATCAGCTCCCTCATATTTTCCAGGGGAACGACGATCTCGAATACGGTATTGATAGTGCACAAAGTTTCAAACTCGCATGACGAACTCTATTCCGGAAGTTTGCTCCGGAAATCGTGGACATTGCGCCTTTCCGGATGCATCCTAGTTTCCAACATTGTGGTAGTCCTCCATATGCCCATGTGCCAGTAGGGTAGCCTTCGTCCCTTGTTGGAACCAATGAGTCGATCGCAAACTTGAAAAAGACCCGAAGTACAACAAGGTTCCGACAAGGCATATAGCTTGTGCGATTGAAGGGGAAGAATTCCTGAACAAGTTTCGAAACTCTCCACCGATAGAAATATTTGTTTCGATATTCTGCGACAGTGGGAATGCCGTCTGCGCGACTCGCCGTCGAAAGAAGTAGTGGATCGATCAATATGGTCGTCGCACTGTCGTCGTATCGAGGAGAAACTTTGCCGCAACTCTGTCCATTGGTCGAAGCCATCAGCTGTGAGGTGCACGAGTCATCTCCGAATCTTTTGGCAAGACTCCCTGTGAGAAAAGATGACCTTGCCCGATGAAAGGAGTATTGTGGGACTCGTTTCGAAGATTGCCATCTGATAGGGACCGAGGACTCAATCAGATCGAGCAAAACGCTGAAAGAAAAGGCTGTGCCCCATACTGTGAGCGTCCTGGCCGTATCCTACCGAGGGATGAGTGGACAGATTGGAAACGCACGTATGACCCCAAGGTATTTCCAGACCCTCTCTTCAAGGTGGGCACGTCCTCTTCGAGATTCGCTCAAATGCCGTGCATGGTTGTGCTCGCGAAACAAATCGCGCATCGTGTTGAGAATCTGCCCCTCATCCCCTGCTATGTACCACGTGAGTTGTGTTCCAATCAAGTCGGATCTGAAATTTATGTTGCAGGTCTGGAAAGCGTGCGAGCGCGGTATGTGGATTCAAGCGACAAATTGAAGCATGCGCGAACACGCAAAGAGATCAGCAACGGAGCACTCGGATGACACGAAGAAAAGGAGCCCAGGCCTCAGCACTAACGCAAGAGGGGATTCGAGGCGTAGGTCAAAGGACACAGCATCTCAAGAGACCAACGACGAGGGATGAGAAGAGCAAGTAGCTCAAATTAATAGAAGATCCCGATGAGGCTCGTGGTTCGCTATTCCTCGCACGTAGTAGCTCCGTAGGGAAGGAGTCCATCCGCGTTTCTACATCCGCGATACTCGTCGCCCTCGACTGTTACAGAGAGTCAAAGGAATCGGAAATTCCGTAACCAGCGGAACCAATCGGTTGGCCAAAGAGAGAAACTTTCCGACTTTGAACAGCCAGCAAGGTTCAAAGATTCATCAACAGTCTCCCATGGCTGAAGCGGGCCACGTGCTCTGATGGCATGACATCTACGTCCATAGTAGTACACAGGCGGGTGATGCGCGCCATATGGTTGAGACATGCGCTGTCACCTCACTCCAGTCAGCAGCGCTGTTGAAATTTGTACGGAACGGGAAGCTGGAGCTTGCGACTGACAATGAGATCTGAAGCCTGTCGGCTGTGAGACTAAACTTCGTCGGCTGTTTCGGTTTTCCTCCGAAAATCGAGAAACTTCGCATCTTGAGCAGAGGTGAATTCCGCGCGAACGACTCTCGTCCGAATCCGCGAGTTGACCCTTCTCGGTTGTTTTCCATCAATGTAGAGCATGACCTGGTGCGGCCATGGTTCACGTTCAAGCTTATCAAATCGCTGTTGCTGGCGGTGGTGATAAGGCGGTTGAACGTTGCTTTTTTTATGACTTGCACAGAGCTACAAGCAACATGCTGCCCTCATGACGAGTGTATCTCTCGTGCTGATTCCAACGCTGGGTCTTTTCGCTGCTCCATTCGTTGTCTGCAACCCGTATGAGAAGCTCACGGACAGTGGTCCTGCACTGAGAGCGGTTGTTGTTGTCGCCGCCGCCGCCGCCGCCGCCTCCAACGTCGTCCACTACAAGCGTGGTGATGGCATCCAGTCTATAACACGGAATTAATCCCCTATAAACGGACTTGCTTAACATTGTAATAAAACCTCTGCTGTTGCCCCTTAGTTGGTCTTATACAACCGAGCGTCTCTGGCAAGAAAGGCATCTCAGCAACCTCTTAAACCTTTTCAGCGGACGAGACGTTCGGGTTCTCCTGGCGCGCTGGAGGGTGGGAGGAATTAGTTACAAACTCCTTCCTAACTCCAACTTGATCCACCTTCTGTCAACCGGTCAGTTAGCTAACAACCCGCTCAGCCATAAAGCGTTCCTTCTCGCCTTCCTCTCAACTAACTTGTCGGACCTCGAGCCGCGTACCGCAGCGTCGCCATCGCTCTAATAAAGCCATGCAACATTGCGGCACGACCATGAGTGATACGGACTCGTAGATCTTGTCGAGGAGGATTAGCTGGCTGCTCCTTATCAAGCACTCGCTTCATGGATATCTTGAAATCCTTCGGAAAACGGTTTCCCGATGAATTCGGCTCTCATTCCGAGTAGATCCTAACAAATAGAGCTTCAACATGTCAGAATGTTGGAATTCAGGAGGTCAGAGAAGTTTCAGCGGGCTGCGAGGTTTCGAAACGCGGGAAGAAGCTCGAAGAAGTTCGTGTGAGAGGATTCTCTCGTCCCCCCACGCTTCGCTCTTAATCGAAGCCTTCGCAGAAAACCAATGAACTTGAGGCGGGTGCAATGACCCAAAAGTTTTTGATCCTCAGAGTAAATTTCTTGCCTCGTTTAATTGTTCAGCTTGTTAAGCCTTGGAGCTCTTGATTCGGTCAGCGCTCTCTGTGATTCCCTCCTGATGAGTTTGGCAGCGGTGCGCTACGACAGCCTTTGCAGCAACTTGGAACCGGAGCTGCTCATGCTTCGACTTCGACTTCGATACGGACAACAAACGAACCTTTCGAGATAATTTCGGAGAGTCCTCGTAAGGACTGGTTGTGATCTCCGTCTCAGGTAGCAGAACTGGCCCATCTGCGAATCTTGAGTTCAGATATTGTTTTCATCCGATAAACGAGCCAAACTTCTCGAGCTGACTGGCGCAACATATGAAAACCAGCCGGCCTTATGAAAATTTTCTTGGAACTTCCCGCTTCGTTATTTTGTTCTGTCCGCCAACGCATGGAAGGCTCATTTCAAGAGGTCCTTCATGGTGACATCTTCTCGGACCCTGAAGGAGTGCACCGACGAAAGCTTGGATGATAACACAACACTCGAGTCGGTTAACTTGAGTCGGCAGCAGAGTTCCAACGCAGAACCAAGGCTCAAGAGCTCGTCTCCGCTCAGCGGTTTTATTATGTTCTTGAGAAAGATATTTGACCTGGAAGTTTAGACCTGGTCATCGACGAGAAAGAAATCGCTGAATCATCAGGCCGCGATGAAGGGTCGGTCAAAGGTTTGAATCCATTTTGGGTTGGGATCTCGAGTTGTGCCTCTTGGATTCCCCGAAGGTCCTGGGTCTCTTGCGGATGTGTACTAAATTCCCAAATCTTACCACCAGCAATTCCATCCTATTTTACAGGTGGGCGGGCGTTGAAGTAGCTCAAGATTTGTCGAAATCACATTAGAATCATCAGCGATGTGCTCATTAGGATTTCCTTTTTTGTTTCGGGAAACCTTGAGCCCATATTGAGTGTGCATCGGAAAATCCAAACTTTCGACGACCAGAGTGCTTTGATTGAAGCAGAGGAACTCGGCCGCTCGCTCACTCGCTTCGACCGTCGCGGCGCAGCCACTCCGGACCAATCATTCCATAACGTCGTCAGCTCCGACGATGAGCAAAGGCCCCAGACTGATGGACAGCGGCACGCCAAGCCCTGATTAGACTTAGCAATCCTTGGCTAAGAACAAGGAAGGCCAAATTTATGAATAGGGCAAAAGCGACGGAGGCTTAGGGCTCATTAAGGCCCACCTCCTCCGAGCGAGGAGAGGGCGAACGAGAGACCCTACACACTCACACGCACGAGCAGGCAATGTGAACGAACGATGGAGAGCCCGGTGGACGTTCGCTCCCCGTATTTCGGTTTTTGAAACGGAATATCACCTCTCGAACTCCCGGCTACCGCTCCTTGAGGCAACCCAACGGAGCACCCGCGAAGCTCCGCCGTTGAGATCCACACTCTATGTTGCTCGACCCTTGAACAACGAGAAAGAAATGTTGGAGATCCTCGATGTTGGACATGAAGAATACGGCTCTTCTCGAGGATCCCATTCGAAGGATTGACAAGGACGAAGCGATGAATTCGTCGTCCTCGACCGTTCGGACTCTTATCGGAATTAGATTCGTGTAATGAATGACTTGTCTCTCGATAAGAATACCTTCCACGAGGAAAACGCGCGTGATCTTCGCGAGAAGCCACACCACAGCTACTGTGCGCGCCGATCGTCCCTCCAAGTCGCAGTCCCTCACGTAGGTTCTGAGCCAGTCATCCAGTCAGTCGATTGCGAGCTCATTCAGTCAACAGTCTCAACGCGGTCAAGGTCGCGAACCTATTGTTAACGAACCACAATTGTCGGGAACGTCTCCTGTCACAAACGCATTTCAAAAGATTCCTCTTCGGAATCCGAGCTTGGAAGACGAGCACGTTAGCGAATGTCTTGTTTTGCGTCCCGCTTCTTGCAGATGAGGAATCTTGCGAGAACACGCTCGTTTCAAACTCGTTTCGCATTCGGAAAGCGTAAAGTTTTAATTTAAAATCTAGTTTGAGTCGAGCTCAGAGGAGCTCGGCCTGGATTCTAGAACGTTTGTCATCGCTTACAACGAGATACACTCGTATTCGTTGAGAATCCAAGACCATAACGAGAGAACACACCCTAGAAGAAAACAATTCAACATAAAAATAGCATGTGCAAGAATCGATTATGATCGCCGCAAGCGGTCCGAATGTCTGGTGAAGACATTGAGAACATTGCCGGTCCCCTTGGCATGGGACTGTAACCGTGCTCCGGCGGGGCTGAGATTTGGGGTCGAGGAACACAGATGGCAAATTCGGTTCGTTCCCTCTGGTGTCGGGTTGTGTCCGCACGGACCCTCCCCTCACCTAGGCACCGTTGGTTGGAGCTGATTCAACCCGTGTGTCCGAAAAAGGGATCAAACGGCCGATTGTCAGTGCATATCCTGTAACCAAAACTCGATGGCGGCGGTTCGAATCTCGACTGCTGCCGGGGATGCATCACGTGTGACATGCAAGTGCGCGTCCAAAGTGTGCATCGACTGACACGATATAAGCGTCAGTCGAGAGTGGGTTCAACGGTGTCCACTCTCCCAAAAACTGTGACCGGCGTCCGCAGAGCTTGCTCGCCCCTGAAATGAAAGGGTCATCTACGGATGGGACGTAACGAAAAACGCGACACGGAGAGAATACTCGAAAGATGGGAAGGGAAGAAGGTCCCGGGCCATGAGTCGTGAAAGGAAGTATATCCACACCGCAGATCAGCTGAGCAATCGCCCCGTCGAACGGGTCTTCTATGATATTCGGAATGTCATACACCGAGCGAATGATCGCTAAATAATCAATCAATCAATCAACATGTATATCTCCACACGAGCTCATTTTATCGAAAACCATAAACCGTTCACATTTTTGAAAAGTTGTTGCCGATCTGGAAGACTGCTTCTCGCGGAGCTCGACTGTATTTCATTTACGTTCCCATTGATTGTGAGTCGTTTCACGTTTTTGAAGCTCATTCTCCAGAGTGCTCTTTATCAGAATCGAGAACACACAGAATTCTACGACAGTACGTCTCGGACTCCATCGTAACAACTTTGACAGGAGCTCACTATAATACTGTAAAGCCCCGGACTCTGTCGAGACTCGAGGAGAAAAAAGAACTGTTTTCGGAGCCTCCAACCCGTCGTGCAAACTCGGTTAATTCAAGCTTCTCCCACCCGCTCTGCTCGAGTCCGTGTCACCGAGGACCGCGGAGCAGGCGAGTTACCCTAATCCTTGTTGTGCTATTCCGTTGCCCGGGGCAGAGTAACCCCTTGTCTCCATCATCCATCGTTCCACCCCGTGCTTTCTCAAGCCACCCCACCGACAGGACAGACAGGTGGTCCTGTTCAGAGTGGATCGATCGATTGCTGTCAAAGGTTGTTCGGCACTCTGCTGGTTCCCGACCCCCTTCGCGGGATCCAGGACAACGAGCCAAGTACTGCCTCAGGAGCTGCTCTCAGGGTGGCAACCAACCACGTCTTCCTCGTCCTGCCTTTCCGCTTATTTTGCTTCGTTCCACCACGCCAGCATTCCCGACCGCTCACATAGTCAGACAGGCGGGCAGGCAAGCGAGCACACGCGACCCCTTCAGGTCCACTTAGTCCCCTCAGACCACTTCTCACCGCTGCTGCCGAACTTGTCAACATGATTATCGACTTCATCCTAAAGCCTCAGCCCAACAAGCCCGACCAGGCTTGCCAGCAGTAGCAGCTTACGAAATCGCCTGACCTCAACCTACAACCCGAGAAACTGACTAATCACCAAGAGAGTCAGTGACCAGTACGGTCACCAGCAGATGAAGATTGAGAGAAACTACCAAACCGATGCGCCCCCGACCCGATCCCACAAAGTTACGGAGGATAATACCCTAGCACTTCGAACTTTCCTCAGGACTTTTCCGTTCTCGGCCTAAAACTTGAAGGATCGCCTGTTCAACAGGCGACAGCTCTCGAGACGTCCCTTGCATACGGTGTCTTCTTCCGCCTGATTGAGTCGGACGTGACTCACGAGATCTGTCAAAGGAGTCGTCTGATGTTTTATTTGAGCCAAATCGAACCCAAGGACCCAGTGGGGAGCGACGGGACACGACGAAGACGAGAGGGGGGACCGGAGTCCCTTGCTCCCTCTGTTGGTTATTCGCGAAATACGTGCTCGGGGCCGATAAAAACTCGCAACGGTCCAACTCGTCCACTCGGGTCGGATCCACTGTGTCGTCTCATCAAAGTTCGTTGCGTCGCAATCGCGCCGCACAACGCGTGGGGAATTTCAAAAAATTGTTGAGTTTGCATCAACGTCTTCGACATCGAGTTCACCAATGTGCGAACCAACTCACTTCGATGCGATAACTTTTGAGTTTGGGAACCACTCTCTTCCTTTCTCACTCTCCCTCCTTTTTCCTCCGTCCGCTCTTCCCTTATCTGAAGATGAATGCGACGTCGCCGTGTGTTCGCGTTCACGAATATGCAAGGCAGGGTGCTGATTCACACGATCTGTCGGTAGACTTTTGCATGTCAAAGGTTTACGGTCGAATCTCCACGGAGCCCATTGACAAATTTTCCTCTTTGAACGAAGCCCGTTCTTGATGTCGTCCGCCCACGCACCTTGCGACCTGAAAACATCCGAATCGCGCCGACGATCGCATTGCATGTTGCGGAAAACTCTTTTTACGCTTGGCATGGCTGCAGAAGTCCTCATCACCATGAGATGACTTGATATCATCCGAGCCGTATCGCTCACTCAGATTGCCGGAATTTTTTCCGCTGATCCAAGCGACAGCTAGAAGTGAGACTTGAAAAGGGACTGACTGAGTGAGTGAGTCTAGTTTTGCCCGGGCAACAGGCATCTTTTTAGGCAAGGCAACCGTCGGAATCGTCTCCGACTCAGCTCATGTTTCCTCGCTGAAGGAGAACTCGCGAGAGTTTTGCGGTCAAACGCTGAGTTGAGAAAACTCCGGCGTGTGGAAAAGCCCTCTCATGGCTCGCTGACTCCGAGCGACAAACCGCGAGCTCGTTGAACGGCCGAGGCCGCTTAAAAGCCGTAGGACCTGGTCGTCTCGGTGGTTGTAATCACGGCTGACGTCTTGTCGCTCGAACACTCCGTCGGTATTCCTTGGCTCTCTCTCTCGCTGTTTCTCTCTCAAACGTCCACCTGTTCTTCACCTGTTCAACCAACGTTGCATGCGCGTGTCTCCGCTGGATCAGTAGCCCGGCAACCTGTTGAAAGAGCTCCAGACACCTTTTAAGACAGCCACTCCTCGACCTGATGGCTCGCTCGGCAACTCGATGCTGAAGCTTTAAGACACGCGAGCCCTGCCAGGATTTAACATCGTCGCTGCTGCCGCCGCCGCCGGTAGTTGGTTTGCTCGCTCTGGCAAAAAGGGCGGCAGTGGCGGACGACGACTGAGCTATTTGCCAGTGAAGTCATTGAGATAATTCTTCTTGGTTAAGGAGAACGCCTGCCGTTATCTCTAGCCGGAAACGAAGGCAATAAATAACGGCTTCTTGTTTAATAGAGCCATAACATGACGTTAGAGCGTCGTCCTTCGCTTCGCACTCTTCTTCAAGCAAGGCCCGCTTGTTTCCCGGCTGAATAATGAACTCACGACGATAACCATACGTTTTCCGCCAGCCTCGGCCGCGATATTAATTTCGGTAATCGCTGGCACGCTTAGTGTCAAACGACACTCTCATCTCCCGTTGCCACGGCTAGCGAGCGAGCTGGGGAGCGGTCGCGCTTGGAGCTCAAACGTGCTCTTTGCTCGTCTTTAGCCTTTTTTCCTCCTCGACGACGACGACGACGACGGCGGCGACAATTGCGACAGGATGAGCGTCGATCGGACCAGAGTCGCATCACGGCCGCAGTGATCGCCCCCGCATATCTTCGCGTAACACCAGCGAGCGGAAGGAGAATGTCATGCTTCTGAATTATAGAGCGGAAGACAGGGAGCGCGCCCACGTTTACTCGGGCGTCTTCCACCGATCATCGGTTCCGAAACCGCTTCCGAGAGGAGTTGGATTCCGTCAGATATCCCTCAGGAGATCGAGAGTATCCTCGAGCCGTGACAAAAAAGTGAGGAACACTCCTCCACACATGCCGCTGTGATCTCATCGTTGCGAATTCAACGCAGGTAATCGAGGTCATTGTATGGTAATCATGCCTAACGTACTCGGGAATAGAGCTGAGGGTCACGACTCACGACCCTGGCGGCTGGACACTTGATCACGAACGAGTTGTGCCGTGTCTGAACCCAATATCCGTCCCAGCCCCTCTGACCCTATTTCTGGAGAGACCGAAATGCATTACATTCGGTACAAGCAGCAGCACTCGTCATCGCCGTGCCTCCTCGAGCTAATGTATTAAAACTTATTTTCTGCATTTTTCGATTCGACTCCAGTCGAAACTGTTGCGAGAGTTTTCCAGCTTGAGCACCGTATCTTGAAAGCAAGTCGAGTGCCGATCACAGACAGAGCGTTGGGTAACAGTGAGCGATATATGTATATATGAACGAGTAAATGGAGCGGAAGACATAGAGGAAGGTCAGGCGCGTATGCAGGGGGGGGCTGAGCGGGCTTTAGCCCCCCCCCCCCCCAGACCTGTTAAGTTCATACTATCTAAGTTGAGAATTGCGATCGAGGGACTGATTTTCTGAGAATTTCACAAGGGTACCCCCTTGTCGAAAAAGAATAGCCCCCTCCCAGAGAAAATCCTGCATACGCGCCTGAGGAAGGTGGTCGAGGGCTCAGTTATGGACAGAAAAATCCCGGAGCCTTCGTGTTGTGTCCCGTTTGGTCGAATCAATCGTCAGCGGCAATCGACGTCAATCGATTCATGGGTCAATGAACAGTCCAATTAGACCTATTCAATTCATGAATACGCGAACGGCCACGAGTCCGAGCTCAATCCCGCGGCAGAGCGATCGGCCCATCATTGGAAGCGGGGACTCGCTCGACCGACGGCCGGCCGGCGGCGCGCGGAACGTTTGATGACATCTAAGCTGCAAAGCGGACGTTTCGGAGCCTATTGCCGACCGGGTAGGAGGCCGAGGGAGGCGGCATCCGGGCACGCAGAAGAGCTCGAGCAAAGCAATGCAAACAACCAAAGTGGAATGCGCGGAATCGATATTGAAAATATCGATCGTTGTTCTTGATTGGCTGTGAATCGGAACCGATGGTAAATTTTGGAGTTCCACTTCTAGAGCCTTCTCCTTACCCTCACGAAGTCAGCGAATCACAAGTTCAGGCCGGATTCCGGTGGCGCAGAGAAACGTTCACGGTTTCGGATGTCGATGGACACCTTGACTGTTGTGTGGGGGGTATCAGTTCAGCCGATAAATTACAACATCCGCTCCGACGCCGCTTCACTTCCGGACTACGAAAGGGACGGACGCCTTTCAGGCTCGCGAAGCGATCGGCGGCGGACGGCACATGGCCTGGCGAAGAAGACAAATATTTTTAGAACAGGAAGCAGATTAAACTTTAAGAGGTCCCGCCTTCCGAACTCTTCTCTTCTCCGAAAGGCCGGTCGTTCGTCGTTGCACCCGGCCGCGCAAGCCCCATTCCGAAAGGGGGCGATCACACGAGAAGACGGAGAAAAAACATCGAAGAAAACAGCTCATGTGTTATACAATCCAATGTTATCTCACGAAATCCCGGATCTAGAGGATGTATTCATGGAGAAAGAGAGTGAGAGCCCATGCAGTCGTCGATTGCTCCATCGAGTCTAATCTGGTTGGTCTGACATTTCCTGATGGCGTTATAACTTTGGGGGAAAGAGCACAGAGCACGCTGTCAGCGTTGCTTGCCGGCGAATAAACAAAAGCTCTCATGATGCATACAGATTCGGAGCTGTTATGAATTGAGTGACATCGAAGTATGCGTGGTCACGACCCGTTCGTGTTCTCTTCTACTTCGCTTACGTGTTATGCATGAACTCGTCTGCGGACATGATATTTTTGAGATGGCGAAACATGTGTTCGTTCGTTTCTATGATCCGTCCAGATAGTCACGCCTATTCGCCAGGCGCCCGAGCCCCTCCTTCGTTGCCAACTCGTGGCGAAAGTGCGACGAACCTTTCGGTCCCAGCTCGTTCAGTCTCGCCTTACCTGAACGATTCGAGTCCGATCACGAAAAGTGGATACGTAGTCGGAAAGTCCTTCAACTTGTAATGGGTGCCAAGCCGGAAGCAAATCGGAGTCGACCTTGTGCACGACGCGCCTCGAACACGACGCGGGCATCAACACCGTATTCAGAGCGGAACCGCAAAAAAAGAACTTTTCCTCGCGCAAAGTAACTCCAGCCGGGGGAGAGCACAGTTACGTAGTGTCGGACTGCATCATAAAAAATACCTTGAACAAACGAGCAATGAATGACGGGAGTCCTTCATCACGGAGGTCTACCGAGTCATTTCGTTGCCGGCCGGCATGCTGCAGAACGGCGCCGCATTGCGCTATTAATGTATTCTCGGGCTAATTGGTTGATGTATATGTTTTCGTTCGCAGTTCTAACGCGCCACAGTGCTCGAGGCCCTTCTCTTTTCTGGTGGCAAACAGCTAGGAATCTCGTCTAAACGATATGCTCGCAATTCCTGGTATGATGTCTTGGACTTTTGTGTCTCACAATCAGATTCGGTCTGACTAACTTGCACGAAACGTTTCGGCAACATGGAAACAGTATCCTCCAACCGGATTCTATCTTCTGCAATGTTGTGTTCTTCCATTTTAGCTCATTGGTGGAGACCTGATTTGCTGAGGAAACGAAGCTGTGAGGGAATAGAACACATCTGATTGGAGTTCCTCGAGAACGCGCCAATTATGTTATCAGACGAGAATGTGCCTGAAATAAAGCAAACTACGCAGTTCGGATCAGTTGAATTCCAGTCACAGGCGCCTTACATTTGCTTCGAGACCAAGTTCATCCCCGAATATAGTCGAAGATCACTCCTACAAATCTGGAGAGATTCGAGGTCGACAACCCGTCGTTTTTCTACCTCTCCGAATTCAACCGCGGAAATCGGCCCAAGTGCAGCAGATTTTACACGATTGCGGACTAATTCACACGAGAGAGCCACAATGATCCCGGACCTGATAGTGACCTGATAGAGATACCGAACCTTCGTGAACGAGTTCCTCAGCATGGGGCTGCATAAGGACGGGAAATTAGCCACTGTTCTTCACCGGCAGGTTTCGCTCAAATGGAAGTTCCCTTTGAGCAGCGCCTTCTGCGTGAAATTCCAGGCCAGAGAATTCGAAAGACCCAGAACTGTCCCTCATGTGAGAAATCGCTCCTTTCCCGGGTCTTCTGATACAGGGTTCAGCGCCTGAATAATTTTCAACCACCTCCGATGTGCCTGGAATCCAAGCGAATGAGTGAGCGGTTCCTGTCTGAAATTGAGCGTGTCAACAAGAGCCATGTGAATTGAAGTTATCATGGCAGTACTCCTCTCACAGAGCGTGATGACCTTGGACGAAACCAACCTGGTGAGCGATCTTTTGGATGAGGCTGATTGCAACACGGCTAACGAAGATTCATATCCCTATCTGCATCCACATCCGCATTCACGACAGAGTTTCGTCTCGTCAAAACTTGTGATGATCCGGCCTCGAAGAGATGAGCTGATTCCGTGGAGAGAACCATCTGACGAATCGAGATCGAAGAAACATTAAAGAGCAGTCAGAGAACGCGATTCTCCAAGCCTCGCTTTCCTCTAGATATTCTGATTCCTGTCGAAGCAAACCTCCCATCGCGTTGGAAAACTTTGGAGATACACAAGAAGTGGGGTTCGACCGCTGCTTCCAGGGAACACCTAGTTTTGGCCTGAGTTTAGATGGACTGGACAGGATAATTGGAGAAATGGAGGTGGGAAGGCGGTGATGCCAAGACTCTAATTATATCCCATTTTCGATTCGCGAAAACAGCTCCCAAACCTTACAGAGCTGCGCCCAAAGACGGATAAGATTAGCGTCCCCCTGCGAGCGGCATGTGGTACCGGCGTATCCAACACCCTGATTCGGAGTTTTTTCTTTCCATTCGAGTCATTCAAGCAAAAATTTGTCAAAAACTTCTGTCGCTACGTCGTGAAGCTGGAATGATTTACTCTTGGCGGAAGCCTCAGGGAAAACTGGCAGAACGAGTTAATGTGCCGTAATTGGATCAGGAGAACCCACGAAGCCATGAGTCAGGAGAGTAGCCTCGCGAGGAGAAGTCTTTGTTTGTTTGTTCCTCTGATGCTTGCTCTCTTGCTGGTCGCATTGCAGACTGGTTTCTCCCACTCGCTTGCTAGCTTGCTTGCTTGCTTGCTTGCTTTGTCCTTCTCCCACTCATCCAGCTCCTTCGGGCTTCCACTGTGGAGTCCCCGAACGAGCTACAATCTATCAACTAACCTTCGCCGTCTTGTCGCCGCTTCCGATGTCAGTCCTGTGGAGCGTTCCACTCCTATTTGTTGATTATAGACACTCGTTCCTGGGCCGATGCGTCGTTGCAAGAGGATACTCTAGGATATTGATATGGCTACAAAAGACAGGGGAAAACTTGCAACTGCGCATCACATAGAGCTCTCTTGATTGAATTGAATTGAATGTATTGCACGAAAATCTCCTAGAAGGATCCGAAAATCCGCAGTAGCATTGTAGTGAACTCATCCCGCAAATGTCCCGATACAAAAGACGGGAAAGAACTCGGAATTGGAACGAGTCGGGCGGATAGACTGTTACTGTTACGTGGCTGCGAAGGATGTCGATGAACTCTTCCAATATAGTCCAAGGAAAACCACGGCGGGCAAATCGTTGAATCTCCATTGGATCGTCCTCGTTATCGGTCGAGATGGAGGACGTAAGCGACATCTGGGCGAGCATGCGACGCAGTGGTACACTGGGCGGTGCGGTTGCGAAAATCTCTCTTGAGGGCTGATCTCATAGCACGTGGAATTCTCTTATTTCGCTCTGAATTTGCATAAACGTTTATGAAAATTGAACAAAGAGCCTTCGCGGCGGCGGCGGCCGGCTTTCCGCTCGGAACCAACCAGTAAACGAGCGAGCGAGCGAACCATGTGTGTGGCCATGCCTGTGCGGCGGCGCCGGCGCCGAGCCGCTGCTGTGTTTCCGGAACTTGCGAAGGCGTTCACTGGGGCTAGGGCCGCTGTTGCCTGACAAGAGCTCTCCATTGAATTCCGAGCCGGGAGCCTTTCAATGCTCGCGAGAAAAAGGCCCGAATAGGTCGTTACGTGCTTCGTTGCGGTTTTCAAGGGTTCAACTTCAAGAACCTTCCATGAACAGCTTCATCAGTGCACCGCTCAGTGTCGTCGTCTGCATTTCCGCGGGAGGTTGCCCTTGTCTCAAGCGAAGGTTATCAGATCCCGTTCGCTCGCTCGCTCGTTCATGAAACAGTCTCGAAACAAAACTTGGGACGGTCTAAAAACTTCAACAGATTCAAAGTAATCGTTGGCCGTTTTCCAGAACCTGCATATTACGAAATGGATCGAACCTACAGGACGCTCCGGGTGCTGCGCTACAAAATCCTGTGATTTCAAACGCGAGTCCGCGACAAATTGAGGTTTGCCGTCGACAGGCGGCTGTGGAAGACATTTTCTTGTGAGCTCTGGGTGGGCGTAGTATTTTTAGTGTTTGAGGGGAACACGCTAGGCTTGAATACTTTCAGCAAATGGAGTGTGTCGGCGAGAGACTCGACAAGAGACTTCTTCTGTGGCCGCTGTCGTTGCCCCTACCTCGCATAGCCACCCTCGCCGACCGCATGCTTCTCCCTCATATTTTGGCTCAGTCCTGGCCAGTATCCGTTGCGAATTCCATGACACCGAGTGCTGTGGCTGAAAGCCTAATAGGTTAAGAGACAGTGGATGTAGTGTTCTGCCCAGTGGGCTAGCCGCTTGTTCGACAATGAGCTGGGTGTGCTATAGCGCTGCAAACGAAAACCAAATTAATGACGTCATAAGCACCCCTGTTCACTCGAGTATCTACGGAGCAAGCGTATGTGCAGCGACCGCTTTCGGCCGAATCGGCGACAGCCAACGAGTTGCTACATGATGCAACGCAGCAAAAATCTACCTCGCTCAAAAGTAGAGGGAGTTCGGGCTAATTACGGCACTTGTAGCTTTTCGCGACTCGCCTGCCATGAACAGCATTCGTCCGCGTCAGTCTCGGAATCTTGATAGCATCCTTTCCTTAGGCCTCGCGGCGCCTCAGCCACCAAGTCCTAGCTCTTCGCCGGATGTACACTTGAAGGCAGGGTAGAGAACATTCATAGCAGATTCGTTCATTTCAGAGTAGAAACTAGAATTTACGAATCATGAATTTTAGAAATGTATGAATATGAACCCCCATCAATTCATATCCCGATTCGTGAATTACGCAAATTCATGAATTGATTCATGACTCAATCTGTATCCGGAGTCCCGTATCTCGCATTGAGCTCTGGGAACTTCGAACTTTGGCACGTGGATGGATTCCCCCGAACGCAAAAGAGCAACCGGGCAACGACCGTCCCCTTGGCTGAGAGAATTTATTTTGAAAAATCCCAGCCCGCGGCTCGAATCGGTGAGTTTTGGAGTGCGAACACACACAACGCCTAGGAACGTTTGCTCATTACGCTTTGCCGATGTTTTGAGCGTTTAATGGAGTACGTGGTCCCTGAATTCATTGTCGACGTTGCTAGGCCGGAGGCCT
The DNA here is from genome assembly GCA_028455905.1 of Neoseiulus californicus. Lineage (NCBI taxonomy): Eukaryota > Metazoa > Arthropoda > Arachnida > Mesostigmata > Phytoseiidae > Neoseiulus > Neoseiulus californicus. The sequence continues at coordinate 1,256,734 of JAMQGS010000003.1, forward strand.
GCTCAACGTATGCAGGGACGCGATGGTAACGTGCACTAGTTTTGATTCATTTTCCTGATTCGTATTCATCGTTTGACAACGATTCGTGTTCCAAAAAGTTTGTCCTGGGTTTTGTTTCTAGCTCTCGCAGTGAACGCGCTGCGCCCGTTGCACAGCTTTGGAACCACTCGTGTCTGTCTGGGGTTTGGCAACCGATATCGTCGCTGGCAGTTTCTGATTACTGGGATCACTGTACGTCGACGACGGCGACGACGACCACGCAAACGCCGGGCGATCGACGACGACGTCGAGGAGCGAAACAGGACCAGAGAAGCATATTATGTGCAAGCGAACATTCGCCGCGTACGAAGCCGGTTCGGGGCTATAAAGACACCAGCAGACAAGGCAACAAAACTGTGTTCGACAGTTTTCCACTATAAAATTCATGGCTCCTAAACGCTGTATCATACATTGCATCATTTCACGTCAGAGCAACACCAGAGGGTTGAGCAGAACGAGACGGTTCTGCCCGATTTATCGCGAATTCTCGACTTTCAAGTGGGCTCATAAGTTCATAAGGCCGACGGATTTTCCCCTTTCGTCGAGCGTTGCCAACTGGGATCGATTGTAGACGAGGAAAGGAAGAAAACCGAAGTTCTGTAATGTGAGGATGAAAGACAAGGCCAAACTTCACCGTGGTGCATATCGCGATAGATGCGTTGCCCAGGTTACATTCCCAAGAAAGTTGGGCGCATCAAGCTCATGAACAGCGAGAAATCGCGAGCACGCGAAATGCACGGCGCCTCAAACCTTTCAGACAAGAAATGAGAGGGAAAAAGTTTGCAAGAAGAGGCTTGCATCGTTTCGAGTGCTTGTGGTATTCACAATAGGGAAACGACGCATGCAGACTGCATGGCAATGAGGGAAAGCGAAGTCGGGACAGAGTTCACACATAAGCAAGTTGTCTTCCTGAGCCTCCCGAAACGGAGGGGAGAAAGACGATGACGACGACTTAAATAACATGGAGATATGTATGGAGAGCAGAAATGAGCACCAGTCATTCACCGATCCGAGCGGAATGGCACAGGGTTCGAGCCACGCTTCGGTAGTGTATGTGTGCGCATTGAGCGGGGAATAAAACCCTACCTGCTTGCCCGGAATCTCGCTCTCCTCGCCCCCTCCCCCCCTGACGGAGCAAGCAGGAGAAGAAAGAGGCGAAAAAACCGCGAAACTACCCGGGGATCGTGGCAGATCCTTCCGATATTATGAGCTGCGGGGCAGCACAAAACTCTTTGTAGAGTTTTTCCTCGAATATCCTCCTCAGATGGACTTGCATTCCATTTATATCTGGGGTGAAGAAATACGAGTTCGGGGATCGAGTGACATATCGTTCAGCGAGAACCATCCTCACCGATGCTCACGTGGATTTTGGATCCACTTTTCTGAATCGATTCCGCAAGAGTTCCTCACACGAAATCTCCCGAAAATCCACATCGTAAAAGATTCACCAAGCAAATGTCAATTATCCGAGACCCAATAAGATTCCATTAGAAAACGATTTTCGAGAACGCCATGCTGAGAACTCTGATGATTCTGCTCTGCGGGAACGAGGCACGAGAAGGAGAACACTTCGGAGAGCGATTCACACTCGCGACGAGCAATGGAAGTCTCCTCCGTTTGATGGAGGCAAATCTACTTTGGTTTCATTGGGCTGGGGAGATAGGGCGGGGGAATGGAGGAGCCGAACGGGGACAAACGGGTGAGATAGATATGCGACGTCACTTTTTATCGCAGAAGCCTTTCAGTTAGTTTTCCTGCTTTCTTTCCTCCTCCACGTCGGGTTCAAAAGCGGTTCCGCTCGTTTTCGTCTCGCCGGGGTTCTTCGAAGAAGATTCGCGAGAGAAAGGATATTCGGATGAGAATGAGGGCAACAATCGCCGCAACTCGAGCATCGAGTGCTTTAAAAGACATTGCTCAGATTACAGATTCAACTTGGCCACGTGCGGCACGGAACCGGCGCCGGCGCCCTGAGACGATGCTCTAGAAACCTCTCCCTGCAATGCATCCCATTGACCCGAAATGGAATGCAAAAAGGATTTTGGAAGCTGTTTTTTGGAGCGCGTCCTCCTCCCAACTCCCGAAACCTGTACGATGAAAGTTCCATACTGCTCTGTTGAAGTTCCGCGCATGGAACTTTCCCTTGTCCTCGAGACGAGCTTCTCCGTGCGCCTGATTAGGTCTTCAACCAAAGTAGTTGGGATCCAGATTGGGCGTGCGACCCGCAACGTAACCAATCTTGTGGTGCTGCCACTCCTGTTTCGGATTCGGACTGTTTCGCCTATCTGCTTGCGGCGGAACTCCAAACGAGCCCTTCAGAAAAAGGAGACGACGTCACCGCCGCCGCCGCCATCACCGACAGGGTCCTTGTCTCGGTGGACAAGGAGCCGAGTGGACGACGTGGACAGAATCCGGGTGCCTATCTCGGCCGTTCTTCGTCTGCCGGCCAGGCGGCCGGCCAGTCACCCAGCTTGCTTCTTGCCACCCAGCCTTCTTGCTGGGCGTCGACGTTACCTCGCTGCTCAGCCTGTTTCTCGTTTTTCCCCGTTGCCCGCGGCCCCGCTTGCGAAGTTCCCTCCGAAGTTCCCCGTCGACCAGCCCTTGACAGCGCCCCCCGCCCCCGGGGGGACGGAGCCTCCTCCCCTGTTCGTTGCCGGTCGAGTCCAATTCGTCGGATGGGATTTAAAGCTTTAAATTTCGCGCCTTCTCGGCTGACCATGAGTGGCATACGAATGTAACTGTTGCCTTCGTCTTGGCAGCGTCAAAGCCGTCCCACACAAACCCGGAACGGTAGCGTAGCTTCCGAAACCACTGTCGTGGTCGACGCTTGGTCGTAGCAGGCAAGTCATGCTGATCGTCTCCCTGTCGTGGTCGTCGTCGTCGGCGGCCAGTGAGGACTGCTGCAGCTGCAACAGTTGGAGCGGTGGCGCGGCGATGCCGATCCTGGAGTAGAGTACGCAGCCTACGGGATCCAAGATTTCATTTCCGCTTCTCCCGTTCCCGCTATTCCTCGCTCTCTGAAAGATTTGTCGTCTCCTGATCGTTGACGGATGAAAGCTCAGGGGATCTGAGCTGAGCACCAGATCAAGAGCTTTTCTCTCTTTTTTCTTTCCGCCGCGAGGGCCGACCGCACAGTGGGTGAGTGACCGCAAGCGGGGACGCACGAGAAGAAGCAAAACAGACAACTGCGGCGAAGAGCTCCGACCACAAGCCCACCAGCGTATGGTGACCAAGCGAAAATTGGATCTCCCGGGATCGATATTATGTAGCCAGTCAGCGAGAGACGAGGACGACGAGTAGTCCTTCTTGCTCCTGTCACAGGCGACGGATAACTGAATCGCTAGGTTTGGCTTGGAGAGGGACCGCGAGGAAGTGTGAGAGGTAGGAAGGGATGACGAGGAAGAAATTAGGACGAGAGGAGTCTACACTACTCGAGGCGCAAGCTAGGACGGAGGTAAACGGGATGGGAGCCCTCTTGTCGTTGCAAAGCAGCTCGGCACGTTCAAACAAGTCTTGCGCTTTCGAAGCTTGCTAAAACCTGTTTGCTATCAGGTATGGCAACTGCAAGCACCGACACACAATTATTCGAACAGTCATCGTCCTAGTCTTCCGCAGCTTGAAGCGACCGAGTGCGAGGGAAATATTTCAGGGATTGTTCGTTTTGTTGTCTTTGCTACACTGAGAGTTTGAAACTGTTTCGGTGCTCCTCATAGGCTCGATCCCTCAGCGAACGATCGCTGCGGGCATTCGTCGTTTAAGTTTGGCCGTAGCTTTCGAAATCCCCCTTGAATGTGAAAAATCGGTTCGTGCCAGAATTTTCTCGATTTGAGCGAGTGAGTAGACGAAGAGCGTGACTCCCCCAAATGAATCTTCCAGCGATTCCGGATCCGTTCGCCAGGTCCTGCTCGCGAATCGGTCCAACCTTTCTCTTTTTCCTCGATCCGAAGAAAGGCCGAGTGATCGAGGGAGGAGAAGGTGACGCAATAATTTCCTGCGGTGCTCTCAACGGGCAATTCCGAGAAAATCTCCCACGACTCACCGGTGAGGACTCTGTCACCCGCGACCCTCGATCTGCAGGCCTCGCCAATACCTCAAGTGAGGCCATGCCGAAGTCCATCTCGACGGCCCGCTCAATTTCGTTCGCCCCAAAATCATTCCTCGGTCCCCGAACCGTTTCTATTTTTTCTATTCCTCCACCAAGCCGAGTAATACCGCAGTGTTTATTGTGCAAGACGACGGCTGGAGTCTTTGAAACGAGGAGGACGATGTCAACGAAGGCCAATAGATAGAAACCAGGAGTGAAAAGGGAGGGGAAACCATCGGAAGCTGACTCACGAACAAGCGGAGGTCTTTTCGAGGTGGGGGGGGGGAAGCGTATCGAAGCCTCCATTCCGTGACGGCTTCCGGCGTTTCGAAATCTCCCTCAAACCACTGAGTGAGCCCATCGCCAAGATGTCGCGCGGGAATTTCCCCATACAACTATCCCGGTTCCTATTCGGTGTCATTTGAGAGTCGACAACCAAGAAAAACATTGAAAGAAACACAGCTACAGTAGAAAAATATTAATGGAGCAGGAGCGAAGTGAAGGAGAAGCCGTTGCAGTGCTCAGCTGGCGCTGGTTCGAGTGGCGGGGATGCACTAAAAGGAATAGACGGATTCGGACAAAAGGAGACGCAGAGAGCTCTTGAGGGTTGCTTGTCGATTATGTAAATGTGTCCCATGCCCTGGACGCGCTCTGAACAAAGACCTTCGCTCTCACGATCCCCTCGTCAACTCAGGGCCCCGTCTCCCGACCTATTCCTACCCGCGCCATTTTCCATTCTCCCCCTACAACTCCCGGTGAGATATCCCTCCGGTCGCGCACCTGATCCCCCATCGCAAATAGCCCGGAAGCCGTGGTGGGGAAGAACAGTGACTGTTTTCTTAGCTCCGAAACGCGTCATGAAGCAGTTCAATCAGAGAACGCAGAGTCTATCAAAATGTCTAGAGCGCGAACACACTTGCATTCTCAACTCTGATAATTCGTTTCTCGCGAAAATCCATACGGAGCGCCGTTGGTCTGCGGTTTCGACACCCTCGAAGGTTTTCTCCGGGATCGCGCACAACACCGCATTGAGTGGCGCTTCGACGGTTTGGAAAACGCGGCCCAAAGTCGAGCGAACACGGTAAACCTGCAGATGACACCGTGTCGCAATGTTGGTGATGGCCGAATACGAATTTCGAGCAAAGCTTTCCGAGTCCAATCAATCCTGGCTCCTGTCACGGTGTCACAACTCTAGATTGAATCTTGTGGAAACCTCGGAACGGTACAACGGCCTTTTTGTATCGGACTTTGTACGGGAATACGGATATTCATCGATTCCTGTATAGAGCACTCCGGTGCTATGGTTGAGAGAATTTTCTCTTCCATCTATACCATGGCATTTGGAGGAGTGCAATTTCTGTTAATTCGTAACCGCTCCGCGCAGTTGAATCTGCGTCGCAGTCAATTCATCAAAGTCGACGAAGGTTCCGCAACAACTAGAGTTTAAGGGAAGGGCGAAAGTTCCCACTACATATTTCGGTATTTTCTCTCATCTCTCCATAGAATCGCTCCGAGTGAAGTTCTCTGATGTTCTGGAATAGGAGAACGATCAAGGACAAGATTGATTTAAGAGGGGATTCCTCCCTTTCAGGTTCATTCGTTTTCCTAACCCAAGGAAGCCGTGCGGGAAGATCTTCGGAGAAAATCCTCAAACTCGACCAACTTGACATCACCGACTCCGGCGGAAAATCATCATAGGTAAGTGTCTATATTTTTCTTGAAAACCCCCTCTGCTTTCAGCCGGAACGCTTCTCGCTCGCGTCCTCCAAATGGTAGACCTGCGACTGCGTAGAGCCTCTTGAATTTTGAGACCGTGAGTCGCGAACAAAAGATCTCAGTTTGGTGACCTTGAATTCTTTCGGTGGGTAGAATGCCGCATTTTCTTCCGTCTGGAAGCGTTTGTGTGGATAGAAGCTGCCGCTCTCCACTTGAATGAAGGTGTTTTATGACAACGTAGCGTTGAAGCTTGACGCCGCGACCGAGTCAAGAGGCTGAATGGGAGTGTTCGCACCTTTTTGTCGCACTCCCACTGCTTCGGCTATCTTTGGAAGCATTCCAAACGCGATGCCGACTCCGCTAAACCAAACTCCTAACCCAAAATCAGGATCACGTCCAGAAGCCAGTCGGTTGAAGGGAGGGAGGATGACAAGGAGAAGGGCCAGATGAGCACCTCAGCATTTGAATACACTTTTCGCTGAATTCAATGGGAGGCGGGACGCTCGGCTCTGAGGTTGGTAATTGGGAATGGCGGTCGTCGAAATGATTGACGACGGCGATGACACTTTGAGGAGACTGACGACGCACGGGCCGTGTAAGCGAGAATGAAAAAAGCCACTCCAGAGGTAGGGCACCGTCGGTTTGGTCGGTGGGTCCAGACTCTAAAGTGGGTGACTGAGTGAGTGAGCGAGTAAGTGAGGCGTGTGCAATCTATACTCCATACTTCACCACTTGTTTCATTGAGAGTTTCCTCGGTCGTGCTGCGCGACAGGCTTCGTGGGTAGGTGGGTGGGGCGGGTTGGGCTGTTTCAAAGTCGCTGTTTCCACTGAGGGCTGCGGGCTCCGACACCATGCCCGCCTTTACGCTGCGCGTTTGGGAGGAAGACACGTGACCGGCAATCATCTCGACCGATCGTCGCCTCGTCGTTACCCTAGCCAGTGTCAAATGGTTCTGTGTCGTCCCGTGTTCATGCTGTTCGAGTGGGTTCTGAGTCATTCCGAAGCGAATGAGCGATGACTTCTCAAGAGTAGACAAGAAATGAGATTAACCGGTGTGTAGTGGGCCCTTTCTTGATTGCTTAATGCTAAGCTCGTAAGATGTGGGGTGAACGGGAAGACCCGAACGCAGAGCGTCTTGAGCAAAGATCACGCAAACAACTCAAAAGCAAGAGGAGAGCAGCGAAGGAAGCGGCGCGAAGGGGCAGGGGAGCGGACGACGGAGACGACGTCGTTGACAACCACCGCCGGTTGTGTAATCAGACCTCAGAACCCCAAATCGAAAATGCTCTTCTCTTGAGCTGTTTCTTGAGCTCTTTCTCGGCCGCATTTCCCAATCCTCCGCCGCTTTTGGCGGTGGTGTGAAGAAATGACGTTGCTGACGGCGACGGCTTGGACCCCAGAACGGGCATCGAAAAATTCCAAAATTTCGTCTCACAATATGGATGCTCAAAATCATCATTATATAGGCTTTAGATGTGATTTTGGCTCTGTTACCGGATTGAACTTGTGGTCTACTCGGGAAAGAGTGCGTAGCATGTGACGTCCGCCGTCGCTAGCCTCGACGACATTTATGTCTGCCACCCAATAGTTCCCAGTGTCCGCTTCCCCCGCAGATCGACGTGGGAAAGGTCATGCGGAGCCATAGGCTGTCTCGCAGCCATGTTGTTGACAATCCAGGATTCCTGAAGCATTGAACCTGCGCACAATGCGTTATCCTGCTTCATTCTGAGAAAAGGAGCTATTAATCACGGGAATCACTTCGGTACATGGAGACTCCCAAGGGGAGGATCTGACGGACCCTCCCGGTGTAGTGGATAAGGTGTGAGTCAGTTCAAACTAAGGAGCTCTCGACGTCAAACGAGCGCAGACCACTCCATCTTGGTAAACAGGAGTGGGGAAGCGTGGGTTGGACGAGCAGAACTTCCAAAAACATCGATGCCCACCGGTAAATGCTTCAAAGGCGGAACTGTCTGTGTACTTCACTAGTAATAATTGCCCTGCCACGCGAAGAGTGAAGTTGGCAAGAGGGGACACAGCAGCCGACAGCATGGAGCAGGTTGAATCTTTCGGTTCTCGACGTGAAAAGTCCTGAATATCGAAACCAATACATGCAGAAGATTTTTCGGACGTCAACAGGCAAGTATTTATCCAATGTTTGAACGAGTTCTTTGGAGTTTCTTCCGGGCATTTTTCGGAGTTTCCACGGATCAGCCTATTGAATACTCATCCCTTTCAGGCTCCCCATCGAACGAGAGGGAGGATTATGATCGATGGGAAACAAGTATTCCGAGTTGAATAAGTATATGATTCTAGTTTCCGTCGCTATCATTTTGCGACTGTTATAACTCATCGCGCCATGATATGGTCTCCTTCGTCGACGCAGCATCTCGCCATTGAACGGAAGAATCACGGCCTCTGAGATGTCTCGCTCGAAGACGAGGATTTGAAAACAAAGTATCTTCGAGATCGCTGGCTCGATGTCAAAATCGGAAGGAGCGATAAAAACTCACGTCAAAAGTTCGTCATGAAGGGTTTCTGGATCGGCCGGAGTCGGCTTTTTATCCGACCAGGCGGCAGGTGAGCATCCACACCGCCCGCCGACGCAGCGACCGAGCAGACGGCTGAGAGCGGCAGACGAAGAGTCCTAGATAAGGGCGGCGGTGGCGTGCGTCGAAACCCCGAGTGGATGTTTTTGGATGCTCGGACGCCACCTTCATCACGAAGCGTCATCAGGAGCGAAATATCTTCCTGTGGAAGAGCCTTATCGAATTTCCTGGCATGAAGTCCGTTGGCAGCCCGCTTGCCTCGCATCGTCTCGCCTGTCCGCTGTCTGAGCTGAATGGTTGGTTCGTCGGTAGGCTCGGCTAACAAGGCGGGCGGCAAGACAACACAAGCGTGCGCAGAGATTCGCGAGCCCAGAACTCCATTTTTGTCGCGGACCACCACCGGCTACCGAGAGATCGGCGAACGTTTTTTTTCATGGGCAAGGGACCGAACCTCATTTTTGTTCGTTCGCGACCAATTGCGAAGGACAGCCACACGCCGCCAGCAAACAAGCGAATCGTCGCAGAGGAAACTTCGGTGGACCGAACAGCGACCGATGTGGTGTTAAGTCGCGGTAGACCTTCGCTTGCGAAAACCAACATCTGTGGATTGCGAATCGCAACGACAGTGTTGATTATCGAGTCGAGAATCCCTCCCGCGTCCCGCTGGACCCGAAGTCTTTCAGATCACGGCACCGACGACGGCGACAGTCTGTATATCGAAATGTTGCGGAGGATAGCTATGTACGATGCGGCGGCGTGTTGCTTCACCTCACTGTCCGGCAAAAGCGAGAACTTCGATACGGTGGCGCGGCGCTCTGCAATGGTGGCGACGAAACTTTCGCGAGTGCGAACATTTCGCAGCTCCCATCGATTTCCGAGCACACGCCTCCTCGCGAGCAATTTCCAACGGGAGCTTCGGGCAAAGCGTGGAAGCCCTCGGAGGATCTCGAACCTTTCGGTCGAGAGCACCGGGAAGACGACTTCCACGAAGTGCTTCAAAGTTTTGCGGCCGTCGAGATGCTCCCAGTCTAACTGTGAATCAATTGTACGGCCGTGCGTGTTTGTACCCACACCCCACACGCATGTGAGCGCAGTTCGAGGATGGGTCTTGCAACAAGGACCTTTGGGAAACATAAATCGCACAAAGGGCACCCAGACAGAGATAGACAGCGAGAAAACGAGTGAGTCTAGCCCCATAAACAACGTTAACGACCGCATGTCCCGCTGACTCTATCTAGCCGCACGACGTCGCGAATAGGCTGACGTACTACGGATGGACGAACGAACGAATGAACGGGCGGAGATTTCTGTGCACATTGTTACATGCTCAGTCGGAACGGGACAAAAACAGAAAGTACCATTTCTGTTACCGGTCGCCCATCTGTGGACCGTCGCGCCCTTCGCTCGCTGTGCCCCTGCGCTTCCTCTGACGTTGATGCACTCGTCGAGCTCAAGCTTCGCAACCCCGTGCGCTCGATAATTGATTCCGACGGCTACGATCGGATCTAGACTTACATTATTGCTGGTCTTTGGAGTTTCTTCCGCTTTAAAAGTAGAAAATGAATTCCGCGGCCGACTGAGGTCAATATCGGATGCTATAGTTCGTGTCCGGGCCAATCCTCTGTTGGCCCCCCCAAACTGGGGCGAAAATGGTCTTGCCCCCCCCCCAAAAAAAAACCTGTGTAGCCCCTGGTCCGGGCACATCTTTCACAATCAACTCATCGAATTCTGATTCGTCGAGTCCTCACGTACGTTGCAACCGGATTATACGGGTCATCGGCGCGTGCTTCAGCATCTCAAATACAGGCGATATTCTGAGCCAGAAAAGTTCTACCTAGAAATTGACACCGTGCACCACCAACACTTCCAGAGGTTGAACCTGAGCGTGGAAATAGATGTGTCCGGGAAAAACCTCCCACCGAGTGACTATCAATCTGTCAGCGGATCTGGCGGAAATCTCCGGGCAAAAAAAGATGCTTCGTAACAAACTCTAACGAGCAATCTATTTTTAAAACGTTAACACTTTTGAAAAGCTGCGCCGTGCCGCGTCCCATCGGATAGGCTCTTGAACGAACTCAGTTATCCAAACCCTACGGCGGAATAACAGCGGCGCTGAGTTTCGGGTAGAGATTCTTTGAAGTGGACACGGACCCTTGGCCGTTCTCGACCTCTCCTTGCCCCGACCCCGCCATTCAATGTGCGAATCATTCTATCCGAAAAACTAGTGCGGCTTTGAATAGAGGATTCAAGTGCAGGTGGATTCCGACGGCCGTGAGCCTCGTTGTTATAATTGGCAATGGTGCTGAACCCGAGACGATCTGAACGTTGGCCGAAGGGCTCGAACTTGGGCTTCTTACCGAATAACCTTTAAGGCCTCGAACCGCGGCCGAATAAACAAGTTACGGCAATGACGCTGGGTAGTAGATGAGTTTTTCCGAAAACTACAGGATCGAACTCCAAGCTAACTGCTGATTTCTTCCTAAAGAATGATTCTTCTCTTTTCCTCTTTTTTGCTTCCCCCTCTCCGAGTCCCTCTTACCGATGGCATAAAAACTTTTATGCACTCTTTCGTCGAGGATATTTCTGAGTGGGTGGCGACGAGGGGTGGGGGGGCCGAGGCCAGCACGGGCAGGAAAAACTGAGAGAACGACGGGGACAAACTATGGGAAAGTGTGAAGTAGGGGTAGACTCGGAAAGAATGAACCCAGGGAAATGGCGGCATTTGGCAGAGGCGGGAAGACGGAAGCGACGATGGAAACGCGAAAGCGACCTGAACCGTCGTTGGAGCCGAAAACCAGGCTGGAAGATCGTTCTGCAGAACCGAACGTTGAAAGTAGTGTTAGTCGGCAAAAATACGAGTTCACTGAAAAACACGTACACATTCTCATTCTCTCATGCTAGGATGTCTGAATGAGAGGTCCAAGATCAATATTCTCGACTGTCTGTCGTGCGGATTTGAGCCAAGACGGGCTCGAATCAACTCCATCTCAAATCGATGAGTGAACGCCAGCCCTAGAGGTTTGGTAATCTCAAAATTGTTCAATCGCTTCGTTCATGAACGAGCGATTATCAGAACAAAATACATTGGTCGTGAATCGGAAATGCTTGTCATGGCGATGGGCTTGTCAGATTGGACACAGAGGGCTCTCCGTTTCCCTATATCTCAATGGTGATATGGATCCTGATTGCTTCTCAAGTATGTCTGGCAGCCGGCGCGGCGTCGTATTTGCTTTCAAAATATTCTGTTTCTTATCCAGACGTCTTGACCTCAAATTCGGAAAATATCTGATCCAGTCTGGGAAGCAATTCAATCCAGGAAGCGCCATTTTGTGAGCTGACTCGATCCGCTATGAGAACGAGCTTTGCAATACCTACCGCGAGGATAAGGTGCCATGCTATGTACTGTTCTCTCACAACTCCGGATGCGTATCCAATACAGAAGCGACGGACAATTTCAGGCTCGGGGCTTTTTTCAGCAGCGCGGCCCGGGTTGAGAAACCACAGCGCATATTCAAACTCGGATACCGCTCTTGAATTGAAGGCTTTCATTCGATGTCCTCCACGGAAGAACTCCCATATTCAACTTATGAATGAGGTTTTCGTTATTGCAATCAACGTGCAAGAGACCACGAATCGTCGCAAAGCAGATGGCTACGAACCTGCGGCCGAATTTATACCGAAAGCCAGATCGGTCATCCACATAGATATGTTCAAACCGAAGTATTCAGGCTTTCCATTCGGGCTTGGCGAGCTCACGTTTCATCTAATGTGGGCACAGAGCGCTGTCAGCCAAATGCAAAACACTGCTGAAGTCCAGACCCTCGAGAACCACCATAACGGCACAGGCAGGACCACAAAATTCAGCAGAAAATGCTCGCGGCTCAACTCGGGACACGACCTGGGGGTTGCGTGTCCCAACTCTAAGAGCACAGAAATTTCATTCGTGATACTTCCTTCCGGGACGCTGTGGAAAACTCCCAGCTGCCCTCTCGAGATCTCAACCGAGTTAGAAAGTACGAACGTACCAAACGAACGCGATCAACATACGCGTATATGATGCAAGCTTAGGTAGTATTTCTCGCCGACGAGCGAGAGAAGTCTGAGTGGGGCTCTCGCGATGACGGCATCTCTGTTGAATGCAGAAACACAAACACAGACTACAAATTTGAGCAATATTACGATCCCATATCCGAGTGTCTGGCGCAAGCAGCTACAATTTGCGAGAGAAGCGTTTTGCTGCTGTTTCCTTGAAGTTGAAGACGATGCAGAGGATGTATCCGACTGTAGTCGGCAGGCAGACGGGCGCCTTTCTGCGTCGCAAAATAACTGGCGCGGCGCCAAGACACTCGCCAGCTACCGATTCCCGAGCAACCAACAACTACGCCAAGACCAAACTCTGTCCTCTCGGCAATGCTCAGGAAGTCTATGCCGAGGAACTCTGGCAACTTTTGTAACCTGATACAGCATCCTGGGATTCTCGACCTGACTCAACAGAATTCTCGGATTTGATACATCGTCTACCCCTTGAGAACCTTGAGCACCACCCAAAACAAAAAAGGCTTTCATGGTCTTTCGACGGCGATCGGGTGACCATTCTCCGCGATGGGCGGCACCCCCACCTGAGAGAAGGATCCTTCAACTGTTGCAATTGGCAAAAAGGAAGAGAATCAAGGTTTCGATGAAAGGAACATGTAAATATTTATTTATAGATTATTTACCACCTTCTCTCATCAATGTCAATTCACTTCTCCACCTCAATACACCTCTTCATAATTCCATCTGATCTTTCTGTTGCTCCTGTTGGAATTTCCGATGATATAAGTATTCGGTATGCTTGATTCTGTTGTCCACGCTTCGAACTTAGCCCGACAATGCTTCATGTCTTCCATTCGAAGTGAAATGCACCATTTTGTTAATGAAGACCAGCCGGAATACCCTCTGAGTGATTGTGGCGAGTCATGGTACGGGAGCTACGCTAGTACAACGATGGTACTTGTGACATTTTCGGAGATTGTTCGGCCTCAGAGGCTTACTCTGCGCTGTCTCATTATATATTCTCATCCATCTGCCCTTCGATTGTTGCCCAGGAGTTCAAGCTTGTCCTCTTCATTCATTGTTTTTTTTTTGTGTGAATTTCTCAGTTTTGTTTTTGTATTAAATTATTCACAATTAACACATTTCGTATTTACACTGTTTCTATCATAGACCGTCATCGTTTCCTGCGTCGTCGCCGTCGTTCTTATCATCATCATCATCATCTGAATAAATCCAATCGGGATCTTCATCATCGTCAACGGCGCGGTATCATGCGAGAATCCGGGCTTCCAACATCGAAAGAAAATATTGAAACGAGGCAAAGAGAACGTATTGAGGAGGGAATTCCGCGAATCCAAACTGAAGCACGTCAAGACGAACGACATCCTCGAGGCAAGTGTCCACCGTAATTTTTTTGTGGCGACAGACTAGTCCGTTGCGACGGATAATTCAGTCTTGAACTAGTTTTCCGAGCACGTACTACCCCCGCCCAGCGGCGAATCGATGAGCAGCACCATCTGAACCAGTATCGGATGGACCGAGGTTCCACCGACAAAAACCAAACGCTCGGAACTCATTGCTACGACCGCCAGTGTCTCTGCAAAAACCGAACGCGAGATTTCTTGCGAGAGCAGACGCCGCGGAAAAGCAATGTACAACCCAGGGGGAACATGGAGTACATTTTGATTGTTCGTACGTCTGCCTGTCTTCATTTTCTATTGCTCCCGGATTCGTCCTGATTGAATAGAAATGTCGAGCCCATCAATCGCTGCGTGAACCGCCCTTAGAAGACTCGTGGCCATGAGCCGCAATATAGAAGACATTCGGTGGAAGCTTGGTAACAAAATAGAGGAATTTGTTCTTGTGTTTTCTTTCCGATTCCGTGATCGCCGGTTCATCACTGATCTGCTGATGAGCCTAAATACAAATACGATCGATACACTGAGCCATATTCGGGAAGTGATTGTTTGTTTGATTGATTGAATGGGTGATTGATCTATTAGATGAATGGATGATATTCCGACTGCTGTTACAAATGATTCCGATGAGTCACAATTTCTCAACGTTCCAACCACTCATTGCTCGGGCGCAGTGCACTCTTAACGGCGCTGATTCCGGATGATTTCCTGATCCTTCGGAGACCGCATCTCATTGGACTTTGCGGATGCGTATCGATGTTGTCGTTGTTCTCAAAAAATGCTATTTTCTTCTCATTCGGATCTAATCATCATCATCATCATGATAATAATATCCTCAGTCAGCAGTGTTCATTCATTGAACGTTTGTTGTTTCCATATTCGCTGTTTCATCATTGTTTCCATCTATCAACAAAGTCGATCTGGGCTGAGCGGCAACCATTCGAGACGAGTGAGAGTTTTCACATCTTGCGATTGCGGGCGGGACGGGATCTAGAGCGCACCGGGGTCGATGCGGGGTCCAAGGGAGAAAAACGGAGGTTTTAGAAAATTTGTACATAGGAACAGGGCAGACTATTTCGTGGTGCCGAACAGTCAGAATCGACGCTTGGTGAACATGTCGTAAATCTAGAGGGAAGATAGAAAATTATTCTTTTTGCTCTGAATACACACACAGCACGCTTTCACGCACAATACGCACACACACATATGGAGAGGGGGAGAGTGCGAGAACTGCGGGAGTTCTCACATGATTTTGTTCAAGGGCACAAACGCGCCACGTAGCCGAGGAATCTCAGCTTCGGATCGGGAAGAAATCCGAGTCCGAAACCGGAGATGCCTCTTGCTCCATGTCGTAACGCGATTGGTAGATCCGGAGGATTGTTAGAAAAATGTCTCTTATTAGGCTTGTTTACATCGCTCGTCATCGGCGAGATGACGAGAGGATTTCCAAACAAAATGGAAGTAAACGATTGTTCTATCAGAACGGTCGTCATCGTCGTCCATAGCTCCAACTCACGATAGGACGACTGCTCGGGAATTGAATTCATCCCAAAGGCTCCGTGATCGTATCGCTCAATCTTCCCCTCCTTTACGTGAGCTCCACAAGGTCAGTCGGCGAGGCACACTTTGTCGTCGCAACGACGCGAGGGCTACTATTCTCCGACTAATCGGTACAAGGACAACCATCCGGTTATAGGATTGCTATGCATCTCAAGTGGCTAAGTATCGCGGTGGGCATTCTCGCTAGGGGTGGTTCAGGTAGGACCTATCTAATTGTAAGTAGGTAAAATCTTCAGGTGACTTTTCAGGTGGGTACAGCATGCACAGAGCGGTCTAAGATAGGTGGTTCCGGAGGTGGACTCTTCGGGAGGGTTGGTTGCTTCCTCGCAGGAACTATAGGGAAAGCGTTCAGTGATCCCAGTCGTTTAGGACGGGAGTCGCATGCGTCTGGGTGAGGAGGTGGTTTCGAACAGGATTTCGAGCTGTTGTGAGGTAACAAAGCATTTGCCATACCAACCGACCTCTCATCGTAGTTTTGTTTCTTCTCTCGTATGATCGCATGCCTACGGAAGGAACGTCTGTCGTTCGAATCAAGTCGACTGAATTGGAATTCGCTTCTTTGTTCTCTCGTGGTGCGATATTGAAATTTCATCCTAATCTGTTCCCATGGCTTCGGAAGTTAACGTTTAGTTTGACAGATTGAGAGAGAAAGAGATAGAAAGAGGAATTTGGATTGTTGTCGATGATGTTTGCACTTGACAGCTCTGGCTCCATTGGCTCAACTACGCGTGGTAAGGGAGGGGTTTGAGTTGCCTCTAAGTTCGCTGTCTCAGTAGGAGCAACGGGAAGAGAAGAACAACTGTGGATGAAAACAGTTGACTCGAAGCCGCGAAGTTGACAGGTGCGCGCTGGTAGTCCATGGTCTGCGTGCGGTGGTAGAGCTCCTGTAAGAAGGAGGCGGATTGTAACACATGATTTGGATAACCACGAGAACTACCATCCCAACCATCTAAGCTCGCCTGGCCATTTCATGCGGTAAAGCCTCTGGAAACAATGAGGACGCGAGGGAGAAACGCGCGGACCACGTCCACTTCTTATTCCCCGTTTTATCGTTCCACCAGAGAACGGAGAAGATATCACAGCGCAGCTACTCTCTCATACGAGTCGTAGAACTTTTCGGCTCCGCTTCATGGGGGTTGAAGAAGAGTAGAGGAAGACTCTTTTTTCACTACCAGCCCAAAGCTCGAGGAGACTCAATTTTCGCTCAGCGGGACCAGGAACCGATGGAAGTCGGGGAGAGTTCAGTGAAACACTTTTCCCGATAGCTCACTGCGCTCTTGGCTCAAGGTTCAAGACTTGCAGTATTGCGAAAACTAGCCCCAAAACGAACGAAATTCCAGTGTAAGTGGCTCTGCTCACCTGCGAGAAGTCGGAGGGACCAGCCGCGTTCTTGGCTGAGACTCGAATCACGTAGCTGGTGTTGGTGTTCAAGTTGCGCAGATGATAGTGCGGACTGCGATCGCCTGGAACAACATTGAGAATGTGAGAATGTTGTGTGTTGGAAACGTGAACTGTCGATTTCATTGAACCGTTGCGTCGTTTTCGTTTCACTTGTCTCATCGGACCGCTGTTCTCTCTCCATTGAAACTCATAACGTCCTCAGAGCGGCTTACGAGCATGCGTAGAGTCTAATAAGTTCAACGCGCAAGTTATTTGTGTCCTGTTTTTACGGCACAGAGGGCCGCCATGTTTCCGCCACCGTTAAAGGACTGAGCGTCGACCGGCCGACTGACGTTTGCTTCGTTTTTGGTCGCTTACTTAGCCTGGCAGCCCGTAAAAAACGTTTGCAGTAGACTGACGGCATCGAACAGGCTGCTGTGCTGCGGACTAGATGGCCGTGGAGGCAACAACAGCAACAACAACAACAACCGTAGCGGTTGTGGCTGCTTGCATGCTTGCAAGGTAGGGCTGGTCCGGCGGCGCTTGGGTCGTTGGGTGGCTCGCTACTTGGACACGTTGAAACATAAAACTGATCCATTGATGCGTGGCAAGACATCACGTCGCCCAGGTTAGAGGAGAGTGAGCAAAAGTCGGCAAAAGAACGAGGAAAGAGACGCTCAGACACAAAACAGAGCGGAAAGTCAGCCAATGTTTCCACGGACCATAACGTTCCAGTTTTGAAAACGCTCGTTTCTCTGGGGTCACGCTATCAGACTCTGCTAGAGAAGGAAAAATTGCACGGGGAAACCAAGTTTGACCGAATAGAGAAAGAAACCTCGCCGGCCAGTCAGCCAATCGCATGGTCTGACTTCAAGAGACTTTGGGCGACCTCATTTCTGAATAGAACGAGCTCCGGACGGCCCCTCGAAATCATGATATGGAGGGAGTTTCTCATTCTAATCTGTTGGATCAGAGGGAGGATTAACAAAAGCAGCGGAGGTAGCGCTCGTGAGCAAAACACTTACTGTTAACGGCGTATTCTTGAGCGGGTGCCGTCTCCCAAGTTCCGTCGTCAGTCTTGTATTGAACTCGGAACGAGTCGATCCCGAGCTCATTGAGATACTCGTCATCGCTGTGATCAATGTGCAGAACTATCGTGTCTTTCTTAGCTTCGATCACACTCACTCGGGGCGTGGTCGGTGGGCCTGGAAAATAAGTTGGTTTCGTTACGATGATTGAATTCAAGCATCATGGAGGCCGAGTTCTAATCTCGCGAACTGATTCGCGAGCATCCGCGGGTATCCCTCTCCCGCCTGTGCCGAAAAAAAGTGAAGTCGGCGCCAGAAAAGTCTGAGTGTTTCACTCAGAGTGCGATGTTCGAAGTATGAAAAGCGCGGCCAAAGATTTGAGAAGCCCACCAAACGGCTCTCCAAAGATCCGTTCCGCTGATTCTCTGATTATTATCGGCGAGAGCGACGACAACAGCAGCCTCAAGATCAGAGCACGAGCAGAACCACCGATCCTTCAGCTTTGTTTGCCTATCCAATGACTGAACATACAAGAAACTTTGGTAATGTGATCTTGTGCACTTTAGGCAGAACCCGGATTTCGTTGTCCTCTCCATCATTTCCACTAACTGAACCGAGGCAGCGACCGCACACGATTTTTTATGCTCGCTCGGCTCACGTTGAAACTTCTTAGTCTTGTGTAGATACTATTCTATCCATAGATAGTGAGTCTTTGGTGGCGGCGCGGCGCCCGGCGAAAAGGGCGTGGAGCTAAGATGAGGTTAACCTCAGCCGCTTGTGAAGGCTAAGCTAATTAAAACTTCGCAAACAGCGCTGTCAGTTGCGCCACCACCGGCTCTCCTTAATTCTGACGACTTGTTCACGAACTCTGACGCATACATTGTCGTCTGCCAAGGAGATTCGGGACGAATAGAAGAGGAAAGCCACAGAAGCGGCAAGGATGAGATGGGCGAGCCCGCCGAGGAGAACCAGCGAGCCAGTGAGCGGATCATTGATTTCCGATGCTTTTCTGGAGAACGCAGCCCAAGGAGGAGGAATGAAGCCGAGTCCCTTCCAAACAATACTGTGGGAACAGAGTTTGAAAGAGGGCAGGAGAATAGCGAGGGAGAGATGAAAAGGAAGAGTAGTACAATGAAGGTGAATCGAAAAATGTTGTTCTGACCAATAAGTTCAGGCTGAAGCAACGCTGACCGGTCTGTTGGAAGCTGAATTTCCAATACATAGATAAGCAACCGCCATTCTGGAGGCTCAAAAAACCGGGCGATTGTTTTGGATCGGTTCGAAGGATTGCATCGTTCTCAGCCATGATTCGATTGCAAGCCGCAAACTAGGCAGACCACCAACCACCGTGTTTTTCCAAACAGCGTCCATCTGACTCTATCGCGATTTGAACCGGAAAGTATTTTTCTGTGACGCACAGATGCGGTTTCGAGAAGAGGTAGAAATGGAAGCTCAATCCCGAGCAAATTGTTCACGAGTGGAAGTGAGCGTTTAAGATAGGAAGTTGGAAGTGACCTGTGAAGGTATCCCGCCTAGCCGTCCAACTAGAAATCGACAACAATAAGAATGGCCGCTGGCGATCGGAAGAGAAGAAGAAAGCAGAGGGAGAGATAGAGGATAGAGGGGAAAAGCGCACAGAGGAATTTACTGCATGGGCTCTGGCTCTCTTCCGTCGCTGCTGGAAATAAGCTCCGAACCATAGGAGAAGGGCTCGCTCAAATGAAGTTGCGACAGAGTCGAGAGAGAAAAATGAACGTAGACTCAAAGCAGAAGGAAGTGAAATAAGTTGTCCCGGGTGCTGTTTGAGTTCAAAACAAAACTTCTCGAAACTCTTGTACGGAAGCTGGCTGCTGGCGCCGCGCAGCGTTCGGAGTCAATTGATTTGTTTGGAGTCAGGAGAAACATTACCCACGAGAAGGAGCTGGCTTGGATTGTGCGGCAAGCGGACCTGCGACGGATTGGAATGGATGGAGCGCAGGCATACTCCGCAGGAAAATCTCGGAACAGAGGAGGGCCCGGAAAACGAGCTTGAGAAAAACTAGAATGTCGCAGTTCTCCAACTGAGGAATATTGAGTGGTCCTCGTGGCGCGGGTTGAGAAACCCGCTCCATTCTCATTCTCCCGGGTGGCTTTGACAGAATTTAAGCAAAGTTCTGGAGAGGGTCTCCTTAGTCGGTCTTTCAGTCGTTGATTCGATTCCCATACATTCACCCGGTGAGGACTTCGGTTAGGAAAAAGTCCAGATCCACTTCTCAGGTCACCGGCGTGAATTGGCGTTGAACCGTATGGATTCGTCAGCGTTGACCCGAATGAGGCCATGGAAGAGCTGTACGCAAGGAGATGCTCTCCACCGGGACAGTGGGGAGTCGTCCTAACACGGATCAATAGCATGCCAAGCGAATTCGTGGGCACAAACAATATGAATAAGTGGAAGAGACTAGATATGCAGGGATGTGGTGGACCTTAACGAAACGAGATATCGACGCTAATAAGCGACAGTCTCGAGGACGACGGCCATCAAAAGTGATTTTACGTAAGGTGCTGCAATCATAGTCGAGTGTCGTAAAGCCTGCCGGTATCTCAAGGATCACAACGATTGCCAGTGGTCTCCAGTGCTCCACTCATCATTGAATCAAAACAGCTCAACGAGTCAAGAGGGGTGTTGCTGAATTAGACCAGATACCTGTCATTCGAACGGTGAAAGTTCCAATCTACTGTCCCTGTGCAAAACGTGCTTCCCATCCGGTGTCTCACATTGGAAGTTTCTCTCAAAAGCAAGGCAAGTTTAGACGAGCTTCTCTTCTCTGGCTTCTCCATAGTATTGGAAACCGAAGTCCACACTGCAGTTGGAGGCCGGGCCTTCTATGTACCACGTACACTTTGACGACGTTGGAGGCCCATGTTGGGCTGGGATAGGGCTTGTTCTAGTTCTGGAATGATCCAGAATAATGGAAAGACTTACCTCCTTCGCTCAGCTTGATATGTTTTTCGCGCACTCCAAGTCCATTCTGCGCATGGCACGTATAGACATCGTAATAGGAGTGGTCCCGCATATCGATCTGGAAATGAAAGGGAGCACTCGTTAGGAATGTTTTGGGAATCCGTCTCCGGTTATTCTTGTGTCAAAGGAGCATCGCGGATCCTTATCGGAACCCAAGAACCCTCATCTTCCACCACCGCATAGCCGTTCATGGCGACTTGACAACTTTGTTGACATCATTGAAGTTGCAAGTATTTATAGTTTATTGTCAAACAGTGTAAGATGAGCGAATCTTGCACCAGCAAATCCCCAACCGCACCTGTCTCTTCGAATGATAAGTTCCGCCAACTTTAGTCACGGACACTTCGAGCCCTTGCTGACAACTCTCGAAAACATCCAGTTTAAGGAGTTTATGAACGCCGACGACGCCGCCGCGTTCTTGGTCGGAGAGAAGAACACCAGAGTTTAATTTTGAGGGAGTGACACCGTGTGGATAACTCTTCTATAGAAATCGTTTCCGAGTCAGTGGGCGGGTTGAGCTGGCTGGTCGTTGTACGGATAGTTTTTCGATTGTCGAAGGCACATCGGGAGGACACCGTTTCTGTGCCGTGTTCACAAGGATTGAGCTTGACGAGTGTTTAGTATGTGAATTTGTTGAGAAGAGCGTAACAATTATCACGAGCTGAGCGTTAAAGGAACGCGGACAGTGCGCTAAACGGGCTCCGTTGCCCCGAGAAAGAATGCTCTCCAGCTCACAGAGCGATTCTGAATACGAACGAAGACGCGATTCGAAGGCTAGACCGGGAACTTTCAGGAGGCAGACCACTCGAGCGGGATTCTTTAAATGCAGCAAACAAAGAGTAGTAGACTACTAGACTTGTCTGAGGAACGCTTTCCCTGGCCGCATCCTGGAACGGGCGGGAATGTGAGAATTGCCATCGCAAATGGCCAACACTTTGTTGGTATTCTCTCGAGAATAACTTTTCCAGCGCCTTCTCGTCTCGCATTCTCGAGAATGTGGTCGACGAATCGCTCACTCCCTACCTAGAATCGAAAACCGAGGAACCATGTTGAAGAAAATTTTGCAACAAACTTCGCCCGAGTCCAAAATAGCTTCGATTCCGCCGAAAAAGTCGAATCAGAAGAAACTGGCGCTGCTCCGGCTACGGGGCACTGCGAGACCCGGCGAACTGAAGACGGATCTTGGATGGACTCTAAAAGGTAAACAAATCGGAGCAACGTCTCAGGACTCCAAGGATGTCAGGGTCGCGGAAGCAAACACAGGAAACCTAAGGAAACTATAAACCAGGGCAGGATTCGGGGATGGGGCTGGGGGAACACGGAATCGAAATAAGACCGAATTGTGCTGCGCGACGTGCACTTTGCCGGTGGCTGTTGGATCCGTGTATGTGCACGTTAGAAAAGGTGGACTCCGACAATTCCTAGGAGCCTTTCCGTGTGCTCGAACAGAGCACGGCCGAGAAGAATACACGAGCTGGATCGACGTCATATTCTGTGATCGACATGTCGACCATGTTCAGCTCCAGAAACAGTTGATGTTGAGCCAAGAATATTGTTGGAAGCGAGTCGGTGTACGAAGAAAGACCCAGGACTCCGCTCGGAAGACAGTCAGTCAGGCAGGCACGCAGGAACGCAGGAACGCAGGCGGTTAGTTAGCCGGAGAGAAATATATGGACAAATAGGAGAAGCGGGAAAGGAGAGACGCAGGTCAATTGTTCACTTCATCAAGGTTTTGCCTCCGGGTTCGCCGAGTTAGGGAGCGAGGATTGGTTGTTTTTAAGCACAGCGTAGCCGGCTGGCTGGCTGGCTGGCTGACAGACTTCCTCCAGCCGTTGTGGAGCTGCCAGAGACGGAGCAGAAAAGGAATCCAACGAATAAATGAATAGAGATGAATAGGAACATTTTTGCAGCCAGTCGTCTCATACAATTAGCGCACGGGCAACAAAAAAATGAAAGAAGACTCGGGACGGAGCAGGAACCCGACGGACTGACTGAGAGCCGCGGGTGAAGCGAGGGTGAAGCTTTCACCTTAGGCGAGACTCGACGGTGCAAGCGGGGAACACCACGAATTGAATTAATAGCAATGAGCCACGACGAAATTTAGTGTTACCAAGAGGGTTGCAAATTAGATAGCCTGTTGTTTTGCCCGCATGGACTCGTGGAAGGAGAAAATTCACAGCTCGTTCGAATCATTTAGTGCGATAGCTGCTCCCTGGGCCTTTTAATGTTCGTAATTCTCCGCTCCCTCTCCGCCGGCCGCCGGTTCTCTATCAAGTCGGAGGTATTTAAACATTTACTTTGGCTCTGAAAAGGGGTGTGGAATGCCTTCAAGACTCCCACATACTCAGGCACTCAGCTTGCTCTCGCTCGCTCGTACATATACGAAGTGACAGCAGTTTTTCCTCGGAGGTTTTTTCCTCGTCCTCCGTCCTCATATCAGCTTGAGGAGCCGACTGAGTGGGGCTAAAGAGTGAATTACGCCGCGCCGGGATTTAAATCTTCAGAAGGAATGAAGTCACGAGCATGCGGCCGATGACACCATATTTCAAGGTGTCCGAAAAGTGGCCCCGTTGCCTCGGTCCTCGTTACTCGCGTGTACCCCCGTTACCCAGCCAGAGAGCTGAGCCGTTGCCTCGCTCCGGAGACGGAGGGAAAACTCGGCAAGGGGTCATCGTGGATCTTTCCCGGGAAAAATCACTTGGGGACTGCTCAATAATTCTTGAATTCTCTTCGCGGACGAAAGAGATTCTCGAAAAACGCGAAGAAAGAAACACGCCGAGGGTGGCTACATGAAGACCCGTCTGTCGGTCGAGCGTAAAAGAATGTTCGCTCGTGGGTGTTTGTTTATTTATGCGTTACCACCACCATGAGTTGTGGGTGCGTCTGAAACAGTCATCAACCTCGGATGATTTTCTGAGAAATCGAGCTCTCCGATCGGTGATGTCGCACGTGCTTCTTTTTGAACCGATGCTCCGTGAAGCGAGAAAGCATCAGCCACGTCGTGTTGTGACATTCCAGAGGACACACTCGACAGTTCGCCTCGAGAGGAATTTCGAAATCAACACAGGATAACAGGGATGCGCAAAAACTGAGTGAGGAATGACTTACGTTGAGTGTGCTGGAGCCGACATTGCCGATAATGTTGAATTCGTCTCGCATGTAGATGTGCTCCTTTCCGCGCAGCCATTGGATCGAAGGTGTTGGCTCACCTTCGGCGTCGCAGGTGATTTTGGCCAAGGAACCGACTCGCGCGTAGGTAATGTCTGGGGTCGTATCCTTGAAGCGTGGACGGTCTGTGGATGGAGAAAGAGAGAGAGAGAATGAGACTGAGTTTTCGTCCACTGATTTTTGCGGATCACCTTCCGGCGATGGGTGGCTTCATCCTCAGCTTCGACTTTCGTACACGTAGTCGCAGCGAAGCTCGAGTGATGGTGCCGATAGTGAGAATTTTAACGACAGCTTCAATAATAAGTTTGTTTACGTCAACGTATCGGACCGAAAACTGGCTGACCGGTCGTTATCGTTGTCGGCTCGCGCAACTCCCGCGGCATGAAGGAACGAATGAACGAACGCAAACTCACAGGCGACTGATTTTATAGGAAATTCATCGATCTCCGTCGTTCCATTGTGAGCTCCTTTATTATTTTTTTTCCTGTGTGACGGCGCAAGGCGTGACTAACATCGAGCAGCCGCCGGACAGGCAGGCAGGCAAGCATCGTAAATTAGGCAGAATTGGAAAGATTCGGGACAGGCAGGCAGGCGGCTTTGTTTGCCCGCGGCTTTGGCCACGCTTGGTCAGAGGGCAATAGTTTAGCCGACTGCTTCGGAAGCTCTCTGGACGGTTGTCTGCTTCGCTGGCCGGTCGCCCGCCCGGTCGGCCGTCAATGGTACCGCTATGAACACAAAAGAGGCGTCGGAGTGCCACTGACATCCGTTGGATCCATTCTATCGGAGGGCTGTGGCAGTTCAACGCTGGTACGCAGCGCTGGTAAAAGCAGTGGATTCGCACAGAATTCTCTTTGATTCGCACAATTGAGGGCGTCGTTCAAAGGGATACGACCGAAGCCATGCTAAGCCAATGAGGGAAGACCGTAAGAGGAGGTAGGGCAGAGGAGCAGAGCATGTCTGGCCACCCAAGAGAGGCATTCTTTATTAATTCTCAATACGCCCTCTCCTGCTGCTGCGGCGGCTGCTAGAGGTTCGGCTACTTTTCTTGCTTTTTATCATACTTCTTGCCCTCATCCCGACTATTCTTCCACCGTTGGGGCTCGTTCTCTCTCCTTCCTCCCTCCAAACTCTCTCACGCACTCTCGCCCTCTCCGCCGGGCTTCAGGAAAGGTCAAAGGCACCATCGTTGTCGACTGTTTAGTCCAAATCGGTGTGTTACGCATCTGACTTGAAATGCGATCATCGAGATATCTCTCGTTTCTTCCACCTCATCTTGATCGCAATTGCTTCGTTTCATGGGCTGCTCTCTTTCCAGTATCGCATCATGGCCCATCGCTTATTTCCGGAGCACATTTTATGACGAAATTCTCGTACTTGGCTCGGAAGATATCAAATCCACAAATTCATAATCTGAATATCCTCATGACCGAACCTATTCACCATTCGCATCAGAAGACTCACGGATCCTCTCGGGACCACGGTCGCCAAGATACGGGTCTCGAGCTCTGTTAATGCTGAACACAGAACTCGAGCTTGAATATGTGAGGCAGGGAATCACAGATTTGAGCCTGGGGGTCTTGGAAGTTTTCGACGGGGTCTGTGATGGGCGAGAAATAATATTCAAATTCGCAACTTTTGTTTGCGGGTCGCTCTTCACGGATGTACACTGGAGGGAGAGAGTAACTGGTTGTGTAGAGGAACCTCCATACTTTCTAACAACCATGCCAACGAATGTTTGAGCCCCAGTATCGCCCGGAGGTATGTTCACCGAGTTTCTCCACAAAGGCATCACCCGTTCCTTTTTTGCACGAGTTATTGACAACACATTTTCGCAGAGTCAGATTCCGCCCGAATTTTCGTTAATACTGATCGAATGTTTCCATGTGTATTCTTAGAGGAACGCGTGTTCTGCACTCTTTCTAGATCGAGGTTAGATCTGATGCTCTGGGAAGTCTCAGCGTGAGCCTCAACCCTGGAACAGAAAACTTACACTGTACGATGAACTGAATTTCCTTCTTCTGCACGGACACCAGATGTCTGGTTCCCATGAAGGCTTTGCAAGTGTAGTTGCCTGCGTCCGTGGTCTTCACATTGTAGATGGTGAGAACGTTACCGTCGACCGAATACTTCTCGTTACCTGCAACATTGAAGCCTTTTAGTCACGTCTTCAGAGCCCTGGGTTATCGAGCGCGCCAAGCGACACCGGCTATCAGTGTCACCGTTTCTAGGACGCCCTAGGACGTAAAAAGAGACTATCGGGGCGTTCATCACATCATGCTTTCGTGGAACAGGAATCGAGAACCACGCCTCAAAACCACAGTCGGGGAATGACAGCTCCGACTCTTATCGAGCCCAAAAACATCAACGACGAAGATGCCTGGAGGATCATCGAGCAGACTCTGCATTGACAACGGTGGTGGCGGTAAAAGTAGCTTTGCTGCGATACGGACAGAAGAACGGCCGAACAGAGGAAGTTGGCGATGACTCTGTTTGCGATTGCTTCGGTGGGCCATTGAATAGAGTTGTTCTGCGTCGCCTGCACTCGCTGGTTTGTACTATCGAATTTGAAATATATGGATTATCGTGCCCTTCACTCGTCCCCATGAGGCGGTTCCTCCCGCCGCACGAAGCGTCGACGTCGGTCGGTCCGACCCTCGCAGAGGTGCGGTGATAGCAGTTCCGATGCTCAACTGAAAGCCGTAGCCCTCTGTGGTTTGCTTCGCACACAGAACGGTCTCGTACAATGGAGAACGTATGATTCTTGTGCAAGCCGGCAAGCTACCCATACATCCATGCGAACGGTGGCTAAGTCAGTCAGTCAGCCAGTCAGTCGAGCTGCCAAGGGGGCGGCCAGGCAGGCAGACCGTTTGTTGGTTGTCAAGGACGTATCAACTTCCAATAGTTTAATCCAGCCTGGAGCCACTGAATGGAGGAGGGAAGCAAATTATTGTCTGGATAGGAGGACGTTGACGATCGATATTTATGCAACGTTCAGCCGCTTTTTCTGAGAAGGGCTGCTGCTACTGCTTCCTTGACGGACTCGCCGGCTCCTGGCTTTTTTCTCCAGGAGTTTTTCCCCTTTTGCAGGACCTCGTCTTCTGCCATCAACTGCAGGTTGCTTGCTTTGCCCGCCACCCGTTCGTTCGCTTTGCAAAGTATTGGACGTCGGAGGAAGGGAAGAGATTCAACTACTAGCCACTATCTAAACGGTCGACCAGCCAGTGCTTCCCTGGCGATGACGTTAGCATCGGTGGTTTGCTCATGGTGGTGGTGCTGCTGCTCATGCGATGCTCTAGTCTCGACTGTGGCTATTCACAATATTCGAGCTGTCCCAAGCCCTCCGAGAGCGTTTCGGAAAGATTCTTGGATCCGGACGGTCGGACAGAGGTCATTGCCTCCCATCAGGACCCAAAGAAGGGACCTCGTGAATCTCCAGGACAGAGCCCTCAGGATACTCCAGGGCTTTGCGCGGAAACGTGGCCGGGATTTCCATAGTTTGGAGAGGAGCCTCACTCGGAACGCTCGGGAAAGAGTTGCCGTGGTGGTGAAAGGTTTCTCCCAGAGCCAATGCATGGGCTTCTATGGTTATTGGGGCGCTCGAATCCCGAGACGCACAGCCGAACCGGTGCCAAGAAGACAGTGCTCACTTCAAAGCAGCAAAA
Source organism: Neoseiulus californicus (assembly GCA_028455905.1). Classification (NCBI taxonomy): domain Eukaryota; kingdom Metazoa; phylum Arthropoda; class Arachnida; order Mesostigmata; family Phytoseiidae; genus Neoseiulus; species Neoseiulus californicus. Next base: position 1,284,368 of record JAMQGS010000003.1, read on the forward strand.
GCTCGGTGACGGCCAAACTAGCAAGCTGACAGGCAGAGAGTCTGGGTGGCGGGCTGACTGGCTGGCTGGCTCTCTCATTCGTCGGTTGGTTGGTTTGTGAGTTCAGAGATCATGCGAGTGCGTGAGAGAGAAGGCGCGCGGAACTAATCGAATTCATAATTGAATTCCGTACTCCCTAGCGTGGCGCGTGGACGGGCGGGGGGCAGGCAGGCAGGCGCTCTTCGCCCCTCACTCTCGAGTATCTCTTAAAACGAACGGGAGCTGCAACCGGTGCGTCCTCGACCACTCGACATGTCCCATGCAGATGGTGAGCGAGTGAGTGAGCGAGCGAGCGATTCGCGCGTTTGTAGCACAGTCGCGATTCACTCGTCGTCGCGAAGGGAGCAAGCGACAGGGTTTGACATCTCCCGATCGGGTTCGCTCTTCTTGAGACGACGAACTTTCAGCAAATCTAACAACAACGGCTCAGATGTCGAGAATTGGGGCGACATCGATGACGATAGGGTACAACGGCGGAGTCTTTGCCCCGCAGGCAGTACTTGAACTGCCCCCTCTGGCCGAACTTCGTTCAGATTCATGCTGTTCTCTCTTGAACCACTGACAACGAGTTTGAGGGAATCTTTGCTCCATGAGTTCGAGCGGCTCGCTTAAATTCATTGTCCTCACGCCCTCCCTTAACACGGACCACTCGATTAGTTCCAACAACTCAAGCTCAGCGCCCTTCTCCTGCACCCTCGACACTCCGTTCGACCCCGAATTTATCAATTTTGAGCTTCATTCACGTATTTCCCGATGAAATGACGGACGAATTTCGAGAAGGAATATTCCAAGACGCCAGACACTTCGAGGTACAACTTCTTAGTGGCAACGGCACACCCTTGAAAGGGCAGAGAGCGCCGCAGAATTAGAGCATGGTGTTTCATCCGTCCTCTCGAACAAATGAAGTTCCGCCTGCCAGTTCACCAAATTCGAGCCCCGGTGAGCGTGTCGTTGCCATCATCCTTTTAATTGCGTGTTCGATCGTATGGAGAGGGCGATCTCGTGTGAAGTGAATGTCTCCTACCGGAGAGGCTTCAGGTCGCTCTTCTGATCTGTTCCAATTAAACGACACGGCCGGCGCCGCGTCGATGGGAGCCTCCCGCGATCACCGACTCATTAACCTGAGCCCCGGAACGGGAAAGGGCATTCGCTCTCAGGATGTTTGCCTGCCTAACGGCAACAAATGGATGAAACTGATCAATCGCTCAATCACAGCGGAAAGTGAGAGAGGGAATCAACCGGTAACGGAGTCGAGGGCGTCCTAACGCTCCTGACACGCATGCTTTCGCAACCTCTGCGGGAGAGAACGGTCTGGAGGAAAATATTCATCCTCCGAGCCGGGCAATCTATCGCGACTCCGTCTCCTTCGGCCGTCAAGCGGATCGGTAAATAGCATTATACAACCACGCAAACTTCCACCGCCCGCACCGCGCGCTCTCGTAGACGAAGAGTTCTCAACGGAAGTAGGCGAAGAAAGCCGAGCGAACGTTTGCCAAGGTCATCAACTTCTGCACTCGGGAATCCATCCGAGTATAATGCGGAGCGCTGAGCCGACTCCGAGCTCTCCGATACCTACGAAAAATCGTAGAACGACCGATCAGGAAGGATGAAACTTATGGGAATATTTGCCGTCATTTGATCTCGCAGTGAAGCTTGAATGTCATGAGCTGATTCTCCTCGAACTCGATCCCGGTTAGAAACCCTTCCTGAGTTTCGATCTCTCCCGCTCCGAAACGTCAACGTGAGCTTCGAGCATGAGCTCGAGCCTTTGAGTGGCTGTACTTCGCGGCCGAGGATGATCATCGAAATTCCGCGACGCAAAACAAGCCAGAGACGCCTCGGTATACCCTCTTCGCAGTTGATGGTGATATTTTATTAACACAGGGTGTTCCGCACCCATATTTGTCATGTTTAGCAGTTGCTTTCATCCAATGCGAACTCGAAAGATGAGCGTCTGACATCTAAACCATGTTCGTCTCGTACGGTGACCTAAAAACGATTCGAAATGGCTTCCCGGAACGGAAATTCAGAAGGACGCAGGACAACAAAAAGAATATAACGACAAGGCCGTTCCGTTTTGAGCGTATTCATGTGTCCGACGCAAACTTGCAATGCCGGCCCGATCTCGAACAATCGGATGTCGAAATGCCTGTTCGACGTTCATTCGAAGACTCTTTGGTTCGGGGAAATACTCAAAGCGTGATTGGTCAACCCAACGAACATCGGAGTGACGCCAGTCGGTCGCGTCGGCCGTCTGGTCGGTCCCCCGGTTGTCCTCACAGTGCTGTCGGCGGTCCCATTGTTCCGAGAGTTGCAACACATTTGCACAAGAACTTCCTATCTGTGTATCGAGACGTGTCTCAGCTTGCTCGCTCGCTCGCTCGCCGCTTGCCTGTTGCGTATTGAATGTGCTGGACAAACACTTCCGAACCGTTGTACTCGGAAACCTCTTGGAGACTCTCGGAACGCTCCTGAATTTTGCCCAATATTCCGCTTTTTGCGCGACTCTCGAACTGTGGCAAAGGAGGGTTTGACTGAAAAACGCTCTCAAACATTGATCTCATTGTCAGTTCAAGACGATTCGTCGGACATGGAGCCTAGGATATGGATGCTAATTCGGAATAATTTTGATTCGCTAGAAAAATGGCCATGAGACTGGAGTCGATTCCCGGATCGCTCACTGCCAGCCCGTGGAACAGAAATGCTATTGAGAAGTGTTTCTGGCGAGTCTATCCACGAAATCCCGAGTGACCAATGATTCAAACAACCAGCCAGCCGGCCACCGAACCAACCAGCGGGACCATATTTCCGCCGCTCCTCGTGCTACAGCCATCGTTGCGAATATGCATGACAATGAGGACGTTGACATTGACTAAGGGCATGAATCCGATGCAGGAGTTTTGATCCCGGATCTCAAGAAAGACTCGATGTCGCTTGCATTCAGCGATGAAAAACGACTCAACCCGGGATCCCCGGAGTCGGGTTTGTAGGCAATGTCAAGAGTTGAACCAAGATCGTTTCGATACGCTGCGACTCGTGACATCTCGATGCAGTCCGCCTTCCGTCTTCAGGACGCAGCGGAAATCGTTTGCTTTCGCGGAAAGTCGGAAAGTGGGGGCTGATTCATCATCGGAAGCGTTTAAGTACCGTCTGGGGGCGGGGGCACACTGAAAGGCTTCTAATCCGGGGGGAGGGGCTGAGGCCATAAAATATTCCATAAACGCGGTCGCGAAATAATGCCACTTAATAATAACAGTATGATAATATTACGCCGGCTTCTCTCCCAGTGGAGACCGCTGGCACAATGAAACATTTATGGTGGTCATTAAGCAATTACGCCCTCGCTTCGTAATGCTGCTGCTGCTGCCGCTCGGAGAACCACCATCTATGGAGCCCGCGGCTTCCATTCATGAGAGCTCACTCGTTCGTTTCTTTTCGAGATCTTCCCGGCCGTCCGTTCGAAGTCGCTCGGCATACCTCGAACTTGTACTCAGAGACGGAGAGGTGATAATTCCAAGATTTCAATCGACAGAGTTTGACGCGCTCAGTTACTTCAACCTGCTCCCAAAACTATTCGAGCAGCCCGGGTCGACGAGTGCTGCTTTGGGGAATTCCTTGAAAGTGCGCGACGAATCCTCGAGGGAGGCGTTCGAGTGATTGACGACCAGTCATCATGTCGTGTCTAACAAAAAAAAATTCAAAAAAATGGAACGCTAAGCTATCAAGAGCATTGACAAAAGAGCAACATCAATGTCGACGACAGCAGGCCTTAGAAATTCCCTAGTAAGGTTGATCAAGGTTAAAAGGGGTTCCAATTCCTCGCTCTTTTCTCATCAAAACGTCGGAAAACATACACATATCGGTGTAAAAAGCTCAATCCCACTATCGGGGACCCAATTCTGAGCTCCACTCTGAGGAGAACCTCCAATCCCGAGGAGAGTATCGGGGTGAGGAGGGAAGCTAGTCTGGGTGAGCCAGGAGAAGGAGTAGGAGCAGCAGCAGGAGGCAATTCAGCTGAAATCAGCCGGATCGACGAGCGCTTGTTGAATACTGTCGGTGAAATGTTGAGTAAAGCGACTCTTGCACTTTGCGAATTGAAATGCCCCGCTATAGGCTTTGTATGTCGATGACTCGGTTACTTTGACGGTGGCTCGGGCTGTTGAACTTCTGCTCTCGACCCCTTAAACTGCGTCCGACAACAATCTCCTGTTCAACCGTTGGCTGCAAAAATGCTATCCTGGTTTGTCCCACTCTGCTCGTCCGGAGCTCGGCTCGGTGGCTAGGAAGCGGGGTAGCCAAAGCAGAAAAAAAGAAAATAAGAAGGCGATCTGTCAACTCCGTCAATCTCTGCCTGTTCGGAGGTGGAGCTGTTGCTTCTGCGGTAGCAATTGAACGAACGAGCGAGCAAGCAAGCAAGCGAGCAGGCAGGCACGCAAGCGTTGTATTGCTTGAAGATGTTGTTTGTGTGTAAACTGTCGTTCACACAAGGCACAACACCGAAACGCTTCAAGTGGGTAAACCTTGGACGCGCGAAGGGAGTTTGGGAGGTGAAGTTACGCGGCTGCTATTGCTCCTGCGAGACGGGGAGCGGGTTGGTCCACGCCGACAGGGGGACGGGGGGACAAGGTCCAGAGATGCGATTCGGGGGCCGAGAGAGGGGCATCGTAGAACCGTTTGTGCCGACAAGTCAGAGAGACAAGAATGACTCACGAGAAGAGCGCAGAAGCGGGGAGTTTGATTAGAAATGCTATTACCCGCTGGGGAGTGTCGGATATCACTCACACTGGAACGCACGAGATCGAGGATAGCGAGAAGGAAGGAAGCACATGGAAGTACCCGCGGGGCGCCCGTCGGGTGTCGACATGATGATGGTGCTGGGGACATGCAATATTTACATGGTGGTGGTGGTGGTGTTGGAATACCACCGAGCAACCATCGCAGTCGAAAATCGCATCCCTCCTCCCGCGGTCGCTCCTCGTCTTGGTCCCGCTCATCCAGCGAAGTAAGTGAGTGAGTGAGTGTGAGGGGTGAATTGAAGGAAGTGAAGTTATACCGACTTTCCCCTCTCCCCCCGTCCCGCTTCTCCCAGCTTCTCACAAGACTAGGACTGATCCGTACGAAAGAGGAGAGCAGCGAACAGGATGAAAAGAGGAGAACAAGGAGCCGGAGCACGGTTGGGCTTTTATTTAACAGCTAATAAAGTCCAGTTGTAAAACTCGGTGGGCTCAGAGAGACAAATCCCTCTTGATTAAATAGTAATAGCTAACGGACTGCAGACAGACATGGGATAGAAAAAGAAGATCTCCCGCCACCACCGCGGCCGTCGCGACGCCACGAGCCATGTTCAAAAGAACAGGAACACGAACGGCAGATACACCGAGCTGGGAGAGGACCGTGAGCAAAAGTCCACTCCTAGCTGGCTTCGCGCGGACCGGGAAAGTGAGAGCCCATAAAACCCTCAATGAATATTCTCTCGACGCCCTCTGTCGGGACGGCGCTCTCTACGAATCGGGATCGGAGGAATGAAAAAAATCGACGTTCCCGAAACTAGAGAAGAAGCGCCGATTTGATGACGACGTTTGTGAAGTTGAGCTTCTTTTCTTTCCCCTCGATAGGCGATGAATCTCAATCGGAAGCCGAGCGAACTCACGATCAATGGCGAGGGGGAGCCGCGGCGATGACAAATCGCGAATCGTCCAAAGTCATAACAGAATTAATCTGTTCGGAGCTAGGCCGACATGCGCCGTGTTCTCTGCGATCAAACGAGCTTCCACCCAACAGCACGGTCTCCGTGTTTGCTATTTTGGCAAGGCCGCTGACCATTGAGACCTCCCCCATTCCCCCAGACCATTTGAGGTCCGTGCACCTGATCTGTGTTGGTTAGCTTTGCTTTTATGCCCGATCGGTCGATTTCGCTCGCTCGTCCGTCCGTCCGTCAGTCCGTTCCGGAGGAGGCGACTCGGGGGGTGGGTGCCTAGAGCTAGAGAGCGAGCCAACTGAGTGAGGAACGGGCGAGGTTAGTCGGCTGTTGGTGGGAAAATCAAATTGTCCACTTGGCTAGCTACGCAATGCGCCCAATTCTGCAACTAAGCAATTTCTCAAGCAGGCTCTGACAAGCGGATACGCTGTCTTGATATGTCTCGGCCGCCCGAGCCCAGCCCCATCCCCTCCTATCCGCCCTCAAAGGCAGCGCGCAGCTCCATTTGCAAATACACTTATACCGCTTCATTGGAGCTCACTGGCCATGGTCACACACCATCGCAACTACCGCCACCGCGACGACGACGACGACCAAAGGACACGATGATTCGATGATGACTCAGTTTGTTTAGAGGGGAACATCGAAGGCTATAACAGCCAGCCACGCAAGCAAAAGAATCGGGGGAATGGGCGGCAAAACGGGCGGCTGGGCGGCGGGCCGGACGGGCGTAGACAGTTTTTCATGCAGTCGGTGGAGCGACTCGACAACCCGGTCCGTAGGCCTAGCCACAGGGTGTCCCCATTCGATTCTTTCTCCCGCTCCCGCTCCCCATCTTCTCTCCCCCGACGATGAGGATTCGGGAGTTGTTAGGTGGCTCTCCGATCAAACGACCGGCATTGAGTTGGTGCAATCCGCTGCTGGAAGCTAACTCGATGATTCGCTAACTATCAAAACCAGAATAGGGAGAAACAGCTGATGACTCAGTCACATTGCGTCCCTTGCGCAATGCGAGCCCGTCCTGATTAATAGACAGCCGTACTGGGTGGATCCTGCAGCAGTCAACCAACCACCCAACCAACCAGCCGAGCTGAAGATTGAGCGAGAATCGAACTGACCGAAGAGGTTCCGGTCCCCATCATCGGTGGCAAAAAGAAAACTCAGCTCGATTTTGGCGAGGAAGGACTCGACGCAGACAAAACCGAACCCTCGTCGGCCATCGTGACAGACGGGGCCAACTCGGGCAAAGCAGTAGGTGTGTTCGTCGGTGAAAAGTGAGGACAAAAAAAAACGGAATGGGTTCCGTTCATACGGGATCCGTAGCGAGAGAATTCTGAACCCTCGGCCGCTGTCGTCAGCGCCATTGTTGTCATGGTCGTTGTCATTGGGGGTAAATCAGCGCCATACAGCCCGCCATAGCTGTTGTTTGGCATCGATGACGCTGTCCGCCCGGCCGACGTATAGGCTGGCTGGCTGGTTGCTCGGCCATCGGTCTTGTCATCCTTTTTTCACCCGATTGAGTCCGTTCTCGGTGCCTCCACCCGATCGTTGTGATGGATGCTCAATGTCTCAATAGCGGAGTGTGCGACCCAGAGGATGAACCAATGAATGAACGGGCGCGATGAGCCCGACGACGGACGTCGTACGTCTAACCTCGTACGACGCGAGCTAAACCAACGTTAGAGGAGACCTTTGCAACATGCAACATCGACGACCAGGTTGTGCATGAACATCGATTCCGTGTCCATCGAAGGCTCCGTGGGCTTTCGTTTGCACCGTCCCACGCATCCAGCATTCCACCCACACCGTCGCAAATGGCAATCTGTTCATACTCAACCCCCGTCCCATCCTCTCCCCCGTTACCGTACACTAATCAACAACAACTTTGATAACACCGACGCGATGATGATGATAATGATGATTCCAGTGCCGATCAAATGTGATGACACTGTCGAACGGCATGGATCGAGGTCGTGCCGTTGGACGAACCATGAATACTCGAGTCGCGCGATGGCGGGGCTCTCTCCTCATCGCAAACTTCGTTCCCCATGTCCTTTTCGACCGAATTCAGATTTTGATATTCAGCCCAGCTGATTGAGATGAGTCTGGGTCAGCACCTCCATTCAGCGAGCGCGGATGGTGGTGAACTTTCACTTTCAGCAGGGTCACGATGAGCTGCGTGACCCTGTGATCTCGGAAAACAGGATTCATGGCCTTAACAGAAAGAAAAGCCTCAGCTTGCGTCACGCTACGTACCGTTGGTGTCGCGGATGGCTCGGCCATTGAGTTGCCAGGAGAACTCCGGTTTTCTGTAAGCGTCGGCTTCGCATCTGATGACAGCTTTGTCGTCGCCTTCGGTCGCTGTCTGGATATCTTTGGTGCCTTGGAACGAGATAGCTTTGTAGACGAACAGTTGGAATGAAACAGAAACCTCTTTGCCGTCCGCTATGGATGAACAAGTGTACGTGCCCGCATCGCCCATTTGAACCTGTAACGATCAAAGAACGCCTTTTTGTAGAAGAGAGAACATCAGCCAACCTATTTAACATACGTTTGCCTCGTCGTCCATCCAACCGTCCGTCCGTACGTTGGCCCGGTCGTTCGTTTGTTCGCTAGCTAGCTAGCTTGCTCGCTCGTTTTTTTGGTTCAGCCGCTTTCCCGTTTTTTCTTTTTGTGCATGTTGAATACGTTACGCAAAGGCTCTCGCGTGGCATCGAGCGTTTTCTACATATATGTATTACATATGCAGCGGCCTCTGAGCCTCTATCGGAGAGTCTGTGTAAAAAGCGCTTCTAAAACATTCAGAGCACGTTTTAACTCTGCTCCAGCTGCTATCATGCTCGGGGACGGACTCACTGACTGACTGGCTGCCTGACTGAGTGGAGCCACGGAGACGAGTCACGCTGCACGCCGGGAGCTCCGAGGTGGGCGGGAGCGACGCAAAGCCAACCGCTACCGTATTTAATCACCTCGATTTGCTTCAATTTTTGCCCATTGCTCCGATTGCGCGAAGTCAGCTCTGCTGACGACCGAGTTCATTGACTCTTTTCGAACTTTTGCAACAACTTTTGGTATCGAGTTCTACAGTCCACGTGAGCTCCGTCAAATTCTTCCCCTCCGGTTCCCCATTCTTCTTGGCTGCGTCCCTGCCAAAAGAAATCTGGTGCTCCCAGATCACAAATGATTTTTTCTCCTTTTTCGAAGATAGTGCCCCATGCTAGATTACACCTGACCACGATGAATGACATCAAACTTTTCTCGCTTCCAGGGAAGACGGTGGTCGGTCGAGAGCTGACTCGAGTGGACGGCGAGAGCGATGCCCGTGAAACAGAAACCGCCGAAAAAATACAAAATTGTGACCGTGGGCGATGGCTGTTGTGGTAAAACGTGCCTCCAAATGCGTTATGCGCTCAACGATTTCCCCGACACAATTTACCGTCCCACGGTGTTCGGAGCTCAGGAGACCACGATCGAAATCAACGAGAAAACCCACGACATCGTTCTTTGGGATACCGCTGGCCAGGAGGACTATGGTCAATTACGAGCTCTCTCGTACCACAACACTCATGTGATTATAATCTGTTTTTCGGTGGAATCGCAGACCTCGCTGCAGAACGTCAAGGAGAAATGGCTGCCCGAGGTCAGGCATTACCTTCCGAACGTTCCAATAGTTCTCGTAGCCAACAAAATCGATCTGCGCAGGGATCGGAGAACAATTGAGGAGCTTATGGCCCAAAACAAAACGCCGGTCACAAGCCACGAAGGAGCTGCAATGGCGAGGAAAATTCGAGCGCACGTCTATCGAGAATGCTCAGCTCTCAAAGGAATGGGGGTCAAAGAGGTTTTTGAAGCGGCAGTCAAATCGGCGCTGGAAGCCCCACCTCCACCTTCACGCATGATCTGTGAAATTCTGTAATGGCTCGATCTGTTGTAAATAATAAAATGCTCTACCCGTTGAAAGGTCTGCCTGAAGGTCAGTTCACCAAGGATGAACACGGTTACCCCGGATCCCCTCTTTTACCACTCGTGGGAAGGAAAAACTCGGAAAACCTTGGAGGCAATGTCGGCAATCGGTTATAAGGAGATGGATGAACTTACCTCTTCGACGACTAGCTGGATTGACACAACTCCTCCGGGGTCATCTCTTCTTCGGTAGACGTGTATTCGCCCCTCGGTTTCAGTGATCGGGCGGCCTTCATGATCTCGCCACATCATCTGATCGCGGTCTCCGAACTCGCCGAGGAAACACGTCACGAAGAAGGAATTTCCCGTGAGGTAAGCCTGTTCGGATCGGGATGGCTGGATGTACAAGGACTGGCTCTCCGAGCCAAGGGAGGGAACTGAAACACAACAAGAGCGTCCATTATTCACGAGTCCAGATCTGAGCAAATCCTACGAAACAATTCTGACTGAAATACTCAACACTGTTAATTATTGTCTAGAATCTCAGCCGATGCGCTTCGAGCATTTATTATTGAAACCTTCTTGAATCAGACTTCAGACGTCGTTCATGGTCTTGATCGGGCACCGCGTCTTACTGCGGATCTTTGCGCAGGAGCCACCGATAGTACTCTGTTTCGCTTCGAGTGGCCCACCATTGACTTCCGCGATGGTTCTGGCGGAGCTTTTCTCGGGTTGAGTCCATCCCAGCGCGGCATCCAATATATTTCATCGGAACAAGTTTGTGAGCGAGATAAGACGTTCGTCTTCCTCCTGATTAGGCAACAATAAATTACGACCGCGCCGTGATGAAGGAACAAAATGCATTGCAGGAAGTTGTCGGAGGCTGATGATCAATGCCGACCCGAGCTCGAGCTCCGAGAACGTTGCTTGTTCCAGCTACAAACACTTCGGATGGCCAATTCAATGGTGACTCCGATCGGAGTGTTGAGGTAGCGATCGAAACAATTGGACTCGAACCGGGGAAGCATCGCACAGAAGAAGGGAAGTTTTTGATGAAATTACCAGGCTAGCGGTATCGGTTTCCAAGGACGTCCGGACACAGAGTGTATCCGGATGATGATATAGTTGATGAAAGTTGGAGCCAGGGGATAAGTGCCCTACTCCGCCCGAAATAGCTTCGTGAAGTTCCTGCTGAGACTCTCGATTTTGAACCTGATCCACTTGGCTTTCCATTCTCTCTGAGCACTTGAGAACTTGTAGCTTCTTTCGACCAGTACTCCTCGAGGAAGGCTGTCATTACCGAAGGTTGATATTACGAGGTAATGTCCTTGAGCTTTCGTCGTGAAGCGATGCGAAAAAGGGAGTTTACACGAATGACTCTTGTCATAGCCGACGTTTACTTTCCTTCTTCCTCGAGGAGCAGATGCTCGACTGAATACAGCAACACCCACCCACCCTACCGTACAGCGCGCGCGCGCCCAGCAAACCGAAGCTGTCCATCACGGTTGTCCAAAAATTGTCGTGATGGTCATCATTCACGGTAAGGTGGTCTTTAGGCATAAGGGAGAAATCGACGACGGCTGGTGGCTGTAGCTGACTCCGGGTCACGGTTGCCGAAGAGCAACGGAAGCCTTTTCAGAGGAAACGGGTTGCTTTCCGCACGGTCCGGACGAAAAGTCCCTTTCAACGACCGGCCGTCCAATTTATGGTAAGCGAAAATGGGAGCCTCCAAGCATTTGCAGCGCGATGCCGATTCTCATCTGGGATGCCTCAGCGAAGTTTTTTTCGTCGTTGCTCGATACGAACCAACGATCGGACGTCGGTCTCATCACTGTTGGGTCGATACGCGGTCTCGTATAAAACTTCACAGCGGATGGAAGGTCGGATGAAAGCGGGCATTCCTTTCTTGTTGGCTTTTCCGATCTTCCATAAGTTATCAATGATGCCCCAATTTCGTTTCCAGCCTTGGGATTCCTTTGTCGTTATTCTGAACGCTGCCATGGTGGATATCGGGGACGCGGGGACCGGGAGTCGGGGGAGCGGGAGGGGGGAACCAGAGAACGACGTGGGGGCAGGGGGTCAAGGAAGCCGTTCCCAGATCGGTGGCCCGAGAGCGCAAAGCCGACATCGCGACTATCATTCCGCAGCTAAGTGAGAATGAGAGAGCGATGCTGGGAGGGGAAAAGAACGTCTCGCGGCACTCGGCGCTGCCCTGGGATAAAATACGGACGGAAAAAGGGAACAGAGGGAAAACTGGGAAAAGACGGAAGCGATCTAGTTCGGCTGAGACGGGAAACTGTGCCATAGAGAAAAAAGAGGGAGACTCTTGCGGGGATTTACAACCCGGAAAAAGTGCACCAGCAAGAGAGCTCAGCGAGAGAGGGGTCTGCCATCGATTGGTGAGCGGGAGGTTCTGCGTTGCCGGACGCAGGTGAATTGCATCACAGAGGCCTCCCAGAGCCCGCCTTTAGATGATAACGATCCTCATGATGATGATCCTCAAAATCGTCAGGTTACGAGGATCTGATCATTCCGTCAGGGCAGGGGTGCCAAGGGAATGTTTGTCTCGGTTTGAGGGTTCCGCTTCCGATCGTGTCGAGTAGGCTTCTTGTCTTCCAGGAGGAGTGCAGTTGGTCCGCACTCATGAAACGGAACCGTCCAGAGGACGGAACTTGGCTGGCAGAGAGGGACAAGAACAAAGAAGGTGACGTGACCCATTGACTTGGTTATGGATAAGGCTCGGAGGAGATCGGAAAGGGCGTCGCGTCGTGGCTTCGTCTCTCGCACAAAGCCTAAGGGAAGAGTGACAACACTGGAGCTGCTGTTGCTGCTTTGATTAAAGTCGGATTGAGTTGCCAGAGGGCCAGTCACGCTTTTCATTGGCCCTGGTTCGTCGCTCTCTGGTTTTTTTTCGCCCGGCGGACCGCTGGTTCCATAACAACGGTATCAGCTTCCATCAGCTTGGTCTCGAAGAGCTTATCACTTCCCGGTGCCTCTCCATCCGAGAACTCCGGTTTTGAGCTCTCCCTTTGAGAGTTTGAGGAGACGCTCAATGAGGAACCTAAATTACCCCATGGTTCTCATGTCAGGTAGATGCGTCCTCACGTTGCAAAGTGAGACTGGTTCTAATCCGGCGTCCGTTCTGTCCGCTGCGCAAAACCGCGGCCGGAGTCTGTCTTGCGTTTGGATGAGTATGAGGGTGGATCGTTGGTTCGTTTAACGTCAAGAGCAAGTGGATACGTGCCCCGGACCTCCCGCCTTGTCCCTCTCGACCGTGTTCGCTGCTGGCGTCGCTTCACAACGGGCAAGAAGAGAACTCTCTGTGATCACGGATGACCCGAGGGGTCTTTAATGGTTTCCTCATGAACGTTAAGGCAGGTCACAGTTTGCGTCCAGCTTTTTAAAGCCGCTGCTTGCGAGAGTGCTCTGCGGACAGCCACAGGATACGGGTTGTCTGCCAGGATACGGTCCGCACGGGCCGTTCGCTCGCTCGCCCGTGCGTGATTATGATCGTGCGCATTGTGAACATCTCCGTTCTTGGACTGCTCTCTTGTCGCCACTCTCAATACAGGCGACAAAAACGGCAACATCGCCACCAACAGCCACAATGACGACATTAAGGACAACGACGACGGCGACGACGCATCGCGAACCGAGCGTGAGGTGCAACCAGCTCCGGAGAGGTTCAGTTTCGAAGACCACTCCCGTAGCAAGCTGACGGCGCGGGCGTTCCCTCAGCCGCGGGCGGAATTCCCTCTGGCTTGACCTCTTGCATCACAGTTGCTTCGGCTCTTCGCTCCGTCTTCCGGACCGAATAGCCAATCAAGGATAGAAAGGAACTCAGGCTGCGAGATTGTCTCCTTTCCACGAATTTCGTCGTTCGAGCAGAGGGCGAATCCGAGAGCCCTGTCGTTCCCTTTAGATTTTCCTCCCCTTTCTTAAAGTTGGCCGGCCCTATCACTCTTTTCCGGACTTGGTGAAAACGGTCGCGCAGGGTCGAGGATTTTTTTCGCCATTTTTCGAGTTGCCTTTGCCCTTGACTCAGCCAAAACAGCTGACGATGCTTTTTGGACTTTCTACCCATTCCTTCTACGTCCGTTCGCTTGCACAGTTCCTCGCCGGCTTGCGCGCTCGTTCGTCGGTCGGGCTCCTTGGGACTTGTTTGCAAACCCGAAAAGCGGCCAGCCAAGTAGTCATGGGGGAGGAGGTCCTCTCGTCGGTTTCCAGGTCTCCCGTCCCGTTTTCGATTCTTGTTCTCTGCGGACGACGAATCATAAATTCAAAGACCCATCCAAAACTCAACGAACCGATGGACGAGCCTTCATTCCTTCCCCCAAGTTTTCCGGTCCCTTGCAGTCCGCGGAGCCAGCACTGTTCTGACCGGAACCGACTCTCATACGGGCCACGGCAGTCGAAAGAATGGGATTGAGAATTTCTATCGACAATTTTTTTTTTTTTTCGCTCATTTGTCTCTGTCACGGTCAACCGAACGGCATCAGAAAGGCCACCGCGGGCCACCAACAATCGGAGTGTCGGTAACAAAAATCCAGATGAAGTGGATACCATGTATGACATCGATGAGCACAACTGGGAAGTGTGCCAAGCAAGAACAGTAAATTTCCGGAGACAAAAGAATCGTCCGCCTGGAGTGAGGTAGGAGACCTAACGGCCCGACTGAACTCCAAACGCCCTTTGACCGAGGCAGGAGTGTTTGACGGGAATCCCAGGAGCTAATCCCCCGCCGAGAGGATTTGCTCGAGAGTTTGGAGACTGATAAACAGTTGTACTTTCGTCTTACTTCGGACACGGATAACGAGCAGGTAACTCCTGACTGATTCTGGAAATGAGTCTGAGTTCGTAAACAACCACCGCCTACTGAATGAGCGCTTCCGTGCAGTACGAGTAAAGGTCGTGAATCTTCGCCCTTCTCGAGTCGGAGACATCAGACTCGAAGGAGGTGGAAGGAGATCGCTCATCATGCGACTAAATCTGCGAGTCACTTCAGCTTCAACATTCTCCCTCGGATCGAGTGTATGACTCGAGTAGTTTTGATGGTGTTTGCGGTGGCACCAATAGTACAATTTTCAAGGGCTCCATCGGAATCGGAGAGATTCGGTCGTCGATACTGCAAAAAAAATATCCGCGCTGACATAGCTTTGATTACATTATTACGGACAAATCGGCAGCGGAAACAGCGATGGCGGCACGGCGGCGGTAGTGCGTAGATGATTTATGCATCTTGACACCGAGCACATCAAATATTCATGGGATGACGGTGCTGACGACGGTGGCAAATCACCGAATGCAAGATACAATCTATATTTCGCATGGCATTAGCGTCTGTTTTCGAAACAGTTGTCATCGACTCCGAGAACGTTGCGCTGTGCCGTTTCGCGAATGTCGCGTTGAGCAGTCAAGCTCATCACACTTGCATTCGCACAGCCGGAGATCGCATCCCATGACAAATCACGAGTTCCGCGAGAGTGTCTCGATGTCAATGTAAGGAATTGCCCCGAAGCACGGAACGACGACGACGACCACCACCACCACAACCACAAACAGCCATTACCGTGTAGACGGAGAGGAAAAATAAAAGACACCGAAGCAAAGATTAATCGGACATTGAAGGAGGATTCCTCCGTCGTCATCGCTGGTGCCGCCATCTCCGACTGTCTGGGGTTTGCTTCGCTACTTCTCCGGTCGATGTTTTCGGGGCTTTATTTCGGACCGACCGAAGGACGCCGAGAAGAAAAGGAGGACCATGAAAGGAGAAAGGACGCGGCAGGCCTAGCAGGAGAACGCCAAGCATGGTCCAGACCAAGGAGGACGACATTGAACCTCCTTGGCGGGGCGCCAAAGGTCGCCAGACACTGAGTCGCCGCCTCCGACAAGAAGATGAATCTGGCCGCTACTCTCACCCCGACAGAGCAACTACCTCAACCCAGGGCCTTGATTCTCTTGCAAACTGAAACGACTTCTCGCGGGTATTCTTCATTCCGGGACAGATGCACATCTCGATTCCCCTGTCTTCAAGTTCTTCTTCGATTCTTCGGTCTTCGGTAATAATATTGCAACGAATCCAGATTTTCCGACTGATTAAGATTCCCCAAAGGCGGACTGGACTGGCGCAATGAGACTCAGACTCCGCAATTTCCCCATCGTGCAAAGAAACCGGATGAGGTGCGAGTGTGCAGATGCGACTTGAACACCTGCAGCTCCACAAGATATTTTTCCGCACGCACACACGCTCACCTTGGAGTCAGTGGAAAATATTCCTCCTCCTCTTCCTCTTTTCCATCCTTTCCGTGTTCCTTGTTTTCCAGTGAGAGAGGATTTTCCAGGCCCGGGCGCGGGGGATTTTCTCTCCAAGGACACGCAAGACGTTTGCTGACGTGCAGAGTCCTTGTCGTCTTCGTAGTCGTCGTCGCCGCCGTCGCGCAACGGAAGATTCAGTATGTAGCGCACAGCTGGTGAAACTGCAGCTAGTATTGACGCCACCTGCCTCCTTCCTTTTTAGTTCACTTCTCTTTGTCTCTTCGCCAGCACCAGCAGCGGTCGGAAGAAGGACCGAAGTGGGAGTAGGTATTGAAGTACAGAATCGAGAAGTGGCGGCTTTGTATTCTTCGTCCACTTCAAACCGCCCGGGCACAATTGTCGCAGCGAATGTCCCAAAAAAAAGAGTCAGGCGAGTCTCTTAGAAATCCGGACCGGACCACCTGGGAAGCTGATTCCTACAGAGCATCAACGAACAGAGCATCGATGTCCACCATTAGCGACGAACGAACGCTGGCCCGCTCGCTGCATTAAACATCACTGAATCCATGTCTCCAGAAACATTAGTCGCTCGCTAAGATCGGTGTTTCGTCGATCATTCTGATACCTAGTCGCCGCCGCATTCGCCCTCGGTCGGATAATCCTCGACGCGACTCGATTTCTCCGCCACGCTCGGCCCGATGATCGATCGAACGGAACGGAAGGGAAACATTAAACCAAATACTTATGAAAAAATGTCGAGATAATTTCCCATGTCTATTTGTCACAATTTGAAGCCGAGTTCAGTTGCTCGCGTACCGGGACTGAACTTGCTCGTTGAGCGTTTCTCCGGTTTCCCCTCGGAAACTGCTTGCCAATATTTCTCGAGTTATGATTTGACTCATTGTCAGTCAGCTCCAAGATGTGCTGGAATTGAGATCATTCGGATTGAGTTGTAACAAGTTCGCATCAAAATCCGAAGATTATGCCATTGTACAACTCGCCCGTCGCGTATCTGATGTTATGCAATTTTGTCCCGTGTTCCTTCGTGCACTTGTTTTTCATGTGATTTTGGTAAGTGTCATCGCTATCTTCAGACCACCCACCAGGGCTCCCTCTTATCTCTTGGTTTCAAGCTGATTGGACCGCCCGTCTGCGCCATTGTTGGCTGAGGGTCGATTTGCGGAGCGACAACAACGACGAAATTAAATGCTTACCAAAATATTTCGACCGGTAGACCGCCGACAGGTCCGCAAACGAGATGATCGGATACCTGATCGACGCAATGGACACGAATGGTGGGATTCGGCCGCTCGGCTAGGCAGTTGACCCGCTCTGCCAACCGGGGCGTTCGTGGGCTCGGGGAGTTCGGGGAGAGATAAATTGATGACATTTCGCCGGACAGTTTATAAATAGTCCACAAAATACTCGATCTGAGTCAGATGGCTGGACCAAAACGTCATGCAATGAATGGCAGAGGCTCCCGAATCGGCAACGACGAGTCCACAGCCGCCAGATATTTTTGATCCCGAATTGGCGTTCTAATCTGAGCAGATGAAAGAGCACGAGATCGTTCGCTCATCACATTGTTCGTTGACCATCAGCGGTGGACAGAGAGCCCAGCGTTGAAATCGACGCAAATACGAATCAATTGTCGTTTCATTCGGAACCTGCAATTTCGGACGGCGAGTGCGATTATTGATAACGACTATTGCCGAGCGAAATGCGAAAAAGCTCCATACAGCCGCGAGTTTGAAACACGCCTCCGAAGGTGTTCCTCCGGAGTGTAGTCGTCGCCTTCGTCGGCGCGGCGTCACCAACTCCCGTGATGGATCCGCGAGGGCAGCCGTAATTCGCGCCGGTAGTCGACGACGACGACGTCGGAGAGCTAGAGGCAAACAGGCGGACGTTCGGTCGGACAAACGGGCGGGCGGGCGGGCGGACCGACTTACTGACTGACGGAGAGGAAGACCGAACGGCCAACAGCGAATAAAGATGTCAATAGCAGGTCGTAAATATCAATTCCAATTCGGCTTCCTCTCCATCGACTGCAACTCTGTGGCTGTGCGAGCGAGTCCGTGTGAGATGTAGACCTAGTCCGATTAGAGAGTGAGAGCCCCGACTCAGTTGGTCAGTCAGTCAGTCAGTCAGAGATAATTTGCTTGGATTTACTGCGGAAACTTCTCTGCAGCTCTCAGTCTGTGACACAATCGACTTTGTCGCCGCCTATTTGGTCAGGCAAATGAACCGACCGACAAACGAACTCTATGGGCTGGCAAACTACCGACTGACCAGAAGCGATACGGACACGGACTGACCGAAGGGTTTCGACATGAGAATCGTCCGGGAAAGCGATTTCTCGACGAAAGTTGTTGCGAAAGCGGAAAACCTCACTCACTCGCACTCTCAGTGAGCTGAAAGCGGAAGAAAAACACCGAGGGATGTTGTGCGGCGAACGCAAGCGGCCCTGTAAGTTGGTAAAGGAGCACCGAGCGAACCAGTGAGTGAGTGAGTGACTGAGTATGTGTGTGTGTGTGTATCCGAAAAGCATAAATTATCGGAAAACGATCTCAACATCCACCCGTCTCGAGCTGTATTTTGTTACTCGCGACGCCTCCTGCTCAATGAGCTCTCGCTGCTCTCTCTCTCCCTCTCTCGCTTCCTCGCGAAACGTTCTACGAGACGGCTAACGGTGTGCCACGGTAGCACTAAGTGCTTCAGTAAGAAATAGGCACGAGTCTTCCCCGAGTTCGATCTCTTCGTTAGCCTCCACCTCGTGTTCCCCTCCCCGGTCCTTCTCCTGCTTATCTCCCCTGAAAGTCTCCCATTTTTTCCGAACTTCCTTCCCATCTACCCCATTTTTCTTCGTCTTCTTCCTCGTTTTTTTCTCTTTTCTCTCTCCTGCCCGTTTCGACGATGATGACGACCGAAGTTACGAGAATCACTTGTCGGGAGCTTCCTTCCCCGAAACCTTAGGCGGACCTCGAGACCCTCCCTCGGCGCTTGGCCGGGCGAAAACTTTCTTGTCTTTTCTCCTCTCCAAATTCAACGTAGAAATCGATGCTTCGATGCAAATGCAATTTGGAGTAAATTCGGTGATGAAGAAAAACAAGCGGGGAAGGAGCCGAGCTGTCAGAACAAGGAGATCGAACACCGCCGAAACACCCGACGTTGAAGTACCCATGTTCGGCATCCCAAACCCGACAAAAAGGAAACCGCAGGCTCAACATCTGACACAAACATCTTCGAGCGTCGATTCACTCCGACTGAGCTGGGCTGGCGGAGCGCATCGAGCATGATCGCATCTTGGGAACACAGAGCGCGAATATGCGCGTCCGCAAAGGGTTCACGCAAGGAAAGAGTGAGACTTTCAGGAGAGCAAGACGCAAACTTACAAACAGATAGAGTCGAGGCCCGAGTTCGAAGTCCTTTCCGTTCGGAGCGATATGACGGGGAGTGGGGACGAGATCGGGGTCTCCAGCTCAATCTATGATCCCTAGAGGGACATAACTTCGAGAGAAGAAAAAACTCATGCTAGTGATAGTTCTTTTCGGGAGACACTTCAGCGCGGGGTTATTTCTTTTTTCCGACGACGGCAGTTTTTCTTTGTTCTGAGAAGCGATTTCTACTATTTAGTGCGAGACCTACTCCTTCCTCTTGCCCTCTTCGCCGCTGCTCTGCCTCACTGTGATTTGTGTGCTTTTGCTTGCGGGGCGCCGAAATTGGCTCCGATACATTTCCAAGCGAAAACCCTCACCCTATCACCCCCTGCAAGACAGCCTTGTGGAAAGTAACAGTCGCGTCGCCGAAGACGTCCTGCCTCGCTGTCGTCGTCGTCGTTCCAATGAGATGCTCTCCTGCGGGAAGCATAGCTTTTCTCTGGAAGAGGCTTTTTGTATATTGTTCAGCGGCCGTGTCAGAGGATTGTTTCGCACGCCATACTCTGCAGCCAACCCTCGTCTCACGGACCAAACGTTCCCAACAAACGGTGTCCTCCTTTCTCTTGCGAATGTCTGTGTCCATCCCAGCCGCGAGTAATTCTAGGTGGGCCAGGTACCTATGTTATTCTCGAGTCCTGAAGAGAGTCGAACATGACGCAAATCCGAAGGCACCCGGCGGCGTCGATCCACCGTCCGTCGGTCGGTCTGTCTGTTCATTCTCTGCTCGGCGCCCTCACGTTGCAGGGTTGTGCAGGCGAGAAACGTCAAAGTGAATCAGGCGGATTCGTAAGAAAACCCAGAGAACCTTTTCTTGCAAGCGTCTCGAGACCCTCGTAACGCGTAAGGAGCGTGCGAAGCAAAAGGAGAACGAGGCGGAGGATGAGGAGGAGGCGGCGGCCGCGGCGGCGGCGGTAGCGGGTGGCGTGGTCGAAGTGTTCGTTCTCCTGTCGGTAGCTTGCCTCAGAAGGCTGTTCGGCCTCAAACTAGACTTCGAGCAGCGGGAACGTTCTCTGCGAGAGTGGAAGAGAGATGCGAGCGGCATTTGAGAGCGGCGCAGAGAGAGTCGACCGTAACAAGGAGGTGTTTGCAAATTTGATTATGGGCTCACGTCTTTCTCGCGCGCTGCCTACACACCCCTTCTTTTTCTCTCGGTGAAACGAACCCTCAAGGATAAGCAACCGAGAGCTCGCCGCTACGACGCTGCCAGCGACAGGAATGGATGAGACGGGAAACAGATGAAGAAAAAAGGAAGAGGAAGAAAAAAAAAAGAAACTGGAAAGAAAGAAAGAAGCACTGCTTAAAGAGTGAAGTCGCGTTGGGAAGAGCCGGCCGGATCGGAGCCCGTGGGAACGTGCCCCAAATCTGGTTACCATTGGCCTCTACCGTGTGCGATGGCATAGCGTGTCGTAGACGCGGCTTCGGCGTTCTGTTCCTCTGACAACCCTCATTGTTCGTAGCCCGAGGCGTTCGTTCGTTCGTCCTCTTTTTTTTCTCTTCTTACTTTCCGGTTTTTTTTACAGCGTGTCGTGCCTCTTCGCCGCCGTTCCCTCGCCCTAGAGTTGTTGTCGACCTCGCTCGCTCGTTCCCAATACCCTCCTTCGTCCGTGACGGGAAATACCGAGAAGCCTGCCCCACCTGCATTCTTCCTGATCCGTATCCGTCATAGCACTCAACAGCCTTTTCCAGAGTCCTTTCACGCCCTCCCAGGTGTTTGGGACATCGCTCCAACCAAGAGTATTCACCCAATGGCGTTTTTTCCAGCGTACCCGAACACCTTAGATCGAAGGTCAGCCTGAGGGACGTCGTCTGATCCGTTCCGCATTCTCGGCTCGGTGGGCTCGATTTGTGCGGCGCGAACCAAGACTGCCGGGGTGCCGCCGCCGCCGCCGCAAGGAATCCTTTTTCTGGGGAAACGTTGCGTACCGAGCCAAAGGATCGGTTGTTGCTGCTTCTTTAGCAGCTTCAGCTTCCTCCCGCGACAACCCATCTTTTTCCCTTGCGACATCTTGCCTCGCACCCTTACTCGTTGCTTGATTGGTGACGGTCGTCGGAATTGAGGATTTGTTCTCCCGAACGACTCTGCTGCTGCTGATTCGCCGTCTAGACTTTTCTTCAGAATGTTCACAAGACCTCATGCCAAGTCAAAGGAGCAAACAATAGCAAGTCATGAATAATTTGAGTTTGATCCTGTCTCTAAGTTTGCAGTCATCCCCATCGACTTCGGCATGGCTCTTATTAGTCTCGCCGCTCGATTCAACGCTTGGAATAGCTCATGATGAAAGCTTGATCAACACAACCATTACGTGAGAGGATCCCGAGACACGAGTCCTTCGATCGTTTCCCGGTCGGTTGTCGCCGGCATGGCATGGCATGGCGGGAAGCGGAGTTCTGCTGCGGAACCGCGGCTTCGAGTTGACGCGATCACTGTTACCGAATCCTGCCATCTGTTACGTGTTTCTTGTTGCATCCCGACGTCGACGCTCGACATGTCTGAGCTCACTCGTCTTGTCATGCCTGGTTTTGCCGCTTACAACATATCCATCTAGTACAGGAGGTACTTCCTCCTTGTTACTTCCTGCCTTCCTTCCTCCCACGCTTCCCCTCCTGCTCCCTCTCGGCTTCGTCCGACAGAAACGAAGGCCGTGGAAGAAGAGCGACTTCTTCTGCTCGAATGGCTTATTGGAGCTCATAGAGGACCTCCGAAACTCTCGGTACGTTATCCGTCCCGTTGCATGCGGGTCCCGCGCGTCAGCGGAGTTGAAGGTTCTGATGTTTCGCAATCTTTTTCTGGGTCCAATGTCATCCAAACTCACCTGAAAAGCAGAAAGACGGATCGTTAAAGACGTCAACACATCGCGCAACAGAAAACACGGCGTAAGCCCTCACTGTGATTCACCGTTCAGCTACATGATCCAAACGAGTGCTATTTTGAGCGTGATAGTCCTTTTCATGAACTTTGACAGATTACGAGCATTCGAAGACAGCCGGAACGGTATGATGGGGCTATGAACGAGCGGGCGGTCGGCTGGGATGGTGAACGAGCGGCAACGAGTTCGTGTTAACAAGCGCTACAGCGAGCTCATCATTTGCAACGTTGCGAAATTCTGTGAAACTGCACTTTCCACAAGAGCGATGTTCTCTATATGAAGTAGCTAGTGAGCCGGCTCGTGCCGACGTGACCTCAATCCCTACTCTCAACGCCGACCGCGCCGCTGATTCATCGCAACCTCTACACAAAGTTCTCTATACTGTCATCCGTCTCGAAAAGTGTCCCGAATTTTCCCGATCGGCGCTGTTGGGCCAACGCTGATAACGTTTGCCCAGGGTAACGGCCTCAATCAACTAATTGAGGAGAAGAAGGAGGAACTCTGCTGCTTGGCTGGCTGGCTGACTGGCAAGTAGGTCTACGCCCGGAGCGCCCGAGAGGATTTCTGACTCCATTGATGCTTTCGGTACCCGTTATTCTGGCTGACACTAAGAATCGCGCTGCGCGTGAAAACCCCACAGGTTCAAACAGCTAGTCGTTCGAATTGAGTGCCGTCGGCGTGCTGTTCAAAGGTGTTTTCTTGATGGTTCCTTTGTCAAGCTTCGGGGGAGCCACTCGAGTCAAAGATCGAACCCAGAAATGGGTTAATTCATCTCGAATTCTTCGATTCTTGTTGGGGAAGAGAGAATTTTCCTCCCACGATTCGATTTCAGGTCATCGCTCCGAATTGAAGAGAAATTCGTCGAAGAAGTTATTCAAAGAAAAAAAAATATAGGAATTTCGGTATCCTTGGAGCCTCCGGAGAATTTCGGTCGCAGTCGATGTCGCGGTTCTTGGAGCTGCAGTAGCCGCTGGCTACATTATAATTCAACTCTATTTATTCGCACTATCGATTGTGGAGCATAGAAGCCTCAAGAGCCTCGCTCTAGATCAGCGGTCGTCGCGTCCCTCGAGTATATCGGAGACGCAGACGATGTTTTCATCTCTTCAGTCGATTCTCCGGCTGCCTTTCAAAGAACGACTGGGCCGCATTCACGCGGTCCACACGCCCCCGCCATTGAAACTCACTGCTCTATGATTACACTTCCGACCACATGATGACTAGAGAGTTCTACATCAAATCAACGTTTTCCCAAAAAGAATCTGATGAGGACGGGTTATCATTAAAATAGGTATCTCATGGAAAGAAGGAAAAACCCACACGAGGGAAAATGACTCGCTCGCGGATCCACGGATCGATTGAAATGGTCATTAAATCGTGTCCCCGGTCGATTGAAGCCGTGCTTTGTGTATAATGTTTTCAATGGTATTGTTATAGCTCCTCCAGGAAATAATCTTTCCTCGATTCGGGATTCGTCGCTCCAATGAGCAACAATGAGCAGAAGTCACACTGGTTACGATGAAGCAGACGATGATGATGATGATAATATGGAGGGGGATAATATAAAGAAGATTGTGAGACTCTCTGTTCGTTGGAATCGCTCCACGTCTTCCGTTTCTCGAACGATTCGACCTTGACATCAACGGTTGAAGGGTGATCTTTTGTGTTCGCCACTCTTCCTAATTAAAAAGCTAACGCGCGCCGTCGATCTCTGATCTCATTGCATTACAATGAATCAAAGTGATTATAGTATTCGAGAAGAGAATCCGTCCATCCGGACCTGCCGCTCGCCAGAAGAACAAAACGGGTATCACTCTGCTCTTATTTCCATCGGAACCTTGAAAGGTCCTGACGAGGTGGGCAGTCGACGCTGCCGGGCTGCCTCCACGACCCGAAGTGGAATGCCGAGATACGCAGCGGCAGCAGCACCTCATAACCCTTTCCCTAGCGGTGTCTTCTTGAAACTCGATGCATGTTCGGAACGGTACACCCCGTTTGGCCGCGGCCGTTTGGTCGCGAGACGTTTCGCCGCGGCCGTTTGGTCGCCGGGAATATTTGATCGTCGGAAATTCCGCTACGCTGTGATTGAAATGGAAACTCCAATGAGGTATTGGTTCGCAAGAATCCAACCTGCTCCAGCTCAGGAGCGGACAGAGAAACCGATGAGCCACTCGAAACACTCGTCCGGAAGTTTTTCGCCCGCTCTCGCAAATAGTCAAGGATGGGATCCTGCCGGAGATTCTGGACGATAGTGAGGATCTATCTTTCAGCTTAAACTTATTTGCACCTCTCCCCGGGGGACTAAGGTGGGCGACGTACTGCGAGTAAGCTACACTCTACCATGCTGTACCTTTCGCAAACCATCGATGAGCCTCAAAAGAGCTGGGTGATACCGCCGAATTCGCCCTGTGGTCGAAGGTGCGCAGCTATGATGAACTTACTCGTACGCGTCTCTACGTCAAGAGTTAGTTGATAGACAAATCAGTCCCCGCAGGCGAATCTCCGGCGACCGAGCGGTCTCGGCGGCCAAACGTCCCGCGGCCAAACGGTCCCGGCGGCCAAACGTCCTGCGACCAAAAGGCCGCGGCGAAACGTCCCGGACCAAACGGCGGCAAAGGGCTGTCCGTGTTCGGAAGCATGGACGGCCTGTAGGAAAACTCCATAGCAAGGCGCATCAGCCTCTGTCGTCCATCCTCAAACGAACAACAGAGCTGATAAGAAACTACTCGCGGATAAGAGTGCGTACAAAGCTTCGGAACAGTGATCGGATATGTAGACCAAACCGGTACCTGGATCCTTCCGAGATCCTGCTCTCCAGGATATCTCGCAGGACGACTCGTCCATGAACAGACCGTATAAAACCCGACTTTCCGGGACTAGTGGTCGTCCTCGTGCCCCTCGAGGCTGGGGGGAGGCTTGGGGGATCGAGGAGGCTGGGGGGAGGCGGAGGAGCAGAGCGACGAAGATCGAGGTGAAGGCAAGCGACCCTCGGATCTGCCTCCGACGTTCTTGGAATGTTTAATAGGAAGCGAACAATACGACGAATCGATGTTTAACCTCTCGCCGCTTGAATGATAAGTGTGTCGAGTTTGCGCACGCGAAGTGATTCTGCCGGAGCGAGCGAAGTGCCCGCTTGACACTCCACCGACGACGTCGCCTGTTCGCCTAGTGATCTTCAAAGGCTTTTGACAAAACTCAAGGTCTGTGGAGAATGCGAACTACTCACTTCCTGCGTATACAGCTTCGTCCTTCCTCGAGATATTTACGTGAATAGCGACGGCGAGACCGACTGGATGCCGACTTTGGACGAGACGTTTGCTTGTTGCGAGCTTCAAAGGTTTCGAAAGGAAGCTCGAAAAAAAATACGATATCCTCTGAAGTGTCATCGTTGCTGGTTGGCAGGCAGGCAGGCTGCTTGGCTTGCTGCCTGCCTGCCTGTCTGCCGCGCTTCCTGACTCGCTCTCCGGCTGGTTACATTCGATTCCCGATGGAATTTGTGGTGAAGCATTCGGGAGCGTTTGAGTCGAACGACCTTCCGGAGCGGAGGTCGGAAGAAAACGGTCCGAGCTGTCTAGCGGCCAACTATTTGAGGATTTGACACCCCGGAGCATTGTGCGCTCCCAGAACAAAGGCGATTTTCTTCAGGAAAGACGACGGGAATTAGACGGGAAAGCGCACACTGGGAAAAAGGATGACTCGGTCTGAGGGCAAACGACTGGGCCCATGATGTATGCGGTCGCAAATCTTACGGGAGGCTGAAACAAGGCGGCCAGCGTAGAAGAGGCAGGAGAACGAGAAAAAAAGAGAGAACTGGCGACTCCTAAATCAAACAACTATCGGAGAAACGGAGTGAAGTCCCACTTCCCATGGGGAGCTTTTTCCTTTCATTTCGGTTTTCTCCTTTTTTTCTTTGTTAGTCATTCTCAAAGACGTCAAAAGACGATGTATTTTTAAAGATGCACTCGTGCCTCATCCTCTCGTGTTTGGCATGAGCCGCCGAGCTGGAACCTCCCACCAGATTTTTTCCATCGAGCTCGCTGTTCCATATTCATCCGTAAACACGAGGCGATTCTCGTCGACACAATTTTTATCTCATGCGCGACTTTTGGATGGATAATGTCAGTGGCTTCTATTGAAAGCTAGCCGGGGAAGCAGCAGTAGTCTGCCGTTCAGGACATTGTGACGGGGGCTGACAATAAATTTTCTTCTCCCGAAAACACATCCGACGGCTTGAGTGCGACATCGTTGATAAACAGTTCTTTACAACCGGAACGGAAAATGCTTGTCATGGGCTGCCTCTTTTTAGAAGCCGCTCGTCGTGACCAGCAGAACGGCGGCGGCGGCGGCGTTTAACGAAAAGGGCAGCAGCAGATGCAGCACCGTTCGAAATATTTCTGCTCGAAGTCATCACGGGACTGCCACTGTGCTGGCTACAGTCAACGCCATCCAACCATTGTGAATTCGCAAGTCTACCCTAACGGTTTCCACGGAGTGAAGAATAGATGCTGAGTGAGCCAGACTCCAGTTCAAAATCTGTGCCCAGAGCAAAGATATCACAGGAATAATGATGAGAACGGTCTGGATTCCAGGGAGAAATGATGCAGCGAAACCCAATTCCCTGCGCAACGCAAGCAAACAAACCTCCCAAGATACTCAGCTCCGACAGAGATTCAGCTTCAAGAGTTTCCGTTGAGAGGAAATCCCCGCGGCGAAAGGAGAGAACACGTTTCACGTGCGTCATTATCTGGCCGCTGCAAAAATTACCAAACAGAGAATTTGAAATCGTAACCAACTTGTGGTTTGTCGTTTCGTCGGAATGAGAGCTCAGGATCATGGAAAAATGATGGATCTTCTAGCGCGGCATCGGGGGACTCTAGGAGCGAGAACTATGGGCCAATCTCCGCAAAGGTTCACTCGTGTAGGAAACCACTCACTTATGGTATCGCAATGGAACGGATTGTTTTTCAGAGAAAAGTCCTCTCTGGACATGAACCGAATCTTCGAAATTGGGACGATCGAAGTTTCATATCGAGCTGTAGAGGACTGTTCTCGATCCAAGTCTAGAAGTTCGCGAGGGAGAGTGAGTTTTGGGAGTCTCTGCAGATGAACACTTCTGGATGAGCAGTTGCATAATTTATTTCTCAACGATCTCGAACTGCTGCAAACACGATTAATAGCGCTTAATTAAGTTCCGTTTCCATTTGTCGGCTTCCGATGTTGCCCACTTCTCGTTTATGAATTCGCGACTCAACCAAGTGGCCTTGCCTGGCTATCGTCACAAATTACGCAAATTGGATCGTTTCCGCCGGAGAGCGCTATCGACCAGTGACGAATCTGTCAAGGGGACACGAGCCGAGATAATTGTGACGTCGACGCGGTAGGATCGTCCTTGTCTCAGACCTATCCCGTTGACTCTGGAGAGGGATTTCGAAACTCCCTTTTTTGAATACATATATCTAAAAAATGAATCCCTCCACGGGAGACAACCGGCGAAGCAACATCTCATGTACAGGGATGAAAATGACGATGTGCTCTATCTCAACGGACCACTGCTTGATGTTATTGAATGACAAAATGACTCTTCCCTGTGGCATTCCTCGACGTCGTCAAAGGTAATCCGACAAAAGTCGAAGAGAAGAAATATTTCGAGGCGCGGTGTCTGAACGTTGACAACAAAAACACTGGGGGAGTCCAGGTCTTTTTTTCTTCAACTTCAGAAATGTAGCTCATCTCTCCTGACTAAGCGACGATCCGCTGGGAGGATTCGTTTGGCTTTTCCCTCGACTGGTGACAGCGACTAAAGTGACAAACGACTTGGACGAAGTTTTACGACACGTTTTTCAATGGAAGATGTCTCGGCACGGGAGAAAAACTGAAGAATGGAAGCAAGTCAGCCAGCCAGCCAGCGAGTCAGTTTGAAGTATTCTCCGTTCCAGGCATCGGAAAGCAAATAACAGTCAATGAAAAGTTTGATTAATTCGTCTGCGTACACCGACCACCGCTTTCTTGGATTGGCGGCCGCCGAGAAGCAGCTAGCCAAGCCTCACGAACAAAAGAGCTTTCTCTCCGGAGGAGCCGTCGGCGGCGCGGCGGCCACGTCCTCTTCTGGTTTCCTAATGAGAGTCTTTCGCACATGATTAGAAGACTCATTTCCCATTTGGCGGCTTTTTTCGGTGGTGGCTTTCTCCCCTATTCACACTCTCGTTTCATAATTAAGTCGCCAATCGAGCGAGCCTGCTCCTGGCGTAGCCGTAGCCGTATTGTCCGGAATTGAGCCCATCCGGCACTCTCCGTCCCATGCCATCCGCTCGCGGGTAGTTTCTATTAGAGTTTCGAAACCTTTCCAAAACTGTTAATTACGACGCCGACGCGACGACGACCATGGCGGCGAGGTGGGAAACGGGACCGGCCGCTGCTGTGAGAGAAACGTCAAGCTCCGAGGCCTGACGCACGTCCCGAAATTTCACGGCGAAACGTCTTGGATAACGTCGTTGATAACGTTGCCGATGATGATGACGTCGGAGAAGAGCGGACGGCAGTAGCAAAAGCGGCGGCTGCGATCATCATATTCCGATATATTGACTGCTGCTGCTGCTCCCGCTGCAGCTCGTCGTGGTGCTCGAACGGATTTTAGCCTCAATATCATCAAGTACAGGAACTCAGGACTCCTGCCAATCGAGTGGTGGCAAGCTCCGCCCGAGAATCTGTCCATGCGATGGTAGCGAGCAAAAAGTCTGGTGCTGCCACAGTCCCGAATTGGCACTTGCACCAACTAGAATTTACTGCCTAATGATGAAAAACAAAAACTCGAAAATCCGATCGACTTAGTTTGGCATCTATATTATGCATCAAGTCGCCCCCGTAAATGATTCTGTCGGGAACAATTGCGCCAGCGAGAAACACGCCGGCCAACCAGACCAGAGCAGACGAAGTAAGCCGTCTGAGCCAGCGAGCGAGCGGGCAGACGGGTGAGCACGTGACAAGGTGCAGAAATAATTTTTCGTGTCTGGAACGGACGTGCATGAGCGTAAGGCAACCGCCTGTTGCAACATGAACGTAACCCGAGCACGGAAACACCAACTGAACGAACAAGCTAACAAACAAACAAACGAACGAACGATCAAGTGAGCAAACGAACACATACCGCAATGAGAGCCGACGTTCGTTCGTTCGCTCGTTCCAATATTCGGAAAGCAGGCGCTCCGGCCTACTCATTTTACGAGCGAGAGGTTTTTCCGTTGCTCAAAACTCCCTCTGGTGCACCCACCGCGACCGTTAAAAGTTGACGAACGCGTTCAAGCAGAGCTGACTCGTGCTTGGGATTCTGTTATTTCAGAGTGGCTGCTTCTGATCGAATAATTGGCGCTGTCATCCACTCAGAACCAACAGAAAGACGGACGGACGGACGGACAGTTCGGTTGGCTGTTTCACGCATAGATTCAGCTCAACATGTCGCACCTTAACCTTTGCGTGTCTCGTCTCGTGAGTGAGCCGTATGTCAGTTTTTTTTTCTTTTCCTCCAGCACCGCCGCTGACGGCTGGTCGATCACGTTTGAGCGTCTTGTTGCCTCTCGGCTCGCCTATATGGAAATGCTCGCTTGGCTACCTACTGGCCGTCCGTGGTTCAGGAGCTGAGCGAGAAAGCCCGCTGAGGATGATGTCGCTGGTGCGTCTTTCTCGTCGGTCGAAGTTTCTTGTCTTACCAGATCACATTGTTTCAGCGACGGAGGCGCCCAGTATGATGGATTTGTGGCAGGAGACGGACCACTAAGTAAGAAGCCACGAACAGCATCCGATCGGACACGTGGCCAGAACACGACATTGCCCTTTTCCTCGAGTTCACGGAGAGGAAGCAGCGGCCACAGAAACCGGAATACCGTTGAATCGAATCCCAAATCGAGAACAAATACGTGAAACTCTAAACAAGGTATTCTGAGTGAGCTTTTACATAAGACAAGTTACGAAAATAATCCATTTCGCGACCTTCTTCGAGTTTCAGTTTTGTAACTATTGCTTGACCGACCCGGTACCCGGTTGTCTCCGAACGCCTCTGCTTCTCCGATATCTTACCCCATCCTGACATGCGGATTCGTATAGAAGCCATTTCATATCGAAGCGGCCTCGAATGAACCCTATGGCCTTCAGGGAGGTTTTGAAACAGGGCCTGCCCGCAGCTTCGGAAAAACACAGTCTGCTACGAGTCGATGAACGTCAGCTCACCGCAGTAACGGCGCGCCGCGGTGGTTCACAAAGCTCCGTCGATTCTTTTCGAGATGGAAGTATGGAGCTCGTCGAAATAGTTTTCGCGATCGGAAGAAGTGAACGAATGACGCTTATAGCGTGAACGGTGAGCGGCCTGCGGAGATGGAACGCGTGAGTGTGTGAATAGGTAGTGCATGCGTGACGAAATATCGCCTGCGTGGAAGTTTGCTCCGAGGTTGGCAGGCCAATATTTCCACCGGGTTTCGTGTCGATTGCTCTGTACTGCGGGTGTTCGCCTCCTCCTCCTCCTCTGATGCATTCCAACTCTGTCCGCGTCCCAGATAATGTTCTCCCGGTATTGTTTCGATGGGAACGGTCAAATTAGAAGTGGCTCCAACCTCATCCGGCACGATTAATTAGACGGCGACTCGAAAAGTAGCAGCCTGGAATTCCGTGCTGCTCGGTTGATGGGCTGCAGTGTCAGATGCGCCGCGCGGTGAATGTGGTATGTGAGCAAAGGATCAGTCGTCGGGCAGTTTGTCTCTGTAGAGACCCCTTTCGGCTTCATTGAACTTGGCCCGAATCCCAGTTAACTGCGGATCGCATTTTCCGAGGAATTCGCGCTGGCGCGAATTTGATGGAGATGTGTGCGGTGGGATACATGTCGTACAACGCCAATGCAGTGTCTGCAGTCTATGTTTCATCAAGAATCGTTCGATGGAAAGCTTGATCTACCTTTGGCTGCCGAACGATCGTGAGCAAAAGGTCCGTTGGACCGCCCAACCCGCAACAGAAGTCGCCAAATGTCAAAACCGATCTTTTTGCCCTTCCTCGGCTTCTTCTTGCTCTATCTATTTTTCGTTTCTCTATTCAATCTTCATCATAACCTTTCTGATGTATCTGTTGTAGTAGTTCATGGGGGTCTGTGCGGTGTTGAAGAGGAGCGCGCCTTCGTTCGGCATCGCTGGGGGCCGGTCCATTCGTTCGTTCGTCCGTCCGTGCGTCCGTCCAACGATCCCTCAAAACGTCGCCGACTCTTTGTTTAGCGGTTCTCAAAGCCTCTTCTGATCGAGCTGTGATTGTGAAGCCGAGTTGCGATTTTTCGATGACGATTCCGCGATCAACGGAATACGAAAACGTCGAACCTCTCGCGAAACAATAGATTTCGACTGAAGAGTGTGCTGCTACCGTTTACGCGCATCCGGGTTTCGATGTCTGTGGACACATTTTTTTTTTGTGCCAAGTTACATCTCTCTTCTCACCGATAGGCACGGTGCCCGTGACGTACATTGAGAAATCAACCTGTACCGTCGGAATAATGAGTCTCAGCTTGAATGGCTTCGACGGGGCCAAGTCGGCCGACTCCATCGCCATTCCGTCGATGCGAAAGGCCGCTTTGACCCATGTCCGAAATTATCGATCGATAGTTTCCACGGCAGTGGATCCGAATCTCGCTATCGAATTGCCCTTTAGAGCGAGATCTCCGGACGATCTCATTTCAGTCGATCAAACGGTAATTGAATATCCGCTAAATGGACTCTCTTCCGAAATGAACTCTCGTCAGGAGGGTACTTCGCGAAAAGCCCGAACGACAGTTGAACATTGGTCATGACCGCCGGACAGCCTCCTTTTGCCGATGTTCATAACGCGAGTCAGGTGACACAGCACGTGTGTGTTCAAATCTACATTTTCGGGACCATCGAGAGGATTCTTCAAACTGCCCAAAATTGAACAACAATAAACAGTTTGTCGAAAGATCATTGGGGTAGTTGTTGACTGACTACAGGAGCCCCATACGACTCCTGACGGACCCCCCAGTCCCCCGGTGACACACGAGAGGGACTTGGTTGACCTCTCGTGTTTCCATCAGCAATCTAAATGGAACGATTGATCGGATCGGGCTCGAAATCGACGCTGACCGCCCTGCGCGCAAAATGTCAGAGTTGGCTACGGGTTGGGGAAACAATTAGGGTTTTTGACGTGAGTCGACAAACCGGGAGTCGATTCAGGCGTTCGAATCCACACAGCCTAGAGCCTAGAATACATCGATTCTCGTATCCAACAAATGAAATTAATTTCGTCTTTCTTTTGGAATCATCATGAGCAGCGGAAAATTTGGCGGCGTTCCCGCGGTTTTCTGTTGCGAATGAGGTGATAGCTTAAACAGAACCGACGAAGTGACCGCTTGTCCCGCAGGGGAGTGAGTGAATCATTATGGCCCGTATTTCCTCTGGTGAACGCCCAATGACCGACCGATGAACGGACGGTTGAGTTGGAGGTCTCGTGATATCGCTTTGTGGAATAAAATAAGAAGAACAACGAAGAAGCAATTCCGTTCGTAATAAACGCTTCCTCCGCCTACTCCGTTCGCCTTAAAACGAACGTGATCTTCATCATTCCTTCCTCGTTCAGAGTAGAACATTCGCGCCCACCGTTCCGAGTAGGTTTCTGACTGAGAAGAAGAGGCACAATTCTGATTCTCCGCGGTGTCCCAAACAAAGGAAGGGACAAACGGTCATTTCGTGAAGTATTCGATCTACTTTGCAGTGCAGATTTTGGAGCTGCGTTCCCATATCCCTCGTCTACATTCGGATAATCTGGCGCGAAAATCATCAGCGATGCTCGCCCATATTGCGTGCAATATGCAATGCGCTCCTCTTTTGCGATGTTGCGTTGGTTTCTGCTCCTTCGGGTTAGTAGTCGACGTCGTATAAACTACGCTTGAGCGGTTGCCCGCTCGTTCGTTCGTTCGTTCATCCACTGCGGAAGACTACGAACTGAGGGCATCGCCGAGGTCGTTATAGGCTTTTGAATTGAAGCTTCGCAACTCGAGAAAGACTCGGTTGCCGTCGTTCCTCTCTGCGCCGAGTCAGGCTGTTCGCCCAGGTCGCTCACAAGCTCAGTGAGTGGCTCGGAAGACGCGCTTGCGTCACTGGAAAGTTTGTCCCCATGGTCCCGACGTCAATTCGAGAAGTTCCCGATCTCCTTCGCTTCATAGAAAAGGAGAAAAAACTCTTCTCGCGACACCTCCTCCCCTTCTCCCTCCCGACGACCTTCGGAACCTATAGTTCCCGAAAACTCAGATCTCACAATCAGGGTTTTCGTTCCGCTCGCGGGGTCACAAAATGTTGAATCAGACAAATGTTCTCCTGTACCCGTCTTGACGTCAGCTTCGGACTTCCATCGTGATCCACTCAAGCAGAACGCCTATCGAACGCGTTGATGAAGACGACAACAAACTGTGGCAGCATCGACAGCCACAAAGACAACAGCGTCCAGATCTGAAACATTGTAGGGTCTCTTCTCGTTGATGGCTTTGTATCCGTCGTCCGTGCATCCGTCCATCGGTCGGTCGGTCGGTCGGTCAATCCGACGACGGTTCGATCCCTCGGCTCGTGACGTTGAGAGGATTCAATATTATAATTACAAAAGTTCGCCAATGCTTTCGTTATCGGCATCAGCCGCTGTTGCCGTGAGAAAGTTCAGATCCATCGTCAAAAGCATGAGGACAGCAGCGAGCGTCACAGCTTCTCGAAACGGGACCGTCCGAGCTCGAATAGCTAGCGGCTAGCTGTCCATCCGCGTTAAATTATCATTGGCGCCAGCTCTAATATACGGCCTTGTGCATAAATTCTGCACTCGACCCATTAAGGATGCGACGCTGACAACTCGGACCCGCCGCCGTCGTCGTCGTCGACGTCGTTGGACGACACTGCTGCATGCTCAGCGTACAGTGCACGCCGCGCGGCCGCATCCTTGATGCGAGTGTTACACAATTACGGAGACACCCACTGTAGCGGGACTATTTGTCCCACTGTGCATTAGATAGTTTCCTTCAGAATCCTGGATAAATAAACGGATGGACGGATGGATGAATGGATATTCTCCATTTGAACCCGGAACAGCCGGACGATGTCTCCAAGACCACGGACTCGGCGCCGCACATAGTGCTTTCACCGAGGGACCCTGGCAAATGTTGGAGTCAGTTTCAAGTTCCGAGCTGTTTGGTCGACCATCGTCCGCCGAACGGAACCGACTCGACCGAGGGCGTAGGCGTCTTTCTTGTTCTCGGTTCGCTCGAATCTTCAGCACCACCTGAGCGGTGAAATTCGTCATCAGTTTTGAGATGACATCCGAAGTCGCATCTTGCTGCGTTTCCGGTTACCGAGGACAGCCGAGGCTGGATTTTCTGCCAATGCTCACGGTTGGAGGGAGAAGATCATCAATGCCTCACTCAACCAGCGCGCTCTTGACGGCTAATTGTGCGTGGACCTCTTGCGCAGCGCTTTGATTGTGAGAAAGCTGGTAGAGGCGCACGTTGCCGGGCTCGTACTTTGAGCAAAGTAGGACTACGTTGACCTTATCCTTGTGAGTGAGAGCGTTTTTAATACGGGTTTCTATTCTTGGACGGGAGATTGGGATCTTCGTCCACGAATACGCACAGAAGCTCGGAGGAGAGGAACACGATCTGCATGAATAAGGTCCTCTATGCCACGGATTTGGACTCCCGGACGCTTCTGGACGGAAGCTCGTCTCCAACCCCGACGTCGTCGTCCAATTCATCACTGATGTGAGTCTAAGCGAGAATTAGGATTCAGAGTCCCGAAGCATAGAGCAGAGCAAGAGGTGTCGAGCCGATAGATGTGTGGAGAACGTGCATTTGCAAATTCGCGTCTTCACATGCAGACTACTGTGGATCGTGTGGTTAGGTTGGTGTGGGCTGGGTGTGATGGAATTCGTTTCGATTCGTAGGTGCTCACAGTCATAGCAGACACGCTCAAGCGTTTCGTATGCAGTATGTTCATATGTATGGATGTCTGTCTGTTCGTTCGGTCCTTCGCTCGCTCGGTCGCAGTGTCTGTCCGTTGATCTGTGCGTTTGTCTGTATTTACGCATATATGTATTTATGTATGTATGTATGTACGTACGTACGTATGGGCGCAAGTACGCGGTGCCGCATGACGACTCTGGCGCGGGCCATGTACACCATGTGGTAATCGAGTGAAAAACTCACTGTGAACGAGCGACAGACTCAGCCAGCAGACGGACGGGATCTCGGATTGAGAAAACGTGCTCCCGCTTAGAAGGCAACACGCCAGACGATGGACGATGCAGCGAGTATTTGGACAGTATCGGCGACGCCAGGGCGGTGGGAGAACGCGGTGCCACCCCAGCTAGTCGCTCCGCCGGGCGGTCGGCGGGGAGGCGTTATTTATGTGTTGGAGGGATCCCGTGTCGGCGGAGTTGTCGCCTCAGACGGTCGTTTGTCGATTGGAGCGCGGGAAAGTGTTCAAGGTTCAGAATATCTTCCACAGAGTTTTTCCCGAGTGCGTTAACTACCCTCCGATAACGCGATAGCTGTCCCTCCGAACGAATCCAAAGAGTGAGCGACCCCGACCGCTGAATCGGAATTCGTTTTTCAAAAGACGGATACGTCGCAAGAATTCCGATCGGTGATTCGGAGGAGCCTGCACAGATCGGAAACTTCGGGAGCAAGGGTTCAACATGCAACGTACAGGCTCAGCTCGGGATGGAAAACACGTGACTCTTGTTGCACTTTAGATCTCTCCACTCTTAACCCACTCTCATCACTCAGGAACAGCAAGCTTGACAATCGAACAGTAGCTCACGCATGAACAACGACATCCTTTGTACTCAAGGGAGAAATGCTGTCGACGAAAATGAGAAGAACGCGGCAAGCAAAAACTACAGAAACTCTAGTTCTTGCTGGACTCGATGATATGCGACAAAAACCGATTCTCGATGCCGAGAGCTATGATTAGCAGTCTTGGAAAAAGCAACGTAAGTGAAAGGCGAGCATGTTTTTCAGTTTCTTTCGCTCCAGGGTCGTCTTCCACATTAGAGGATGGGGGAGGTGGGCTACGAACGAGACGAATGTAGGGGAAAAACGCAGGAGCGCAGGCCCGGAACACAAACAAAAAAGATCAGTGTTCTCTGCTCTGCCGGTTGCAGGTCCATGGAAGAGCACGCTGCTCATTCCATGTCGGGTCGGAGGACCGTCGCTCGGTTTTCAGGCTCGTCTCGGCGATGATATGCCGCTTCAGCAAGGCCAGAGCCGGAACCAAAGTCAGTGGCAAGTCATTTGTAATCGTCTTTCAGGGTTGTCCTCAGTCACTCTTTCGCCGTTCGAGTCACTTAGACTCCGCTTTTCTATGGCGGCTCGGGCTGAGCAGGTTGATGGTCGATATACATAGAAGTCCCATTCGGAGTTGGCCAACGCCGCGCATCGAATAGGGTGTGAAAGATATGGCAAAGACCTTCTAAAAGCTTGGAACGCCTTTCCAAGGGCCGTGAAGCGGCCTGTTTTGCCAACATCAGGCCAGCCCATCAGAAACTCGGATGTGAGCCCGAAGGGTACCACGCAGCAAGGCCGCGCCGATTAATGCTCTCTTCTGTCGAGCTGTTGAGATTCGGAATCCTCTCGCGATCTCCAATCGTAAAGATTCCGAGTGAAAACCTCGTCGCTCAGACTGACGCCGCCGCCGCCGCTCTTCCAGGTCCTAAGAAGACCGGAAGGTCTGATGCTCGGAAGCGCCTGCTGGAAAACCATGTAAGCTGGCTATAACTGGCTGTGACTATGAAATTTGAACGGTTGTCTCTGTGTGGTCTATTGCTCTCGACATCCTTAACCCGACGAGTGAAACGGCGTCACAGGGTCTGGTTAGAGTCCGCAGGTGACATTTTTGAAAGGATCTCACAAGCGGGAGGACATTCTCGTTTGTTCAAGCGCCACTCGTTGCGCTTGTTGTTACGTGATCGAATGGTTTGAATTCTTGGAGTCGACGCGTTCTCTCTCTCTCTCTATCTCTCACTAGGAAGCCTAGAGAAAAAGTTGTCGAGCGACCGAGTTGAGAGGCGGGTTCGGAAAGAGCGAACGATGATGTCGAGTCAAGAACAGCGGTACCGCCGGAATAAGAGGACGACGTCAACAACAAGCATGAGACAAGACGACAAGGAGAACAACAACGGCAACAACAACAACAACAACAAGTGATGGACGCCAATCTCTGTCAGAAAGCATTGTAGCATGTCGTGGCTGGGTTTGCCGCCGGTGTGGTGCGTTCTTTCCTTCCTTCCTCCGTCCGTCGACTGGATGCTTTCGCTTCCATTTTGCCGTGTTTCGAAATGTGCGCGTCGTCAGCGGTCTCGCCATGCCTCGCGCTCATTCTCTTCCAGCCTGCGCCAGGGACGCATGGACAGACGGGCGAAAAAGAGCTCCCGCCAGGCTGCGTGTGACAGCAACCATCGGACAGCCTAACCGAGAAGGCAGGCAGGCAGGCAAGCAAGTGGGTAAGGGAGGCAAAGCGAGCCGGAAACCGTTTATTCAGCAATTTGCTTCTTTCACCTCTTTTCGCGAAAGGAACCACTGCTCGGGCGACGATAGGGGAGAAAACTTCGGTTAGCGGATGCTTCCGAAGAAGTTCCCTGTGGGAAAGACACCGAGCAAGCATCCCCAGCAGACTCTATCGCGACAACTCGCGAGGAATCCTGCGACGATTGAGACTGCGTGGAGAAAAGATCCAACGGAACAAAACCTCGAAATGAGGACGGGATGGATGTTGCATGTTTCGAACAGAGATGGAATCTGAGAGGGAAGGAGGGAGGGGAAGATTGGAAACAAAGACACGCAAATCCCACAACGGTAATGGCCGAAAAACACGAAAAGCCCACGATGAATCGATGTGAGAGACGAAGAGTCAGAACGAGGAGACAGACCTACTACTTCCAAGGCCCCGACATCGACAGCGAAAGCGCAACGAGAACGTCATGTATGGATAACCCACGGCAATGCACGCAGCAAACGAGAGTAGACGCATTGCTCTCGTTCGAGCAACTTGGAACGCAACTCCAAACTTCTTCCGAAAGAAAGGCAGCAGGAATGCGAAATGAGAGCTGAGGCTCATAGTCGAGATCGTGACTCCATATGCTCAATGACCGGAGCTTCCTGGATAAACGTTCTCTTGGGATGCTCTCATGATTGCCTCCGGCTCACCCGATGACAAAGCGTTGCATTTTCTCGGGATCCGTCCAAAACTCAAACTCGGAACGGAAAAGCATTGTTTCACGATTGGTTATCGCGAGTAGCATCCCAGAGGTACCAAAACCAATCCAGGAGTCATTGGGGGACCTCACTTCGCCGCGAGATTCTCCAGCTGGGAAGCGGCTTTGAGGGAGGAAAGGCTCAGGAGCTGAATCAGGAAAAAGAGCAGACGAGCGAAACCGATCGAACACCCGGAGACAAGTTTTGGCGGGCGAACACGCGACGTAGATGGCTCCGAGCAGATGCTGTCGTCATTCTTCCGAGTTGATCGTGGTTGTGGTGTTCTTCTCCTTTTCTTTTCTCTTCTTTTTTTTTGTTTTTATTTTCATTCAACGACTCAGCAACCAACGAACGGAGCGGAGGATTGAGTCGCAACGCAGAGACCGCTGCGAAGAACGTAAATCACCGCTGTCGCTGCCTCCCGCCAGCCAGCCAGCCTGCCGGCCGGCCTGCGTGGAAGTCTCAGCGCCTGGCAGCGTTTCTTGGTGCTGCGGCGGCGAGGCGGAGGAAGCGAACGAGTCGGCGAGTGGAGGAAGAACGGATGGAGAAGGTCTGCACGCTTGGAAAAAGCGGAGGAAGACGACTCACTCATTGAGAGTAGCTCGGATTCACGGACGCTCGAGCTAAACGGAGGAAATGCAGAAGTAAAAGAATCAAGCAAACAGGCCCGAGCTATCGTCAACCGAACGGACGAACAAGGAGCAGCGTTGTTGTTCGACTCCGACTTTTACAACGACAACCGTGGTTCCTTCTCTCCATTCATTCACTCAATTGCTTCTTCTCTCACGGTCTTTTGCTCCTGGGACCGGGCGCCTTATTCCAGGTAGACAACGACATCGTCCACAGCCGAGTCGGCTGGATAAGGGCCACAACTATTAGAAGATTCATCGCACGAGTCATCATCTTCATTATTCGCTCGTTCCTCCGCTCACACGCTAGCACGCTCTTTCTGTCTCTCTAACCCGGTGGAAATACTTTCTTCTATTTCTAACGAAGCGAACCGATCAGCGAAGCGGGTGACTCGGTCGACCCGCAGCGAGTGAGCCGCGACTTTCGGTGGCAAACGTTTCTTGGTCCTGAACGTTCTTGGCGACCTCTGGTGGTTGCTTCTTCTTTTTTTGTCATCTGATTCTTCGGCTCGAGCAGCTAGAGTTCGTTCCGGTACGAGCCGCGCTGGCAAAACCGCGGCGACGCGACGTACGACTTCAACACCTCGCTGAGTTGCATACAGGAATACGATATAAATTCATCGATTTCGGGATGAGTCTGCTCCTCAATATTCCCGCTTATGGTCGTGTTCACCGCAGATTTCGAAATGTGCCCATTCCACGACTGCGACGTCAGCGAGAGAAAAGCGTTCTCTGAGCCGCAATCCTCTGAGACCTTCAGATGCTTCTCTGAGAAGGGGATTGCCATACCCGGGCTTTGCGAAGCAGTCAACCGAAGGCTAGAAGAGAACATTTCATGTTCATGGACTTTCCAGCGATATTTCTTGCAAATATTCAGGAACTAGCAAAGCCCGCCGCGCTTCGCGCGACCAAAGGGGGGGGTGGTGCTGTACGAGGCATTGGTGGGGACAAAAGGTCTATGGTAGTAAAATTGAATGGGAAGTGAAAATGGGTCCCGTGGACTATCGCTTCGTGAGTGGTATTGGTTGTCGGAAGCAGCCATCTTGATCTGTAAGTGTTACCTCCCTCCCTTACGCGGGTGATTTGAACAATCGGGGTCTGTTCGAAGTCTCAAGTTAGTTACCGACCCAATTGGTACTTCTCTACTTCATCTAGGGGTCCTGTCGAATTCACCACCCCGAAAACTGCTTTGTCGCTCCCCTTGGTCACGTATATGCATATGTATTTGATTGACTTCACTGAGTTACAGTATTCAACGTTCACGTGTGCTCCAAATGTCTTCGACAACAACGGTGAATATGGTACAACCCACCGGTTATCGACTGTTATGGGGTTGTCACGAAGAGTGAGAACGAAACTCTGTCCCCCGTCGTCGATTGATCTTCGTCGATACTGGGGGTATCCATCGTTCCCTGTGATGGTATCTTTCTGCAGCATTCTCGGATAGCGTTTGGAACACTTTCCTTCCTTCATACACGGAGAGTTGGTATTCATCACTCCACATGGTCCGTGAATCATGTTCTTGGTCACGATCGAAAATAAGACCGGATCTGTATTGATATCAGGTATCTCCGCAGAAATTATTTCATCGATTAGATCCGGTGTAATTTTCACGACCAACCAGACCAGAATATGGGCGTGGGGCAAACCACGTTTCTGCCATTCGATGGAATACATCCAACATCGAGTCTCTCCAAAAACTTGATATTTGACGATGAAATCCATCATAGATTTCAACTTCAACTTGAATACACGAGCTATGATGTCGGGACGATCTGGGGCCGCCTGTCCTGGCAATAGGTTCTTTTTAATCTCCTCCCATGTAGGGTTACATGTGAAAGTGATAAATAAATCAGGACGTCCGTAGACCTGAACATAAGTCATGGCGTCTTGAGCGTATTCGTGCATATGACGCGGACTCCCAATGACCGTAGATGGTAGAATAACCATCTTCCCCACGTCGTCTGGGTTCACGTTACCATCAGCCACGACTGCATCACGTAGATGAATATATTCTTCCGAACGAAGTTTTGTTTGATTCAACCGAATGAAGAGGAGTCGTTCGGTCTCAATTTTAGCGTACATATCGACGACGTACTGCTGGAATAACTGTCTACACGTCAGGATATGGTTATCTCTGTCGTCCCGGATCATCAGTTGATAGGCATAGAAATTCACCGAACTGACTTTCTTTGAGGTTTCCTCCCTGGTTTGCGGATTTCTCATCCTGATGTTGAAGTGGTACCCGTCCTGACCCCGCCAAAAGATCAAAGGATATTGTAAAGCATCATACGATTGATGGGTTTCGGCGACTCACTGTAGACCACCACTCTGAAGACGCAGCACAATATCTCGCCGGTTGAATTCTTCTCCCACCATGACTAAGGCCACCTCGTTGACTGTGGGTACGTTGAACTGTCTCTCATGCCCACCCGGTGGGACCTTATCCGCTCTAATGACAACGACGTAATCGTTGATTGGCATCTGATGGAGTCTGGTCTTAAAATGACGGATTAACTCGTTGTGCTCATGAAAGAAGACCTGTAATTTCGCTACGATTCCCCGGTCTGTGTTGGAGTTGAATCGGACACGCTGGTTCGTCACTTCTTCTGACCCCCCCCCATGAAATAGATCTGGAGGAATTGATGTTCACCATCTGACAACGGTAATAACGACCCAACACGATGGTAAACCTGCCCGTGCACTTTGAACGTGGGCATGTTATTCTCTCGGATGATTTCCGTCGCACCGAAAGATGTCATTTGGAAACACGAATTGTACTTACGGATGTTCGCTAAGAATTGCTTCGATTCCCTGGTGACCCCTAGGGTCAATGAAAGTAGTGGCTCAGGTGGCGATTCCAACCTCGCCAATATCACCTGTCCACGCATACAGCACATACCGGGGGCCTCGTGTCCGAACTTGAAGGCACGACAAAACTGACAGATCTCATCCATCTCCCCTATAACTATACTCGGATGGACCGCATATTCATATTCGGGATCGTAATTACGGGCGGCAAGTTTCAATCCTGAGTGTACTGACCGTCTGGACGAAGTCATACGTTCCCTCTGTACCTCCAATCTCGATAATCGCTGATCGACGGACTCGTACACCCGCGCTGCTGCGTATCGTCGTCGGTCCCTCTCCTGTCGTACGATACATTGCTCTCCAGTTCGTCGAGATTTCCGGACACCTTCATCCTCTAATCTCTTTTCACGTTGTTCCACCGTTTCCAATGCTCTACGAGTTCTCAT
This sequence comes from Neoseiulus californicus, assembly GCA_028455905.1. NCBI lineage: Eukaryota > Metazoa > Arthropoda > Arachnida > Mesostigmata > Phytoseiidae > Neoseiulus > Neoseiulus californicus. Next base: position 1,326,717 of record JAMQGS010000003.1, read on the forward strand.
TCTCTTCGCTACGGACGTCGAGACTCCGATCGACTGTCGTTTTGGAGGCATTTGAATATGCCCTCTGTCGTAGTTTAACCTCAAGTGGGATCCTCCGGAATACAAACGGGAAATACCACCACCTCAATGCAACTTCGTTTTCGAAGCAGGTTCGATAACGACTACCCCAAGCCCCCATCGTACTCATCAACGAAAAACAACGATGTCCAGCCACACGAACGGTTTTTCGGTCCCAAACGTTACGGACCACCGCGCTAATAACGATGGTTGACTGCATAGGTACCTAGGAACCCGATAGTCCTTTTCCGACAAGTTTCAACTTTAAGGAACGTCCAGTTAAAAAGTGCATAGATAACAACGGGGAGCACATTCTGTTTTATAGGTTGAGATGGAGGACAGAATAGATGGAGCTCGTATTCGCGCGGCAGGTGATGCGAAGTCTGCGGTTCAACCGCAGCCGACGCGACGCCGCAGTCTCCGACGAGCCTCTCGCCGAATGCGGAAAGAAAGAGCCGCACCGGAATTCGTAAACGATGCCAACTGTGGAGCCTTCTGAAGCTCTCGCCGCTTTTCCTCTTCTAGGCGCTCGTCCTCCGTTGCCCTCCCCCAAACCTTTCCTCAGCAACAACGTCTTTGCCTCGATTCTGTGACTTTGCAACCTTCGCCTCACTCCTTGCGGTTCTCGCCGGTCCCTGCGACCGCATCCGCGGCCCCGAGGTCAAACTAATACTGGAAGCATGCCCTGCATGCGGAGCTCGACGCTGAGCTTCTAACCCTGGCCGATTTCCAAAGGGAAAACTTTTCGGACCTCTCCGCTGGGTTTCCTGCATCCAGTTCCTTTCACGTTCTGCAGGATTCCGTTTGAGGTTGTTTTTCTTCTTTCGTTTGTTCCGCCGTGAGCAGTGGATAGGTTCTTTATATCAATTTCTGTGTCCCGTTCGGCGGCGATCGACTGTTTTCGTTGAAGTTTCCGTCAGTAGTTGCAACAAGCAGAACAAGAGTGCGATTTGTTATAAACTGACAGACCACGGCAAGTGCGGGGATTACACTTGAGGTCGCTGCGTCCTTGCGGAGCAGAGTCATTTGAATACAAACAGAACACATTCTTCTTACGAGAGCAATTACGGGAACCGTCCCAACTGGTGGGCCAGGACAGCCCGCACTGGAGAGGAAGCAGGGACCGACGGACGCAGAGAAGGATGGACGGACTCGCACAGTATGAATAATTAGTCTGAGACCGGAACCGAGGAAAGTGAGCCGCTGATGACCTTGCTTCCCAATCTCCAAGACAAGGGCTCCTGAATTCGGAACGGGATCCCAGAGGGATGAGCTCCAAGAACGTCGTCGCGTGTGATTTTCCTGCGTTCAAACTTTTTCTTCCCCGAAGATCCGATTGCGAACCAAACTAAACCTGACGGTCCTCAAGTCGCTCTTGGTAGCTGCGATAACGCTCGAGAGATTGATTGCACGATATTTTCAAGGTTCGTCCCCCTGCCGTTTCTCAGGGTTACTGTGGAAGAGGCTCCTCTGTTCCATTCCCGTCAACGGAACCTTCATAAAGATCATGATGAGAAAGATCAGCATTATCATCAGGGTAGGTTGTCTTTGTTCTTGAAGAACGTTCACCTATAATGTTCTTCCACTTGGCTATCTCATCTTCGGCGAGGTAGTTGAACTATCAACGATAACTGTCTCGATGTGTGAGCTGACACATTGATTAATGAATGCCTGTCGAACGCAAGCAGCGTCCAAACTGCCTCCTCCGTCAGTAACCCCACTCGTCAAGATGATTCCCGCAGTCGGACAGTCGACCATTTGGAAGCTCAAAACTGTTTCCATTTCTCTTCGATTCTCGTGTTCGTTCATCGACGCGGCGCGATTCGTTCAGTTTCGTTCACAACTTGTGTACCACGTCAATTACATTCTGCGAGAGGTTGAGTTTTAGCACTGGTGCGTTCATTTTCTGCGCTGACTCCGTATCTCTCGATACTCCTTGCAGATCACTGTCGATCGCCGTTTCATTAAGGAGAGGGAAAAACGGCCCCTTCTACGCTTGCGGAGAGATGAAATTCGAGAAACGAATCAATTGAGAGGATCAGCTTCCACTTTCTCCTTCGAGCTCCCGCGTTCGCATTCAAAAACGAGACTCTGTAGATGCATGATGCTCACAGTTCACAAGTGAACGGTGAACGTGTCTTCGAATCGTCTACGAACAACAAACCGCAATCTGAAACCATTCGTCATTCAAACTCCCACCACACGCTGTGACCAATCAATCAGGCTGGCAATAAAGAAAGATGACGCGAATGCAAACGTTGACTCTGCTAACGTTGGAACGTGCGTTCAAGCGAACCTCCGAACGCTAGAACTATTCCATCACTCATTCCCATTCATTTGCATTCATCTTCCCCCTCGCGCCATCCCCAGCCAGAGGCTCTGCCCCTCGGCTAACAGGCACCAAACTTTTGTTTCAATTTTTTGTTCGTCCTTGCCTCTTGTTCGCCATACCAACTTCATTCCCCTCAGTGCTCGGATTTTTTTCCGAATGCCAATGAATGTTCCGCGATGCTTCTGCTCGGGCTCGGCTCGAAAAATTCTGTAGTGGAACTCTCCTCGCTCGGAGTCGGTTGTCAACGATTATGTTACCAATGTTCGACTCACGTGGATTCACGAGCTTTGGCGCGACAACGCAGAAGTTTTAGTTTCTGGCATTTTCTCTCTGTGTCCCTCCTCGAGTCGTTCTCACTCTTTCGGCGATATTGACCTGAAGTTTCCGCCAAAACGCTCAAATATCGTCTGCCCGCTGAGCCCATTGGATGCGGGGTTATCCGGGTTTGGAGAAATCTCGGAAAACGATAACGAATGACATCGGAAAAGTAGAGAGGGAACTATCGAAGAAAACCTGGTCGAGGACGAGAAAATTATCTCTCGAACGACCAGCAATGGGAGGGGAATCCAAGTGGCTTCAATGACGACTGAGCGCATTCCGCTGAATGTTATGGAGGGATCTTCGTAGCCGCGTCCACCATCGACTTCTCAATGACGGGCCGAGGAAAGCGTAACACAATTCAGAATTACCAGAGACGATCAGAAATGAAATCGCTGTATTCGTTTGAATTGCAGTAGTATCATTCATTTCGAAACCGAACTGCTGTTCTTCAGAGTTCTGTTTTGTGTTTTTTCTTCTCGGGGTCGACCGGCAGCGAAACGTTCGGTTCGAAGTATCGAAAATAACACCACTGTAACGATTGGTAGAAAGAAGAAAAAAAAAATTCTGACATCTTCTGTTGCGGAGCTTCCAGCTCAGTCACTCAGTTGATGATTTTTTCGAGCAATGCCGGAGCAATGCAGAACGGGAGAGAGGATACTGACGTGAGCAAATCCCTCGTGATACCCGAACGTTCTCAAAGACTTTCAGTCCTCGAGCTTAGCTCGCCAGGCTTGTCGGTCTGCAGGCAGGGCGCATGACCGAACTCGTCGTGAATTAATCCCGTGGCTTGAGTGGAGTCCTTTCGGAAGACGAGTAAGATTAGACAAGGATACATTTTTCACTTGTCTCGAAGTCTTGGTGATCATAATTGCCACCGGAGTTGTAAACAAAGCAAACCTCTGTGTTTTCTTCTCGTTCACTTTACCTCAAGCTAGAGCTTTCCTTTTACTCGTTGACCAGAGCTGTTGAATGTTCGTTTGTGCTCGAGATGGAGCTTTGCGATGCCTCCCCGGGATTCTCAAAAATGGCTCACGGTCCCGATTGCTGACTGTTTGAAAACAGCAACGGTCTTTCCGTTCAATCACGCCGCCTGTCTTACGTCATCGATTGCAGAGGAGACATGCCCTCCGATCGATATGAGCGAAGAAGAACCAGAAACGCAGACAAGATCAGGGGCGGAGCAGAGAAGCATCGGACGAGCAGTTCCAAAAGTTCGTCTGCGCAACCGCGAACATTTTCGTTGTGGGTGGACGAAGGAAATGACAAGTGCCGAACTCAAACTCGGGATCGATTCATCACAAGCTCCATCCCGCCGAATCAGAGCCCGGTTCGCTGACAACCCGCGTGAAAGGTTCCTGATGTGCGGGGGACGAGCACTGTTAAGAGCCAGGGCAGCATCTTCAACATGTAGCGAGGTGCAATCCAACCTTCGCATTTCATGGTTGAGCGGAGGCTGCCTTGCCCAGGATGAGCCCTCCGGTCTTGCAACATGTCGCTGCTAGAGGCTGCACACGTTTGCGGTGCGATCACATTGCGATCCGAGAGGTTTTAATAACTGCCTCGGAGCAGACGAGGGATGTTGCACGAGTCGATGCCGTGTTGGACGGGCAGCAGAAAAGCACAAAAACGGTTTATGATACGATCTACGATTGCTATGCAACGTTCGTTTGGGCCACACTAGGCGGAATATGAGCACGCGGAGCGCTCGGAGCAGTAAAATCCACTTCGATTTCGCATCTCATCGCTCACCGCGAACCGAATGCGGGGACTTCTGCTCGCATGGATCGCTGTATGGTGGGATACATCGAGTGCATGGATCGTGCGCCAAATCCAAGCACCAAATGTTCTGGATCACTTGGCCATTGGAAGCATTTCGCACACATTATCGAAGTTGAGCAAATTCCCGCAAAGAAACACGTCAGAAGTCACGTTATACGTGTCAATTTGTTCATCTTCTTCCTCATGGTCATTCGACCCGACTCGATGCTGCTCTGTCTTCGATCTATTAACCTGTCCATCGTGGTAACCTTAGCAAGCCTGAGCGAAGATTGTGGGGCCTTAAAAGACGTTGCCGTTGTCACCGAAACGCTAACCGGCTGCGCGCACTTTGCCCAGCCAGACCAACAGTGGATAGATCAGCCATCCACTGCGGATACCATTGGTTGCGAGGTTTTTGGATCGTTTCGCGTTCCCCTGAATGACAGCGAGCTCATCACGACATCCTAGCGACATCCGCCAGCTATACAAGCAAGAGAATCGTGCTCGTCTGAGAATCACCGCCGTGCCAACAACGAAGACGACTCAACAAACTGACTGACTGGGCGAGCGGGGAGTGAGTGAGCGAATGATGCGTCAATCAGAGGACCGCCGGTCGACATCGTCAAGGAAAACTATTTGAAGTCGGTTCTGTTCATTTACGTCGGTCCGTCGTTCCGTGCATCTATCCACGCTCTTTTGTGATACCACTCTGGCTTTTCTTTTTTCTCACCCGTCCGACCGCTTGCTCACTCACTCGCCTGCCGAAGGTTCTCGACTGCTTCTACAAAACTCCGCCACTCGACAGTTTTCAGATCAGATCTTTAAGCGTTCAAGCTCCTGGGAAATTCCTGATCCGGGTTCTGGCACTGGGACATAGGCTGCAGTCGATGTCAGTGGCATGCGGAGGCTGTTAACGAATCAATCAACGAAACAAAAAAAGAATCGCTCGATGCACTCTCTCTGCGAGTGACGTCGACCTTTCGGGAAGCCTGATACACCTGAACAGGGTGAACCTGTTCCCGCGATCGGAGGGCGTGATAGTTCCCTGCTTTCCGAGTCAGAGATCGACAATCGCCCGGTCCGTCGTTGCCGTTTCCGAATATTCAATAGCTCAGCGTTAAAAAGACAATTATCTCCTTTTCCTCTTTCGATCTCGCTCCAGATGTCACACACTAGAAATGTCTTTGTGATCACACCTGACAGTCGTTGAAGAAAGAAGTCAATCTACGGCACTCGGGAGTTTCCGTCCTCTGTCCGCCCGCCTATTTAATCGTTGTCGTTGCGATCCCCTTCAGGGCGCCAGGATCCGAAATGTATAACTAGGTACATTTTTTTTCTCCTGGCCGGGTGAAGCGGAGGCGTACCAAATCCAACTTATTAGTAAACCTCTGTCAAGGTTATGTTGAACTTCTGAACAGACATTTTTTCTCCTCATCCCTCTCCTATCCCCCATGTCTTCGAGATAGCCTCGTTGATGGAGGTCTGATGCTACACGCGATGGCCTCGCTCCAGCCAAGGGCCAAAAGTTGAGATAATTTGTTTCTGGACGGAAAGCTATCCATCAAGATTTACACCTGACGTCCGTCAGTTCCTGTGCGGCCTTGTTTCGTGCCTTACGGATCACGTCCGGCCCTAAGTGGTAATCAGTTGGAGAAGCGCGGGAGGATCCAGACTCGACTGAACGAAGTTTACGTTTCATGGAGCAATATTTTCATGTCGCAAACTCATTTCGACAACTCGGCGCGATGAATACCAATACTTTCTCCGGATAATTTCGTCATATATTACGATCGCAGTCCTCCGCAGAAGCGGATGAATTCGATCGATTACATGCGATATGGAATATTCCCCGACGATCGCGGCAAATCAATTCGAAATATTGTTGTACTCCAAATTGGTTATCCGCCAAGACTCGTCCGAAACGTGAATAAATTATTCCCTCTCCCTCCCTCCCTCCCTGGCGGTCGACCAACCGACCGACAGGTATTCCACGCGAGACCCGATGTCGATCATGTTTTCGGAATGAGCACCGGGGGAAAGCGCGAGAGGGAATTTCCAGGGATCGAGGGAAAACACGAGGCCTGTAGCAGCTGACAGACTGAGAAATCGTCCGCAAAACGATTTGCTCGATTCCGTTCGGTCGTGGATGATCACCCGTCCGGTTGGTTGTAATGTTCTTATTACGGCTACCGGTGGTGGAGGAGGTGCCGTTGGTGCCGCCACCGCAGTGCCACGGCACTTTGAGTCTTGTTTCGTCAAGAGACAAAGTATCCGTGCCCATCACGCCCCCATTTCGTCGGGTAGGAAATGGACGGCGGACGACAACGACGACGACAACGATCACAGAATGTTCTCCTTTCAGCCCACTCTGGAACAGAGTCCATTATTCACGTTAAAAATAAAGCTACTGGGAAGGTTGGACCGTCCGTCCGGCCGGCCTCCTGTTCTCTCGAGCGGCCAATTCGCTGGCGGCGGCAGCGGTGCGAGCGACTCTCGGAGCCGAGGAAATTCTCGTTGTCTTGGCTTGTCTCTCCTTTTATCTTTGCTTCTTGTTCTGTATCAGTTGGCGGTTTCATCCGGAGGCCTAGCTTATTGCTCTCGCTACGCCGAACTGAACGAGATCAGATGTCGCCAATTCGCGAATGAGCGAGAGCGAGTCAGAGAGTATCGGATGCTGACGACTGCACTTGATCTTTTGTCGCTTGGCTGATCTCGTCCTTACGTTCCGCGACGAGTTGACAAGTTCTGCTGAGGAAATAGCCCTCGACCCGACGCCCGAGATGTTTCAAAGAAAGTTATTTCACTGAAAAGTTTTCCAGCGGAGCATCTCTGCCGAATGGGGGGCAGTCTCGCACCGTATTCACGGTTTTGACCGGCGGCGAGAACGACTCTTGACAACGCGAAACAGCGAACTCATGTCAGTGCGCTAGAGCAGCAACTGAATCGAAGAAGAGCCTCATTAGAATGAGAGAAATGGAGAATTGTTTCATGCCGACGACGCAACGTAAACTCCCAGTGGAGAGCGGTCCGAACAAAGTAAGTTTTGTGCTTGTTGTATCACAGAGAAAAAAACATGAGACCGTTCACGTTCCTCGTTCTCCTCCTGTTGCTCCGCCTGTCTGCAGGTGGAAGTCTTAATCCCAGAGACAGGATTGTTCCAAGCGAATTACTTTCAAAGTTGAACGTACCGACGAAGGAACGCCGAGTACGACAAAGACGACTTAGCTTTGGAAGACCCAAGTTTCGGTGACGACTGCGACAACGAGAGCTTGGGCGCGGAGGGGGGTGATGAAAGGGACACCGAGACAACAACAACAACAACAACAGCGGCAACCACGAGGCCAAGGACAAGCTCGTAACAGATTTCGAACACAAGCCAAACGAGTCGAGTATTGCATTTCGAAATTTCCTCTTCTGGAACACACGGAGCATTGTTCGACACCGGCGACGCAACTACACAACGTGGCTCGTTATCCGAAAAAGGAACGCCTGACAACTTGGGGGCTCGCGAAACTGCGTTTGATAGTTCGGCAGGAGTGGCAGAAAAAGTTGAGGAATGGCGAGACAAGAAGGCACCGGAGTTGCTTGCTGTTCGAGTGAGTGAGTAAGCGAACAAACGAACGAACGAACGAACGAACGATCTAGCGAGCCGAAGAGAACAACACTCATGCCTTGCAAGCCAGAGGCAAGCGAGCCACAGGCGAAAGCCAAGGGACGACGCACTGCGGGGCTTCTTCTCGATCCGACCAGACTTGGAAATCGATGCCAACGGAGTCTCTTGAGAGAATCCCCATTGAAGAGTTTCTTTTTTTTCCTCGATGCTTCGTTGGTCGGTCGACTGCTTGCTGGTTCGGAGGAGGAAACTTGCGGCGGCGGTGGCGGCGTTGGCGGAGGCTGAGTGCCGCTCGCGGCTAGTGCAAGCCGAAGATCTCTGGTAACATCCGGCCTCTTGTTGATTTATCTTCGAGGGAGCCGTCAATAGAAGAGTGCTCACAACTCAGACACTTCACAGCCGACTCGGCGGCGGCGGCGATGGCAGCGACGAGTCATCCCACAATCGAGTACTTCACAATCCACGACCATCGGGTCAAACCAAGGTGTAAAGCGAAGATCTGACAAAACACCTTAGCAAACACTGGGAGAGTAATTTTTCTCTAGAGGATGAGATACAGCGGACACTTTCAGAAAGCTCGGCGTTACTTCTTCGTTGAAGAACTCGTTCGCGAGAGGATAGCTCTGCTCAACGAAATAATGACGACAGAGCGGGCTCTCCCGAGGAAAGAAGGACGTAGAGAGAAGTCAATTCACTCGGATTGCAGCCTGGATAAAACTGATTGGAGCAGAGAAGTACAAATAGAAGGAGCTCAGTGCAACAAAGCGCGGCAGGCCCATAATCGTTGGTAGTTAACCAGGCCGGAGAAAACAAGCAGTGCCATCAGCGGAGCTGCTCCTCAAGCGGATAACATCATTCGAGCTAGAATGACGTCAAAACAATGTGTAATGCGTTCAATAACGAATGGTTCAAGCATTTGGGTGAGATACGATACGATGACTGACCCATTGCTCTGTTTCGGAGCCGTGACTTGCACTGTCTTCGGAGTTTCCAACTGTTTTTCACATACGATATACCTCAGGGATTTATTCTACAATTCTCTCTACCGCTATACTTCTCTGTATTGTACCGATCATCGAGAAGCAGAGCTTTAGGCGCGTAGCAAAAGTTTCTCGAGAGGCTGGTATCAGATCCCGCGAGGACACTCACCTGGAAGAGAGAAAAGAACAATTTTAGTTCTTGAATCGCCGAATTTGAATGTTTTCCCTAAATCTCTGTAGTGTCTCGTATGGCAGACTTTACTATTGACGCCTTGCGTAGTAAAATGATGGCTCATCAATGGGGGGGGGGGGGCACGTCAAATGCACAACATCATTCTTGGCCCGTCTAGATTTACAGTTTTCGAAAACAGATGAGCGAGGTTCGATGACGGCAAGTGCCAGGTTTTCACTCTGCATATCACTTGGGTTCGCAACATCATTCTGCACGACCACGAGGCCACGATCTCCAACGAAATCTTGAGCGAATGATGGCATCGATCGTCAGCCTTGGTGAGCCACATCCTCGGGAACTCGTATGCTCAACCCAGAACCTAAAAACTAGAGCTCTAAACGGATGCTTTTTCATGTCATCCTTCGTTTATCCACTTGATTTAATCGGGAATGGACTAGTCAATTCCATGCGTCAATGTTCTTCAATTGACTATGATGGTGTCAAAATGTATTCACAAACAGATTCGCTCTTCCGATTAGAAATCGGGACTCACCCGTCTCCTTATAAAGCTGAGAGGCGCCGAGTCAACACCGCCGCAGGTCTCTCAAATCTTGAGCGTACATACTTCAAAATTGTTTGTGATGAAACCGTTCCGTAACGCAAATGTTTTGGGGACGCCGTCTATGGGGAGCCGCAATCAACGCCTCGCTGTCAACATCTGTAAATTCGTCGTTCGAACGAGCTAACCGATAGGGAACCATAAAACCACTGTACTACAGTCAGTCAACCGCAGAGCAAAGCAGTTAGCGCACTCTGAACCTCACGTATAGATTTGTATCTCTGACGGTATGGACGCTTTCATACAGGCTTCGACGACCGGTCGTAGTTTTCGCGGTTGGTTCGATCTTGTGCTCCGGCTGGAATCCATAGACCTCCCGCCGATTCGGAAAATTCAAACGGGCGAGCCGCTCCGATATGGGATATTTTGAGAAGAAAAGCGGTGAATACAGAAAAGGAGAGAATGATGATTTTCTATAGTTTTCTGCCGATCCCGGGATAAAGAAGCTCACATGGAACAACGTTGATATAACCATCGACAAAGACGTATTCTTAAATTTTCACATGCTCACTCAGATAGCGGCTCGGCGCCGCTTCAAACTTATTGAGCCGTGCAGACAGGAAAACAGACGTATCCAAATTCACTCCCTCTTCGGTAGACTTGGTTGTGGATCGAGCGACGGGACATAGAGATATTAAATATCTTCGACGCGGAACACAACCATAGAGAGCCAAATCCTGATTAATGAGTGGGTTGGCAGTTCACCGCGACCCCGGACTCTCGTGGGCTCGTATGGGCAGCGCGAGGGGGAGAGGTGATTGGTGTGATCGGTGACAAAGGAAATAGAATGTCGAAAGTGTTGACAAAACAGCCAACGGTGCAGAAGACGAAGAACGCAAGAAGGAGACCAGCACCACTATCTGGGAGAAGTCAACAAGCAGACCATGCTGCTAGTATTGAGCAAACATCGGCGACCAACTCACACCTGAGCTAGCTACGAGAGGACTGTCTCACGCCTCCTCGTCATATACAAATTTGTCTACGGGCCCCATCTTGTTCGACTATGGAACCGACTAGGAGAGCGGCGATCCCTGCACACTGCACAGCCCAGAAAGATATTTCGTCCAATTCGATCGAACGATTTCTTATCTCAGCTTTGGCGTCTTGTACGCTCAATATCCTCAAAGACATAAATCATCAAGCGTGAACTTCAGCATGAGAAAAAAAGTCGAAGGCTCAAATTCCGAGAGCATGCTTCCACTTCGGATCGGCATCAGGCCTATCTTCCGAGTCAAGAGGGCTCGGAGAAGGTTTCAAATATGAGCATCTCGTATTGAACACGACAATGTATCTGGCTATGTCTACATACACTATCACGTTCCACTTTACTACCGTGCGGTCCGAAAACGAATTTCCCGAAGAAGCTTACGGTGGCGCGGCGGGAGCGTTCGATGTCTTACCATTAGACTCATAAACAGGGAATTGGCCCTCCCGAAGGAATCGCTGTAAGGCTGCTCGAAGCATAATGCGGTTACAACCAAGCGCAATAACCGGCGACACCATCGACGGCCGCCGATCTCACATCAGACAGGGGTGGGAGGGGGGGGAGGGGTCAGAAAGCCATTGATACAGCGAATTGAGAGTCCGAACGCCAATCTAATAGATATCCACCATTATACCCTCTGTAAACAATTGGTTGACTGTTTGATATCCAAGATGTCTATGTTTGCAACTTAAACATTCGCTTGCTCGTCCTCCCCATCCGCCCACTAGCTTGCTTGCTCTTCGGATCGTATTCGCCGCCGCCGCCGCCGTCGTCGTCCTCCCTGTCCTCCCTCTGGAACAAATCCGTAGAGGGTGTCTCGCAACCACCCCATTGCATCTGTCAGAAGACAGCAAGCAATAAAGTCCGTAGGGCGGGCTCAGGCATGGGGTTTCGTTTTACAAAGGCAGCCAGGCGCGCGAGCGAGTGAGCGCGTGTCCGCGTGAATCTCGGCAAGCGGGCGACTGTAAGTGAGTGACTGTGTGTGTGTTGTCTATCTGTGCGTCCAATCTCAAATTGACAGACAATTTATCAAAACGCTCAGGATTTCAGCTTCGAGACCGGTGCACCTGAGCCCTGTCCACCTGCTCGTAACAAGCAATATGCAGCTGCACGCGACCGTCCCGCCTGCTGTGGCAGAGAGTTTTCAGCCCCGACTTCGTTCCTGTTGTCTTTGGGACGGTGCTGCTGTGTCTTCCGAAAAAGTCGAACATCTCGAAACGTCCCTTCTCTCTAGTAACCCGATTTGATGCGATCCCGCTGGATTCGAGTGAACGCTCCGAGTCGGTGATGGAAGAGCAGATGATATTATTACGATGACGCCGGCGCGGCGTTCTTCCTTCTCCGTCGGAGTAATTGAGCCCGATCTCCATGCCGACCCCAGTACCGTGAACTGTCTCTTCGACGACGGACGGAGAGCGCAGAGCAGAAGGTTGATGCCGCAGGTGTGCGTAACTGGAAAAGCTACAAGTGGCTACAGCAGCATTCTTGTCGAGCAAGCGATCGGAGCCGTTCGTTTTGAACGCCTCCGCGAATCCACGACAAAAGGGTAGCGTTTAGTCTGTCGGACGGAGCCGTGAGATCACTTGCTGCCGGTTGACGATATGACCTCTTCAACTACCGGAGGATTCCGCGGTTACGATCCTTGTTGTTGCTGCTGCTCTGCTTTGTCAAGGAAACAGACACCCTGTTTTGATTCGGATATTCTGCAACTGGGAACACGAGTCGACGAGAAAGCAAGCCAAAGCGCATGGAACAGTGCTGACGGATCTCGGAAAGCAAGTGAATATAATCAGCGAGCTTCATGAAAGAGTTACAGCACTGAAACCGACCGGTCCAAGCTTTGCAGCCGATTGCGATCTCAATCTTTTCTTCCTTGACTCGCTCGCTTCAGGACTTGGAGATCGAATGATGTGACAACGAATTCTTCGAAGATTTCTTGCCATCCTTCTTCCTTTTCTTTTTGTGAGCTTGCCATCGGATGTTTGCTCTCTTGTTTAAACTATTTCCACATCGGTTGGATGTCGTCGCTTCCCTCCGATCTGGCGAACGATCTCGCGAGCACGCCATGAGAGCTGGAACCGCGTCGCTCTCCGATCATGCGTGAAGATATCCGTGTCAGATTCTGTTCATTCGGTTACCTCCGTGGCTGGAGTGTTATCTCGCTAACCCGGCCGCCTGCTTGACCCTGAACGGAATGAAAGAAAGGGGAGAACGAGCGCGAGACTCAATGTAAAGTCTGGATTCAGCGCTGAGTCGCTATCTGAGACTGCGCGATCTGTCTGACAAACGGGACTTTACCATGTCAAATACTCTATTCAACCGTTCAATACTTTTGCCCGACTCGTCCTAGATGTTCTTCGTTATATGTCAGAACAAACGAACGTTGTCTGGACACATGTCGAGATTGGCGTCAGCATATCGCAATCTCGTTTGCCTCGCGGCTCGATATTTGCATCGGACTATAAGCGTTCCCTCAAGCCGCCCCCGCGGTCGCCGTCGACGACATTCACCCAGTGTTGACATACCACGAGTCCAGAGCCGCTGGGAGTGACATCGCTCCGAAAGACGTCCACGAACGCTAAAAAAAACTTCACCCCTTGTGAGATCTGATACGTATTGCGGATTGCGAACGCACGCCCGGTCATGGCCGTTGGATCATTACAAAACACGACACTGAGGCCGTGGCAGCTCCTCCGTCTTGAATGTAATCTTCCGGCCATCTGAGCCGAATCGATTCGCGGAGGCTTTCCAATTGACAGAGTAGCGGAGCTTGTTGGCCTGATGTGAGCTACGATTTCGGCTCAAAGTTGTCCTTCCAGTCCTTGCATTCGCGTCGAGAACGAGAAGGTCATGGCATGCATGCATCTTCCACTTTGACTTGCCTTCGCATCCGTCATGCCGAGAGGAAGAAGAAGAGGATCGAGAGGCAGGAGCCAAAAAGAAGGGAGTTTTTTCCTCGCGACGGAGTACGCCTGACGTAACCGGAGACTATTCCTGACAGGAGTCACTGCAAGATGCTGAGAATTGCGCAAAGTCGACCGAAAGGGCAACTGCACCCAATGCTCGCGACTCGCTCAAGCAGATCGGGGTGAATTTGTTCAGGAGCAGCTCTCTGGAAACAGACCTCCCCCGACTCATGCGGGCAGCGGGAGTGCCTCCAAGAAGAACTGGGAAATGATGGCATTTTTTCGAAGGAAGAGAACGCTCGAAATTCGATTGGTTGGATAAGTTCAGTTCTGAAGCGAGTCGGCGGGGAGAACAGACAGAATTGGCGTTGAATTTGTTAGCGGATGAGCTCGCAAGGAAGAGCCCGCTTGTCGTTGTTGTTGATGTTCCTACTGCCGCCGCCGCCGCTGCTGTTGTTGATGTTGTTGTTACTACCTACGGACCGAGTCGGCGGGTGAGTGGGTGAGAGAACGAACGGCGGCGAGGTGGGTCGGTGGACGGGTGTAACTGTACCCAAGAGAGCTGCCTGCCAACGGGGGCTCATCGAGGGGCCGAAAGAAGCTGCAGCACAAGTCCCCAGCACGAGAGGGGAGAGGGCAGGGACCCTCCCGGGGCGAACAAACGGATGAACGGGGCCAAAAAGCGAGCAGCATCTAAAACAATGTTCGTTGTCCAAATTGGGCCTTGCTTATAAATTGAACTCGGTTGGTGCTCTTGCGCCTCCTCCTACTCCCATTCCTCGACTACCTCCACCATCGCCTCTGCCTCCTCTTCTACTACTACTACCACTACTACGTTCACTGACTGAGAGGAACGATGAGAGAAGAAAACGGCGAGCGCTGACGTTTCTTGAAGAAGCCTCCCAAGCCTAATGGGGCATGAAGAGGGCAACGAGACCCCGACGACGACGACGACGCATCCAGATCGAGAGCATCGAGGGTCCAAGCCATGAACTTGGAGAAGAGACGGAGAGAGGCAGTTTAAAGAAGAGCGCCAGCGAGAAGGAGCAGTTGCGCCAAAAAGACTGAAAACGCCATAGAGAGCGTCGCAAGAGACAGCAACGGCGGCATGACGGAATCGGTGGTCCATGGCGCCCCTCCGCTCCCCCTGCCGCTGAACGGGCCGGCGATCGGGCGAGCGAGCAACCGGGTGAGTCTAACACAGGAGAGAGCGAGCTTTCTCCATTTGTCTCAATACGTCATGAAAAGAGGCTCGACGTTCTGCCACGCCGCCCGGACCGAAAAACTGCCAAGCTGGTAGACCTTCAGACCTTTTGACTCGGAGACCTCTAGCTGCAGGACGAAGATGACAGAGACACCTCCGTCTCCTCTGCCCTTTGTTTTCTGGCGAACGTAAGTGCAGCATAAGCTCCTTGTCGTCTTTTTCCTTTTCCATGGCTCGAGTCCCCGCAAAAGATTCTCTGACCTCTTAGCGGAAACATACCCGATAGGGTTTCTGACCTTTACGCCAAAACGACATCTGCGACTGCGAAAGCGTTGTTTACTTCCTACCTCCCTTCGTCGTCGAGCGAAGCGGCTCCAGGACGAGGTGGAGTGCCTTCGAGAGTGCGGATCGAAAATCCACGCTCGAGTCGGTATCGGTGTCGGGGCTTGGACCGCATCAGGTCTCTTCTCCCGTCTTGTTGCAATGCTTTCAGACAGTTCGTGCTCCCCATAGAAACAAGTTGAAATGGACTCGCTTCTGATTGAATAACGCCAAGTAATTTTCGACTTCGCTTCGTTCCACGTCCTTGAGGTGTGCTGGCTGCTCGCTGGACTCCTTGCGGATTCCCAGACGGCTTCGGATGAAGGCTGACGGCTTCCTTGCGGGTTTCGGGCCAAGCCGCTCGGCCGGCGGGTTGAGCCCGAGCCCGCCGACTTCATCAATGCACGGTGCTTCCCTTCTCTCTCTCTCTCTCTCTCTCTCTTCCACGTAGCAACCACGTCGGAAAAACCGAGTAAGAGAGAGAAAAGCCTCGCACGGAACCGACTCGGAGGACGAGTGAGCGAGAGAATATCCACGAATCCCAAACGAGCGGCGCTTTACTTCATCAAGCAGGATCAACTTTTTCCCTTTCGGAGAAGAAAGTCGCTCTAATAATATTCCCCAATCCAACTTCTTGGTCCTTTTCTGGTCTTTGATATCTCCTCCTCCCTCCTGTGTCCTCAGCAGTCTTCGAGCCAGCCAGCTAGCCACCTAGCCGGTTAACCAGCCCGCAAGTCTGCTAGCATGCCCGCTTCTGTGCTCGGAATCCTTTCCCGCTTCTCACCGCGAGTCTTACCCGCCTTGATGACCTTATGATGACCGTCAACATTCCCTGAATCGCATAGAGTATCAGACTATCTCTGGCCGAGACGGTCTTTGTTGCTCCGCTCGCATTAGAGTACACGTATTGTCCAACTCGAACGGGGTAAAACCTCGATTGGAGTCGAGTGCCGCTTCGGGCTTCACCGGAAGGTCTTTGATTCTGAGGGAAACGTCCGGAAATTTAGATTCCGGACTTGTATCAAGCGTGGAAACTCATCATCGAAACTGAAGAGCAGGTGTTGCAGCTATAAATTTGCAGCATACGGGCTGGACCCCGGAAACTGCGATTTTTTGTCGATACGTTAATATCTACATTTGTAGATAAACTCCAAACGATCGGCAATGTCGGATGATCGTAGTCGTCACCTCTGCTGCTGTGTAAGAGGATCGTGAGAAACTCGTCATTTGGAAAACAGCTCACGCAGCGACTTGATTCTTGAGCTAACATAAGCGTGGTTCTCGCCGGTACCTTCGACTCCATTGTCGCGACCGTTACGGTTGTAGCTGGTGTTGTTGGTATATTGTTGATGTAGTTGTCATTATTGTGGGGCTGCGAGTGTTGAGCCCGGAACGAATTATCAGCAAATATCATCAGAGCACAGTTTCTATTAATAGAGGATTTCTTTGAAGCACGCACATTGAAATCGTTTCCATCCGCTACAGCCACCGTTACATTCGAGCTTTGGTTTCTCGGTTCCGATGCTGGAGATGGATGTTTGCCTGCGTGCCTCGTGGTCTTCTTCATCTTCAACTCTGGGCACCCAATTGAATGCACACCGCCTCTCTCCGGTCCTCCGGTTTCTGAACAACCTATCGTCGATAGGACAACAGTCACGGGGAATGGGGATAGAGATAGACAGAGAGAGGGGGGAGAGTTTGTTTGACTACAGCGACGACAGCATAGTTTCAGGTTTTCTTTCACGCTTGCTCGACTGGATACGCTTCATGCTGAATCCCCGACGATCTTCGATCTAATCTGATTGTCCTGAGCTGTATCCAGCCTCCGGTCTCGTTCATTCTTCACAACGATTCCCTCTTTGCTCTTTGCCAGCAGGCTCACTCAGCAGGAAGAGAACTATCCGGAGCAACTCTGCCAACAAACAGGTCCGGCAGCGAGTTTGCTGGACCGAGTTGTTGTCCAACTGTCTGCTGGTGTTTCTCGAGTTTGTGTATCGGTATCCTCGACGGCGACCGATTGTCACAACAATGTCCTCCTCCTCCGACCTTTTCTTTCATCTCCGTTCTCGTTGCTCGTCCGTCACAAGTCCGCAACAAGAACGCACCAACTACGAATATCGCTCGAACCTGTCCAGGTCATGTTAGAGATCTTAATCCGAGTTTCCAAGAGCGTTTCCAACCTTTAAACGATTCGAGCCGTGCCTCTGAATGTCCTCTGAAATCCAGCTCCGGCAACATTCTACGTGAGATCGGACGAGTCCACGCGTGATCACTTCCGAATCGATCCGTACGCAAGCTGAAACTCGGATTCTCCTGAATATAGTCTTAGGTTTGTCGTTAGGTTTCAAATCGCCGTGTTTCCAGTCAGCTCGGCAAATAGCATTTGGCGATTTTTTCGCTTCCGCTCTCGCATCGACTGGAGTGAGGTCACGAGACCCGTCGACCCTGTTGCGATCGGATATCAGAATCAGAGAATGGCAGGATGACGTCACCGAGCGACCGTCGTTGCATGTAGTGCGGTATCGAATTCTCGACGGGCGAAGCCAACGACTCCCAAAGCATGTGAGCCAACTATCTCTTGGGTTCTGTCCTCATTTTCCGGTGGCGAGTTCGCTTGTTGTCGGAGTCTTCCTATTTCTTGACATCCCGAGTCGACAAACGATGCTGATGATGGCCGACTGGCTGGCTGGCGGGCTCGTTGGTGAGCCCTGGATCCCATCTGACGTTGGACCGACTTATTGCGGTGATGTCAATAAAATCAATGATTCCGATCGATTGAGTGGGGCTCGCTGCAATCCGATTGTCGATTTCGTTATAGATTGACCCACCAAGCATGTCGCCGAACAGATCCTGCATCGTTTTCTGTTCCCCCACCGTATTTAGCTCCAATCAGCGTCGATGTATTGATTTCATGGCATTTGCCGCTTGCTTGTATGAATTAGCTCGTTCAGATGCGTGGGCCGAGGTTTGAATCGTCGTTGCCCTCGAATTCATATGTCTCCCTATTCATATGATCACTTCGAACGTGTCAGCATCGCTCAGGTCGAAAATTACGACGGACTACGTGTCAGCAAACGAGCGAGAAAAGCAGAACAATCTTCGAGCGCAGCTCATTTCAAAAACGCTTCGCGAGTGTTTCGAGCTCTAGACCGAAACAAAAACAGGATTCCCAGTCTCTTGAGAAGACTCTGTCAGTCTGGACGTGGTCTGATTCGATTTCCGAATGACGCAAAGGCTTTATTAGAGCAATTTGTCTCGAGTGCGCAACTCCACTGGCTGCACCTTCACATCTGCTTTCGTTTGATGTTTAGGGTCTGGAAGAACTTATTTCGACGAGGACGCACAATACATACGAGAGGAAGGAGGGCGGTCGGTTGGTCGGTCACTTTGGATGGAAGTACGAAATGATTCGTTTGAGCTGAGATTCATCGGCGAGCACGTTGTTTCGGTTGCTGCTCCTGCTGCTCTGTTTGAGACGGTCATGTCGGGGCTGGTGTGGTGATGCTGCTTCTCCAGTCAGGCCGGCCGCAGACCACAGGCATAGATAGCGAGCGCCTGTCATGTCGGTGGCAAATTCACCATGAACATCTCAATTCACGAACGAATCACGGCCCCCGGTTCTATGAGCCAAACTGTGCAGCTGTCCGTACGATTGGCCGTTCGTTCGTTGGCGCAGGAGGGCGGACGTACATACCGACTGCCGACAGGCAGGCAGGCGGGCAGGCCGGCCTCTCAATCAGAGCGCTATTTTTCCTTCCCTTTTCATTTCGACTTTTGTGAAACATCAACAACCTTCAATGTAGTACGTGTGAGCGAATGTGTGTCTTTCGAATCGCTCATAAAAAATCTTCGATTCCTTACATAAATAATAGGAGATGAAGGAAGAGCGGAGAAGAGATGGACTGAGAAGACATCGAAGAATTAGCGCGTGAGACGAAAACCGGCGTTTTGCCATCTCCAATCGTTGTTGCTACGCTCCAAGCTCTGAGCTCAATGTTATGCCGACCGCCACCGCGTTCGCCGTGAGAGTTTCGTGCGTAACTTTGTTGTTGCTATGCGCTCGAGTGTTTTTTGCGAACGACGCGTTCATAGTGGCATACATGTCTACCATCTCTACCATCCTGCCTGTTGAGGTCTGCGGCGGTTTCGCTTGCGTGGTAGAATGTGGAAGCCGTATAAAGCAGTGGCTGGCTGGCTGGCTGGCCGCCCGGCTCTCTCCATCTCTATCTCTCGCTCACTCTTCCACCGTCTGGATGGCTCGTTCTACGGCCCGGCGGTGTAACCCTTCATGTTGTCTAGCGGTAATTCCGCAGAAGCTGAGCATTCTATTATTTCCTCGGAGCGGCGAGCATCAACCAACCGACCTACCGACCGACCGACCAACAAGCCAGGCGAGCACCGAATGAACGAACAAACTCACTGACTCTTACGCCATGCGCTCATAAAAGGTAACTACATGCTTGCGCGCATTCGACGCTCACAAAAGGGTTTCGGCCCGCGACCAGTTGGTCGCCTACTAAGTCCAACCTCGACCTTCTTCCTCATCCTCCGACACGGGTCCCGATTTAGTTCGTCGGTGCCGTCGTTAAACATTTGAATTTGCGTCGTGGCTCAACGCGGGCTTTCATTTTCTCTCTGCGCCGAATTAGGTGCCGGGCTTTTCCGCCGCTCTTCATCTCTCTGCCGAACTAATAAACTCTTGGACTGGGTACTGAAGTTGCGTGAAACCGTGTGGGCAAGATGACTTTGAATTACATTGCTTCGAAGGAAAGTCTCCTCGCGTCCAAAACGCCTCAGAACCGATGCGAACATCATCCTCTGGAGTTATCGTATTAGGTATGCTCAACACGGGTTTCAGGAACGCCGAATGGGTGCGACAAAGGAGCTCGCGTGCTTACAAAGTCTCTCTCATTCGCTTGCAACCTCCGGCTTTGAAAATATAGGCCTGCCGACGGCTCCTTGAAAGATTCTCGACTCCGGAGTGTGAAAATATTGCGTGTCAGTTGGCTATATTTCTCTATCGTTACTGATTCCTTCGCTTACCCGCTTCTCCGATTTGAACAACTTCGGTGCCTACATTCAATGGCTCTACAACCTTAGTACGCTTCCCCGTAAGTAGGGCGTCGCAAGCCCGGGCTCGCTCAGTGAATGCTTAAACGTGCTTACCTGAAAATGAAAAACAGCCACGTGAGTGTTTACGAATCCAGCCTTCTTTAACAAGCAAAACATTCTGATAAAGAATCTCAGGGCCATGTCCTAGTCGAAAAGGGCGATCCTTTAATAGATTTCGGTCATCTGGTTGTTTTTAGCCGCGGTTCAAATGCCTTCGAGTCACTCGGCACACGGGACAATCCTCGGGGTAAACAAATAACGATCGACTGATGAGGGCTTCGATGGACGATTCCTGCGGCTGCTCAGTCCGAGTCGCGTCTCGACGTGCGTTATGGCGGCCGCGCTCCGTCGTTATTGACCCATCTACCGCAAATAGGCCGAAACAAAACCCTCGTCGTATCTATAACGAGTGCAGCGATGCATAATCAACGTCAGTGCGGCGATGGTAGAATCACGATGCGCTGCCTCAAAACCACAGTCCATGGCTCCACGAACACTTGACGCGCAGTGGACGAGGGATTAACCTCAGCTGGTGCTGCCCTGTCGACTTGCTTAACCAGCATTTTGTGTCGAGAGATAAACAATCAAGCTGTCAAAGTGGCTGGAAGCATAGCCAGGCCGTCGCTGCAAGCGTCCTTTCGCTCGTTCGCAGGGGTCGGTATCACCCTTTTGACACTTCGTTAGTGACACCGCAACCGGCTGCTCCGACCCTAACGAAAGAAAGAGGAAAAAGAGTGGGACGCCCGAGACGCAGTGAGAGCGGACGGCCAAGTTTATTAAAACTTAATGTGGCATCAATCAGGCCCAAGGGCCTAGGGCGATGGAAAGTCAATAACGTCATCATCAGAGGCCGTTGCCGAACCCAAAAGGGCAGTACCGCTGCAGCCACCACTTGCAGCTTCGGCACTGGCACCACTTCCGACGTACACAATCTAGATACATGCGTTGGAAGCTGCTTCCAATTCTCGGGTCATCGCATCGCTCAACATTGAACATTCACTCTGATTGTGCGATCTCTGTGATTGTGGTTCCGACATCTTGGCGGAGAGTTCCACCAAGAGCTCCGGGTAAAATTCGGGGCGGTTGCGGAATCCGAGTATTACATATGGATGGCTGAGATCATATTGACAGTGCTGTACGACGTTTGTATCGTAACAATGCACAGTAGTGGGATGGCGCTGGCGCTTCGCAGGCTCGTACGTGATCTCTCCGCCTGTGTATCGCTCACGCACCATTACCCGATCCTGGGTAAAGACAGGGACGAGAGAGCCAATTGGCACCTCGGGTGCTATGATCAAGCTCCGAACGGGGCCGACGAGCAAACAGCGATTTCAATCACCCCACCGAAGATATCGTCGACGGCACGACGCGTCGTGCAGGTTGATCGAACCATATCCACAGCAGTGACTTACGGCGAATCCGTGAATCAAGCAACAAAATTCAGAAATCTTTAGGGTCATCGCTCATTTTCGCCAAGTTCGGCTCGAGGCGGCCGAGAGCATCCTGCCCAATTCTATTGCGGCTTTCGAGAACTTGAGAAAATAACCGAGTCATTTTCCGGAGCTGAAAGATCGATTCAAGTTCAATGGTGGGTTCTCAGTTCACGTTTATCTGAACCACGGCAGCTGGGCCAGGCCGCCCCAGTCGAAACAACGTGGCCAACCGCGCGGGCGGGTCATTGTTCGTCCACCGCAAGGAGTAACGATTGAAATACGCTCGGGAAATTCGGAGCCCATCTTTTGTTGTAAATCCTCAACTGCCAATTTCAGAGGGACCGCATGTCTAGGCGAACAGGCTCCTATTTCTTTTCGTTTCTATCTCCCCCCGAATTTCAACCTCCTGCTCTCGGCTCTTTCGATTCCCTTCGTGCAGCTACCGAATTCGCGCCGTCGATTCACAAGGCACTTGTTCAAAACGCCTCTGCTAGCGTGACAGATAAGGCCAGCTGTCGCTCGAGTTTCGTTAAGGGCTGAATGCTCCGAGGTCCCTGTATGATGTTGCACCCGGCGGCGAACAATGAGGTTTACGTTGTCAGTTCGGAAACGTCGGAACCATGTCGCGGATCTTCAACTCGGGGGCACCTTCGCTCGGCGCAAGCTCGAAAGTTCCGTCGCAGCGATCAGACATCAGATGACATTCTCGCAAACGATCCCCGGAGTCTTTCCAATCGAAGCTCCGTAAAATTTCCAGAATTGTTTTATCACGATCAACTTGAGATTTTATGCAAAACTCAAGATTGTGAGTTCACGACATACTTCCCGTCCAATGCCGTTGGTCCAAGGGAGTGAAATAATAATAATACGCATGGAGGTTTTCCCTTCTTCTCAGAGCGGAATGTTCCCAGCGAACAAGCGATGGTAATGGCCTTTCTGTTTCACTAAGGACTAGAGGAAAGTAAGGCCGCGTTGAGGAGCGGGAGGACGGGCGGCGAGAAAAACATTCGCAGCTTAAGCTGAAGATTTTCGTTTCCCTGATTCGCCCTCGGCTGCTGCAGGCCTGGCACGACACTGCCGCATGACGAGGTAACGCGAGGAAAGTTCGACTGAAACTGGACAAGGCGAAGAAGCGGATTGCTTCCAGCGAGCCCGGCAAGATGGCCCTATGCTGCGAACGGCGACAGGGAGTGTCTCGGGAGGACATTTCCAACGAGCTTCGCTCAAAAAAAAGAAAGAGTTCCTCTTTTTCCTCTTCTTTCTGCGAGAATTCGATTCCTGTGCGGCGATCAATCAGCGATCGTTGATTCGTACGACGCGGCGGGTCGATTCGACGAGCGAGCTATCGCCGAACCGTTGATCGGAAGAAGTCATGTTAACTCGCTCCGCGAGTGTCGATATGTTGACAAGACTTCAGGAAGAAATTGAAGGCCCTCAGTAAATGTTTCAAATCAACCGTGACACTGATTCTACAACGATCCTTGTCAATCAGAGACAGATCGACGCAAAGAAACGTCAAAAGTCTTCTTTCCGAGAAGAACTCCTTCGGTTCGGTCCGTCATCGCTGCCGTCGGCGTCGCCACCACCATCGTCGTCTGCGACGACCTGGGCGAGCTGCTCTCAACTGCTCGATGATTCTCTCGTTTGATTTTGTCTTTCCGTTTTCAGGGTTTTCACTGATGTAGCAGCTGCAAGCCGGTCTTTCTTCGGCCCCGAGAGTCTGCTGGTAACGTCTGGCAGATCGCAACTTTGAGTGGAAACGACAGGGACCGACGACGACGGCGACAGCAACGCAAGGCGAGCGAACGAGAGCTGGCAAGCAAGCATTCTCAATGTCCCTCAATTAGTCCCTGATTGAGATCAGAGAATTCCAAATCCGGTGCTGTTGCAGCCACGTTCGCCGCTAATTTACGAAGTGGAAAAACAGCGAGTCGTCTCACAGAAAAATAAAAGAACGCACAACGGGGAAAGTACGAAGAAGAAAACTTGCGGAAGTCTCTCTTTGGGACCTCGCTCCCAGTCGCAGTCAGCTTGCCGTTTTGCCTCGCTTTCGTCGTGAATTTCGTCGGCAGGGCTCTCGAGTCTCTCGACCAAATCGACCAAAATCGTTCCGTCGTCGTAGTCGAGAGGAATATCTGCAGGAACGGACGATGGATTTTAATACGATGGTATTTGAGTCCTGATTCAAAGCTTCCGTTAATAGTCGTCCTCGAGGTCGTCGTCGTTGTTGTTGTTGTTGTTGTTGTCGTGATGGTAATATCAGTTCCCCCATTAGTTCATTCCCTGCGTCGTCATTGTCGTTCAGGAAATAGGCCCATTATTCGCCCATTTCAAGTAGCCGTGACTATCACAACTGTGGTTGGAATTCTCGAAATGATTGTGGATGTAAAGCTTATCAGTTGCGAAACGACCGCTCAAATCCGTTAACCATATCCGCTGGTCAAGTGGTCCGCTCAATTGAAACTGACCTCCTCCATCTTAAATCCTTCGAATCGTCCTAGGAGTTCCGCGCGCGAACACTCGGTCGGGGAGCTGAGGTTCCAAGCGCTCCAAGCCGTAGCCGATCTACCTCCGGAGAAGCACTCGGTTGTCCGCGATTCAAAGTAGGTCGAGGTTTTCGAGTCTGACGGGAAAACTTCCGCCACGGGGAGGAGGGGGGAGCGTTTATTTGATTGAAGGCTTGAGCAAACCGGAAGTCAATTAAGATGCATTACCAGCATCAAGCGACGATACCACCGCTAATATCACCACACCTAGACACGAGCGGTGAGCTAACTGAGTGACTTAGCGAGCAAGCCTACTCCCACCAAGATCCTCGAACGACCTCGGCTGCTTGAAGCAAATCATACGATTCTCCTCGATCCATGCACGGTCGATCCGCCGGCCGGTGCTCTTTGCCACTCATCGGCGGACAGACAGACGGACGGACGGACGGATGGACGGACGGGCGCTCGTCGTTTCTCCCCCTCGAGCTGTCTAAGCTGATGGGCTATTGCTTAACTTTGGCCTTCTTTTTGGCAAGAGGTGCGAACTCCACCCTGCGGCACCTCGCCGGACTACTTGAGTTCACCTTCCTTCCTGCTCGCATGACTGAAGAGTTAGTGAAAGATGAAGAGGAACTACGACGACGGAAGAGAGAGATGGACGGTCGGACGGACGGATCGACCGACGGACAGATGGGAGACTAAGGACACCATCAGCTTGCCAACTGATTGACAACGTCAGAGTAAGAGCAGCGCGGTCGCCGAGAAAGCCTCTAAAACATCCATCCCTGTTGAATAAACATGTCAGCAGTCTTTTTTTTTGTTCTCATATCGGCCAAAGGAGGCCACTTAGCTTGTTGAAGTAGGTACACTTCGTGGATTATCGGAAATTCCTCGTCGGTTATCAACCGCTCTAAGCGGCCGCACGATTCTTCGCATTTGAATCCGCGGTATTTTGTTGGAGGAAGGATAACATGTTTCAACTCGTCCATTCATCCAGTTCCAAACTCGAAATCTGTGTCAGGCACCTAATTAGAATGGATTCACTTATCATCATGGTCAAGCCGTCGTATATCGGTATCTACGAAATTTTCTGCGAAACATTCGGCGTTCGACAGAAGTCGGAAATTGGTGGATATTCAGGCGCATGATAATGGAAACTGTGTAGCTAAGACCTAGAATCGCTCCGTTCAGTGTTGGGTACGTGGGGTATGTGTGACAAATTCTCCGCTGCCACCTCTCTACTGGCCTCAGATAAGAAGAAGCTCCTTGGAGAGAACCGCGAGTCCCCCGAGGGCCTGGATGGACGGGGGGTGCTCAGACGTCGAAATCCGGGGCGAAATGGGGGTGGACGATGGGGTGGATTAGGGGAGGTCGGGAGACCGGTTCCGGGTCTGAGAGGGCCATCCAGGCGAGCAGACAGCGGGGTTGCGGGCGCCATTGAGATGGCTGACATCATAATAGCCCTTCGTTCGTCCGATACGCTTCACGACCGAATCGTTTAGCGCTCGCTTAGTGGTTCTGTCGCCCCGTGTTCAGGGGTAGCCGGCAGTAGTCGGGTGTATGTAGTCGTGACGAGGGCCGAGGGACACGGGAAAAAGAGACAAATCAAGGGTGACTCGCCGGAGGACGCGACGCCCGAGCTAGACGACGACAACGATGGCGACGTCGTCGGCGGTGGCGTCGTCGACGGCGGCAGGAGCAAGAGTAACACTGTCGTTATCTCCAATGGATGAGCAGCACGAGTGGCGCCGTTATCTCTGAGCCCCTCAGGGTTTGTGTAAAGCAGCCAGCGCGGTGGCGACAGGGCCTGAAGCCGCGAGTTTAGACGAACGAGGGTGATGACGGGGGCGACGTCGACGACGACGACGACGAGGTGTGGCGAAGATTAGCGCGTCACAGGCAACGGTGCGCTACCTCCACCAACAGAGGCGGCGAGTGTGGCTGCGACGCACTGTCCGTTGATATCCTAGCCATCAAGGTCATTCTTGTCGAGGATCAGCAGCGATTGCGCCCGAATCGAAGGCGGCTACGGAGTGGATTGAGTAGGTAGGCAGGCGGAGAAGCTCGGTGCGGGCGGGCGAGCGAGCGAGCGGAGGGAGCGGCGGAGAGTGTGCTCTTGAGTGAGAGCATCTAATTCGTGGGTCTTTGGAACTAGGAGATGTGTAGATCCAAATTAGGTGGAGCTCCGCTCGTGTTCTCCGGTACCAGGCTGATCTGGTCCACTTCAGTCTGACATCTAGGAAGCGTTGAAGCAAAGTATGAGGGAAAAGAACCAGAATTATCCGACAACGATCTCGTCAAGATTCAACAGACAGCGATTCGCAGCGTAGGCTTTGAATCAGGCTGCGCTTTGAGTTATGATTCTGAGACCTTGGCGAAAATGCGTTCCCATCGTTTGAGAGCAAGCTCCAAAACCACAGAAGAGTACGGGCATTTCTCAATCCGGAAACATCTTTTTCAATCGGAAATCGAAATATTATTCCACATTCAGAGATGCAACGGAGTTTTTCGGGGGGTTTCGGGCTCGGGTTGGATCGGTCCTCGGATAATTCAGCGGCTTGCGGGAATTTCCACGCTCCGATGAAGTTTTGCAGCCACAAAACTAAAAGCCGAGGGTCCTCTGTCGTGCCTTCGGCTCCCGATCCCTTTCAGTTTTCTGCCTTCTAGCTTACCCACTAGGCCGTCTTGGATTATGCTTGAGTGCTACCTCTCTCTCTCCCTCTCTTTAGGAAGAATGATAGATGGATCGAGCAAGAGAACCAGGGGCCAATGAACAACTTTTCTGAACGATGAGGAGTAGAAGGTGTTGTTCAACAGCGGCCACAGAAGCCACAGCAGCAATAAACAGGAGCCGCATCGGAAGAACGAGCAAGCAGCAGCTCTTTGTTTACTCTCCGATAAGCCGTTTTCGTTGTCTGTAGACGGTGTGGATGCCTCGCATAACGCGGATGATGGCGTTGACGGTGGCATTTGTGGTGGCCGAGGTGGCGTTGTTGACAGACAGACGGACTGACTGAGTGAGTGACGGACGAACGGACGAAGCGACGAGCAGACGGACAAGACGAAGTGACGGCTCAGCGCTCAAACATTTGAGCAGCGCTAAAGCGGTCGCAATCGGAGTGACGACCGGTACAAGACGCCTTTATCGGGTCGTGAGTCCGACAAGCCAACCGACTAGTCAACCGGCCATTGGCTCATCATCGGTTCGACCACTGAACCATGGAATCCACTGTATACCAAAACATCTCAGAGTTTGATGACAGCCCCTCTATAGGCAAACCATAACAATTGACCACTCCGGATCAAAGTGTCCGCGTTGGGACTGCGGGGAACTCTGACTGCGGCGATATACGCAATTTCCGAACATCGCTCATTCCTCCGACCACAGTGTTGTCACCATAAGCAGGAGCGATATAAAGTTCCTCACATCTTTTCCATCGAGGAAAATAATTGTGCACCGGATGACATTCCTCCAAAGACAGCTCAATCGCACTTCTCAAAATGGAACTTTCGATTCGCTCGAACAGGTCGCGGCTTGGTAACACGACTTCTAAGAGGTTTCTTCCCACGTTGAACATGTGTCGATCTTCCCAGTTTGGATGAAGATCCGGAGGTTTTCCAAGAGCACCGCACGGCGAAAACAAAAACGCGGGGTTTGAAAGCGTGGGACGGAAGACTTCTGGCAGCTGCCCCAATCCTCGGATGGCAATGCGATACTTTCATCCACGTACATGCATACAAGCACACACGGACTATATCTAGCAGATCTAGTAGATCTAACAGGCTATGTTTTCGGGGTATTATTCACTACGCTGGCTCTCTGTAACAGCGATACACTCCTGACATAGAGCTGCTTGAGCTCCTTCACGCGCCACAAATCCCACTGTGAAGCCTGAGTTCGCCCGCTTCAACTCACTGGCTCAACAAGCCTTTCAGTGGCAAAGTGTGGTGTTCACGTCACGTTCTCCTTGGCATGCGGGTGCTTCATGCAACATATTTTCATGTACATAGACAGAAACATTCGGTCGGACCGAGCCGACATGTTCGTCGTTGTCAGGGAATATTTGGGTGGGTGGTTGGTTGGTTGCTTGGTACACCGTTCGCTCGGACCGAAAGGCACACCAACGACAACGAGGTGGCAGCCCGGAAAGGCAACGTTGAGCTCGTCGACATCGTCGTTGCCGAGCTCGGCGAAATGCTTGGAATTCTTATCCTGACTGGAATGAGGAAACTGACTCCTCGAGCCGACTGACATATTTGCTTCCAAAAACCGAACGGCTCGTTTCCAGCCCCCGCCATACATCCATCCATTCGTTCCTTCGTTCGTTCATTCATTCGTCGGCTCGCTCGCGCCCTGCCGTCAGGCAGGCAGGCACGCAGGCCGGCAGGCAGGCAGAGACCGAGCATCATCTAACATTCGAGTTGCTATGCTGGCGCGGCAACAGCAGCAGCAGTGGCTGCAGCGGCGGCATCTCAGATAAATGCTGACGTCTTTTATTTATTACTTCTACTCTCGTCGCGCCCGGTGTTCCTCTCGTTTCTTCCAGGGTTTTCGTCGACGCGCAGCGCCACAACAGCTCCCTCCCGAAACAGCCGCCATTACGACATCCACGGTGAACAAGCGGAGCGAGACGCATAAGAAGAGAGCCAACTTTCAATCTGCCCCCACCGGGATTCCAGGACGGGAATTTCAGGGCCCGATAGAGAGACGCTATATAGGAGCAGCTCTGGCGCAGCGCATGCAATCTTTTTTTTTTCTTCTTTCTACTTCCCCCAGGTTGTCGTGCACGACGCACGAGCAAATCAGGCGAGCAGCCTAACTAACCGGACAGAAAACTCAATGCAGCTCTACGACATCTCCGACAGCTGCAGAAAGGAGTCCGGGAGACGGAGGAGAAGCGAACGGGGCAGCTTTGAGCAGTGTTAACTCCGTTGAAAAATCACGCTCACGTGCCAGAGAGCAGCAGAAGACTTTCTCCTTGTCGGAAGCACAAGACAGACAGACCGAGCGGCGTGCGGGCGTGGGCACGTGTGCTTGCGAGCAAGCTGTTGGCGGTTGGAACGCACGAAGTTTCCTCTCCTCGCCTTCAGCGGGACTGCCGACTCGAAAACTGAAAAGATTTCACGTACCACGCAAGGTAATAGCTGCAAGCGCGCGACGAAGAAATGAAAGACGAGAACGCTACGATGACGACAGCAACAACAACAAGCACGAGCTCCGACCAACCGATGCTGTCGAATGAGCTGACAAAAGGCGGCCTCCTCCGGGTCGCGTGTAGGAGCAGTAGCAGCAGCTAGAAGTTAAGCGCATAGGTGGGAGTCGAGAGGTAGACGGGCGTGTGAGAGCAGTCGGGCCGCAGGGAGGCAGGCAGGAAGGTAGGTAGGTAGGTGGGCTGCAGATGCGGCGCTACAGCTGACGCAAACTTCTTACGCAAACTCCCAAAAGTCGGCTCACCCTGCACGACCAGCTTTGGCGAACCGGATCTACGTCGCTACGCACAGCTACGTAACGCCTCTTGTCATCCCGCAAAGCTTCGTTACGACAAACTCCGGGTGGCGGATTTCGTCGAAGATTGCCGTCAGGCGTCGCGCTCCGTAAATCGCGGAGAACAAGCATTGCTAGTAAGAGTTCAGCTTGCTGATTCTATTTTGATGGATGTCGACATTTAGAGCAAGTCATTCTGTCGATATCGGAAATCAGCGATCACATCTCGCTGCTGTGTATCGATTGAGACGTGCCAAATCGGGTGCACCACGTAGTGAACAGCGAGGTCGGAACGACTAAATGAGAACGGAACGCTAGCTCTTTGGACGAATATAATTGCTACTGGTTCACACCTCTTGTTTCCACAAAACTTCACTCAGAACCGGTGTGAAGTCATTCCACGGCAAGAAGATCCGCGAGGAGATAGTTCCATCCAAAGAAGACGAAGAGGACAACATCCAGGTCTACCGTAGACCGCGGAGGATTCCAGTCGGGACATTCCACCTTGAGATTTACCCTGACTCACCGACGACGACATCGACGACGCAACGCGATGCAACGCGACGATCTCAACGAGCCGGGGAAATATAGCGTGCAGTATTGTGTGATATGGCAAATGTTTGCAGTAAATGTCACGGCAGACGGCAATGGCTTCGCTAACGGTGGGTTGAATATAGCCCCGGCACGTCTCATCTAGAACCATTCGCTTGTGAAGCCATCAGAGGCTATAGCCTCGCCATCATCAGACGGTCGTTGTTGTTGTTGTCGTCGTCGTCGTCGTCATCGAAGTCACCATCATCAAATCCGACGTCACGGTAAACGTGAATCGAAAACTCAATTGAGGACCGCTCTACGCGCCTTCGAGTGAACTCTTGTTCGTGCGCTACGCAGCAGGCCGCGCAGTCTGGACAGTTGTCTGGAACTCGAACTCACAGTCGAGTTGGATTGGAACCTCTATTGAATCTTTTTTTTTTCGTTCTTCCACAGCGCGAACCTACGTTGGAATGTTCTCCACCGAAAAAGGAACGGATTTCTTCGCCGTTCCCGGTCACCGAAATCAAATAAAATTCAGTCGTCCAAGCCTTGAACGAGCTTCCTCCAGAAACATGCGAACGAGCTGAAATTCCGAACGAAGATTGATGGAGTTCAGAGGAGCTTTGAAGAAACGACGCTAACGTTTATGGACGAGCGGTTGAACCGGCGGCTGACGAACAAGCCAACCCGTGTAGAGGGGGTGCCTATGTTGAAAAATCTTCCTAAAAGCCATAACTCTCCAACGAGTTCCCTCTTTCTCTCCCTCTCTTCGTTTGTTCTTTGACGATGGCCACGACGACGACGACGACGGCAGCGAGTTAGCATGAGCCGTCCAGATGGGCGTCGGGTTGGTTGGACCTCTGACCCTGGAGCAAGGCGTCCGTCCCGACCGCGCCGAGCCGGGTTCGCCCGTCGGACTCGATTGTATTCCATTCGACGTTAACCCGCTTCGTCTGAGCTCGTCGACTGCCTTTCGCAGCCTCCGGCTCCGCCACCTCCGTTCGGGACAAACCACAAGAGAAAGAGAGCCAGCGAACGTTCGTTCGGTAAACGAGACGTTCCGAACAGGTCGTTGCTTCCTCTTTCGTTTCCCTACGATCGCTTCGAATGCGAGAAAGAAGAGGAAGAAAAAAAAGGCTTCTCGTCCGTCTCGGCGTGCGCGGCTCTCGGAATGTTGAACTGCGCGCACTTTTACTTTGGTTCCATAAAACGCTCCGGTCTTCCGCTCCGAGCCGCTTCAATGACGTTTTTTTTGGGATCGCACAGGGAAGAACGAACGAGAGGGAAAAAACGCGGAAAGCTCTTCATCCCGACGCCATCAGCAGACTCATTTCGAGGGGCTCGAGTGCACCGCAGCGCCTTCACGCTGCAACCTGATCCGTCGTCGAAGGTCGGATGCTCTTCAAATGTTCAACAGCTCGCTATCGCGTATCTGCTCATCGCTTATCACGATGTTGTACATTTTTGGAGGATTCCTCCCCCGTCACGATGAATTATTGTTGACTTTCGCGCGGTGATGTGGAAAAGGAAGAAGAACGACGGGAGCGACTGAAAGGGACTCCGAAGGGGCAGGGGGAGGGAGAGAAGTAATCTCGTAAACGAGCCATGTACATCACGTTCACAATTCGATGCTTTTAGCCTCGACGCATGGAGTTCGCCAAAACAAAATCCCAGGTGCAGGAGAGAAACGCTGGACCTTTAGACCTGAATGTTAGAGGAACGTAGAACGTGAGTCAAACTACATTTTTCTCTAATTGTGCGCTCTTGGGTCAATGAGCCCAACGTTGTGTACTTTGGACCATCTGTGTACAAAACATTATGCGTGTCGCCTACACTTGTCCCTGCTATCCCAGGAGTGTTCAACAGGTCGGAGCCCGAACAAGACCCAAGTGCTGGAGCTCGCTCCAACCAGCTTGTCAGAAAGAATTTCAAAAATTTTGGAAATTCAGTATTTTTATGCATCGTCGAGTCACTCGGAATAGAGAAGTCCTCGGATGTACGAAATTCAGGCCTAAGTAGAAGACGCGGCGGAACAAAAAAAGAAATCTCATCAACAGCACGGATGTCGGGAGCGCAGGGCGCAGATTCTCCGGAATCCGACGGAATAATCTGACAAATCGAGAAATTTCGTTCCGAACTCGGAACAAGGTCTCGGTATTGATCCCGGTCGACGTGCATGTAAATCGTTCATGACGTAAACGCATAAAAACTCCTCACCTATAGAAACTGTAATCCATGAAATCTATGGAGGTGCTCGTCGATGAGAATCGAGCGCCCTATGAAAGCGTTGCTCACATCCGTCGTGAATTTCTAAATCTCGTCATTTGTATCGAACTGTGACTCGGTTTTAATAAATAATCCCGCGCGATCGATTCGATCATCGATGCTATGCGTTTCAGGCACAGAACTCCCGATCAGCAAGATGGTGAACCGACGAGGTTGAGTTCACGCAGCAGGATGGGAAAGTTTTTCTCTACCGTTTTGCCCGATCGGTGGCGGCGAAACGAGTCTCCATGCAAACCGCACGTTGTGGGCTGAGACCTGGTGGTCAGAGAAAGCGACAGTTTCGAGCGGAATAACGAAAGGTCAACCTTATTCGTCACCGCCTTCGCTCGAAATCCTCGTCATCTGCAACGCCGCTTGTCACAAAGCAAAACAGTTTTCGAGGAAGAATCGAAAGGAGTCATTTTCTGTGTCTGGTAAAGAATGCTCGGGAAAACTTCTCGGGATATCGCTCAGATTTCATCAGATTCACTCGAAAAGTCAGAATAAGTGGAGATCGTGTGGGAAAAATTGCCGCACATGTTGCAAAGCAGGTCGACTTTCCCCGCAAAAGGGTTCAGACCAAAAAGAACACTCCGGAAGGGAATTTCGAGAAATTCCAATGCCTACAATTGGATCAAGAATTGGATTTCTGCTCGTTCCCTAGCAATCCCGTCTCGGAGATTTGCCGTCTTGTCCGCGGGGACACGAGCGTAGGTGGCGGAGATGAATCTCTGGGTCAAGTCTGACCAAATCTCGCGTCGTCCTTGATGGGAATCGCATTCTCAGCCACACTCTCATTGGAAGTGGGCGAATAAATTCAAGCCATGGACCGGGTATCATCAGAGACGAGTTGGACCACGGAGGACAAATTAATTAAGTCATCCATCTTCTTTATTTGTCGTCTCGACGACGACGACGACGAGAAGACGAACGCGGCTCCGCGCCCGAGTCTATTCGGGCTGTCTTCGAGTGGAAGAGCCCCGTGAACTCGATCCATAGCGCCCCAATGATGCCTCTTTCGAGCTTGGCGCGGCTTCGATTCCATTTATTTGTTTGCTCATGCCTCCGCCTCTCGGCGGCCAGACAGACCAAACGAAATCCCAGGCTTTCCCGGCGAACAAGGCAAAAAGAAAAAAAACGAATTCGGTCTCAAGTTCTCACCTGGAAGTATGATGAGCGCAGCCGTCGCCACGAAGGCAAACAAACCGCGAGGATTCCTCGAGGACAGCATTGTTGACTACACCACTCAAGACGACTATAAATCCGGAGGACGATTGACGAATGTTGTCACGGCAGACTGAACAACCGTGAAAAATGTTCAGGATTTCTAAAGCTTCGGAGTCTACGAGAGATTTTCGGAGCGGCGACGTATACAGCAGCAGCAGTAGCAGTTCAGAGATTACAGCACGCTCGTATTCCTAAGAGCACTCGGCGTGCCACTCTCTCATCACTGTCTCCAACGGATCACACTGGTCGCGCGCTCCAAAACGTGAAGACCACCTTTTTTTCCCGATTCGGGGTCGATAAACTCGTTCTTCTTTGGTTTTCTTCGTCGAGCTCACTCGACTCACTGGGTCGCGAAACCACAACAGTCTCGGGATTACGTCAAGAGGCCGTCTACGATGACGACCGTGCGAATCACAACTCGTGTCAAGTGACTTCACGCCGACAAAAAAGCAGAACGTGCTTTTGCTCACACAGGACCGGTGCCGATTTGTTCTCCGCACGGAGAATTCTCCATACTAGTGAGTGGTGATTCTTCCGCGCGGTTCGCTAGTGCGCGAACCCTCCCCCAAACGGTTCTCTCCAGGGTTCCCTTTCTTCTCTAACAACCGTCTGTGTGTCTGGGGAACCAACCGTCCGCCGCAGCCACCACCACCACCAGCCCGGCGGCATCGACAGCCGAGCAGAGCTATGCGAACCCCCGAAGTCTTCTGACGGATTGTCGAGTGTAGACTAAATTCACTCATGTCATGACACACAGACAAATGAATATTTATTACTTTTCTCAGACGGAAACTTCGGAATCGGATCGCTTTTCTTGGACTGATTGCGGGCAGCAGAAAATATGCCGAATTTCGCCTGCACTCAAGATTGGAAAATATTTGGTGTGAATATCGTACATGTTGAGCAGAGAAAAACGGGGACTCGCGTCCGCTGACAGTTGTTTGAGTGAACTTTCGAACCGTGTAATCGATCTCCGTTCCGTCCATTCCAAATCCGGGAGTATCCGATGTGTTCCATAGTCCAGTATCATCCAGTATCCGTTCCTAGCTGCCACTGGCCATTCCCAGGACTCGTTTTGTTGGCCATGACGTCAAAAAAAGTGAAGACTGCCATGTCAACTTCTGGAGGCGATAGTCGATGATGATTCGATGAGGTCTCGTTCAATGAAATCCTCGGCTGTCGGAAATTCCACATGAAGAGCTCGAAGCTTCACCACCCCTTTCCTGCGTGACCGGAAGTCTTCCGTGATGAGCATTTTGAGTCGCCCATTGCGTCCGATCGGCATAAGCTGAACGCTCGTTCGAGATGAGAGCTTCATTCCGCTATCTCGGTAGGCTCAAGGCTCAACCTCCGGGATCGATATTAGTTCGTTTCCTAGGACTCCACTATCATCCTGTCGATCGAGCTGTGATTTTGTTAATATTTCCCGATAGAAGTATCCAATCGCTGACGACGAGCAGTAGTACCTTCATAGGATCTCCATTGAGTGCATGAGTTCGTCGGAGGCAGATGAGCTGGATCAATTACTCCCGGAACTCGCATCCTGATTGTTCCGAATGTTCTCACTGTTACGATGTCCTCTGATTTGTGAACTGGCCAAACAGCTACGTGTTCAGCGCGATTTCCAATTGAGGAACGGATTAGCAATAAGAGATTACATTTTTTGCGAAAAAGCCTCGCACCCGTTCTCGACCACGATCAGCCCGCAGTTGATCTCAAGAAATTCGGTTCCCTCCCTTGGCCACGCTTTTTAGGTCAAACGCGCTTCGGCGGTTTCCGATACACCGAGACTACGAATCTCGAATTGAAGAGCCCAGATCGAGAACGTCGTGACTCCATTTTTCCCAAATTCGAGTTTCTTGCAGATTCTTGCAGCAATGGAAGGAGGTTACCTATCCATGTTCACGGTTTCCGTTAGAAAACGCTTTTTCCCATGTTGGTTGAGGCCACTTCCCACCATTTCCGGGCCGTATCAAGGGTGGGAGGAGATCGTGCGTCAGTAAAATCAGAAATCACACTTCGAGAACACTTTCCACAATTTAACCCTCCGTCCATGATACCGTTCCGGCATTCAGTGCAACTGACTACCGCCGCAACGTGCGCTGCAATCGGCGGATCTACACGAGTCTCGATGGTATGTAGAGGGTTCCGAAATACATTGCTCTGCATGTCGGAATCCACGATGATGGAAATTGCGGGGGAACCGGATCGATGTCCAGAGGTGGATGGCATGAGTCGGCCGACCGGACCGGGCACCGATTCTCTGCGGATGGAATTCTCCTCGAGCGGAATTCTTCTATCGAATATTTGTTCCAGTGCACTTGCAACTTGTGAATTTGTCCACTCACTTATTTGCTTGTTTGCCCGTTTGTTTGCTGGCACCAATGTTTATTTGTTTGTAGCATGTTCGCAGGCCCGAGCGGTTTGGGAAACAAACAAGACGAAGCCTCCGAGCTCGCACGGGCGGCAGACCTCAATTCGCTGTGTATGCAGCTTGGACAACGCAGCGGAGAAAGGCCACACTGTGTTGACTAACTCGATTAAGCATTCCCTTCATTGGTCCCCTAGCTCGCTCGCCCGCCCGCACGACTGCAGGCTTGCTGTCTTCTTCGCGGGCGCATCCAATCCGATGCCGCTCGTTCCGCCACGCTCTCATCCGGCCGGCCACTCTTCTGCCCGGTGTAGGTGCTGCGGAGACCACGCAACCTGGATGTTCAGTTGCCATAATTAAGCGTAAGGCTCGCTAATGGAGGTGATACAAGCTTTACTTCATTATCGGCAACCCCTTTTGCCGCCACGGTGGCGGTGGTGATAGAACGTCTCACTACCGTGCGAGTCAGGTAGACACCCGAGCTCGGACAGATTGTGAGACATTCTGCCGAACGACTCACAAGGATTGAGGTCAAGTTGAGCGTTTACGAAGACAATGCTTCCGCCTCCGCGGGGGATCTCGATAAAAAAAAACTGTGCAAGGGGAAAAACATCGTTTCCCACCATCACGTATAGATAACCAGCAGAGAACCCTCGATCTTTGGGCACTTCCGGGACGGGCTGCACAGCGACGCGAGGCGGCAGCGGAGGTTCCTGTGCTCGATTTCAATCATGGGATTATTGAGAGCACGGAAAACATGACTCGCATTCGAGACGTTTCGTGCGGCAGACTGTACTGTTATATGTATACGCCAAGAGCTCGAGTTTGAATATGTATGCAAGGCAATCGGATTATGACGACGTACTCATCATCCGGGGCTGGAACTTTGGAGAGCGTCGTATTTTCGCGTTGTGTGTCTGTGTGTGCAGCTTGGTGATGAATCATTCCAATGTTTCAGCCCGCCCGCGCAGCAAGTGAATATGAAAAGCGCCGCCACGACGAGGATTGGAGGCAAAACAGTGGACGATAGCCTCCGATTAATCCGCCCGAGCCGGATGTCGCGCTGGAAGCTCGGGTTTCGAATCTGTCGCCGTCGTGGTCGATTAACTTTGTTCAAGTTCGCTGTCTACGTGCCCTGAGGCCAGAGATCGGTCGAAGAAGCAGTCACTGTGTACTGCTCGGGGAAAGTTCCAACACTTGTTCCAAAAAGTACGCTACTCTGTATCACAGAATAACCGCGGCCTTAACTGCCGGAAGTATTGTAAAACGGATCGTGACGTGTTGCATGTCGAACGTCTACACGAACACTAGTTGCTTCCAGCAAGGGGTACTAGCCCAGGGCTGGGGATTCTCTGCAAGCATAGGGTTTCGAGGATGCAGTGCGGATCAACTGCTTTATTGGCCTTTTGAACGATCGCGGCAAAGAGGAGAACTATCGGGAGAAACGATCGGGAAGGAAGGAGGGAGGGCAAGGTCGGCCCGGCGACCGAACGAGGAAACGAACAGGCGGGCGGGCGGGCAGGCTGACGGTCGGTCGCTCGGTCGGGAGCTCGAAGCGAGTCTTTTGGGGATATCTCATTGAAGTGTTCGTTCAAAGTTTGAGTCGTGTGAAGGCAATTTGCTTGCCATAAGAGATTGTGGCTGATAACCTGCCTGTTGGGATAGGAAGAACTTAGGAACGGAAACGAGGACTGCTCTTCTTCTCTTCGATCAATCTGCTGCCACTGCCGGTTCGGGTGCTGTGGGAGCGGGTACCGGTGCGGGTGGCTCCCTGAGAAATCACTAAACGGCCGCCACAAGCTTGCCCGCTCACCCGCCCGCGCGCCTCTCGTGGATGTATGGGTATTGCTGAGAATCTGAATGACTGCAAGCGAAAAAGTTCGGCTCCTCGTCTTCTCGCCGCGAATATTCCCGTGCCTTAGCGCGGATTTTGTCCACTTGAGCTTAAGCAAGGGCTCTAGCAAGGACAGCATTGTACCCGGTCGTGAACTGAGAATTCAGCTCAATGCCCGGCAGACGTCCCAATCGTGGCACCTTGAGATCAATATTGAGATTTAGCCTGGAGCGAATCGGAAGACCTTCCTCTCTGAGTTATGCGAACAGCGCGGCGCCAAAGTCTTCGTTGAGGCATCGAGTGAGAGAAAAGCAAGCAACGGAGCAAGCAAACTGTTTTGAGAGTCGCACAGACATGCGCCCAGTGTTCAGGTGATTCGGCGATAATTACCACGCTGTTCCTGTTCTCCTCCACGCCGCGGGATTCTCGTGAGTTCCACGCTCTTAGAACGGCAGACAACGTGTCGCTGGAATTTCGACAAAACCAGTGCGCTCAATGCAGTTCTCCGCCTGTTTTCAAGACGTTTTTCCGCCTTCCAAAAGCACTCTCGGCTGTCTGGTTCGGCAAAGACTCGACGCGGCGTTCCACAGTATTGAATTTGCAAAGCCCAGAGAAGAAATATCGCTAGTGGCCGATGGATCCACTCGGAAGCGGCTTAGAATCGATGGGGAAACCCGACCGAGGATCGGGTCCGAGCGATGGTCGAGGAGGGCCATGGATGTATTCGAGCAGCTTGGTGGACACTCTGCAGCTGAATCCCGGTGCGGGAAAATGATCAGGAGTACCGAAAGTCACGTTAATTTCGGCCTAGTTTTCGATGAGAGCATAATTTTATAACGCGAATGCAGTATTGCAGTTGCGTTATGAAAATGCATAGAGTGTCTCGGACCACTTGCCAAAGAAACGCCACCAACAAATCCTATAGAAGACGTCCGGTCGCCCTCCACCAGAGAAGCTAGTCAAGCTTTGAAATGTTGTTGCTGAAGCGATAGTTGTGTATCATCAAAGATTAATCAAAGGATATCGGAGCCGTTACGGCGTCCTTTGGCAACATTCCGCTCGCCTAGCAAACTAGTCCGCCGAATCGAGATTGGGGTCGAGCCCTCCGGGAGCGCGGCCGTCACGTCAAAGCACATCCAGCGTGCTAGTCAGCCCGCCAGATTTGGTCTGCCAGCCGGCGGCGGAGAACCAAGCAGCATTACTGCTCAAACCCAAGAGACACCGCATTACCGTAAGAAATCGCGTCAATGCGTCCGTCGGCCAGGCCCCAACTCGCTCGTCTCTCTGCCTGCTCGCCACTGCCGCCCTCCGTTCGGCTGGGGGAGCGGTTATACGATTCCTTCATATCAGCTACTTGCCACGCAGACTATATCGCCGGCCGCTGCAACCACCACTAACGAATCCGCCCTCACGCTGACCCCGGAGTCCTGACCGAGCCGTTAAAAAAAAGGAGCAACACGTGTCCCACGACTCGATTCAACCTCTTTCGCTCGCGTATGCCACTGTTCCTCTCACATTTCCCCGACAAACCAATAAATCTCTGATTCTTGAGAAAGAAATTCCTCCAATTTCCCTTGCGACCCAGTTGCATAACATAATTTTGAGACATAATGTTAAACTTGTGAGTTTGAAGGTTGTGAATGCCTGCGTTTTAGCTGGAGTCTGGAAGGGACATCCCGGGAAAACTTCGAACCTTTACGATCCAGATTGAGACATCTCTGTATTCCACGTCATCCAGATGATTCGATGTATGCGCCCAGCTCGCGGGGAAATAGTCTGCATCCGAACGGAGTGACTGAATCAATTTCGTCGATGTGTTGCGCCGTCCTTGTCTCGTTGCGACTTTCACTCTTCGTGAGCCTGTCTGCCCTTGCATCTCCCATTCCTCACTCTTCTGTCTTCTCCGCTGGACGTCATGAATCTTGTTGCCGATGACAAGCACACGGAGATGGTTGGAACAACCCGACGTTACGAACCATCCGGCAAGCCAGTCAGCCAGCCAGCCAGCCGGACGGCCCGCGAGCCAAGGAACGGATGAACAAACGGAACGAATGGATGGAAAACATCCATCGCGCTGACTGCTACAACGAGTAGCGCCAGCAGCAGCCAACGCTCCCATCTTCAGACTCCCATCATTTCCTTCATGTTTTCCCCTCCCTCTCTTTCTACCCTGCAACCAGCCAGCCATCCAGCCAGACCCCTTCGGAGGGTCGCTCGATCTGCTCCTGGTCCGGGAGAACACCAACTCCACTGCCCACGCATTTTTTCACTTCGCTCGCATTTACGTCAGACGCGTTGCTTGCATGGCAGAAGACGTTTTTTTCCCACGGCGTCTAAGCCCCCCTCGGCCACTCAAACTTTGCGCTACGCAGAATCAACCTAATGTGCCGGAAACAAGAAATATTGCTGCAGCAGTGGGGGATATCCCTCGAAAAGCATCCGTATGCTCTCCTGTTTTCCCTGTTTTGATTGCATTTGGTTTTATTCTCGAAGCGATCCTTTGGTGTGAACAAGAGGAAAGTATGGAGAATATCATGAACTGCGGAAGTTCCACGCTTCCTGAAACTTCATCGAACTGAATCTTCTTGACCAGAATAGCGGACAGAATATAGTGCGTGACGTCAGAGCACGATGCCCAGACTTCTCACTTTTGAGAAAAAGTTCTTCCTATCGTACGCGGAACTTCTCGGATATTGGATTCCATTCATCACGTTTCCCAGATTTCAGGTAGAACATCTACGAGCTCTAGGGAGGTTCGCGTTCATCTGATCAACACCTGCGAGATTGTTTTATCGTCTAGAATCTCCGAAGCGCCACGCTGCAGCGATAAAGCTTGCCACCAGCGATATTTATTGAACGGAAATCGAGTTTCGCTGCAGCTCAATGTATCGCGACGGGGTAGAGAGGGTGGAGAGGGGGGGGCAGATATTTTGAGCACCAGGCGTCGCAAACTTCTGTCAGACGTCTAGACTACCTCGAGTTCGGCTCTTTCTCCGCTCTTCTGCTCGGTGCGCTGGGGAGTAAAAACGCCTTGAATCAGATGCTCCTTCCAGAAAGCCAGAAACCGCGGCCAATCACTCCAGAGAACTCAGCGGATCGTCTGCAAAACCGTATTATTAGGAAAACGGAAAAAAAAACAGAGATGAAAGAATATTTCGCTTATTCGAGAGTCGACGATTGTTGTGAATCAATCAGATGACTCGGCGTGCTGGAAAATCATCATGGGCAGGTCATCTCGCTGTCTGGATTCGTCATCGTCGGCTCAAGTCGGTGCTGTTGTTTGTTTGCCTCGAGCAGAAGCAGAAAAAGAAGATAGAGAAGCCGAGTGAGAGCAAAAAATCTCAAGTCAAGGGTAAAATTGGCAATTGGACAAAACGCGCAGCAAGTCGGCTGTCCGTTTGCCTTCCTGCGAGCTTGCTTGCCCGCTCGCTTGCTCACCCGTTGTCGTCAAGTGATGCCGCTGATTCTACGTCCGATTTGGATTTCATTGTTTATTCTGGCTGACAACGTCGACGACGTCGTTTTCGAATATTTGTCTTCAGCTTCGACGCCGCGTCGGAGGCACCAGTTGCCTCAAATGGTCATTGAACTTTGATGTTTCACTTCACTTTATTGTGCCTAATACCGCTTCCCTTCGAACAGGCGAGATGTATAGCCGACGAAACTGCATAGCACTGTGAATGTTCCACGACTGCTACAGAAAGCCTTGCCGGAACCGTGGGTCACCGAGGTGCCGAGCTGACAAGTCTGACCCCTGAATAATTGGAAGTGATTGTCACAAGGTTCGGCGGTTTTTCGTCTTCCGACATTTTGTGGCAGTCGTTCTCGCGCTGACACCTTTCTGCTTTCTTTATTTGACGGATAAATGCTCGATTACCATCTGGGTTCGCCTTTTCTGGCCGGTCGCGTCAGAGTTCCGTCAACTTCAGCGAGACTACGATTCGGCCACGGAGAAATCACTTCGGCATCGCAAACTTCGGAATGCTGATCATCATCATCAGGAGAGGACTTCATCCGAAGATCACATGAGACGATCCTGGTGATGTCCAGGCGGCGACGAGGACCTGATATATGGAATCGACATTTCAGCCGAGGAAGAACAAAATGTAGAGTTTTCCAGTATAGATGAGATTGAGAAGCGATTGAGAAACCAAATCTTGAAAGTCTGGATTGTTTTGGGCTGAGAGGCTGTGGTGGCACAACGCAGAGCTATTTTATCGACTCGGCGCGGCGTCACGGAAGCTCAGTGTTTGCTCGACGCAGATCTGGAGGGAGGTGTTACCCGGGCCCTTACTCTTCGTGTCCATGTTTCTGAGCGAGGTTCACGCCCACCTCGTGACAGTCCGTCCCTCCCTGCAGTTGGAAGAAAAGCAACGGGGCCGAGCTTTCTAGGGGTAAATTTCTTCGTCTATCAATTCGCTAGCTAGCTAGCAGGCGAGCAAGCGAGCGAGCTTGCGACGGACGGACGGACGGGCGAACGGGCGGGCGCGCCAGCAAAAGCAGGCTGTCTTCTTTTCTTTCTCGTCTGTCGAGGGCAATTTCACACTCGAAGCATTTACATATATGCAAAAAAACCTGACGACCATTTATCAAGCAGAGCAGTCCCCTACGCCTTGCATGATTTACACAGTTGTCTCCCTCCGACTCCCTCGGTCGAAGTCCTCAGGGTCGCTTCCGGTCTCAGTCAGACGAGCTCGGGCACCACAATCGCCACCGCCTCCAAAACCGCCAAAGATAGGTCGCCAAATACGCATTCACTGACGAAATTAACCGCCCATTTAGCTGAGCCAACGACTGAACAACCGACCGACAGACGAGAGGTCTCGCTGCGAGCCTGAAGAAGCTCCCAAGCTGCCACTAGTTCTCTCCAAGCTAACCATACTTCAAGTATTGTCTGAAGTCGGGCACGGCACCATTGTTATTAACTCGTAGTCTGCTAGCAAGCTAGCTTGCTAACCGGCCATCTAGTCAACCAAGCAAGCAAGTAACCGACCGCCCGCCCGAACGACCAACCCACCGACCGGATAGCTTGCGAGCTTGTAACCAAACCCTACTCTGCGAGCGCATGCCATGGAGCGTCATCATCGTCGTAGGAAACTGCTTGCCCGGCCGAAGATCCTTCTAATAATACACCTGAACTTGCTCACTACCCACACAAAGCGGCAATAATTTCACTACAGCGATCTCGTCCACTAACCTTTTAACCCCTTTTGTGCCCCCCCGCCCCTGCCCCCCCCTGCCGGTTTCATCCCATGCCCATCTCGCTTACCCTTCCAACGGTCTCGGCTCAGCATGCTCCATACGCGATTACACCGAAATCGAATTCCCGCATCCTCCATCGGCGGCAGTGCTGGTGTGTAGCGTTTCGAGCGGATTGCGCTGGATCTTACTTTAGTGGATCAGACATGCAACCTGTTACCCCCGAACGCCACGCTTACTCCGAGAAATTTTTCACGGAAATACATATCAGGAAGCTCAATCAGATGAGCGCTCGTTATACACCGCAATCTAACCGTACGCGAGGCGGAATCCCATTTTCATAATCAATGATCATGGAATGAGACGGATTTTGATTCCAGCAACCAATCTATGTTCTAGCAGGTGATAATAGTACGTCAGTGTTCCGCTCAATGACACAGGGTTTTCGTTTGAGCTAATTGCGTTCCGTTCGCTCGAC
This sequence comes from Neoseiulus californicus, assembly GCA_028455905.1. Taxonomy (NCBI): domain Eukaryota; kingdom Metazoa; phylum Arthropoda; class Arachnida; order Mesostigmata; family Phytoseiidae; genus Neoseiulus; species Neoseiulus californicus. Next base: position 1,370,409 of record JAMQGS010000003.1, read on the forward strand.
TAAGTGTTCATGTAAAAACCGCGAGCGGATCAGAAACTGTGAGAAGTGAGACAAGCGGAGTTTCTCCGGATTCTCAGGAGCTCGCCGGCACGTAGGGGAACACAATGCAGCTGGGAGGGATCCAAGCTGAAGTCAGGATGAAGCTTCCTCATCGACGGGCTTTCGCTTCGTCTACTCAAGCCAGGCAGGCATTGGTTCAGCGGGCTTGAATGGATTGAATGGCGCCACTTTTATCAGGCTGAATGCAGCCATAGCCGAAAAACCTACTTTTTGCCAATGCGAAGAAGCTGCCTGCAACTGACCTTTTGGAGGTTCTCTGTTACTGGCTTTGGCTCGCCTTCTTTTACTCACTCATAGCAGCTTCCTTCATCCACTACTATTCCAAGACTACAGCTTTTCTCACTCGTCCGCCGCCAAATCAAACCACCCGTGGAATCGTGAGCTGAAAAGAAATGTTTGCGCTCAGAGGCGTTCCACCTGCCAGAGCCTCGGTCCCTGTCCATCATCGGGGGCATTCTGTTCCGACGAGGAGAACACGAATGTATTCCGACTAGTCAACGCTTGGAAACCATCGTTTTTCACTACGTTCCAGTGGGAGCGACTTACACCTGACGAATCCGGCAGCAAGGGCTGCATGAGCTGGTGCCAAACATTATGGATTTTCAGAATATTCTCTCGATACGGGACGTGAACTTCCTCTGGGGACAGTTCCACGCCCGCGGCGGGAGTGCCTTCTTCCAGGACCTCATCGCTCGCTGTGATGCTAGTGTGATATGAGGCACGGCGAGGACACAGCAAACTGTTCTAGTCGGTCAGTTCATGGAACCATCCCCTGCATGCTCACAAAGACAACACGGCGAGCTCCTACATGCTCTCATGGGTCGAAAGAAAGTGAATCGATCGCATCAGGGATGAAGCTATCCAAGGTCTTTCATTTTTCCGTTTCCTGGTTACGATGACTCTGGGAAAGTCAGGCGTGATATCAAACCTTGGTCACCTTCGGAAACGGACGAAAAAAACTCGGAACTAGGAAATGCATTCTAGCCGGCTCCCGCATAGAATCTTGGGAATAAATGGAAGTTGAGACATATCCTGCCAAGTAGTGATATTCTTCGGTGACAATTCGCTTTTTTGAATGCCGGTTATTTCACTGAACGATTTGCGTGGGAAGTCCATCGTGACTCTTTCATTCGCCTGAGGCGCTTCATCGAGGGTAGTAATAATGAAGATTATATCATCCGCGTCATAGCTAGCAGCAAAAACCGCGCCAAGCAAATGATTCACGATGCCTCCTAAGCCGTTGAACCGGCGAAGCTGTTCGACGACGTGAAGAGCGTTTTGCGTCAACAAAGCCGCTCTTCATTCGGTAACGGCCATTCTAGAAGAGCTCTATAGGTAGGACACCGCGGTGGTCGGTTGTACAACTGTTGCGAGTGCATGTAGACAACTAATTGGGAATAACCAAATGTGATGTAACTCCGTTCTCATGAAATACAGAATTTGCTCATGGCGAATACGGACAGACACTTCTGTCCACAGATGCAGCGAGAGTGATTGATACTAGAGGATGCTTGCGAGGCTTGAAGGTTGGGCTCGCTGTGTCGCCTTCAAGAAGAACACTTACCGTCGTTGGGTTGCTTCCCAACGGTGGTCGAACGCTCTTTGAATCGGAACGGTAGATTTCTCGCATGATTCACCGCTCATTCTGAGAGCTCGGAAATCATCAATGAATACCTCCAGTAGGGAATCGTAGGCTAGCAAGATCTTCAACCACTTCGAATGCCCGGAAACGGCATCTTTGTTTTCCGAGTTCACTCGCGGGGACCCAACGGCGCGGGAGATGCACAGAACGGGGACATGGTACAGGTGTGGTGTGGGGATCGAAGGCCCCAAAAACCGGAAATTCAGTCATCAAAACATCCTCCGTCCGCGATAGGAATCTTTAATCAATAACTCCTTTCAGGATCGCAAAACTTCCCACGGAAGGCTCAGAATGGATGAGTAATACAATTCACAAGGGGACATGTGACGACATCAGTGTTTCTGATGCCTTCTGGTCCGTCGAATAGCTTCCGTAAGTACCGTCGGCATCAACGATATATACGGAATTCCGTTCACGTTTTGCGTGTTCAACGTGAGTCACTACAAGCGAGTGGGCGCCTTTCGCCGCTGCTCGAGGAACTTGGGGCGAAAGACGCTCTTATTTCCATGAAGCGGACTCGCTGATTTTTCCCGGCGGAAGTGGGTAGAAGACCTGTCCCCTCGGGGCGGGGATAGCTTAGCGCTTTTTCCGTACCAAATTATTCCAGGATTGTAGCCAAGGGATTGCTCAGTCCTCTTAGTCGCTCTGGGTCATCGCACTCATTTGTGGGTGTCACTCCGCATGAGTATCGTCATGGAATGTCATATTCATGGGAACGCCGCCGGTGAGTTTCGGAACGTTTCCGGATACGAACTTGCAAGTTCGAGCAGGCTCGACTTCATGTCGCCGTTGAGTTCGAGCTTTGAGTCGACCACTGAATGTTGTAGTAGTAATTTGATTGGTTCTGTTAACAGCAAATGCTGTGTTCTAGCTTTGTGTAGTCATTAACGATGCTGTTGTGATGAGCACGCCGACGAACTTGCGGACAGATCGACGGCGAAACGGGGAAGCTTAGCTCGCCAATCAAGACTTTATCCAATTAGAAATTGAATTCGGCTTCTTCTTCCCCGGAAACGAAGATCAAGGCTTTGGGGCGACGGCCTTCGGAGAACGGGGTAGAACTAAGTTGCTCGCTGCCGTTGAAGCTGCTGCCGCTTCTGCTGCCATGAGCTTGATTTTCGATCATTCGAGGATCTGAGAGGTCTTCGCTCCGTAGCAGAAGTTCAACCCATGCCTGTCCTTGAGCGGAGAAGTGCTCTTGACAACAAGTTAATGAAATAGAACGAATCAGCGCAGAGAAGGGTTGGTCATCATAATCAACGTTGTGACCTCGAACCCGGTGTCGTCGACCTCATCGTCGAATGTTTTTTCTGAGAGGAGAAAAAAAACAGTCCCTTAGGGCGTATCCCTCGCGGAGAAATAGAACAACGATTCAAGGAAAGCACATGGAGGCACTCGTTCTCGGTTGAGAATCGTTTGTTCACGCTTTGAGTTTACCTGGACGCCATGGACCAGGTTGGAAAATTTCACTGGTCGAACAAAGGGAAAGCAGCGTTTTCGAGCGAGCTCGGACGACACTAGAAAGACAGGTGTCATGCGGCCAAGATATTCCTTTTGTTCGGATTCTTTCTCGAAGTACAGACTCGATCCTTCCATAAAGAAAACAAGTTGAGTCCTCCGCATCCAAGTTACCCTTGTGCGCGAATAATTTCACTACGCATTTATACATTTTCACCAAGGTGATGTTGTTATGCCGTCCAAAAGTTGAGTTTCCGCATAGGTGCGTCAACTCATTCAGCTTTGGATGATTCTATAATTAAATTTGTCCTCGAACGCAATATCCCGAGTATAGTGTTGCACTTCCACGATGGGACGAACGTCAAACCTCAAAAAAATAATCAATTTACCTCGAGTTCCGTTATATACGGAGTTTTTACATGGCAGGTTACGTAAACCAGAGGCGGATGAACTCCCTTTATCGCGAGCTTTCCCCGCGGGCGAGTTTTTTTTCTATCGAAGTTCCCTGGAGCTTCACGGGAAAGGTGGAGGACAGTTGAGGGTTACGAGAATAGTTTTCAGCAGTGCAAGTTTCTCTTCCATGCAGCTATCTTATGAGGGGATTCGGCTGTAATTTATGCAACCGTAGCTCCGCCACACCGGGTGGTGAATTCACCCAGCGGGGAACAAACGGTGTAAGGCGAGTCGGCTCGTGAACAAACGAACTTACAAGCCATTCTCACTCATTGTGTCTGTCACGAGCCGTATAGTAATCATAATAATAATAATAATGAGAGAGCATCATTTGCACCCCACTTGAAGGGCCCTTCGCCGCCGCGTGTATCTTCCCCGGAGGGTGTCCCCGGTCTGTGAGCTGGACGACGAGTCTGGCCTCCCGTCCGTCCACGTCATGGAAACGAAATAGCGAACAATATGAGCGTTCACTGACCTCGGCTCCCTCGAATTACAGCAGATTCCTGGCTGCTCCTTGTGGTTGAGCAGGTTGGACGACCGATTGTGAACTTGAACTCTCGTTACAAAACCGTTACTCTCCACTTGCCATCTGATCATAATGGCGATACAGCGAAAGTCTTATAAGGATTTGAATACTATGCTTTCCTGAACTTCGAGGGTTTACCAAACGATTCCGCGCTGAAAATTCCGCCGCGGAATCCTCGCCCCGGTTCTCCGCTGCGTAATGTTTCGTGAACATGAATTTCGACCGTTTCCTCAAGATTTCCAGGTCCGGGCTTTTGGCCACACTCTCCAAAAATGAGGAGGGTGTACTCCACGCGTTTCGCATAACCTCCAGAGTCTTTCTGACGTCAATCTGGACCTCTGTCAGTGTGTCTAGTAGTCACGTAGAGGTTCGGCATAGTTAGTGTTCCACTCTAAACCACATTCCGCGTAGCGGACGTCATCGTTGTGTAAAGACCGCATCGGAGCGATCGGAAATCCGTGCGAAGCGAATGACAGAATTCTGACGCAAGCTCGGGGATTCGGAACGCTCGCACGCGAGAAAGAGTCGGTTCTGAGTTTGCTACCGGAAGGATTGGGATGGATTCATTCACCACATTGAATTCATGGTCCCGATCAAAATAGATCGACCGATCGTCATCATCAGCATTCGGCGAAACAGCTGAAGCCGCCATGTAGGCTAAAAAAAAACACGGCGAACAAGGGATTTTTCTAGCCGTCATTAAAATTTCGGAATCCGGCCCTGCGAGCATTCATGACTCCGGCTCGTTACATCTTATGAATATTCAGTATGTCGACGCTGCGTCGTCTGTTCATCAGGACTGAACGTCTATGAGGCAAGACCCCTAGAGATCAGGGAGGCCGATGAGAGCGAATGAAGGTGATTATCGGTGGTCGGCTCTTCCGATGTGACTTCCAATTAAGAGGATCATCCTCCAGGCCAGGAGAGAAGATCCCGTCACAGAAGGGATAAGCTCCGCTTCTATTCCCTGCCGACGCCTTCTCTTCAGCACTTGTTCGGTCTTTCGACCTGACCATTCACGACCACCACTGGGCATGGCCTCGACTCCTCCGGCAGTTGAGTGTCACTGACACCCAACGATGTCATGGTCAAGATCCCTGATAAGTTTCCCGAATCCATACGTCTTGTGACCATGTTCTTAGTGGATGTGAGACCGATGCCACTCTAGGGGTCCCATGGCTAGTATCGTGAGCTCGGGCTGTGCAGCTCTACATGAGGGTCGTGGATCACTATGTACATGTTGTATAACTTCCGCATATGGCGCGAACGGTTTAGATTCGCAGGCAGAATCGTTGTTCGATCGGGTCAGCGTTTCCGTCTGGAAAGTTATGCACACGTCGGAAAAGCGGCGTCTGTCCTTGTCAGCATGAGACTTGGCAGCAACGGAGATTCCGCTTTGTGCCACTCCCCCACCTCGTTCGCAGGGGCTGCCCAGTTGTTCGTCATCGCAAGCCGCTCTCGATGTCCCCCCACCCCTTCGACCCCCCGCTCCCGTCTTCTCGAGGCAACGTGGCCTCTCGGGAAAAAAATGATGAGTAGCGATGAGAAGAAGGAATGAGGCTGTGGCGCAGAGGAACGAGAGAGACTGCTCGTAATATAGAGTATAATAATGTCTGGCCATTTTTTCTCTTCAGTCAGCTCGGTCTTTGGGCCGCCGCTATATTTAACCCTAAAAATGAGTCCTCTATCGCACGAGCTCCGACGAGTTCCGCTTGCTCGCCTCCCGCTCCAAGTGCAGAGTGCTGCCCGCTCCTCCAGCACGTATGGGTGCAGCTGGCACTTGGCACTTCGTTCACATTTCTTGGAGCGGTTTCGGTCATGACTTTCGTCCCCCTCCCCCGCGCCAGCTCCTTCAACCCCCGCCCCAAACTCCCCCACCCCGGCGCTGCATTCTGCTGAGTAGCTGGAGTTGTCGCTGTCGTCGTCGACGGCGACGGCATGTGGCGACGCAGTCTATATATCAGAAGGCGAGCAAGCAAGCAAGCAAGCGACAACTTAGGGTTTTGAGACGGAGACGTTTTTGTAAGAAAGTGCTCAAGAGTGAGTGACCGAAAGCTGGTCGACTCTCCTCAAGGATGGTAACTGGCCACCCATCCTTCCTTCCTCTTTCCCCTCTGACATCCTCCGTAGTGATTCCGTCTGTTTATCTATCTACCCATTCGGTTGACGCCGAGCGCCTGATTATGGGCAGGCGTGGAGCTTTTTGTATCGGAGGACGAAGAGCAATGCTCGACTACGCTACCAACGAACTCATGACGGAGCAAGCAAGTCTAGTGAGACGGCGACTTCGTCGACCTGCAGCTGCATGGCGAGAGCAGTGTCTGCGCAAACCAGAGGAAAACATCACAGATGCCACCACGCCTACTGCTGTCATCTAGTCCATTGATTGCTTCCTCTCTTCGTGGCGTTCCTGGTCCTCCCACTCCGTCAGAGCAGAAGTACGGGTGCTACGGAGCGAGTACACTACTTCCTCTTTGTCTTCCAGTTTTTCCTTGTTGTTTCTCCCCGCTTCATTTTTATATAGCGGAAGACAGCTTCAATCCTCGTTGCATCGCCATCCCTAACGTTATCGAACGCTCGCCCGCTGTCTCTGGCTACTGTCATGGGCAATGCTGTAAGATTGCTCAACAATTACGATGAGGATGATGGAAACTTCGAGTACATGTAGTATGTTTTGCGTGCTCCGGGCGGGGAAGGGGGAAAATGCGGAGGACCTCAAGTAGTGAATCGACCGTAGGTTCCGATCGGCCGAAATCGAAGGGGGTCTCCAGGGTCGAGCGAGAACCATCAACGTATTCCGACCAGATCCACTTAATTTAAATGGTAGCAATCCTCGTTCGGTTTGTATCTCACTGTCAGATGTTTTCTGAGAGCGTTTCCATTACACACCATTAAGAGTCTAGTGTTAGCTTGTCTTCGTCACGATGATGATGGATTACACAATGACTCTCGTGATAGTCTGTAAATGCTATCCGTGAGTTGCTTCGCGGCGCAATAACCCCCGCCCCGAGCAATCGAAGTTTTTGAAGAGAGATTCCGCATGTGCCACGTGCAATACAAGGCTTGATGCTATCAACACAGATTGCCGACATTCGATGAGTGCGTATCGAAGGAATGCCTATATATAGTTCGATTGCCGGAGTTCCATTAGTCCGTCAGAAAGCATTGAAGCAACGATGTTGAGCATCTGATAAAACGTACGCTGACCGCGAGAATCGATGGCTATTTCAACTAAAAACGGATCCCGGTGTGACCTACTCATGGGGTTGAGCGAGCGACCACGAGCGTGCTTCTAGGTTTGCGTGCACGCCCCCACGCCGCCACCGGACTGGTCTAATGTTAAAAAGGCGTCGAGGTTTACAAACTCGCTCGTCGATGTACGAGGCTGGTCGCCGGTTTTTCGAACAACGGAAACCGCATAGCGAGGGGGCGAAACTCTCATTGGGCAACTCCGCTCTGTCATTTGGCGAGCTGTCAATAAATTCTATGTGTGGAGGTCAACGTGTCTCGAAAGTTGTAGCCTGTTACGAAAACCGTACCAAAAGCCTTTCCTGTTTTCGGAATGGCTGTCTAGACTCCAGAGGCACAGAAGCATTCAGTGAGGTCGCACAGCAGCGAAAGAGGATTCTAGTCGCTCAACTTCAGGACGCATTCGTGGTCACCTGAACGGAGCACGCTCGCAACTGAATCCAAAATCGAATCTCAGCTCTCTTGACCTATTCAAGGACGTCTCCTAGGAAGCATTTCCGCTGAAGAGTGACCGAATGGGAACTTGGTTCTTCACTGACATAGGGAGGTTCTGCCTGCTTTCACTCAGGCTCCGTCTGAAGACCTCGAACGCCGCCACGGAGCAGGTTGGACCGAGGGAGTGATAGGTGCGAAGTCATCGATTTTGAGAAATCCAATACTAAATCGAGAGTTAAAGAATCTCACTCCCCTAGAAATGGCGACTTCTCCCATTCAGAATATTAGTGGCGGACATCCCCGCTAGACGAGAATTGAATATTTTCCAGCCGCAGCGTCTCAGAGCATCTCGTTGTCCAGCTGGCATCGACCCTGGGAGGGTAGGCGTTGCTTGCCCAATCGGGAATGCGATCATCATCCAAAATCGTAGACTTCCAATCCTTGATCACAGCAGGCTCATGAACAAAGATTTCGGACACACGTGTTGTACATCCGGGAAGTCGAGTGTTGGAGAGCTCGATGAAACGTTGGGCGATTTCGGTTTCCGGCAGATACTTACGAGTCATAAAATCCGAGTGATTCTCGAGGAATGTTTGATGAATGGGGCCCAAGAAGCTCCCCTGTCGCAACGAAAAATTTATGGAGTCAATCAGCTAGCGAGGGCACTGCGATTGCTGCACCACCTGCTTGGATATCGCTTCATGACGATCTTGTTACCGCTCGAGCGATTCACTCGGCCAAAATCGATCATCAAGCCCTCGAACGCGGTACTCAGCCCCTCCAGTAACGCGGAGACTGCACCTAGAATTAGTTCAGAGAATAACATGACGACAACATTGGTAGATGATTTCCTACCTCAAAACACGGGGACAACGAACCTCTATTAGATCTTCGCCGATGATCGTATCAGATGATGAGCCAGGCAGATGAACGGCTTTTGGAACAACAGACTCCTCCAGGAACGGATTGGAGTGATTACCAATTGTACATGTAGTGAACCTTGGAGGCGAAAGTACAATCGAATACTTTCACTGTGTCTTCAGTTCTCATGCCGTCGATGAATGAACATCGAGACGGCGATTCTCAGGTTGAATTCCCAGACACAGCTGTTCGTTGAGAATAGGTCGGGTTGGAGCGCAGAATCAGAGGAGCTATACTTCAAACGGCTTTTTAACCGGTGAATCGCTGGTGAATGATCACGGCCGAAAACTCACGCAGCTTCGATTCGAACCTGTGCAGGCTCTAGGAGACCAAAGTGAGGATCTCCACTCCGATACGGAATTGGTGTCGCGGCTGAGATTCATGAAACAGAAACTCTAGATCCCCGGAATCAAAATGGGGGAGCCAAGAATGGAAGACATGGGAACTCTCATTCATTGATTCCCCATCTTGGAAGGACTTATTTATTCACGTTACTCGTGCAGGGATAACTACTTTGGTCCCTATCGTTCTCTTCCCTCGGCTCAGAAATTAGTGAAACTCTCCATGCTATGTGACGAAGAGAATAACAGTCTCAGCGGAGAATAGCGGGATTTTCAAAACGAATGGAACAGTCGAGTATAAGAAGATGAGGACAGTCGGGGCCTTGAGCGAGTGCGAGTCCCACACTTCCCGGGAATGTACTTCAATCGAAGATCAAACTTAAGACCCTGCGTTCGTCCTACTTAGAATGCACAGAAAAATAGCACCTCAAGTTTTTCCTAGTAATCCTGGTTTCATCATCACATCACAATGGGAGGAGCGGTCATGTTGAACTGCCGGAAGCACTTCAATCGAAGTCGTCGTCTGCGACTCGACCGCTCGATCAGAAATCGGAGCATTTGAGATTATTTTAACAGTTATCTTCGTCATCTTCTGCTATGACTTCTCTGAGAATTTGAGAGAGCTTTGTGTTGAGCTGCACATCTCTTATTGAAGGTGCTCCATCCCTCCGCTTGAACCGCAGTGCGTCGAGTTTTCCTGCCGATGGGAAAAATTCTCCCTGGAATTCACCGAGCGAAAGATCGCTGCTGGCTGTTTCAATCGCATAGCGTTGCACAACCTTCAGGATGTATATCGATGCGCTCATGTAGACGAAATTCTTCCCAGGACACGCTCGTTTGCCCCTAGCGAATGTCCCTAAGTTAGGGTCGTGGAAGAAGTTTCCTTTCTCGTCGATGTGTCTGTTGGGATCGAACACTTCGGGGTTCGGGAAGTTGGTCGCGTTGTAGTTTTCAGAGTAGAGTACCGGAATCAGCATCATGTCCTTGGCTACGCGGTAGCCGCCGATGGTGGTCGCACATTTTGTCATCCGCAGTGGCAGCCCGACTGCAGGATAGAGTCTCAGAGCTTCCGAAATGACCGCTTTCAGGTAGGAGAGTTTGTCCAGGCTGTCCGGGTTGATCTCACCGCGACCGATCTTCTGCTCGATTTCCTCAAGCGCTCGTTTTTGAACGTCCTTGTGAATGGCCATCAACGAGAGCACAGAGAGAATCGTGTGCCAAGTCGTGTGCGTCGCAACGTGAAACGATGTGAAAGTGATTTCCCGTAAGTAGTAGGATAGGTCAGAATGATTTTTTCGACTGCTGGCGATCGCCGCGAAGTAGTCACGTCCATCGGTGTCCGAGTGCGCGGCGGATACATCATGGTAAAGTCGGTGAACGACACCCTTGTAGACATCTTTCCATTGATTGAATCTGGCGTAAGGTGACACTATCGCCTTGAACACGGGAAAGAGTGCGAACGGCAAGATTTTGCATACCGTGATGACGGCATTGAAGAAGTGAGAAGAAAAGAGGAAATAGCCCGCGTACCATTCGATGTCTTCGCTTTTCAAGACTGTCCCAAAGAACAGATGCATGACTTCCTGAAATTTCGACACCATCAAAGTACGAGAAGGATCCCATTTCTGTCCCTCCTTTTTCTCGATCTCTTTGAGAAACACATCGGCTACATCGGACATTTTCGCGGCCATCTTGCTTTTCGGGCCGGCATAGAGCGCAGCGATGCCGATCTTGCGTGATGTTTGCCACTGATCAGTTTTCGATGTCCGCACGCCGTCGAAGAAGGTCCAATCACGAGTTCCCGTCGCCAGCCAGGAGACAATGTCCGTATAGTTCAGTCGAGGACGTGGTAAGCAATCAGGGTTTTGTTGCATGTCTTTGATAGCGTCGAACTTCAAAATTACAGAGATTGAGGGCAACCGAGTGATCAGGACGTCAGGGCCGGATTTCAGATAGAAATTCCGAAGTTTCTTGAAAACGGAAGCCGGTAGCAGCCGGATGAACGCGAAACCTACGAACGGCAAACCGTAGTATGCAGGGGGTCCGCCAGGTCTGGCATATGTGAGTTTGAAATAGACGTAGTCGACCAAGATGGCGAACGCAATCATCTGCCACCACTCCATGTTAAGTGTTCGAAGACCTGGCTGCAAGTAGATGGAACAAGAATCAGATCGACGATCTGCTTACCGTCCAGCCCTACCGCTGCTTGTCGTTCCGGATTCGAGACTAGGGTTCAAAGCGGGAAACACTCACGGTTTTCCGAGTTAGTCCGTTCGGCGGTCAGAGTGTTGTTGTGACTCTGTAGTGAATACTCCGGGCACTGGCGCACAGTCCCGATGAGAGATTGAAGATGAAGGGCTTCCCGAATCCCAAGCAGCAGAAGCGAATTAGTACTTGGAGCAGGTTTACAACACCTCCAGAAATCGAGATTGAATAGGACGAGAGCTGTTGTCCGATGGAGTGAATTCACGAGAGCTCCACCGAGAACCGCTGACCCCGCTAACGTCACCCTGTGAACTGGACGGATTGCAAAATTCAGTGAGCAGTGACGTTGTCAGCATCCACTGGAAAAGCAGGAAGGTTTTTGAGCTTTGAGTAATTTGCTCACATATTTCGATCATGTGTTCCCCCTTCATGTTCTTCAGCTTTCCGCGTGGCCCATTATAACCCTAATCCGAACCATTATCAAGGTGACCACGATGCAGGCCTATCGAATGTTAGTCCCCCAATTATCCATAATCGTCTTAGTCAAGCTGACTGCCCGTCGGACCAGGAAACTCCTTCCAATTCGGCTGAAATTCAGGAAAGGTGTTATGGTCCCCATTCCTAACAGATTCTGAGTTTCGGGAAAAATCGTTCCTTTCGTTCCAGCAAACCCGTTCTACGCCTTATCTAATTGGCTGCGTTCGTCCATTCGTTCGGGAACATTACCTGAGAAGTTTTCTACCTTTAAGGTAGCAAGGGTCCCGAAATCACGAATTTACAGAGTGTTGATGACACTTTGCATCGTTCAGGCTGTCCCTGTGCCGATCCTGAATCTGCACGCTGGTTTCGAGAGGAAATGAGGAAGGGTCGAGTGAGACATTCCTCCGTCACAGCATCACCTACAAGTGGTCCGGGGCGATTCTGTTTCGGCGCAATTCCGCGCGGCTTCCACCCATGCATTCGATCATAAAGGTAATTAGCTAGGTTTGTTCCTCTATGGGTCCTTCCAGTTCTGGTATTTGACTACAGGAATCTCTGAGATTCTGGAATTCGTTGAAGCGTTTTCCGCAGATCTCTGTCCTGCGCGATGCCCTGGGACCGTGAGACAGAATCTCAGGTTCAGAAAGTGTTTAAGATTCAATCATTCCTGAGACTTCTCGACTTTTCGAGATTTCATTGCACGATCCCATTGAAGTTCCACCTGGAAAGCATTTTGATGGCACTGATCTTAAAACTCATAACTCATCACCGTCCGCAGAAGACCGAATGCAAGCATCCTGTCAACAACAATCGCATCCCGGTCAACCGAAGAGCAGCTGCCATGTTCACGCGCTATTCGGAAGTCGCGATGTCAAATCATCAAATCGTCGAAATGGAGTCGAATCATTGGCTATGAATCGAATCAATGCCACAACCAGCTCAATTACACAAAATGCTCCATGGAAGCGGAGCAGACGCCCTTGACTCGACACACGACACGAAAATCTCGACTCCTCGTCGCTCAGCCGTTGTACTCCGGGTTGATCAATCTGAATCGTTACATCAGCCGGCGAATACTTGAGACTATAAGTGATCTTCCGAAGAAGTTTCTGGGAAAGTTTAACGAGGCATTCTGCACAGACCGACCCAAACCTCCGTGGAGCATTTACATGAGCACTCCACCAGGGAGATCACGGGGAAGGGTATCCGTGGAAGAAGCGGAGCAAAACTCTAAGGCAAGGCCGTTAGACCCAGAAAGCCGTTGAACGGTTGCGAGGGCGGCCTAGTGAGGAAGGCCTCGTTCGATCTGTAGATACTGCTTCACGGCTCGGTAAATCGGATACATAGATACTTGAAGCGCGGATCGCTCTTGATGCACTCCATCTTTTTTTTGCTCGCTGGCTCTCCCGAACCCCACAATACGCCGCTCGATGGCATGCACGGACGATTTGATTTCCAGCAACAAAAAATGAAGCAGACTTCCAAGCTAATTCCCAGGCTTGCTCCGATGGATCGAATCCGCCCAAGAGCGGAGACTGCTGCGAATGTTGCGCATGATAAGCAGCAAAAAGTGGAGTGTCGGAGGCAATCCTGATGTTTCGTTTCAAGGACAGCCGGCTATTGGCTGCCGGAAGCAGTCGTGTATGGTGTGATCATACTCCCCCATTCCAAAACTTGGACATGAGAACCTACAGATCGAACTGACGCCAACTTCTCGACTAAGTGCTACGGATACACAGCACAGGTAGTTCTTGCTCGCTCGCGTGGCGCCTCTGCTCGGTGCCCTTTACTCCTTTTACGAAATTGCTCCATAAAACTCTCTCACGCGTTGGAGTAATTGCACTTCCTGTGAAAGCTTATTCCAAGTTGGGTTTTAGTAGCGTCAACATTCGCACCCTTACTCCCGACATCGCCTGCTCGGCCGCTCGCCTGCCTGTCTGCTTACCCGCTCGTTCATACTGCTGCTTCTTCATTCAGGTAGTCCATTGGCTCTATGCAAAGCGTCAACGGGGTCGACGACGTCCAGACGGGTTTGGTTGGAGATTTAACGTGCCCGACGGGTGTGCACCCGAGTTACGCACTCTGCCTGCCTAGGAAGCCCTCAGCTTCTGAGAGCAGTGAAGAGTATCAGGTTGAGGGGAACAGGAAGGATGGCTTCAAGATCGGGGAAGGCTGTTCCGCCGACCAGATTGGAAGGGGCGGACGAGGGCAGCCGGTTCAGGGTCGGGTGGTTGCCGGTCGGCATAGCAGCCCGCTAGGCGCTCGCTGTGCAAACCTCAGAAAACGTAACACGACTTCCGGCGTCACATCCGCTGGAACGAAATTTAATTTCCGCCTGGCCAAGTAGTCCACGAGACTGAAACACCCCACGGACAGAGAGAGAGAGAGAGAGTGAGCTGCTGACAGACGGATGGACGGACAGACGGTCGGAAAGGCGCAACCGAAACGTCCCCAAGGCCCTCGGAGCTCTGCAGGCAGCATCGCTCTCGGAGGATACCTGTTGCCGAAGTGCGGCAACATCCTGTTGACGAGACTAATATGCCAGACCAAGCAGGATATCAGGATGAGGCTTCATGGCTACTTCCATCGCATGCCCTCCTTGCTCTTCTGGAATCTGTGACAGTTTCCTACTACATTGCTGTTCAGAGTATCAGAATTTCCCCCGCGCCAGAAGCCTAACATCGAATACTAGTGCTCCAATTGTGTACCTCATGATACCATATCAACCGGACGGGGACCGAGAGCGCGGACGCAGAACGAGAGCCGATACATTTCGATGGCTAGAAAGGCTCCCGAAGACGCGACGTCACGAAAGCTGTTTTCGGGGCCATGGTTGACAGTTGACGAAACGTTTCGGAGTGTGTTGATTCTCGGTCTGTGCCTCTGCTCGTCCGCGCCGCCGTCTCTTGACAAAATGCTCCGAGCTTATTGCAACACTGCCAACCGAAGGTGGACAGAGACATCAGTTATGGAGATGAAAGCCCTCGGCAAGCGTTGCACGTCACCCTCGCGGTCATCATTCTCTAGCGGCGAATATCGAACCAGCCCTAACGCACTGGTCCGTCTGTGGAATAACGTCCATTCACGCCAAGGTTAACTCAATTCCAGCCACTCTAGTTTCTTCGCATTTGGGTCCTCTGAGTGGTGCTGTTTCTACGCAGTAGTTCACCGTATATAGTGGGTTACACATCGACGAGTCAAGAACGTAGAACATTGATACGGAAGACAAGAATGGGAAGTTCCCGCTCTTGAATATGAATCGGGGTTCCCGCTGTAGCTTCCGTCGACGACGATGACTCTTGATTAAGTCAAGACAGAGAGCTCGAGGGCTTGGTGGCCGATTCCCTCTCGGAGACGGGTGGATCGCTGCTGGACTAGCTGACTGGCGTGACCTAAATGTTATGCAAATGAAAATTCGGTCGTTTTCGGGATGGCCTCCCAGACCTTTCGGTGGGGACAGCCGAGGGTCCGGCCAACGAACGCGTAAATGTGCGCAGCGAAGAACAGTCGGCTAGCAGGCTGTCGACGTCGTTAGGGTTGGATGAGCTCTGAGAGCATGCGCTTACCCATGTCCGTGAGTGTGAGGAACTGGTCCGTCCTGAGTCACTGTTGGACTCAAAGTCTCCGCACTCTCTGGATCCGTGCCTAAAAACGGACTCGGCGCGAACGGCGGGAAGCGAACCCGATCGTGCCTACCTATGCCTATGCGCGCGCAACACCTATACCACCTAGCCCAACTAGACTGGAGCATTTTAAGCGCATCTGCAAAGTTCCAAACCTCCGAGACTGCTTTTCTCAGTTTTGAAGAACTTCTGGGCAGCCTGTGTTCGGGGAACCGTTAGTTGTAGAATGGTATTCCCCTGAAATCTGGGATATAAGGAACTCTTCAGATGAGGGACGTTCGCATCGGAGTTTATGAGGAAGGAGTTCTCCTTAGACATGGGGCCTATGGGGAACGAAAGGTGCCTTGTACGCCAAATTTGGGGGTACACTTGTATGTATGAAGATCTAGATGCTCCGGGGTGTGAAATACCAGAGACGGGCGAAAACCTCAATGTTCCCAAGATTTCGAATCTGGAATTCTCGGGGAACCGATTTCGGCTTAGACTCCGAATCTCATGGTGTGAGCACACTCGTCCCGTCATTCTGCAGGTTCGCATTCGTTCATCAGGATCGTTGTAGTGATTCAGCAGTTGCGATGTCCCGAAAAGTTCCATTATTTCGATCGCGAAGACGACGAAGTTGAATGGACGTTGGTTCTACCAAAACTTATCAAAGCCTCACGCTCTCTCTCATGGTCAGGCGACATTGTCTGGATATGCTAGCGTTTGATTATTCGTTACTACACCGGCCTTTCACCTCGATCAGCGCGCGCAACAGTGGGCGACTCGCGAGACAAATCAACCGAACCGCTCCGTAAGACCGATGCCAGGTCTCGCACATCGCTTTCAACGAGCTGCGGCGAGCGATTGCTCCGAACAAGAGTCGTAGAGGTAGTCGCCGACATATTCCTTAGCGCGGATATTAGCTCAGCTTCGTGAGAGGTGATGGTGATAGAGGATACAGTTGTCCGTATCAAGCATTGCTCGATTCGTTTCCACAGGACCGCGACGATAGAGTTGGCCTCTAAACTGACTTTCCGTTTGAATCCATATCTTGAAAGTTCGAACACCATTGGAAACGTAATGTGGCAGTCCATCCTCAAAAAAACATGTGTCGTCGAGTGAATGGGTGCGTCCGGGATCTAATGCAAACAATCGTGAGCGTGTTTGAGTGAGTGATCCTGAAGAGGAGACATGAGACTTCCAAAGTTTCTCAGCAAAGATGCCACCTGCTTGATGACGCGGGAATGCGTTCTAATAAGGGAGAACGATTCGAGCACGATGGACAAGAGTGCAGAGTGACTCCACAGGCGAAAGCAGTGGATTTTGAAGGCTGACAGTCAGCCCTCTGACTCCCTCTGACTTGAGACCCTAACGAATGGTTCAAATCGCGACTCCCTCCTCGAAAGCTTTGTCACCGGCCGTTTGTCCGTCTGTGTGTTGGTGCGTTTGTTCAGTTCACAGGAATTCTGACTTGAGACACCGATGATTGCAGAGCTGAAAACTCGGCTGCACGCATTCATTAAGGGGATTGAGAGACATGATGAGGCACGCATCGGAACAGGAGACTCTCGATGGAGAGAGGGGGACAGGATGAGTGATTTGGGAAGAAGGGGTGGCTAGGTGACGAAATTAATTTCGAGTCGACCGAACTGTTCATTGTTGTTGTATACCTTCATCAGCGTCGCGAGTGGTTCCCCGAACCATTAAACAGTTTAAGGGTTTGAGTGGTGACTGTTTCATTATGGCGATGATTCTCGAACGGTCCCTCGATTCTTGACTTCACAATTGATCGACCCGAGCCCGACTCGCGCGTGCGCGTTGCACGCCGCTCGGATTGGGAGAATGTTGTTGGCTAATTGCAGTCGACTGGGCGAACAGGTCTGTTCTTCCATGTCGAGTTGCTCTATTCGGTTTCTGTTGTTCCTGGTAGTGATCATGGCTGTTGCCGTAAACTATAGGGTGAAAATCGAGGAACATATTTGGTTGAATTTTCGCAAACTTCCGGCTCAATCATAGTTCTGACTTTTCCGCGTTAACTCGGACTTATTGTCACTGCAAGTGCTCCTGCTTGCTCCTAGAGACGGGTTTTCGATGGCAAAGAGGATGACGAGAAAGTGCGCATTGGATACCAAAAGTCACCGACGGAACTCCCGAAAGCTCTGAGAACAGCCCGCGTCAAGTCGCCGTTGTCGAAAAGCCCTTGATGAATAATTTAGATTAGGGTTCTAATTGAGTAGTTTTTCGGGCCGTGAAGGACCAATGGAATGTTAGCTATCCAGCGCAGCGACCATTCACGAGTTTGTTGTCTGTTCGAGAGTCCGTTTGGGAGTGGAGAGACGAGGGGGCTTTTTGACGTAGACTCAAATGACTGTTCTCGGAGGAATTTCAAACCTGGTTCCGCTTTCCCAGAGCCTCACACCGAGATAATGTTGACGCCACGCAAAGTTTGATACAACAATGTGGGTCGGCTCCCGAACGGAGCGCTAATCCACGTTTCCGACTCGAGTTCACTTTCGTCCCAACACTGATTTCGAGGCTGGTTCCAAACCGTCTCCGGATTTGAAGCTACGGATTTTCGCACAGCCCTGGGGTCAGGGCCGCCAACAATGCCGTCTCAACCAACGAGAGAAAGTGGAGCGCCGCGAGTTTTGTCCTTGACGACGGCAAAAGCTGCCGCGTTGTTCGACGTTTGCGTGTCCTGATTATTACTATCAACCGTTCGACTCGCTTCCTTCGAGGGCATACACCCCTCCCCGAAGACTGAATTTCGGGGGGGTTGAAGTAATCCGTGGCGGTGTTCGCTTGCGGCATTCTGATTGACAATTTCTGCGTAAAACTCCGTGGCGCGGCTTTTCTGCGCTGGATGTGGGAACCCCTCATAGGAGTCCGCCAAGATTTCCCGACAGCTAAAGGCGCAATCCGTGTAGGTACCGCGACCCGAATATGCATGGTTTGCAGAGAACGAATGCTCAATGAACGGACCTTGTTCGTAAGTCTCTCTAAATTGGTGGCCTCTTGAACCCCAAGCCTCAGGGGAAGACGAGCAGATCGCACTATCTCTGATCAGATATCTTTCAGATTCCGTCACATCGTATGAGAATTGTTGGTGTGACTGCTCGATCGGCGCTTACCGAGTTGGCGAAACTGATCAGATAATTGCTTGTGACAAAGTACGCTTATTTCGTCGGTTGCGGTCCATGTTTGAAACGCGGTTTGGGAAACAGTTCCGTTTGTTGATCTCAAATCCCAGAGGGAAGCGTCAGAACCTTGAGTTGTTTCACTTCGGGTCGACTCATGGCAGGCTGCAGAAAATTTCAATAACTATCTTGATGGATGAAAGAGACCTTCCTAAGAGCCAATAGCACGATAAGAACCCTTTCGGCGAAACGGTATAAAATAGCTTTCCCAAGCTCTTCTCATGTCATGTTGACTACATGTCTGGCGGAAAATGGATCCTGTAGGCCACTGATTATATTATTTTATTATATATTATAGCTCATAAGTATATGTGACTGGATGTGACAAGTGCCGTCGAACAACTCTCGAAACTATACTTGAATCCAAAAAATCGAACTGCGGAACCTGCGCAATTGAAACGAATAACAGATACTCCACGACCTAATTAGGCGACAAGGGTCACGGAAAATGGTCGCGCTACCCTGCCTGACCAAGTTTTGAGTAACGATAACCTAGACTTCACGTATGCGGCCCGGAACACTTTCACCTCTCGGCCGAGACTCTGTGATCCTGTCCGACTTTTGCACCGGTCGGGGAAATTGATATTGACCAGAAACGTTCGGGAGAAAACCAGGCCACATTGTCTCCCTCGATTCCTCGGACCTAGACTCTGTTCCCTGGGACTCACCGAGGGAGTGGGAATCGGGGATGTGCAACCGTCTTCGTGTAGGATGAGCATCCTCGGATATCTCCGAACATTCCGGCCCTAGAACATTATTCCCTCGTACCCTGGCCCTCTTAGGACACTGACTTGACTATCCCGTCGTGAGGCTTCGCGCTTCGCACAACTCACATTATGCATGGAACCGAGTTTGTGAACCAGTAGTGGTACTGTGCTTGAGAAACCGGAATTCAGACTTCGCGGAGATCAGTTGTGACCAGGGATCGAACATACACTCTCTTTTCTTCGGCGAGGCTACGGAGCTGGGGTTCCCCTTTGCGTATGGCGTAACGCTCAGGTGGACCTGCACTCTTATGGAGCTAGATGAAGAGGGGATATCAGAATTGATAGTTGCTATCTCCTCTACTACATTACATCACACCCAAGGCCGCTTTCATATCAAATCTTTCATGACGGAGGCCTTGATAATTCTAGACGGACCGAGGTATCCAACACTTCTTCTCGAGCGGAAACATAACGTGCTTTGAGATGACCTCGATTTGAGACGGAAGTGAGAACCGGTTCGAGTGAGAGAGATGGAGATGGAGTCCCACTGAAAATTCCCGGAGCCCTACCGATGGGTTTGGAGTCCCACTGTGAGAAGGACACTGATCTAGGAAATTCTGAAACCCAAGCGAAACGCACTTCAGCGTCCCGGTGGCGAGTTTCCGTTTGAAGTGGGACCATATACACAGAAGCCGTCATCGGGGCAAGAATTACTTCCGACTCTTTAATCCTCGAGCGCTCGGTGTTATTTGAGATTTGGACGACACGCGCCGGCAGCTTCAACTGGATCGGCCGCTCTCCCTGCTCGAAGTTTTCTCCCTGTAAGTTGATACCCCGCGGAATGTGTGCAAAATCCATATGTTCATGGATGTGGAGTGCTGAGTCAGCAAGTTCGGTGTTCGTCGTTGCCGAACGGCGGACTCGAGGCGGGTGCCATCGTCGGCAATGAATAGAGTGAAGATTCATCGACGTGGAGCGTTATCCCAGCGATGGCCACGTTTCGAGAGACAATTGCTCGGGAGGATTCATGAAAAATATCCCTTATCTGCTTCAGGACCGCCTCGTCGACCGTTCACCCCACCCACCCATCCAGCCATACACCCACAGCGGCTCCCGATCAAGCAGTCACTTAGCCACCTAGCCATTCACCGATCATGGAGTTCCGTCGTTCCCTCAGCCACCGTTTCTTCCTCCGATGCCCTCATTATCACCGCCACTGTATCGGCGGTTGTCATCATCCGCCGGATTTATCGGTGAATTAAATCATCCGTGAGAGACAGTGATTTAGCGGTTTGTGTTGATACATCGAATCGCGATAGGAATGACTCGGTTCGAGCCGAAGTTTCGTTTTCGGAAGCGTACATACTTCCAGCCGCCCTTCCAGAGTTTCTCATCCTTCCCATGGCTCAAGTTAGAGGAAACCGAGTTTAGAACTTCACTTCTGGGGACTCATTTCAGAATCTGCTTTGTTCTATTTCAGCACGAGCAGGACATCATTTGGGACCGGACTCAAAACACAGGAGTCGGCCTCAAGTGTACAGGAGGGACTTGTTGCTCGAAAAGGAGGCTCAAGTCGAGAATGCAAAGGAACGGGCTTAGTAAAGAAGCGGCAGCCAAGGGACGTAAGCAATGCGACAAACAGTAGGCGCCAGAAGACGCACAGAAAGGAGACGCAAGAAGGAGTAGCGGGAAAAGACAGGCGCCGGAGGTGGGGCTGGACGACGGTTGAGAGATAAGACGTTAATTCGTCGAGCTGCTGCTGCTGCTCCCACCGACTCCCTTATCTTCACTTTCTCCGTTTGAAGCTCGGCTTCTTTTGGGGACCGACAGAGCGTGAAGATTAAACTCATCTCTCTCTCTCTCGGGGCTCTCTTCTCCTCTTCCCCTTTCTGCCCATTTTATCGAATTCCCCTCCTACGTCGACTCGTGACACTCCCCTCTACTCGATGTGATACGCGAACATGTCGACGAACAAGTTGTCCCTCTGTCTGTCTGTCCGGTGGCTTTGCCATTCGTCGTGAACAGCTGTTCCCTCGTTCGAGAGGTAGATCAGAGGAGATTTCTCCACATTCCACGTTGGTGGTGGAAGTGTTTTCGCATGAAGCATGTTGCATTCAAAGTTTGAAGAGTACCGTTCAGGAGCGAGGGGACCAACGGGACCAAACAATGAACCGAGCACGGGGACACGGTCTAAACCTTAAACTGATATCGATAGTGAACGAGAATGCGAACAGCACAGCGAAAGGGAAAAACGCTTGAGTGACAAAGACGGAAGAGTTTTTGTTGTCAACCGTCTGACGTTGTTGGAATTTTGTGCTTGTCGACAACATGAATCGACAGCATATATTACGCGCCTTGTAACAGAGCTAACCCTCCCATACCTTAAACAACAGACTTCCGACGGAGCGCATTGTATATACATTGTACATTCCCCTATTCTCCTTTCCCCCCATGTCCCCTTCCTTCTGATTTCAATTGTTTGATTGACCCTCCGGACTAGCTGCTCAAGATTTGAAAGAGATTTCGAGGCAGAACGTTTACCCTCAATTCCAGTTGGGAGGTGTCTTCGTCTAATTCTCGTTGTCGCGAGAACGTTCGCCAAGCAGAGCGAGCTGCCGCGCGACGATGCTGGAGAGTTGGAGAGAAGAAAGGATTCCCGGTTGTCCTCTCCCAGTTCCTGAATCTTTTCCACGTTTCTCCGCCGAGAGCCGTTTCTCTTTCTCAAGCTCTTCCCCGAGGGCTTGGAAAGAGCGTAGGGCGGCCGGGAAACGCTGCCTCGTTCTTGAGCATAATTGGACTTCTCGTGGGATCTTTCCCCTTTTCTTCCTGTTTCATCGCTGGATTCGAATCGTTATTTTTTCCCTGGAGTCTGTCGTGGACTGAGATGGGAGATCTGCGCTCAGCGACAGAGGGACAACGACAAAAGGGAGCACATATCGCCTACGTTCCCGTCCATTCTTCCTCGTTTCCACGATTTCCCCGTTCCACTTCCCCTACGCTTTCAGTTGGGGAGAGAAAAGCAAGAGCAGGAGGATAACGCGACCGACTCGATCGTCCGATGGTTTCGACAACTGTTTTATTTCTCCCATCCTTCGCTTGAATTTGGAGAAACACGACGGGTAGCGCGACGTAGACGACGAGAGGAAAGAGAACAGATTTAATTGTGGGTTTCCATTTTCGCACGTTCAGCAAATTCTGCCAAAGGCTTCCTAATACTTGCCGTTCTCGTGCATTTCTCCGAGTTTCCTGCCAAAATCAAGGGACGAATCCTCACTCCCTTTCCCGATTCCCGTTTTTTGCGTAAGATATGGAGAAAATTACCTAGATGGTGACCTATCTTTCCCGAATCAAGGATGATATCGGGGCGCGAAACCGGTTAGTGCGAAAGAGTCGCTGACCCACCGACCAACTCCAAAGCTGGACGCCCCATTTTTCCGGCGTCCCTCAATTCCTCCAGCATCGCTGCAAAAGCTTGGAACGATTTTTTTTTCCAACAGACGGACGCATGAGTAGACGTTCGGGTGGTCTGGCCTCGGTCTACCCTTCTTGGCCGGTTGTACGCGCACGGGATATTCGCCCGCGCAGGGAGGTTGGCGGCGGCGCCATCGACGCCGAGACCGTGACTGCTGCGGCCCGCTTGCTTTCTCGTTCGTTCGTTCGTCCGCCCGCGAGCTTTTCCCATCCGGTGAAACTAATATTTATTTTTCATTTTTCAACGCTCGATCCTCGACTGAGGGCCGCCGAGCTCGGGCTCGCAGGGGGCAACCGCCGGGACTGACTGACTCGCCGCCGCTCGATGGTGGCGGCTCCGTTTGTCGGCGGCGAAGAACCAAAGACCCAACGGGTTCCCTGCCCGCCATGGAACACATTCCCTTGCTCGGTCGCTCGATGCCTCCCGAGCTGATTCGTTGCCGTCCTCTTCTTCCGTTTGCCAATACATTTAAATAACGTTCTGCTGCATGCTCGCTCGCCACCCAACTCACTGACGGGATGGCGGTCGCCAAGATTTTCCGGAGAAATCCACAAACGTTCGATTTGCTTCCGCATGAGCCGTCGAACGCGCCACAAGTTTTGTTTTTCGAAATCTCGATCTCGATCGCTTCCAGACCTTGCTGATTTTCCCCCGTAGTCGTTCTCGTGGATGACTTTCCGATATCCTGATATGAGTTTAATTGGAGATCAAGCTCTGAGCGCTCTGCGGTCCCGCAGCGAAGTGTAAAAACGCTTCCTATGTAGTGGTCACGATCGAATGACAGTCCACTTCCGTAGATTCAAGAATCTCTTCCATGATCTGAGAAGTTATCGTGTATTGACTAACTATGGCTGCTATTTGTACGAATCATCGGAGCGGAGAGGATTCCGACAAGGTACAGCACGTGTGTAGTGTGAACAAAGCGGGAAATTCCACCACGGTGAATGAAATCTCTGCTGAAAAACTGAAATCACTTCGGGAAATTGTTGCAGAAAGGTTTTGCAGCTTTCCACGTCCCCTTCACACCAATGAGCACCTGCGCAAGTTCTCAGGATCATTTGCAAATATTTCCCCGGCGCTGCTCCAGTGGAACAAGTCTGTTTGGAAACCTTCTTGTTCACGCCTCGGAAATGGAGTCCCGAAGCGTCGTGAAGCATCGTCTGTGGGTTTTATGATTCGACGAAATGGAAGAGTTGTTCCCGGGATCAACGAACCCCACCAGAGACGCGTTCCAAACCTACAATCAATGTGGTATGGTGGTTTTCCCGTAATGAGAAGTTCTCAAGATACAATCCATCTGCTGACATACTCCTTGCTCGTTGCGCCAAGTTTCCGGAGGTTGAGATCCGTAGGCTGTCCCGAGGAGATGTCCAATTGCGTCGATGTGATGGAGTAGGTACACCCAAGCTGCGCAACAAGTCGGGTCTCGACACAAATATCAATAGTCGTCGGATGTCGTAAAGGGATCTGCGCCGCCGAAACGGATCAGATTCTGACTTGGACTCACTCGAATCCGTCGGTCTGTTTTCGCGCCGGTGAACTTGGGAGGCCGTTAATTAAATCTTCTATAGAGGCTGGCCTGCGTGCTTCGTGGTTGTGCTACGGACCCTTCCTCCATCCGTCGTCGTCGGCGTCGTTCGCCGCTCGCTTGGTTGGATGGATAGATGGACGATTGGTTCGTTGCTCGGTGGTTCCGTATCCTCGTCCTCTCGGAATGGAAGGAGGAAAAAGGACGTCTGTTGAGCACTGACAGCTTTGCCACATCGTCGTGCCCTGCGCGACGGCATGAAGTCTGACGTTTTGACAGCACCACCCAGCCAGCTCGCCAGCGCTCGAGCCAACCAACTAGGCGACTGAGCGACCGCCACACCGACCGACGACCAGTCAGTCAGTCAGTCAAGAAGCAAACCACCCTCCTGTTGGCCGCGGCGAGACGTAGCGGCGTTGAAAGCCACTGCCGTCACTCTGTTTCTTTCGTTTGTCGTTTCCGTATTACCATTTTCTATTTTGTTGTATAGTTGACGAGGCCGCGCCAGTCTGTCGGACCCACCGCCGTCGAGCTACGTTACCCCCACTGACGCGCGATGAACGAAAGAACGAACGAACCAGCCCACCCACCAACCAACTCTGACTCTGAATGACGTCGCAATATGAGCCGTTACTCAACATCCGAACGTTTCCGTCGCTCGACCCGTTCCGAATTCTCTCTATTCCCTTCTGTCGCGCGCCGGTGTCGTTTCCAGAGCCGAGGAAAACTCGGAGAATCGAGAGCGGAGAAGGCGGCAGACGCGTCTGACAGCAGACTAGAAAGTTGCAAACGATTCGCCTGTGAACCCTAGAATCAGCTTCACTCTTCAGATCCTTGGAATAGGAAACGGGACCGGCAGCTATCAAAAACTGAAGCTGCACCATGGGAAGAGTCTGCGTCGCGTCGCCCACCGAGAAACAAAACGACGAAACTTTGTAGCAGAACCGATTTCGTGACCCTGACAGATACGGAATTCCCTCTGTCGTTGAATCCTTGTGACGGTTGTGTGGAGCCTCGGTGGGGAAACTATGAACGATGTCGGGAATCATCAGCGCAGGATAATAAGACAGAAACTACAGACGGAGTAGGGAACCGCATTATTTCCATGATTTCCATTCAATATTCATTCCTTGGGGACCCGTCTCT